>OZ010663.1:21834067-23325690 GCA_963932335.1 Andrena marginata
TTATTATTATTATTATTATTATTATTATTATTATTATTATTATTATTATTATTATTATTATTATTATTATTATTATTATTATTATTATTATTATTATTATTATTATTATTATTATTATTATTATTATTATTATTATTATTATTATTATTATTATTATTATTATTATTATTATTATTATTATTATTATTATTATTATTATTATTATTATTATTATTATTATTATTATTATTATTATTATTATTATTATTATTATTATTATTATACCATATCAACGGGAGAACCCTTTAGACTACAAAATAGATTAAACTGTACATGAAGTATAGATTATAAAATTAAAATTAAAATATAAAATAAAATATGTATAAAGTATAACAGAAGATATAAAGAACACAAACATAACAATCTGCAAACAAGTAACAAAACCTTATCAATGAAACGGACATTAAGGAGGTGACAGTCTTCTAAGCACTAGAGTCCTAAACGTAGCCAGGGAGTCTAAGCTCAGATCAATATCAGGGCACTGGTTTAATTCACCCATAGCACGATTGATGGGGTCCGCAGAGTAATAGCGATATTCGGGGACACACGCAACAAAAAGGGGTCTAGAACGCAGTGAACTTTGCGGAGCATTAAAACGAATCCGCGCGACAAGCTCGTGGCAGTCAATTTGGCTATGGAAAACTTTATAAAGAAATAATAGGTTAGAACAAACACGGCGGTCACTAACAGTTAAGAGCCACGTTTTTTGCAAGGCCGGACCGTAATTGTGGTCACTGAACCGCATACGGCTACCTGATGCTCTCATGGCCAACCTCAGGAACTTGTGCCGGACCCGTTCAATTAAGCTGGTATATTGTTTATGTCTAGGGCTCCAAATCACGGACGCATATTCGACCTGTGGCCTCACAAGTGATGCATATAGCAACTTCAATGGCCTGATTTGTTTGAAGTGTTTACCGAAACGGGCTATAAACCCAATGGTTTTCATAGCTTTACAAGTGATATTATGATAGTGGTTGCGAAAATCCAGACCTGACGTAAACGTAACACCAAGGTCCAGGACTTCCGCAACCACAGACAATGTGGTATCACCTAAATTATATACTGAAGGAATGCCGCTGACATCCCTGTGTGACCTAAAAAACACACATTTACCAGCATTTAACCGCATCCCTATTAACGGTACACCACTGCTCAAATCTAAAGAGATCAGCCTGCAACAGATGCACATCGAGAGCCCCGCTAATAGTGTGGTAAATCTTTAGATCGTCCGCGTACATAAGAAATTTGTTGTGGATAAAAACCTCCTTAAGATCATTAGTAAGGAGAAGGAACAGGAGAGGACCGATGTGTGCTCCCTGCGGAACACCGGAGGTCACCTTGACAGGATCGGACAACCGATCTTGCACCCTAATCAACTGCACACGGTCATCAAGGTAGCTATCAATCCAAGCGAGGAGCGGCCCAGTGATCCCCGTTGAGGCTAACTTATGATGCAGGATACAATGATCAACAGAGTCGAAGGCTTTCTGGAAGTCGGTATACACGGTATCAACCTGAAGACCCTCCTTCAGCACGGAAGAAATGAAGCAGTGGTATACCGCTAGATTGGTTGTCGTTGAACGACCAGGAACGAATTTATGCTGTTCGTCGCAAATAAAATTAGTGAGATTAAGCGTTGAGTGCTCTGTTATTATCTCTTCAAAGATCTTAGGCATGACCGATAGTTTACAATTTATGCAATTGTCACGCGTGAATCGTCAATTGTTACGTCATATCGCGCGATATAGTACTGCGGGTAAATGCACATTGCATTGCATCGTTACTGATAAGGACGTGCACTATAAGCGTACGAAGTACATTACCGCGATCCTGGGAACGCCGTTGACGCTTCTACACGACATCGAGAACGGAGCGGTCGAAGTACTGGAAGTAATGAGTTCTGATACAACAACAATTACAATGAATAGGTTTTTGTGTCGGGAATTGAAACGATTTTTGGATGATCGTACCAGTCTGCCACGAAACTCGAAGCTTGTCCTTGTACCACTGAGTTTTCGATTTCCGGAATGCGAGTATGATCGTATCACCTGGAAAAGCCGCATCATGAAATCAGGTGAAATCGAGTGTCTCTGGGAAGTTAACTATTTGTGAAGAAGTGAACACTTTGTGAATAAGTGAACATAGAAGTGTTCATGGATATGTCACGTCGCGGGTGGGGGTCAGAGATGTAACATACTCTTGAGATTTTTTTTAGATGAAAATGAATTTAAACACGATATAAATCGGATTCTTTTTAGCATTATTACATTATAAATGTTACATTCATATTTAATTATCTATAGTTCTGAAAATAATCCAATTTATACCGTGTTTGAAGTCATTTCAATCGAATGAATCTCGCAACTTTATTAACAATCCATACTTAATGAGGGCTCGGATGCAATAAGCGGACTAGCGCTCGAAAATGGGAAAAGTTATTGTCCAAATGAGTTCAAACACGGTATAAATTTAATTATTTCCAGAACTATAGATAATTAGATATGAAAGTAGCATTTGTAATGTAATAATGCTAAAAATACTCCGATTTTTATCGTGTTTAAATTCATTTTCATCTAAAATATCTCAAGAGTATGTTACCGAAACGTTCACGCCGATATGATAGAAAATATGGCAGTTTTACATACATCCTATTAATATAATTATAATCCAACGCAAGCAACAATGTATGGCACTCCAGCCGAAGCTCGAAGCAAGATCACAAGCCGCCGTCGAACAGCCCAAGTCCTCAGCTCGAGGCGAGATCGCGCGTCGAAAGTTATTTGAAGCCGTCGAATAAAAGTCGAATAAACTACGGACAAAGATAAAAACCTTATTCGACTGTTCGAATAAAAGTTCCTCGAATCAAGAAATTATCTTTCGACTAAATTTTCTTCGAATAAAAAAATTATCTTCCGCTGCCGAATAAATTCGCTTTGAATAAATTTATTTATCCGTGATGTTTCGAATAAAGATAAACAGTGTTATTCGAACCTCCGAATAACGAATAAAGGTAAAGTATCTTTTATTCGAGTTTATCTAGATAATATCTTCGCCCATTTCTGGTGGAAGTCTTTAGGACAATCACTATGTGGGGTTAAGAAGTCAAGCTCGGATGCGAGATTCTGAACACTGACAAGGAACACTATTCAACTGATGATAGAATCGCGCAGATTTTTTTATATAGATCGAAGGTATATGTTACAGAGGTCACAAAAATGTAAATTAAAGGTGCTCCCAAAAGCTGGCCTGACCTTGAAAAAATCAACAAATGTGGAACAGGGGAAAGAAGAAAAATGAGGGAAAGAGAATGCGTTTGAGAGTTTGATGGTACGAGCGCGATGGCACGGAAGTGAGGTTAGGGACGGTGGGAAAGTAAAATGATTCACAGCACTTGCACTGATCGTTTGTCAATTTATTAAAATCACGCGCGGTGAGATTAAATACATGAGAGCGAGTTGATGAAATACAAAACACTCGCGGTGAATATAAGCAATGAGAGGTGAGCCACTGAGCACGTGGTGAGCCTCGTGGAAACCGGTGCACGCGACACGATTTTCACGCGAGAGAACTCCACGATATTCAAGATGTTAAGAGCGTTGAGACAAGAAAAGCGTTAGGACGAGCTGAGCGAATGTGATACAAAGAGTATGAAAGCAAGTGAACACAATGTTAAAGATAATCTGCCAGGCAAGCAAGCGTTATCAATGGACCTGTCTACCTTTTGGATTAAAAACGTCCCCAGCAATATTTCAAAGGATTTTGGTAAATATAATTAGAAAATACAACTTATCAAACTTTGTCGTAAACTATATAGACGATATAATGATTTTCTCAAAAACGTTCGAGGAACATTTAGACCACCTAAAACAATTGTTAGATGCCATTGTGAAAGAAGGATTCCGTCTAAAACTCACAAAATGCAGATTCGCAGCAAACTCAGTCAAATATTTGGGGCATATTATTACGGAGAATACTATAACTCCTTTGAAAGATAATCTGAAATCTATAATAGACTTCCCGACACCACAAAACAGGAAACAAATACGACAATTCCTAGGCAAAGTGAATTTCTATGGAAAATATATCCCCAACGTTTCAATACTGCTCGATCCTCTCCACAACTTGCTCAGAAAGAATGAAAGATTCGATTGGTCAAATAATTATAAAATTGCCTTCAGTAAAGTGAAAGAGTATTTGTGCTCGAAACCAATTCTGGCCATCTATAACCACAAAGCTCAAACTTTTATCTATACAGACGCGAGCATCAAAGGTATCGGAGCTATCTTAAAACAAACGCAGAAGGACGGTACGCAAAAACCCGTAGCCTATTTTTCAAAAAAATTAAGTGACTTACAAAAAAAGAAGAAGGCAATTTTCTTAGAATGTCTAGCTATTAAGGAAAGCTTAAAATTTTGGCAACATTGGCTAATTGGTAACGCATTCATTGTCTACACAGACCACAAACCATTAGAAAATTTAAATATAAAAAACAGAACAGATGATGAATTGGGTGACATGACATTATATCTATCCCAATACAATTTCAAAATTATATACAATCCCGGAAAGGAAAACACTGAAGCCGACTGTCTTAGCAGAAATCCTGTTTACGAACACTATGAAAATGAGGAAGACAGATTAAAAACAGTGAATCTTATAAGCATAAAAGATATACAAAACGACCAGAGGCATAACACAAGTTTAAAAAACAAGAAATACCTTATTATGGAAAATAACGTCTATTACAAACAGAACAAAAAGAAAAGAAAAAAATAGTCTTAAGTGAACATTATAATAAAATATTAATAAAGAAAATCCATGAAGAATTCTGCCATATTGGGATTAATCAAATAGAAACAAAAATGGAACCATTTTATACAGCACCGAATTTATCAGATAACATAAGACTAATTTGCAAAAGCTGCGATATTTGTATAAAGAACAAGACAAGACTAAATAAGAAATTTGGATTGATGTCACATCTAGGTCCAGCAGAAAGACCATTCCAAGTAATGTCCTTGGATACAATTGGTGGATTTGGTGGACAAAGATCGACTAAAAGATATTTACATTTACTAGTAGACCATTTTACTAGATTTGCTTATATCTTATGCTCGAAAAACCAACTGGCTCAGGACTTCATAAAGTTAATAGAAAAGGTTCCGAAGGAAAATGTGATTGAGGTATTACTCGCAGATCAATATCCAGCAATCAATTCAAAAGAATTCAAAAATCACCTTAAAGAGAGAAACATTGAATTAATTCTCACAGCAGTAGATGCCCCCTTTTCAACCGGACTGAACGAGAGACTGAACCAAACTCTGGTGAACAGAATAAGATGTATGCTCAATAACGACGGTAAAAAGAAGGCTTGGTCGAAGACCGCAGAAGTATGTGTGAATGCATACAACAAAACAGTTCATACTGTAACAGGATTCTCTCCTATATACCTGATGAATGGTGAGTCCACGGACCTACTACCGCCGGAATTGAAAATTATAAACGACTGTTCTAAAAATCTAGAGAAGGACCGAAAGATAGCACTGCTCAGATCAAACAAATCACACGAAAACAATAAAACTTTATTCGATAAAAACAGAATAAAGCATGATCTTCAAAAAGGTGATATGGTCTATGTAATAAATGGCAATAAACTAAATAGAAAAAAAATGGACGAAATAAGAATTGGCCCTTTGAGATAGAAGAAAAAATCTCAGACTCAATTTTTAAAATAAATACTGGAAGTGGTAGAAAATCCATGGGCTTATACCATGTCACAAAGCTCATTCCCATGGCTGAATAATTCGTGATACTCTAGGCTTAAGTTCACTTTTAAAAGAGAATTAAGCATCTCAAGGGTGGATATGTAAGCTTTGTGTACATGTACACGCATATGCGTCTTGAAGGATGAGACATTCGGGAGGTGGCGCCACGAGAGTGAGAAGAGAAGAGAAGGAGCTGTCGAGGAATTACAGAAATAGAAAGATAGAGAGTTTGAGAGAATAACTAAAACTCGAGTAAATAATTTAGCTCAGCCGGTAGAGAAATTGTGGACTGTGAGACTAGTGTTAAGCTATAAATCGAGATTTGTTCAACAAGTACTGATTGACAGAAGAGTAGGGGCATAAACATTTAATTGTTGATTCTCTTATTATTAGGTTAGTCAACCACGTGCAATTTAGTGTAATCCTAGTCTGATTCATTTCATTAAAATAAATTAATCTCTTATTTTTAGACGAATCAAGGTGCGTTTTTGCTCCAATAGACCTCCACGACATATTATATATATGTATGTTTCTTCGTGGTTGGTTTTCCGTAGAGACCACCCCTGTCTCTCGGGCCCTTGTATTTATATGATTTACAGGATTGTCAGATATGGGGGGTGTGCGCGGTATGCACCATGACTCATGTACTAAATATGCGGTCTATAATTAGATCATGTTGATGACTCATACGCGAAACATGTGTTACAACAGGACTTCTGGGGTTTTATTTGGGGCGTTGGAAAAGCGGGTACTCAACCCATTGGATGGATTTGGAGTGTTTTAACTGAAAAGGGATGAGAGTGGCTTTGATTAGGAGGGTCGTAGAGAGGGGGTGAGACGTGGTCTCAACATAAGAGGTTTTTGGGACGAGGGGCTTGTTTAAGATTTAGATATGAGGGAGGTGATCATGCCTCGTAAGGCGAAGAGGGGAAGGGGATATCGTAGTTGACCATCTCGAGATGGGGACCGCTAAGGTACATCGTCTAGATGGTCCGGTGGTTGGGGAAAAGGGGTAGGAGTTGAAGTTTGGGGAATTTCGGTGGAGTTGTGGAGTGATTTATGAGGGGGATTTGAAATAATACCGCGCGAAAAATAGTGGGACGTCACAGACACGTGCAGGGTTTTGCCCCGGATCCACTAGTGTAGCTCGAAAAAATATTTTTTTTTTATGTCGAATTTTAATAGCGCGGAAAAGTTGCCCACCACAATCAGTATTATGGTTGTGAAAGCACAATTGAATCAAGTAATATCTTCTGTTCTACACTTGAGCTTGAAATTTCGATATTTTTTCAGAAATACAAAAATTCTGTTTTAACACTGGCTTCTTGTAGTCAGAAACATATCTATTATTTTCTTCTGTATCTCTTGTAATGGCAAATTCACCTCGCCCAAAAGCTGGAATGTCACAGGGGCAAGGGGAATCGTCCACTCGCTTCAACCTATCCCCTCGAACACAGTTCGTCGCGTGACGATGAACGCGAACGAAACCAATCGCAACAGTCAGCGGATATGGACAGCCGCTAGGAATCTAAACGTAGAATTTCTTGTAGGGGATTGGGCGAAGCAAGTGGACGATTCCTCTTGCCCCTGTGACATTTCAGTTTGTTGCTATTCCGACTACTTTCCAGCTTTCAACAGTATATTATTCAGTGCGTCTTGTATAGCATTCCACACAGAGTTGTCTTCTAACATCACAATGTCACATTTTAAATTTACTTCCCGACAGTCGATCCTTTGTCCTATCTTTGGGACTCCCGAAAATTTTACGGGTTTCCAGCTTCCTACTTATGAGGATGTCATAAGATGCTGTTTCGATCTGAGACGATCGCTTAGACAAGAAAGTGGTGGAAATAGGGAGCCGCCTTTTTCTACCATTGCACATTTGGTTGCGAAGAAATTAAAGGAAATATATATACAAGTTTCTATACCTATAGTTTCGCAGTCACGAGTTTTACAAAAAATTAAAACATATCACTCCTAACATATAAAAATAAAGAGTGCCGCGTGTAATTTGTTCGACATCGCCGCGTGCAAGTGCCCTGATTTTTCGACTTGTAGTTGTACAAAAGAGAAGAAGGTACCTCCTATTGAACAGAGGTTTCTTCTTGACCAAAGGGGTCCTAGAATTGGTCGCATTGGTGAAGTAGATTTGTTTGAAACGATGAAACTCAAGGTGAGAAGATATCGAAATGCCAAGATAAATAAGCTTGAGCATGCTAATGTTCTCGATACAGGGCCCTCCTGCTCCTCAACTCATATTTCATCTCCGTTTAATGAGTGCGATTCAAGCGACGAAAGTGTAGACGAGGAATTTGTTCTCTACGAACCACAAAGGAAGAGAAAAAAGTCTTCAGCACAAATGCGAATTAATTTGACGGAAACTGCGCTTGTCTCACAACGATATGGTGTCAGCGATAGGGCAACAGCACATATTGCCTCTTCTATACTTAAAGATGTTGGACTTGTATCTTCAAGCCAACCTGTCTTAGTTACAGATAGGAACAAAATCAGACGTCGAAAACTTAAAGTAGGTAATATTCTCAAGGAGAAATCATATTCTTGGCCTGTACTTCGATAGCCGTAAAGATGATACCATGACGCCAAACGGCATAAACAAAGAGGAGCATATTTCTCTGGTTGCCGAGCCTTGCTCAAGATATATAGGCCATGTGACCACTCTCTTAGGAAATGATACCGATGAGTGTAATGCCATTTATGAATTTTCCCTAAATGAACTCTCTGGTGGTCTGAATGAGCTCTTAGTTTTGGGCTGTGACGGTACTAATGTCAATACTGGTTGAAAGGGAGGAGTTCTACGGAAGCTGGAGGAAAAATTAGGAAGGTCAATGCAGTGGATTGTGTGTCTTATTCACTTCAACGAATTGCCGTTTCGTAGTCTCTTTGAGTTCATTAATGGGCCGACTTCAGGCCCACATACATTCACAGGACCCATAGGCTCAAAATTTTCTGGATGTGCGAAACTTCTCATTGTAAAATATAAAACAATGGACTGTGGCATACCTAAGCTTGTCTCTTCAGATCTCAGTGAAGACCAAAGATACCTATTAGACATATCGAAAGCCATTCGTTCTGGCACATGTCCTGATGAGCTTCGCTTACGAAATCCAGGTCGTATTCATAAGGCACGCTGGCTGACAACCGCAAACAGAATTTTACGATTATACATTTCTACTAAAACTCCTTGTGCGAAAATGCGAGAGCTCGTCAGATATTTACTTAGTGTCTATGTTCCAATGTGGTACTCAATCAGAAAGAATCATTCCATAGCAGATGGTACGCGCCATCTTTTTGAAACAATCCGGAGATCTAGATATCTGCCAGTGAAATATCGCACAGTTGTTGATAATTGTATTGCACGTAATGCATACTTCGCTATACCAGGAAACATATTGCTTAACATGATGACTGACCACAGGCCAGCCGTTCGTAAAGAGGCACCGAATGAAATACTTAAAGCCAAATAGGAAGCACAAAATAATGAAATTCCCTTACTACGATATAACGTTGTGCCTAAAATAAATTTTACAGCAAATGATTATACAAAAATTATTATTTGGTCCTCATCAGAGATTTCAGTTACTGTGCCACCAGTCCTCAGAAACGCTACAAATGAGGAACTGGTGGCAAAGCTCTCTAACACTGAACTTGTGTCAGAATGGAACTTCAGTAAGTTTCCTTGCCACACAGTGGTAGTAGAGTGCACTGTAAAACTTGTAACATAGGTTTCTGCCACAGTATGTGGCACGGACGCACGAGATTACAAAATTCAGTCAACTTTACTATCCAGACAAGTGTTGCCGAGTTTCGATTGTAAATCCCAATATTTGAGTGTCCTGAGTGGTGATTATTCTGATTAAGAAACTTATAGAAAGTCCTGCATAATATTATGGTTGGTTGGTTGGGTAGGGCTTGGGAGGAGCCCGTAATGCAGCCACCTCCACCTGGTGGGCTCCGGGTCACTTGTAACTATTAAGAAAGTGACCGAAGAGATGCGTGCAATGCGATGTACCTTCTATATGACATCAAAATGTACTTATAATTCATTCTACCTCCGAATCAAGGACCAAAAAAGTTTCCTCTCGGACTCGAATAACAGATATCATCATGAAGCTTACGTAATACCTACTTCAGAATTTATTTTCGTTAAAATATCGAAATAAAATATAAAATATAAATTTCAAGTTCAAATGCAGAACAGAAGATATTACCTGATTCAATTGTGCTTTCACACCCATAATACTGATAGTGGTGGGCAACTTTACGGCACTATTAGAATTCGATATAAAAAAAAAATGTTTTTTCGATCCACCCTAATGTCCACGCTTTTATGCAGTATTGCGGAATTCCGAGACCGAGTTGATCATTGCGATACATGCCTGCAGCTCATCGTCAAGTATCAGAGCAGCGGAGAAGTGTCCGTGGCCGCGAAACAACGTCTGGTGTCGCTGATCGCGCGAAAAGTTTTTTTCGCGAGTCGGGTGCGAGGTTCGGCTCGATCGATGACATCCAACGTAGTTTGGGATGACGTAAAATCTGTGTTTATAGGACATATTTCAATCGATGTGGCCATCAACGGCGGACACGTCGATCCGCGTTGATTTTTAGAGGCTGCTCGATGAGTTGTGATCTCGCACGCGACGGACGCTATCACGACGCATAAGAGCGTGTCCATAAATACGAACTTGAACGCGGAATTTATGTTGGGTGAAAATACGGACACGAAAACTTTCGGTACGCGAAATCGCGTACTGTTAATAACTTCGAACCTGCGCGAGTGGTACTCAAAGCATGTGGTCGCTCCAAAGCTAGTGATGCTCGAGGAGTTTCAAGATCGCGACAGTGGATGGACCCTAGGGTCTGTGCTAAATATTCTACTGAATTTTAATAAGCATAATCCTGTTCGGGGCGGTTACGACATACCGCTTCCGCGCGTCGTCGTCCTGAAAAAAGCGGTGGTGAACGTAAAGATCAGAGACAATGCGTGCTTCTTGTGGGCTGTCGTCGCCAGTTTGTACCCTGCTGCTAAGCATGCGGATGGGGTACCATCGTACCTATCCTACTCGGCGGTGCTTCGCATGCACGATATGACTCTTCCCGTGACGTTGGACCAGTTGGCAAAGTTCGAGAGGTTGAACGAAGTGTCGGTGAATGTGCACACGTGGTTCGACGGAAGCTGCGCGTCTCTTCGTTAGACCGAGAAAAAGCGAGAGAGACACGCGAACCTACTACTGATGCAAGACCCCAAGGAACCTAAACGTTATCATTTCGCGTGCATTCGCAGCATGTTGAGGCTGATATCGAAGCAACTCGGCAATCATGGACATCAGGTATTCGTTTGCGAAAGCTAAGTCAAATTCGGAATATTTCGATCGATATATTATTTATTCTTATATCCTATTATTATGTTCTATTGTTATCGTTGCAGATGTCTCAACTTCTTCCATTCGTCCGACCAATTGACGAAGCACAACGTGGACTGTCAGCGTCTGAACGAGTGCGCCGTCGAATTGCCATCCGTGGATGATAAATGGTTGCAGTTCAAGAATTTTAAAAACAAGGCACGAGCACAATTCATCGTGTACGCGGACTTCAAGTGCATGCTGGAGGACGTCGAGCCTGCGGAGCTGAGTCGTACGTACATGTACCAGGAACACAGAGCGTACAGCGTGGGATAGTACATACATTGTTCCACCGACGCGTCTCTGTATCGTTATCGCGCGTATCGTCACGAAACCGAGTATGTGAAATGGTTCGTGCAGGAACTTCGAGACTTTGCTGACACTGCGTATACGTGGTTGCGGAATGCTAAACCGATGAACTGGTTGACGAGTCAACAGTGGCGTAGTTTTAACGACGTGAGCGTGTGTCACGTGTGTATACAACTTTTCGTCGACAAGGACAAAAATGTGCGCGATCATTGCCACTCGACGGGCGAGTACCGAGCAGCGGCCCACGCGACCTGCAATTTGTAGTTTCAGCGATCGTACACGATACCGATCGCATTCCATAATCTGTCCGTTTACGACGCGCATTTCGTGATTAAGGAGTTGGCGTCCACGTTTGAGGGGCAGATCGACCTGCTGCCGGTGACGAGGGAGCGATACATATCGTTCATGAAGCATGTAAAGGGAATCGGCGCCGAGAGCAACGATTGGCAGAGGGGGTTGAAGTTTCGTTTCGTAGAGCCGTTGAAGTTCTTAGCCGCTAGTCTGGAGAAATTCGCTTCGGATCTCGGCAAAGAACGACTCGCGATTCTACGACGCGAGTTTCAACACCAATCGGACGATCAGTACAATCTCCTAATCAGGAAGGGTGTCTTCCCATGCGACTATGTATCGTCATACGCGAAGTTGAACGATACGCGTTTACCGTCCCGCGGAGTTCGATTACGCGCACGCCGCGAACGAGTGGAACACTTTCTACGTACAGACATTGGGCGAGTACAGTGATTTATATTTAAAAACGACTGTATTGTTACTGGCCGACGTATTCGAAAGTTTCCGCACCGACTGTATGGCGAATTATGACTTAGATACTGCGCATTATTTCACCCTCCCACATTTTACGTGGAACGCTATGCTAAAGTACACCAGCGTATGTTTAGAGTTTCTGATGGACGTGGACATGTTACTGTTCGTGGAGCGTGGCATACGCGGCGGTCTCAGTCAGTGCTCGCACATTAACGCGCGTGCCAACCACAAGTACCTGCCTGCAGGGATGTATAACAAGTCGAAGGCGTCGACGTATTTGATGTACTTCGACGTCAACAACTTATACGGATATGCAATGTCTCAGGTTATGCCGAAAGGAGGGTTTCGATGGCTGGACGATGCGACAGTGGTCGCGCTCGAGGTGTCATTCCTGCCCGACCACGACAAGTTATCCGAGGAATTTGAGGGATACCTGCTGGAGGTGGACATTGAATACCACAAAGAGGTTCATAACGCGTACGCCGACCTTCCATGCTGCCCGGTGCGCAAGCACGCTCCGGACGGTAAACAGACCAAGCTGCTTGCCACGCTCGACAATAAGGAGTGATACGTTATCTATTATCGTTACCTACAACAGTTCATGCGACATGGTTTACGCGTAACGCGAATTCATCGAGTGTTACGATTTGATTAGTTGCATTGGTTGCGCGACTACATCCGATTGAACACCGATTTGAGGACGCGTGCTACAAGTGAATTCCAGAAGACTCTTTATAAATTAATGAACAATGCGGTGTACGGGAAAACGATGGAAAATGTGCTGAATCGCGTAGACGTGCAATTGATGACGCGGTGGGACGGTCGTTACGGCGCGGAAGTGCTGATCGCGAAGCCGAACTTTCATAGTCACACGATCTTCTCCGAACAGTTGATCGCCATCGAAATGCGAAAATTGAAAGTGAAGTTCGACAAACCAATATACATGGGAATGAGTGGGCTTGACATATCTAAGGAATGCTTGTATGAATTTCATTATGTGTTTATGCGTGCGAAGGTGATCGGTGTAAGGTTCTGTACACCGACACCGATAGTTTAATGTATAGTCTGGAATGCGAGGATGCGTATGCAACGATGAAGCGTGACGTTGTCCGATTCGATACAAGTGATTACGCGGTGGACAATCCGTACGGTATGCCCCGCCTAAACAAAAAGGTGCCGGGACTTACGAACGATGAGAACAACGGTGCCTTGATGACTGAGTTCGTCGGATTGAGGGCTAAGATGTACGCGACTAGAACGTTTAACGCTGCAGTGGGGTCTACGAGTGAAACAAAAAAAGTGAAAGGTGTGCGGAGACACACCTGGTCTCGAAAGATATACAATTCGAAGATTGCATTCATTGTCTTCAGAATATTACCGAGATATCGATTCAGCAGAATAATATACGTTCTAAAGTGCACGAGGTGTATACAGTGAGTGAAGAAAAGAACGCTCTTAGCCCGTTTGACGACAAGCGGTGTATTTTAGCCGATCAAGTCAGCACCCTTCAGTGGGGGCATTATCGAATCCCCGAGCTGAAGACCCACGAGCGCCTCGGGCTTGAGCCCGACGAAAATCCCACTGTATTGAATATTTGTATGTTTGTATGTTTGTATGTTTGCATGTACATATGTAAGTAGGTATACTAGGGGCGTTCTAATCCAAATGTTGGCGTGGGGTGGGGTGCCGCACCGTAGGCGAGGGGGAGGCGGGTAGGGGACCGCGACCCTGAAGCGTCTGGAGGGGGAAGCCGGCCCATGGAGCACGCACACACGCGCGCGCTCGCACAGATGCACACACACACGCCCGCGCGTGCGTGAGAGGTTGGGAAGGGGTACCACCGGTGACTCGGACGCGTCGTAGGAAGCGATTCGCAACCCTTTTATCGCCCCAAGGCCAGATCGCGCCTCGACAGCTGCGACATTCGAACCAGGTGTACGAGAGGGAGAGAGAGGTACGATATTTTCGTATATCCCTCTCTCTCTCTCTCTCTCTATTCCTCTCTAGGACCATAGTCAAAACATATGACGCGGAGAAAACGTAAGTCGAAACCTGATGCGATAATCGCGCGTCCAAAACATGGAACGATCGAAGGCCAATTTCCTAGAATAATACGCAGCAGCATCGGTGCGCGCAAATTCAAAGCGGGCTAGACAAAGACACACGATATGCATCTATCCGTCTCTCTCACGGTAGGTAGTCAAAACATACGGCGACACGACGGGGAGAAAATGCAAGTCGAAACCTTGGGATCAATATCGCGCGTCAAAAGACATAGAATTGTAACGATAGAAGGTTACCACTTCCGAGAATAATACGCAGCATCGGTGCGCGAAAATTCGAAGCGGACTGACGCGTTTCTGTTCGCGATAATGATCGAAGATGAACTTTCGAGAATAAGACGCGAATTATGCGTAGAAGATGCAAGTTGAAACATGCATTTTACTATCGCGTGATAACCCCACCAAAAACAGATGACTGTAACGATAGAAGGTACACCTTCGAGAATAATACGCATATGCTATGTGAGTGTAAATATTGATGTATTAACGTGGCGTAGCTCATGTGATTTATGGATGCAAGAGTACAGTTTCAGTGTAGGAGACTATATAATATATGTTAGTCGAAATGCGTAATAAGAGGTATAGATGTTTCGAGATCCTAACATACCTATTGTAAGAAATGAACATCGAAAGAACGTTACATAGTTTTTGAGATGAGTGATATTCTGTGCGGACTGGAAAGGATCGTGCATGGTATCAGACAATACAGGTTTTCGTATGAAAAAAGTATTTATTGGTAAAGTAAATAGACATGTACACATTATTGGGATACGTTGCGAGCATCGCGTATAATCGAATCCAAGCATAACGCTAATAATTCACAATCTAATAAAGAATGCGGTTCGAATACTTCGCTTTCTGAAATAAGTGTTCATAGTCCGCGGTCGGTGTCGTAGCGGCGCGTATAATGGCTACAAAGGAAGCGTACTTGCTGCTGACGGAGTTTAGAAGTTCCGACAACCACGAGAACATATGATCGATGCAGCGATCGTATTTGAACATTTGACGTATCGTAGCTTCGGTCATGTATATGTTGCAACTACCATCCGATATTTTGACGATTCGTTGATTATTGATTCGCGTGAAGTCGATGCGTAAATGATCGACGATGATAGGATCTGGATGCGACGGAGTTCTATCGTTTCGGAAACGTTGAAGTATCTCAGGCTCTTGCTGCAGGAGAAGTTTCCACGCAAACATGGGGAAACACAGTTCGTTGGATTTGTTGTCGACTATGGCGATTTCAACGCAGCACGAATCCCGATCGATACAAATTCCAATTGCGATGCGTTTGTTGGTAGCCCTGGTCAAGGGGTAGTCACGTCCCATGATGCGAACGATGGCTTTCTTGGACGATGCTGTAGAGTTATCGCTGTAAAAAAAAAACATACCCACAGTTGATGATTCGAACGGTTTCGTGTAAATGAAAAAGTATGCAAAAGTGTACTACGTACCTTATATTCGAACTGTGTTGCTTAGTGGAGAAATCCGCAACGTTGCAGCGGTTGAGGTGGTTCTCACCCATATAGAAAGTGTCGTTGCAATGGCGTTTAAACATTTCGGATACACACTACAGCTGAGTCTACTGAACGGTCGCGGATAGTGACTGTGCAGGCACGAACGTATGCGATGTATTGTGGTACGAAAAACCGATTGGTACCTCTTTTATAGTGGTTTACACACTCACACACATGTGCAAAGGTACAGTTTGTTGGTGGTGGGGATAGTGAAGTCGTACATACTACGAAAAAATCAAAAGAAAAAAGAAAAAACGTGTTGAGTGGGGAAAAAACAGTGCAGGAAGAAGTGTACAGTGACAAGTGTAAAATGAGACGAAAATATAGATGGAAGAAGCAAATATCGATGTATGAAGTATTCGCATAAAAAATATATCGTGGGAACGTATGGACAGTAACATAGTATGCATATGCATGGTGACGCGAGGGTGTGGAAGCATACGTGAGCATAGTCCTGTGTCAACGTAGAAGGACAGCGAGAAGAAGAAGAAGAAGAACAGTGCCTATATAGTGAATAAGGAACGAGATATCCAAATGGTCACTGATGACTGAGATGCGAGTACATCCCTACTCGTGGACCACCCCTACCATACGCCATGCTTATCGCAGTCTTTAAAAATTGCAAGCGCGTCGCCGCGACGACTCATTTTGCAAGCGATCCTTCCTCCCGACAACAAACTACAATGTGTGGCGAGGACAGATATCAGACATATATTCATCTAGTAAGTAGTGTTTGTAGATTACTTGTGATACTTACCTGTGCGCGTGTGCTACGGTTCGGCGATATTTATTAAAGTGTGGGTGTTTGTTTCAGCAAAGGCAGTATCCCCCTCTAAGAGGATACATTAATTTAGTATTGCGGAGGGCGGTACGCGATTTCCGTCAAGTGTGGCGCACTGAGTTAGAGGAAATCGAATATTGGTATTTCGAAAATGAAGATTCTGATTTCTGGGGATTGCGTCGATTGTTCGACGAGTAAGTATATGCATTGATCTTTCAGCACGATGTTTCGTATCGGAACATGGAGTTTTATGCGTGATTGTTTGTGTTTTTCTGTTGCAGGCAGTGAAAACTGTTCGGCGAGTAATCGACGCAATACAGAAAAAAACATTTAAAATAATAAAAAACAAAAAAAATTAAAAATATTTATAAAACTAAAAAAAAAATGTATATATTCTAGGTTTTTAAATAATATACTTTACGTTCTCCTTTAAAAACAAAAAACAGTGTTTATTTTATTTTACAATGTGTGTATGTGCGTGTGTAATATATATCCTCTTTATTGTTCCCCTAGGGCAGGCCTGCCCCATCGGGTGCAAATACCTCCTGAATTTTTGGGACCCGGATAACAGCCGAGCGCGGGACTGTTCCATTGCTACCCGTTGCGAAATTTGTAAGAGAACTGCGTGATTATGCGTTGTGGTACGAGCCTGCATGGACGGCCGCACACTTATGCAGTTCTCCCGCAACCCATGCTGTAGTTAGCATCGTAATCAGTCCCGCGCTCGGCTGTTATCCGGGTCCCAAAAATTCAGGAGGTATTTGCACCCGATGGGGCAGGCCTGCCCTAGGGGTTACAATCTCCTCCGACCTCGCTCCCTCCACTCTTTACATTTTTTCTCCCATACACCACCTTAACCTAACTTAAATTATCTTAATTTACCTTAACCTAGCTTACCCTAATCCTTAAAATTACACTATATAGAATATATACATACAGCGGATTGCGAATGCAATCCGCCCGCACGCTCGCTCGCTCTCCCCTCACTTCCTCCGCGCCCCTCCGCACACCTATCCGCCCCCGGACCTCCGCTTCCACTGTCTCCCCTTTCATTCCATTCCTTTTCACCCACCTCTACTCCGCTACACAACTGTCTTCATTCCTCTAACTTCCTCATCCATTCCTCCCCCTCCCCTTCGTCATTAAGCACCTCTCCCTCCACTTCCTGCTACTCCCTCTCTTCCCCCCACACCATGCACTCCTCCCACACATGCTCCCATATCTCTTCTCCCCTTCCATATATCCTACACCTCCTTTTCTCTCTATCCTTCCAGTACCTACCCCTCTCATCTCATTACCCAATCTAAACCTAGCCACCCTTCTCCACCTACTTTCCCCCCACCCCTTCTGTTACAAGTATCAAGGATCGGCGCAAACGAAAACTGTTAACGTGATTAGTACGACGCACAGGATTTATTTACAGTGATTAACGGAGTCTGAAAGTGTATATTTACAGTTCACGCACTATAATTAAATATCTATTTTACACAAGCACGTTCGGTTAGTTATTAAGAAAAGAAGCCTTAGAATTAAGTGAAGCGTGCGAAGCAAAGTCGCAACACGTAACGATTCGAAGTAGTTTCGACAAGAAAGCGCAAACAAGGTGCGTAGGCAAAGTTTACGTTAGCAAGGGTTACGTGTCGCGAGCAAAGAGCGTCTGAATTCCAGGAAATCGGCAGTGATTTCCTGGAAGGAAGAAGAGTCCCCCTTCCATCGATCGCAGGTTGATGGAAGGGGCAGTGATCGACACTCCACGTGAGTCAGCGGGCCGTTACCATTGTCTAATTACCGGTGGGCCTGGGAGATGGCGTGAACATGCAGTATTCTCGAACACCTTCCTTAGGTAGCCAGGCAACCCTTCCCCCTTCACCCTTCCGTACCACCTACTGTAACCTGAGTCCCCTATACTTTCCCACCTCTCCTCCTACTGCATTTTCCTTTCCCTACTCACCAAATCTTCTCCTCTTAGTCCCCCAGCCTCCCTCAACCTTTCAATATCTTCCAGGTTCCACCCCCTCTTCTCGAAGAAATCCTCCCTTTCTTCTTCCCACCCCTCCAGCCCCTTTCCCCTCTTTATTCTCCCCTTCACCTCCTCCCAGCACTTCCTCGCCAGTACCCCCTGCCCCTCCTCCAGCTTACTCTCATACGCCCAGGCCCTCATCCCTGCCCTTCCCTTTAGCATTTCCCTTTGCGCTTCCTCCCTCACTAGGTACCCCAGCGTACACCTATCCACTCCCAGCACCCATTTCAAAAATCCAACCTGCAGCCTTTCTACCTTCTCCCTTTCCTTCCACCCCCACACTTCCGCCCCGTATCCCACCACCGGCCACACCAATCTGTCAAATAGCCAAATTTTTCTTTCCGAGTCCTTGCCAAATAACCTCTTCCCAATCCCCCAAACCTTTCCCATTACCGCCGCTCCCTTCCTCACCCTCTCCTCCACATGCCCCCCTTGCCCCTATTCCCCATCACTGTATAGCACAAATACCTAAAACTCCTAACCTCCTCCAACTCCTTGCCCTTCCATCTCCACTTCACACTCTTCCATCCCCCTCCCCCTCTCCTACACCTCATAAACTTCGTTTTCCCTATATTTACTTAAAGTCCCTTCCCGTCCACATATCTTTCGAGCTTCCTCAGCATTCCTTTCATCCCTTCTTCGTCCTCGGCCAGCACCGCCACATCGTCAGCATATGCTAACGTGTATACTCTTTTCCCCCCAACTTCACCCCTCCCCACCCTCCTTTTTCTAGCTCATCATCCATATCCGCTAAGAGAAGAGTGAAGAGGCTCGGGCTCAGCGGGCATCCCTGCCTCACTCCTCTCGCCGTCCAGAACCTCTGCCCCTCCTAATCCCCCACCCGCACCGTACATATTGTCGTCTTCAACACCTCCTCACATCTAACCATCAACTCTTCCCGCACCCCCTCGCCCTCATTGCCTTGACTAACACCTCCCCGTCCACCGAGTCAAACGCGGCCTTCATGTCTATAAACACTACAACCATAGTTTTCCCCTTTCTCCCCAACTGCCTATTTATTAAATAATTCAAAACATATATGTTATCAATACACCCCACCCCCCTCCTAAACCCCGTTTGACTCGGTGGCAACAGTCCTCTTTCCTCCACCTCCACCCTCAGCCTCCCGCTAACATAGACGCATACACCTTGTACGCCGTCTGTGTTAGAGTTATCCCCCTGTAATCGTCCACCTTCCCCCCTCCTTCCTTTTTCAGTACCGGGACCATCACCCCCTCCTTCCATCCTTCCGGCCACCCTTCTCCCCTCCACACCCTATTACAGATCCTCAACAACCATTCTTCCACTTCCGCGCCTCCATACTTCCACACCTCATTTGGGATCCCATCCCCCCTCCCGCCTTCCCATCCTTTAAGTTCCTTATGACCCTTCCTATCTCTTCCTTTCCTATCTCTGCCTCACCGTCCTCTCTCCTCCTTATCTGATCACCCTTTCTCACTCTCCATTCCACCCCCCCCCCATAGCAGCCTCCTGAAATATCCGTCCCATTCCCCCATTGCTATCCCTTCATTCACCCTCCCCCTCCTTTTCCTCCCCCTATTTACCACCTTCCACACTTGTCCCTCCGTTCTTACACTTTCCACATCCTTCACCCACCTCTCCAGCCCTTCTCTCTTTTTTCCTCACATAACCTCCCATACTCCTCTTTCTCTCCTTATATTCTCTTCCCTCCCCTCCTTCCCTTCTCCACTACCTCAGCTCTCTCCTCACCTTCCTCTTTTTCTCCCTACACTCCCCATCCCACCACCCTCCCTTCTTTTCTCTCTCCCCCCCTTTCTCCATCTTACTTATCGCGCCCTTTATCCTATCCTGCAACTCACTCCATTCCTCCTCCACTCCCCTCTCCCCCACCTCTTTTACCAAACTTCCTTAAAAACTCCATCTCTCCATTCTCCTCTTTGTTTCCCCCCTCCCTCGCTCTCCCTCCCCTCCCCTCTCAGCCACACAACCACCGGGTGGTGATCTGATTCAATTCTTTCCCCTACCTCCATCCTCTCCACCTTCTCTCTTGTTTCCTCGTTCCCTAACACATAGTCAATCACAGTATTACCCCGCCCCCTGTGAATGTCCACTCCCCCTCCTCGTCCCCCTGTGTATTTCCATTCAGTATTCCCCACCTTCATTCCTCTATGCACCTGCACAGCCTCCTCCCTTCCCCATTCATCACCTTATCCTTGGATCTCCTACTCCCCTCTGCCCTCCCCTCCTCCTCCACGCCTTCCCAAACCTCTCCCCCTCTTGCCCCGCGTTAAAATCCCCACCTATTACCACTCTAACCCCCGCCTCCTTCTCTTCCATCCACTCTTCCAGCTCCTCTAGCTTCTCTTTCAGGTCCCCATTCACGTAAACCCCCACTATTTTCCACTATCCCCCCCCAAACTTCACTTTCTTCGCCATAATTCCTTCCCCCCCCCCCTCGCCCACTTCCAACCCCTTTCTAACCCCCGATATCATTCCCCCTATCGCTCTCCCCTTCTTGCTTTCCCTCCTAGCCCATTGCTTCTCCCGTACGAACGCCCTAGGCAGCCTGCTTTCCACATACTCCCACTCTTTCTCCTCCACCCAGGTCTCACACAGCATCATAGCGTCCCACTCCATCAGTCCACTCCAGAACTCATCGTCCTTCCTCCTCAATCCTTCCACTTCGCTCTTCTTTCCTCCTCCGTGAGGTCATCCTCCACCCTCTCCCTTCTCCCTCTTAACTTACTTTTTGCCTCCATTACTCTCCTCTTTTTCTCTCTTCCCTCGAGCCTCACCAACACCATTCCACCCCCCTCCTTCCCCGCTCTTCCCAGTATCACTACTTCCTTTATCCCCCCACCCCAACCCCATTTTTTCCCATAGTTTCCCCACCTCCTCCATTGCTTCCCTGCCCTCTCCCCCCATACCCTTTACCACTACATTACTTCTTTTCCTCTCTCTCTCTCTCCTTTTTATCCTACCCCACCTCTAACTTTCTCATTCTCAGTCTCCATTCCTCCTCTTCTCCATCCATCAGCCCCCCTTTCCCTTCACTTCCCATTCTCTCCTTTTCCCATCTCCTACATTCTCCATCACCTCCTCCATCCTTCTCTCTCTTTCCTCTAATTTCCCCAACCTTTCCACTAACCCCTCTCTCCTCCCTCTCTCCTCCCTCATTTCCTCCTCCCACCTACTTCTCTCCACCCTCCACTGTTCCTCCATCCTTCTTCTTTCCTCCCTCTCCTTCTTCATCTCCTCCCTCTCTTCCCTTATTTCCTCCTTCAGTTCTTTTCTCTCCTCCCTGTCTCTCTTCATTTCCTCCCTCATCCTCCTCATCTCCAGCATCATTTCCCTCATCATCCCCACTAATCCGCC
Source organism: Andrena marginata (assembly GCA_963932335.1). Taxonomy (NCBI): domain Eukaryota; kingdom Metazoa; phylum Arthropoda; class Insecta; order Hymenoptera; family Andrenidae; genus Andrena; species Andrena marginata. Next base: position 21,856,104 of record OZ010663.1, read on the forward strand.
ACCCACCTCCTCCAACTCTTTTTCACCCCCCTTCGCCCCTTTTTTCTCCGGCGACCTCCTTGTCTTCCCGCTCCTCTTAAAACCTGCCGCCCTTTCCCTCGTCTCCTCCCCCACTTCCTCCTCCCTCTCTCGCTTATTTCCCCAGAGACTGTCCACGCTGCCCATACTGCTGCCCACACTACTTACACTATCTTTTCTTTTCCTTTCTTCACTGGTACCCCTTACATTGCCCTCCTCCATCTCTTCCTCTTCCCTTCCTCTGCAGTTCGACCTTCCGCTTTCCTCTCAACTCCTCCCTATCCAATTATCCTTTTCTCCTCTAGCCTTCTACCTTTCGCCTTATCGCCCGTTCAAATTTCCCACCCGCACGCTCTTCTCCCAACCTCGCACCTCTCGGCGGCACCACTCTCCACTACGCAGTTCTCTCCACGCTCCTTCCCGCCTTTTTTTCATCTACCGCCCCCACCTAACCTCTAACCTCCCTACAAACTGCTGTATCCCTATTACCGCCAATCGCCTGCCCTCTACTTTTATCCCTCGCCCCTTCCTCGCAACTCCACTACCTTTCACCCACACTCTCCAGCCCTCCTTCACCACCTCACACACCTTTCTCTCACCTCACCTAACCGCTTCTTACACACGCACCTGTCACACACGCGACCGGAAACGGAAGTCATGTGCGTGTGTAATAATATTTGCGAAAGTACAGTGTTCGTTTGAGATCTTCAGAGTACGTAGAGGCAGGAAGCAGCAGCGGAGGGCGTCGGAGTCGTCGTCGTTGTGGGTGCTCGTGTGTGTCAGCGTTCTCGTTGTTAGTGCTCATATGTCATCGGTATCGTTGTCGACGACGTTGGTTTCGTTGATTTTGCTGTAAAAAAAATGATACGATGCGTTTAGTTAATGCTTTCCAATTCGCGTAAAGAGTATATAATCTAGAAACGTGCCATTCACCTTAAATTTCGGATCGTATATACTTCCAAATTTTCTGCACGTTTTCTAGCACGCACATACGACCGCCGCCGCCGTTGTGGAAAGCACATCTTACGGTGTTCGTTGCAGGCATTGCTTTGAGTTTAGGAACGATCGTGTCAGGCAAGATTCCACAATAATCATCATCCACGTCGGAGCCATCGGTGTTCTCGTCGGAGTCGTTGTCGTTCTTCTTCTTCGTCTCGTACATCTCAACGATATCTACGATTGTTGGATCTGTTCGTAGGAGCAGTTGCGATAACCAGGCCTTCTTCTCCATGGCCTTGACGTACACCACGTCGACGGTTGCGAGCTCGCGAGCGAGCAGTTCTGGAAGCCTGTAGTACGGTACCCAGCCGTCGGACCAGCGAAGCCCGTGATGATGCGTCGTGAGCCAGGTCGCTTGACGCTTCTCGAACGATGACAGGCGAGCGTAGGTGTACGGTGGTTCGAAAATCCAATGACAGACGGTCGTTTCCGTGTCGCGATTGTTCGCGAGAATCGCAATTTCCTTAGCGACGAACGTGTTGCTTTCGGTCTTAAAGCCTGGCAGATCAAACACGACGGATAATATTGTTAGGTAGTAGTATGTAGTAAAACAACTGTCACCGGCGGCTGCAGATGAGCGACTGACTTTTTCGCGATTATATTATTTTTCGCACCACGTTCGTCAAAGGGCTGTACTCGACGATGCGATCGTGTATGAGCAGACAATACGCGGTGGTATTAGCGGGTACGTTATCTCTGCACTCGAAGTCGACTCGCACGGCCAGCGTTGAACTCTTCATCGATTCGTTCTGTTGAGAACAATCGATGACCCCGATAGGGGCGTATCGCAAAAATTCGGCCGCGTTCAGCAGCGGTTCGCCGTGGCCGTAGTACGAACGAGCAAATTTCGCGTACATATCGTACAGGAGAGCGTATTTAGATTTGTCGAAATCCAGGTTCAGGTCGTCGTACGGATACATCTCGGCATTCAGAAACAATCGTAGGTTCGCGAGTTTGCACGCGTCGAATCTGCTCGCGCTTTTCTTGAGATTATTCTTTCGATCGGTTTGCATACCGAACATCACGTATCGCGGTTTCCCGATCTGCGACGATCGGAAACTCATCGCGATCGGACGATCGCTTTGCAGGAGACGTAGCATCGACAGTTTTTGCGTGTTTTCTAACGCGACGTGCGGCATTCGCCATTGTATCTTGCGTATTTCCAGTTTCGGTATTATCGCGGAGGATAGGGATGTCGCGTACATCGCGTTCGTATCGTGTCGCGCGTTCATCACGATGCGTCTGTAATCTTCGCAAAATCCCAGTAGCATGTTCATGGGCACACAGAAATTGAACGAGGTTCAATTCCGAAAACCGGCGTTCATCAGCGCTTTACTCCTCTCGATGGACAACGGTGCGTAATGTTTCAACGCGGTGGTGATTCCCGGATTCCTGGAACGATCGACCTCCACCCCGTTCAATTCGTATCGAATCTCGTCGAACATGAACGCGACGCAATTGTTGTCCAGAAACACTCTCGCAGCTATCGCTTCCTGTTCCGCCGTCGCGGGTGTCATCAAAGAGACGCGTCCTTCGACGTAGAGGTGACTTTCGCACGGGAGCGTGTACACATCTTGTTACTGAATGGGTATTCTTATCTCGTCGTTATTGTCGAACGTAATGTTGGCGTACGGATTGTAAGAGTGCACCTCGATCTTTGTGATACGATTGTCGAAAGTCGGTGTACTCGTCACGTCCAGTATGGTATACATCGTGTTAGACATGTGTATGTGTGCGTATATAAGTGATATATTAGTATGTTACGATGAATCCCACGGTTCGTAAGAAACGCGCGTTTCGATGAGTCAACGGTTTGTCGCTTATTCTTCCTCTTCTTATTCCTCTTGTTCCCGTTCCGTTTCCTGTCTTTATTATCAGTGCGGTCGTTGGTGTTTCGTCTTGACGATAATGCGTGGCAGAGACCAGAGGAGCGGTAGCAGCGGAGTCGTCCGTGCGATCGAACACCAACATGCTATGCACTCACGCTATCATATCGCGCGAACTCCGCTGCACGTGCAGGCGAATCGTTATTTCCTCGCCGCGAAAATCTATAGGACGATCGTATTGATCTACGATGCGTACCGTTAGATCGTGTATCGCTCGTGCAACGATCGGCAGTTAAATGACGTGTCGCGGAATTTCCGATATCTTATATCCCGGGAGTCCGCGAGGTGAAAATTCGTGTATCGTGTGTACCGGTTTGTCGTTGCTGAACGCACCGGTAGTCACGTTGCACGTTACTCTGATCACGTTAACGTTTATAATGTTCACGGGTTCGTCGGATTCGTACCAGATTCTCGGTACTAGCATACGCGTCGAAGAAAATCCTAGCAACGAACCCACGTTGTTCGGTTGCGTAAAGTCCACGAAGAACGAGCAGTACAGTTCGCTTTTCATGGTGTTGTTGTTAGCTCGTAGCACTAGCGGATACTTGTCGTCGTTGTCGTCTTCGTTGTATTCATCGTTGTCATCATCGTTACCGTTCTCGTTGTCACCGCGTCTTCGAGGATATCGCTCGAGCAGTCGACGTCTCAACAGCTTGGCAATAGCGTCTAATTCGTAGGAACCATGAGGGATCGTAATGTATTCGCGAACGACATCGGTGCTGGGGAGTGGGGTTTCTTGTTCTTGGTCGGAACGAAGTAGAATGTATCATTGCTCGAGTCGATGTTCGGTATCGTGTGAAACGTCTCCAAGTCGGCGAGTCCTAGTTTGTACTGTCCGTCGCTCAAATCTATCGGTGAAAAATAATTGACCGTGAGCACGCTGCTCCGAACCGTTAGCGTGAGCATGAGCGACATCGTACCACCGTAGGTTACGCGAGCGAGACAGAGAGAGAGAAAGTGACTCGAATGTACGGTAGCGCGTCAATTTATCTCGGGTAGCGCCTAGGCCGAAATTCCAGAGCTTTTGTCGTAGAAATTGTACGCACAAGTGACCGCAATTGGTCTGGTCGAAACGTTGAAAGCGATCGTAATTGTACTTGATCGTGATCGTAGTTGTCGTTCCCCGCCCGAAGTAATCGATCAGATCCGCGGGTGGTCGCAAATTCCCAAAACTGTCGAAATACTGTACTTGCGATCCGCGTTTCGCGTACGCAACCCAGTGCGTGCCTTCGCCGCGATTCTCGTCAAGATTCGCGATACCGCATTCGTTTGGACGTACGCGCGCGGGGAGCGTGTCGCGCATAAACACCCCTCGAAAGAACGGTACGTCGATGCACTCGCGCTCCAATTGCAGATTCGTCATAGGTTGTTGCTGTAGCTGGTGTCGCGTTATCGCCGCAAGCCCGGTCGAGCGGAGTTTTTTTTTCCTCGGTCGTCGTCTCAGGTTCATGACGGCGCCGCGCTTGTACGTGCCAGATACATTCCTCGCCCTTCCATCGCCCGATTATGACGCAACGTTTCTTCCAGCTGTTTTCGCGCGGCCTTCGCGTCGTTGACCGCCTTGGTGATACCCGCAGCTCCACCGGCTAATGCCCCGATAGCCGACAGAGCGGGCAGAAGAAGCGGAAGAAAGTCTCCGCGTTTCGCTACCGGTAGTACATGGCGTCGTTGTGCTCTGAACTTGCGTTTCCGTCCCGTAGTCCTTCCTCTTATTCCTCCTCTTCTGCTTCTTCTTACACCCATGCCGAGTTTAGTCTTAGCTTTCATCGCGGACCACACTCCAGTCGCTGCTGCTTTTTCACCGAAAGTCGCGTCGTTCGCGAACACTCGTTCTCGCGCTCGTTCGGCTAACGCGCGATCCGCCTCGTGTCGTTCCTCCAAATCCTTTCGACTCGAGTACGCGATATCGTGCTCCCGACAAGCGGTGTCCAGCGGATTTATACCTTGGTCGCCGCGTGCCAATCGTTTCAGCAAACGCGTTCTGGGTCCGCAGAACTGATACCCTGGAATGTGTAGCTCTATCGGTAAACGGTTTATGATCCTGTTCACGAGTCCCGAACCTGTTTTCGTTGACTTCTACCGCTTCTTCTTCGTCGTTGTTGTTGTTGGTCTACGCGTTACCGTGACCATACGCGTGAAAATGCAGATACACGGGGAAGCAAGGGCAGTCGTAAGTGGACGGTTCTTCGATAGCGATCGGTTCAGGGAGCGCTACGATTCTGATTCGCTCGACAGATGTCGCGGGTATAAATAGCAGTGACGTTACGGTTTCGGCAGATTAGAGAGAGAGAGAGAACATGCGATTCGCGAAACGACCGAACGCTATTCGCCTGACCGCGAACATGACGTTGGAGGATTTGGCGTGGGACGAGAGTCGTTCGTGCAGGCACGGTTCGTTGTTGCCGAACAGCGTGCGAGCCGTGATCTGCGGTCCGTCCGGGTGCGGGAAAACGAACGTGCTTCTCAGCCTGCTGGAGAGTCCGAACGGTTTGCGCTTCGAGAACGTGTACGTGTACTCGAAATCGTTGCGACAGCCAAAGTATCGATATCTGGAGCGAGTGTTATCGCGCGTCGGCGGACTCGGGTACTTTCCCTACTCGGACACCGCCGAGATCGTTCCGCCGAGAGACGCTCTGCTAGACACGATCGTCGTGTTCGACGACGTGGCGTGCGACGAACAGAAAGCGATCCGCGAATACTTCTCCATGGGCAGGCACGCGAACGTGGATTGCTTTTACCTGTGTCAATTGTACGCGCGAATACCGAAACACTTAATCAGAGACAACGTGAATTTTCTCGTGCTGTTCGAACAGGACGGAACGAACTTGCGTCGCGTGTACAACGATCACGTGAACACGGACATGCCGTTCAAGGCGTTCAACGACCTGTGCGCGAGATGTTGGAAACGTCGCTACGATTTCGTGGTCATCGATAAGGACCGTGCCATGTACGATGGTCGGTATCGACGCGGATTTAACGAGTTCGTGGTAGCGCGTGGACCTCAGGATGTCTAACGAAGCAGCTTCTAGCGACGTTAATATGAAGATCACGCAACCACCACAACAAGGAATGAAACAGAAACGGCGTCGTAGACAACAACAACAACAGCCGGGAGACGAAGAAGAAAATTGCTAAAATCAGCGACGTTATACGACGGAAGTACATGAGTCTGAAACTCGGTAAAATGACGACGAAAGCAGCTGTGGAGGAGAGTGCGCGTCCGATCGTCGAACCGCTGAAACACTTGGTCGAGAACACTGCGGCGTTGAAAACGAGTCCACCGATACAATCGAAGCCACGACCACTGCTCGTCAAGCTAAAACAACAACAACAACAACGTTTGAAGAAGAAACGACTATTCTTTACTCCGTCCACAGCTGAAGCGACGATACGACCCGAAACGAAGCCGCTTCCGGATTCGGATTCGTACGACGACGACAACGACAACGACGACGACAGCACCGTCTACGAAACAACCGAGGAACAAGAGCCGAACCAGGGTGAGACGGACGAAACGATTCGAGAAGTTCTCGAACCAAAAACAATCGTCACCACCGCCGTCGAAAACCTCGACGCGTACACTCGAAACGCCGCCGGACCGCGGTCGCGCGAATATCTGCGCCTGTTCTTCACCGAGACCAAGAAACTAATCGACAACGTGTACAGCGTGTACTTAGGCGACAACGATGAACAGCTCATGATCGGTGATTCCGTGCTCACTATCGGCGAGAACGACGACGTTACCGTGAAGGGTAACCGATACGCGGGTACGCGAGGCTTGTACGAACTGCTGTTCATGCGAGTGCCTAACGAGCAAGCGTACACGAATGCTGATCTCGACGCGTACCGCGACATCTTGTTGACGACGAACGCGCATCGACGGGACCATTCGGCCAGCAAGCCCACGCTAGGCAACAAGGGTCACAAGTACAGGAAGATCGTGTCGGTGTTGTTGAGTCGCGGAGACCGCAACGTCGGCGGGATCGCGCGCGAAGGTCGCGGGTTACCCATCGACGACGCGATGACGGTTACCGATAACGCGATCGATTACGTGTACTGGGACGATCCGAACGATTTGGTCGATAGGCTACGATTGCTCTTGGCGTCGCGCGACGCCGGACATACCGGACACGATAACGAAATTGCCTCCATCGTGGAGGAACTTCGCGAAGCCGGTCTCATCGTAAATTGATCGGTCGGGTCGACGACGCGTCAGTCTCGTTCGCGATCACCGCCTACCCAACATGTCGGTGAACAAGTTTGGCACACCATTGCACGGCAGTAGTACCGCCGATGCTACCGCTACCGGCGACAACGATCAACGCATGGAGACGATTCGCTCGCTGAGTCCGTACGTCGCGAATTACGTGCGGGAGAACGCGCTGTGTCTGGCCACCGATCGGTCAACGTTCGATGCGATGGAACGCAAGATACGCCGCGTGGCGCATCCAACGGAGGATACCGACGCCGCGACGAAACGATACGTGGACGACATGGAACGTACCGTTGGCCGTGCCCTCGACACTATGGAGGAAGACATGTACGAATTGACGACGAAGCGACTGAACGCTTTCACGACTGCGATAAATACTGCGATGGACAAACGTTTGAGCGAGCTGGAAATGTCGATAAATATCACGATGCAGCGACGCTTCGATCACTTCAATGCTAGACTCGTCGAGCTCGCGACACCGGTTGCTGAAGTACAGAAACGCGAGGAAGCGCGACGATGAACGACGACTACGACAACTACAACAACGAAGACAACAAACCTCGTCAACACCGTACGTGCTTCGAGTGCCTGGTACAGTACATGCTGCTGATCGTGGAACGTTACCTTCTCAGCTGCAGCCATCATCACCGCTATGGGTACGAGTAAGGAGCGAATACGATTGGTCGACGAACTGCACGCTCCGGCGAGACGAAATTTCCCACGGAGACCTGTAGTTGCTCGAGGCTACGACGATCTGTGGCAGGCGGATTTGGTGGAAACGCATGCCTACGCGACCCATAATCGTGGCTACAACTACATACTCACCATCATCGATACGTTCAGCAAGTACGCGTGGGCCGTGCCAGTGAAAACGAAAAGCGGGCGCGACGTGACCGAGACGTTCGCGACGGTGTTGCGATGAAGCGGCAGATGTCCGCGAAATCTACAAACCGACATGGGAAAGGAGTTCTACAACGCGGAGTTTCAACGATGCGTTACGTCTCGCGGAATCAACCACTACTCGACGTACAGCGTGATGAAAGCGTCGATCGTCGAGTGTATCAATCGTACGCTGAAGAACCTGATGTGGAAACAATTCTCCTTGAACGCGTCCTATCGCTGGCTGGATCTGCTACCGACGGTCGTGCGCACCTACAATCATCGTAAACATCGCACGATCAACGCGCGACCCGTCGACGTGACCTCCGCCACTCGTTTACCGTTCGTCGTATCGTCGTCGTTGGATATCGAGCAACGACGACGACGCGCGAAATTCCACGTCGGCGACAAAGTACGCGTGAGCAAATTCAAGACGATCTTCGAGAAGGAATACACGCCAAACTGGTCGACCGAGGTGTTCGAAATCACCGCGGTACAACAAACGCAACCTGTAACGTATATTCTACGCGATTCCGCGGGAGAGCCAATCTCGGGCGGATTCTACGAGCACGAACTGCATTCGGTCGCGAATCCGGACGTATATCTGATCGAGAAGATTATTCGTCGCAAGAGGAACCAGGTGTACGTGAAATGGTTAGGATTCGACTCGTCCAAGAACTCGTGGATACAGGAAAAAGATGTTCTGTGACGGAAGAAGCACTCATTATTCTTATCACTTAAATACATATTCATTTATTCGATTGTCTGTATTTCAAACACAAAAATAAAGCAACAATATGTCACGATACTTGTACATTATTTCCTTGAATGTTTAATAGCATAGATACGTATATATTAAGGGAAAACTTTATACTTTGCATACATTTGTAAAGTATTTACAGTAGGTAACTTGATATATTTCATACCTTATCCGCTGAGAGCACTTACGACAAAGTGCGTGTCATTACCCACGCTACGTTCATCCGTTGCATACTTTTTTTTTTAAAGAGGGGGGAAAATGCATTACGCATACCCCGACGCCGATTACGTCGGGGTTATGTGGGACTCTCCAATCATGGCATACCCACTAAAAATCCCCTCTACGTGCATACACTGCATCATACTTGTATACACGAAAAACATCGTACGCGACATTACTGAAACGAATATACATATACATAATTTCATATACACTATGATGTATCCATACACGTATCACTATCGTTATCGCACTCGGGAATCCGATAGTGTCCCCACGGAAGGGTGTTGATCTGGTCGGGAAGTACGTATCGTTTATCGTCGTACGGACTGAGCGCTGTCTTACACTCATTCACTGAATAGACGTCGTGTAATCGCGTACGGATATGATTCTGTCGAATCGACGTTTCCGCGTGCTCGCGAAGACACCGAACGTAGTCCTCGAAACGTATCTCGTTCGCGACCACATTCCTCTTCACACCCTTGGATCGCAGTCCCACGAACTCGGTCATTAAGGCACCGTTGTTTTCGTCTTTCATCAGACCCGGCACTTTCTTGTTTACGCGCGGCATATCGTACGGGTTGTCCACCGCGTAATCACTTGTGTCGAAGCGCGCACTGATGTCACTTTTCAGCTCCTCGTAAGCGTCATCGTACTGCAGCTGATACATTAAACTGTCGGTGTCCGTGTACAACACTTTGCACCTATCGCCGAACTTTTCGCGCATATACTCGTAATGAAATTCATATAGGCACACGTCCAGCACGCTCATACCAACGTGTATGGGCTTATCGTACTTCACTTTGAGTTTACGCAGTTCGATAGCGACTAAGTGTTCCGAAAATATCGCCCGACTGTGAAAGTTCGGTATCGCGATCAACGATTCGGCACCGTACCGTCCGTCCCACCGCGTCACCAGTCGCATGTCCACTCGCTTTCGCACGTTTTCCATCGTCTTTCCGTACACGGCATTGTTCATTAGTTTGTACATTTTTTTCTGGAAATCGCTGGTGGCTCGCGTCCTCAAGTCCGTGTTCAAAGTGATGTAGTCGCGCAACCACTGCGATTGATCGAACCGTAGAACGCGATGAATTCGCGAAACGCAAAGTCCGTGTCGAATACACTGTTTCAAGTATCGATAGTGAATCACGTATCGTTCCTTGTCGCGGAGCGTGGCGATCAGTTTGGTTTCCTTACCGACGGGTGCGTGCTCGCGCACGGGACAGAACGAAAGGTCCGCGTGCTTGTCGTAAATGTTCCGCGGATACTCCAGATATACTTCCAGCAGGTAGCCCTCTGCTCCATCGTCCGCCGGCAGGGAGTTCACGTTCAACTTGGCCACCGTCGCCTCGTCCAGCCATCGGAATCCTCCGCGCGGCATCGCCTGAGACATTGCCCATCCATACAGGTTGTTCACGTCGAAGTACATCAAGTATGTGGATGGTTGCGACGCGTCGTACATCGACGTTGGCAGGTACTTGTTGTTGGCGCGCGCGTACCTGTGCGAGCACTGACTCAGGCTGCCGCGTATACCACGCTCCACGCACAACAGCATGTCCACGTCTGTGAGGAGTTCCAATTCGACGCGCGTGTATTTTAGCATCGCGTCCCAGGTGAACGCCGGTAACGTACAGTAATGTGCAGGGTCTAGTTCGTAGCTCGCGATAGATGCACTACGAATGTTTTCGAACACGTCCGCGAGCAACAGCACGTCAGTCTTTAGGTACAAATCACTGTACTCGCCTAATGTCTGTATACGAAAACTATTCCACACGTTGGTTGCGTTCGCGTAATCCGACTCCGACACACCACTATCGTTCAAGCGATTGTAGAACGCGTCACGAAGCGATAGTCGCGTGTCCTTTAACTTGTCGTACGACGCCACGTAATCGTACGGGAAGACTCCCTTTCTGGTGAGGAGATCGAATTGTTCGTCAGGGAGATGTTGGAACTCGCGTCTGAGAATCGTCAATCGCTGTTTCCCGAGATCCGACGCGAGTTTCTGCAGACTCGTTGCCAAGAATTTGAACGAATCGACGAATCGGTACTTCAACATTTTTCGCCAGTTCTTGCCATCGCCTCTGAGGTACTCCACGTCCTTCGTAAACGAGATGTACCGTTCTTTCGTTAACGGTAGGAGGCTGATCTTTCCCGCGAACGCGTCTGTCAACTCCTTGATAACGAAGTGCGCGTCGTAGCCGGACAAGTTGTGGAACACCACGGGTATCGTGCACGAACGTTAGTAGTACAAGTTGCACGATCTGTTCGCCGCACCCCTGTACTCACCCGTCGCGTCACAATGATCGCGCACTTTTCTGTCGTCCTCACCTCGATCAAAGCGTCCTCCGCACACGTAGCACGCGGTTGCCCCGTGAAAACTCCGCCACTGTTGCTGCATTAACGGTGCCATGGGTTTCTTAACGCACAACCACGAGTACGCAACGTTCGCGAATTCGCGCAGTTCACGCATAAACCACTGCACGCAGTCGGTGTCGCTGCGATATGCTCGATATCTGCACAGAGCCGAGTCGTCGGAACAATGTACGTAGTATACTACGCTGTAAGATTTGTGGCGTTGATACTCGTACGTGCGACGACGATGCTCCATCGATGGCTGCTCCAGTTCCTCCAGCAAACACTCAAAGTTCGCGTAGATGACGAACTGCACGCGTTCCTTGCGTTCGTGATGCTGGAACCGCAAAATTTTCTCCTCTTCGGACGGTAATTGCACCCCACACTCGTTCAAGCGCAGGCAATCCACGGTGTGCCGCTGCAATCGCTCCGTCGATGAGAAAACGTTGAGGCACCTGACATGTAGGGGAAAAAACAATGTAAACGCTTCTTCTTCTTGATCTATCACGTATCGCTCGATTTTTTTTTTTAAATTATTATTCTTATTTACTTACCTATCGCAAACGAACACTCTGCCATGATGGTTGCGCAATTGTCTGGAAATCAAGCGGGAGAGATTGCGGATACACGTGAAATGGTACCGCTGCGAATCCTTGGGATCTTGCATCAGCATCACGTTCGCGTGTCTCCCTTCCCGCTTGTTACCGGATACGCGTATAGGTACACAACCATCCTCGTCGGAGCATAAATAAATGTTCACGGATACTTCGTTCGCCACCTCGAATTTCTGTATCTGGTCCAGGGACATGGGGAGTCGCACACCATCCGTACGGAGTACCGTCGCATAGGGTGGATACGACGCAATCCTCTCTCCGTGTGTAGTAGCCGGAAACAAACTCGCAACGACCGACCACAAAAAGCACGTATTGTCGTTGCACCGAACGTTCACCACTGCTCTTTTTACCATGTTCGCTCGCGGAAGCGGCACGTCGCACCCGGCACGCAATGGATTATGTTTGTTTATGTTTATCAGTAGATTCTGTACTGCCCGTAAGGTCCAGCCACTCTCGCGCTCCTGGAACTCTACCATCGCGATCAACTTCGGAGCAACCACTTGTTTCGCGTACCACTCGCGAACATTCGACGACATAAACAGTACTTGGTTACGCGTCGCGAAACTCTTCACGTCCGTATCGTCCCGCAACATGAATTCCGCGTTGAGAACGGTGTTCACCGACACGCTGCGATGCTCCGTAATAGCGTTCGTAACGCGCGAAATCACCGTTCGACGGGCATTCTCGAAGAATTTGCGTGGATCGACGGCCCCTACGTTTATCACGACCCCGGTCAACAAACGCTTCTCGAACGCGGTTTCAAGTTCCTCCCACACGACCTTGGGTGACGCCACTCGAGCGGCGTGTCCACACCCTACTCGCGATAATCGTCCTCGCACTATCGCGCGCAATATTTTCGTCCGCGCGAGCAACGACACCATCCGCTGCTTCTCCCACACCGGCACGCGTTCGCCTCGTTGATACGCGACCATGTAACGTATCGTCTCGTCGCACCTGTCCATCCAGTCGCGAAATTCCGCGGTGGTCCTCAAAAGTTCGGACATCCGCGACAACGCCAAAAACGCGTTCTTGAACGTTTCCATGTTCTCGTTCTTTACACGTATGTATACAATCACTTGAAATAAAAAGACTCTTTCCGACGCACTACCTTTCGCACTATGTCCTGTCGAAGATGCGAGCTGCCTTAAATATATAACCATCCCTACCTGACATTTCCCCACACCCTTGCATCGCAATGGAATCATACTTAGAATTATACCTTAAGTCATATTACGCTTTTAAGCATATGCGCATTTTTCTTGAAGGTTCACCTTCGATCAATATCGCAAACAGAAGCGCGTCGGTCCGCTTCGAATTTTCGCCCACCGGTGCTGCGTATTATTCTCGGGAGTGGACCTTCCATCGTTCTATGTTTGTGGCGCGATTATCGCATCAGGTTTCGACTTGCATCTTCTACGCGTCGCGCCGTCGTATGTTTACTCAGACCTCCGACCAAACGAAGAACAGAGCCAGAGAGATATATGAAAATATCGCACCTCTCTCGCACTCCTTGTTCGAACGCCACCGCTATCGCGACCGCCATCGCGCCTTCGGTACGCTTTGAATTTTCGCGGTTCAGATGTCGCGTGCCCGCGCCGCCGCTGCTGCGCATTATTCTCGGGAGTAGACCTTCCATCGTTATATATTCTTGGGTACGGTGTTCGCGCGCTAACAAAATGTCGGTTTCGACTTGCATTTTCTCCGCGTCGTGTCACCGTATGTTTTGACTACCTACCGCGAGAGAGACGGATAGATGCATATCGTGTGTCTTTGCCTAGCCCGCTTTGAATTTGCGCGCACCGATGCTACTGCGTATTATTATAGGAAATTGGCCTTCGATCGTTCTATGTTTTGGACGCGATATTATCGCATCAGGTTTCGACTTGCGTTTTCTCCGCGTCGTATGTTTTGACTATGGTCCTAGAGAGGAATAGAGAGAGAGGGATATACGAAAATATCATACCTCTCTCTCACACCTTGTTCGAACGCCACAACCGCTATCGCGACCGCCATCCCGCCTTCGGTACACTTTGAATTTTCGCGGGTCAGATATCGCGTGCGCGCACCGCTCCTGCGCATTATTCTCGGAAATTGACCTTCGCTATCCGTATGTTTCAACCATGGTCCTAGGGAGGAATAGAGAGAGGGATATGCGAAAATATCGTACCTCTCTCTCCCTCTCGTACACCTGGTTCGAATGTCGCAGCTATCGGGGCGCGATCTGGCCTTGGGGCGATAAGAGGTTTGCGAATCGCATCCTACGACGCGTCGGAGTCACCGGTGGTATCCCCTCCCAACGTCTTATGCACGCACGCGCGGGAGTGGGCCGGCTTCCCCCTCCAGACGCTTCAGGGTCGGGGTCCCCTACCCGCCTCCCCCTCGCCAACGGTGCGGTACCCCTCCCCCCGCTTCACCCTCTCGCCCAGATTTGGATTAGAACGCCCCTAATATACCTACTCCCGTCCATCTGCGTCGGGTATTGTTGAGGCTGAAACAAACACATGACTCGATTAAAAATCGTTGAATGGTGTACACGTATCATTTGTGCGAAACATCACTTACCAGCAACTGGATGATAACGTCGCGTTCCTCATCACACTCATGGGCCTCGATGTCAACCCGACGCCGAAACATACGCGCGACTCGATTAAAGCATCGTTGATTGACGTACGCGTATCAGAATAATTTTTCCGAAACATCACTTACGAGATAGCCGACCATCTTCAAAAAGTTATCACTCCACTCCGCCATTTCTATCTCTCGTTCGTGCTGTGACAAACACGTGATTCGATTAAGACACTGTTGAATGGTATAAGTATAAAAATAAAACAACAAATAAACTTCGTATAATTGGGATTGGTGGAATTGGTTTATATAAGCTGAATAAACTCATTTAATTAATATAATAATAATGCTATGTTTCCATAAATTTTTTTCTCTGCCGTAGATCATACTGCATCATCTTCTGCTTTGATTATCTGTAAATATATATAAAATCCACATTTTAGTTATTTTAGTTACAACTTAACGTAGAACTTATTATACATAGAAATAGTGTGGCCTTTTGCTTTAGTGAGTGTAGAGACTAAATAATGTGTCCTAAGGAGGTGCGAGCGTATGGCAGAAAGTCTTGTCGCAGGAAATTTAAATGCTAATGGTAATAATTCAGCGAAATGAACGCGGAGATCCAATATTTTTAACGCACAATGTATTGGTGTTGGAATAAAACTAATTTAGTATGTTTATTGGCAATTTTAAATAATGGGAATCTAAAAAATTAATGAATCAATGAATAGCATGACAACTACTTTGGATTTTATTAATTAAAGTATTACGAATGTCTTTCACAAAAGATTGAAAAGCATTAACGGAGATGTGTTTTCAGTGTACTTTCTTCACTAATCTGACTTGCTTTACATTGCAAGCAGTCCACCATAATCTATTTTCTTAATAATTCTTAATGCTGTCTTTAAACCAATTTTGTCGATTTACCTTATTTGACAAAGTTCCAGAAACTTGTACGAAACAAGATGCTCTGTCTATCTATTTAATCTTCTCCGGACAACCTCCACGCCTGTGCATTCCCTTCAATTGTATTATCCAAGCCTGTGCGTCTCCTTCATTTTTATCGAAGTCCTGTACGTCTCCTTCATTTCTATAATATAATAACCTTTACATAAAATAAAAACTCTAAATTGCTGGTATACAAATACAAATATCTGGCAATTTAAATTCAATGCAATTTTTTACTACAAGATATTATTTTGTACAAGTATGGTACAAATTTCTAGAAACTTATGCGAAAGAAGGTGCTTCTCTGTCGAACCTTCTCCGGAGAACTTCCAAGTCTGCGACTCTACATAAAAAATCTATTAAATAAATTTGGCGACTTACCTTGTTAATTGAGACAATAATTCCGTCTCCTATTTAGTGAAAAAACTCCTGACATCTCAAATTTGGACCACTTACATTATTTGACATTTGGAGGTTAAGATTGGTAGGTTATAAAGTTCAATGTATTTAAAAAATAGTTTGTACAATGACGGACGACGATCCCTGCCGAATAATCCCGAGAGTCGACGAACGAAGAACGAAACATGGGTTAGTTTCGTTTTGACTGAAGGTGTGCGCGTAACGCGTATATACGTAGAAGAAGGAAACATGTGTTAGTTTCGTTTTGACTGAAGGTGTGCGTGTAACGCGTATACGTATTATGTTTGACGAAAAATTTCTAGAAGAATCAGAAGAAGAAAAATCTTAATATTTCCGACTGATCCATGAGACGATATTATGACTGTCATGCGTGGACCGATTTTATTGAAATTGGTCTCATTCCAAAGCTTATATGCGGTTTACATAAGAAAAATGCCTTTAAATTTAGAAAATATTGCAAGCGTCATGAGATATTAATGAAATAAGTTTCAGGTTAGGTTGGATTAGCCGGGCAACGAGTAAATGATAAGCGGTAGCGACAGTCGACATATCGACATATATAGGGTGTCTTTCCTGTACTTGGCGTCGAGACGCTACCGCGTCTCTAGATATGCATAACAATATTTTTTTGTGAAACATCACTTACGAGGTGACGAATTGCCTCCCGCCGCTCCACGCGCCACGCCCTCATCAGATTATCGCGCTCGCATTGAAATAAACGCATAACTTTGTTAGAAGATTGAATGCACACACCAATTCAATTTACACAAAAGCCATACTTACAATTTTTCAGATCACCTCATCACGTTCAATGTGCCATGCACGTTCAATTTCCCCATGCCGTCGCTGTAACAAACGCACAACTTCAATAGAATATCGTCAAATGGAATACGCGCACCAATTCAATTTTCACAAAATTATACTTTCGACGCATCGCTGCATTTCAAATGCATTCATTCCCTGCGCCGCGGCATATAAATTTGCTTCAAACGCGTCCATGATTATTTTTTTTCTTTTGTAAAAATACTTGTAATAACTACACTGGCCCGTGCAACGGTGGTCAGCACCCTTATATACATTTCGTTTCCCTAGCCTAGAACGATAGCCCTACGCGTTGCAGGGTAGGGATAGTTTTCAAGTAGGGTAGTCTTGAGGTAGGGTGTGGATGTTCACGTCACAGTTTCTTTGCATCCTCCTCCTCCTTCTTCTTCCTCCTCGATGATTTTATAATATGAAACTAATTATTCCAGCTTATAGTGTACTTTTATGACTATCACTTTTATGTTTTGCAGCGCGAATCGTCTCTGACTGTTCTGTTTCATGCGTGCTCCTTGAATTTGTTATGCACGCTATTTGAATTTGCCGCGTATACTCTGACCCTTGTACGGTATACATACGCGTCTTGACCATCACCATCATTAATGTGATATACAGTGGGGGACAAAAGTATGTGGACACATTTTAAATCGTATAACTTGTTCAAAATTCGTCCAAACAAGTTGAGTTTGTTTGAAAAGCTAGAAGGATTAGTTTGCTAAGTGACTTGTTTCGTCGTTTTGAAAAAAGTTGCAATTGGTCGGAATAGCAAACAAAATAGGAAAAATTATTTTTTCAACTTTTTTGTCTGTCTGCTCGTAATGAAAATTTAAAAAATGCCTTTTGTAGATTGAAGTAGGTTATATACACGCCTCAAATTTCATCAAAATCGGTTAACCCTGCTCTGAGATATAAACTCTAAAAGATCGCAGAATAAGGTCGAAAATTGCGAAATTCCCGGAAATCAACGATTTTCGAACTTATTCCGCGATCTTTTAGCGTTCATAGCTTAGAGCAACGTTAACCGATTTTGATGAAATTTTAGGCGTATATACAACTTACCTTAATTGTTCGAGAAATTCGGCATGTTTACGCCATCTCCCAGGCCCACCGGTAATTAGACAACGGTAACGTCCCGCTGACTCATGTGAAGCGCGGATCTGGCCCCCTTCCATCGACTCGCGATCGATGGAAGGGGAAGGTTCTGCCTTCCTAGAAATTGACGGTGATTTCGCGGAAGGACCTCTCTCTGATCCAGTTTTCGGCACCGCACGGTAATTAACTCCTTACGCTTACGCACTCTGCTTGTGCTATTCCGACTTTGCTTCGGTATTTTGTACGCTTCGCGACCCTGCTTCGCAAGATACTCTAAAAGGTACTGCGCTTAACATTTCTACTAAATTCAACTGCAATTAAATTAATATAAACTAATTCAATTAAGTGTGACTCTGTGTGTATTTAACGCTATATGACCTTGTACAGAAGTTTGAATTCTAACGTTAATACTTTCTATCGTGTAAAATACAACTCTTATTATTCTAGTAATTTAAACTACCTGTGTTCCGCTGAATATTAATAAATAATTTCTGTGTGCCGTTAAGACAATAAACGCTCGCTAGCTACTAAACCCTTCGCGTGAGTCCGGGAATGTTTCTTTAGATCTGTAGCCTTCTCAGTGCTGATCCGATAAAATACTTTATAACATTTTTGATCCTTCGAGCCGGATCGGTTCCAGTGCCTGTAAAACAGATCAAACGTTCGGTAGTGCCGTCCAACCGTCGCGCGTGACCTCCACTTGCAAAACAGTTTCGAACACTCTTGCGGGCAGTCCAACCGTCGCGCGTGACCTCCACCTGCAAAACAATGACTCACCTGCTTACGAGTCAACGCGACCTTAACGGTAGAATCACTCGCGCATTCGAAAATTTGAAGAAGCTAGGAGCATACAACTTCACGAAAACGAACGTGTCTTCGCGATTAACGGCCCTTCGTAAGAATTGGGCCAAATTCGAAGCGCAACACGACCAGTTGCTTGCGCTGATAACCGATCCGGACATCCTCGCCGACAAATACTGGGACGTCGACGAGCCCTCAACAACCGAGGAGGTATTCCTACAGCAGGAGGCTCTTCTTATAGACAAACTGGAAGAGATTACTAAGAATGAACTGATTGCTAGTCGTACTATAGAACGGTTGGCTTCCGGCGGGTCAAGTGACCATTCCACTGCTGTGGCCGCTCGTTCTACTCGTTCACTGCCTAAAATTCCGTTACCTACCTTCGGAGGTACGCATAAAGATTGGCCGTCGTTCCAAGGTCTATTCCGGTCCCTGGTAGTTCGCGACCAAACGCTAATGGAAGCCGAACGCCTCCACTATCTGCGAGGTGCCCTTACTGGCGATGCTGCGCTCCTGCTTCGTAACATGCCTGAAAGCGAAGAACATTTCGATGCTGCGTGGGAACTACTACATGATCGATATGATAACCAGCGACTGATGGTTAAGGCACAAATGAATACGATCTTCAACCTACCCACTATCACTCGTGAGTCAGGAACAGAGCTCAAGCGCTTATTTTATACCGTATGTGACGCCGTCAAGGCCCTTGCTGCCATGAAACGACCCTTCGATGCCAGCGGCGACTGGCTCATCCACTTAATTGTGGAACGCATAGATCCTCCATCACGACGCGAGTGGGAAACACTAATAGGGACGACGAAGAAGCCTCCTACCTATGCCGAACTTCAAGGATTTCTGGAGGGCAGAGTCAACACCCTTGAAGCCTTGGAAGAGCAGCGCAAGGGATCTGAGAACCGAAGCTCGAAGCCAGCTGCGAATCAGAAAACGACCAAGGTCCATCAGGTGAGCCAAGCGAAGCGGCCGTCGGAACCGTGCAGCCTCTGCAAGGCAAATCATTTTATTCTGTACTGCCGAGTGTACAAATCAAAGTCAACCGCCGAACGCCGTGCGGCGTTACAAACCGCGAGCCTTTGTTACATATTGCCTCGGTAAACATAAAGTCAAAGACTACGTCGGGCCGACGCTGCCAGCGGTGTAACGGAAAACACCACACTACAATACATGAAGATAGTTCGGTCGCCAACCCCGTCGAGGACGTTACTACTAACACCGCTAGCTGTGAGTCAAGTTGACTACCTACAGTGCTATTGGCCACAGCACGCGTGAAAGTATTGCAGCCCGATGGAGGAAGCAGGATGGCACGCGCTCTCATAGACCAAGGCAGCGAGGTGTCGATTGTTACCGAGGCACTGGCTCAACAACTACGTCTTCCAAGAAGATCTACAAACATTCGCCTCGTCGGAGTGGGGAACCAACGACCAGAACGCATTCGCGGTAAAGTACAATTGGAATTCACCTCGCACTTTATTACTACAGATCGACACGTCATAGCTGCACTGGTCTTACCACGGATCACGTCCTACAAGCCACGCATCAGACACGCAAAGGACAAATGGGCTCATCTGATGGATCTCACCTTGGCTGATCCCAGCTTCGATTCCGATAGCCCTATTGAAATTTTGCTGGGTGCCGATGCATTTGCCCTCGTACTACTTGACGGCATTGCCAGGGGTCGTACCGGAGAACCAGTCGCGCAGAAGACGACCTTGGGATGGATTGTGTCTGGACCTGCTACACCGGGCACTGGGCTCGCTACAATTGACCTACAAGGTCAAACCACGCTGCAATGCTCCGCCGACGAGGAGCTTCTTCCATTGGTGCGTTGCTTCTGGGAACAGGAGGAACTCCGGGTATCAACTGCCTATACCCTTGAGGAACAACAATGCGACGACCACTTCACTGCGACTCACCAAAGGCTGCCTTCTGGACGTTATATGGTCCGACTGCCATTCCGCGACTGCGTGGATCTCGGAGAGTCTCGCCATGGAGCCCGACGGATGCTCCAGAGGATGGAGACGAAATTCAACAAGGAACCGGCTTTCGCTGAGGCGTATCATACTTTCATGCAGAGCAGCACGACGACCCGGTTACGAGTGGTCTTCAACGGGTCTTATACTACGACATCTGGTCAGTCACTCAACGATACACTGCTGTTGGGACCGAACCTCCTACCTAGTCTTCCGCAGTTGCTACTTCGATGGCGTCTTCACCGTGTCTGCCTTACTGCTGACATCGAGAAGATGTATCGACAGATTCTCCTACATCCAGAGGACCGATGCTACCAGAGGGTCCTGTGGAGAGAAAGCGAAGAAAGCGACGTGTGTGACTACCAGCTTAATACTGTCACGTATGGGTTGGCTTGTGCACCCTATCTTGCCATTCGCACACTTCGTCAACTGGCTTCGGACGAACAATCCCGTTACCCACGAGCAGCTGATATTCTCCAGCGGAATGTCTACATGGACGACGTCGTGACCGGAGCCGATTCAATTCAGGACGCCATGGCCATACAAACTGAACTCCGTCAACTCTGCAAGGCGGGCGGTTTTAATTTACGAAAATGGGCGTCCAATCAACCTGAGCTGATGGAGAAGGTGCCTACCGGTGATGCTATTCCTGAGTGCAAGTGGCAGACCGGCGAAACCCACACAGCCTTAGGAGTTCACTGGAGTTTGGCCGATGACTGCTTCCGGGTCCGAGTGCAACCTACAACAACGGACATCAACATAACTCGGCGCTCGGTTCTATCAACCATTGCTAGGATCTTTGACCTTTGGGATTGGTGTCCCCAGTCACAATTAATGCAAAAATATTCATGCAATCTCTCTGGTTACTACAATTAGATTGGGACGCACCTTTGCCGCCGACCGCTGCCGATCATTGGACACAATTCCTTGCCGAACTACCAGAGCTGAATCGTCTCGCTGTCCCTCGCTGGCTCGGCTTTAAGCAGGCACCTCAATCACGAGAACTGCACGGATTCGCCGATGCCTCGGAGAGGGCCTATGCTGCTGTGGTATACCTGCGTATCACAGACAACGAAGGCGCCGCTCGGGTTCAGCTGATTACGGCCAAAACCAAGGTGGCACTCCTGAAACAAATCTCGTTACCAAGGCTCGAACTGTGCACTGCTGCACTACTAACCAAACTAGTGGCTTTCACCTGCGAGAGTCTGAGCTTGAACGGTACGGCCGTTCATCTATGGAGCGACTCTACCATCACACTAGCCTGGATACAAGGACATCCCTCACGCTGGAAAACCTATGTGGCAAATAGGGTGTCCGAGATTCAGCGAACGCTACCTGATGCCCGATGGCATCACGTCTCCAGTCACGACAATCCAGCGGACTGCGCCTCCAGAGGTGTATTCCTCAGCCAATTGCCTGACCTTGTTCTGTGGTGGACCGGCCCTTCATGGTTGACCACTTCCTCGGACTGGGATAACGGGACACAACTGCAGTTACACCAAACTGACTTGGAGACCCGCACCGCCGCCACTGTGACTGCTGGTGAACCTGCAACGGGAGAGATTCTATTATCCCGCTATTCAAAAATTACTTTACTCCTCAGAATTACTGCTTGGTGCTTACGGTGGCTGCCAAGGTCCACAACCGGAACGAGAGGAAGCTATCTGACACCAGCCGAGATAGAAGCCGCGCGACTCCACTGGCTCAAGCTCACGCAACGCCAGGAGTTTGACACTGAGATACAACAGTTGCAGCTGGGTCACCGCTTACCTAGCCGCAGCAAGCTGCTACGTCTCAACCCCTACATCGACAACCAAGGCCTTCTACGAGTCGGGGGACGTCTTCGGCACTCTGCTCTGCCGGTGGACGCCCAACATCAGATTCTACTACCAAAAAATAATCTGTTGACTGAACTGTTGGTTAACGACGCCCACCATAGAACCTTACATGGAGGGACTCAACTTACCTTGGCCACCTTGCGCCAGCGGTACTGGATTCTACAGGGCCGACAACGGGTGAAGGCCATTATTCACCGCTGTCCTACCTGCCTACGCTGGCGAGCTGCAACAGGACAGCAGTTGATGGGAGACTTACCAGCTACACGGGTGACACCAGCTCGCCCGTTCCTGCATGTGGGATTGGACTATGCCGGGCCTGTATCACTGCTTAGGTCCCGGGGACGAGGTCAACGCACACATAAGGGCTATGTGGCGTTATTTGTATGCCTCAGCTCACGCGCGGTCCACTTAGAGCTTGTTTCCGATTGCAGTACAGAAGCCTTCCTCGCTGCTTTGCGGCGTTTCACTTCACGGCGAGGACTCTGCGCCGTGATCCAGAGCGACAGAGGGACCAATTTCGTGGGAGCTTCCCGCGTCCTGCAGGACATGCTGGCCCACCTCGAGTCTGGGCACGATCTCATCCATTCCACTCTTCTGAAGGACGGCATCGAGTGGCGGTTCAACCCTCCTGCTGCCCCTCACTTCGGGGGCCTATGGGAAGCAGCCGTTAAATCGACCAAGTACCACCTAAGGCGGGTGGTAGGCGAACAACACCTTACCTTCGAAGAAATGTCAACGCTACTCCACCAGATCGAGGCCTGCCTCAACTCTCGACCACTGCAGGCCATGAGCGACGATCCTGGGGATTTAACCACGCTCACTCCAGGACATTTTCTAATCGGCGACGCCCTGCTAAGCTTACCCGATCCAGCCATCAAGGACGTCGCAGCAACACGCCTTTCCCGGTGGCACCTGATACAACAAATGCGGTTGCATTTTTGGAAACGATGGGCCGCCGAATATCTACAATCTCTTCAAATTCGTAACAAATGGACTTACCAACGTTCGCAGCCCCGAATCGGAGACCTGTGTATCTTAAAATCAGAACTGACTTCACCAGCCCGATGGCCACTTGCGCGCATCACGAAATTACATCCGGGTTCCGATGGTTTGGTTCGCGTTGTCACTATAAAAACCGCACGTTCTGAATTCATTCGACCTATATCGAAATTGGTTTTTCTCCCACTTGCACAGGCCACTGACCCAGCACTAGTAAAGAACGACACTACGAGTCACTAACTTTCACTAGTCACTTCCACCTGCGAAGCCGGACGCCTTCACATGAGCTGCGTCATTGATGTGCACGGGCCACACCCTGTTAATCAGCTTATCGATTCTTGATCGCGACATCTTCAGATTCATCGGGTGATGAATGCCGGGGAGAATGTTCGAGAAATTCGGCATGTTTACGCCATCTCCCAGGCCCACCGGTAATTAGACAACGGTAACGTCCCGCTGACTCATGTGAAGCGCGGATCTGGCCCCCTTCCATCGACTCGCGATCGATGGAAGGGGAAGGTTCTGCCTTCCTAGAAATTGACGGTGATTTCGCGGAAGGACCTCTCTATGATCCAGTTTTCGGCACCGCACGGTAATTAACTCCTTACGCTTACGCACTCTGCTTGCGCTATTCCGACTTTGCTTCGGAGTAGTAAGGCTATGACAGTTCTAACTCAGGTCCTCTGAGGGGAGCGCGGGGCGGGGGGAAGTGAGGGCGCGCGGGGTAGCGCGGCGGAGGGAAACATGGGCGCGGGGCCTGCGGGGAGAGGAAGACCGGTTGCGCGCGCACGTGCCGCGGAATGGGGGAAGCCGCGATGATGGAGGGGATCACTCCGGGCCGAGCCGCCGCGGAGACCTGGCCCACCGTCGGAAGGGGGGAATGACCCCCGAAAAATCTCTTTCAGCCCAACCCAAATATTTTTTCAAACCCCCACCCTCCCCGAATTTTCCCCCAACGCAGAGAAATAATTTATTTTTATCAGACGATATCGGACAATGTCGGGCAATGTCGGCTTTTTACACCGCGTCTTCGGAGGAGGGAAAGAGACAGAGCATCACTTTTAAAGCTAAAATTCTAGGGAGAGAAAGAGACAACACTACATAGGGGTACAATCGCATGCATTCTGAAAATTTTCAAAATGATTTTCAATCGCAGCGTCTCGCGGGATCGTATGTAATATGAGTCCTCCTCTGGAGCAGCCGTGCGGGATGACGTCATTTTCACGGCGCGAAGAACGAAATAGAATTATGCAGCGTCGGTAGAATGTTTTTTTTCCCCAACGCAGAGAAATAGTAATTATTGAAACGCTGAATCTTAAAATTAGGTGGCGAGGAGAAAGACGGATAAATAAAATTGGCAAATAATATGTGCTTAAAAATGATAATATATTGTTACAAATAATTAAAGAATATGAATATAATAAAAAGAATATAATAAAATAAAACTAGAATATAAAAATAGAAAAATAGAAAAATAGGAAAAAATATAAAACTATTCTAAGAAGGGGGATGGTGGCGTTGAAGGCGGCGAAGGCGGCGAAGGTGACCACGTATCCCACTCGATAGGGCCATCAGCAAATAGTTCACTTAATAATAAATCTATAGGAACTTGCGCAGGGTCAGTTTGAACTGCAATATCGCAAGCCCGAAGCCCCGATATTTTATTGGTGGAAACGTTATTATAAACAATCTGTGTTTCCACGTTTCAACAAACCACGCTCTTTGGAGCAACCTCACGATTCTGCTGACATCTATTCCAATACACATCATCATCATCGGAGTCTATAAACATTTGGTCTACATGTCGACGCAACCAATATTCCTCAACATTGTAGTACTCATACGTATTCATTGGGTTACGAAATACTTTAAAATAACTGTCGCCATCCTGAACAGCTTCCGCCTCATAAAGTTTTGCACTTCGAATTTCTTCGGTTTGAACCGCAACATTTTGGCACATCACATACACTTTCGGGCTGGATGTATGGATAAGGGTCGCAGCAGCGGTGATCGTAGCGGTAGCTGGACTTTTCAAATTGACTGACAATGACATAATCTGAAACCGATTTTTTCTTATAATTCTCAAAGTTACTAACACAACAATTCACTAAAAAATATGATAATGGAAACTTACGGTATTATTCGACTGTATTTTCAATGCGTTGAACGATTGATGATATCCTTCAAGAGCAATTTCACTTAAAATGAAAAAATGACACTTCAAAAAATCGGACTGTTTTCAATCGCAGTTTGAAGACGACTGGTCTCGCTGCATCTCCAAGCTCTCACATCTAAACTCCTATCGTGAAATTGAGAAGTGCATAGCTTTGCAAAAAGTAAAAGTGCAACGTGACGTCATATGGCAGCGCGGAATCTTAAAATTAGGTGGCGAGGAGAAAGATGGATAAATAAAATGGAGAAATAATGTGTTTAAAAAATTTTATTTAAAATTAAAAGAATATAATTTAACATTTTTTCCTACGAGCATCAGCTAGAATATCATTGGTACATGCTAACAGTTCGCAATCTACATGATAATCCTCACAGTAATGTTCGCTATCACATATGATTTTAGCAGCACGACGCGCATCTAATGTTTCGCAGACAACATCGCTCTGTTGTAGCACGTTAACAAAATTTTAAAAATTTCATCTACACTTCATATGCAGTTTCATACAACCGCGGATACCCATAGGCTATACACAGCTCAAGATTAAATAAAAATGTTACTGTGTCCAGTTTGAAATACAGCGACTTATTATGTAGTGTCGTCTTTACAATTGGAGGCGAGAATCATAGAAATAATTATGCAGAATCGATAGAAATTGGTGAGGTGAGAAGGAGGGAGACAGGCAAGTAAATAGATTGTAATATATGTAAAATGATTATATATTGTTCCATTAATTAAAAAATAGAAATATAAAAAGAAAAAATATAAAAATAGCATATAAATAGTGTCTCGGCAGAACCATCTCTCTCTCTCTCTCTCTCTCTCTCTCTCTCTCTTTCTCACTCTATCAATCTCTTTTTTTTTCTCTTTCTTTCTCTTTTTCTCTTCTTCTCTTCTTCACATCAATCGCAAGACAATTTGAACATTCTCGAACAGCTGATGGACTTCCTATTTACTTTTCGCGACATCATACGTACATACATACTCTTCCACACAACACCTCATATACATTCATACACACTCACGCTCTCGTCACCGACCCGAGTGCTCAGTTACACAGAACAGTAATATCTCGAAAACATTCACCGAAAGTGTTACGTATCTATTGTATCGCCTCAATTCTTATCTCTAATTAAACCGCACTATTCTCAACATTTTTGAGTTCTCTCTATACAAATAGAATATAAAAATATCAAATAAAAATATCAAATAAAAAGAAAAATATAAAAATACAATATAAAAAGAAAAAATATAAAAAATAGAGTATAAATAGAATACACAAATATAAAATAAAAAATAAAAATATAAGCCTCAATTCTTATCTCTAATTAAACCGCACTATTCTCAACATTTTTGAGTTCTCTCTATACAAATAGAATATAAAAATATGAAATAAAAATATCAAATAAATAGAAAAATGTAAAAATATAAAAATACAATATAAAAAGAAAAAATATAAAAATAGAGTATAAATAGAATACACAAATATAAAATAAAAAATAAAAATATAAAAATATAAAAATATAAAAATATAAAAATACAATATAAAAGAAAAAATATAATAATTTAATTTATTGCCCACTTTCGTGTTACAATTTAACGATCATATACTCTTTCCATTTCATTCCCATGATTGCGTCAGTGTAAGTCCTGCCCTTCTAATGTATTCTGCTGTGTCTTAACAATTTTTTCTATTTTACAAGTGTTTCCTAATCTATTATATATTACATAATCTTCTTTTATCACTTTCCTGTTCTTTTATCACTTTCCTGTTCTTTTATCACTTTCCTGTTCTTCCCATCTTTTTCCATCTCCCTATTATCTCCTGCAGAATAGCCAAGTCTTTCCCTTCTCCTCTAATTACCTCTGTCCAATTCCTACCACTCTTTCCACTTACTTCACATGCTTGAATCACGTGTTTCACTGTTTCTTCCTCTTTCTTACAATGCCTACATACCCTTTCTTCTTTCATTAGCCAATATTTGCATGCCCTTGTTTCACTACCCTGTATGAATCTTCCTATCGTTTCTAATTCTCTTTTTTTCTTTTTCCCACATAAGTATTCCGACCTATCTCCTGGTTTCCTTGCCACCTCTCTTAATTTTCTTAGGAATTTTGACTCCTATACTTTCATCTCTCTTTCTTGTTCTTGGATGTCTTTACTTATCTGCCCTATTTTGGTCCACACTTCTTCCCCATTTAATTTCTCGTTTTCCATTTTTCATTTGACCATCCTCTCCCTTCCAAGAATTTGATTATCATTCTTTCCCTTTTCGTTACTTCATTTACTCTCATTAGTCTCCCCACATTCATACCTTATCGATGCTTTATCCGAATTTATTAGCCTCTGTTCAAACTTCATTGCCCTTACTCCAATTTTAATTGCTATGTCATCTCTTCATGTTTCTTTTAACAACCAGTATGTTGGTGTTCATCTCTCCAATTTCATTAACCACCCTATGTATTTCGCCTGCAATTTTTCTATTTCCTCATACCTTCTCCATCCCCATATCTTTGCCCCATACGCCACGGTGCTTCTAACTAGCGCATCAAGCAGTTTAATTCCTCTTTCAAAGTCATCTCTGAATAATCTTTCTCTAATCCCCCCATACTTCTCCTAGTTCGTTGTTCTCTCTCTCTCTCTCTCTCTCTCTCTCTCTCTCTCACTGTATAACATAAATATTCCATTTCTCTTCCTCTCTCCATGTTTCTTCATTCCAACAGAATCTTTCCTCTTTTCTTCTTCCTCCAGCTTTCTTGCATATCATTATCTTAGACTTTTGCACATTTAGCTCCAAGCCTTTCTTCTTTATGTATCTCTCGAATCTCTTTATCATATTCGTCAGACCCTATGCATTATTTGCCATTAACACAACATCATCCGCGTATGAAATTGTTCAAATTTTCCTTGTACCTATTGCGACTCCTCCTTCAAGTTCTTTGCTCATTTCTTTTCTCCAGGCCTCCAAAGGCGACACTGAAAAGTGTCGAGATTAACGAGCACTCTCGTTTAACATACTTTCCTGTTAAAAAAACTTTCCTATCAGTTCCTTTTTTCACTCGTTCAGATCGACGTGAGCCAGAACGGTTTGTATCTATATTTATTTAATATATTTTTGTATGAAAGGAATGAATTTATCAATTTTTTTTTGTTTTTGCTATATTCAATAAAAATTGGAATTTTATGTTTATTAAGAATAGGTGTTTACCCTGTGATAATTGTTGGTTGGGCTTCAAATTCTAATTATTCAATATTAGGAGCGATTGTGTCAATTTCACAGTCAGTTTCTTATGAAGTGAGTTTATTTTTAACAATTTTTTCTATAATTTTATTAAATGAAAGTTATTCATTATTAGATTTATATAAATTTCAATATTATATTAAATTTAAAATTCCATCTGCATATCATTTAACATTCCATTTTTCCATTTGTTCATCTAATCTTCTCCTTAGAATTTCCGCGTATATCTCGTAACCCATGTCCATCAAAGTTATGCCCCTATAGTTCTTAACCATTTCCCTTTCTCCTTTTTTTTTAACACAGGACTTATTATTCCTTCTTTCCATACTTCCGGAAAGTCCCCTTTCTTCCATGTCCTGTTTATGACTCAATGTTGAATTAAGATATAATTGAAATGCAGGAGTTTAAATTTTAAGTCTGTTCGACTTTTAATATCATACATGATTTGAGTTCATATTGACGTGAGATTGGTTTCTATCTATATTTATCTAATAAATTTTTGTATGAAAGGTCTTAATTTATAATTTTTTTAATATATTCCATAAAGATTGGAATTGTATATTTCTTACGAATACGTGTTTACCATGTGATAATTGTTGGTTGGGGTGCAAATTGTAATTATTCAATATTAGAAGCGATTGGGCCATATAATAAAATAAAAGAAAATACAATTAAATAATAAGTATAATATAAAAAGAAAAAAATATAAAAATAGAATATTAATAGAATATAAAAATACATTATAAAAAGAAAAATATAATAATATAATTTATTGCCCACTTTTATGTCACAATTTAACGAACGTATACTCTTTCCTTTTCATTCCGGTGATTGTGTCAGTGTAAGTTCTACCCTTCTAATGTGTCCTGATGTGTCTTAACAATTTTTTCTATTTTACAAGTATTTCCTAATCTATTTTATGTTGCACAATATTCTTTTATCTCTTTCCTGCTCTTCCCATCTTTTCCATCTCCCTATTATCTCCTGTAGAATAGCCAAGTTTATCCCTTCTCCTCTAATTACCTCTTTCCAATTGCTGCCACTCTCTCCACTTACTTCACATGCTTCAATCATGTGTTTCACTGTTTATGCCTCTTTCTTACAAAGCCTACGTATCCTTCCTTCTTTCGATAGCCAATATTTACATGCCCTTGTTTCACTACCCTGTATGAATCTTCATATCCTTTCTAATTCTCCTCTCCTTTTTTCCTTTTCCCCCATAAGTATTTCGCCTTATCTCCTGGTTTCCTTGCCACCTGTCTGAATTCTCATAGGAACATTGACTCTTTTATTTTCATCTCTCTTTCTTGGTCTTGGATGTCCTTACTATATGCTCCATTTTGGTTCACACTTCTGTCCCAATAAAAATATAAAAATGCAATAAAAAAAAATATAAAAATAAAACACAATACAATATAAAAAAATATAAATATAAATCAATATAAAAATAGAAAAATACAATTAAAATAGAAAATAAAATACAATATAAAAATCAATATAAATATAAGTATAAAAGAGAAGAAAATAAAATAATGAAATAAAAGAAAATACCATTGCAAAAGAAATATACAATAAAAAAAATATAATAATAAAGTAAGAGAAAATGAACAAACATAATAAAATAAAAGAAAAAATATAAAAATAGTATATAAATAGAATATAAATAGAATATAAATAGAATGTAAAAATATAAAATAAAAAAGAAAAAATATAAAAATTCAGTACAAAAATATAATAATAATAATTTTATTTATTGCCCACTTTTGTGTTTCAATTTAACAATCATATACTCTTTCCACTTCATTCCCATGATTGTATCAGTGTAAAATCGGCTCGACCATATCAATCTGAACGTGTACAGAATGTCTTCGCACCACTTTCAACGTGAATCGAACGTGTATCATACCACTTCGAACATGCATCGAACGTGAATGGTACCACTTTCAACGTGTATCGAACGTCTATCGTACCTCTTTGAACGCATATCGAACGTCTATCGTACCTCTTCGAACGCATATCGAACGTCTATCGTACCTCTTCGAAGTGGTATGATACACGTTCGATTCACGTTGAAAGTGCTGCGAAGACGTTCTGTACACGTTCAGATTGATATGGTCGAGCCGATTTTACACTGATACAATCATGGGAATGAAGTGGAAAGAGTATATGATTGTTAAATTGAAACACAAAAGTGGGCAATAAATAAAATTATTATTATTATATTTTTTCTTTTTTTGTATTTTTATACTGAATTTTTATATTTTTTCTTTTTTATTTTATATTTTTACACTCTATTTATATTCTATTTATATTCTAGTAGTAGTAAATAGGTTTATTTTTCGCCTTTCGGCCTCAAAATGGGTTACATGTGTTATGTGTGTAAGTGTTTCTGGGACTGTTAATTCTAGATTGTGCTTTCGTTTTGACTTCTTCCTTCATCTTGTTCTTCTTTTCTTCTCCTTTTTTCTAGAACCATTCGCATCCATTCCGCTCCTTCTTCTTCTCCCTTTAGTATCCCTCTGATCGTTGCGTTTTCTCTTTTCAGGTCCTTACAGTCTTGTAGCATGTGACCCAGCGTCTCTCTAGCCCCATTACATAGTCTGCATACTGTCTCTTTTTCCTCCCTCCAGTACTTGCTTCCCCGCTCTTCGTTCCCACATCTGAACCTTGCAATCATGCTTTGGTCTCTGCCTCTGTAGTTTCCGTTTAGGTAATTTGCTCTCTGGTTATCCCTGATTTCTGTGTAATGTGCGTTGTATCTGCCTCCTTGTATTCTGTCGTATTGCCATTGGACCTGCTCTGCCCTGTCTCTTTGCGCTAGTTCCTCGGCAAACTCTCTTCCCCTTCTTCTTTCTGTTTCTATTTCTTGCATATCCATCATTTTTTGCCTGTAGTATGAGTCTCTCATCTCCTCCCATTTCGACTTTTTCTCTGCTTGCTTCGCGTCTATTTCACTCCAGCATTCTTGTACTATTTTATTCTTATTCAGCCGTTTCGCTTTCTCCTCATATTTTATTGCTCTTTTCCCAGCTTCTATCCTTATTTTGTCCGTTTTTGTTTCCTCCAAAATTAGATATGCAGGTGTATTGAAGTCCAGCCCTAAAGTCCACCTTATGTATTTCTCCTGTAATTTCTCTACTTTTTCTGCTTCCACCCATCCCCAAATTTCTGACGCATACAGCAAGATACTTTTCACTATGCTTCTGAATATTCTCATTCTTCTCTCAAAATTGTTCTTGAACATTCTTTGTCCTATTCCCCATATCTGCGCCATTGCTATTCTAGCTTTCTTTGTGACTTCCCTTATATGCATCTCTCTGCCCCCATTTTTCTGGAAATTATACCGTAAGTATTTAAACTCCTTTACTTCTTCCAGACTGTGCCCCTGCCAGCCCCATTCTTCTCTCTTCTTCTTTCCTCTCCCTTTATGGAAGATCAGCACCTTAGATTTCTCTGCGTTCAGTTGCAACCCTTTTCTTTCAAGGTATTTTCCAAATCTTCGTATCATGTCCTTAAGATCCTTTGGCTCATTTGCTAGTAACGCTATATCGTCCGCATATGCTAGAGTCCAGATTTTTTCTTTTCCTACTCTGAATCCTCCTGCTTGGTTCTTCCTCATGGTTTCCTCCAAGTCCGCTACATATATTGTAAATAACGTTGGACTCAGTGGGCATCCCTGTCTTACCCCTTTCGTTGTCCAGAATTTGGATGACATTTCTCCGTTTGCTTTTATGGTATTTCTTGTTTCCTTGTAAATTTCTCCGATTCTCGTCCTCAAGTGTTTACTTATGTCCTTTCTCTTCATGATGTTCTGAAGTTTTACTCTATTCACCTTGTCAAATGCCGCGCTTAGGTCCGCGAAAAACGTATACAGCTTTCCCCCTTTTTTCTGTATATCTCTGTTAGCTACATAATTCATGATAAAAATGTTATCTGTTGTCGACCTACCGCTCTTGAATCCTGCTTGCGTTTCTGGTATTATGTGGTTCTTTTCCAATTCCTCTTTTATTCTTTTTTCTGGGACCATAGCATATATTTTGTACGCTGTGTTTAGGATCGTTATCCCCCTGTAGTTGCTTACCTTTTCTCTATCTCCTTTTTTGAATATTGGTGAGATCACCCCTTCTTTCCATCTCTCCGGGAACCCTTCTCCCTTCCACACTTTATTGAAAATTTCTGTGAGCCTTTTTACTATATTCACGTTGCCGTAAATCCAGGCTTCATTTTCTATTTTGTCTTCCCCTGCTGCTTTCTTTTTTTTTAATTTCCTGATTTGTTCTTTTACTTCTGCTTCTGTTATTTCCTCCTCCGCTTCTCCTTCCGTATTGTCTATTTCTTCCAACTCTCCTACTTCTTTTTTACAGTCGACACCTTCTAGTAATGTTTTAAAATGATCCTTCCATTCTTTTAAGTCTATGTTATTGGAAATCCCTATCCTTTTCTTTCTTTGTTTATTTATATATTCCCATATTTGATTTTCTCCCTTTAATTGCATTATCTCATTTTCTATACTTTCTTGTAGTTCCCTTCTCCTTTCTTAGCACACTTTTTTGTACTCCCTTCTTTTCTTCTGATAGTCTTCTTTGTCTCCTTTGCCTCTTCTCCAGTTCCTCAGTGCTCTTCTGGCTTCTCTTTTCTTTTTTGTACAGTTCGAATTCCACCACTTAAAGCTGCCCAATTTCCATTTCTTTATTTTTACTTCTTCTTTCCGTACTGCATTATTTATTTTTCCTACCATTTCTTCTACCATTTCATTCACCTGTGTCGTATTGAAGCTTATTTTGTTTAATTCCTTTTGAAACTCTCTTTTCCCTTCCTCTGTCCAGACTCTTCTCTCTCTCCGTTCCTCTTCCTGATTTCCCCCTCGCTCTTTTCTTTTATTTCCCCCATATAGTTCTGCTATCAGAGGCATATGGTCTGACTCAACCCTTTCTTCCACTGTGAATTTCTTGATATCTTTTTTCGCCTCGGCATTTGTTATTATATAATCAATTACCGTGCTGCCTCTCGGCCCCGTGTATGTAAACTCTCCTTTATCATCTCCCTCCATATTCCCGTTCAGAATATTCCATCCTCTTTCCTCCACCATCTCTAATAACAACTTTCCTTCTGTGTTTTTCACTTTGTCTTTTGATTTCCTTACGCCATGCTTCTCTTCTATTCTAAAATCGCCCCCTTCCTGTCCAATTCTCGCATTGAAATCTCCTCCGATTATCAGTTTCTCCACTTCCCTCTCTTCTATTAAATGGTCTAGCTCTTGTTTCGTATCCTTCATATCTCTGCTGTACACTGTTATTATTCTCCATTTTTCATTCTGTATCCTGATTCTCCTCTCTTGGATATGTTCCGTTCCTGCGTTCGATTCCTCCTCTTCTATGCCCTTTCTTATACCTGTGATAATTCCGCCTATCGCTCTCCCTTTTTTTTTCTCTCTGGTTGCATATTTGCATTTCCATGAGAATTCTTGTGGCAAATTTTCTTTCAATCTTTCCCATTGTTTCTCTTCAATCCACGTTTCTACTAATCCTATTACATCGAGTTCTTTTAAAAAATCCCAAAACTGTTTGTCTTTACTGAGCAATCCTGCTACATTCCAGTATCCTATTTTAAATGTATCTATATCTCTTTGATTTCTTAATCCTTTCCCAGTTCTGTGTACCCCCTCTCCCCGCATATCTGCGTCCGCAGGCACGCGGGGAACGGGTGTTGGTACTGCCTTTTGTCGTGTTTTCGTTGTCTTTGTAAGCTCTGCGATCCTCCAATAATTTAGAGGTTCACAGAACTTTGCCGACTCCAAAAATTTACTTCTTTCAGCCCACCTTCCTCTTTCCAAATAAATGTCTTATCGTTGATTTTGACTTTATTATACCCAACTTTCACCTTTGCCCCTTGATCCCTTTCCGCCTTGGCAATATCTTTAATATTTTTTTGTATCTCCCTTTCTTTCTTCGTCAGGTCATTGTCAATGAACAGCCTCTTCTCTTTCAATGTACTCTTCTTTAGCATTACTGCTCTTTTCTGTTGCCAGCTTTTTAATTTCGCTATCAGCAGCCCTCTTTTCTCTCCCTTTCCTACCCAGTAGGCTTCCTCTATTTCTGCTTCTACCTGCAATTCGTGCCTTAACACATATTCCACCGTATCCTTCGGCGTCTCTTTACACGGTAAATCCTGTCCCCTTAGACAAATATTATTTCTTCTCTCTCTTTTCTCTCTAGCCTCTTCCTTTCTTTCTAGTCCCTCCAGTCTTCCTGTGAGCCCCTCTGTCTGCTCCTTCTTGGCTTCCAGTACTTCTATCCTTCCTCTCATTTCCTTCCTTTCCTTTTCCCATTTCTCATCCCTACTCTTCCACTCGCCCCTCAGATCCTGCATTCCCTGCCTCAGATCTCTATTATCTTTCCTCAACTCTTCCATGTCTTTCTTAACTGCCAGCACAGCTTCCATCAATTTGTCTAATTTTACATCCATTTCTTTTCCCTGCTCTGTCTTCTGACTGTCTGGCGTTTCTACAGTTCGTATAACTACCTCGGTTTTCTTCGTTGGAGGCGACCTCCCTACTTTCCTCGCTTTTAAGAATTCTTCCTCTATTTCCTTTTCGGCCCTTAACCTCTCCTGCTCCTCCTCGTCCTCCCGTTTCCTCTTGAATGAATCTAGTATCGAGCTTTCGCTATCCGCTCTTCTTCTTCCCAGCTGTTCTGCCAACGATGGTCTTCCCCTTCTTCTCGTTTCCTTTTGCACTTCCCCGCCTACGTCTGCTCGGTTCATTAGACTCCCCGCTCTTCTTTACCTACTGCTGTCTCCGCTTTGTCTTCTTGCTTCTTCCACTCCCGTAGATGTCACTTATCTTTGCCACGTATCTTATACTTCGTGCACTCGTTTCGCACCTTCTCTTCTTCACCTTTTATCTCTCCCTTCGACTCTTTATTATCTGTCGATTATACTGTCCACCGGAACCTTGTCTACTCCCCTCGTTTTCCAACCAACCTCGTAATTTTCTGCGCACTTTTGCCACACTTTTCGTCTATTTCTTTCAGCTGCCTACGTACACACGTTATTCTCTCGCGCACGTCACGTGATTCCCCCTCTATTTATATTCTATTTATATACTATTTTTATATTTTTTCTTTTATTTTATTATGTTTGTTCATTTTCTCATACTTTATTATTATATTTTTTTTATTGTATATTTCTTATGCAATGGTATTTTCTTTTATTTCATTATTTTATTTTCTTCTCTTTTATACTTATATTTATATTGTTTTTTATATTGTATTGTATTGTATTTTCTTTAATATTTATTATTATAATCTTTTTTTATTATATTTATTATACAATGATATTTTCTTTTATTTCATTATATCATTTTCTTCTCTTTTATATTTATACTTATTTATATTTAATTGTATTTTCTTTTCTTTTATTATATTATTTTATTTTATTTAATAGTTATATTGATTTTTATATTGTATTTTATTTTCTATTTTAATTGTATTTTTATATTTTTATATTGATTTATATTTTTTTATATTGTATTGTGTTTTATTTTTATATTTTTTTTTATTGCATTTTTATATTTTTATTGGGACAGAAGTGTGAACCAAAATGGAGCATATAGTAAGGACATCCAAGACCAAGAAAGAGAGATGAAAATAAAAGAGTCAATGTTCCTAAGAGAATTAAGACAGGTGGCAAGGAAACCAGGAGATAAGCCGAAATACTTATGGGGGAAAAGGAAAAAAGGAGAGGAGAATTAGAAAGGATATGAAGATTCATACAGGGTAGTGAAACAAGGGCATGTAAATATTGGCTATCGAAAGAAGGAAGGATACGTAGGCTTTGTAAGAAAGAGGCATAAACAGAGTAACACATGATTGAAGCATGTGAAGTAAGTGGAGAGAGTGGCAGCAATTGGAAAGAGGTAATTAGAGGAGAAGGGACAAACTTGGCTATTCTACAGGAGATAATAGGGAGATGGAAAATATGGGAAGAGCAGGAAAGAGATAAAAGAATATTATGCAACATAAAATAGATTAGGAAATACTTGTAAAATAGAAAAAATTGTTAAGACACATCAGGACACATTAGAAGGGTAGAACTTACACTGACACAATCACCGGAATGAAAAGGAAAGAGTATACGTTCGTTAAATTGTGACATAAAAGTGGGCAATAAATTATATTATTATATTTTTCTTTTTATAATGTATTTTTATATTCTATTAATATTCTATTTTTATATTTTTTTCTTTTTATATTATACTTATTATTTAATTGTATTTTCTTTTTCTCATTATTTTATTTTATTTTCTTTTATTTTATTATTATATTCTTTTTATTATATTTCTTTAATTGTATTTTCCTTTATTTTATTATTTCATTTTAATTTCTTTTATTTTATTATTTTATGTTATTTTCTTTTATGTTTATATTGTTTTCTATATTGTACTGTATTGTATTTTTTTCTTATTTAATTGTATTTTCTTTTATTTTATTATATGGCCCAATCGCTTCTAATATTGAATAATTACAATTTGCACCCCAACCAACAATTATCACATGGTAAACACGTATTCGTAAGAAATATACAATTCCAATCTTTATGGAATATATTAAAAAAATTATAAATTAAGACCTTTCATACAAAAATTTATTAGATAAATATAGATAGAAACCAATCTCACGTCGATATGAACTCAAATCATGTATGATATTAAAAGTCGAACAGACTTAAAATTTAAACTCCTGCATTTCAATTATATCTTAATTCAACATTGAGTCATAAACAGGACATGGAAGAAAGGGGACTTTCCGGAAGTATGGAAAGAAGGAATAATAAGTCCTGTGTTAAAAAAAAGGAGAAAGGGAAATGGTTAAGAACTATAGGGGCATAACTTTGATGGACATGGGTTACGAGATATACGCGGAAATTCTAAGGAGAAGATTAGAAGAACAAATGGAAAAATGGAATGTTAAATGATATGCAGATGGAATTTTAAATTTAATATAATATTGAAATTTATATAAATCTAATAATGAATAACTTTCATTTAATAAAATTATAGAAAAAATTGTTAAAAATAAACTCACTTCATAAGAAACTGACTGTGAAATTGACACAATCGCTCCTAATATTGAATAATTAGAATTTGAAGCCCAACCAACAATTATCACAGGGTAAACACCTATTCTTAATAAACATAAAATTCCAATTTTTATTGAATATAGCAAAAACAAAAAAAAATTGATAAATTCATTCCTTTCATACAAAAATATATTAAATAAATATAGATACAAACCGTTCTGGCTCACGTCGATCTGAACGAGTGAAAAAAGGAACTGATAGGAAAGTTTTTTTAACAGGAAAGTATGTTAAACGAGAGTGCTCGTTAATCTCGACACTTTTCAGTGTCGCCTTTGGAGGCCTGGAGAAAAGAAATGAGCAAAGAACTTGAAGGAGGAGTCGCAATAGGTACAAGGAAAATTTGAACAATTTCATAGGCGGATGATGTTGTGTTAATGGCAAATAATGCATAGGGTCTGACGAATATGATAAAGAGATTCGAGAGATACATAAAGAAGAAAGGCTTGGAGCTAAATGTGCAAAAGTCTAAGATAATGATATGCAAGAAAGCTGGAGGAAGAAGAAAAGAGGAAAGATTCTGTTGGAATGAAGAAAAATGGAGAGAGGAAGAGAAATGGAATATTTATGTTATACAGTGAGAGAGAGAGAGAGAGAGAGAGAGAGAGAGAGAGAGAGAGAGAGAGAGAGAGAGAGAGAGAGAGAGAGAGAACAACGAACTAGAAGTATGGGGGGATTAGAGAAAGATTATTCAGAGATGACTTTGAAAGAGGAATTAAACTGCTTGATGCGCTAGTTAGAAGCACCGTGGCGTATGGGGCAAAGATATGGGGATGGAGAAGGTATGAGGAAATAGAAAAATTGCAGGCGAAATACATAGGGTGGTTAATGAAATTGGAGAGATCAACACCAACATACTGGTTGTTAAAAGAAACATGAAGAGATGACATAACAATTAAAATTGGAGTAAGGGCAATGAAGTTTGAACAGAGGCTAATAAATTCGGATAAAGCATCGATAAGATATGAATGTGGGGAAGACTAATGAGAGTAAATGAAGTAACGAAAAGGGAAAGAATGATAATCAAATTCTTGGAAGGGAGAGGATGGTCAAATGAAAAATGGAAAACGAGAAATTAAATGGGGAAGAAGTGTGGACCAAAATAGGGCAGATAAGTAAAGACATCCAAGAACAAGAAAGAGAGATGAAAGTATAGGAGTCAAAATTCCTAAGAAAATTAAGAGAGGTGGCAAGGAAACCAGGAGATAGGTCGGAATACTTATGTGGGAAAAAGAAAAAAAGAGAATTAGAAACGATAGGAAGATTCATACAGGGTAGTGAAACAAGGGCATGCAAATATTGGCTAATGAAAGAAGAAAGGGTATGTAGGCATTGTAAGAAAGAGGAAGAAACAGTGAAACACGTGATTCAAGCATGTGAAGTAAGTGGAAAGAGTGGTAGGAATTGGACAGAGGTAATTAGAGGAGAAGGGAAAGACTTGGCTATTCTGCAGGAGATAATAGGGAGATGGAAAAAGATGGGAAGAACAGGAAAGTGATAAAAGAACAGGAAAGTGATAAAAGAACAGGAAAGTGATAAAAGAAGATTATGTAATATATAATAGATTAGGAAACACTTGTAAAATAGAAAAAATTGTTAAGACACAGCAGAATACATTAGAAGGGCAGGACTTACACTGACGCAATCATGGGAATGAAATGGAAAGAGTATATGATCGTTAAATTGTAACACGAAAGTGGGCAATAAATTAAATTATTATATTTTTTCTTTTATATTGTATTTTTATATTTTTATATTTTTATATTTTTATATTTTTATTTTTTATTTTATATTTGTGTATTCTATTTATACTCTATTTTTATATTTTTTCTTTTTATATTGTATTTTTATATTTTTACATTTTTCTATTTATTTGATATTTTTATTTCATATTTTTATATTCTATTTGTATAGAGAGAACTCAAAAATGTTGAGAATAGTGCGGTTTAATTAGAGATAAGAATTGAGGCTTATATTTTTATTTTTTATTTTATATTTGTGTATTCTATTTATACTCTATTTTTTATATTTTTTCTTTTTATATTGTATTTTTATATTTTTCTTTTTATTTGATATTTTTATTTGATATTTTTATATTCTATTTGTATAGAGAGAACTCAAAAATGTTGAGAATAGTGCGGTTTAATTAGAGATAAGAATTGAGGCGATACAATAGATACGTAACACTTTCGGTGAATGTTTTCGAGATATTACTGTTCTGTGTAACTGAGCACTCGGGTCGGTGACGAGAGCGTGAGTGTGTATGAATGTATATGAGGTGTTGTGTGGAAGAGTATGTATGTACGTATGATGTCGCGAAAAGTAAATAGGAAGTCCATCAGCTGTTCGAGAATGTTCAAATTGTCTTGCGATTGATGTGAAGAAGAGAAGAAGAGAAAAAGAGAAAGAAAGAGAAAAAAAAAGAGATTGATAGAGTGAGAAAGAGAGAGAGAGAGAGAGAGAGAGAGAGAGAGAGAGAGAGAGAGAGAGAGAGAGAGAGAGAGATGGTTCTGCCGAGACACTATTTATATGCTATTTTTATATTTTTTCTTTTTATATTTCTATTTTTTAATTAATGGAACAATATATAATCATTTTACATATATTACAATCTATTTACTTGCCTGTCTCCCTCCTTCTCACCTCACCAATTTCTATCGATTCTGCATAATTATTTCTATGATTCTCGCCTCCAATTGTAAAGACGACACTACATAATAAGTCGCTGTATTTCAAACTGGACACAGTAACATTTTTATTTAATCTTGAGCTGTGTATAGCCTATGGGTATCCGCGGTTGTATGAAACTGCATATGAAGTGTAGATGAAATTTTTAAAATTTTGTTAACGTGCTACAACAGAGCGATGTTGTCTGCGAAACATTAGATGCGCGTCGTGCTGCTAAAATCATATGTGATAGCGAACATTACTGTGAGGATTATCATGTAGATTGCAAACTGTTAGCATGTACCAATGATATTCTAGCTGATGCTCGTAGGAAAAAATGTTAAATTATATTCTTTTAATTTTAAATAAAATTTTTTAAACACATTATTTCTCCATTTTATTTATCCATCTTTCTCCTCGCCACCTAATTTTAAGATTCCGCGCTGCCTATGACGTCACGTTGCACTTTTACTTTTTGCAAAGCTATGCACTTCTCAATTTCACGATAGGAGTTTAGATGTGAGAGCTTGGAGATGCAGCGAGACCAGTCGTCTTCAAACTGCGATTGAAAACAGTCCGATTTTTTGAAGTGTCATTTTTTCATTTTAAGTGAAATTGCTCTTGAAGGATATCATCAATCGTTCAACGCATTGAAAATACAGTCGAATAACACCGTAAGTTTCCATTATCATATTTTGTAGTGAATTGTTGTGTTAGTAACTTTGAGAATTATAAGAAAAAATCGGTTTCAGATTATGTCATTGTCAGTCAATTTGAAAAGTCCAGCTACCGCTACGATCACCGCTGCTGCGACCCTTATCCATACATCCAGCCCGAAAGTGTATGTGATGTGCCAAAATGTTGCGGTTCAAACCGAAGAAATTCGAAGTGCAAAACTTTATGAGGCGGAAGCTGCTCAGGATGGCGACAGTTATTTTAAAGTATTTCGTAACCCAATGAATACGTATGAGTACTACAATGATGAGGAATATTGGTTGCGTCGACATGTAGACCAAATGTTTATAGACTCCAATGATGATGATGTGTATTGGAATAGATCTCAGCAGAATCGTGAGGTTGCTCCAAAGAGCGTGGTTTGGCGAAACGTGGAAACACAGATTGTTTATAATAACGTTTCCACCAATAAAATATCGGGGTTTCGGGCTTGCGATATTGCAGTTCAAACTGACCCTGCGCAAATTCCTATAGATTTATTATTAAGTGAACTATTTGCTGATGGCCCTATCGAGTGGGATACGTGGTCACCTTCGCCGCCTTCGCCGCCTTCATCGCCACCATCCCCCTTCTTAGAATAGTTTTATATTTTTTCCTATTTTTCTATTTTTCTATTTTTATATTCTAGTTTTATTTTATTATATTCTTTTTATTATATTCATATTCTTTAATTATTTGTAACAATATATTATCATTTTTAAGCACATATTATTTGCCAATTTTATTTATCCGTCTTTCTCCTCGCCACCTAATTTTAAGATTCAGCGTTTTAATAAATACTATTTCTCTGCGTTGGGGAAAAAAAACATTCTACCGACGCTGCATAATTCTATTTCGTTCTTCGCGCCGTGAAAATGACGTCATCCCGCACGGCTGCTCCAGAGGAGGACTCATATTACATACGATCCCGCGAGACGCTGCGATTGAAAATCATTTTGAAAATTTTCAGAATGCATGCGATTGTACCCCTATGTAGTGTTGTCTCTTTCTCTCCCTAGAATTTTAGCTTTAAAAGTGATGCTCTGTCTCTTTCCCTCCTCCGAAGACGCGGTGTAAAAAGCCGACATTGCCCGACATTGTCCGATATCGTCTGATAAAAATAAATTATTTCTCTGCGTTGGGGGAAAATTCGGGGAGGGTGGGGGTTTGAAAAAATATTTGGGATGGTCATTCCCTCCCTCTGAAAAAATTTTCGGGGGTCATTCCCTGTGTAGAGAGAACTCAAAAATTGTTGAGAACAGTGCAGTTTATTGAGAGAGATTGAAAATAGATTTTGAGGTGATACAATAGAGGTGTAACGATTTCGAATGTTGTCGAGATACTACTGCTCTGTATAACCGAGCACTCTGGTCGGTCACGAGAGCGTGAGTGTGTGTATGAGTGTGTGTGAGGTGTTGTGGAAGATTATGTATGTATGGTGTTGCGAAAAGTAAATAAGAGGTCTATCAGCTGTTTGAGAAAGTTCTTGCGGCTGATGTGAAAAGTAGAGAGAGAAAGGCAGATAAAGAGAGATGGATAGAGAGAGAGATGATTCTGCTGAAACAT
The DNA here is from genome assembly GCA_963932335.1 of Andrena marginata. Taxonomy (NCBI): domain Eukaryota; kingdom Metazoa; phylum Arthropoda; class Insecta; order Hymenoptera; family Andrenidae; genus Andrena; species Andrena marginata. Next base: position 21,899,008 of record OZ010663.1, read on the forward strand.
TCCGCCCGCCTTGCCAATCTTAGGTAGATTGGCGATCAGTGAAATGAATCATCGATCGAATGCGTAGCCACTAGGTGTAGTCCTCGTTGGTGGAGACTGGTAGTAGGATCAGCTTCACGATAGGCCGCCGGTACACCGAATGTTGAGTTCGAACGGTGGCGACGCGCACGAGGTTGTCCTGGCCAGGATGAACGTCGGTGACTCTGCCGAGAGCCCATTTGGATGGAGGATATCGTTCATCCTTGACGAGAACGAGCGATCCAATCTTGAGGGAGTGGAATCGTTGTTGCCACTTTGTGATGGTTTGAAGGTGCTGTAGGTACTCGGTGCTCCAGCGTTGCCAGAAGTGCTCCAACATTTGACGTAGGAGTTGCCATCGAGAGAGTCGAGATGTTGGCAGATCGATGAGCGTAGGTTCTGGGATCGTATTTGAAGCAGAGCCCGTGAGAAAATGACCCGGAGTTAGCGCGGTCATATCGTTTGGATCGTCCGAGAGTGGACAGAGAGGGCGCGAATTGAGGACGGCTTCAATCTATGAGAGCAGCGTTGAGAATTCTTCGTAGGTGAGTCCGGTGTCTCCGATAACGCGCTTGAGATGAAATTTGACCGATTTGACGGCGGCTTCCCACTTGCCGCCGAAATGCGGTGACGATGGCGGATTGAACTTCCATTTTGTGCCGTCACTTGCGAGGATGTTAGCGAGATCTTTCATCTGTTTGGATGAGGCTTGAAAGAGTTTACGCAACTCCTTATCAGCGCCGATGAAATTTGTTCCACAGTCGCTCGTGAGCGTTCCACAGATACCTCGTCGACTTGTGAAACGTTTGTACGCGGCGAGGAACCCTTCGGAGGAATAATCGGTGGCTATCTCCAAGTGGACAGCGGATGATGAAAAACAGATGAAGACGACGATGTACCCCTTGTAAGATTTGGCGCCCCGTCCTCGAAACGTCCGGAGGGTCAAAGGCCCGGCGTAATCGACTCCGGAGTGGAAGAACGGGCGCGACCGAGTCGAACGAGGTTCTGGTAGCTGCCCCATGAGTTGCTGACTGATAGCGGCTCGTTGTCGAACGCACGGTATGCAGCGATGGATGAATGTGCGAATCGGTACACGGCCTCCCACGATCCAATATCGACGTCGCAACGTAGCGAGAGTGACTTGAGTTCCTCCGTGAAGTGTACGGTAGTGAGTATCACGGATGATGAGGGTCGTAAGTGCGGATTCTCGAGGTAAAATGATAGGATGTTTCTCGTCATAGTCGAGAAGAGAGTTTCGAAGTCGGCCTCCGACGCGTAAGATTCCCAAAGAATCAACGAAAGGAGCGAGTCGAATTAACGCGGCAGACCGCGAGAGCTGCGCGCCCTGCGAGAGTTGATGAATTTCGTTCCCGAAGTACGCGGCTTGAGTTTTCTTTACCCAGTAAAGTCGAGCGGTGTTGAGTTCTTCGGGAGTAAATGGCGATGCTCGATCCGGAGTGCCCTGGATGCGTTGGAATTTGTGAACGGCTCGAAAACACAATGCCGTCACACGAAGAAGAGTCCTGAGACTCGAGAACCGCTCGACGAGGGCCCAGAGTTCTGGAGACTCGCCTTTATTAGCGATTGCAACCGGCGTTTTGCGAATTTCAAGAGCGACGTCCGTATCAAGCGATGGGTTCGATGAAGGCCAAGATGTTGAATGTTTCCACAGCCATGTCGGGCCTGTCCACCAAAGAGTTTCGTCTTTGAGTTGTCGAGGAGAGAGTCCGCGCGATGCGAAGTCCGCAGGGTTGTCCTTCCCTGGGACATGGTGCCATTGAGAGTTTGAGAGCTCCTGGATCTCTGTTACGCGATTTCGAACGTAATCGGCCCACCGGCGGGCATCACCGCGAATGTAGGCGAGCGCGACCGTGGAATCTGTCCAGAGGTGAATCGGAGCTTCTTCGAGATCGAGAGTTTTTCGTACGTGTGAGAGAGTTCGAACTAAGAGGAGTGCGGCTGAGAGTTCGAGTCGAGGAATGGTCACTGACTTTAGCGGAGCAACCCGAGTTTTCGCGGCCACGATTGTTACGCGAACATCGTCGAGATCCGCGATCGCGCGTAAATAGATCACTGCACCGAGAGCAACTTGAGACGCGTCCGAGAATCCGTGCAATTCCACGGCGCACGAGGTTGCGCGAGACCCGAGCCATCGGGGCACTGAAATTGAAGAGACGTCTTGCAGATCCTTGTCGAAGGTCCTCCAGCGGGATTCGAATTCTTCAGGTAGCTGGTCGTCCCAGCCGAGCTTCGCTGACCAGAGTTCCTGGATGAAGATCTTTCAGCGGACGACGACAGGCGCAATCCATCCGAGAGGATCGAAGAGTTGAGCGACACGCGATAGCACGGTGCGTTTACTGATACGAGGCGGTTCGTCATGGTTGCGCGAGGAAAACACGAACGAATCTGTGTGAGGTTGCCAGAGAAGTCCGAGAGCGCGGAAGAGTTGAGTGTCTTCGAGTAGCACTGACGATGATTTCTCTCGTCTTTCTGACGGGATGAGTGCCAACAAACTTTCGTCATTGGCGGTCCATTTTTGCAGTGTAAAACATCCAGCCTTGAGACATTCATTGGTTTGTTGAATTTTCTGCAGCGCTTCTGTTATGTCGTCGGCTCCTGAGAGCACGTCGTCAACGTAAATTTCACGCTGAATGATGCTCGTCGCAAGAGGAAAGCTCTGTTCCTCGTCAATGGAAAGTTGACGAAGTGCACGGATTGCGAGATATGGAGCACTTGCGAGGCCGTAGGTTACAGTGCAGAGATGATACGAGAGTGGGGAGGATTTTCTGGATTATCCCTCCATAAGATTCGTTGCAAATCCCAATCTTCGGGGTGTACGCGAATCTGCCGTTACATTTTCTCAATGTCCGCAGAGAAGACATATGCGTAGCGGCGCCAGCGAGTGATGACATCGGCGAGATCATTTTGAAGTTTCAGTCCGACGTGTTGTAGATCGTTGATTGAAATTCCGAAATTGGTGCGATGAGAGCCATTAAAAACGACGCGTATCTTGGTGGTCGAGCTGGTGTTTCGCACGACTGCGTGGTGAGGAAGATAAAATACGCGACGCGGTTGAACGAGTGATTTCGGAACGAGAGCCATGTGACCGAGTGCTTCGTATTCGTTCAGAAAATCGGAGTATGCCGACTTCAAAGACGCGTTTGCAATGAATCCTTTCTCCTGTCGTGAGAGAGCATATAACGCGGGTTTGTACGAATCGCCGAGATCTTCTGGAAGTCGTTTAAGAGGTATTCGGACGACGTAGCGTCCATTCTGCTGGCGAGAATGAGTTTCGATGAAGTGCTGTTCGCACTGAGCTTCTGCGTCAGACTGAGTACTGCTCGATTCAACGTTGGTTTCTTCTTGCGCCCAAAATCGTTGAACGAGATTAAGAAGGTCGTGATCGACTGAACACTGTAGCCCCTGAGCAGGGCGAACGCTCGAATCTGAGGCCGATTCGGATTGGACGAATCCTGATAGAATCCACCCTAGAGCGGTTTGCTGAGCGATTGGGCTCCCGGGGCCGCCCCGGCGTAGCCCTTCTTCGAGAATCAAGCTGTAGACTTCGGCGCCGAGAATTAAGTCGATTTGAGTTGTTGACGAGAATTCTGGGTCAGCGAGCTCGAGACCGTCGAGATGTGGCCATGGTTTCTTTACTACTCGGATTGAAGGCAGATAGGACGTGAGCTGCGCGAGCACGTACGCACCTATCGAGAGCGAGAATGTTGGATTGACCCGTGACGCGATACTGAGATTCATAAATCCGCGAGCGACAGTCGACCGTTGCGCACCGATCCCGTGGATTGGGAGTGAGACGCGGCAAGTTGATGCGTTGAGCAAGAGATTCTGTGATGAACGATACTTCTGATCCTTGATCGAGAAGGGCCCGAACTTCGTACTGGTCGCCGTAGCATGATGTGACTTTGATGAGAACTGTCGCGAGCAAAACTGGCGTGTACTTGATTGAGGATGTTAGGGCGACATTGGTTAAGGCGGACGCGCTCGATTCAGTATCCTCGCGACGCGGAAGCGCGGATGCACTTGTTTGGCTCCCGGAGGCGATGGGTACCGATTGCTTCGGACGTGAGCTCGTCCCCTTGGCGGCTGACGCGCGCGGAGCTGTACCGTCTGACGAGTTTGTGGTCCGATGGATCGACGTGTGATGAGGATTCCCACAGACTCGGCAGCGTTTTGCAGTTCGACAGTTACCGAATTGATGCGGACCGAGGCAGTTAAAACAGAGGTTCTTCTGTTTGATGAAGTCTAGCTTTTCTTCAACTGTTTTTCCACGATAGTCTGGACATGCAGATAGATAATGTGCGGCATTGCATAATGAGCACGTGAACGACGATGAGTTTGTTGCAGCGTTCGGAGAATTGTCGCTTTTGAGACTCACGGTCGTCTGGTGTGATTTCGCGCCAGACGTACTTTTCTTTGCTGCAGGAGCGGCCGAACGCGATTTTTGTTTCGCAGTTGCGCGTGCGAAACCCTCGAGAGCGTGTATTCGGCCTGAGATAAACTTTTGGAGTTCTGCTAGTGTCGCGGGTTCGTTCGTAGCGCCGATTTGCATTTCCCAATCGAGTAGAGATTCCGAATCGAGTTTACGCGTGACCATGAAAACAATTATGTTGTCCCAGGCGTCTGTAGGACACCCGAGAGCGCGGAGAGATCCTAGAGATTCTTTAAGTTCCCCGATCAGAGCTTTGAGCTCAGTAGGCGATTGTTGGTTTACCTTTTGGAGAGAGAATAACGTGGAGAGATGCGTGTCGATGAGCACTCGCTTGTTCTCGTAGCGGTCGACGAGTTCTTGCCAAGCGCGTGCAAAGTTTTCATCGGTAACTTCGTACTTTCTTACGAGTTGAGCTGCTTCGCCGTTAGCACTCATATTGAGGTATTGCAGTTTTTCGACGTCAGGTATTTCCTGGTTTTTGATGATCATCGCTGAGAAGAGATCGCGGAAAGGTCGCCACTCACGATACGACCCTGAGAAGTTGGGCACGTTGAGTCGAGGGAGCTGTCGAGAAGTCGGCGTATGAGATGCGCTTGAGGCACTTGATGCTGTGGACGCCGATTGTCCTAGTTTGCTTTTGAGTTGGTTAAGATACGAGAGAAGCTCACTCTTTTGGTCGGCGTAGATTTCTTCGCATTGTTCATACTGATGATCTGTGAAGTACGGTAGTACGGATCTTTCTTCAGCTTTCAAGGACGAGAGAAGATCGTGATTTTCTTGGAACTTCCTCCAATTACTGTCGAGAATTTCGAGTCTAGTTTGTATTTGCTCGGGGTTGCGCTTTTTGAGTTCCAATTTCTTTACATTGGTAACGGCTCGACTGATGAGGCCGTATTGAGTGATCTGTTTGTCAACAACAGCAGCGATCGTAGCCGACATTGTTCAAATCGTTTGTAACGTACTAGCACTCGGATTGAACAACTTCGCGACACTTCTGGAGCGCGATGAGATAATTTTTGCAGATCACGCACGTGCACGAATTGCTTTTCACGCGCGAAAATCACAACTATTGAGAGAGAGAGAGAGCACAAACGTAGACACAAGAGGTAACATGAGAGCGCGGCGGAGGCAAGAGTGAGAGAGAATAACCGTTGACTCTTATCGCCGCACACACACGAGACTTTCTTTGAGTTTAGAGAACGAATCTGCACTTTTCACTTTACTGATACTGCACTATTCACAACAATCCGGCTCGAAGGGCCAAAAAATGTGTAGAGAGAACTCAAAAATTGTTGAGAACAGTGCAGTTTATTGAGAGAGATTGAAAATAGATTTTGAGGTGATACAATAGAGGTGTAACGATTTCGAATGTTGTCGAGATACTACTGCTCTGTATAACCGAGCACTCAGGTCGGTCACGAGAGCGTGAGTGTGTGTATGAGGTGTTGTGGAAGATTATGTATGTATGGTGTTGCGAAAAGTAAATAAGAGGTCTATCAGCTGTTTGAGAATGTTCTTGCGGCTGATGTGAAAAGTAGTGAGAGAAAGACAGATAAAGAGAGATGGATAGAGAGAGAGATGATTCTGCTGAAACATTCCCCCTGAAAAGTTTCCGACGGTGGGCCCGATCTCCGCGGCGGCTCGGCCCGGACTGACCCCCTCCATCATCGCGGCTTCCCCCACTCCGCGGCACGTGCGCGCGCAACCGGTCTTCCTCTCCCCGCAGGCCCCGCGCCCATGTTTCCCTCCGCCACGCTACCCCGCGCGCCCTCACTTCCCCCCGCCCCCGCGCTCCCCTCAGAGGACCTGAGTTAGAACTGTCATAGCCTTACTACTCTTCGGTATTTTGTACGCTTCGCGACCCTGCTTCGCAAGATACTCTAAAAGGTTCTGCGCTTAACATTTCTACTAAATTCAACTGCAATTAAATTAATATAAACTAATTCAATTAAGTGTGACTCTGTGTGTATTTAACGCTATATGACCTTGTACAGAAGTTTGAATTGTAACCTTAATACTTTCTATCGTGTAAAATACAACTCTTATTATTCTAGTAATTTAAACTACCTGTGTTCCGCTGAATATTAATAAATAATTTCTGTGTGCCGTTAAGACAATAAACGCTCGCTAGCTACTAGACCCTTCGCGTGAGTCCGGGAATGTTTCTTTAGATCTGTAACCTTCTCAGTGCTGATCCGATAAAACACTTTATAACATAATCTACAAAAAGCATTTTTTAAATTTTCATTACGAGCACAGACAAAAAAGTTGAAAAAATGTTCTTCCTTATTTTTTTGCAATTCCGACAAATTGCAACTATTTTCAAAATGACGAAACACGTCACTTAGCAAACTCATCCTTCTAGCTTCTCAAAAAAAACTCAAGTTGTTTAAACGAATCATGAACATGTTATACGATTTTAAGTGTCCACATACTTCTGTCCCTCACTGTATTTTCACACATTGACGTGTACGTGTGCGTGAATCAGTATAAAGTGACGTGGGTCAGTCTTATAGGCATCAGTACACCTGTAATCTCGTTCCGTCGAGGCTACTATAGTATGGGTGTACTGGGCGGCCGAGTGAGTGAAACAAGGTAAACCGTGTAATCGGGCTTTATTACGTCGAATGTACAAGAGAGCCCAGCTAAGTCTGTGCTGGCTAACAGTATGTACGGAGCTTATTCTAGGCCTTACACTATCGCGGAGACCCGGGACTAGTCGGCGGCGGAGCGCGGCGCGGACGCGGCGCGTGTCGGCGGTGAATCGGGGACGCAGCGCGGTGCGATCGTGGTGTGTGCCGGCGGTTGGTGAAGGAGTGGGGGGTAATGGTCACACTGGTGTCCTGGCTGTGTACTCCACCAGAGGCCCTGACCGGGAAGTCTTGATTCCGCTCGCCCAGTGGGTAAAACCCACAGGAGATACGGAGACTATAGGATGTCCTTTGGGACAGGCAAAGTCTGACCCTAAGATTGGCGGAGGATATCGACCTGCGTCTAGAGATCGGCGGACTCGCGTTTCTCTAAGAGCGGTGGGGGTTGGGAGATTCAAAAGTACACAGCGATACAGCTTGGAGCACAAGAAATCGCTGGGAGAGCGCTAACCGTTCATCTGTAACACTCGTGGTAGATTCTACCAAATAGGCCTATGCTCCCTGCTTATATAATCTCGTCCGCGGATTTCGGTAGCGAGAGAGAGACGCTCGTCGCGTAAATCTCTCTCGCCGATTCTCGGTACCTGCGGACGAGTGGTGGGGGGCAAGACCGTTGGCGCTTCGTGGTCTCGCTACCTTGGTCGGACGCGTGGTGGAGGGGGAAAATCAGCGTCCCACAGATATAACTCGTTACACACCACGTACACACGAGTGTTAACAAGTATCGCTCGCGTCATTTTTTATCGCCGATGATAACCATACGTAGTGCATATGAAAATGTACAACGCGGCTTAAACGATTCATCCTGCACTCCCGACAACGATGGTGGTTTCCCAAATAAACATGAAGAGTCCAATATGAGGTACGTACTCGTTACTATACATTTTACACTTACTTCATTCACTTACTTCTTTCACTGTAAACGCCAAGGAACGATGCATTAATTTTGTGTACATACTTCTTACAGTTCTGGATCCGCAACGGCAAAAACACCGAAAACTCCAAAACCATCAATTATACGGATCCTTTTTTCTCTACTCCATCCATCCCTTCCCTGCATGAGATGAGGGCGGCCAGGTTGCGAGGTACGCTTGCTCTTCTGGTCGCCCCCAAAAGCACAGGGGCCGCAATAAAAGGTCAAGTCAGGCCAGGTTTAGGCCTTCGCCTCTAAAACCTACGACCTCCTTTAACCTCTCCATATACTCACGCCTATCATCTTATCGTGAGTGTCAGGTGTTCTCACCGCCTGTTATCCATCTGCGGTACGCCAATCGGCTTTCGCCGTCTCCATTTTAATTTTCTCCCTCTTCCCAATGGGTTGTATATGTCCCCATATTGTAGTTCTTTTCTAGAGCACCGAGGTCTCATCCCATGAGCTTTAGTTTGTCGTAGGTTAACAGGTTAAAAGGATTAGAAATAAAATAAAATAGAATATAAGTATGTACACGCGGATAAAGTAAATAAATAGGTTCTAAAAACGATGTATATATCTATACAAGTCAGAGCATAAAAGTCCTCTTCCAGATTTCTTACAGCCTCCTACGGCGCTTCTCCCTTACGAGGTCCCTGTCGTCCTCTTCCTTGATCCTCATAACCGTGGCGCAAAACCTTTCCAAGGCCTTCCACTTCTGTCTGCTGACCAGGGCCGCCTTCATACATTCTTCGGGACTTATGGTGGCCTCGATCCCTAAGGCTTCTTCCAGTTCCTCTCTTTGTTTGTACCAGTGGTAACAGAAGGTCAGTGTGTGCTCAGGGTCATCCCTGCACTCGCAGCCGTACCAGCAGGTGTCCGTCTCCATCTTCTTGATTTTGTGAAGGAACGATCCGAATACCCCGTGGCCGGTTAACATCTGATTGTGAGTTAGATAAGAATCCTAGTACCCCGTGTTTCCGATCCAGCCACGGCCTTATCTCTGGTATACATCTCCTCGTCCATGCGTCTCCATTCTCACGCCACTCTGCGTCCCACTTTCTTACTGTCTCCTCGCGCAGTTCCTTCTTCTTCTCCCGAATCAGTTCCTTATACCTTTTGACCTCCTTGGTGTTCTTAGAGGTTCCTGGATCTTCATCCGTCATATACTCGTACAGTCTCGCTCTCTCTTCAATGCAGACTCAGATATCCGGCTAGTACACACAGTGTCCTTCCGGCCACGGTACGGTAGGCCCTCCATACTCTCGCGAGGCCCAGCTCCTGCACCCCTCTAAGGGGTGCAGCATTGCTTGCCTCAACCGCCTTACCGGCCCATAAAGGTGCTCCATATAATAGTATTGATTCTATGATCAAATAGTACAATTTGCGCGCGCTGTTCTGCGGGCCCCCTGTGTTCGGCAAGGCCCTGCTGAGTGCTGCCATTATCCTAGCCGCCTTTCCCGTCACGTTGTTGATAAAGGTCCTTCTCCTATCCAAATTAACTCCGAGATACTTCACCTCTTCTTGGGGGCACAACTTGTATCCCGGTCCCGTTACTTGTAGATCCTGGAGGATCCTCTTATTATTTAACATTGTGAGCGCCGTTTTATCGTCGGCTAGCCTAAGCACCCACTTCCGCGAGCCATCCTTTGATGCCTGCTACCTCTTGCTTTACCCTCTTGGTGAAGTTGTCTAAGCACCCCGCCGCGACCAGTAAGGCAATGTCATCGGCGTATCCAATGACCTCGCAAGTCTGTCCCACCGCTCTATTGAGGAGTCTGTCATATACCAGGTTCCGTAGAGTCGGTCCGATAACCGATTCCTGAGGTACTCCCATTTCCATGTGGTACTCAATCGTTCCGTCCTCCAAGTGTAGAATCACCCATCTTTCACTCAGGTAACCTTTCAGGATTCTCCTGAGATATGTCGGCGCCCGCCTTCTCTCCATCTCTTCATGTATTACATCCCATCTAATGGAGTTGAAGGCGTTGCGTACGTCAAAGGTCACGATGGCCACGTAGCTGCCTTTCCACTTTTCGGCAAACTTCCCAACCCTATACAGGGCTTGGGTTATATTACGTCCTTTAGCAAACCCGTACTCGTTCTTTGCGAATCCACTAGGTGCCACCGACTCCATGAGCCTATCCTTAATAATACGTTCGAAGACCTTTGCCGCCCCGCCAATAATGCACAGGGGTCTGTACGCCTCAGGAGTGGTCGGGTCTTTCCCCATCTTCTTCATCAGCACCAAGACAGTCTTTTTCCATTGCGCTGGAAAATTTCCCATTTGCGTACATCCAGATATGGGCAAAAAATTATTTAAAATAAAAAATTGATTTCGAATAAATGACAAAAATTTTATTCGGGGCTCATCAAATAAAAATAACCTAGAGTTATTTTTATTTCAAATAACAATAAGCTAGAGTTACTTTTATTTGAAACGTCACAAATAATTTTTTTATTTGACGGGAATTCATTTTAATCTTCAAATAATTTTGTCGTCTTTTCATTCATTTGTATTTGAAAATTATTTGAAGCTCAAATAACTTTGGGTGTAGAAAACGAGAGAGAAGGCGAGCGTGTGCTAGAGAGTGGTACGCAGGAGAGCATGATGTGAGGAGGTAGTAGTTACAGCCAGAGGGAACGGGAGCGAGCGAGAGGGCCGTTTCTAATATTCGCCTCTCTTTCTTATCCCCGTTCCCTCTCGCTCTAACAACTACCTCCTTGCGTCATGCTCTCCTGCTTACTGCTCTGTAACACACGCCCCCCTCTCTCTCTCTCATTTTCTACAGCCAGATTTATTTGAGCTTCAAATAATTTTCAAATACAAATGAATGAAAAGATGACAAAATTATTTGAAGGTTAAAATGAATTCCCGTGAAATAAAAAAATTATTTGTGGCCGTCGGATAAATTCACGTCAAACAATAAAATTATTTGTACCGATTCAAATAAAAGTAACTCTGGCTTATATTTATTTGATGACAAATAAAGATAAAGTCTCTTTTATTTGATACGTTATTTAAATAATTTTTTATTTAAATAATGACCATCTCTGCATACATCCATTGTATACAGCGCAAAGTCATGGAATATCTAGGTTTGGTGTTGCTATGGTAGCCACGATGGGGACTCTGTCCATGCCCAGAGCCTTTTTAGCATTGAGCCTGGTCACCGCCATGCTCACTTTCTCTTCCGTGATCGATCTAACTTCCTCTACCTCCTCTCCAGCAACCACTGGTCCTGAAATCCGGATTACCCTTAACCATCCAGCAACTGTCCTCTCGGCTCTTCTGTTCCTATCTGCGGTATCACTCGGGAATAATCGCTGAAGCACTTCGTCAGGCAATTGCATGGATAGTCTGGGCAGATCACCTATCCCCTTAACTTCTCTCATAAGGAGCTGGTATGGTCTGCCCCAAGGCTCCTTCAAGAGGTCAGTACTAAAGGTCTCCCATGCGGCAACCTTGGCTCCCGTAATACTGCGGTTCAGCAGTCTTTTGATCTTCCGGTATGTTGCCTGCCTGCTCTTGAATTCATCAGAATCCTTGTTCCTGTTTCGCAGCATTTTCCTTCTCGCGCGGTTTGCCCCCAGCCTGAGTGCACCCAGCGTGCTATTCCACCACGTGTTAGCTCCTCGGGGTCTCGTGGCCCTTGGTCCTGTGGTCTTCGTAGACTCACCACACGCCACCGCGACCGCCCTCAGGTACTCGGCAATCTGTCCCCTGTCCATGGATTGCCCTACTGGCAGATGCGCCGTGTGAGTTAGAAACACCTTCCTCATTTTTTCAATGTCCAAGGTCTTCCTATTCCAGCGCTAGAAGCCCGTGGCTGCTGTATCCGTCACTCGTCCGTGCCCTCTCTCAGGATTCTGCTCGATCTCGTGTAGCAGGTATCTGTGGTCCGAGCCCGTATACATGTCCAGAACATGACTCGACCGTACTATGCTCTCGGTGACCCTGTCCATGGCCGCGAAGTCAATTTTCGATGTTCTTCCATTCCTTTCAAACGTATGCCCACCACTGCTCTCAATCGGCGCCAGTCTCATTATACCCAGGGCATCCTGGAGGGCCTCGCCCCTATTGTTTAGTCTCGCTGACATCTGCCAGGATTACCCGCGATCCTAGCTCTCTTCTCAGCGATATCAGTCTTTCCAGATAAGCGTCGTAGTCCTCAGCTTCGCTTTTTGGTGACTCATAGGTACTTACAAAAGTCACATCCCCTACCGTTCCTCCGACATATTCCGCACCCACTAATATCATGTCGTCGCATGGTATTATTATTTGAAGAGATATGATGGTGAAGGTCGAATTTTTAAATAGAAATATATACTTTTTAGAAATCACTTGATAGTGCATTTCGAGGCAAATTCAACAACCTTTAATGTTTGCACCTTTTCTCAACTGGTTTTCAAGACATTGCGCTAACAAATTTACTGAGAGACAATGCCTAACACGCAAATAAGACCACCCCCGGTGCTTCTTACTCGGGAGGGTGTTTTTCCAGTAAAAATCAGTAAATTGGTATGTCCAGTATGTCTTGAATTTGTCTTAAAACGCATTATCAAGTGATTTTTAAAAAAATATGTATATAATAATGGCAATAATAAACATGTTTCAAGGACTGTTGATAAGATGCCAGTTTTCTCAATCTGTTTTCTCACGTACACACTATCAAATACTTAAGATACTAAGAAGGACTGGCATATGAACTAAAAAGATCAGTTTGTATCGCTGGCGAGCTATGACAAGAGTTACTTAACCTAAAACGTTAGGTCTCACGGGTGTCAGTCAGTGGTGTCGCCATACATAGTCGAAATCTCGCGATCATTTTATTCGTCCGTTGAGTCGACTAAATTTTTATTCGAATAAGAAATTATTCGAATAAATTTTCAGTCAAATAAACAATCATTCGTTATTGTCGAATAATTTCATTTTATTCGAATTTTTTATTCGAAGATTTTTCGAATAAAAGTTTATTCGCACAAATTTATTCGAATACTTATTCGAATGAAAATTTAGTCGAATAATTCCCAACTCTGCCCGCCCGGGACTTCCTGACCGTCTTAATCCCACCCAGCTTGCCCCGTTGGCAGTTGTAATCTCCTTGAATAAGTCCGCATAAGTCCTACCCTCGGTTGTTTTAATGAGGATGGCCTCCGGTCTCCTGGTTCTAATTGGTCCCTGTCCTGTGTCCTTCCCTCCATGCTTCCTGTTTTTATTTATTCCTCCTTTCCCATCGCGTTCCTCCTTTTGGTTATTGTCCTTCCTGTCAGTTTCCCTTGGGCCCCGATTCTTGTCTCCTCTTTGTTTGCGATTACTCCCTGTGTCGCTGCGAGGCCCATTGGTGGACTCCACTCCCCCAATTCCCTCATTTACTGCTCCCATTCTTTTCCGTAGCGACTTTTCTCGTCCCACTCCCTCCTTTACTGCTCTACGGCGCTGCCCCTTCTGCAACCATTCCCCGGTGGGGTCCTGGGCTGGTTCTATAATCCCTTCATCGGCCTCGCTCGAGTTTTCAACCAACGGTTCCCTCTCCGCCTTCCTCTTGTACGTATGTCGTGGCTGCTGGAGCTGTTGTTGTTGCATTTGTTGCCCTTGTTGTCCCTGCCTCAGCTGTTGCTGTTGCTCTGCATGTAGAGTCACCTATGGCGTAGTCTGCACCCTCAGCGCTCCAGTCACCTTTTTCTTTTTCAACGGGTTTCCATCCTGTGGAGACCTCTCCTTTCTCTTAGTGGCATTCTCTTCAGTGTCGGTTCCATCATCTTCTGTTTCCTCCTGTTCGTATGGGAGATCAGGATACATCTCCAGTGATTCCGTCTGGATACTCTTTCCAACTCCAACCCTGTCCTGTTGGCAGTCCATGGTCTTCGTCTGGGTTCCTGCTTCAGTCCCAGCTCTGTCCACTTGGCACCACGTATCTACCGTCTTGTACGGCGTAACCTGTGTGCCACTGTTTTTTGCCTGCATATTCTTTCTCGTCATCTCGTGAGTTGATGCGGGCGGGACCTCTCCTCCTTCTTTCCCTCCACCGTTACTTCCCTGCGAATTGACTTACGCTCATACGCTTCTTTAACTTTTCGAAGCGCATTTTCTTGAGTCTCACTAAGATGTCCCAAAGGTTCTCCACCATGGCCTTTTCCGCGTCCACACGTTGTCTCATACCCTTATCCCTCTGGACGGCCTCACGCACTGTATCGAATCTTACCTTAGCTTCCGTCAATCTATCTATACAGTAACCCATGTCCTCTGTCATCTCATTCTTCTCCTCCTCACTGGGTATATTTTCTGAGGTCTACAACAACCTCCTTTCAGGTGTTTGATGCCCTCTGCTTTTGGTATCAGGTGGTGTACGCTTCGTCTTCCCCGGCCTTCCTGTTTTGCCGAAAATAACCCGTCCTTCTGAGTCACTTTCCACATTCCTCCCTATGATTTTCATCGGCGTTACAAACACATCCGATTCATATTCACTCCCCGTGTCCGAAGCACCAACAACTGAGGCAGAGCGATTTCCAGATTGTGACCATGCTGTCGATGTCGTCCTCTTCTTTTTTTCCCTACCCTTCGTCGGTGTGGCTGTTATGGACCTCCCTGTATCGCTATGGTAAGCGTTCATCCCTGGGTTCCCCGTCTTCCAGTGATCCAGAGTACTCAGGTGAGTAAAGGGGTCCACCTTATCCTTCTCGTATCCTGTATGTGTATTCTTGTCGTCAACGTCCCTATCCTTGTCCAGTTCAATCAGTATCATCTCATTATCCTTTTTCGAATTTCCAGTCTCGGCTGACGCATATTTGGCCGTAAGGCTAACAGTGCTCCGCTGTCTCAAGACACTGCCACCCGCACCGTCCGGACCAAACCCGCCGCTAGGTGCGGGTTGGTTTAGGTGACCCCCCAAAAGCAACGTTTTATCATCCGAGGCCGTTGCTTTAGTTGTGTCTTTCATTTTATATCTTGAAGGGTGGTAGCCCCACCGCCCAGCGGTCTCCTATCTGCCAGCTCTGTTGTTGTGGCCACGGTCTTGTACCGATACGAATGCCGGAGGGACCCCGAACGACCGATGGGTCCTATCTCCAGCGGGTAACCAATTAGACGGTCCTGGTCTACGGGGCCGGGGGGAACCTCTTCCTCTTCCTATCCTCCTTCTTCCAACTCCTAGTATACCGAAACGCCCTCAGGAGGGCCCCACCCGACCCACCGCAACAACGGCGGGGGGGGGGGGGCACCGGGGGGCTATCCGGAATCGATGCTGATCAGATCTTCTAACTTCTCTCTCTTCTTGCAGGTTCTACCGAAGTATACCCAAGCACGTCCTTAGGAGCATCACCATTATGTAAGTAGCGAGCCTAGATCTTGGACTCGGATCCTTTGTGTCCGTTTCCTTTTCCTTCTTACAGGACCTGCCGCTGGAGTTTGATCAACCCTTAGCCAGGAAGGCAGCATCCCTCAACGACCGAGGCATGAGACAGATTCCATACGTAGCGCCCGAAGAAGAACATGGCCGCTTTCCCAGAGCCCCCTCACCACGCTCAAGGTGGTCGACCCTGGGGGGGGGGGGGGGGAATTATACGGATCCTGGAGCGTGATTACCCATTGACCGCAACAGCTTATAAACGTCTAACTATTGGAATACGCATTGACATTGATTCGTGCCGTGTCGAGATTGCCACAGCCGACAATAAAGGTAGCGAGTTGAGATTTTCAATGTCGACGTGGAAGCTCCTGCTACAAAGCGAGGCAGACACTTCAACGAATACGCAGCAACACAACATCGCCCCAAACCCACATCCTAATTGATCATTTACGACTAGACCTCTCGCGTATGCATGATGATCAACATATTAAAATCACTGATAATCGCGTTGTCATATATATGACTGAAGTCACGATGCGTAAACTATTCGCATACAAACATTGCGTTGAACATATGTTCACCTGGCTAACTGAAAATATGTACTCTGTAAGCAGTAAATATGCCACCTTCGTAGATGTTCTACTTACCGCTTCCGTACCAACGAATTATGTGAAATTAATTTCTGAAAGCGAGCACTTCGAGCAGCATTCTTTGATTGATTGTGAATTGATAGCGTTAGGATTACAATCCATGCTGCGTGATGTAAACCACGTACCACTATAGTACCTGCATGTATATATATATATATTTTAATAAATTAATGATATTCACATCAATACCTGTGAGGTATCAATAATAATATTCTTCCGTACATAATCATGTCCATCTATTAATTCTTAGACGCGTGGTCTTAGCGAATATCAATCGCGTTTCCGGATAAGCAATAGGGAGGAGAGGTCCGAACACATTCCCACGACGCGCGAGTCTGGAACCATCGTATGTAGTATCCACCGACACAGCAAAATACGGATTAACTCATTATCAGACTGAAGAATGCCTAAAATTATTAAAGACGACGCCACATTCTTAATTGCAATTTAGAAATGCTGACAAACAAATGAGAGAGGCCTATGTGCCCTTTTTCTTTAAATCGTTTACATCGACTAAGTTATATGTTATATATATGTATATAATACCGTCAAGGACCCAGTTCCTGATCACTTAAGAGTAACTACCGCGGGTTTTTAAACTTGTAAAGGGGAAACTTAACCATATTCAAAAGACTTTTTATTATTTCTGTAAACCTATGTTTTATCTTTAATTTGGCATTTAAAAAAGTGCAAACAAAATAATAATTATTTTAGAATTTAACTTTGAAAGTGAAAAATGCAAGGGGAGCAGTTTCTGATCACTTGAATCATGTCTGGGAGTATTTCCTGATCAGATCAATACCCATTTCCTGATCAAATAAATTGAGCCGTATAAATTTCAGAAAAAATCATTAAAATATCGTATTTTTGGGGGATCTTTATTTACGAAACATAAATATACTAAATATTATAATTGAAACATAAAAACAACTCTTTTCTTTAATCTTTTTTAGTCTTCCTCTTTCGTAAAACCTGCTGTTTTAGATTACATTTTAGATTACCTATGTACATTTTACAAGCTATATTAAGAAAACCATTTATGTTTGCCACAATTATATTACAAAACAAAGTTGTTACAATCTTTTAGCTGGTATTTAAAAAATTTTAAATACAAAATTCTAATAGTTTATCATTTAAGTGCGTATACATAACCTAAATATCTTAGATAATTTAATAACCATACCTTATAATTTTCAACACCTAACCCTGATCAGAAATTACTCAATTTAAATTATTATATATTCTTTTGATAATACCAAAAAATCGGGTAGTAAATTTCAAGCCAGTAATTAAACTTTGAGTTTCAAAATTCTCGCCTCAATAATCTATTTCCTGATCAGATGATCAGGAATTGCGGAAGCATTTAAAAACTGTACCCAATACCTAATCACCAGTTTTTTTCTATAAAAATAATGCAAAATATTCATAAATTAGTTATTTAATATTATTAAAGTATGAAACAAGTTAACTAAATATATATTACCTAAAAATATTTGGAAGTCTCACAGAAAATACCTAAATTTCACAACGTGCACTCTTACACTGAATTACAGCAAAATGGCGACAAATCAGACGTAGCTACAAGCGTATTACTTTGATATTTTTTTTATCAAAACACGTTTTACTATGAGCTATCAAATGTTTGTGTATAAATTTAAAAATATTTCATAATTTTTTAGTAATTTTTTGGAATAAATTTGTATCATGATAAACTTATTATTTGGTATTTATATACTAAACTGATCAGGAATTGTGTACTGATCAGGAACTGGGTCCTTGACGGTATATGTAGGACTTACTTTTCTCGCGTTAAGATAAACTATATGCTGTTTTATTACGAAGCGTGATCGACACGCAGCTACATAGTCGCTGAGCGGCCGCGTTACCGTCCCGTCGTGCGATAAGTACTTTTGTTTCATAGAGGATTTTGTGTAAGCGAGGAAATATGGAAAGTGAGGCGAGTATCGAATCCGCAAGGAAAAAAGTTAACTTAGCAAAGAAAAAATTGATTTGTAAAACAACTTGCTGCAAAAAATCGAAGAAACTAATACTTACTTAAAACATTACATTTTTTGTTTAGTTTTGTGTTTCATTTTGTATTTTTTATTTAAGCAATGTATAAAAAATGCATAACGAAATAAGTAAACAAAATTATATTTAAATAACTAAACAAAGAAGCAATTTTGTTGCAAATTTACCACATTTACGGAAAAAGAGCACATAAACCACTTGCTTGAAACTTATAAATAAAGGCGCATATCATTTTCAAATCATGACTTCTGTTTCCAGAACGTTTGAAGGACTCGGTAACTACATTCTTTAAAAAATTGGATTTAATTGCATTACTTTTTATTAAGTTATACTATAATGAAAACTGAGTTGCGCGCGCACCCGTAAGGATCGTAGACCCATTGATACAACACTCTGCATAAAACTAATAAAATATATTAAATATCGTCTTTTTCGAGTGCACTATTGTGTATCAAAGTGCTCGGCAGCGCTCGATCTTTATCGCTGAATAGTTTATTCTGTAAAGGACTGTGTATGAGCTTGATAATCGAGCGGGTTGATCGATGCCGGTGAATGCTTCAAGCTAGAGGCACATGGCGGACAGCGTGCTCGGTTTTTGAGGTTATACACATAAACAGGAAGATATCACACGAACGGCATTAAATGGTGAATAAAAGAATAGAATGAGCAGATAACACCTAAGAGTCAATAAATAAAGGCACAGAACAAAGCATTTTGGTATTGGATGGACTGCAATATATAGGGCGTGGGCAGAATCCCGCACGCATAAGAGTATATACTGTGCGATGGTGTGCGTGATAAACATTATATATGTAGCATACATGTGAATACTAACCTAGTTATATAGCGCGTACAGTTGTGTGTCTTTGTTCATATACTAAATAGAATCAGCATATTCTACAAGAATGGAGAACTTGGAAGCAAAGATTGATTTTCTGGTAAAATACGCAGAAAAAATACAAACTGATGTTGAAGAGACAACAAATTTACTAAAGCAACAAGCTGAAAAACAGACTGCATTTGAAAATAAGTTAGAGCTCATTGAGAAAAGAGTGAATAAGGAAGAAGGTAAAAAAAAGGCAAAAAATGTGATATTATTTAGAGTGGAAGAAAAAAAAAGAGAATAATACGAATTTATTAAATAGAATTAAGATGATCTTTACTGATGTAGGCATTCAAATTCCCGAAGTTTGTATCGTGGACCTTTTTCGTTTGGGGCAAAGATCAGAAGATAAATGTCGACCAATATGCTTGACGTTGATTGCTGAAAGGTATAAATATCATATCTTTGGAAAGAGTGCTGAGCTTAAGGAGCTAGGTATTGGTGTTGACAGTGATGTGCCAAGACAAGACAGAGAAATGTGGAATAAGGGTCTAAAGGCAAGATACATTTTGCGTCAGCTAGGAAAAGCAGTATATATGCGAGGAGTCAATCTGATTTTTAACAAGCGAAAGTGTACAGAGCAAGAGCTGGATGGTATAATTAATGACAGGGGACAAGAAGTGAATTTGGATGATGCAGCTTCTCAAGTATCTAGTCAAGCTAGCAATAGGACACCAAAAGGTCAGGTTGGCAGTCAAAATTATAAATCACAACAAGGAAACAAGAATAAAGTAACAACTGGAACCTAGAAAAAGCTGGACAAGTTTGACTTTAACGCAAGTGGTGTTGCAACCAGGAGTGCCATGAAAGCGAAATAGCATCCAAAGCAAAGTCAGCAGCCCAAGGGAGATGCCCATCTACGCCTCATCTTCTGGAACTCCAGTGGAATAGGAAACATTGAGGATATACAGCCACAAGTTGGGGATAACTGTATAGTTTGTTTATGCGAAACATGGAGTATGATGGAACCAAAGTCTCTGCATCTAGCAGTTACTCAAAGGAACTCGTATTTGCTGGCGCTGAAAAAACTGAAGTCAAAGGGAGGCCTAAGGGTGGCATCGCGATATGCTTAAATCATAAAATCTACAAGAGTAAGGTGATAGCTACAAATAAAAATTATATAATTGTAAAGATTAAATCAAAAGCATTTGAGCTTTTATTATGTAATGTATATATAAGTCCATTAGAAGAAATGGGTGGTGTGCTGGTTGATCTATCGGAGCGTCTTGTGATGTTGGAGCAGGAGTACCCTAATCTTCCTTTGGTAATAGGAGGTGATTTTAATGCGAGAATTGGGGATGGAAATGAGATTTTTGAAACTGCAATAAAAATCTGCTCTGGAGTATATTATTGTAGAGATACATTAGATCAGGTTAAAAATAAAAGGGGGGAACTATTGCTGAAATTTATTTAGGACGGGGGGCTCTTTGTTGTGAATGGCAGGACGGCTGGTGATTTCCCGGCACAGTACACGTATGTATGTCAGGAAAAGCGGAAAATCTGTAATCGATTTGGTATGGGCACATGAAACTGCTCTTGATCTCACAGAGAATTTTAGGGTAATAACAGTACCTGTCCAATCTGATCATTTTCCGGTAATGATAGAAATTAAGGTAAGTGAAGATGTAGAGGTAAGTGAAGATGTAGAGGTAAGAAAAGAACCGTGTTTGAGAATAAGTTGGGTGAGCACGCTGGTAAAAGTGAGGTTAGGGAGCGACAGTGAAGAGGTGCACACAACACAGTACTTAAAATGCGTACGTCGATTTATTTTAAAACACTTGTAGAGTGCGCACGAGAAGTTTAATGTTGAGCAGAGAATGGTTGAACAATTGTAATCACGTTGTGAAAATTACGGGCACATGCTGCCACGCGTTCGCGAGAACCTACGCAATATCACGAAGCTATTGCACGAGTAATTGATAGATGAGCTGAGTGCTGAGAATGTTAGAGATAGTACAGAGTAGTTATTCACTGAGCTTGAGAATTCACAAGTTGCTTCGTACTAAACGAATCGCACGCGACACGTCAGCATTTGCACGCTATGTCAACAAAAATCAGTACAACAAAGGATGATCATTTCCGTTACGCGTCTTCTCGAACATGCTCGAGAGAGTATCGACGTGGGGAAATTTGGTTGGTTGATGAATAGACGTGGTGAGCTGTTATTGGTTCGCGCGTGTTCCCAGACCAATGGAAACAGAGTCAAGCGTTGCGCTGATTGGCTGAATGGCGCACACTCCGCGTTGATGATTGGTGATCGACCGTCGATCCCCATCGGTGATTGGGGAATCGCCCGTAGATCAGCGACTCTGCACTGAGTCCGTGAGATGCTGCGCCGAGAGCGAGTGTGGTGGCTTTGGGAATTAGTGCATTCCCCAACAAACAGAAACAGGTTATTAAATGGAAAACTAATGGATGAAGTCAGTATTATGAAAATATGTTATTAGCAAATAATGTATCTAAAGTATGCGAGGATGTAAATCTATTGATTTCAAATATGATTGAAACAATAACAACAGTTGCACTGCAAACTGGAATGATCATTGCGGGAGAAAAAGAGCACTTGCTAGCCCCTGGGTGAACTTAGAATATAAGGAAGCTAGAGAAATAATGAGAGAAAAACTAAAGCTGTGCTTGCGTGATAACTTTTCTTTAGTATCCACTGCTGTATATGTTGAAAAAAAGAAAGAGTGTATTAAAGTCAAAGAGCAAAATAAAGAAATATATAAGCAAAATATAATTGATAGGATAGTGAATGCAAAAGAATCAGATGAGTTTTGGGACGGAATAAACTATTACAGGAAAAAGTATAATTACAACGTAGGTCCAATAAAAGCTGTAGAATGGAAATGAAAATTATGTCAAATTTTACAAAAAAAAAAGTGGAAAAGAGCAAGAAGAAATGAGTGTGATATGGAATGATAATGATGTGTGTGTTGAGGAACTTGATAAGGAAATAGGATTAGACGAAATGCAGGATGTGCTTAATAAATGTAAAGTCAAGAAAGCACCAGGGGAGGATGGATTATCCTATGAATTTCTTAAAGCCTTACCTGCAAATTGGTTATATTATATGGTGTACATTTTCAACGTAATAATAAGGTCGGAGAGTGCGCCGGAAGAGTGGTCTAAAATACTGGTAAAAATGTTATACAAAAACAAAGATGAAAGGGACAATATGGATAGTTATAGACCAATTGCGATGGTGAAGTGTATAGCTAAGATATTCACACAGCTGGCAAACAGGGTTTCGGGAAGGATATAGGTGTGTGGACAACATATTCACCTTAAATAGTTTAATATAGATAAGGCTAAGAAGAGATAAAGGCAAGTTATATGCAATGTTCGTAGATTTAAAGGGTGCCTTCAACACGGTTGACCATGACCTTCTTTGGCAAAAGCTAAAGGTCCTGGGTTTTAGTACAAAATTTATAAAGATACTCAGTAGTATATATAATAAAGCTGAAATTAGAATTGCTACAGGGGATGAAATCTCTGAGGCAATTAGAGTATGCAGGGGTGTACTACAGGGAGAGACGCTATCTCCTCTGCTATTCGCACTTTTTATATATGATTTTGAAGAGTAGTAGTAAGGCAAAGCGGGTTCTAACTCTGGTCCTTTGAGGGGAGCGCGGGGGCTGGGGGAAGAGATGGCGCGCGGGGGAGTGCGGCGCGGAGAACTTTAGGCGCGGGGATAGCGGGGAGACGAAGACAGGTTGCGCGCGCACGAGCCGCGGAGTGGGGGAAGCCGCGATGATGGAGGGGATCAGTCCGGGCCGAGCCGCCGTGGAGACCTCTCCAGACCGGACCCACCGTCGGAAATTTTTCAGAGGGGGGATGATCCCCGAAAAATCTCTTTCAGACCTTGGCCTACCCCAAAAATTTTTTCAGAGGGAGGGGACCACCGCCAAATATTTTTCTAAACCATTATGTGTTGGAATTTTCCCCCAACGCAGAGAAATAGTAATTTATTTTATCAGAAATTGTTTCGGACAATGTCGGGAAAGATCGGCGTTTTCACACCGCATCTTCGGGGACGGAAAGAGACAGAGCATTATTTTAAAGCTAAAATTCTAGGGAGGGAAAGAGACAACACTACTTGGTGGTACAATCGCTTTCATTATAAAGCTAACGAGTTTTTTTCAATCTTAACATCGCAGCGTCTCGCGCGATCGCGTGTAATTTGACTCCTCTGGAGCAGCCGTGTGGGATGATGTCATTTGACAGCGCGAAGGAGGCGCGAACCAAATAAACGCTGAATCTTAAAATTAAGTGGCGAGGAGAGAAGGAGGATGATAGGTAAATAAAATGGTGAAATAATATACGTTTAAGAAATTTTATTTAAAAATTAAAAGAATAGAATTTAACATTTTTTCCTACGAGCATCAGCTAGAATGTCGTTGATGGCGCATGCTACCAGTTCGCAATCTACAAAATAATCCTCGTTGTAATATTCACTATCGCGTATGATTTTAGCAGCACGACGCGCATCTAATGTTTCGCAGGCAACATCGCTTTGCTGTAGCATGTTAACAAAAGTTTCAAATTTCGTCTGCACATCTCTTACATTATGATGCAGCCGCGCATACACATAGTCTATACATGGTTCAAGATTTAATAAAAATATTACTGTATCCGGTTTGAAATACAGCGGCTTATTATGTAGTGTCATCCTTACAATCGGAGAATTATAGATTTCACAAAAATCCACCGTTAATTGATCCATTTGCATCAAAGGTGATCCAGGTGATTGTGCACGTTCTTCAATGGTCATACGACTGCCGCATAGCATACCCCATGTATGCCATGGTAACGTGAGCAACATCCCACGACTGTCGTCGAGAATAATTTCTACATCAATCGTAGGCCGTACGCGGATTCCAATTTCCAAATATTTGCTGCCCGTAGATGTTAATGCGTATCTTCTAACCATGATACGTGATGTTCGATGCGGGCTAAGAGAACAATCAAAGCTATGAATTTGCCTGCCCGTATTAGGAATAAACATAAAAATTTTGATATGTGAAAATTAAGCTTTACCAAACAACTGTATCCTCCACGCATTGAGCCACACCATCATGTCGCACGATCGGAACGTAATAATTCATGCGTTCAACGTTTGCTTCGGCACTGGTACTGCAAATTTTGTTTCCAGAGCACTATTTGTTCCGTCGAAAGTCACTGAGGCTACTGAGCGATTGATGGAATAGCGTTCGAGAGACTGGCTTAAATAGAGGTGTAATTGCTTCCCTCACCACCGCATTTTATTTTAAAACTAACAAATTTTCCATAATGTGTTTCAATCTTAACGTCGCAGCATATCGCACAATCGCATATAACTTGAGTCCCATTCTCAAGGATAAAAGTATCGACACGTGTTGAACGCAATATAATACTTTTGGGGACGTCGAATCGTAGAATTATGCGGAATCAGCAGAAACTGTGTCGAATGATCTTGCGCGCTAATTCGTCATACGCGTGAATCATGGAAAGAATTATGCTGTATCAGCAGAAACTGCATAGAAACATGTTGGGACGGATCGCCATTTTTTTTGCATGCAATGCATTCGAGGGAGGGGGTACGCCAAAAGAGTTAGACGGAGATAACAAATCGTTCTACCAACCATAAAAGCGCGCTGTAAACTGCACAAAGCCTCAAATCGTTGCAACGTGTTGCGAGGAGAAGACACACTACATTCACATTCCATTTATGATCATGAAAGAATTCGCGCAAGTATCCCGTCAATTGTTGGATCAATCTGCACGATTGACTTCCCGGGAAGATATATCTCGCGTGGGAAGAACGGTGCAACGAGAGTGTCGAATCTTTAGAAAAACACAGCCGCGTGAAACGCCCGCGATCATCTATCGGTGTTCAACAATCGCTGGTTGCTGGAATTGCGCGTCTCGAAGGATTGAAACATTCATTGCGCGGACGTTTCGTGCGTGAAAGTGCAGAACATTCTAGCACAGGACTTTTGTGGCGTGAAATAGACACTGCGTTCAATAGCCGCGTGTTAACTGGTGAAGTGCTAAATTCAAACTATATCGAGCCGCGCAACTTCCTTCAGGATGCGGGGACCATTGTGCTGGAGCATGTGCGGGGCGCATTGAGGAAACGTCTAAACCTCAAAGTGAACACGGTGTTCAACGGCGAATTTGTGGCGGGTGACAAGCATGCTTGTAAAAGCATCAACACCCGAAACTGCGAACTCTTCGGCACATCCGATCTACAGGAGTGGTACCAGAGATGCGTCATCGAACCCACCCTGGCATCGCTGGAAGAGTTCTAGGAACGCGACAGCGGATGGGCATTGACGCGAATCCTCAACCTGACCGTCAATGTCAGTAAGTACAATCCGCTGCGCGCGGGATGCCACATCAAGTTGCCGTAGGAATTGGTGCTAAAGAAAGCAGCAATTAGCGTGCAATCCCCGGACAATGCGTGTTTCGCGTGGGCAGTGGTCGCCGCTCTCCATCCCGCCGAAAGAAATGCCGATCGCCCAAGTTCACACCAGCACTATGCTTCCACGCTAAATCTCCAGGGCATTAAGTTCCCAATGTTCCTGGAGCAAATTGGTAGGTTTGAAGGGTTAAACAACATCTCCGTCAATGTGTACAGCTTCGAGGCGGAGAATGGTTCGAAGATCTTTCCGTTGCGTCTCGCCAGCAACAAGAGAGATCGGCATGTAAAGTTGCTCTACACGCCGAATCATGAGCACGGCGATGTAGGGTATTTAGCATGCATGAAGAACCTGTCCCGATTGTTGAGCGCCCAGCTGAGCAAAAACAAAGCAAAGAAATTCATCTGTAACCGGTACGTATAGAAAACTTGTGAAATGTTGAAATGTCTCGCGAAACAAAATTAAATAAAAAAAATATATGTTTTCGTAGATGTATGCACTACTTTAGCTCAACCGTGAAGCTGGGGGCGCATGCAGTGGACTGTGGGCAGATGAACGATTGTGCCATCCTGCTGCCCAGCGAAGGAAACAATCTCCTAAGCTTCAACAACCACTGCAGGAAGGAGCGACTTCCCTTCGTGTTGTACGCAGATCTCGAATGCATCATCGAGAAAACGGAGGACAGAAACCGAATTGAAGACAATAAATTACACACATATCAACACCATAAAGTTCATAGTATAGCCTATTATATGCATTGCTCGTACGATACATCGCTATCGACGTATCAATGTCGCCGCGACGCGGATAGTGTTTCATGCTTCGTATACGAACTTAAAAAATTTGCAAACTTCGCCAAACCCATCTTGACCAGTAATGTTCCCATGCTTGATTTAACCACCGAACAGTGGACAGCATTTCGCGATGCAACACACTGTCATATTTGCGAAGAGCCATTCGAGGCTGATGATCTACGAGTTCGCGATCATTGCCACCTATCCGGACGGTTTAGAGTCCCAGCACATGTAAATTATAAAAATGCGTTTTACATCCCCATAGTTTACCATAATTTATCCGGCTACGATTCGCATTTCATTATCGGGGAAATAGCTACCGCTTTCGAAGGTCACGTTGGTGTATTGCCCATAACTAAAGAAAAGTATATTTCTTTCACAAGAAATGTCGAAGATACGGCTGAATCAGGCTCGCGAAATTATATTAAATTACGATTCATCGATTCGTACAAATTTCTCAATACCAGTCTCGACAAATTAGCATCTTTTCTGAGCCCAGATCAATTAAAAATTTTACGATCCAAATTTGAAACATTATCCACCGAAGATTTCAATTTATTGACGCGAAAGGGTGTCTTTCCATACGAATATCTTCATTGCGCGAACAAGCTGCAGGAACCATGCTTACCGCCGCGCGAGTCATTCTACAGTTCGTTAACGGGTGAGACTGTATGCGAAAGCGATTACGCGCACGCGGAGACTGTCTGGCAGCGTTTCGAGATTAGAACCTTGGGCGAATACAGCGACTTGTATTTGAAAACAGATGTCTTGTTATTGGCAGATACTTTTGAAAATTATCGCGAAAGTTGTATCAAGAGTTACGGACTAGATTCAGCGCATTATTATACTCTACCTGGTTTCACGTGTGATGCCATGCTAAAGCATACCAAAATTACATTCGAATTGCTCAGCGACGGCGATATGATCATGTTAATCGAACGCGGTATACATGGGGGTTTAAGCCAATGTTCCGGAAAATATGCACATGCCAATAACAAGTACATGCCATCTTACAACACATCGGAAGAGTCATCGTACTTGATGTACTTTGACGTGAACAATTTGTATGGATGGGCAATGTGTCAGCCCCTGCCACACGCTAAATTTCAATGGGTCGAAGATGCTGCAAATTCTGATGTGTCTTCAATCCGTGTCGATTCGCCCACGGGATACATTCTCGAGGTAGATCTGGAATATCCGCAACCTCTGCACGACGTTCATGCCGATCTACCGTTCTGCCCGACGCGTGCCAAACCACCGGGTAGCAGGCAGGACAAGTTACTCGCGACGGTATACGATAAGCAGCGTTACGTTATCCATTACCGCAACCTGCAGCAGTGCACGCGTCACGGTCTTCGTATTACAAAGATACACCGCGTGCTTCAATTCACTCAATCTCCCTGGCTCCGCGATTACATCGAACTCAATACACGGTTTAGAACAGGTGCGACAAACGACTTTGAAACAAATTTGTACAAATTGATGAACAAGGCGTTATTTGGCAAAACTATGGAAAATGTACGAAATCACGTGGATGTAAAACTTTTAACACATTGGGAAGGGCGATATGGCGCGGAGGCAATGATCGCGAAACCGAATTTCCTCAGCAGAAGTGTTTTTTCGGATAATTTAATAACTGTTGAATTGCGAAAACTCGAGGTGAAATTCAACAAAACGATATACGTGAGTGTGTGCATTCTAGACATATAAAAAATTTGTTTGTATGAATTTCACCACGAGTATATGTCTCCCAAGCACGGGCAAAATTGTAAAATTCTATACACAGACACAGACAGCCTCATTTATCATATTTGATGCGACGACATCTACGAGACCATGAAACACAATATCGGTAGATTCGACACAAGCGATTATCCTATCGACAATGCATTTAATATGCCGCGCGTAAATAAGAAGGTTCCAGGGCTGATGAAGGACGAAAATAACGGTGCGATAATCACCGAATTCGTAGGTCTTAGAGCGATAATGCACTTCGCGTAGACGGCAAAAAAGATACGAAAAAGGCGAAAGGCGTCAAGACCAATGTCATAGCCAGAACGATAACTTTCGACGACTACGCGCAGTGTTTGCAAAGGGAGATCGAAATGTTTCGCAGACAATCATGCATACGGTCTAAATTGCATAAAGTGTACACCATT
Organism: Andrena marginata; assembly: GCA_963932335.1. Classification (NCBI taxonomy): domain Eukaryota; kingdom Metazoa; phylum Arthropoda; class Insecta; order Hymenoptera; family Andrenidae; genus Andrena; species Andrena marginata. The sequence continues at coordinate 21,927,307 of OZ010663.1, forward strand.
TCGGAATCTAAAATCGCTCTAAGTCCATACGACGACAAGCGGCATATCGTCGGTGATACTGCAACACCGCGTATGAGCAGTTTGTAAATACCGCGGATCTACAAAAGTAGCAAAATTGAGATTTCGCGCCTACGGTTGCCAAGCGCTGTTTCACTTTTTTTAAAAGTCACACTATGTGAAACAGCCAATAGGAAGTCGCATTTTTACCAACGGAACAATACCGCGAATCTGTCTCCCTTAGCAAGTTGGCGGCAAAACCGCGCATTTACAGAGAAATCAGGTGAAGTGACGGCACGGTTGGTGCGTTCCTCCAAACATTATCTTTTTTGTGTGAAAAACTGTCATGTAAGTATATTTTTTTGTTTATATCGAATTACTATCAATATTTCAATGAATTAGTAACTTTTTTTATGTATTTATGTGTAAGTTAACAAAAGACTTAACTCCATATAGTTTGTTATTGTAATTACGGGGTCTTGAATTTAAAGCATAGTGAATGAGTTTTGTTAATTATTTGTCAATTACGCGATATTGCAACAACCAATTGCATAATAAAACCGTGGCTAATGACTACTTATAATTATTGTTCTTCTTATTTTTAGGTGAATACGTACATATCTAATACCTATTAAGTATGATGGTGGACACTATGTTACAAAATGCAGATATTAGCTGTGATGTTCCCACCCTACAAGAATTATGTGAAAGGCGTATAATATTGCTGGGGCAAAGTCAACAGATTTTAAATAATAATGAACAGAATATTCATCCATTGCAAACAGTTAGGTCAGAGGAAGTGGAACTTGGAGAATCCACTGGAGATCGTCTCGATAGTGCGACAACTATGGAAATTAATGTCAACGTAATAGAGCATCGTAACAATGACCTTGATTTTACATCACATGATTTAGTCGCAAATCCTAATTATATTCCCCTGTCGAATATAACAAATCTGAGGCCTATATCACAACAAAATATTGACTGGTTCCCTGAGAGGGAAATAGAAGAAAATTCCTCCAAAGAAACCAATAAACGAAAACGCAAAGGAGACCCAAAAAATTGGCAAAGAGTAAAAAATATGCGACGGAGAATGATGGGAAAAGAGTATATTGGTTTTAAAAAAGAAGGTACAATATATGTTCAAAAGGAGTCAAAGCCAGCCAGAAAAATGGGCCCTAAATGTACGTCAGATCGTTGCTTCCGTAGCAAAGTTATGTTTTGTTCAAATTTAACAGAAGAAATTCGATCACAAATTTTTGAAATATTTTGGGAAATGACTTGGCAAGAAAAAAAATGTATGTCTCTTCCATGATTGATAAGAAATCCACATCCAGAAAAACAAAAGGCTCTGATTCTAGAAGAAGTGAGACCAAAATTTATTATTTAAAAGTACTTAATAAAAAGGAAAGAGTTTGGTTGAATACATTTTTAGGAACTTTGGGTATAAAAGAGTGGACAGTGCGATATTGGCTAGGAGAAAAGACGAACACGACCAATGACGAATCTCAAACAGGAGAAAGTTCGCAAACAGGTGCAAGTACCCAGAGTAATGAGTCCAAAACGGAATTGGTAAAGAAATATTTGACTGCGCTACCAAAACTAACCTCGCATTACTGCAGACAATCAACTTCTAAACTGTATTTAGAACCCATAATACAATCCAAATCTCAATTGTATCCGCTACACGTAGATTATTCAGAATCACAAAATAAGCCTGTGGCGTCAAGAAAACTATTTGAAAACGAGTTATTTAAAACAAATATAGCACTCTTTCAAACGAAAAAAGACGCTTGTGACCTGTGATGTGCTCACAAAGTAGGTAATATTTTAGAAGAAGAGTATCAAAGACATGTTGAATTAAAGAATATGGCTAGAAACGAGAAACACAAAGATAAAGAAGCGGCGAAAAAAGGAGATATCCATGCATTGACAGCAGATGTTCAGGCAGTGAAATTGTGTCCGTTTCTTAATGCCAGTGCCCTGTACTTTAAAACTAAACTTGCAGTACACAATTTTTCACTTCACAATCTCGGAAACAATAAAGTAACTTGTTAATGGTTCGATGAGACAGCATGTGACCTAAAAGCCACAACGTATGCGTCATTTCTCGTAGATTATTTAACCAAGTTATTAGATGAAGACCCAAAAGATGTTGTCATATTCACTGATGGCTGTACATCACAGAATCGAAATAGCGTTCTATCTAATGCAATATTACAATTGACTATGGCTAAGAATGTAGTTATAACACAAAAATTTCTGGAAAAAGGCCACGCGCAGATGGAAGTAGATTCTGTCCATTCGGTAATTGAAAGGAAGTTAAAAAATCGTGAGATATTTTTGCCTTCACAATACGCTACTATTACAAAGGAAGCCAGAATAAACCCATGTACCTACGACGTCATTACACCAGATTATAGCTTTTTCAAAGATTACAGTATTAAAGACTACCAGATCTACGACTCAATCAGACCCGGTCGCAAAGCAGGTGATCGCTGTGTGGTTGATATAAGAGTAATGAGATATAACCCAAACGGTAGTATAGTGTTCAAACTTCATTTTAAAGATGACTTTACTCCTTTGCCTAGAAGACCAAAGAATGTATCATCCTTGACTGACAGTGTACCTGCGCTATATACATCAAGACTTAAGGGAGTGTCCTGCTTTATAAGGTCCAAAAAATCGATTTTTTTTTATTGTCTAAATCGATAGATAAACTATCCAAGAATGTATTCACAAAGTTATAGCGGCCAATTCGAAGTATTTTTAAAGATACAGAACCGAGAGCAGGGAAACGGCGAGTATCTGTGCGAGCGCTCGGCCGGACACGGGCGCGTGCTTCACCCTTTGATGCGTCCCCATTCGTCGATCATTACTTTTAAAGACAATCAAAACGGCAGAGTTGTGCAGTGTAATAGTACAGAATAGTCTTAGAGCAGAGTGAGTTAGAGATTTTATAAGTTGAACGTAGAGAATTGTAGCGATCGACCGCGAGCGAAAGATCGCGAACGCACGAGAATCTCTCACCACCGTCACTCGTTGCACCGGTGCTACTGGCAGTTTTCATTTTTACGATTCTTTAAAATTGGCGGGCGTGATAGCAACAAAACTGTGCGGCCTATTGAATTAAACCAAAGCTTATACTCTTCAGTATTAAATTCTTTTCTATGTGAACTAAAAAGATTGTTAAAAAATTATTTTTAAATCACTTTTATAGCACGTTAAAGTCACATGTTGTTTCTAGAAAATAGACATTTTTCTTATCACACTAAAAAAAATCATGATTTCGCGCTTTTTTCTGCTTTTTCTTAGTTCACCCAGAAGAAAAATATATGAGCATTAAAAACCATTTTGGTTTTTTCATTTCAGACCAGAATTACAATCAGAATCTTTCCCGCCAATTGGAGACTGCAGTGGCAAAGCGCTCCGAGAATCGGCTGATAAATCTGCCATAGTTAATAATTTTATGCAAAAAAAATTTTTTTTGTACTCTTTGAATATATGTTTAAATATATCTAAAAGTTTACGAAGATCAATTGTTCCTTTCCCTTTCAAAAAAAATCGTGAAAAAATCGATTTTTTGGACCTTATAAAGCAGGACACTCCCTTAAAATCGCCAAAACAAAGTATGATCATTTACAAGAACTAAAAAGTGTGATACCAAATGATTGTCATGACTTTTATAATAATTTACCTTTTAAGTAACATGTTATAGATATAAGTGTTCTGATTATTACTGATCTCAATTAGAAGATAAGAAGAAACTGTTAATTTTTTGTTACATTTTCTTAGCTTTTGTATTCGTTACGTACTTGAAGATTATCAGAATGTTAGTCTAGTGTGATAAACTACTACTAACTACCTATTACTATTGCATGAATACTTACTTTATTTTACTACTTAAGATTATTTTTTGTTACTTAAGTCCAAAAATCCTTACATCAGTTACTACCACTAAGTACTACTACTACTATTTGATGAATACTTATTTTATTTTACTGCTTAAGATTATTTTTGATTACTTTATTCCTACAAAGATGTCCTTACACCGAAATAAATGAAAAAGTACTAATAAATGTTTAATTTCAAACCCACGTATCTGATGAAAATATTATACTCATTTCCGTTTTGTGATACTGCAAAACCGCGAAAGTGACTTTACACAGCAATTAAGCATTTTCATGATGAATTGATGTTACTATTTATTACAAGGCGTGCTAAAACTGACCCAAAAAAGTTCAGTCAAAGAAATCCTTTAAAATGGCTGAAATATTAAGTTTTTTCTTCCTCCTGTAAAATCGGTAAAATGCAGAACCGCGGTATTTACAAACTGCTCATACGCGGTGTTGCAGTATCACCGACGATATCGTACCCGATTCGACCGACGCCCTGCCCTGGGGGCATTATAATATACCATTGTTAAAATAGAAATTGTATTTATTGTATTTATTGTGTAATATAAATGGTGGAATTAATGTGTAAAAAGTTAGAATTGTTCACTCATGTATATGTATCATTGTATTTATTGAACCATGTATTATTTTACAACACATTATTTTTATTTATCCAAGAATTGTGTGATTAATCAAACCCCAGCCACTTGACGTACACCTTATCCCCCTTTCTACGCAACACTTTTTCCACTAGATACACATCAGGATCGGTGACGCGTTGCAGCTCGTGTTCATAGAATTCTCCAGCAACGGGTTTTCCACAGGAATCGACGAGCAGATACGTTGCAGGATTAGTTGCCTGTACTTTGGCTATCTTGAACACCTCCGTTGTCCAATTCGGCGTATAGCCTTTATCGAAGATGGTTTTAAATTTGCTCACGCGCACAACCTCGCCCAACTTGAATCTCGCTGGAGGAGCGATCTTTATGTTGCTGTATACAGTGGCTAGCAGCGTGTCGGCAATCGCAGGGGTAAAATCGAAAGGACGCATTTTGATGGTTATATGTTTTCGTGACAATTTCCGTAATAAATTTCGTAAACAATTTCCACATATTGTTCTTCAAAGTTTGATTGAAACGTTCTACGATAGAGGCCTTCATCACCGAATACGTCGAATAATGATTAATATCGTGCTTTGTCAAGAGTTTCTGCACATCGGCGTTGTAAAATTCTTTTCCTTGATCGGTTTGCAAATTTTTCGGATATCGATCTGTAAATATCTTTGCGAACGCTTTAGTCACCTCAATGCCACTTTTAGTCTTGAGCGGCACCGCCCATGCATACTTCCTCAGCACATCGATGACGGTTAGTATGTAGTGGTGACCCTGGTTGAATCGTGAGTATGAACGCATTTCTACAATGTGTCAGCTTTCCACAGATCATCGTATCCATGCACTATGACGCGCCTCCGCGGGAAATGCCTTCGAGTTGGAGCATGCAATTCCTCAACAAGTTATAGGTTCTTGTGACCATGGTTTTCTTCTTTACTCTTGGATTTCGATAATGACTGCATGTTTGATCGCAGAGGTGTCTCGGACAGGAATGATGCGATAATTATCGTGTACGTGCATTATGTGCTTCCCATCGGTCCGAGGAAATTCTGGCCAAGTTGTTGCTTCACAGCAAAAGCGGTTATAGCCTCTTTAACTATATGAATTTCGTGGTCCGGCTGCGGGATAGAATTCAACGCTTGTGATATCTTTTGAACACTGTTTTGCAACGTCAGCATATCTGTCTGAAACACGACCAGCTTCCTTTCTAATTCTTCCTGCTGCTCTCTCAAAAATTTAATGCTCTTTCCAGATATAGTTTATTGATGGCATCGGTGTCGGCCACCGGCTGAGCTACGCGTCGTATCTTGCGTGATTTCGCATCAAAGTCGGCACCAGCCACGCAAAGAGCGTTATCTCGCATGTAATTTCGAAGCAAACCGCTCCATTTGTAATAGTCCATTCTAGCTGCTCCACTCTTCTCGGGCGATACCTCAAATTTGTTGATGGACATCTCGATGCATACTGCGCGCATCGTCGGCGCACGGTTTTATATAACGAGGCCTACCTCGCGGAGTTCCTCGATAATCGATAGAATTTCGGGATCGTGAGAGTTGTTACCCGCCTGACGCGACGCTTCCAGCAAACGCAATCGATTCACCAGCTCGTTGGGATCGTCCCAGTGTACGTAATCGATCTTGTTATCGTTTATCGCCATGGTTTGTGGTACCGTTAGACCTTTCCCTGCCCTACTAGCTGATGCGCGAGGGAGTAGCGGTGCAATTACATATTTGTACTTGTGTCCCTTGTTGCTCAATATGGGATTTTTAGCACCATGACCGCGTCTGTGGGCGTTCGTCGCCAGCAGTATACTTTTGTATTTTTGTTTATCGGCATCGGTGTATGTAGCATCATCGGGAATTCTCTTGAAAATCAGTTCGTAAAGACCGGGTGTTCCTCTGTATTTTACACCATCTATGATTATATTATTATCATCCTTGTCTATATCGAAAGCCTTATCCCCAAGCATCGTTCCACTATTGCCAAAGTATACGCCGTACACATAGTCCATTGTTGTATCCTTATGACCACTTAGGATTGCTCTCATGTATTTTTGCCCCAGCAGGCCGAAATGACTGCGAAACGTTTCTTGTCCCTCGGATGTTTTGAATTGCTGTCTAATAGATGTTACAAACAACTCATTGGGACTAGTTTCGAAAACGTCATCATCAATGGCTAAAAGCGAATGCACATTGGGAAATATACTTATTGGTGTGGGAGGAGCCGGAGAATCGTGTGATCTGACATTCTGTCGGTTCCGCTTCGATTGAACCGGTGTTGAGGTTATGGGTGAATATTCCGCTGACATGTGTTGTTTCCTATTTCTCTTCCGCAGTGTGTTCTGTTGCGGATGGATTTTTTTAGGCGTTAATGTTTCATTCCCTTCAACGTATGTGCTCATCAGCGATGATGTGCCAGCTTCCGTCGCTGCGATATTTTCCGCAATATGTTTTAGGGGTTCGACGATAGGTTCGAAGTATCTCTCCAACGCCATATCTTCCTCCATCTTGCCAGTCGTCAAAGCCTGATGTTTCCGGTGAATGGAATCGCTGGTTTTTGCAACTTCCTTCGCTATTCTCTTGCGATCCTTAATCTCCAGACTATCTATATCAATCACCGTTGTACCGTAGACGTTGCTTTCGCACCGACGTGTTGACGACAATTGACCATCTCATGCTCCGGCCAACTGGTTAAATCACTTTCTATAACGTCCATTGCACATCGCGCTATCCTTGTCTATCACTACGAAACCATACTCCCGTTGCCAACAATTACGACACAAAGCGCAGAAGTCCTCGTAAGACATGTCAGTGTTTACGTGATCATTGTACACATGTTTCAAGTTGGTACCACCCTGCTTAAACAGAATCAACAGATTGGCATTGTCGCGTATAAGATGTTAGGGAATCATTGCATACGTCTGACAGAGATAGAAGTAGTGAACGTTCGAATGGCGCCCCATTGCAAAGTACTCTCGTATCGTATCTTGCTTGTCGCATGCCACGTCATCAAAGATAAAAATGGAATTCGGAAGCGATTCGTTCGGTGGGACGTCGTCACTGTTATTCAAAAACGTAAAGTAGCCAATTTCATCTATCGGAGTCAACAAATTCTCCAAGTACTGATATTTTGGCTGTTGCAACGACTTGGAAGACACGTGCACGTTCTCGAAGCGGACGCCATGAGGACTTTCCAACAAGCTGACCAACACGTTGGTCTTTCCACAATTTGATGGACCACAAATGACGCAACGGATAGTGTTTGGTAGCATGCTACCATGTCTGCGTCTTATTTTCGAAGACATCTTTTGCGATTTATCGTCAAAATTTGTCACGCGTATCGTTACAGGTTGTCGCACGAACCGCATCCTTCCCGCGAACCGTGAAAAATGATTTTGATACGTCGTGGCGGTGATGCGCCCTATTTATAGGTCCGCCCCGAAACACGGGAGCTCAGTATTCAAAATGTTTCTGATCCTATCGGATAATTACGATATTCGAGACGTAACCTCTGAGCAGTTGAAATATATACCAAAGATTATTCTACTGCGAGAGTTTGGCAGACATTGATCAGCTGTGGGACAGGCTCCCCGAGAATATAAAAGCCGATTCTGAGGTTCAGCAGTATCGCCGGTGCTTGGAACATTATAATCGCCCTTGGCAGCGAACGCATATCGACGGTCCAGCAGCATCGGTTAAAAACTGTAGCGAATGTCACCGACGAGTGTAAACAAAGGTCGTGGTTTGTTAAATCGGGCGATAAACGCGCTACCTATCGAATTACCCATCCCTGGATACCAGTTTTGCGGCCCAGGAACTCATCTGGCAAAACGATTAGCTAGAGGGGATCGAGGCATCAATCCGTTGGACGCAGCGTGTCGAGAACACGGTATTGCGTATTCGCGTAGCAACGACCTCGGCGAAAGGCACGCGGCAGATAACATACTCGCTGACAAAGCGCGAAAACGCATCGTTGCGCGAGACTCGACTCTGGGTGAAAGAGGTGCTGCTACGGCTGTTTGGGCAGCTATGAAGGCCAAGACGAAGATCGGAATGGGGATGAAAACAAAAACCCGCAAAAGGATTCCAAAGAGAGTACCAAAAAAGCGGATTCTTGCGGTAGCAAAACGGGGTGGTATATTACCACTTCTACCGTTGCTAGGTGTTCTCGGATCATTGGCTGGCGGAGCGGCGGGGATCGCCAAGGCGGTAAACGATAATAAGGCGGCGCAACATCAGCTGCAGGAAATGCAACGTCATAATCGCTCCATGGAAGGTCGGGGACTTTATCTCGCACCGTACAAGCGCGGACAGGGAATATCGTAACGAAAAAAAAAAACGCCGAAAAGAAAATAAAAATGCCTGCAGATGTAACTACCGATGCACAATTGGAGGAGTTGGCAAAACTTATGCGTATTCCATTCTTTAGAGGTGTTTTTATGCGTAACGCGTTACCAGCCGGAGGAGTACGTCGAAACGAGAGCGGTATCCTAAATTTGGACAATGTCGAGGGGCCTGGGACTCATTGGGTGGCGTATGCGAAGAGAGGGATTCGAGCTATATATTTCGACAGCTTTGGGAATCTTCGACCGCCTAAGGAATTCATACAATATCTGGATAAAGATGCTGTGAAAATTGAATACAATCGTACGTCTTATCAAAAGTACGATCAGAGCAATTGCGGACAACTATGTCTACGCTTTCTACAAACGATCGGCACCGAATTTAAGGATTGACTTCCCACCACTCTGATTCAGTAACAGTCGAGCAGTTCGAGCAGAATATGTCGTTAACATTCACTCTAACCGGCAAGAGTAGCACCCTCGCAGTAAACTACTTTCCACCCATAGATTTGAGCGATGATGATTACGAGCTTGGTCTAACAACCTTTGAAACTTATCACACAATACCGAACATCGACTCGAGCAACGATAAATTCTACTTTTTCTCAAACTATGACATCAAAAACAACAGCGTCGACACCACTCATGAATACATTACGATTCCCCACGGCTCCTACGAACTAGACGCCATTGCCAAGTACCTGAAGCAGCGATTACTCGAGCGATATCCTCAAAAAAATCTCGACGGCACCGACGACGGTGACAACGATGCGTATCCTATAGTGTTGCGTCCCAAAAACAACACCATGAAAAGCGAACTGTACTGCTGGTTCGCCGTAGACATTACAAAGCCCAATAACATTGGATCGCTACTGGGATTCTCGACGAATCGGGTATTAGAACCAGGACGATGGCATGAATCGGACGATCCAATTAATATCATGAACGTCAACATTATTCGCATAGAATGTAGCGTGACCGCTGGTGCGTACAACAATGGGAGGCGTGTACATACGATACATGAATTTTCTCCGAGAGTCCCACCAGGATATAAGATATCGGAAACGACCGCGCAGCTCATTTACCTTCCAATCATCGCACGGGTCATTACGGATCTAACGATACGCGTTGTGGATCAAGACGGACGATTGCTCGATTTTCGAGGTGAAGAGATTACCATCGGACTGCACGTACGACGACGACGATAATACGTGTAGTGCGAAAGAGATGCTTGTATTGAACGACTCCAGAAACACGTTTCTTCCAAGTGAAATTGTTTACAACACCAACAACTGCAACAACTCCGATCACGCTAAAAAGAAGAAGCTCAGTGCTGCAAACATTGCATTTTTGAAATCTTTGGGATTCATTGTACGCATTTAAGTTGAAAAATGGCTGATATTCTAAGCATTGGAGGGAAGCCGACGTTTGATGATCGCATCCTCAAGCTCGAGACTCACACATACAACCCATACGTCAACACGACGTTTGGATACAGCGATGAGATAAGAATACCGATACAGCAGCAGGATTTATACACATTACCGTGCGAAAGTTTCCTCTATGTGGAGGGGAAATTGAAGATAAATAAGCCAAACGATGCGTTAACGGTGATGTTGGGAAATAATTGCATGGCGTTCTTATTCGATGAGATTCGATACGAGCTGAATGGTGTGGAGATTGATCGCAACAGAAAGGATGGAATAACTAGCACGCTTAAAAACTATGTATCGCTGACATCGGACGAAGACAAAAATATGGACAATGCCGGATGGGGCTTGAAACGACGCGATGGGCTAATAGTGAAAAATCATTTCAATTTTTGCGTCCCACTCAAATATTTGCTGGGATTTTGCCAGGACTAGAAACGCATGATTATTAATGCGCGTCACGAATTGATTTTAATACGATCGCGCAACGACAACAATGCTCTGATAGGAACACCGATGTTGGAACCAGAAATTGAATTACTTAAACTACAATGGCGGATGCCTCATGTGACGCTGAACGACGTTAATAAGCTATCGTTGCTACGTACTTTGGAAAGTGGACAAAACCTGAGCATTTGTTTTCAATCGTGGGATCTGTACGAGTATCCTCTCTTACAGAGCACGACCAAGCATTCGTGGGCCGTGAAGGCATCTGCACAGCTGGAGAAGCCGCGATGCGTGATCCTTGCTCTACAGACTGGTCGAAGGAATGTGATGAGCGAAGACGTTACTAAGTTCAACAACTGTAAATTGACCAATGTAAAACTTTTTCTCAACTCGGAATTTTATCCATACGATGACATGAACTTGGACTTTGACAAAAATAAGCATGCCATCGTGTATCACATGTATACGCAATTCGGTAAATCGTATTATGGACATAGTTGCAACGAGGCATTATTCACGGTGGCTGAATTTTTACAATTTGGCCCCATCGTGGTGATTGATTGCTCGCGACAAAATGATTCGATCAAGAATGGCACCGTGGACGTGCGCATAGAATTCGAGTGTAAAGAGAATGTGCCGGTAAATACTACAGCCTACTGTCTGATTCTGCACAATGGGGTGGTTGAATACAATCCACTGACAAACGTGGTGCGCAAAATGAATTAAATTGCCACGCTACTTGCCCGCCCTTTCCTGTGCGAAATTCACACAAAATGTAATCATGAGAATCGAGATGCTTTACGAGAAAAACTGCATTCTCCCGTCTGTCTTGAAAGCGAGCGGACCTCTAAATTGTACCGATAATGGTCGTGCCAACATTTGTTGACCTGCAAGGGTTCATCGTCGATGGAAGATTTGTCGTCAAGGAAGTGGCTGTCCTATGCAAGGGGACAATTCTCTCGCACTATATTTTTGGGAGTTCGATGCCGCAATATCTTCTTACAAAATCCGATAAATCAAGCATCCGATGGTTGGTGGCAAAACATCATGGAATACGTTGGGACGATGGAGACGTTCCGTACAGTATGGCTAAACAGCTAATTACGAAAGCTGTAGCTGATGCGATCGACGAAGAAGATGACACATCCCATATAGTATACGTTAAAGGGCTGCAGAAACGCGACTGGCTTGCGGATTTCCTGGATGAAAATACGAGAGCGGACCTGATCATCGAGACGCTGGACATTGACTACGAGGATATAAAATCCCTAAATAAGCTAAATGTAGTTAATACTCTGCGTTGTGGCAGACACGCAAAGCACTGTGCCTTGCAAAATGTATTTAAAATATTCAACTGGTGGTCTAAACGCCAGAGGCATAAATAGAATATAAGCAATTTTTAATGCATAAATGTTTTTTCTTCACCCTCCCCCAACCTAATCTCCTACATGTACGCTAGATTAAGACGATAGTTGAAATTATTTAGAAGCGGTTCATTACACGTTCGATACATGTTCAAAGTGGTACGATTGACGTTCGATACACGTTCAAAGTGGTACGATTGACGTTCGATGTGGTACGGTAGACGTTCGATTCACGTTCGTTTCACGTTCGATGTGGTACGATTCACGTTCGATTCAAATTTTCGCTGACACAGCTTAATTCTTTCTATGATTCACACGTATGGCGAATTGGCGCGCAAGATCATCCGACACAGTTTCTGCTGACGTCGCATAATTTTAAGATTCGACGTTCAACACGTGTCGAGACTTTTATCCTTGAGGATGAGGCTCAAATTACATACTGTGACGTCAAGATTGAAACATATTATGGAAAAATTAAGTTACGCACGTTCGCGCGAGACGCTGCGACGCTAAATCTGAACGCTTTAGAATACTCTTGGCTTTAAAATATTGCTCTCTCTTTCCCTTCTCTGAATTTTAGCTTGAAAATGATGCTCTGTCTCTTTCCCTCCTCCGAAGACGCTGTTCGTAAAAAGCCGACATTGCCCGACATTGTTCGAAACAATTTCCAATAAAAATTATTATTTCTCTGTGTCGGAAAAAAAATTCGGGGTGGGTGGGGAGTTTGAAAAAATGGTTGGGTTGGGCTGAAAGAGATTTTTCGGGGGTCATTAGCCCCTGAAAAGTTTTCGACGGCGGGCCCGGTCTCCGCGGCGGCTCGGCCCGGAGTGATCCCCTCCATCATCGCGGCTTCCCCCACTCCGCGGCTCGTGCGCGCGCAACCGGTCTTCCACTCCCCGCAGCCCCGCGCCCATGTTTCCCCCCGCCGCGCTCCCCGCGCGCGCTCACTTCCCCCCGCCCCCGCGCTCCCCTCAGAGGACCTGGGTTAGAACCCGCTTAGCTATACTACTGAGTGGCAATGGTCGTGCACATTCGTATCGTCCTCACCTCGGTCAAAGGGTTCTCCGCACACGTGGAACGCGATCGCCGCGTGAAAACTCCTCCACTGTTGCTGCGTTAACGGCGTCATAGGTTTCTTGGCGCGTAACCACGAGCACGCAACGTTCGCAAATTCGCGAAGTTCACGCACAAACCACTGCACACAATCGGTGTCGCTGCGATACGCTCGATAGCCGCACAGCGCCTGGTCGTAGGAACAATGTATGTAATATCCTACGCTATGAGCTCTGTGGCGTTGATACACGTACATGCGACGAGGACAACGATCCATCGCTGGATGCTCCATGTCCCCCAGCATGCACTCAAAGTCCGCGTAGATGAGGAACGGCACGCGTTCCTTACGTTCGTGATGCTGGAACCGCAAAATTTTCTCCTCTTCGGACGGTAATTGCACCGCGCACTCGTTTAAGCGTAGACAATCTGCAGTGTGCAGCTACAATTGTTCCGCCGACGAGAAAAAGTTGAGGCACCTGAAACCTATGTAAAATAAATACGATAGAAGTTATGTCAAATTAACGTATTCCTTTTAAAACTCATTTTGAATTAGATCATCGCGCGTAATGTTTGTGTTCGCGCGAGCAACGACACCATCTGCTGCTTCTCCCACATCGGCACGCGTTCGCCTCGTTGATACGCAACGATATGACGTATTGTCTCGTCGCATCTGTCCATCCAATCCCGAAATTCCGCGGTGGTCCTCAAAAGCTTGGACATGCGAGAGAGCACCAAAAACACGTTCTTGAATGTCTCCATATTCTTGGTATTTACACTATGCAATTACTTGCTATAAAAGACTCTTTCCGACGCGTTACCATTCGCGACTTTGTCCTGTCGAACATACGAGCTGTCTTAAATATACGAACATCCCTACCTAAAATCTCCCCACCCCGTTACACTTGCACACAAAGGCGTACATAGAATTCTGCCTTAAGTCATGCCATGGTTTTACTCATCATATTCTTCTCGAAAGTTTACCTTTAATCATTATCGCAATCTGAAACGCGTCGGTCCGCTTTGAATTTTGGTGGTTCGAAGGTGACGCGCACCGATGCTACCCATTATTCTCGGAAGTGCACCTTCCATTGTTACAGTTACATGCTTTTGGCACGGTGATCACGCCATAACCATGCAGGTGTCGACTTGCATCTGTAACCTCTCTTCGAACAGGTTAACTAACGGACAGGCGGTTGAGTAAAAGAGGCAAGGTAAACTGTTTAACGGGTGTTTATACTTAAGACTAGAATACAAGGGGACCCGGCCAGGGCTGTGTTGGCTAACAGCGTCTGTATGGCTTACCCTAGACCTTAACCTACGGCTAACCCGACGAGTCGCGAAGCGGTAGCGGTCACGGTGTACGGTGCGGCGGCGGAGTGCGGACGGCGCGTCGCGGTCGCAGTGCGGCGCGTTTCGGCGGTGATAGGAGGGAGGGGTGGTCGTTCTGGTGCCCTGGCTGTTATCTCCATCAATGGCCCTGACCGGGAAGCCCGTTCGCCCAGTGGGTTAAAACACGGCAGAAGCGGAGACTATAGGATGTCTTCCGGGGCGGACAAAGTCCGAGCATAAGTTTGACGGCGGGTATGGACTTGCGTCTAAGGTCGGCCACTCGCATTCCTCTAGGGACCGTGAAGGTTGGGAAATCCAAAAATACGCAGTGATACAGCTTGGGTCACAAGTGATCGCTGAGAAAGCTCTGACCGTTCGCCTGTAACGCTCGTGGTAGACTCTACCTGACGAGCCGGTCGCGCTGGCGTATAAGCGGCGCCGCGATAACTCCGTCAGCGGGAGCGTCGCTCGGCGCGCAGCCATGTAGCGGCTGCGCTCGGTAGTGACGGGCCGCGCCAGGCGCGGGTGGTGGGGGGAAGATTCGCGTCCCCCGTAGTAACTCGTTACACATCTTCTACGCGGCATACCTCATTATTCTCGGAAGTTAACCTGCGATCGTTATGTGTTTTTGCGCGTTTATTACGCAATAGGATGTTTGGAGGTTTCGACTTGCATCTTCTACGAGTCGTACCACCGTATGTTTTCTCTAACCTTCGATTAAGAGAGGAATAGCGAAAGAGAGGTATACGAAAATATCGTACCTCCGACCGAGAGAGGAATAGCGACAGAGAGGTATACAAAAATATCATACCTCTCTCGCACTCCTTGTTCGAATGCCGCAATCGCGCCATCAGAGAATGGAAGCGCGTCGCCCCGCTTTGAATTTCGCGGTTTAGAGATAGCGCGCGCACTGATGCAGTGTATTATTCTTGGAAATGGACCTTCCATCGTTACAGTTATGTACATGTTTTTTTGACGTGCGATATTCATCCCAAGGTTTCGACTTGCATCTTCTCCGCGTCATACCTCATTATTCCCGGAAGTTAACCTTCGATATCAGTATATTTTGACTATGCCCCTAGAGATGAATAGCGATGTAAATATCATACCTCCCTCTCCCTCCCTCTCTCTCTCTCACTCTCTCTCTCCCTCACTCTCTCTCTCTCTCTCTCTCTCTCTCTCTCTCTCTCTCTCTGGTCGTGGGGCGATAAGAGGGTTGCGGATCGCTTCCTACAACATGTGACGAGTCATCGCTGGTACCCCTTTCCAACCTCTCACCAACGCATGTGTTCGTGCGCACGCGCGCGCGCGGGTGTGTGTGTATGGCTCCACCTGCTCCCAGGTCCCGTTCCCCCTCCAGACGCTCGTCCCCACCTGCGCCAGGGTCGCGGTACCCACCTGTGACTCGACCCTACCTCCACGGCTCATGTTCCCCCCACCCGCAGCCCTTCGCCCGCGGTGCGGTACCCCTCGCCACCGTCGGTTTAGAATCGGCTTACTATATCTACTCAACGATAAATTCAAAGATATTTTTCATTGTTTCTGTAGAAAGTTTATTTCTATAATACTTGAATGGCAAAATATGCACATATTAATCTTTTCAGATAAACTTTCTCTGAAACATTTAACATACTTCCATTTTCAAGACATTAAGGAGCATAAAATTTCGTCAACTTTGATGGCCTATATTTAAGAAATATAAGCGGCATTTGATGCACTGATATATGGAGAGTGTTCCAAAAATGCTGCAGTTCCTTGAAAGGGGTGACTCAGGGGGTGATTGCAAACAATTTTTTCCTTTACAAAAATGCTCTCCGAGGTTTTGTTAACGAGATAATAACAAAAAGCACGCGGTAGCGTTGGCTACGCGGTAGGCGGCTGCGCTTGTACTACGAATGTACGTACAAGCAAGTGGGCATGCATCGAAGGAAACCGCATTACAGTATTTTTTTTAAAGCAGAATCTTAAATATTAATTATTTGAAGCGAGAGGGCAATAAATACGTAAATTTCGTTTTCAAATAACGCATAAACGAAAAGGTAATGTAACAGAAAATGTACGACATGTGATCGGAATTCCTTATTGAAGTAAAAATTCGTAGTTCATTACGGCCACCGCAACTAAATTGAAAAAATAATATTATGTGGATGAATAAATTCTTTCCGACAGGATTTACATAATCAGCAGGTACAAAGCTACCGAATTTCTATCATAGTGGTATTCGTAAGCTGCCAGAAAAATGGCAATAGGTAATTAACAATAATGGAAATTAATTCGATGATTGAGTTGTTATCATATTTTTTTTAATCAAACTGTTATTGTACCTTAAAATCGGAAAGAATTTATTTCTGCACCTAATAATCACCAATAAATTAAATAAAACTCACCTATTCGAACATTCCTTTCCTTCTTTTTCGGAAACCTATGTCACTGGGTCACTGTACCGATCCTGGTCAACGGTGGACGAAAAGATTTGTGCTAGAGTAGCGCCCAGTGCTCAGCTGATCGCAGGTACATACGATACCACCCAAAGTAAAGGTTCGCAACGTCAAGTGCATTCAGATTAATATACCGAATATTCACTTCACTGCACGGCTACTAACACTAATCACTTCATTTATTTTTCATAGAACGTGTTGTTCCTACGGTATAAAAATTTGTGAAAATGAATTTTCACTTGGCGTTCGGAGCCGTGGGTATTCTCTCGCAAATACTCGCGCAGCAGCACTTGCGTCTCCGTTGTTCGGGGGTATACACCCAGAACGTCGCGTAATACTTTTGAGCAGAGAACATTTCTGCGATGTGATTGCTAGCTGACTGACAAGATTTTTTCAACCAACTTCCTTTACCCGATACAGGTAATTTACGCTATAACGTTAGCAGCATGAAATATTTTACCCTGCAAGTCTTCGACGGTTTCAAATTCGTTGTCGGCGTAAACTGATGTTTTTCATGTGGCCCCATACGCAAAAATCCATTGGATCCATTAGTTCCCTACGCACTGAAAAGAATCGACAGACTCTCGGCTTTAGAATGAGCTTAAGACATTGATGTTCCGATCATCCCTCGCGAAGATACAGCGAGTTGAAGAGAAAATGGAATTTGTGCAATTTTTAAGCATATTTTGGAAAGGACATCACAGACCAAAATTTTAACCGCATCGAAAAAGTCGAAGATGCGCCTTAAGGGGGAACACCACTGTGACAGCCGGAAAAGTAAACCATTTTTACCCCCCTTTAGTACGCTGTCTTAAGAGGTTAAACAAAAACATAAATAGAAAAACATCTATAAATTTGAATATATTAATTAATCTTCTAGAAATCAAATCGTCCGAAATCAAATTTTATTTTTTTTACAAACTTATTGAGTCTAGTTTCCATTATGCGTACGGATTTTTTTATTGAAAATACATTTTTTGAAATACGCTCGAAAAACTGTCCAGCTTATTCACGGATTTTCGAAACTTTTCTTCTAAAGCGCACCATTTTTACAAAAATTATTTGTTTAAGATATCGGTACGCACAACGGAAACTGTTAGCATCACCAATTTTAAGGGTCGGGTCGACGGCGAATCGCTCCACGCTGTCCTGTCTTCGATGGTTTATGACTGCGACTTAGGCTGCGTGTGTTCGTGAATGGGGGTGCATGAGACTAAACAGTCCTGGCATCACGCGATATCTGGCAACCACTTTGAGACTTCCTACTATAGGGTGTCGAAGGATTGGTTGTTTAGAGTAAGATAAAGATTATGGGAGTGGTAATCGGCCTGACGCCGTATTGCCAAAGAATAGGGACTCTGTTCCTGGAGGATCTGGCCACGAAGTGGGGAAGGCGATGCCTTCTGGTATGCGAGCTGTGATAGACCTATCAGTCCTTACCCCAGAACTGTCGTGGATCAAGCTTTGTGACTACCCTCAGGACCTCGTTTCTGACACACTCATATAGTTTATAAAAAAAAATGAAACTTGATTTCGGACCTTGCTTCCATAGTTACAGATTCCATCAGCTCGCGTGGAGGGGTCTAGAAGATTAATTAATATATTCAAATTTATGGATGGTTTTCAATTTTTTTTGTATAGTCTCTTAAGACAGCGTACTAAAGGTAGGTAATAAAAATTTTCGATGAAAACTGTAAATTATATTTGAAAAAAATCTTAAAAATGGCTTACTCTTCCAACCGTCACAGTGGTGTTGCCCCTTAAAGAGGAAAGACTGATCTTTCTACTGTTTTTTTCAGGAATGTTCTACGATGATCCGTTCGCTTGCTAGAAGCAACTAAAGTAAAAAAATCAGTTTTTGCTTCAGAGTTGAATAACTCGGTCAAAAAAAAGCGCACAAGAAATTTATTACTTGCATTTTACATAGGGAAGTAGCCGCTTTCGATTGGTGTAAATGAAATGTGTGTAAAAAATTTCATGCACGCCGTGGAACATCGCAAGGTTGAAGAAAATTTTTCAAAATTGACCAAGTGCTCTTTATATTGCTATAACTTTACCAAAAAACAATGCCTCTAAAATTACAGGAAAAAACACCTGAAAGTAAAGATTCCTCGCTTTCAAATCATATTTTCAAAATATCAGTACGACTATTTTTCCCGTGTTATGACCATCTGAAATTGCCCCTATTTTTCGGGCTCCTGGAGGAGATCCTCTAATTAATGTGAGGAGTGTATATGGGCTGGGGTAGTACGCGATCATCTCCTCAGACCACATATTTTGCTGGCGCGTATAGATAGCGCAAAATATGCTAGATTTATTCGACGAGATTTGCTACTTCTACTAGACTCATATGGGAAGAGGTATACCAGCTATAGGACGAACTTGGTGGAATCAAGTAATTCCACGGAATGGTGCGGTTTCGTGACCGCCAAGAAGCCCAAATTTAAATCCAATGAATTTTTACGTATGGGGCCACATGAAAACTCATTTGAAACCTCAGAAGAATTGGAGGATAGAATATTTCATGCTACTAATGTTATACGCGAGTACCCTGGAATATTCGCCCGCGTTCGCGACAATTGGTTGCGTCGGTGTCAGGCGTGTATAGATGCAAACGACAATCATGTTGAGCATCTTTTGTAAATAAATATATGTAATCGAATTTGTATATCTTTACTACACATTCACGTAAGTGTAGCCACGCATTGACAGTAGCTTGTTGCGTGACAATTTAGTCACACTTAAAGGAAAGAAAGATAGTTTTGTCACATTCTGAAAAAGCAATACGTTTTGCAGTCACGTCATCAAAGGAGCTATGCTTATGGAAGCATAAATAATTGGCGTTACTGCAAAATTTACCTGGGTAAATCAATGCATTTTTCGTGAGCATCAAAACTGTCTCGCAAGAAATTGCCACCACCGCGCTTGCCCTAAGGACACGTGTAGAGTTTTCGTTCACTTGTTTCTTAGGTTCTAGCTGACGACCCTAAGTGCCTCTTCCACTGCAAACAGATCCTCAATTGGACCGCTACTGTAAGGTGTCCGTAATATTCTGGGTTAGTAGGTTATCTTGAACAGCTCACAACGAACAGTCTTTATGCTACGGGTCATTTGTGTGCGTGTAGCGACGATCATTTCCACAAACATCTCCGATGTTTAAACATTCGCCGAAACTGTTACGTATATATGGTATCGCCTCTATTCTCAATATCAAATACACAGCACTATTCTCAAAATTTTTGATTTCTCTCTGTACAAACTTCAACCAATTTATCTGTGTAATGTGTACCAAATTAATACAAAAGCATGTTACATATTTGGAGAAACACAAGTCATCACAGAAAAATAACAAAAAATTGGAAAATGCTTCCAATTCACGACTGTACACCAGTAAAGACTGAAGACGTTTGATGAGTACACGTAGCCGAAGTCGAGGGCGTACGGTAATATATCAGGTTCCCACGTGTTTCCCGATTGCCATTTCTTAAAATATTGTATGATTTCCAGTACTTTATGGTCTATACAACCGTAATAAATACTCAAAAGTAATATACGAAGATCTTTTTTTCTACTTTTATCGCGCTCGAAGAATGTGAACGCGCGTAACGTCGCCAACACTCGATACGTTACCACTTGTATCGAATTACAGCATCAGCGATAAAGGTATTTGCATCTGTGTAACGTCCGGTTGCCCGGAGACAACTGAGCATTTCTGGTTCTTGAGAGGAGAGCGACGTCCCACACTGGACTATATCTAGCATTTGTGACACTAAAGTTTTGTCCAGCCTTTGGGACTGCCACTCCTCGCGTAGACCTTTGGTAGGTAGGTATCTGTCTTAACAGGCAATGTCTAACGTGTGCCACCCGAGGCGCGAAGAAGACCACCCCTGGCGCTTGCTGTTCCAGCGGGTTTTGTTTCAGTGAAAATCAGTAAATTTCCAAGCGCAATGTCTCTAAACCAGTGGAAATAAGGTGCATATATTATAGGTTATTGAATTTGTCGTGGAACACGCTACCAAGTGACCTCTAAAAAAATAGTTCCATTTAAAAAATCGAAATTGACTATCGTATCTTTTAAAATAATAATCGAAGAAAGAAATCGTCTACGCTGTTTAAACGAAGGCCTTGTGAAGGCGTAGTGGATCGCCACTGGTGGTAGCCAGGGAAGGGATGCACGCCAACGATCCAACGATTTGATGGGACAATACTTTATTGGCCAAGTGAGCGTCGTTTACAATAACGGAGGATCACTTCACGTAGATAACTAACGAACAAAACACGACGTTAAAATTGAACGGAAACTATGTACAAACTATATACAGTGCGCTGGGCGCGATGGCTCGAAGGGCCGTTTCATGGCTGGTCTAAAACCCGTGGGTCGCTTGGCGACAAAAGATTTTGGCAAATACGTACATGCGAGAGCGTGTTGATAGAGGTCTGTGAAGATAGCACCCTCAAATTCGAATTTTTGGAAAACCTCGGCGGCATTTGTTTGTCCATCGTTACTGCAAAAAAAATTTTCATTAGCACCCACATGAAAACATTTTAATGATTTTGCAGCGGGAAATGATTGCCCATCGTTTGCCCACGTTTGCGCACCCAACAATTTTTTCCCAACCCTCAAAAAAAATGATGAACCAATTAAAAAATTTGACTTCATCACCCTCCATGAATACATTGTAATATTTTTAAAGATGGATACGGATGTACCCGAACTGGCCACGTTTGCCCATCCAACAATTTCGTATGCTCACCCTCCAGAATCGAATTCAAAAATAAAATCCGCGAAAAGAAGGGTACTGGAGACGCGAACGCGTTAAAGTTCGATTTTTTCCGAAAATATTATCAGAATCGTCCTTGCAACGATGCAGTCCGTTTGTTTAGATGTAGAAGAAATTTGCCCTCCCTATAATTTGGTACGCTCACCCTCCAGAATCGAATTAAGAAATAAAATCTGAGAAAAGACAGGTACTGGAGACGCGATCGTGTTAAAGTTCGATTTTTTCTCAAAATATTATCAAAATCGTTCTTGCAACGAAGCAGTCCGTTAGTTTAGATGTAGAAGAGATTTTCCCACCCAATAATTTCGTTTGCCCACCCTCCAGACTCGAATTAAAAAATAAAATTCGCGAAAAGAAGGGTACTGGAGACGCGATCGCGTTAAAGTTCGATTTTTTCCTACAATAAAATGAAAATCGTTCTTTCAACGAAGCAGTCCTTTAGTTGAGATGTAGAAGAGATTTGCCCTCCCAATAATTTCGTATGCCCACCCTCCAGAATCGATTTAAAAAATAAAATCCGCGAAAAGTGGGGTACTGGAGACGCGATCCCGTAAAAGTTCGATTTTTTCCGAAAATATTATCAAAATTGTTCTTTCAACGAAGCAGGCCGTTAGTTTAGATATAAAAGAAATTTGCCCATTCAATAATTTCGTATGCTGTTAGGAATTTAAACGGGTGAGCACGCTGGAATGTGAGGTTAAGGGACGACGGTGGGAAAGTGAAGCAGGGCACGCCAAAGTTGAGTCAATGATGACAAAGTCAATGTATTATAAAATATTGCTTCACAATGAGCAGATCGTCACAATGATTAGCACTATGTGCAAGGAATGAGCACACGTAATTCTCGGTGAGATTTGTCGCGCAACCGAACCACGCGGACGCGCGTAGGATACGATCCACGGTCGATTCAACTCACGTGTTGAGCTAAAGCGCGTATACAATGATGCGTGAGCACTTTTAACGCACAAGCTAGTTGAGTTGAGCACAAAAGATTGGAATTGAAGGTGTTCACACGTTGCGACCGACAAATGATAAAAACACGTCTGCTTCGACAAGCGGTATGAACAAGAGAGAACAAAGAGAACGCGAAAACCGTTGAGCGTCTTCTCGAACAATCCTCGAGAATCGATCAAGTAAGTACGCGTCGTGATTGGGCCGCTCGCTTTACGTGGTGATCGGTGATTGGCTGAGCAGGCGACTAGAAGTATCGATCCGCTGATCGAATATCGATCAGCGGCGTGTCCTGCTGCCCGGTAGGTGCTGCGGTGAGCTTGGGTGCGGCGGAGCAGGGAACTAATGGAATCTCAAACATTCTCCCGCCATCAACAGCTGTTTGATGATGTTGATGTAGAATCTGAAACAGGCAAAATTGCCAATTTTGCAATTGGCCTGATTAGTGTCGTAGTGGCAGTCTTGAGCGTCACCACTCTGGTGAGCCCATCCTTTCCTGGGTGAAGGGTGACGACTCGAGCAAGTGGCCACTTGCTCGGTGGAAACCGTTCATCAGTGATGAGCACTAAGGATCCAATCTTGATCTCATTCGATGGGTGGTGCCACTTCGAGATGGAGAGTTGACGTTGGAGATAGTGTGATGACCATTGAGTCCAGAAACGTTGAGTCCGTTGTTGTATAAGCCGCCACCTGGCTGATGGTGAGATGATTTCATGCTCGACAGATGGTTCTGGTAGCGTTGTGAGGGGCTGCCCGATGAGGAAGTGAGCCGGTGTGAGGGTGGAGATGTCTTCAGGGTCATCACTGAGAGGCTCGAGCGGTCGTGAATTTAGCATGGCTTCTATTTGGGTAAGAAGTGTGCAGAATTCTTCGTAAGTGAGTACCGTCTCACTGACTGTGCGCCGAAGATGGTGTTTGATTGACTTCACGACTGCTTCCCATTTGCCTCCCATATGAGGAGCTGCTGGTGGATTGAAGCACCAGCCAGTGTTGTCATTGACAAACAACTGACTGAGCTGCTGATGATCTTGTGAGCCCTGAATGAACATACTCTTGAGCATGGTGTCAGCTCCGATGAAGTTCGTACCACAATCGGAGTAGAGCTTAGTTGGGATTCCTCTTCTTGCTGTGAACCGTCTGTAGGCAGCGATGAATCCTTCGGTTGAGTAATCTGTGACAACATCCAGATGCACAGCTGAGGTTGTGAAACAGACGAAGACACAGATCCAGCCCTTCTGAGTCTTTGCGCCTCGCCCTTTCCACGTCTTGAGAGTGATGGGGCCCGCGTAGTCGATGCCAGTGTGGGTAAACGGTCGTGAGGGTGTAACTCTCGAAAGAGGTAGTTGGCTCATCAGTTGATGAGCACGGATCCCCCTTTGTCGAGCACACACAACACACCGCATCACATGAGTCTTGACTGGCGCTCGCCCTCCGATGATCCAATAATTGTTTCTGATGTGAGCGAGGGTGAGCTGGGTCCCTCCATGCAGAGTTTGGCGATGTGCATGGTCTATGATCAGAGTGGACAGACGTGAATGGCGAGGTAAAATTGCAGGATGCTTACTCTCATACACCATATGGGCATTATTGAGTCGGCCTCCAACTCGAATAATTCCTTGTTCATCGATGAAGGCCGTAAGTCGGTTGAACACATGGGATGTTGGCATCGAAGAGCCTGAGCTGAGCACCTTGAGCTCGATCGAGAAGTAGATTGCCTGTGTGGCTTTAATCCAGAAGTTCCTGGCCCATTCCAAATCCTCTGGCAAAAGTGAGATGATTGGCAGGGACAATGGCAACTTCTTGATTCTTGTGAGGAGTCTGAAACAAACTGAAGTGATGCGGTAAAGTTTGTTAAGAGATGAGTATTTATAAATGAGGTCCCAGTGGTATTTGATCTGTTGGATGTTGAGCAGATTTGAAATTCCTGGACGAGCTTCGAGTGCTCTCGCGTCGTCCTTCAAAACTGGTTGAGGTGGCCATGAGTCACTGGGTTGAATGAGCCATGATGGTCCCGTCCACCACAGCTCGTGCTGTTCAAGCTGAGCTGTTGTTAAGCCTCTTGATGCACAATCCGCTGGGTTTGACTTCCCTGGAACATGTCTCCAGTGTGCATCTTGGGTGAGCTCTTGAATTTGGGAGACACGATTCCGTACGTAGTCCTTCCAGCGTGAGGCGTGAGTCTTGATCCAGATTAGTGTCACTTGAGAATCCGTCCACAGATGTGTTGTAGCAATGTTGAGCTGCAGGGTTGCTTGAACATACTTCATGAGCTTCGCAAGCATCAAAGCTGCAGTAAGCTCGAGCTTCGGGATTGTGAGCTTCTTGAGGGGTGCTACCTTCGTTTTGGAGCACACGAGTGTCGACACTTTGTGGTTTGTGGACGGTGATGTCACGGTAAGATAAACTACCGCTGCCATGGCGAGCTGAGAAGCGTCAGAGAATCCATGTAGCTCCACTGTTGCGCAGCTGAGGGTGTGAAACCACCTTGGTATTGAGGGTCTGGCCAGACTTGTTAAATCTTCTCTGATGGTGAGCCAGTGAGCAGTGACTTGGGATGGTAAAGGATCATCCCAACTGAGTTTGTGCAGCCACAATTCTTGCAAAAGTGTCTTTGCTCGAATGATGACTGGTGACAGAAATCCGAGGGGATCAAATATCTTAGCGACTTCTGAGAGGATGAGCCGTTTAGAAAGCGTTGAAGTTGAACTTGCTTTTGACGAGAATGAAAAGTTGTCATGGAAAACATTCCAATGTAGTCCGAGAATTTTGGTAGTGCAGTCGTCTAGTGATATGATTGAGCCATGGGCTCGTGTGTTCTTTGAAATTGATTCTAGCAACGGAGGGAATGTTGAATGCCATTTGGCAAGTGGAAAACCTCCCGCGTTGCACAGGTCTCTTAATTGTTGCGCAATTGTGATGAGTGACTCACCTGTGTCAGCGCCACCAAATATGTCGTCAACGTATCTGGCGTGGGTGATGCATGGCACTGCCAGTGGGAAGCGATGACCTTCGTCTTCCACCAATTGCAGGAGAGCTCTGACAGCCAGAAATGGAGCAGCCTTCGTTCCATATGTGACTGTGGTGAGCTTGTAAGGCACCTCCTTTGAATTTTCGTCTATCCAGAGCACCCTCTGGAGATCTTGATCATCTTCATGCACCTTGACTTGACGATACATCTTTGTCACATCTGTGGCAAAAATGAACTTGTGCTGACGGATCCACAATAGCACATCCGTGATGTTGAGAAGAAGATTGGCGCCAGTGTGCATGAGGTCATTGATTGAGTGCCCAGATGTAGTCGGGCTCGATCCATTGAACACGATCCTCAACTTTGTCGTCTCACTGTCGAGTTTCATCACTCCATGGTGTGGTAGATAGAAAACAGAGTAAGTGTTAGGTGATATGGATGGTGCTCTCACCATATGTTGAAGCTCCTCGTATTCCCTCATGAATGCTTGGTACAGAATGCAGTACTCGTTGTTTCTGTTGAGCTTGTTAAGCGTGCGCTTCAAGCAAGCATGTGCAGTCAGATAGGAATTACCAAGTAGATTCGGAGGTGATCGGAGAGGGATGCGCACGATGTAACGTCCTGTAGAATCACGCGTGTGTGTCGCTCGAAAGTGATCCTCACATTCTTGTTCTTCAGGGGTGAGAAGAGTTGGTGTGTCTATTGGGAGTTCTTCTTGAATCCAAAACTTGGCCAGTAGGTCTTGAAGCTCGTTGTCCTTGTGCTGCACAGTGGCAGAGTGATGCAAGGAGCTGAGTTGATTTGAATCAACGGTGATGGGTCCAAGAACGAGCCACCCAAATATTGACAACTGAGCAATTGGCATTGAAGGATCGCCCTTCCTAATATTGGGCTTGATGATCTGCCCATAGGTATCTGCGCCGATGACAATGTCTATGGGTCGTGACGTCAGGAAATCAGAATCTGCCAATTGAAGACCGTTGATATGTGGCCATTCTTGATGAGGTGGTTCCATCGATGGCAAATTTGACGTCAGGGCCCTGAGTATGTGCGCGTGAATGTGCACAGCTGCTGAGCAGTGGTTGGAGCGGAGCATAATTAGCACGACTCCTCGAGTCTGAGTAGCTTTGTTGCCTCCAATGCCAAATACTGAAGTTGTAGAATGAATGCGTTGGAGCTTGAGCTGAGTAACAAGCTCCTCCTTGATGAAGGTCAGTTCGGAGCCTGAATCGATGAGCATCCTAACTGGTAATGACGTCACCGATGAGATGAGCTGAGCGTTGGCAGTTGCCAACAGTGTGGTGGTAAGGCTTGATGTGTTCTTGGCTGCGGAATGAACAAATGCTGACGAACCTGTTGAGCTGAGCTGAGTGAGACCTGTTGAGCACGGGGTTGGTGCGACGACTGCACCGACGCTTCAATGAGTTGCGCCTTGAGCAGCATGTGGATGCGCTGGTTTTTCGCTGGCCTGAGCAGAAGGCTGCTTCGAGGGCAGATGCAGCATGGTGTGGTGCTGAGCGCCACACGACTTGCATCTGGTGGTCGACTTGCAGATCTCCGTGTTGTGTCGACCGCAGCAATTGCGACACAGATTGTTGCTGGTAATTATTTTGCGCCGCGCTTCCACTGTCAAGCCCCTGAATTGAGGGCACATGACCCTAAAGTGGTCGCCCTTGCATACATCGCAAGGGTATGCAATGGCCCTTGAGCGTTGAGCAGCTTGAGCATCAGGCTGGGCTTGAGCTGAGTGGGTAACAGCCTTCTTGTGAGCAGAGCGTGCTGGTGGGGGTGCGCTGGCTGCCGACTTCTTCGATGAGCCCTCCATCTGCTCCAATGCTGAGCTTTTAGCCTCGATGAAGGCCAGGAGTTTCTCATATTTGGGAAACTCGGTGGTGCTTGCCAGCGAGGTTTCCCAAGCCTCGCGCGTCACCTTGTCAAGGGCCTTGGAGACGGTGTGCACAAGGGTGCAGTTATGCATCTCCTCGTTGGCCTTGAGGGCCACCAAGGACTCGTTCACTTGGTTGGCAGTTGCCGCCAAGTCCTTGAGGGCCGTTGCTGTGCGGGTCGCGAGTGGAGGAAGGGTGAGCAGCTTCTCCAGCTGTTCTTGGATGAGCAGACGCTTGTTTGAATACCTCTTTGTAAGGAGGTCCCAGCACGCTTGGAATGAAGAGCCCCTGAATGGGAAAGCGTTGACTCTCTTTGCTGGTTCTCCAGTCAAGCTTGAGCGGAGATAATGTAGCCTATCAATCTCCGTGAGCTGCGCATCCTGGATTATAAGGGATGAGAAGAGCTCGCTAAATGCCGGCCAGTCTGTGTAGCTGCCTGAGAATTTCGGCAGCTCAATCTCGGGCAGCTTGGATGCACGTGTAGGTGCTGTCGTGGCAGGGGTCGCTCTCAAGTCGGTGATGACTTGTGCATCAACCTTGAGGCGATGCAGGTGGACTCTCATCTCCCAAACCAGCTGACGCTCCTGCACCTCCACCTCTGTGGTGAAGTAGTCGTGGTCGAGGAATTTGGCAGGCCACACTGCCTCAAAGTGTTCATGCTCACGGCAGAAGGCCTGGTGTATTTCCTCAACCTGTGCTAGGAATAATTGCACCTCCTGTAACGAGGTGGAGTGAGCATGTGAAGGCAGCTGCGTCTTGAGCGTGGAGAGGGACTTGAACCGACCCACCTGAGTTCTCGCCTTTATGATGAGCTGAGATGAGAGGATGGTAGGAGATGCTGATCGGTGCCGAACTTTGCCTTCCGGCGCAGTGCTGACTGACTGCTCGGTGGGGACAGTGAGAGTGGCTGCCACTGCCACTGGCTGGTCATCCTCGTCCACTTTGGACTCCTTGGTCTCCTTGACCTTGGGGAGCTCCTGATCAGCCATCGTTGAGATGAGCACTTACAACACTTGCACTAACTGCACTTTCACCGTCGATCCGGCTCGAAGGACCAAAAATGTTAGGAATTTAAACGGGTGAGCACGCTGGAATGTGAGGTTCAGGGACGACGGTGGGAAAGTGAAGCAGGGCACGCCAAAGTTGAGTCAATGATGACAAAGTCAATGTATTATAAAATATTGCTTCACAATGAGCAGATCGTCACAATGATTAGCACTATGTGCAAGCAATGAGCACACGTAATTCTCGGTGAGATTTGTCGCGCAACCGAACCACGCGGACGCGCGTAGGATACGATCCACGGTCGATGAAACTCACGTGTTGAGCTAAAGCGCGTATACAATGATGCGTGAGCACTTTTAACGCACAAGCTAGTTGAGTTGAGCACAAAAGATTGGAATTGAGGGTGTTCACACGTTGCGACCGACAAATGATAAAAACACGTCTGCTTCGACAAGCGGTATGAACAAGAGAGAACAAAGAGAACGCGAAAACCGTTGAGCGTCTTCTCGAACAATCCTCGAGAATCGATCAAGAAAGTACGCGTCGTGATTGGGCCGCTCGCTTTACGTGGTGATCGGTGATTGGCTGAGCAGGCGACTAGAAGTATCGATCCGCTGATCGAATATCGATCAGCGGCGTGTCCCGCTGCCCGGTAGGTGCTGCGGTGAGCTTGGGTGCGGCGGAGCAGGGAACTAATGGAATCTCAAACATATGCCCACCCTTCAGAAACGAATTAAAAAGTAAAATCCGCGAAAAGCAGGGTACTGGAGACGGGATCACGTTAAAGTTAGATTTTCTCTCAAAATATTATCAATATCGATTGTTCTTACAGTAAAGGTTTAATGTGTTTGGTGATATATTATCCAAAAATTTTGCACACATTTCTTCCCGTCACTTATTCGAATGACACTTCAATTTGTAGCTCTCATCGAATACTTTGCACTTTTCACACATCTGCAGCATGTGCAGAATAGCTTTAGAGTCTATCAATGCTTTTCTTGGCATTTTTCACTAATCACCACACTCAAATCGCAAAACGGAATATAATAGTTACTTCACAAGTCGTAAATGAACGCACGATCTTACAAGAGCCGTGGCCGAACTCTGAAGACTGACTTACTTTCGGGCGTCGTTGGAAAGAATTCAAGATTATCGCAGACATCTGTTTACGTTTCACCAGTGGCACTTGACGCCGCGACCCTTTAGGGCAGCGAAGCTGAGGCGGGAAGTCCGAGGACGCTAGCATCCACAGCGTCTTCTACGTGCTGCGTGGAATAGGGTGCTCGAAGCCAATGAAGCAGCGAGCATGCCACGGATATGGAAACTTCTAGTAGTGTGCTCTTAGGTCGTACCTAAAGGTAAAGTTCCACGGCTAGTGGCTAGGCTCGCCGGCTCGGCTCGGCTCGTCCAGGTTCGGCGAGTCGACTTGGCGAGCGCGAGTCGACGAGCCACGCGCCGTAGAACTTCACCCTAAGGGTACGAGCCTTCACGCACACAGCTACACGTTTCCATGTCCGTGGCATGCCCGTCGCTTTATTGGCTTCGAAAAATAAATAATATACTGCCGCAAACAATCCGAGGCAATAACCACATTTAAGTGGAATTTTCATCAAAATCTTTGTCCGCCTTTAAAGAAAAAATTGGATAATGAACGCTTTACATTAAATACTCGTTACTTATTGAAAGAAATGTGACGTTCCACTATTCGTCGATGTGTATCGACGAAAAGTTTTTATATTGTCTATCCTGCTCGTACCGGCAGGAAAAGCATAACTAGCTGTTTCGAAAAACTAACCGGAATAATCGGACAGAGTGTTTCGCCAGGATAGTCGTTTATGGCGGTATTGTCCCGCGAGTCGGCCGTGGACAACGGTACACGCGCGTAGGGGTGGTTACCCATCCGCCGACAAAGTAATATACGGCTTAACTCGAAGCCAGGAAAGTCGAAGCTTTAGAAAAAATGGCACGATGTCGATTGTCCCCTGTTCGACATCTGGTTGGCAAATGTTCCCCCGCGCATGCTACAGAAATAAGTTTTGCTCGATTGTAAACCAATAAATGCATCTTCGCCTTGCTCCGAGTCCGCCTTTATTCCGTAAAAGTACGTATCGACTTTTGCGAGGATTCTTCGCAAGGCACGCCTCGCGCGAGGTTGCTTCGCAAAGTGATCATGGTCGAGGTATGCAGTTTCCAGAAGTAGATATAATAGGCCGGTTCTAATCCAACGCGTGGCGAGGGGGTGAAGCGGGCGAGGGGAACCACACCATTGGCGAGGAGGAGGCGGGTGAGGGAACGGGGTTCGTGGAGGTGGGGACCGCGAACCTGGAGCAGGTGGAGGGGGAACGGGACCTGTGAGCAGGTGGATGGGGAACGCGCGTTCGCTCCACACACAAACACACACACACACACGCGTGAGAGGTTGGGGGGGGGGGTTTACCGCGGATGACTCGTCACGCGTCGTAGAAAGCGATCCGCAATCCTCTTATCGCCCGAAGGTCAGCTCGCACCCCGATAGCGGCGACGTTTGATGAAGGAGCGCGAGAGAGGTACGATATTTTCGTATATGTCTCTGTCTCTGTTCCTCTCCCGTTCGGAAAAAAACATACGGCGGTACGACGCATAGAAGATGTAAGGTGAAACCTGCATGGTCCTACTGTGTAATAACCGCGCCAAAAACACAGACCGATCGAAGGTCAAGTTCCGAGAATAATGAGGTACGACGCGTAGAAGATGCAAGTCGGAACCTGCATATTAATATGGTGTGACGTTCGAACCAGGAGCGCGAGTGAGGTATCTACGATATTTTCATATATATCTCTCTCTCTCCCCCCCTGTCTCTCTCTCTCTCTCTCAGTCGGTCGGAGGTCGGTAAAAAACATACGGCGGCACGAAGCGTAGAAGATGTAAGGTGAATGGAGCGATAAGCACGCCAAAAACATATCACCGTACCGATGGAAGGTTGATTTCCGAGGATAATACGCAGCATCGGTGCGCGTCTGTTCGCGCTAATGAGTGCAGATAAACTTTCGAGAAGAATACGCATAAGCGTAAAAGCGCCATGTGACTTAAGGTACAATTCTAGGTATTATTCCATTAGGATGCAAGGGGGGGGAGAGTTGAGGTAGGGATGTTCCTATATATATAAAGCAGCTCGCATTTTCGATAGGACAAAGTCGCGAATGGTAACGCGTCGGAAAGAATCCTTTATTTCAAGTGATTGCGCACGGGTAAAGAACAAGAACATGGAAACGTTCAAGGGCGCGTTTGGGGTACTATCCAGGATGTCCGAACTTTTGAGAACCACCGCGGAATTCCGCGATTGGATGGACAGGTGCGATGAGACGATACGTTGCGTATCAACGAGGTGAACGCGTGCCGGTGTGGGAGAAGTAGCAGATGGTGTCGTTGCTCGCGCGAACACAAACATTACGCGCGATAGTGCGAGGACGGTTGTCGCGAGTAGGGTATGGACATGCAGGTCAAGCGACGTCGCCCAAGGTCGTGTGGGAGGAACCGGAAACTGCGTTCGAGAAGCGTTTGTCGACCGGGGTTGTGATAAACGTGGGATCCCTCGATGCACGCAAATTCTTTGAGAATGCCCGTCGAACAGTGATTTCACGCGTTACGAACGCCATTACGGAGCACCGCAGCGTGTGGGTGAACACCGTACTCAACGCGGAATTCATGTTGCGAGACGCAACGGATGTGAAAAGTTTCGCGACGCGTACCCAAGTACAGTCTCTGGCATCGAATGTTCGCGAATGGTACGCGAAACAAGTGGTTGCTCCGACGTTGATCGCGATGGAAGAGTTTCAGGAGCGCGAGAGTGGCTGGACCTTACGGGCAGATAGTGTCGCCAGAAAGGTCCAACGGACGCGCTACAACCTCAGGGTTTCCCCTATAATAGCATTTAACCCGCACGATGTTAATTTGGACTTCCTAGCTGGCCATTGGCAGGGGCACGGCGCGCAGTGATGGAGATGCGCGCGACTTGGAAAAACCCTGCCCTCATCTCGTTAGAGAATCATTGGACAGGACCTTACGGGCAGTACAGAATCTCATGATAAACATGAATAAACACAATCCATTGCACGCCAGGTGCGACGTGCCGCTGTTTTTATGGTCGGTCGTCGCCAGCATGTTTCCGGCTACTACACGCGGGGACAGGATTGCGTCGTATCCGCCCTATGCGACGGTGCTCCATACGGATGGCGTGAGACTCCCCATGTCCATGGACCAGATTCAGAAATTCGAGGTGACCAACGACATGTCCGTGAACGTGTACCTGTGGGACAACGACGATGGTTGCGTGCCTCTGCGCGTATCCGACAACAAGCGGGATGGGAGACACGCGGACGTGCTGCTGGTACAAGATCCCAAGGATTCGCAGCAGTACCATTTCGTGTGCATTCGCAGTCTCTCCCGCTTGATTTCCAGCCAACTCGGCAAACATGAGCATCATGTTTTCGTTTGTGACAGGTAAGCAAATAAGGATAATAATTACAAAAAAAAGTTCGAGCGGTACGTGACGGACGAAGATGCGTTTATGTTGTTTTCTTTCTCGTATACGTTTCAGGTGCCTCAACTTTGTCACGTCGGCGGAGCGATTGCAGCGGCACACTGCGGATTGTTTACGCTTGAACGAGTGTGCGGTACAATTGCTATATGAAGACGAGAAAATTTTGAAGTTCCAGCATCAGGAACGGAAGGAACGCGTACCGTTCGTGATCTACGCGGACTTCGAGTGCCTGCTTGAGGACACGGAGCAGCCATCGATGGAGCGTCGCATGTACGATTACCAACGCCACAGAGCTAACAGCGTAGGATACTACATACATTGTTCCGACGACCCGGCTCTGTGCAAATATCGAACGTATCGCAGTGACACTGATTGCGTGCAGTGGTTCGTTCGTGAACTGCGGGAATTCGCGAACGTCGCGTACTCGTGGTTGTGCGTCAAGAAACCCATGACACCGTTAACGCAGCAACAGAGGCGGAGTTTTCACGAGGCGACAACCTGTCACGTGTGCGGAGGACCCTTTGACCGAAGTGAGAACGACGGGAAAGTATGCGATCATTGCCACACGACGGGCGAGTACAGGGGTGCGGCGCACAGATCGTGCAACTTGCGATATCAACGGTCGTGCACGATACCCTTGGTGTTCCACAACCTGCCCGGCTACGACGCGCACTTCGTTGTCAAGGAGTTGGCAGACGAGTTCGAGGGTAAGATCAGCCTCCTACCGTTAACGAAAGAACGGTACATATCGTTTACCAAAGACGTGGATGACCTCAGAGGCTATGGT
The DNA here is from genome assembly GCA_963932335.1 of Andrena marginata. Taxonomy (NCBI): domain Eukaryota; kingdom Metazoa; phylum Arthropoda; class Insecta; order Hymenoptera; family Andrenidae; genus Andrena; species Andrena marginata. Next base: position 21,961,111 of record OZ010663.1, read on the forward strand.
AAGAATTGGCGAAAAAAGTTAAAGTTTCGATTCGTCGATTCGTTCAAATTCCTGGCAACGAGTCTGCAGAAACTCGCGTCGGATCTTGGGAAAGAGCGACTGACGATTCTCAGACGCGAGTTCAATCATGTCCCCGACGAAAAATTTGATCTCCTCGCCAGAAAAGGAGTCTTTCCGTACGATTACGTGGCGTCGTACGATAAGTTGAACGACACGTCCCTGCCGCCCCGTGACCTGTTCTACAATCGACTGAACGATAGTGGTGTGACGGAGTCCGATTACACGCACGCGACGAATGTGTGGAACAGTTTTCGTATACAGACATTAGGCGAGTACAGCGATTTATACCTGAAGACTGATGTGCTGTTGCTCGCCGACGTGTTCGAAAACATTCGTCGACTCTATCGCGAGCTACGAACTAGAACCTACAGATTTCTGTACGTTACCGGCGTTCACGTGGGACGCGATGTTGAAATACACGCGCGTCGAATTGGAACTGCTCACCGACGTGGACATGCTATTGTTCGTGGAGCGTGGTATACGCGGCGGTTTGAGTCAGTGCTCGCACAGGTACGCGCGCGCCAACAACAAGTACCTGCCGACGTCGATGTATGACGCGTCGCAACCATCCATGTACTTGATGTACTTCGACGTAAACAACCCGTATGCATGGGCAAAGTCGCATGCGATGCCGTACGTTGGATTCTGATGGCTGGACGAGGCTGCAGTGTCCGAGTTGAACGATGCTGTGGTGGCCAAGTTGAACGTGAACTCCTTGCTGGTGGACGATGGACCAGAGGGCTACCTGCTGGAAGTGGATGTGGAGTATCCGCGGGACATTCACGACGAGCACGCGGACCTTCCGTTCTGTCGTGTGCGCGAGAACTCGTCCATCGGTGAGCAAACCAAGCTAATCGCCATGCTCCGTGATAAAGAAAGATACGTGATCCACTATCGATACTTGAAGCAGTGTATTCGACACGGACTCTGCGTATCGCGAATTCATCGCGTTCTTGTTTTCAAACAATCACCTTGGTTACGCGAATATATTAACCTCATCACAGAGTTGAGGACGAGTGCTACGAGTGATTTCCAGAAAACACTATGCAAACTTATGAACAATGCGGTGTACGAGAAGACTATGGAAAATGTGCGAAATTGAGTGGACGTGCGACTGGTGAAGCGGTGGGACGGACGTCACGGCGCCGAATCATTGATCGCGAAACCGAATTTCCACAGTCGCGCGATATTTTCCGAACACTTAGTCGCTCTCGAGATGCAAAAATTGAAAGTGAAATTCGATAAGCCCATATACGTAGGTATGAGCGTGTTGCACGTGTCGAAGGTGTGCCTGTACGAATTCCGTTATGACTATATGCGCGCAAAATTTGGTGATAGATGCAAGATGTTGTACACGGACACCGAGAGCCTCCTGTATCGGTTACAGTGCGATGATGCTTACGAGGAGATAAAAAGTGACGCTAGGGCGCGCTTCGATATGAGTGATTACGCGATGGACAACCCGGACGGTATGCCGCACGTAAATAAGAAGGTACCAGGAGTCATGAAGGATGCGAATAACTGTGCCTTAATGACCGAGTTCGTGGGACTGCGGTCCAAGATGTACGCGACTCGAGTATGTGACGCGTCGGCGGAAACGATCGAGACGAAAAAAGTGAAGGGTGTGAAGAGGAGTGTGGTCGCGAACGAGATACAATTCGAGGACTACGTTCGGTGTCTTCGCGAGAACGCGCAAACGACGATAGGACAGAACCATATTTGTGCGCGATTACACAATGTTTATTCAGTAACGGAACTAAAGACCGCGCTCAGTCCGTACGATGATAAACGGTACGTACTTCCCGACCAGGTCAACACCCTTCCGTGGGTACACTATCGGATTCCCGAGTGCGAGAACAGCGATAACGATAGCGATGCGTGTATGGATACCTCTTAGTGTGTGTGTGTGTGTGTGTGTGTGTATACGCATGACCATATGTATATAACTATGTATATTCGTTTCATTAATGTCCCGTATTTTTTTTCGTTCATGTATATAAGTATAATACATTGTATGAGCCTAGAGGAAGTTTTTAGTGGGTATGCCAGTAATGGAGAGTCCCACATAACCCCGCCGTAACCGTTGTCGAGGTATGCGTAATGCATTTGCCCCCTCTTAAAAAAAAAGTATGTAATGTATGTGCGTAGAGTGGATAATTACAAAAAGAACTGTATTGTAAGCGCTTCAAGTGTACAAGTGTCATGATATATTGATGTTTTATTTTGCGTTTTAAATACAGAGAATGAAATAAACGATATAAATGTATATTTATTTAATTAATAGTAATAAAGAGCCACTGTTGCGTCACAGAACATCCTTTTCCTGTATCCACGAGTTCTTGGTCGAGTCGAATCCCAACCATTTCACGTACACTCGATTCCCCTTGCGACGAATAATCTTCTCGACCAGATATACGTCCGGATTCGCGACCGAATGCAGTTCGTACTCGTAGAATCCATCCGAGATCGGTTCTCCCGCGGAATCACGTAGAATGTACGTTACAGGTTGCGTTCGCTGTACGGCGGTGGCGTGTACCCCTACACCAGTTTGGCGTGTAACCCTTCTCGAAGATCGTCTTGAATTTGCTTACGCGTACTTTGTCACCGACGTGGAATTTAGTGTGTCGATATTGTTGTTGTTGTTGTTGTTGATGCTCGACATCCTACGATACGATGAACAGCAAACGAGTCGCGGAGGTTACGTCGGCGGGTCGCGCGTTGATCGTACGATGTTTACGATGATTGTATGTGTGCACGAGCGTCGGTAGCAGATCCAACCAGCGATAGGAGGCGTTCAGGGAGAATTGTTTCCACATCAGATTCTTCAACGTACGATTGAAAGGCTGGACGATCGATGCTTTCATCACGCTGTAAGTCGAGTAGTGGTTGATCTTGCGAGACGTTACGCATCGTTGAAACTCCGCGTTGTAGAACTCCTTTTCCATGTCGGTTTGTAGGTTTCGTGGACATCTACCGCTTCGTCGCAACACAGTCGCGAAGGCCTCGGTAACGTCGGGACCGCTTTTCGTTTTCACAGATACAGCCCATGCGTATTTGCTGAACGTATCGATGATCTTGAGTATGTAGTTGTAGCCGCGATTGTTGGTAGCGTACGCACGCATTTCAACCAAATCCGCCTGCCACAGATCATCGTAGCCTCGAGTAACGACACGTCTCCGTAGGAAATTTCGTCTCGCGGGATCGTGCAGTTCCTTGACCAATTGTATTCGCTCCTTACTCGTGCCCATAGCGATGGTGATGGCGGCGGTGATGGAAGCGAAGGAAACGTTCCGCAATCACCAGCAGATACTGTCCCAGGCACTCGAATGTGTTGACGGGGTTTGTTATCGTCGTTGTAGTAGTCGTCGCTCGTCGTCGCGCTTCCTTGCGTTTATGTACCTACGCGATCGGTGTCGCAAGGTCGTCGAATCTGTCTTTTAAATGATCGAAGCGTCGTCGTTGCGTGATATTTAAGTTGGCCTCCAGGTCACGGAAACGTTTATCCACCGCAGTATTTATCGCGGTCGTCAAAGTGTCCAGTCGTTTCGTAGTCACTTCATGCATATCTTCCTCCATAGTGTCGAGAGCACCTCCGACGTTATGTTCCATATCGTCAACGTATCGTTTCGTCGCAGCGTCGGTATCCTCATCCGGATGTGCCACGCGACACACCTTGCGTTCCATCGCGTCGAACGTTGACAGATCGACGACAAGAGACAACACGTTCTCACGTACGTAATTCTCGACGTCCTGAGTCCGCGAGCGAATCGTCTCCATGCGTTGATCTTTCACGCTGGCAGTAGCATCGGCGGTGCTGTGCAAAGATGCTCCAAACTTGTTCACCGACATGTCAACTTCTGTGATAATCACAGTGCGATCGCGAACGAGACTGACGCGTCATCGACTCGAACGATCAATTTATGATGATACCGGCTTCGCGAAGTTCCTCCACGATGGATGCATTTTCATTATCGTGGCCCGTGTTTCCAGCGTCGCGCGACGCCAAAAGCAATCGGAGTCTATCGACCAATTTGTTCGGATCGTCCCAGTACACGTAATCAATCGCGTTATCGGTAACCATCATCACGTCGCCGATGGGTAATCCTTGACCTTCGTGCGTCACCCCGCTACCGACAACGCGGTCTCCGCGAATCAACAACGATACGATCTTCTTGTACGTGAAACCCCTGTTACCTAGCGTGGGCTTGTCTGCAGAATGATCCCGTTTATGCGCGTTTGTCGACAACAAGATGTTGCGGTATGCCTTGAGATCAGCATTCGTATACCCGCGATCTTCAGGTGCTCGCATGAATAGCAGTTCGTACATACCCCGGGTACCCGCGTATCGCTTATCCTTCGCGATAACATCGTCGTTCTCACCGATGGTTAGCACGGAATCATCGATTATCAGCTCTTCGTCGTCGCTTACGTACACGCCGTACACGTTACCGATCAGGTTCTTGGTATTGGTTAATAACAAGTGTAGATATTCATGCGATAGCGGTCCTTTGACGTTTCGGGTGTATACGACAAGGTTGTCGGCGGTGGTTTTTGTATCGATAACTTCACGAATCGTTTCGTTCGTATCACCCTGATCCGGATCATATTCCTCGGTTGTTTCGTGATCATCCTCGGTTGTTCCGTCATCGTCGGCGGCGTCGTCGTTGTCGTGGACATCGTTCGAATCCGTGACTGAACTTTCTTCGGGTCGTATCGCCGCTTGGGCTGTGGACAGTATAATGGATAAACGCTTGTTTTTCAAACGATGTTGCTGCTGATGTTTCAGCTTGACGAGCGATGGTCGTGACTTCGGTGACATCGTCGGGCTCATTTTCAACGAAGTAGTAGTGTTCTCGACCAACTGTTTCATCGGTTCAACGATTGGGCGTGCGCTCTCCTCCGCAGCAGCTATCGTTGTCATTTTACCGAGTTTCAGGCTCATATATTTCTTTCGTATAGCGTGATTTCAGCAATCTTCTTCTTCGTCTCGACGTCTTGCGGCTGTCGCCTACGGTGTCGTTTATGTTTTATTACTTGTTGTTGTTCTTGTTGCATCATCTCCATGTTAACACAGCTAGTCGCTGATGCATTAGACATCCTCGTATGCTGCTCATTGAATGATTCGCGATCTACTGAGCTCCGCGTGCTACCACGAACTCGTTAAATCCTCGTCGGTATCGACCATCGAACATGGAACTATCCTTATCGATGACTACGAAGTCGTATCTTCGACGCCAACATCTCGCACACAGATCGTTGAACGCCTCGAACGTCATGTCCGTGTTCACGTGATCGCTGTAAACGCGATGTAAGTTTGTTCCGTTCTGTTTGAACAGCACGAGAAAATTCACGTTGTCTCTGATCAAGTGTTTCGGTATTCGCGCGTACAATTGGCACAGGTAAAAGCAATCCGCGTTCGCGTGCCTGACCATGGAAAAGTACTCGCGGATCGCGTTCTGTTCGTCACACGCCACGTCGTCGAACACGAAGATCGAATCGGGTCGAGCCTCTCTCGGTGGGACGATTTCAGCGGTGTCCGAGTAGGGAAAGTAACCGAATCTACCTACGCGCGATAACACTCGCTTCAGATATCGATGCTTTGGCTGTCGCAAAGATTTCGAGTACACATATACGATCTCGAAGCTTAAACCGTTTGGAGTCTCTAGCAAGCTGAGAAGCACGTTCGTTTTTCCGCAGCCGGACGGACCACAGATCACGGATCGCACGCTGTTCGGCAACAACGCACTGTGTTTACGCAATCGACTCTTATCCCATGCCTAATCATTCAACGTGCTGTTCGCGGTCACGCGAATAGGGTTCGGTTGTTTCACGAATCGCATGCTCCTTCTCTCCCTCTCTCTCTCTCTCTCTCTCTCTATCTCTCGCTCTCGCTATCCCTCTATTCTCCCCGTCGAGCCCGTAATATCGATACTATTTATACGTTGAATCGATCACTATCGAAGAACCGTCGAATCACGACTGTCCCTGTATCTCCGCGTATCTCTATTTTCATATGTATGGTTGCGGTAACGCGTAGACTTACGAAGAAGAAGAAGATAGGATTGGGTATAGTGAACAGCATCATAAACCGTTTACCGATAGAGCTACACATTCCGGGATATCAGTTCTGCGGACCGGGAACGCGTTTGCCCGAGCGATTAGCCCGCGGTGACAAAGGTATAAATCCGCTGGACGCTGCTTGTCGAGAGCACGATATCGCGTACTCTCGTCGAAAGGATTTGGAGGGACGACACGAGGCTGATCGCGTGTTAGGCGAACGAGCGCTGGAACGAGTGTTCGCGAACGACGCGACTTTGGGTGGAAAAGCCGCGGTAACTGGAGTGTGGGGCACCATGAAAGCTAAGACTAAACTCGGTATGGGTGTGAGAAGAAGAAGAACTACGAGTCGGAAATGCAAGTCCATAGGACACCGATCGCGACGTCGCCGTGTCCTACCGGTAGCGAAAGGCAGAGGATTTCTTCCGCTTCTTTTGCCTGCTCTGTCGGCCATCGGAGCATTAGCCCGTGGAGCTGCGGGTATCACCAAAGCGGTCAACGACGCCTAGGCCGCGCGAAAACAGCTGGAAGAAACGCAGCGTCATAATCAGGCGATGGAGGGGCGTGGATTGTATATGGCACCGTACAAGCGCGGCGCCGGCATGAATCTGAGACGACGGTCGAGGAAAAAAAACGTGGATCGGCGAGGCTCGTACAAGCGATAACGCGACATCAACAACAACAACAACAACAACAACCTATGACGAACCTGCAATTAGAGCGCGAGTGCATCGATATACCATTCTTTCGGGGGGTGTTTATGCGCGACACGCTCCCCACACGCGTACGATCAAACGAATGTGGTATCGCGAATCTTGATGAGAATCGCGGTGAAGGAATTCGCTGGTTGGCGTATGCGAAACGCGGATCGCACGTGCAGTATTTCGGCAGTTTTGGGAATTTGCGACCACCCGCGGAACTGATCGATTATTTGAGACGGGGTACGATAACTACGATCACGATCACGATCAAGTACAATCATAATCGCTTTCAACGTTTCGATCAGACCAATTGCGGTCACTTGTGCGTACAATTTCTGCGACAAAAAGCTCGGGAATTTTAACCTCGACACTATCCGAGATAAATTGATTCGCAACCATATGTTCGAGTCACTTTCACTCTCTCTGTCTCACTAGCGTAACTTATAGCTGTGGTTGTGGTAGTACAATGTCGCTCATGCTCACGTTAACGGATCGGAGCAGCGTGCTCACGGTCAATTATTTTCCACTGATAGATTTGAGCGACGGACAGTACGAACTAGGCCTCGCCGACTTGGAGACGTTTCACACGATACCGAACATCGACTCGAGCAACAACACATTCTACTTCGTCGTGAACTATGATACCGGTAAGGACACAAACGTCGACGTCGTCCGCGGATACATTAGGATCCCCCATGGTTCCTACGAATTAGGCGTTATCGCCAAGTACTTGACGCAACGATTGCTCGAGCGATATCCTTGAAGACGCGGTAACAACGAGAGCAACGATGACGACAAGTATCCACTAGTGCTACGAGCTAATACCAATACCATGAAAAGCATACTGTACTGCTCGTTCTTCGTAGACTTTACGCAACCGAGCAACGTGGGCTCGTTGCTAAGATTTTCCCCGAATCGCGTCTTATCACCGGGGATCTGGCACGTGTCCGACGTACCTGTGAACATTATAACCGTTAACGTGATCAGAGTAACGTGTAACGTCACTACCGACGCGTACAGCAACGCTAAACCTGTACACACGATTCACGAATTATCACCTCACGTGCCCCCAGGATATAAGATATCGGAAACTCCGCGACACACCATTTACCTGCCGATTGTTGCACGAGCAATACACGATCTGACGGTATGTATCGTTGATCGATACGATCACCCTATAGATTTTCGTGGTGAGGAAATAACGATTCGCACGTGAGTGCATAGCATGTTGGTGTTCACTCACACGTATGACTCATCATCCTTCACCGCTACTACCGCTCCTCTGGTCTCCGCAACATCAAAACGTAACATCACCATCACCACCACCAACACAACAACCAACGTCAACACTAATAAAGACAGGGAGCGGAATGGTATCAGGAGGAAGAAAAAGGAGAAGAAGCGGCAAACAGTTGACTCCTCGAAACGCGCGTTTCCTACGAACTTTGGGCTTCATCGTAACATACTAACATACGAGTTATACACATATATCTAACACGATGTATACCATATTGGACGTAACAAGTACACCGACTTCTGACGATCGTATCACGAGGGTGGAGATGCACTCTTACAATCCGTACGCTAACACGACGTTCGATAATAACGATGAGATAAGAATACCCATTCAGCAACAAGATGTGTATATGCTCTCGTGCGAAAGTTATCTCTACCTCGAAGGAAGCGTCTCTTTGATGGATACCGCGATGTCGGAACAGGAGGCTACAGCTGCTAAAGTTTTTCTAGACAACAACTGCGTCCCGTTCATGTTCGACGAGATTCAATACGAATTGAACGGAGCGAAGTTCGATCGTTTTAGAAATCCTGGAATCACCAACTCGCTGAAACATTACGCGTCGTTGTCCGTCGAGAGGAGCGAAACGCTAATGAATGCTGATTGGGGCCATACCATGACATACGATCGCGACATTTTTAGTAGTGTGTCGTTCAATATCTGCATACCCATGAACGTGTTACTGGGATTCTGCGAAGATTACAAACGCATCGTGGTGAACGCGCGACACGAGTTGATCCTGATTCGCGCGCGACTCGATACGAACGCGCTGTACCCGGTCTCCCTAAACCCCGCGGGAATACCGAAACTGGAGATACGCAAGCTACAATGGCGTATGCCGCACGTCGAGTTAGAAGACTCCCAAAAACTTTTGATGCTACGTATCCTACAAAATGATCGGCCTATCTCGATGAGTTTCCGGTCGTGGGAGCTGTACGAGTATCCGTTGTTGCAAACAACTACGAAAAACACGTGGACCGTCAAAGCATCGTCGCAGATCGAAAAACCGTGATACGTGATATTCGCAATGCAGACCGATCGAAAGAATAATCTCAAGAAAAACGCTAGCAGATTCGACCCGTGCAAATTCACAAACTTGCGATTGTTTCTGAATTCCAAGATGTATGCGTACGACGATCTGCGCGTGGATTTCGCTAAACCTATATACGCGATCCTGTAGGATATGTACGCGAAATTTACCCGTTCGTACTACGGTCACGGCGAACCGTTGCTGAACACGATCGAATTCTTACATTACGCCCCTATCGCGATCATAGATTGTTATCAACAGACCGAGTCTGTGAAGAGGGCAACAGTGGACGTGCGAATCGACTTCGAGTGCGGAGATTACGTACCCGCTAATACCACCGCATACTATCTACTCATACGCGAGGATATACAAGCCTTTGACGAATGTGGTTCGAAAACTCATGTGATTTCAACAACAACAACACCGCCTACAACTATGAGTACTATACCGATGAGGTTAATCGTAAAACGTCAGTTGATACTTTGACACCGTCGCTACTACTACTACTACTACTACTACATACTATTGTCAAATCATAATGTTATCCGTCGTGGTCGACCTGCAAGGCTTTAAGACCGAACGTAATACATTCGTCGCTAAAGAAATTGCGATTCTTGCAAACAATCGCGACACAAAAACGACCATCTGTCATTTGCTTTTCGAACCACCGTACTCGTACGCTCGTCTGTCATCGTTCCAGAAACGTCAAGCGACCTGGCTCACGGCGCATCATCACGGACTTCGCTGGACCAACGGCTGGGTACCGTACCACAGGCTTCCAGAACTGCTCGCCCGCGAGCTTGCAACCGTTGACGTGATGTTCGTGAAGGGAATGTAGAAAAAGACCTGGTTATGGCAACTCCTCCTACGAACAGGCTCGCATATCGTAGATATCGTTGAGATATACGAGAAGAAGAGGAGGAACAACGACACCGACGACTCCGACGACGAGGATACCACCGATGGCTCCGACGTTGACGACGATTATTGTGGAATCTTGCCTGACACGGTCGTTCCTACTCTGAAAGCAATGCGTGCAACGAACACCGTACGATGCGGTTTCCACAACGGCGGCGGCGATGGTTGTATGTGCGCGCTGGAAAACGTGCAGGAAATCAGGAAGTATATGCGTTCCGACAATTAAGGTGAATGGTGATTTCCTATATTATATATGTGAAAACACTCGTCCAATCTGCTTAACCGTTTCTTTCTGTTGTTAGTTCCAGATTCTACCAAGCATGGCGAATGGTAGGGGTTGTCCACGAGTAGGGATGTACTTGCATCTCAGTCATCACTGACCATTCGGATATCTCGATCCTTGGGTGCACTATACATGCACTGTTCTTCTCCTTCTTCTTCTCGCTATCCTTCTTCTTCGTTGACACAGAACTGTCCTCGCGTATGCTTCCACACCCTCGCCTTATATATTCACACGTACCATGTTACTTTCGCTAGGTTTCCACGATATATATTTTTTTACGTGAATACTTCATATATTGGTACTTGCTTCTTCTATCCATAGTTTCTTCTTCCTATACACTTCTCACTGTACACTTCTTCCTGCACTGTTTTTTCCCCTCATCACGTTTTTATTCTTTTCATTTTTCATACTGTGTACAACTTCACTATCTCTCACCACCCAATTCTCACTGTATGTTTGTACATGTGTGAGTGTAAATTCCTATAAAAGAGGTACCGATCGGTCTTGCGGAGCACATTACTTCGCGTACGTTCGTGCCTGCACAGTTACTATCCACAACCGTTCAGTAGACTCAGCTGTAGTGCGCCTTCAACATGTTTAACCGTCATTGCAACGACACTTTCTACATGGGCGAGAACCATCTCAACCGCTGCAACGATACGGATTTCCCGACTAAACAACGGCGTCCGAACATAAGGTACGTAGTGCATATATGTCTACATACTTTTCAATTCACGTGAAACCGTTCGAAGCATTAATTCTGCGCGTGTGTTTCTTACAGCGATAAATCCGCAACATCGCCCAAGAAAGTCATCGTTCGAATCATGGGGCGTGATTACCCCTTGACCTTGACTACCTACAAATGCATCGCAATTGGAATTCGCATCGGTCGGGACTCGTGTCGCGTTGAAATCGCAATAGTCGACAACAAATCCAACGAACTGTGCTTCCCGATGTCTACGTGGAAACTTATACTGCAGCAAGAACCGGAGATACTTCAACGATTCCGTACCGACGAAACTCCATCGCCACAAGATCCTGCCGTCGTCCATCATTTACGCATCGACTTCAAGCGCATCAACGGTCAACGAATTGTTAAATTATCGCATAGCACTTCCACCATATACATGACCGAACCTACGATACGTCAAATGTTTAAATACGATCGCTGTATCGATTATATGTTCTCGTGGTTGCCGGAAATTCTAAACTCCGTAAACAGCAAATACGCGTTCCTTGTCGCCATTATACGCGCCGCAACGACACCGACCGCAAACTATGAAAAACTTATTTCCGAAAGCGACCACTTTGAACCGCATTCTTTGTTGGATTACGAACTATTAGCGTTAGGCTTGCATTCGATGATAGACGCTGCTCGTAACGTATCATAATACTATGTAAATGTCTATTTCTTTTAATAATAAATACAACACTTTTTCATACGAATACTACTGTATTGTCTGCTACCTTACACGATCCTTTCCTACCTATTGTAGATATATCTTCTCCCAAAACCTATGTAACGTTCTTTCGACATTCATTTCTTAAACTAAGAATGTACGATCGCGAAACATCTATACCTCCTATTACGCATTTCGAATAGTATCACATCTCTTGCACCGAATATGTATGTTCTTGAAAATCATCTCTAACCCAATGGGCTGCCTACAAAAGTATTCGAGTACATCGCTTTTTTCTTGTACACATCATATTCTACTGCTACGTGATCGCTTTTAAGCATATGTATGTGTATTCTTCTCGAAAGTTTACCTGCACTCATTATCGCGACCAGAAGCGCACCGAGGTTGCTGCGTATTATTCTCGGAAGTCAACATTCCATCGTTACAGTGATATGTTTTTGACGCGATTATCGCGCCATAACAAAATGTAGGTTTCGAATTGCATCTTCTACGCGTCGTACCGCCGTATGTTTTTTTCGACCTCCGACCGTGAGAGGAATAGCGACAGAGAGATATACGAAAATATCATACTTCTCTCTCGCGCTCCTTGTTTGAACGTCACACCATAAGAACATGCAGGTTCCGACTTACATCTTCTACGCGTCGTACCGCCGTATGTTTTTTCCGACTGGGAGAGGAACAGACACAGAGACATACGAAAATATCGTACCTCTCTCGCGCTCCTTCTTTAAACGTCCCCGCTATCGGGGTGCGAGCTGACCTTCGGGCAATAAGAGGCTTGCGGATCGCTTTCTACGACGCGTGACGAGTCATCCGCGGTATCCCTCCCCCCACCTCTGACGCGCGCGCGCGTGTGTTTGCGTGTGTGTGCGGAGCGAGCGCGCGGTCCCACTCCACCTGCTCACAGGTCCTGTTCTCCCTTCACCTGCTCCGGGGTCGCGATCCCCACCTTCGCGGACCCCATTCGCCCACCCACCTACCCCTCGCCCGTGGTGCGTTTCCCCTCGCCCCGCTTCACCCCCTCGTCTGGCGTTGGATTAGAACCGGCCTATTATATCTACTTCCAGACTTTCCACTCCGCACAGCGTGCCTCACGAGAAATCCTCGCAAAGTCGATATGCACCTTAAGACAGAGCATATCCCCTCATTAAAAGTTATGCCCAAAATTGAAAATTTGATATCAGCGCTCCATAGATTAAACCAAATGAATGTAAAAGGAGCGGTTAAAAAAGCAAAATTCCAAGTTCGTAGTATCTACTATTACTGCAATATCATATTTTTGCATAATTTTGTATATATGTATACTGAAGAATTGCGCAACAAAATTAAGAAAATTTTGTTTACAATCTTGGCTTCTGTCTTATTATTAAGATCTATTAGTAACCATTTTCATAAATGTTCTGTATACGATTGCTATTGCGCGGTTGAAACCAGTCGACGAAAGCTAGACCACGGTGGGAAAATGTCGCGGGCGGAGACAACTAGACTTTCCCCACACGTACGTTTGGCAATACTCAAGGCAACACACCCTTCTAACATCGACGAGAATTCGGACCTAACCCCGAGTTGTAAAAATCTGCAGCGCAGAAGACCGATTTAGACCTCAAGCATTGCCTGTTGTAATAAATTGTACAGTCCTGTCCCTGTTACAGGGTATATCAAAATATTAAAAAATGGACCAAATATTTGTTGTCCCGGGCAGCTCCTCCGCGTGAGCGGTGAATGAAATATCTCAAACACTATTTGTCCGATTTATTTCAAACCTGGTACAAATATTCTTAATGGTATTATCTAAAACGTAACACATTTTTTTATGCGATAACCCATTCGTATATAATAACTGTGTCTAGTCTGCCTTGTTAGGTAAACAATGAATAGCGATATTCACCTTGCTCTCATTTGTACAATAAATTTTTTCTTCCCACATCCGTATGCTATATTGCAGATATTTTATTAATGAACACTAGAATCATGGTCTTTCTCGTGTTAGATAAACCTGGGCTTCATAATTGTACACATCGTTCACGCGCGTCACGGCGGAGGAGCTTCACGTTAGTGAAGTCATTGTTTAATATTTTTGTACAATATTTATACAACATATCCACTTAAGGGTGCTCACTGTCTCGGATTCATATTTATTCATTGCTCCTCAGATAATGTAATATCAAATTATAATTATGGCAGTATATTATTTATTTTATTTGGATTATTGTAAGGCTAAAATTCTTAAATTCTATTATTACTTCGTAAGAAACATTTACGCTACCCACTATTTCTTTTTCTTCTTCTTCTTCTTCCAATGGAATTTTGAAATGTTTTTCAAATTTGTTAACAAATTCCACCGATTGTTTATAACGGAAGAGTTTAGAGTATTTGGTGACACCTTCGAGAAATGTTTATAAATGCCTAAGGTCCAGTTCATATATATTGGCCCGTGAGTTTCGTGAGGGGTATTCTCCCACCACACCGCTTGATTGCCTCGGTGCTCCTTTTCTCTACGTTCTCGCTCTCTCTCGGGCTACGCCTATTCGTCGCGCGGTGGGAATTAGTGTCCGTGAGTTACATACACACGCAGCGAAGCGTCCCTATCACTTTGTGTACATAGACGAGACACGATTCCAAGCGGTCGTGCCTTTTCGCTTCTTTCTTGCCGAAGGCGAGAGCGAGATGGCACGAGAGCGAGTTAAAGTTCCTCGCGAATAAATACTGTACAGACATTGTAATCAGAGTTGAGAAAAAGTTTATCTAAATAAATATCTCAAATAACGCACAAAAGATAAATAACATTTATTCGTTATTCGAGGCTCGGATAATCGAAGTTATCTTTATTCGAAGAGCACCGAATAAATCATTTTAATCGATGAGAATTTATTCGACGAATAAAGATAACTTTTTTATTCGATGAGAATTTATGCGATGAATAAAGGTGATTTTTTATTCGAAGCTTTTATTCGAATAAATGCGTCCGAATAATTTTCGTCAGCGTCGAGCGTGTTTATTCGAGCCTCCGAAGGTCGAACTCGGGCGAGTGGCGAGTGGCGAGCGCCGAAAATAAATGCCCGGCGGCGGCGACTTGGGGTTATGGTGTCACTCACCAAGTCTCGACGCTGACAAAAGTTATTCGTGGCTGTTATATCCCAACAAGATTATTGCTAATTACAATTATTAACTACAAAATTTGACTGACGTAAGTGTACTCGATGTTGACTGTCTCATAGCTCGGCTACTACTGCTTACCGCGTTCTCCTCGCTCTTGCTTCCGCCTCTCGTTTCTTAAAAAAAAAAAAAGAAAGACAATTCGAGTCGTGGCACGCCCTGATGACTGACGTATGCTCCGTATCTAACAGGTATTGATTTCGTTCTCTCAGACGTACGTATCGGATGTGCTGCTTGCTGTGGTTCCCCATCCTCTGACGTATCTTCCGGTTCAATCGAGTATTCTGCGTATTTTTCTTCATTTCCATTTTTGGAACCAAATCGCGAGGGGGTGTGTTCTCCAATCAGTCTTATTTGGTTAACATGTCTTTTCCAAATTCGGCCATCACCTAATTTGATCGCGTAATGTAACTTTCCTAATCGTTTGACAATTCTACCGAAAAACCATTTGTCTCCCTGTTGGTAATTCCTACAGCTCACTCTCTCCCTCTGTGTAAAGTGTTTTACATTTACGTTGTCCGGTGTTTCTGTAGTTTCGTCGCTTTTGTGTCGCATTATGTCTAGTGTGCATCTAATTTTTCTATTGAACATTAATTCGGCAGGGGCGATTCCTGTTGTACATTGTGGTGTAATTCGGTATTGCATTAACGTTCTTTGTAACGCTATATTTACATTAATTATGTGGTTGTTTATGCTGTTCGCAGTATGTAGAGATTTCTTTAATGTTTGCACAAAACGTTCGGCTAATCCGTTTGTAACGGGATTGTACGGCGCTGTTAATTTATGGCTAATTCTGTTTTCTTGTAAGAATTTTTGGAATTCGCTTGATACAAAAGTGCGTCCGTTGTCCGATAGTAGTTGGATAGGTAGTCCAAATCTTGAAAAAACTTCGCGACATTTTTGTATTGTCGTTTCCGCAGTAATGCTTTTTACAATGTATGTTTCTGGCCATTTTGTGTATGCATCTACTATTATTAGAAAGTTGTGACCCTTGTACGGTCCCGCGAAATCGATATGGATTCGTTCAAATGGAAATGTAGCTGGTTCCCATGTATGTTTGATTTTTTGGTGGGTTGTTTCTGTTTGCATTACATTCAGGGCAGTTTTGTGTAATTCGTTCAATGTCTTTGTCTATGCCAGCCCACCAAACGTAGCTACGTGCTAGCATTTTCATTTTTACGATTCCAAAGTGTTCGCTATGTAGTTCTCACAATATTTTCGCTTGTAACGGCTTTGGTATTACTACTCTATGTCCGCGTAGAATGATACCTTGTTGTACACTATATTCTGTTTCATCCCTACGGGACCTATTATTCATATTTATTTGCCGGCCTGTATTCAAAGCTTCTAGTATTTGATTTAAATGCGCGTCCCGTTTAGTCGCTGCGACTAATTTTTCGAACGTAATGGGTAGGGTTTGGATTGTATCAATTTGGTGTACGTCGACTACATCGTGTCCGCTATCATTCTTGGTTTCAATGGGTAGTCTTGATAAGCAGTCTGCATTGCTATGCAGTTTAGTGTTTTTGTATTTAATGGTGTAGTTGAAATCACGTAGAAACAAGGCATATGTTGCATGCGCATTGCGCTGTATATCGGTAAGCTTTTTGAAGGTGAGAATATGTGTACTAAAGGTCTATGATCTGTATGTAATGTAAATTTGTTTCCGTACAAGTACTGGTGAAATTTCTTAACACCAAAAATGATAGGGTAGGCTTCTTTATCGATTTGAGCGTATTTTTTTTGTGTATCCGTTAATGTATTTGAGGCGTACTGTATCGCCCTCTCACTCCCATCGGGATAGGCGTGTGAGAGTACCGCACCAACGTCGTAAGCGCTTGCGTCGATTGCTAGGATTAATGGTAATTTGGGATCGTAGTGTGCCAACACTTCGTTGCTTTGGAAAACTTTCTTGGCGTCTCGAAAAGCTACATCGCATTCTTCGGTCCATTGGAATTTCATTTCTTTATGTAGCAGCTTATTTAACGGGTATAAGATTGAGCTAAGATTTTTGATAAATCTACCGTAGTAATTTACGAATCCTATGAATGCTCTAACTTCGGATACGTTTTTAGGTATTGGCATACCTTCGATTGCTTCTATCTTCCTTTTATCCTTATGTATACCGTACCAGTTTATAATGTAACCGCAGTATTCGATTTGTTTTGCAAAGAAGTTACTTTTCTCTAAGTTAATTTTAATATTATGTTCGTGTAATTTTTGAAACACTAACTCTAGTCGTTGTAAGTGTTCCGTGTCGTTTGTTCCTGTTATTTCGATGTCGTCAAGAAAAACAGTAACTCCCGGAATATCTCTGTGGATATTTTCTATTTCGCGTTGCCATATTGCTGGCGCAGACGCGATTCCGTACATTAGTCGTGTAGGCTTGTATAATCCCCGGTGTGTATTCAAAGTAAGTAAGGTTGGATCCGCTTCTCGGACCTCTAATTGTAAATAAGCTTGCCGAAGGTCAATTTTCGAGAAAGTCGTTCCACCGGCCATGGCCGCGAATAGCTCATCTATTGTAGGTAACGGGTGGTTGTCAATTATTAGGTTTGGATTTACCATAACACTCTTGTCTCCGCAAATTCTAACTGTGCCTCCTTTCTTTAGCACTGGCACAATAGGTGTACCCCATTCTGAAGTGTTAACCTTCACCAAGATTCCGGCGGCCTCTAGCTTTTCGATTTCTTTTTCAACTAACGGTAATAATCTAAAAGGAACTGTGCGGTGCTTTAGAAAAATAGGTTTAGCACCTTCTTTCAATGTTAACCGTGCTTGTCTATCTTTGATTTTATTTAAATCAGGTTCTAGAGTTACTTTGTACTGGCGTAAAATTGCATCTAATTACCCTGTTCGCTCTGTAGTTACTGCATTAACTGAACACGAGTTTAACGTAATTTCTCGTAATTTCACCTCCTCTAATAATTGACGTAACCACTCCCTACCGAGTAACGGTATTCTGTTTATATTTGTAAGGTAAATATTTAATTTACACAACGCATCCCTGTACTTAACTTTTACTGTTATGTATCCTTCAGTATTTACCGCGGTTTTACAATATGTAACGAGTTTGAGCGTCGTCGGATGTATGGTCGAATTTGGAAATAGTTTAAGCATGTGTATTTTACTTGCAATTGTAACAGTCGCACTGTCTACTTCGAATTCTACGATTTTATCGTTTACCTTTAATTTGGTTAAGAATTTACCTCGATATTTCAGTTGCTCTACTGCTAACGTGTTGTTTTGCGATTCTGGGTATAGTCTTTCTTCTATTTGGTATGTTTGTCCCTTGTTTTTAAAACAGACTGATTGAAGGTGTCCACGTATTCCGCAAGCAGCACATTTGACGTTACGATTTAAGGTACACTGCGTAGCTAAGTGTCCTTTTCCACACCTGTAACATGAAACGGTTTGATTAACCGAGGGGTTCGAACGATTACAATAATTAGATTGGGTATTTATGGGAGTAGAACATTGTCCGTGCATCTTCTTCGTAGTTTGGTGTTGATTCGTTTGTGGTCGTTTTTGGTCCTGTCGGCGTTGGTCCGTCCGCCTTTGAGGTTTCTTTGTATCCGCGGTTTGTACCGACGCTGCTGTTCCCTGCAGCTGATCCGTGTCCTTGGCTGACATCTCCATGCCGGATGCTAGTTGTATCGCCTTATCGAAGGTCAAATCCTTTGTTTCGAGAAGTCTCGATTGTATTCGCGTGCTTTTCAGGCCGTAAACAAATTGATTGCGTAATGCTGTATTTAAGTATTCGCCGAATTTGCAATCGATACTCAATTTTTGCAATGCCGCCACGTATTACAAGATGCTTTCGTCTTCTTGCTGGCGTCTCTGATGGAAACGAAAATTTTCCGCAATTTCGAATGGAGCCGGGGCGTAAAATTCTCGAAGATTCTCGACTAAGATTTTGTACCTAAAATCATACGGGTCCTTCAGCATGCATTTGTTATTTAATACGTCGAAAGCTGCCGCACCGATATAGTGTAAGAGGTATAATATCTTGTCTTCATTTTTCACTTTGAAGAGTTTGAACAAGCCTTCTAACCTCTTTAGCCACGTGGCCCAATTGAGCGACGGTTCAAAAGGCTCTATATTGCAAGTGGCTGGGACGAGCGTTTCGGACATCGTGGTGTTGGAAATTTGCGATTACGTGCCCACACTGTAATGTCCTGGGTTTCTTGTGGTCTGTGTATCCCTCGTGCTCTCGTAATATTTATTTTTAGCACAGGCATCCCATCCACGTCGCCATTCTTCTTGTTATATCCCAACAAGTTTATTGCTAATTACAATTATTAACTACAAAATTTGACTGACGTAAGTGTACTTGATGTTGACTGTCTCATAACTCGGCTACAACTGCTTACCGCGTTCTCCTCACTCTTGCTTCCGCCTCTCGTTGTTGCTACCCGGGAGTAGCAGGCAAGCGCGGTATTTTTGATTATCATAACAGTGGCTTTCTTCGAAGGCTTCGAAAAGATAAATGCTACGCATCAAAAATTTATTCGACGCATTTATTCGAATAAAATATTCGAATAAAAACCTATCGTTATTCCTCGATTAAATTGTCGTCGAAAAAAAAGTTATCCTTATTCGCCGAATAAATTCTTATCCAATAAAAAATTTTCTTTATTCGTCGAATAAATTCGCATCAAATAAAATTATTTATTCGTTACTCTTCGAATAAAGATAACTTCGGTTATTCGAACCTCAAATGACGAATAAAGATAAAGTATTATTTATTCGATAGTTACTTAAATAATTTTTTTATCTAGATAATGACCAACTCTGGTACGCTCTACCTCTTCACTGATTCATTGTATATACTCGCATACGTGGATCTAGCTCGAAGAGATATAGCACACGCACATTTATTCGTCGTTCAATCAGGTCGAATAACGAATAAATTCTTATCGGTATAAATCTGACTGGAACAACGGTACTGATTTATACGAATAATGTCCAACTCTGGCTGACAGCGTAGAACTATACACATTAGAAAAGGTGTGCCTTCGCTTTGAAAAAATTCAGGACCTTCATTGGTCAGAACATTGATTCTTCCTCGATACCTTCTTCTTGTATTCGTCTACGCATAGCTTCGTAACGCACACTACTATTACGCTAAGAGAAACAACAGCCACACGGCTTCATTCAGGCAGAGTCGAGCAGCGTTCCCGTTACCCCACCACACCCTTCGGGAGCCAAGCAACTTCAACGGCCAATCCACGATCATCAGGTGGTGGTGGCTGGTTTCTCCTCGGGCGCTGCTCGGGAAACGAAATTCACCGGCCATTAAATCTGAACTGGACTTTAGATACTTTCTTTCGCTGACGGCACGCAACGCTGACACCCTAAAGGGCCGCGGCGCCAAGTGCCACTGCTGAAACGTAAGCAGATGTCTGCGACGCTCTTGAATTCTTCCCACCGACCCACGAAAGTCAGTCGGTCTTCGGAGTTCGGACACACCTCTTACAAGATCGTGCGTTCATTTACGGCTTATGAAGTAACTGTGAGATAATATTATTTTCGTTTTGCGAATTCAATGTGGTAATTAGTGAAAAATGATTAGAAAAGTATTGATAGACTATGGTGTTATTCTGCACATGCTGCATATATGTGAAAAATGTGAAGCATTAGATGGGAGCTACAAATTGAAGTGTCGTTCGAATAAAGTGACAGGAAAAAGTATGTGCAAAATTTTGGATAATATACCACCAAATACCCCAAACCTTTACGGTAAGAACAATCGATATGGATAATATATTCGAAAAAAATCGAACTTTAACGGGTTCAATTCATCAGTGCACTTCTCTTCGCAGATTTTATTTTTTAATTCGCTTCTGGAGGGTGGGCATACGAAATTATATGGTGGGCAAATATCTGCTACATCTCAACAAAAGGACTGCTTCGTTGAAGGAATGATTTTGATAATATTTTCGGAAAAAATCAAACTTTAACGCGATCCCGTCTCCAGTACCCTGCTTTTCGCGGATTTTACTTTTTAATTCGATTCTGAAAGGTGGGCATACGAAATTATTGAATGGGCAAATCTCTTTTGCATCTAAGCTAACGGACTGCATCGTTGAAAGAACGATTTTGATATTATTTTCGGAAAAAATCGAACTTTAACGCGATCGCATCTTCAGTACCCTTCTTTTCGCAGATTTTATTTTTTAATTCGATTCTGGAGGGTGGGCATACGAAATTATTGGGTGGGCAAATCTCTGCTATATCTAAACTAAAGGACTGCTTCGTTGAAAGAACGATTTTGATAATATTTTCGGAAATAATCGAACTTTAACGCGATCGCGTCGCCAGTACCCTTCTTTTCGCGGATTTTATTTTTTAATTCGATTTTGCAGGATGGGCATACGAAATTGTTGGGTGGGCAAACGTGGCCAGTTCGGTTACATTCGTATCCAACTTTAAAAATATTAAAATGTATTCATGAATTTGTTCATAAATTTTTTTTGAGAGGTGGGAAAAAAAATTGTTGGGTGGGCAATCGTCGGCAAATGATGGGCAATCATTTCCCACTGCCAAATCATTAAAATGTTTTCAGTGGGGTGCTGATGAAAATTTTTTTTTTGCCGTAACTTTTTTTTGGAGGGTGGGCAAACGAAAATTTTGGATGGGCACGCATGGGCAAACGATGGACAAACAAATGCCGTCGAGTTTTTCCAAAAATTCGAATTTGGGGGTGCTATCTTCACAGACCTTGTTGATAGGTATCTGGTGTTCGAAGAACTAACGGTCGAATTCTCGGAAGCCGAACGCTAAGCACGCTGCAAAAACGTGTGACCCACGTAACCGTCTTGACGAATGATGCGTCACCGTGTTTACGCGCTTTCGCACGCACAGTTAAATTAACTCGAAGCAGCGCGTTTAACCTCGGCCGCAACATTCTGCGCTTTGCTTGCGCGGGGAGGGTTTGTGCTACGAAAGTGGGCGACCAATCTCCCGTCCCTTCTGTCGCCAGAAAGACCAGAAATCGCCAGTCCCCTGTGCCCCGGAGAGCTTGGACTTGCATTCGGTTCTGGGGATTCATTGGATTCACCAGGCAGACCTATTCTGATACTTGATTGGCACCCTGTCGGCTCCGCGACGACCAAGCGCACCATTCTGTGGTGGCGCTAAAATTCTGTGACAAGATCTGTGGATGCGATGCGCGGGCTAGGATTATCCGCTTCCGCCGCTCGTGCTGCAGAGATGGCAGAACCACGTCTCGTTCCTTCCCCTCCTGGATTCGTTGCGCATTCCGCGTTGTAGCGGACACGACGCGTCCATCGTAGTCTGCGATCTGCATGGTTTCGCTGACGCGTTCTCAAGGGCCTACGGCGCGGTCGTGTATTCCAGGATTGTTCGTCGACACGGGGAAGCAGCACACGTCACTCTCCTAGCCGTAAAACGAAGGTTGCGCCGGTACAAATAATGAGCATTCCGCGACTCGAGCGGAGCGCCGCCGCCCTTCTTGCGCGCCTCTTGCAGCGGGTAACATCCGAGGCTCCCTGGCCTCCTTCGACGACGCACGCCTGGACGGACTTTCGAGTGGTGCTTGCGTGGCTGCAGTGTCACCTCTCCCACTGAAACGTGTTCGTAGCGGACCGCGTGTCCGAGATTCAATCCACGCTGCCGGCGGCCGCGTGGCGTCATGTCCCGACGCATGATAAGCCGGCTGATTGTACATCCCGAGGCATGCACCCGCGAGACCTACTCCAACAAGAGCTCTGGTGGAAGGGGCCGAGGTGCAGTTTCGGAGCATTCGCGACCGGTCGAGGAAGAAACGCGAAGGACCTGCCCGTTGTCCCCGCTGCCAGACAGCGTCACCTCTTGGCCGCGACTCCTCCAAGTTACTGCTCGCGTCCGGACTTTCATACGACTGAACCGATGGGTGGGGAGTTGCGGCTGTCGGAGATGCAGCGGGCACGCATGTGGTGGCTCCGGTGGCTCCAGGGTACGGCCTTCGCGGACCACATCGCCGTGATTCGAAAGGGGACCCAGTCCGAAGGGCTAGCCCGCTCCGTCAGCTGGCCCCGTTCGTGGACGAGGACGGTCTGTTTCGTGTAAGGGCTAGGTTGCAGCTCACCTTCAATGGCCTGAGGAACAATTTCTGGGCGCTCCGCGCGATCGTGGACCGATGCACGGTATGCGCTCGGTTTCGTGCCACCGCCAGGATACAGATCATGGCTGACCTTCCCGCCGTGCGATTTTCGCCGTCCCGTCCCTTCAGAAACACCGGGGCAGATTACGCGGGGCCGATAATAGCACGACCAGCAAAGGGTCGCGGATATAAGGCCCATAAGGCCTACAACGCTCTGTTCGTGTGCTTGTCGGCGCGGGCCGTGCATCTGGAACTGCTGTCGGACTACATCACCGCGACTGTCCTCGCCGCGTAAGAGCGGTTCGTTCGCCGACGCTGACGCCCTCAGCGCGTATACAGTGATAAAGGCACGAATTTCAGAGGTGCGGCGCAGTAGACTTGCCGGACCTCGCTGTATTTGCCGACACCGAGGAAATCACTTGTAGGTTTATTCCCCCCGCCGCACAGTATGCGATTTTGGACAAAAATCGCTAGACAGCGCATATCTTGACCGATTTCAATGTTTTTTTTTTTAAAATACTCGTGAAGGGCTCAGCAATAACGGAGGGCTGCAATAAATCCTGTATTTTTTGGTCTAATCTATAAAAAATATTATTTAGCACAACATCGCATAAAAACGTACACTTTGGAAATTGAAGATATTAAAAATTATTTTTTTGTAAATTTAATTATATCTATAATATAAAAAATTTACTTCAAATTTACAAAATTTATGTTTTAAATAAACTGCTAAGTATAGCTGATTTAAATCTAATACTTTTAAATAATAATTCAATTTTATTAATTTTTATCTTATTTCTAATATAAAATAAAAAATATATGTTTTTTTATTTTTTTTAGGAATTGTAATTAGAATAGAATTTGATGTGGCAACTAATTTTAATATAATTTGTTAATATGAATTATATGTGCTATGTTACATGCATTGAAATGTTATGCATGAAATGTTACATGCATTGTGGCTTATTTGGTAATAACATTTCTTCAGCTTCAACCGTTAAGGGCTTAACTTTTTATTTTCTTTCAGTCTGAGAGAGCTAATTAAGGGATCTGATGAGATCAAGAGATAATGTAAAATATCTTTGTTACTCAGTTGCCTGTTGCACATTCTGCTATGTTTAGTTCGTGCTTTACGAACTACGAGGCTGTCTCCCCACCATTCCCCCACTTTTGCTTGTGGCGTGAGCTCCGAGAGTCGCGTATCTTAAATCCACAAATCTAACTCAGATCCCTTCGAGACTAACAATCGGTATCCCCCTCGCATTCGGTTCTTTACAACTTGTTTCTTAATACTGGTTATATAAATTGTTCTTTTTTGCTCACTTACAATAATTTAAAAAATGTATTACAAAATTAATAACTTGACCTTATGTAACATGATTTGGGATTCAAACTCGAACCAAATGGATAGCAAAATAGATGAAATTGTAGAGAATATTGGAAGTACAAATTCTTACAGTACACAAATAAAGAGTAAATTACTGAACATCTTTTTTCCACAATATCTTAAGAAGTGAAGGAACAAGAAAGTTATGCGAAATAAAAAAGCTTTCTGTTCTAGGTATGAACATTTTTTAAAAAAGGATTTTGTGGTCGGTCTGAAAGATGATTTTAATAGCAGCTCATTAAATAATACTGCAGGCAGTCAATTAGCTGAGACAGCTGTTGTAAATAGAGGTCGTCCACGTCTATCATTCGAAGTGGGTTCAGAAAAAAACAAAAAAAATACGTGCAGATGAACTCGTCTTCAAAATAATGAAGAATACTACAAATTCGGCCTTTCTACACTACATTGTTGGATCCGTTTCATGGAATATCTATTACACGTAGCGTATAATCTTGATTTTAGTAAAGGTTCGGCGAGGACAGCCGAAGAAAAACAGTTAAAGAAATTAAGGAAACAAAGTATACAAAATTCTTTAAAATGTAATCTTTCGTTACATGTAGATATTGTTAGGCAAGGTTTTGGAACAACCAACACTGGTAATGTATCTCGTTCCTTTTTTGTCCAAGCCAAAGCCGTTGCAAAATATACTGGTTTAGATGAACATTTGATCCAAAGATTATATAATATTTTGCAAGTTTTAACTTGTGGTAGAATGATCAATTGTCATAAATTTAAAACATATTTATTCGAGACTGCAGATATTTGTGTGCAATTGTATTAATAGTATAAAATGCCACCTTCCCTACATAAAGTTCTTATTCATGGAAGCGACATTATTGAATCATTCGATTTACCGTTTGGCTGGCTATCAGTAGAGCCACAGGAAGCAAACAATAAAATTTTTCGTAAAGCACGAGCAAAACATAGCAGAATGTGCAACAGGCAACTGAGTAACAAAGATATTTTACATTATCTCTTGATCTCATCAGATCCCTTAATTAGCTCTCTCAGACTGAAAGAAAATAAAAAAGTTAAGCCCTTAACGGTTGTAGCTGAAGAAATGTTATTACCAAATAAGCCACAATGCATGTAACATTTCATGCATAACATTTCAATGCATGTAACATACCACATATAATTCATATTAACAAATTATATTAAAATTAGTTGCCACATCAAATTCTATTCTAATTACAATCCTAAAAAAAATAAAAAAAACATATATTTTTTATTTTACATTAGAAATAAGATAAAAACTAATAAAATTGAATTATAATTTAAAAATATTAGATTTAAATCAGCTATACTTAGTAGTTTATTTAAAACATAAATTTTGTAAATTTGAAGTAAATTTTTTATATTATAGCTATAATTAAATTTACAAAAAAATAATTTTTAATATCTTTAATTTCCAAAGTGTACGTCTTTATGCGATGTTATGCTAAATAATGTTTTTTATAGATTAGACCAAAAAATACAGGATTTATTGCAGCCCTCCGTTATTGCTGAGCCCTTCATGAGTATTTAAAAAAAAAACATTGAAATCGGTCAAGATTTGCGCTGTCTAGCGATTTTTGTCCAAAATCGCATCTCGTCGCATCTCGAGGGATTATGGGAGGCCGGGGTGAAGAGCGCAAAACATCACCTTCACTGAGTGGTACGAGATCATACTCTCTCGTACGAGGAGCTGATCACGGTGCTTTGCATGGTTCAGGCATGTCTTAATTCGCGCCCTCTCGTCCCCGCGCCGGACGACGACGATGACCTCTTGCTCACCCCAGCTCACTTTGTGACCGGCGCACCTCCGTTGGCGCTGCCTCTGTTAGAGTCGGCGACCGGTCCTGCGTCGCTTCGGACCCGATGGCAGCTCATTCAACGAATGCCTGACCACTTCTGGAGGCGATAGCACGCGGATTACCTCCACTCGCTTCAGCCGCGACGTAAGTGGACCAGCCCAGAGAGAAGCCCTCAAGGACGCCGACTCCCTGCCGGCGCAGTGGCGATGCGGCCGCGTCTCGCGCGTCTACCGTGGTCCGGACGGTCGCGTCTGAGTGGTAACGGTGCGCACCGCACAGGGCGAATCCCTGCGGCCAATTATCCCCGTCGTCCTTCTTCCGTGCTCCCCCGCGCCTGCTGACGGGATCACGATGTGAATAGGATCTGTACAACACCGCAACCGATGTAACGCGCCACTTCGGTCCACCTTAGCGCGGTACTGTGTGTCATGGCGGGCGAACGCCCGGCGTCGGCGTCCGTTACGATCGGCTCGTTGATCCGAGCCGAGAAGGGCGGAATGTTGCGGCCGAGGTTAAACGCGCTGCTTCGCGTTAATTTAAATCTGCGTGCAAAAACGCGTAAACACGGTGACGCACCATTCGTCAAGACGGTTACGTGGGTCACACGTTTTTCACGGTGCCTAGCGTTCGGCTTCCGGGAATTCGACCATTAGTTCCTCGAACACCAGATACCTATCAACACGCTCTCGCACGCACGTATTTGCCCAAATCTTTTGTCGCCCAGCGACCCACGGGTTTTTGACCAGCCATGAAAACGGCCCTTCGAGCCATCGCGTCCAGCGCACTGTACATAGTTGGTACATAGTTTCCGTTCAGTGTTAACGTCGTGTTTGTAAGTCGTGTTTTGTTCGTTAGTTATCTACGTGAAGTGATCGTCCGTTATTGTAAACGACGCCCACTTGGCCAATAAAGTATTGTCCCATCAAATCGTTGGATCGTTGGCGTGCATCCCTTCCCTGGCCAACACCAGTGGCGATCCACTACGCCTTCACAAGGCCTTCCTTTAAACATGCGCTAATAAATTTGCCTCGAACCATGCAATTCCATATATATTGCTTTTATCTCCAATACGTTAGGAGATATCCAGCTGTTCTGTATACCCGCGGACACCCTGTATATGGAAAGTATTCTTGGAAAGGCGTGGTCGAATTGAAACGGTATTTTGCTAAACTTTGCACCACTCAAAATGTTGACAAATAAAGTACTGTTTTATCGAAATGGAATCACTGACCACTCAAACTGCACGAAAAAGGCAGCGTATTAATTAATCGTGAAACGAATTTTTCAGCGGTCGATCTGCACTCGCATAATAAGAAGATGCAAATGCAATGACAGAAGTCCCTCGCGAGCAAAATGACGCGGAACCATGAAATTACGTTTACACCCCGTGACTTCAACTATGACAATCATCATTATCAGTATCTGAAGTATACTGAACGTGCCAAGGTAAGTCGAATATTTTGTTTTGAAGAACTAATTTTGATCATCATCATGGGTATCTTTTTTAAATTAGTATTGGTTCAACATCAGCAGTGCCTCATAAATATTCACCTAGAATTTACCTTAAATTTTTGTACCGTTCTACAATTAAGTTATATAGACGTATGACATGTGCTTTTATTATAATTATTGTTTTGATACAGCTATAGGAATTGTATAAGATTTAATTACGCGAGGTTTAATTGAACTGAAAATGTGTGGCTGTTTATTAAGTGAACTATTAACGAACTGGAATATAGAATGATATAACTAATATTAAACTGAGAAAACTCGTCTGAATGCGGCTATCGTCTTTCAGCATCTTACGGTTTTGAATCTTGCATGCTGACTGTCGTTTCGAGGCATCGTCTTTGTTGCCGCACCCGTCCACGCATACACACACACACACACACTCCTTGGCTTCAAGGAGAGTGCAGCGTCAACAAATGTTTATATTGTCACTTGTTTCGACTATAGGTACTGCCTGTTATTCCGTTACTAGTGTTACCACACAGATGGTATCCTTTATCTACTACAGGTCTGCCCAGCTGACCGATTTGGGAGCCCGGACGTCTACGAGTTTACTCACAGATTCCCCCATGTTACGTTCCTACTTCTGATTTTTTATCAGGGCCTATTTGGCCCTGTTCATCAATATTTCTTTATAATTGGGACATAGATTTCACGTGTTTTCCGTTTCCAAGGAAATCCTGCAACTTATTGCTCTTGTATATAAAAGGGGGGTCGGGTAAAATACTTGACTTTTATGCTAGACAATGCCGAGTCTCACAAAGGAATTTTCAAACTGCATTAAGCTATATAACGAGAAGGAGAACAATAAATTCTTATCACCGATCATGCGGCGTGTTTCTAGCATGGGATTCTTACATCTAGGGAAAATGACATTAGTGAAATTCTCGGGACTGGTATGGAACCAATATATCTCTATAATATTGTTGTGATTCTGCAGAGGCTCCTCAGCCCACGGGTGTAGATCAATGTGTTCACAGTATACGTCACAATACAGTACACAGAGTAATAGTTACAACAGGAGGGAATACAATACATTCGCTCATTATGACTTAAGACCTCTAGTATAAGATAGATAACCCGTCAATAACAAGTTACCGTGGGTAGAGACGACTGCCTTCTCCCTTCAGATGCGAGTACCAGAAGGCCTTGAACGGGTCTATACCCGATGCTCACAACAATATTGTCCAAATCGACCCTCAAACAGACAAAAATATCTCGATGCCCTCATTGGTGGTACTAACCCCACCCCTAATACATTTAATAGAATTTAAATATGCTAGGCAGCATTGTAATCTTCGTGGTCTACTTGTGAAATGCCACCAGTAATTTGCTGAAAAACACATTTATATTGAATTCTCACTATTTCTCAGAACTCTATTCGATGGAACGTCCAGACAATGGAATCCCCATAAAAAAACTTCAAAAAGTAAAAAAATTACGCCAAGTACATAAAAATCAAATAACTCACAAAAAATAGA
This sequence comes from Andrena marginata, assembly GCA_963932335.1. Taxonomy (NCBI): domain Eukaryota; kingdom Metazoa; phylum Arthropoda; class Insecta; order Hymenoptera; family Andrenidae; genus Andrena; species Andrena marginata. The sequence continues at coordinate 21,990,311 of OZ010663.1, forward strand.
AGATAATAATATAAATCACGAAAAAAATACAAGAAAATATACAACAAATAAATCTCAAAAATAGAAGATAATAATATCACAAAAATAGAAAAATATACAGTACAAAGAAAGATGTGAAATCAAAATGAGCTGCCAGTACATACAGGTGCTTTCCAACTGCGCTTAAGATGACACAACTACATACACACAGCTAAAGCCGGGGCCAGACCTGAATGAGTATACGCTGAGCAGGCTGAGCGGCGCACGAATATTCTGATGTGGACGGGTGAAACGGTAGCTAGGGCCGCATGCTTCTACGTCAGAAAGGCTGAGCGTGAACGCATATGCTAGTGTGGACGGGTCATTCGTGGTGACTCGGCTCATTCGACCCCACTCGTGGATGCCGGCGAAGGCACATGGCCTGAGCCGACCGTTGTCGGTTTTCTTCCGCACATCAAAGGGAGTTTGGAGTGCATTGCGTTCAGCGTGGAAGATAGAGGCAGAATGTGATACTTTTCTAAAATCCTCGATATCTCGGATTTTCATGATATTGAAATACACATATGGTAGCCCATATGAAATTAGGGAGGGTTAAGTCCTCATTTTTGCAGATTTGAAATTGTTTAAAAAATACAAATCTTCAAAGTTTCCTGCTTTCGGTGATTTTTACGAAACGCCTACAGAAATTAATTTTAATGTCTTAAATTATTGAAGGCATAGACTAAATAAATTTAATCCATTGCTAATATTGACATAAACAGATAATCAAAAATTTAAAAATTACATTTTGAATAATAATAATAATGCAATTAACATATGATAGACTTTAAAGCTCTATTGTACTGAATAATTTGTCTTTCTTTTCTTCACTACACCCTGCATTGTTCTTAATTCATATAGCCAGGCCGACTCGCTGTTGTGTTAAAAAATCAAACGAGATTACTCGCGGGGGCAGCAATACGCCTCGTGGAGGGACGCAGGTAGAAAATGAGGTGTCCGCTGCACTGCGCGTGATCCCGCCTGTGACGTCTTCCCTTCGAATTGGAAACTGATCGGCTCGGCTCGCCCAGCAAAATTGACGAGCTAGACGAGGCGTGCCGGCTCGCGGAGCTACGACCCGTCTGATTCCACCTAAAGATAGTGGAAATATTAGCCTCCTTTTCGGCCGCGTCCAGATCTGAATAGAACCCCGAACCGAACGCCACTTGAAACTCCCTAATGCCCCCGTTCCTACGTGTGGAACGTATATTTCTAGCGATCTTCTTCGCCAGTTTCGACAGAGTCTCGTGTTTCGCGACAGCTAAAGATTGAAGGACAGAGAGTGTTTGGAGTAGTGCAGACGAAAGGATTGCCTGCCATATAACACCGAGGAAGGGACCTCGGGACCCTCGACCAAAGGAAGGTCAGGCTCGCCGCGATGTTCGGGATCTTCACAGCCGATGTTGGTGAAATCCCAGGCCATCAAAGGAATGGCTCACCCACATGGGGTAAACAACTGTAGTGGTGCATCCCTGTCCCTCACGCCAGCATGACTTGTTGTCGTCCTTACAATTGGGGGTGTCAAGTAGTTTAAAGAAGCAAGACAAGGTGGTAATAAACGAAGAGTGTCTCACAGACCTTTCCAATGTACCTACGCCTACGGGATATGGAAGGGATGCCGATGGATTCCTTATATTTTTCCGATGAAAATCATTCCAAATTTCATATAAATCCGACTATTTTTAACGAATTCAGCTTGAAATGATATAAAACAATTTTTCCTGAAATTTCCTTCATTATGGTCTGAATTACATTGTTCTTGGTGTCAGTTTCATTGGCGAAACATAAGGAATAAATTGACGTCGTTTTCGCAAAGATGTGATGAGAAATGCGGAACTCTTGAACATTTCTGAATTTTTAATGGTATTCCAACCGTTTGAAAGATCGAAACCCATCAAATTCGGTGAGGCACTGCAGGGGGTTGTCCTAGCCACGGGGTATCAGGTGGCAACTCTTTGACACGCGTCGGTGGACAATCACTCTGTATTGGTAAACGGGATGACTCGGAGGGTTGAGCTGTATGTTTATTTAGCTAACTATGTATCACACCATCTTTACGACTGCGGAGTGGGCTAAGTTAAGCACAGAAGTTGGTGAAGAAAGATACAATGGCACTTTAGACCCCTCCGCATGCGTCATTCGTGCGCGCTCAGCCTGCTCAGCGTATACGCATTCAGGTCTGGCCCCGGCTTAAAATGCTGTGTTCATACATTCTATTACTCATATCGCGAGCATTTTATTTATCCCATCAAAAAGAATCCCATTTAAAAACATTGTCGTAAATTAATTAATAGCTTTACAAAGTTAATGATATACAAAAATTGCGCCAATTATAACAATGGCTATTTATACAAAGAAAAAAATGTATTACATAATATTAAGCAGATATATTTTTATGCAAATAAATATTTTAATACGAATAAATATTTTATTCAAAATACTTGGCGCTGCGATCTAAAATACATGTAGTTGTGTCATCTTAAGCGCAGTTGGAAAGCACCTCTATGTACTGGCCGCTCATTTTGATTTCACATCTTTTTTTGTATTGTATATTTTTCTATTTTTGTGATTTATTTGTTGTATATTTTCTTCTATTTTTTTGTGATTTATATTATTATCTTTTATTTTTTGTGAGTTATTTGATTTTCATGTACTTGGCGTAATTTTTTTACTTTTTTGAAGTTTTTTTATGGGGATATCACTACTTTTTACAAAGATAATTTGCATAGGGACTGACATCAAATAATTTTTAATATTATATATATCATTATCTTCTATTTTTGGTGATTTATTTTTTTGATAATATTTTATTTGCTCATGCAGCAGGATTACTTTCTCTTTCAGCTGTTGAAATAATTCCCTTCATCTGCATTGTTAACTGAAAAATATAACACATTTACTAATTATTTATATAAAAATTGAATGAATAATTGAGTATGCAAAACGCTACCTGAAAATTTGTGCGTACATAGTCCCACGTAGATCACACTGCATCATCTTCTGCTTCGATTATCTGTAAATATATAAAGCCACATTTTTTAATTATATACAACTTAACATAGAACTTATTATTTATAGAAATAGAGTGGCCTTTTGCTATAGTGAGTGTAGAGACTAAATAATGTGTCCAAAAGAGGTGAGAGCGTATGGTAGAAAGTCTTGTTGCAGGAAATTTAAATGCTAATGGTAATATTTCAGCGAAAATGAACGAGGAGATCCAATATTTTTAACGCACAATTTATTGGTGTTGGAATAAAACTAATTTTATATGTTTATTGGTCAATTGAAATAATGGGAGTCTAAAAAATTAATGAATTAATGAATAGCATGGCAACTACTGCGGATTTTATTAAAGTATTACGAATGTGTTGAATTTTATGATTATTTATAAGACTAAGGAAAGGATTAAAAACCAAATGCTGGATATAATAGTTTACTTTACTCTCTACGATCTTTACACGCCTGCTCTGGGATCACGACTGACTAAACTGGAGCGCCGAAGATGGCGCCCACCTCTATCTTACCGACGCGCGCTTATGTTACTGCAATACTTCCACCCATTAGCGCGTGTCGCACACCCATTCTTCCACACATTGTTTTGAATCGGTCTCTTGCCAGCGCTTTGGTAAAAATATCTGCTTTCTGCTCATTTGTTGATATATACCTTATATCTATCTGGCCGCTGGTTTGTTTTTCCCGAATGTGATGATATCGAATATCGATGTGCTTCGTACGTCGGTGGAATTCCGGATTTCTTGCTAGCTTTATGGCACTTTGATTGTCTATAAATATGATCGTTGCTGTTGCACATCGATATCTGATTTCTTCTAGAAACGTTCTCAGCCATACTACTTCCCTAGCTGTGATCGAGGCGGCTACATACTCTGCTTCCGTTGTACTTAACGTTACAAGTTTCTGTCTTTGGCTCGACCATGTTATTGGTCCGTTCGCTAATTCAAACATATAACCGGTGGTAGACCTTCTGGTCTCCACATCAGTCGCGAAATCAGCATCAGAGTATCCAACTCCAGCTTGCTTCCACCGTTGCAATACTCAGTACCATACTCACACGTGCCCCTCAAGTATGCAAATATTCGTTTTACAGCGCGCCAATGTTCATTCCCATACCTATTTAGAAATCTGCTAACCATACCTACTGCGTAGGCTATGTCGGGGCTCGACACTACTGACAAAAACATAAGCGAACCTACGGCTTCTCTGTACGGTATTTTATCACAATTTTTCTCATTCTCACTTAATGGATACAATACTGTGAGTGCATCTGCTGGTGCACTTATCGGATTTGCATTCGTCATTCCAAACTTCTCTATCACACGCTTTGTATACGCACTTTGATGCAAAAATATGGACCGTTTCTTTCTATCCCTTTCAATTTGTACACCTACATACATACTTGCATCTCCGACAGTGATTTTGAATGCTTCACACAAATATACAATCACTCGTTCCAAAGTCTGGTTTGTTTTTGCTGCGATAAGACCATCGTCTACAAATAGGGCAAGATAGACTTTTATGTTACTGACTTCGCCAACAAACACACATTTGTCTGCCTCACACTCCTTAAATTTAAACGCACGCAGAAATGCACTGAATTTCTTATTCCAGCACCTTGGTGCTTGTTTCAGGCCATATAACGATTTCTTTAACTGACACACGACACCGTTTCTCGCACTTTTCTTCAAGTTCTTTATCGACAGTCCCTCTGGCACTTCCATGAAGATTTCTTCTTCCAGTCTTCCGTGGAGAAAAGCTGTTTGCACGTCAGACTGGGCTATCTCCAGATCCTCAGTGGCCACAATGGCTAGTAACACCCTCAGGGAATCGTACCTCACAACAGGCGCGAATGTTTCCATAAAGTCGATACCATACTCCTGCTTGAAACCTCGTGCGCACAGTCTTGCTTTATATCGGAACACGTTATTTTCTGTATCTTTCATTAATTTGAAGACCCACTTCGAATCTATGATTTTCATCTCTGGATCTCTTTGAACTAGAATCCACGTCTCATTTTCTTGGTGCGCTTCCAGCTCCCTGCTGATTGCGTTTTTCCACTCTAATGCTTCTTCGCTTTTCAACGCTTCCTGGTAGGACTGTGGCACTTTCACTTCTGCCACGTTCGTCTCATAGCGCTTTGGACGCTGGATACTCCTGCGGTCCCTTAGCTCCCTTGCATTTGTGGTAGGCTGCACCTGTTCAAAACGTTCTTCGTGTAATTCTTCACTGCTGTCTTCATCCTCTTCTATTTCATTACTTTGAACAGCATTCTCTTCTTCACTGTCTGATGAACTATTCCCTGGTTCATTACTCCTTGGTAGTAGGACGAGTCCACCATCCTCTTCATTTACGTTTTGTGAATTTAATTTTCTCACCACTTCTTTGAATGTTACGTCCCGTGACACTGTGATCCTTCTCGTCACAGGATCGTACAATCGATAATTTGATGATTCTCCATGGTACCCTACAAGAATCCTCTGTTGGGCTCGTACATCAAATTTTTTTGACAATTATTTTGGCACATGCACATAACCTTCAGATCCAAAAATGCGTATGTGCTGTAGATTTGGCTTCCTGCCGATCCACAACTCGTATGGTGTTTTCTTACCTCGCATGCTTGATGCTCCTGCTCGATTCATAAGATACACCGCTGTGTTGACTGCTTCCGCCCACAGATGTGCGGGCAGACCCTTTGCATGTAACATTGTTCTTGCACTCCCGACAATCGTACGATTATCTCTTTCTGCCCTTCCATTCTGCTCCGGTGTGTATGGAGCGGTATACTCCCTCTGTATTCCTCTTGCTTCGAGGTACTTGTTCATATGTTGGTTTTTGAACTCCAAACCATTATCTGAACGTAGCACCTTTAAAGCTTTCCCAAATTTTGTTGCGATCAGTTTATCAAACACTTTGAACTGCTCAAACACATCACTCTTGTGTCGTAAGAAGAATACATACCGAAAACTAGTCGCATCATCTTTGAAAGTCAGAAAGAATTTTGCACCACCAGGAGTTTCAACAGACATCGGTCCGCATACGTCCGGGTGGAACACTTGACCCGGCTTCGTAGCCTCTCTTTCGCGACACTTACGAAACGATTTTCTGTGTGATTTACCAATCTGACACGCGTCACAGAAGAAGTCTGTTCTGTCGGATAGTTTCACTGCGTCAATCAGTCCGTTTTCACTTAGTTCGCGAACCGTGCGGCTACTCACATGGCCAAGTCTTTCATGCCAAACTTGGAGGTTAACTGCCGCCACATTCACTTCATCTGTATTTCTTTTGCAGACCACTCGAACCAGCATACGGTATATTTCGTTACATTGTTTTACTCCCGATGCCAGCAGATCATCTCCATCCATGATCTTTACTTGATTATCCTTGAATATTACAATATGACCCCTTGACGTACAGATTCCCACTGAGAATAGGTTCTTCCTTATTTTCGGTACATGAAGTACGTTCTCGATGCATCCCTTGACCCACTTTCCTTTTCTGTAGCGTTCAATCAGAATGGTTCCTTCGCCGACAACTTCACACTCTTTGTTGTCCCCTAGAGATATCACTCCGCCGTGCTCTAGTTCTTTGTAGTTGTAGAACCACTCGCGCCGGTACGTCATGTGTCTGGACGCCCCACTGTCGGTAATCCATACTTCTTGTTGCCCAGCTTTCATTACCTGCTCTGCAATACCGGCTTGAGGTAGCTTTGCCGGTTGCTCCGCTACGAACGTGCAGTTGCGAAATTCTTCAGTTTCGTTTCCGTTACTCTCCTTTCTTCCGGTTTTGCACTCACGAGCGTAATGTCCCTTTTCCTGGCATTTGAAGCACTCCAGGCTCTACCTCCAGGCACTTCCTAGCTCTTGGTTTTCTTTGCTTTGGCTTCTTTTTCTCATGCGTCTGGTTACTTTTCCCCGCATTTTTCTTCTTGAACGCTGGAAAAGCCCCTTGTTCTTCACTTTCCACGTTCAGCTTGGCTTCTTCACGTAGGAGTCTTTCTTGTAGACTTTCTAACGTCTGTCGCTCCGGATCGACGCTATCCCAAGCCGTTTGAAGCGTCGCATATTTTGACGACAAACCACCAAGTACTTTTGCCAAGATAGCAGATTTCGTCACCATTTCGCCCACATCGACCAACTGCGCGGCCATGTTCTGCACTTTTGCGATGTGTTGAACAACCGAGTCTCCCGGAGACATTCGATATTCGTAAAACTTCTGCGTGAGCAGGAGTTTATTTGATGCTGATTTCTGCTCATGCACCATTGATAGCTTCTCCCACATTTCGTTTGCTGTACCACAAACCAAGAGCGGTGCCATGTGCTCGCTTTCGATTGAGGACCCCATTAAAAACATCGCTTTCGCGTTGTCCTTTACCCACTGTTTCTTCGCGGCATCCTCTGTTGCGCCGGTCGGCATCCTCCTTGTGCCGTCCACAAGATCTTTTAGCCCATTCGCTATGAGTAAAGTATTTATTTGGAACTTCCAATGCTGGAAATTTGTTCCATTAAATTTAGTGATATTTCGCGCTGAGATTTCGTCAGCCATTTCGGATTTTTATATTCGTCGCCCCGCAACGGTAATCTCGAAAACAGACAAATATGTCCCTCACTGGCGACCATTCACTCCCCACGTGTTGCATATACTTTTGCACTTTTCCACGTCCAACCTTTCACTTTTTCTCATAAATTTTCCGCAGTTAGGGTGACTGGGCCCATAACCTGTTGAATTTTATGATTATTTATAAGACTAAGGAAAGGATTAATAACCAAATGCTGGATATAATAGTTTACTTTACTCTCTACGATCTTTACACGCCTGCTCTGGGATCACGACTGACTAAACTGGAGCGCCGAAGATGGCGCCCACCTCTATCTTACCGGCGCGCGCTTATGTTACTGCAATAGAATGCCTTTCACAAAAGATTGAAAAGCATCAAGAGAGATGTGTTTTCAGCGTACTTTCTTCACTAATATGACTTGCTTTACATTGCAAGCAGTCCACCATAATCTATTTTCTTAATAAATCTTAATGGTATGTTTTTAGACAAATTTTGTCGATTTATCTTATTTGACAAATTTTCAGAAACTTGTGCGAAACAAGATGCTCTGTCTATCTATCTAATCTTCTCCGGACAACCTCCAAGCATGTGCATTCCCTTCATTTCTATCCATCCAAGCCTGTGCATCACCTTCAATTCTACTATCCAAGCCTGTGCGTCCCCTTCATTTCTATAATATAATAAGCTTTACATAAAAACTCTAAATTGCTGGTATATAAATACAAATATCTGGCAATTTAAATTCAATGCAATTTTTTCTACAATATATTATTTTGTACAAGCATGGTACAAATTTCTAGAAACTTATGCGAAAGAAGGTGCTTCTCTGTCGAACTTTCTCCGGACAACTTCCAAGTCTGCGACTCTACATAAAAAATCTATTAAATAAATTTGGCGACTTACCTTGTTAATTGAGACAATAATTCTATTTAGTGTAAAAACTCCTGACATCTCAAATTTGGACCACTTACATTATTTGACACTTGGAAGGTTAAGATTGGTAGGTTATAAAGTTCAATGTATTTAAAAAATAGTTTGCACAATGACGGACGACGATCCCTGCCGAATAATCCCGAGAGTCGACGAACGAAGAACGAAACATGTGTTATATTCGTTTTGGCTGAAGGTGTGCGTGTAACGCGTATTACATGAGAAAAATGCCTTTAAATTTTGGAAATATTGCAGGCGTGATGAGATATTAATGAAATAAGTTTCAGGTTAGGTTGGATTAGCCGGGCGACGAGTAAATGATAGCGGTAGCCACAGTCGACATATACAGGGTGTCTTTCATGTACTTGGCGTCGAGACGCTACCGCGTCTCTAGATATACGTAGAAGAACGAAACATGTGTTAGTTTTGTTTTGACTAAAGGTGGGCGTGTGACGCGTATACGTATTATGTTTGACGAAAAATTCCTTGGAGAATCAGAATCAGAAGAAGAAAAATCTTAAATCTTACCGTTTCCGACTGATCCATGAGACGATATTATGATATCTCTGTCATGCGTGGACCGATTTTATTGAAATTGGTCTCATTCGAAAGCTTATATGCGGTTTACATAAGAAAAATGCCTTTAAATTTAGAAAATATTGCAAGCGTAATGAGATATTAATGAAATAAGTTTCAGGTTAGGTTGGATTAGCCGGGCGACGAGTAAATGATAGCGGTAGCGACAGTCGACATATATAGGGTGTCTTTCCTGTACTTGGCGTCGAGACGCTACGGCGTCTCTAGATATTATTTTCCTTACTGTCTTACGAATTGATTAAAAGCAAAAACATCAAGAACGATGCAGCACATCCAGAGATATAGGCAAAAGAACGCTCAGGGTAACGCTAACCCATATGTGAATAAATCGGGTGACATTGACAGTGTGGCCTCTGAAGGTTAATTGATTTGTGGCGTTCAAAATCATCCGATTATATACGATATAAAAATAGCAGGTGACAAAAATGGAAAAGCACTTTAAAACTATACACTTTAAAAATCAGAAGGTATTATACATCAGAACATAATATAAATATATACATATATCAAATAATAAAACATTATTATATTATGGCTTCATATTGCCAAGAAACTTGTCCAACAGGCGAAATGAAACAGTCTACTAATGCGTTGCAAATGTCCATAACTTGTTTATTCGGTCTTGCACAACGCCTTCACTGCCGATCCTTACAACTTCTTTTGGCAGATCACTTCCTGATGAAATATTTTGCGTATATACAATTACTCACAAAAATTGAGCGTACACCTAAGTTGGTAACGAAAATTTACGAAAAAATGAATACAAACACACATATTCAAAAATGAAAACACAATATATATTTTATTCGTATATTTTACTAAATACTTCGTAAAAGAATTTCTAAATAAAATGGACTATTGGTCTATATTTAACAGAAATTGTAAAAGTACAGGTATTTTTATGACACAAAATTGAGTGTACACGTAGGAAGTTTCACATTACGCAGGTCTATATAGGTTAAATGTTGGTATTATTGAAGAGGAAGTCCCGCGAAATATCCTTCAAAGTTCGGTTGCTCAGGAACCAGAAACAAAAAACTATCTGTTATACGTAGATTGACGATTATAGTAATAACATGGCTAATAAGAGGAAGCAGACTGACGTTTCAATACGAAATCTTATTGTGAAATTATATTCGTCAAGTAGGGAAAATAGTCGGCAGAACACATTCTACCGTACAAAAAATTATAAACAAATTTCTGTACGATGGAACAGTCCGAAATACAGCTGGCAGAGGAAGAAAAAAATATTGCCGAACACAGATGAACGATTCATTTGTCGACAAATTACAGTAAATCCGAGTACAAGTGTGCGGAAGTTAACATTAGATGTTTCCTCACGTATAAATAAAGACATCTCGGTTGAAACAGTTCGCAGAATATTAAGAAAAGAGGGATATAATGGCCGAGTCGCACGAAAGAAACCCTATGTCTCCAAAGCAAATAGGCAGAAACGCATAGAATTTGCAAAAACGTTGGTAAATTTTGACGAAAGTTTTTGGGAAAATGTTATATTTTCTGACGAGACTAAAATCAATTTTTTGGACGGGATGGAAGGAAGCAAATCGTATGGCAACAGCCAAATACTGAGCACCAGCATAGAAATACATGTCCAACGGTTAAACACGGATGAGGATCCGTTATGATATGGGGATGTATAGATGCAAATGGTACCGGAAGTATCGAATACATAGATGGCGTAATGGACAAAATTAAGTACTTAAATATCTTAAAAAAGAATCTAAAAGATTCAGCAGAAAAATTAAAAATGCCGCGGGTGTATTACTTTCAACAAGATAATGACCCATAGCATTCATCATATATAGTTCAATTATGGTTGGTGTATAATATCCCAAAGTTGCTAAAAACACCTCCCCAGTCACCTGATCTCAATCCCATCGAGAATGTCTGGGGAGAAATAAATTCCAGGATGGCATATAATAATTTTACGAATATAGAAGATTTCAAACGAAAGTTGAGAGAAGAATGGGAAAACATTCCTCCTTCCTTAAAAAACACTTAATTTAATCTATGCCACGTCGTTTACAAGCCGTAATTGATGCTAAGGGATATGCGGCTAAGTATTAATAAATGAAACGATATAGTATAAGTTTGTAAATAGTATTTTAACAAGGTGTACGCTCAATTTTGTGAGTAACTGTATGCCATTGTCGTTGCTGCTATCCTCACAAAGCACAAAATTAAGTACTGTCCAATGATCGAAAAGACATTCCAGTGGCCAAAAATCATTAACATTATTTTAAATATGGAAAACTTATTTAAAAAAACGAATAGTAACTTAGCAATTGAATAATTACAAATGGATATTCAAAAATTACTTTTCAATAGGGTAAATCCGGGAGACACAGTAGGGTCGGAGAGTCGGTCGAGTCGCTATATTTCAGACACTGTACGTAAAAATGCGTTAAAGTGCCAACCAATTCCTTCTCTAGAAGCCAAACAGATGAATGTGTTAAAGATATACGAAGCCGAGGACACTAACAATAAGTTATCCGTATCCTAATATGACTGCGCGCCGGTCATGAGTGTGTGTGTCGGCTACGCGTGTGTGCGTGCCGATGACGTCATGTATGTGTGTGAGCGAACCTTCGAGAACGCGACCGAACTGAAGCACTTTCTGGTAATGGCCGCGACACGTGCGTTGCACAGTGATACAGGTTGTGTTCCAATTCACGTATTGTGCGCATAGACCACAGCGCAGACACTGCGCGCATGAACCGCGTTCTGTTTCCAGCAGCGCATGAACCGCAGTAACGAAACGGAACGGGTTTCGATGCGTCTAATGCTCGTGAGGTTACGCGGGAATGTTCAAACTTACTTACAAATAGCTATGCAGTTGGATGGATTACGGTTAATTTAATTCGAGACTTTTGGACGATGGTCGAAGCACGCTTCCTAACTACATCGGTTACTTCGTCCTAAGGATCGGGGACCGTCTCCAAACGAAATTTGATGGTTTTATTGGTTCCTGGATTTTCTCAACCCGAATTTTTCTATTCTGCTTGAACAGCGATAATTATTGAAAGCGAAGACCATATTTTATGAGTTTTACAGGACGAACTGCTCCCAGATAGCACACCTCGTCTTAGAGACGTCTAATTTATGTCTATTTTAGGTCTGAACGTCTTGATTTGTAACAAGACGTCTTTAAGACGTCTTTAAGCCGCCTTTTCGACGTCTTTAAGACTTTACCAGACGTTGTGCTGTCTGGGCTGCTTACCCAGCGTAATTTGGTAAACAGATGTGTAAAGGAAAAATGAAGTTATTTATTATCCGCGTCCAGTGTAAATTCAAGGTTTTGAAGGCTGTTGAATAGAACCGCAGGCTCTCGTACGTCTTCTGGATTAGAGTATAGCTGTAAAGTTAGCATTATAAGAGCACGTTCGAAAAACTTAGCAGTAAAAGCCTTTAAGAAATAAAAATGCGCGCTACGTATTTGCTTCCTTCCTCATCTTTCGTATCAACCCTGCCTAGAACCTGCTAGGGATGTGTTGTTCGCTTCGAAATTGAGTCCGTTACGTTGCTTGCAATTCATACAGCGAGTGCAGAGATAGCAGTACCAATTTCGTAGAATTCCCTAGAATCCTCCAACTTCTAGTACCAATTTCGTAGAATTCCCTAGAATCCTCCAACTTCTATGCGTGCAGCAAGCGCAGAAAATAAAAGCATGGGCAGTCAATGCACATATTACGCGCATGCGTATTTGTCGCTTTACGTGTGCTTCTGTATTTCGAATTCGAATACTGCAAACAGGGGAAAGTAGGGTACTTCCGGCTATATAAGAAAGAAACGGTATAAAATTTTAGCAACTTACACATTTGCTAGTTTTTTTTATATGAATTGATAGTTTGAAGTGTCTAATTTTTATTAATATGACCGAGAAAGCATAAATTTACGTTGTAACAAAGTTGGAAGCAATAACACAAAAATGTCCATTTGACTGGAATTACGGAATTAACGTGGGGTAATTCCGGCCATGATTAAGTAATAAAAATAAAAATAATTACAGACATTTCAATTGGAAGCTAAATCGCACGTAGATATGTAAGCAGAAAATAGACAATTTTCACTGAGCAGAAATAGACATTTTATACTTCATGTTAAATTGAGTATTATTAGGTTAAAATATTTTTAAAAATACTTCTTGTTTATTTTATATGTAAAGGGAAGGTTAAATATTACGTCTAATAAGTTTTTTTGTCGATTGTTGCATAAATAAATAATAAAAATCGATTTTTACGATAGCAAAACTCTTACATGTTTAGAAATAGGGACATTGACCTTATACCCAATTCCATAAAGCCATACCGTTGCGGCGTAACAATAATATTTTGGAATGATGTTAAGTTTTAAAAAATTGACACATGTAGCGTAAAAGAACGAAATATCCAATAAACATTTATTGTCATGTAGCATATCTATAGGTTATATTTTCTGACCTTTCGAGGAGGAGACCACATAATTTCGACGCGCGTTACGAAGAGTAGCACGTTTCATTTTTTCTTACGAATAACTGCATGTAGAAAAAATGAAACGTGCTACTCTTCGTAACGCACGTCGATTTGATGTATGTTTTTCAAAGCGTACGTAAAGAGACAAATACGCATGCGCGCATGAACTGCACGCTTCATGCGCTAGAGGTGGGAGAATTCTAGGGAATCGTATGCGCCACTAACGCAACCAATGCACGCATAGACTGAAACGGAACGGTTTTTTCTGCAGTCTATGCGCATAATGCCTGAATTGGAACACAACCACAGTTTCCAAAGTTTCCAAACCCATATGGTTATATATTACATTCGTAATTGTCAAGTGTATGTCCCACATGTGTAATAAACTGATTATTCTCGTATTCCATGCAACAAAATGAATAGCGTCATTTCGCTTCCTTCTGTGTTTTTCTGAATTTATAGGCTTTACAAGGTAAATTGAGGTTACATTTAACCTCTGTTGTCAAACAGCGGTTGTACAGAAACGTATTTAAAATATAATTCTAAGTATATTTTCGTTTAATATTTGTGATAATAAGATAGTAGAGATATTGAGCGACAATGCAGCCAAAGTATTTGGCCATATTACCTCTTACTGTCAAAGCTAACGGGAAGACTATTTCTCGCTGTAGAAAGGAGAGATAGTCGAATTATGAGTTTTTTATTATTTTCGTTTATTTTTTTATTTTTTATTATTATTTTATCATTATTTTTGTTTATTTAGTTTATTTATTCACTTTTGTATTCATTTGCCTTGCTCATCGGCAGTGGGTAGTTCACATTTCCTTTTATATATTCTTTACTTGTTTAGTGTAAACAAAGTAAATATTAATGATTTGCTAGTTGTATTTGCTTTATCTTTTGTTAATTTTTCCTGAATAATTATGTGAGTGGTCTCTGCCAACAACGAAAACCATTTTTCCATGCACCTCGGGAGAGGTGATCAGATGTCATGACTTCAGTTTTCAACCCGGTTTACAGTAAATGTTGTCTTAACGCAAATTTCGACTAGTTTTTCTGAATCAGCATAAAATTCTGAACATATAGGTTTATTCTGATAAAATAAGTATTTTCTATATTAGTTTTAATAGCCATTTTATATTAGGTCGACCGTGTCTCCTGGATTTACCCTATAGAATTTTATTGCGACGGTAACACATCTGCTGCAGTTGGCTATATTTTTTGCAGATCTCTTGCTACTAGGGAATCATTCCAATCCCCGTCACTTGCATTCACAATTTAGCCAGGGTATATCGGCAGAATTGTAAAAGATGCTCTTAAACAGCTTTGCCGCAGATGAGTACAAACATTTCTGCCGCAGCCCAGTGGTTCGAATTTCAAAAAATTTGCACAGCAATTCTCTGCCAAATGGAATTTTCCAAATTGCATCGGAGCAATCGATGGGAAGCACGTTAGGGTAGTGTGTCCCAAAAATAGCGGATCGTTGTATTTCAATTACAAGAATTATTTCTCGATCGTGCTATTAGCATTAGTCGATGCCGAGTATAAATTTATTGCAATTGACGTCGGGTCCTATGGAACAGAAGGGGACAGTGGGATATTAAAAAAATCGGTGATGGGTCGACAGATTCGGACGGAAACATTCAATTTTCCCACGGAGAAGGCACTGCCAGGATCTGGTTTACTGTTGCCGCACGTCATCGTGGGTGACGAAGCCTTCAGACTCACGAAGCACATGATGAAGCCGTATCCGAAGAATCAAGCTGCGGAAGATGAGACCAAAAAAATTTCAATTATTGTTTGTAGAGAGCACGAAGGGTCTCGGAGAATGCATTCGGACTGTTGTTGCAGTGTTTCCGCATATTATATACCCGCATCCCGGTATTGCCGGATACGACGGATTCCATCGTCACAGTAGCGTGCTGCCTGCACAATATGTTGCGTGACGAATATATCCAGAATAATAGTGGAAATCACCCAAATTCAGGAGCGCAATTGCCAACGGGCAATATGTTGCTGTTGAGTAGAGCAGGAGGCTTTGGAAATATAGAAGGCTTCGACGTACAGACCAAATTTCGACAATATTTCAACGCACTAGAAGGGTCTGTAGCGTGGCAACAAAACTGTCTGTAAAGCGGCGTAAGAATATAATATAAACCCACAGTTCTAAGCTTTATTTAGAGAACATTTAGTAGTAACCTTAAGGTGATTTTTCATTTTTAAATTAAAATTACATTCCCATCGTTTGTGTGTCATTGGGTAAATGAATTCATTTAATTGTTTACAGGGTTTCCCAAAAATGCCAGAGTCCCTTAAGAGGTGTGACACGTGGGGTGATTTAAAAAAATAGTTTTTTCCGTAGCGAAAATGTTCTTCGAGGTTTTGTTAACAAGATATTAAGACAAAATCCCAACCAATCAGAGTGCGAGTCTGCCAGCCGATCTGCCGCGGTAATGGCCTACACGCTGATCAAGTACTACGAACAAGGAAGTCTGTCTGCATCGAAGGAAATTGTGAAAAGTAGCAAAGGCAAAAGATGTAGCAATGCACCTGCAGCTTGAACACCCGTGTCCTTGGATCACTGTACCGAGCCTAGTCATTGACGGACGTGTGTCGTGCACAGCTAGTCTCAAGTATATGACTTAATCCAAACGTAACGGACATTATTAACGTCATAACCAAATTCTATATTGAAAAGTAACATTAGAATTTGCATTCATAATTATTCAATTGCTAAGTTACTATTCGTTTTTATTTTTAATTAGTTTTTCCTTAATAAAGTTTTAGATTTTTGGCCGCTGGAATATCTTTTCGAGCATTGGACACTACATAATTTTGTGCTTTGTGAAGATAGCAGCAAAGATAATGGCATATATACGCAAAATATTTGATCATGAAATAATCTGCCGCTGAGTCTTGAGTCGCTGGTTTCGAGACAGTTTGCTTGCCACGCTACACACCCTTCTGGTGCGTTGAAATATTTTCAAAATTTGGTCCGTACGTTGAAGCCTTCTATATTTCCAAAGCCTCCTGCTCTACCCCACGGCAACATATTGCCCGTTGGCAATTGCGCTCCTGAGTTTGGGTGATTTGCACTATTATTCTGGATATATTCGTCACGCAACATATTGGACAGGCAGCACGCTACTGTGACGATGGAATCCGTCGTATCCGGCAATACCGGCATGCGGGAATATAATATGGGGAAACACTGCGACAACAGTCCGAATGCATTCTCCGAGACCCTTTGTGCTCTCCACAAACGATAATTGAAATTTTTTTGGTCTCATCTTCCGCAGCTTGATTCTTCGGATACGGCTTCATCATGTGCTTCGTGAGTCTGAAGGCTTCGTCACCCACGATGACGTGCGGCAACACTAAACCAGATCCTGGCAGTGCCTTCTCCGTGGGAAAATTGAATGTTTCCGTCCGAATCTGTCGACCCATCATCGATTTTTCGAATATCCCACTGTCCCGTTCTGTTCCATAGGACCCGACGTCAATTACAATAAATTTATACTCGGCATCGACTAATGCTAATAGCACGATCGAGAAATAATTCTTGTAATTGAAATACAACGATCCGCTATTTTTGGGACACACTACCCTAACGTGCTTCTCATCGATTGCTCCGACGCAATTTGGAAAATTCCATTTGGCAGAGAATTGCTGTGCAATTTTTCTGAAATTCGAACACTGGGGTGCGGCAGAAATGTTGGTACTAATCTGCGGCATAGCTGTTTAAGCGCATCTTTTACAATTCTGCCGATATACTCTGGCGAAATTCGAAATATAAATGACAGGGATTGTAATTATTCCCCAGTAGCAAGGAACCTGTAAAAAATATACGAAACTGAAGTGGAGCAACAAATACGGTGCAGGATCGGCATCAATAACAGAAACATGATGCCCGTTGTTGGAGCAACTAATTTTTTGGAAAATGCCTCACGTTTGGGAGGAGGCTAGATTGTTTTAAACACACTATGAGTTATAAAGTATCATAACTTTTAAATTTTAATTTACATATTGTGTCATATTACCTGCCGTAATATAGAAGAAAGCGAAGAGGTTCAACAGATTAGAAGCAGTACAGACAGCGACATTCTGCAAGCATTGATAGATATTCTAAAAACTTCTGCAAGGTGTGAAAATGTTATAAGAACACAGTCAGAGATGAATATTACTGTTTCAAGGGAAAGAAGATCAAGCAATGCCTCCAGTTCAGTGTCAAAAACTCACAGAAATGATTCCAGCACTTGACTGGATGTTTTGGAACCAAGAGCTATCGAAAGAGAAAAACTAATGGGCAGTATCAGCAAATCAATGGATTGCGACTCTATTTCGATCTTTTTTAAAAGTATGGCGATGACGGTCAAAAAATTTCCGCCGTACTTAATTTTGAAAGCAAACGCTTCTTTGCTTAAATTTTTTAATGATCTATGACTGTGATGTCTCCGGGGCCTCACCAAATGTGGAGTATGCAGATAGCGAAGCGAGAGCGTACAACATGAAATGTACGTGAAAATCAGTCTACAGAGCGTGATTATTATGAGACGTTACCTACTACCCTAGTCGATTTAGTCGCGACATACAGCGGGGGGAGCATACGGCACGTGCCGAGGTCCCGGGCGTCACTCGGGCCATGCGGCCAGTGAGTGTATTCACATTCGGAGAGCGGGGGTTCCCCCAGGGCTGACCGCGCCGCCCGGTGTGACCGAATCTCTTTCCCCTGCACTGCCACGGGGTCAGAGAGCCTCCCTTCAACGGCCAGAGCCGAGCAGGGAGGGACGACTTGCCACCTGGTCCGAAGTACCACACCATCTACCCTACACTGCCTGGGGAAACGAGCATCCCCCCATGGGGGGGGGGGGAGGAAATGGCTTTGGATGGCCGCCTCCTCATGGTACTCATCAACCCGCCAGAATTCTACCCCGTTTCTCGGGTACGCATCCGCTTTTTATAGGCCCGGGCCAACTTGCGGACGGAACGTACTCGCGGGGGTGACCATCGGCGAGGGTTGGCGATCCCTACTTAAGACGTACGCGTAGGTGCGCCGGAGTTATTATGCGTTGCGCAAGCCACCCTCACTGGTCTTGACGGTACCAGGCCGTCTCTAAATAAATTCGTGGTATATGGAACCGTGTCTCGACGCCGCTCTATCAGATCTCCTAACTATCTCGTAAACTCGCTTTTACTCATCATCCTGAACCCAGAGTAGCCAGGTCCTCTTCACGTCCCCGCTGGAAGCGCTTTCAGACTGCACGGGCACGCGCATACGATGCCTCCAGCTTGTTAGGGTGACGGCTTCTTTACCCTCATAAGGCTAGCTATCCCATCCTCCTACTCCCTCCCTCTCTCCCCGTTGACTCGACGCCCTATCACGCCCCCTTCTTATTCCTATTTCCTGAGACTTCCCACAGCTTTCCTACATTGCAACACTGCCCTATTGCCCCCCCCCCCCCCATCCTACACTCTTTAATCCTGAGGTTATAATATCCTAAGGCAAGTGTCCCCCCGGCAAGAGGGTCCCAGGGACGCCCCCCCACCCATTTCCAGATTAAATCAAGTCTTGGTCAATCATTGCGAGATCTGATTACGAGGCACGGGCCAAACTGGGGTGGTCACCACCCGCCCCTAGCGGCAATCGGCATTCCTAAAGAGGTGTGTAAAAGTCGGTGCGCCGTTATCGTTTAAGTGCTTAGAGCATTGGAACCATTCTTACTTTCTTACTGTTGGCACCGCTACCCTTCCGCGGTCTCGGATCGGACTTTCTAAAGTTCGATCACCCCTGAACCACGGTCGGAATAGCTGCCTCACCATTCTGCCCTTATTGGCTGTCTTTCTGTTGGCGATGTGCGGGGGCCCCTGCCTCCCCCCTCCCTCCCGGTGCCCCACGCCGAGGGGCAACGGCCCCCTTCGAATCGCGGCTCCAGTCTCCTTCTCAGTCTACTTCCGAGTCACTGACTGAGAAGGGGACCAGCGTGAAGGTCCTCCCCTTCTGGCGGAGATGAGCCTTAGGTGTATTTCCATGGGTTCATCTCCTCCAGGAAACTCGCAATCTTGTCTAGACACAAATTGCTTACATCCTCTGCTCTAATAACTTCCATGCCAAGTATCCTCCTCCGGGTTTCCATTGTACGTGGACACTCGCACAGAACGCGCACAGAGTCCTCCCTGTTAATCTCGCATAGCGAACACATTTCTGTTTCGCTGGCCATAATCCTATGTAAGTGAGCATACAGTGGTGCATGCCCGCTAAGAATGCCTTCCACATTCCTTGCTTCGACTCTTTCCATTGCTATCAGTTTTCTGGCCCTGTCCCTTTTTGGTTCAGGGCCCATCAACAACTTTGCCGTCGCACAGTCATTCGTCTCCTCCCACTTCCTTTTCCTGGCCTGATCCCTCCACTCTCTGATAGCGGCCTTGAAAGTCACATCGGTTATCCGGGGGGTCATCTCGTCCATCCTGGGCGTCATGCTTGACCCTGCCCTAGCTAGTCGATCTACCCTCTCATTGCCCGCTATCCCCTCATGTCCTTGGCTCCTCTTCTTCCAAGCTCGTTCATGCTATTCTGCATTCCATTGCCAGCTGAGACACGTACATACTCCTACTCAACGCTTTGATAGCGGCCTGGCTATCCGTACATATCGCTATCCTACTGTTGGTTCGATTCCCTCTGGCCATTCCAACAGATTCCCTACCGCTCTTCTCCGGTCCCTCTCTTCCTGCTCCTTCTCGTCGAACTCTTTTTCAATACTCCGAACGCATTCTAAGATGGCAAAGATTGCTTCCTGGAACACCGTCGCATAACTGCTCAACCTCTTTGTTCCCCATTTCCTCGCATCGTTCTCCTTACACCATTCTGAACCTGCCAATCCGTCCTTCCTCTTCGATCCGTCTGTATACCAGACCGAGTCATGACTACTCCTGATTCTTTCCTCGTTCCAATCCTTCCTATCGTCGATTGCCACTTCAAACTCCCTGTCAAACACATACATCTTCACTATTAAGTGCCTAGGCATGGTCTTCATCGTATTCAGCTCCTCGCCTCGTTCCTCCTCCAATATCCAACTGTGGCTAGTCTCATTGCCTCCTGCCCATTGATCCCAGCTCTGTAGCTTCAGCATAGTCCTCATCGCGAGCTCCTTCACTCTTACCTCCAATGGTGGCAGATTCGCTAGAATTTCCAGCGCCCTAGTAGGCGTGGACCTCATCACGCCGAATATCCTTCTGAGCGCTGTGCCCTGGACTTCGTCCAGTTCGGCCTTGTAAGTGGTCATATTCGCCGTCCTCCACCAGATCCCTGCTTCAAAAGTCAACCGGGGGATTACTATCGCTTCGTATACCCATTTCATCGTGACCGGTGTCAGTCCCCAGATCGATCCGACTGCCCTGCACATCATTTTCAGATTATTCTTGGCCCTGCAAGTCTGTTTGCGGACGTGTAGCTACTACCCTAACCCAGACCTTAGATACTTTGTATTAACTACAGTCTAAACATACAACAGGTACTATAATAAAATTACGTTAGGAAAAAATAAAATACATCTTGGAAAAATTAACTTGCCTTAATGTGAGGACCAACTTTTCCTGGGGGGGAAATTGGAAATTTCACTCTCCTACACTGTTGTTTTGTTATATCCTTTCCAACCATCTTTAAAACCAAATCGACCTGCACCTGCGACTTTGCTTAGCCTAAAGGATTGGCTGAAGGCTTGGTCATCTTCCAATAGACGATTCGCTATTAAAATGCTTGAATAGCCCTCGGTGTGGGGAGCCTTGTACATAGCCTTCACTTGCTTCCTTTTCCTCTTCCCTTTCTTTCCTTCAAAATAGTCAACCAGAAGTGCGTCATCATCTTCTTCGTCTTCTTACAGCACAAGAGCAAGCAGCAATTTACGATTCATTTCACGGCACAATGAAATTATCACCACACTACGAATTTATTCTCTCACGATGTTTCCACTTTGAAGTCACAGTAACTAGTGTCGTTCTAGCAAAGGTTGGGAGAAGTCCTAACCCAAAGGCAATAAAGTGACTGCATTTATGATATCCTTCAGGTATAAAAGCTATTTTAGTATATCGGGGCTTGATGTACGCACACCAGTTCATAAGTAATTACTTTTCTATTTCAGAAATGCGAATTAATCAGAGTAAATAATGCACACGTATGTATGTATATGTATGTATGTGTGGAAACATGATGTATAAGAATTGAATCACCGAGGAGTATTATAATATGAGCCGTTTATTTTGAAAGTGGCCTAAGTCCATTTATCTTCAAATCGAGATATTTAAGGGTTTGCGTTTCAATGAATTTAAAAATATACGTATTGGATACTAATGAGTCATACTGCTTAAGTGTATCTAAGGGTGTTAAAAAATTAAAAATTTTATTTCGACCGTAATAATTAATAAAAGTGATTTCGGCGCACTGGTTCGGTCAATTAAACAGATTTTAATTAAACAGATTTTAATTGACCGAACCAGTGCGCCGAAATCACTTTTATTAAGGGTGTCAAATTTATAGTTCCTATTAAAATAGTGGCAATTATTAAGTGAATAATATGCGTTTTCTTATCAAGAATGGAGTTAGGCCACTTTCAAAATTAACAACCAGATTCATTATAAAATTTCAAGGTGCCCAAGTCCATTCAACATAATTTAAGATGCTTCAAATTGAAAAAAAACAATACTGAATTTATTTGACATATCTTTAAAACACTTCGGAAACATAATTTATGAGATTCAAAACATTTTTTAACTACATAACGTACAAAATTACAAACATAAATTTATTACAAAACAATTTACTACTCATCTACATTTTGTGCGTGTGAAAGGGATTTGAAGAAATCATGATGTTCCGGTGGTATATATCGTAATAGGTCAATTATGTCATTGAATTTTGCTGTTGTAATTTGTCTGATCTAGAGACGCGGTAGCGTCTCGACGCCAAGTACAGGAAAGAAAGTACAGGAAAGAAAAAGACACCCTATATATGGCGACTGTCGGTACTGCTTATCATTTACTCGTCGCCCGGCTAATCCAACCTAACCTGAAACTTATTTCATTAATATCTCATGAAGCATGCAATATTTTCTAAATTTAAAGGCATTTTTCTTATGTAAACCGCATATAAGCTTTGGAATGAGACCAATTTCAATAAAATCGGTCCACGCATAACAGAGATATCATAATATCGTCTCATGGATCAGTCGGAAATGTTAAGATTCTTCTTCTTCTTCTGATTCTTCTAGAAATTTTTCGTCAAACATAATACGTATACGCGTTACACGCACACCTTCAGTCAAAACAAAACTAACACATGTTTCGTTCTTCTACGTATACACGCGTTACACGCACACCTTCAGCCAAAACGAAACTAACACATGTTTCGTTCTTCGTTCGTCGACTCTCGGGATTATTCGGCAGGGATCGTCGTCCGTCATTGTACAAACTATTTTTTAAATACATTGAACTTTATAACCTACCAATCTTAACCTCCAAGTGTCAAATAATGTAAGTTGTCCAAATTTGAGATGTCAGGAGTTTTTACACTAAATAGGAGACGGAATTATTGTCTCAATTAACAAGGTAAGTCGCCAAATTTATTTAATAGATTTTTTATGTAGAGTCGCAGACTTGGAAGTTGTCCGGAGAAGGTTCGACAGAGAAGCACCTTCATTCGCATAAGTTTCTAGAAATTTGTACCATGCTTGTACAAAATAATATATTGCAGTAAAAAATTGCATTGAATTTAAATTGCCAGATATTTGTATTTGTATACCAGCAATTTAGAGTTTTTATTTTATGTAAAGGTTATTATATTATAGAAATGAAGGGGACGTACAGGACTTCGATAAAAATGAAGGAGACCCACAGGCTTGGATAGTACAATTGAAGGGGACGCACAGGCTTGGATGGATAGAAATGAAGGGAATGCACAGGCGTGGAGGTTGTCCGGAGAAGATTAAATAGATAGACAGAGCATCTTGTTTCGCACAAGTTTCTGGAACTTTGTCAAATAAGGTAAATCGACAAAATTTGTTTAAAGACATAGCATTAAGAATTATTAAGAAAATAGATTATGGTGGACTGCTTGCAATGTAAAGCAAGTCACATTAGTGAAGAAAGTACACTGAAAACACATCTCCGTTAATGCTTTTCAATCTTTTGTGAAAGACATTCGTAATACTTTAATTAATAAAATCCAAAGTAGTTGTCACGCTATTCATTAATTCATTAATTTTTTAGATTCCCATTATTTAAAATCACCAATAAACATACTAAATAAATTAGTTTCATTCCAACACCAATACATTGTGCGTTAAAAATATTGGATCTCCGCGTTCATTTCGCTGAATTATTACCATTAGCATTTAAATTTCCTGCAACAAGACTTTCTGCCATACGCTCGCACCTCCTTCGGACACATTATTTAGTCTCTACACTCACTAAAGCAAAAGGCCACTCTATTTCTATATATAATAAGTTCTACGTTAAGTTGTAACTAAAATAACTAAAATGTGGATTTTATATATATTTACAGATAATCAAAGCAGAAGATGATGCAGTATGATCTACGGCAGAGAAAACAATTTATTGTGACATAGTATTATATTAATTATATTAATTAAACGATTTTATTAAACGATTTTATTCAGCTGCAATCCTCTATTTGCTTCTTGTAAGTTTGGTTCATATCAGAAAACTCAAATTTAAACCAATTCCACCAATTCAATCATCATCTTGAAGCATTGCAGGTGTGCATAGTTTCTATTATGTAGAATTTATCTTTAATTCTATCCCGTCATAAGACTGTTTATTAGGGTGGACCTTAGTTACTCTTGTCGAAATATAATTTTGAGATTTTTTACGGGGTCACTCCACAAGGATTATGCCACTGGGAGAAAAAATAATGTGTGCAAAATTTGAAATTGATCGGAGAACGCGAAACTGTGCCTCATCGCATTTTAAATTTTTTATTTTCGTAACTCGTTTTTCTTCGTTGTAGTATATCGTTAATATACATTTTTATATATCGTTATCTTTTTACGCTCTGTAATAATATAGAATCAAAGTATAAGATTACACAAAAAAATCATGACCTTGAAATCTAAAAAAATGAACCATCAAAAAATACTTTTTTCGTTGGCATTATATTTATGTTGTCAAACAGTATAATTTTCGTCTAAAATTTTTTTTGGATAATTATAAATAACTGATTAAAGGGAAAACTACATCCGAAATGCACCAAATTTTGCATGAAATAACCGATATATATATATATATATATATGAAAAAAATTCCTTAGACAAAAGTTGTACTGTTTGACATGGTAAAAATAATTACAACGAAAGATGTTTTTTTACGGTAAATTTACGAGATTTCAAGGTCATAATTTTTCAAGTAATCTTATACTTTGATTCTATATTATTACAGAGTATAAAAAGACAAATTCAACCATATATAAACATGTATATTAACGATATACTACAATGGAGAAAAACGATTACAAAAAAAAATTCAAATGCGATGAGACCCGGTTTCCCGTCTTCCGGTCGATTTCAAATTTTCCACTTTTTTTTCCCCCGATAAAAATTATCTAAAGTCTATCCCTACTATGCCAATTATCTTTGTAAAAAGAAGTGAGATCCCCATAAAAAAACTTCAAAAAGTAAAAAAATTACGCCAAGTACATGAAAAATCAAATATATCACAAGAAATAGAAGGTAATAATAAAATCACAAAAAAATAGAAGACAATATACAATCCCCCAAAAAATAGAACAAAATATATAATCACAAAAATAGAAGATAATACACAAAAAAATAGAACAAAATATACAATCACAAAAAATAGAAGATTATAATAATTACAAAATAAAAAAAAGGTGTGAAATCAAAATGAGCTGCAAGTACATAAAGGTACTTTCCAACTGCGCTTAAGATGACACAACTACATATACACAGCTGAAATGCTGTGATCATACATTCCATTACTCATATCGCGGACATTTTTTAATTAATCCGTCAAAAAGAATCCCATTTAAAAAAAATTGTCGTAAATTAATAACTTTACAAAATTAATAATATACCAAAATTACGCCAATTATAAGAATGGCTATTATACAAAGACAAAATTGTATTAAATAATATTAAGCAGACATATTTTTATACAAGTAAATATTTTAATACGAATAAATATTTTATTCAAAATACTTGGCGCTGCACTCCGAATTGGAGTTGCTAAACTGAAATAAATATATATAAATTGCATTAATCTTTTTCTTTCTTTCTTGTGCGTGCTTTCGTGAATGTGTGTATGTGTGCGGGTGCATATGCTACGTATGATATTAGAATTAAATATATGTAGAATAGATCTGACTGCGTTTCTAATATGTATATGTATATATATGTTTATGTATTTTAGATTGTAAGGGAGTTATTATAAATTATTATTACTACTAAAACAATTAACATTTTTTCGGTTCTGCAGCGCCAAGTATTTTGAATAATAATTTATTCGTATTAAAATATTTACTAGTATAAAAATATGTCTGCTTAATATTATTTAATACAATTTTGTCTTTGTATAATAGCCATTCTTATAATTGGTGTAATTTTGGTATATTATTAATTTTGTAAAGTTATTAATTTACGACAATTTTTTTTAAATGGGATTCTTTTTGACGGATTAATTAAAAAATGTCCGCGATATGAGTAATATTTTTATACAGTGGTGTCAATACAATATTTTCGAACTTTCTTGGTCTACCCCGACGTGGTAATACATTCAGGACTTTAAAATTTTCATTCTCATTCATTGATGTCTTATAGAAAATTGTATACGGTTCATTTCTGACAAAACGCATCCAACATATTTTTAACCAGTTTATTGATTCTCCATCAGAATTCATTACCCTTTTAAAAATTGCGTCTTCTAATAATTTTGTTGATACAAAATCTTCTTGTCTCATTACATTTACAATAAAATTATTACCTTTCCGACACTTTTTAATAATCTTGTAATAATCTTGGGGAACAAACAGTAAATTATTTTTTTTTAATGACATTTCTACCACGCCAAAATCTCTATCATTTGGTAAAAACGAATGTCCTGATATTAAAAATTTGTGATCTATGATTTCCACATTATTTTCCAAAGTTTGGACAATTTTTAACCACATTAAAGCTACTTTAATGTTTCTATTTTGCCCGGTGCACATGTCACTGTAAGCTATAATGTGTCTTTCACTTCTTAAATTTTTAACATGTTTTAGGATGCATGAAACAATTTCTTGAGCACCTCTGGATGCAATAGTTTCATCCCAAACGTACATGTAAACATTATCGTTATGAAAATTGTGAATACCCAAATTTAGAACATACATATTGCGTTTGTAATATGCTACTGAGGTAGTCAACTTGGGATACGGTAATGCTTTTTGCAAGTCGAACGAGACAGCGAAATAATAATCTGAATTGCGTGATACTTGCTCCTAATCTTGTTTCAGCGAATTCCTAGCTGATTCTGCTAGTCTTAAATGGACATCGTGTTCTTCTGTAAGTTTATTCTTTTCTTCATCATCATTCGATGCTTTAATTTTGATGTTTAATAAGTCGCATTCTTTGACATGTATCTTTGCGTGGTTGGTGGAAATGTAAATCAAAATCTTTTTTAAATATTTATATGTAAGTCCACTCATTAACGGCTTTTATTTTATTTTCCTCGCAATGAAGCTCGTATAAATTAAATATTTTCCTAAGAGTTAGATCAGGATGTAGATATCTTCTGTTAGGATTATGAGATCTGGTATAATGGGATTCAAATTTAGGAAAACTTTTAATATGGTTTTGAACGTGCTTGTTCCCTTCCTCAGATAATTTTCTTGATGATCCAATCATCATCCCACGTAAATCATTGCCTACATTTGCAGAGTTTAATACTCGTTTTAAGCGTCCTTCACTTACTTTAAAAGTATCTAAAAAGATTTTTTTACGGGCGGGAACTTTTCCGTTTTTAGAATTTAACAAATACCTAAAACTCCAATTTCTTGGCGAACCTTTTCGATACATTTTGTTTGTTAAAATCTCCCAAACCCCAAAACTTCTCAAACATATTCTTTCTTTCTTCTTCATCGTAATTTTTTGTGCAAGCATTCCGACAACTGCAATCTTTGTTTTCGAAAATTTTTTCAGGTACAATATTTCCGGTTTGAGTACAATATCTTTTTCCTGAATTCCGTTTAATCTTTCGCATTTTTTGGATGTATGATTCATCAATCTTTTCTCCATTGTTATTCGTATCTTCATCCCCTGAAGACGAATATTGTTCTATAATTCTGTTTCTTTTTCGATTTTTTGTTAAATTATTAGTTACTATTTCTTCTTCACTATCTGAACTAAATGGTCTTGTTCTGTTCTTCCCCATGGGTGAAATAATTTCTAAAATTTAATATTAAATTTTATGTTTTATATTAATTAAACGTACTGGTTATTCAACTAACCCAATTGTCCAAAAACTGGGGTTAACTTGTAAAAACTAATTAATTAAAATTACCTTCATCACTGCTTTCCGACATTATCAATAGTAAATATCTTGATTTAAGTATAAATGGAGTTAGGCCACTTTCAAACTACACGGTTCAATTATTGAACTAACTCTGAAAACTTATGTGTCAAGAATTATCGTATTTGCTCGGAATATAAGCAACCTGAAATGCTTTACTGATAAATAACATGAAGTTGTACATGTAACCATGGTAACCGGAAAAAATTGAAAAATGGAGTTAGGCCACTTTCAAAATAAACGGTTCATATATTAATAAGAAATCACTTATTGTGTAACGACGAAATGTATAGACAATTCTTTAAGTTATGTATAGAAGAGGTTCATTTGGTTTTAAATCTTGTTGGGAAAGATTTAAAAAAAACAATGGTTTAAAACAGTGAAATATCCAATTTTACAAGGAGAAATGTTGCTCCTGACATTAAGGCAAGTTAACCACACAATATATGTTTTCACACAATTATCTCTAACTACGGTATTTATCCATAGATTTTCTTCAGTAGCAGCTTGTTTTCTTCGTAAAAGTGCAGACTGTTCGCAAGAAATGTGAAACTAGGCCCATTGTTGCGAGTTGGATTTTTCCCAGATGATTAAATGAATTTTCGGTCGAAAAAAATGACGTTTTTCACGTATTTCCATCGATTTCACCCGAACTATTGAACCGATTTGAAAAATTTGTCAGGGCCTTTTGGTGGTAATTCAATTATCTTTAATTTGATATTATTTTCGGTCAAATCGGACTTTCGCAACACGAGATATTCACAATTAAGTGGGACCTCTTTTTTGACAGGCAGGTAAAAAGTTCACCTGTCGATATTTCGAAAACGTATGAATAGTGTTAGAGAAAGAATACTTATCGCGCCATCTGCCAAGCCCAAACAAACCCAGGCGTGACGAATTATTGTAAGACCCCCCACCGCGCTCATGTGGAGCATCGAGCCTATCTCCCTTCCATCGATCACCGATGGGGAGAGCTCGCGGATTCGAGGAAATCGACGGCGAATTCCTCGATCTACTAGTTGACGAGCCGTCTAACAGGTAACCACGGAATAATCGCTTCGCTTTGCTTGCTTTGCCTGAAAACGCTTCGCTAATAGTTGGAATCGGGCCGAATCCGCGTGCTTTGCGCTGCTTAAACTAAAATTTGCTAACCGTGCCGGAAAGCCAGTACCGCTACCACAGAAAAATAGACAATAGACATTAATTATTGTGCTCCATAATCTCGCCGTTTTATTATAATTGTAAATAGACTCACAAGTAAGATTAAAATTTGGTGTTAAAGAGAAGGACTACTACTAAAGATAATATCCTCGCGAGTTTCCCATCCCTACGACGTGCAGTTCCGATATTCCGTTAACAAATAGAAAATCTTTTGGACTTTAGTTTCGGGCTCAGCGGGCCATTTTACACAAGAGGAAAACAGTGACATCTGCTGTGCAAAAATTTTTCTTTATTTTGGAAACTAGTGTAATTACGATCCGACTATAAATTTTCACAGGCGTTATACGCTAACGCATCGCTTGTTTCATACTCTCCCGTACATTCCTCTCTTCGCTATAGTACATTCGATCTTCCCTCTGTCGCTCGAAAAGTGAACTTTTCATGTATTATTTCATGAACATCTAAAAGATAGTCATAAATTTTTTAATTACTTTAGAATGTGTACCACCTCGTTCGAAGAAATTCTTAATATTATGTGACGAAACGTCACGAAGCGAGCGAAGCCGACCCGAGCCGAGGCGCACCGGCCCACGGTGCCCCCCTCCCCAACGCGATCCGCGCTCGGTACAGGTAGTACACCACGCGGCACTAGATCGCGTCCGCTTCTCGCAAATGAGATTCACCGCGCATTAGGATATAAGACCCGCGGCGACCGAAGACAATCATCCCGAGTGGGGATTAAGGAGCCCCCTCACCACACCAATCGAAGGACTGGAAATTGCCCGGATTCGTACTGTGTGGACGCTAATAGCGTGACTCCCCCGTAACCAAACCGCTTCGGTGGAGTGACTGGATGTTGCCCAGGCTCCACGAAACTGTTCCGTATCTCCGTACCGCCAACAGAGAGCGACTGGAGATTGCCCGGGCTCTCCGAAGGCGCCTTCGACCTTTCCGTACCGAGATCGAGGGGACTGGACGCTGCCCGGACCTCGACCGACCGTACCTCCGAACCGCCGACAGAGAAGCGACTGGACGTTGCCCGGGCTCTCTGACAGCATCTCTCCCAACCTCGTCGTAACGTAGTCAATAGGCAAACGGACACGCTCCGAGCCTCAACCGACGGCGACTCTTCGGCACCAAGCCCGCAATACTTTCCGGTCAATAGCCGCGCACCCATAGTTAATAGAATAATAGAATAATCACCTAGGGATAAGGATTGTACATATTAAATAAATACATCTAAACTAAGCAAGACTCGAATCGCTCTGAACCCTGCGACTCGGATGAATTATTCGACGAGTCTTCCGATCCCGCGTACCGCCCACGCAGATTGGTCGTCACAATTATACACAGTTTAATTTTGCAAAATGACACAAATATACGTGCCAGTATATCACCCAGAGAGAGAGGCTGTCATTAACACTGAGGTAATGATTTCTTCTTTTTAACACTTCTATGGCAAAAGTTTTACGCAACTCTAACATTTTTCACTAATTAATTTGTTGAAAGAATTAGAATAACATTTATTGACAGGTACCTTGCTACAGGTTGTTTCATAACAGACCTGCACTATTCATGTACACCTGGGGTCTCAACAATAAGCAAAAATATCAAAGGAGTCTGCGAAGCTATTTCGAATGCCATGAAGGTTATATGTATAGGTGAACCAGATAAGGAGAGGTGGTGCCAAATAGCAGATTGTTTCTGCAAAAATAGCAATTTTTCCAAATTGTACAGGTGCCATTGATGGGAAACATGTCCGCGTTATTAGTGGCTCATTATACTATAACTACAAAAATTACTTTTCGATACAATTACTAGCAATTTGCGATTCAAATTATTGTTTTACATACGTGGATATTGGTGATTTTGGGAAAAATAATGATGCTGCCATTTAAAAAAATTTGGTATTCAATAAAAAATTGCGAGGGGAAACTTTAAATATCGGCCGAATTTCGCGGGGTTTTTAAAATGTTGTTAGATGTCTAACAATGTCTCTGGGCATGTCACATGGAAAATAATTTCATATCAATAATTAAAAATGTTGCATATCCTTAGCTCAATGTTAATAACTCTTTGGGCGATATACTGCCCCGCATATTTGTGTCATTTCGCAATATTG
This sequence comes from Andrena marginata, assembly GCA_963932335.1. Lineage (NCBI taxonomy): Eukaryota > Metazoa > Arthropoda > Insecta > Hymenoptera > Andrenidae > Andrena > Andrena marginata. The sequence continues at coordinate 22,021,755 of OZ010663.1, forward strand.
AGCTATATATGATATTAAGAATTTTCACGAATGAGGTAGCAGACATTCTAAAGTAATTTAAAAAATGTATTGCTATTAGTTAAAGGTTTTTGAAATATTAGTTAAAGGTTTCGAAATAATACATGAAAAAATCCCTTTTTTAAAGTCCTACACGTTTTATGTAAAATCTAAATACACAATAATTCAATCTAATCCATTTTTTAAGAGAAATATTTTGTCAAAAAATGTGTGACACGAGAAAATATTTTCAATTAAAGAAAAAATGATCTACACGTATCGCGATACGTGTGGCACCGCGTGCCGTTTGAAAGGGTCCACCCCTTACAACGTTTCGTTTGCCGACTTCATACGAAAATTATCATGATGCCGACGTTTGCGGGATACACGAAATCAGTATCACGATACGCGAATTGTCCTGCAAACGTCTCTATAAACAATGTATAATTGGTATCTACCATATAAATAGCATACGTGTATCGCCGTGTTAATGAAATCGTAGGCAGCTCGCGATACAAGTATCGCATACATGTGTAACGCGGTAACGCGATAAACGTGGAGTCCGAGTAATTAGTATCTAAATCGGTATAATCGGAAGGATGCTGCGCGCGTTACAGTACAAATTATTAGTTAATAATTTAAAGAATTTTGATTGGTATCGGGAACCAAGATCTAGTCCTATACAGGCCCCCGACTGAGTTATTGTGAGGATTCAATTAGTTTATCAATAAATAACTTCTGCTCGAGTGTAAAATTCAAATATGAATAGTTATATTTTTATTCCTTCTCTTGTTCTGGCGTTATGGATGCTGAAGAGCCAAGGGTAAGCCCAGAATATTGGCTAATGCCAATATTGACTCTCCGTTACCTCCGCTTTCGCAAGTTGCAAATAGAGCACATGGAATAAATCTTTTACATGAGATGACGCTCGCCAATCGTTATTCGGCTTACAATATTTAAGGAAAATAAATGCGCAACTCACCCGCTATATCGGTTATCTTTTTACAATGTTCGAAATTCGTTCGTATGCACTTTTGTTAGTGCTCTATAAAACACCTATTCTGTGCCTGGGTGTTCGAGAGTGTGATTGTCTAGTTGATGGTGAGTCTTACACAGGAAAATAAGAATTCAAATATCCGTAAAAATGTGAAGTGCGTCACTTTATTAAAACACTCGCTGAGCTCTGGTGTCGTTGACAAGGTGGAATGAGTTGATGCAGAAATATTATTGATAGCTGCAGAAGGATGAGTGTCCAAAGGAGAGGTGGTGAGTACAGCGTGGTTGAACCACGTGGAAAACCACGCGATTATACTAATCGGTGGTCTGGATGAGTGAGGGAGAAATAGGTGAGTGTAGGATGATTGAGTGGTGAGTCGTGAGTGAAGAGGATGAATTCCAATGATAGAGTTCTAAGGAGTGGTAATCAAACTGACTAATAACTCGCGACGCGGTCTTGAGGCTAACGTCCGTTTGAGAGAACACACAAGAGTGATTGACATGGCCGTCGACCGTTACGCTTCTTCACTCTTCTCCTAGAACACCGCTCAGCGCCCTGATTGGCTCATCGATCCGCGCTGATTGGTCGATCGATCGGTGCTGATTGGTGATGCCCATCGATCAGTGTTGCTGAATCGTGGGCCGTGAGGTGCTGCCATGAAAGTGACTGTGGCGGAAAGGGAAACTAGCTTAATCCCAAACATTCCTCCCGCCTTCAGCAGCGAAGGTGATGACGTCAATCGGAAACAGGCAAAACTGCCAACTTTGCAATTGGCCTAATTAGAGTAGTAGTTGCTGTTTTGATGGTCACAACCCTGGTGAGTCCATCCTTCCCAGGATGCAATGCGAGAACCCGAGCAAGTGGCCACTTGCTCGGAGGAAATCGTTCGTCGGTTATGAGTACCAATGACCCGACCTTGATGTCATTGGATGGGTGATGCCATTTCGATATTGCCTGTTGACGTTGCAGATAGTGAGTGGACCATTGCGACCAAAATTGCTGCATCTTCTTCTGGATCAGTTGCCATCTGGCAGATGGTGACAGCGAAGAGTGTTCCACAGAAGGCTCTGGCAATGTCGTCAATGGTTTGCCGATGAGGAAATGTGCTGGAGTGAGTGTTGAAATATCATCAGGATCATCGCTCAGGGGCTCGAGTGGTCGTGAATTAAGCATAGCTTCAATCTGCTTGAGAAGTGTGCTGAACTCTTCGTACGTAAGTACAGTCTCGTGAACAGTCCGTCGTAGATGGTACATGAGTGATTTTACGACAGCTTCGCATTTTCCTCCCATATGCGGTGCTGCTGGTGGATTGAAGCACCATGTTGTATTGTCGTTGACAAACGGAGAAGCCAGTTGTTGATGAGATTGCGTCCCCTGAGTGAACATGTGCTTGAGTGTTGCATCGGCGCCCACGAAGTTCGTTCCACAATCCGAATAGATGGTATGTGGAATCCCTCGTCTCGATGAAAAACGCCTGTATGTTGCGATGAATCCCTCTGATGAATAGTCTGTCACCAGCTCGAAGTGAACAGCTGATGTTGTCATGCATACAAAGACGCAGATCCAGCCCTTTTGCGTTTTTGCTCCTCGCCCTTTCCACGTCTTGAGTGTGATTGGACCAGCGTAGTCGATTCCAGTATGAGTGAATGGCTGTGAGGGTGTGACTCTAGAAAGAGGTAGTTGGCCCATCAGTTGATGGGCACGGATCCCCCTTTGTCGAGCACACACCACACATCGCAGGATGCAAGATTTTACTGGAGCTCGACCCCCGATGATCCAGTAGGTCTGTCTGATGTGGGCAAGAGTGAGTTGTGTTCCTCCATGTAGAGTTTTCTTATGCGAGTGGTCTATAATCAGATCGGACAGACGTGAGTGGCGAGGAAGTATGGCAGGGTGTTTACCTTCATAACTGATGTGAGTGTTACGAAGTCTGCCTCCAACTCTTAGGACTCCTTGCTCATCGATGAAGGCAGTGAGTCGACTGAAGGCATGCGATGTAGGTAACGTTGAACCAGAGCTAATGATCTTGAGTTCGTGATTGAAGTAGATTGCCTTTGTCCAAAAGATACTGGCTTGTTCCAAATCCTTTGGAGTCAGAAGGCAGAGTGGCGACGAGACAGGCGATTTCCTTAATCGTGAGATGAATCTGAAACAAACTGAGGTAATGCGAATCAGTTTGTTAAGAGTTGAACATTTGTAGATGAGGTCCCAGTGGTACTTGATTTCTTGAATGTTGAGTAAGGTTGAAACTCCTGGACGAGCTTCTGGTGCACTCGAGTCGTCCAGCAATGATGTTTGTGATGGCCATGAGTCACTGGGTTGGCAAAGCCATGGTGGTCCCGTCCACCATAGCTGATGATGTTCAAGCTGAGAGGTCGTTAAACCTCGAGATGCACAATCAGCTGGGATTGAGGTCCCTGGAACGTGTCTCCAATGTGATTGTGGGGTGATTTCTTGAATTTGGGAGACACGATTCCTAACGTACTCCTTCCAGCGTGAGGCGTTAGAGTTGATCCATGTAAGTGCCACTTGAGAGTCCGTCCACAGATGCGTAGATGCAATGTTAAGTTGAAGAGTTGCTTGAACATACTTGGCAAGCTTTGCCAGCATGAGTGCTGCTGTGAGTTCGAGTCTCGGGATTGTGAGTTTCTTGAGTGGTGCTACCTTGGTTTTGGAGCACACAAATGTCGACATTTTTTATTTGTGGACGGTGATTTCACGGTAATGTAGACTACCGCTGCCATGGCGAGTTGTGAGGCATCAGAGAATCCGTGCAGTTCCACGGTAGAGTAAGAATAGGTGTTGAACCACCTTGGAATTGAGAGTCTGGCCAGACTTGTGAGATCTTCTCTGATGGTATACCAATGCGATGTAACTTGAGGTGGCAGTGGATCGTCCCAACTGAGTTTATGTAGCCACAATTCCTGCAAAATCATCTTAGCACGAATTATAACTGGTGATAGGAAGCCGAGTGGGTCAAAGATTTGAGAGACTTCCGACAGGATGCTGCGTTTCGTTGGGACTGAGGTTGAATGTGGTTTTGATGTGAATGTAAAGTTGTCTTGGAAGCTATTCCATTGCAATCCGAGAATTTTGGTATGGCAGTCGTCGAGTGGAATTGTTGAGCTTGGAGCTCGTGAGTTGGGAGAGATAGCCTCGAGTAAGGCAGGATGCGTTGAATGGCACTTGGCGAGTGGAAAACCTCCCGCATGACACAGGTCTGTTAGATGTTGTGCAATGTTGATGAGTTGCTCACCTGTGTCTGCGCCGCCAAAGATGTCGTCGACATATCTTGCTTGAGTGATAGATGGTACAGTCAATGGAAAGCGATGTCCTTCGTCCTCCGTCAGCTGTAGCAATGCTCGGACAGCCAGAAATGGTGCAGCCTTGGTGCCATAGGTGACTGTCGTTAGTTTGAATGATGTCTCTTTTCCTTCCTCATCCACCCACAGAATGCGCTGGAGATCCTGATCTTCTTTGTGGACTCGGATTTGCCTATACATTTTAGTAATGTCTGTGGCAAAGATGAAATTATGTTGTCGAATCCACAGCAGTACATCTGAGATGTTGAGTAGGAGATTCTGCCCTGTGTGCATGATGTCGTTGAGGGAATATCCAGATGTTATTGGACAGGAGCCATTAAAGACAACCCTCAGCTTGGTGGTTTGGCTGTCAGGCTTGAGGACTCCATGATGTGGAAGGTAAAAGATTGAATTATTACTAGATGAATTTGATGATGCTCTTACCATATGATTGAGGTCTTCATATTCTGACATGAATGCTTGATACAGTTCACGGTACTCATCGCTCCTGTTGAGTTTGGAGAGTGTTCGTTTCAAGCATGCCCGTGCTGTATGGTAAGAGTTTCCCAACAAGCAGGGTGGTGATTTAAGAGGGATGCGCACGATGTAACGCCCTGTCTTGTCTCTTGTGTGTTGTTCTGAATTGATCTTCGCAGTCTTGCTCTTCAGATGTGAGTTTCGATGGTGTGTCACTTGGAAGCTCCTCTTGAATCCAAAATTTCTCCAATAAATCACGCACAGCTGACTCACTCTCCTGTACATGTGATGTATGATAAGATGACTTGTAGAGAGGAGTTGAAGAAGAAATGGGTCCAAGCACGAGCCATCCAAAGACGGAGAACTGAGCGATTGGCATGGATGGAGAGCCTCTGATAATATTAGGCTTTATGATTTGTCCATAAGTGTCTGCTCCAATGATGATGTCGACAGATTGAGGTTTGAGAAAGTCTGGATCTGCCAACTTGAGTGTTGTTAGGTGAGGCCAATCTTGATTGGGCACTTCCATTGAGGGTACCCTTGACGTTACTGATCTGAGAACGTGGGCTCGCAGAACCACGGTCGTTGGTCGATAGTTGGACCGCAGAGTCAATGAAACGGCACCTCTGGTCTGCGTAGACTTCTTTCCTCCAATGCCAATGATTGATATTGATGACTGAGTGCGTCTGATGTTAAGTTGACTTAGGAGCTTCTCCCTGATGAAGGTAAGCTCTGATCCTGAGTCGATTAGTAGACGTGTCTGATGAGTTGTCGTGGAGGAGATGAGGAGTGCTTTTGCTGTTGCCAACAGCGTGAGTTGGCTGCTAGAGTTTTGAGGCTGTGGTGAGTATTGGTGAGTTAACTTGGGCGATGAGTTGTCCTGAACGTTGACGACTGCCCCTCCGTTTCACATTTCTGTGGCGTCGCGCTGCGTTTCCTCAGTCTGAGGCTGCTTCTTAGGCAGGTGGAGCATAGTGTGGTGGTGAATTCCACACTGCTTGCACCGGTGAGGTGATTTGCAATTGGCTGACGAGTGTCGCCCACAACAATTGTAACACAACATGTTATTTGCCACTATTTTGCGACGCTCCTGCACCGACAGATCTTTAAACTTAGGACACATGATGATGAAGTGTTCTCCCTGACAGCAATCACAGACGAAGCCACGTTGATTTGGGGACCCCTGATAGGCGCCGTGGGAGGTGGCTCGTTGAGTCTTGTTTTTGGCACTCAGCTTGGCCGATGTACCGCTGGTACTTTGAGGTGAAGGAGCTTCCGCCATCTCCAATGCTCGCACCTTATTATACACAAAGTCACGAACCTTGTGAAACGTGGGGTATTCCTGCGAGGAACCCATTGATGTTTCCCATGCTTCTCGAGTTTGCTTGTCGAGTTTGCGGGTTGCATGGTAGACAAGGAGGCAATCTCCCAAGCTGTCAGTGAAGCCGAGTGAGTTTAGGGATGTTAGGGCTCCCTCGATGCCTGAAATTAATTGTTTCAGGGCAGCCGCGCTCTTATTAAGAACGGGCTTGAGGTCGAACAGCTTGTCCAAGTGTGCTTGTACTAACAGCCTTTTGTTGGAGTAGGTCTTCGAAAGCAATTCCCAGGCTGGCTGGAATGACGCTCCTTTGAGAGGTAGAGCTTCCACCTTTTCAGCGGGCTCACCTGTTAAGCTCGACCTCAGATATTGGAGCTTCTCAATATCTGCGAGTGTCTTGCTGGAACCTATCAAGGCTGTGAAGAGCTCGCTGTACGCAGGCCACTTGATGTAGTCGCCGTTGAACCTGGGCAGCGCCAGCTCAGAGAGCTTCCCTGGCGGCGTGGATGAGCTGGTGGCTGCATCGGTAGTTCCCACTGGTTGGAACGGCGTTAGCTCCTCTCGGAGCTTGCAGATCTGTAGCCTCATCTCAAGGCAGAGCTCGGTCTCCTGAAACAGCAGCTTGCTGGTAAAGTAAGGGTGATCTCGATGCGCCCTGGGCCAAGTAACCTCGAAATAGGAGTGTTCCTTATGGAAGGCCTTGTTGAGGTCGTCCAAATGAGTGGAGAGCAATTTCAACTCTGCTAGAGTCGAATTGGGAGCACAAACTGGAAGCCTCTTTTGTAGTGCCTTCAGTGAGTCGAAACGCGTGAACTGTGTGTCAGCCTTGGAGAGGAGTTCTCCTGGAATTCCTGAGGGAGACGTTGCACGTGTCTCCCGCCTGTCCATGGGAGTGTCCACAGGGAGGCTGAGTGCCACTGGTGATGTTGCCCTCGACGACCCCTGGGACTTTGATGATTGTTGCGACTCGGCCATTGCTGCTACCCTGACACACTGCACTTCACTTCACTCACTGCCTGTGTAAGATCCGGCTCGAAGGACCAAAAAATATGTTCGAGAGTGTGATTGTCTAGTTGATGGTGAGTCTTACACAGGAAAATAAGAATTCAAATATCCGTAAAAATGTGAAGTGCGTCACTTTATTAAAACACTCGCTGAGCTCTGGTGTCGTTGACAAGGTGGAATGAGTTGATGCAGGAATATTATTGATAGCTGCAGAAGGATGAGTGTTCAAAGGAGAGGTGGTGAGTACAGCGTGGTTGAACCACGTGGAAAACCACGCGATTATACTAATCGGTGGTCTGGATGAGTGAGGGAGAAATAGGTGAGTGTAGGATGATTGAGTGGTGAGTCGTGAGTGAAGAGGATGAATTCCAATGATAGAGTGCTAAGGAGTGGTAATCAAACTGACTAATAACTCGCGACGCCGTCTTGAAGCTAACGTCCGTTTGAGAGAACACACAAGAGTGATTGACATGGCCGTCGACCGTTACGCTTCTTCACTCTTCTCCTAGAGCACCGCTCAGCGCCCTGATTGGCTCATCGATCCGCGCTGATTGGTCGATCGATCGGTGCTGATTGGTGATGCCCATCGATCAGTGTTGCTGAATCGTGGGCCGTGAGGTGCTGCCATGAAAGTGAGTGTGGCGGAAAGGGAAACTAGCTTAATCCCAAACACTGGGAATGAAAAAATCACAGTCACACACGATATTGGCGATTACAAAATAATAGCGATAGATAAAATAAAATCAAACACAAAAAGGAATGAGATCTAACAGAAGATTGATCCCAACGCAACATAGAAAATTACCCAAGATTATTAAGCGAATATAAAACGCAGATTTATAAAATTGAGAACGATGAAGTTAAAACACTATTTAACGTGGAGAGATGAGTCCATTCACTATAAACTTTGGAATCTCTGGCTCGAAATGGAATTTGAGTTAAAGAAAAGAAATTACGATCCACGGACACCTTGTCACGCTTTCTGCGACTGTACGACAAAGAGTGACTTCAGATTCGCGCCCCCGGGAGCGTCCGGCCGCGAGCTCCGCTCAGAAAAGCTGACGCTGCAATCCAAACCATGCCCCAGCAACAGATGCATGATATCATTAGGTGTTCTCACCTTATACTTGTGTGCTACCGGCGCCAAACAGGGTACTCTCGTCCTCACGCATTCTCGCACTCAGATCACTCCTTTACATTGATGCGACGATTCGACGGTCGGAAATGCGCTTGACGAGGTTCCACCAGAATGCTAGATGCATTGTCAAGACGCACTCCCGCCACTTACATTTAATCAATGTCGCGAGATATGTGAACCACTGCTTATTTTGAACGGACTACTGAGAAGCACGCTGATGCCTCAGCACAGTCCCACGTTCAGGGTACAGCGCAGTGACCAAACGTCGCGACGACGACGGTCCCATTACCGAATATCCGTTTTCAAAGATAAAAATACAGTAAGCAAGAGTGCGCTCGACTAGGGATTTCCCAGAACGCTAAGCGTTGTCGAAACACTCTGTCCACTAGCTAAAGAAAACGCAACTAGAGATAGATTTTTAAAAATTTTGAAGTTTCGGGACGTAACACATGTATCTCCGTGTGAAAGATCTCTTATAATTTATCTGTTATTAGAAATAAATTTGAGGTGGACGTATGGAAATTTCGCGGACTGTACTTGAATTATAAAAGAAATACTTTTCGATTGCATTATTAGCCCTACTTGATGATTGATGCAAATAAATATAATTTAAAAATATATTACCTGTTCTCTTCACTTTGACGGATATTTCTTTCCATAGGTTATCCTTCCCTTCGCAGGTTTTGTGATCATTTCTACCGGAATTATAAATCACAGGATGAGCTGACACCACGTCTATTAATCTTTCGCCCTCCGCATGTGAAAACAGTACTGATTGCAACTTCGGGACAATTTAAGACACACTAACACACGGGGTAAACTGTAGAGCACTTTTCACTAATGTGAAACGTACAAATATCTTTTCCATATTGACGAATTGTCGCTGTAAGTCGCAGTTTAAATATTATTTCCTTCAGGGCGTACACCCTCTTGAAGGAGTGTTTTGTGCGACACTTCAAATATTACTGGTTAGGAGAAATCCCACCTTCGCAAATCGTAGGCGTAGAGGTAGAAAAATACAGTAATACAATAAGAACCCGATTTTCTTTATTTTCCCCGGGCGTGAATCCCATAATGTAGCCATCAACGTGATGCCCTAAAAGGGTGTTAGCGGGCCACGGTTTATTACCGCTTTACGACACCAGACATTTGGTCCCCAACACGATATAAAGTAATTAGAAACCATTTGTCAAATAACTTGTAGAACTGCAGGACAGTTTTTAGGTTTAATCGTCAATTGCTACAAGCTACATCCTCTACTTTCGGCAGATAAAGAAATTATAACTATGTTCCGAACGCCGACCGGGGCGAAAATTAATCTTGTGTCCCGCACGATGAGCAAAACCAGATGTTCTTATGTTAGCTCGAAGAATATTTCCCTGGAAAAGAGGTAGGAAACGAAATTACTCTGAAGAAGTACCAGTACACCTTGCGTTCAGGTACAGGAAGAAAATAGGTAGTTCGCTGACTGCGATTGGTCCGGCCTGCGTCATCGTTCCTACAAATTCGAGAGAGATCATTTACCTTTCGAGTACATGCACGCACTCGAATATCACAATAAAAACAGACGTGACATATTGGATGCAAGAAATATTTGGTCATAGGTGGGAGATATCACTATGAAGAGGTGAAAACTTTGCGTTTGCAAGGAATGCAGGTCTGATTGGTGCAAATATAATGACATTCCTGTGGCCTCTTTTAGGATGAAACGGTCGTTATCTGTTTACACGAATTCGTGCCGCTGGTCGGTATTTCACTGTACAGTGAAATCTGGTATACGTTACCGTAAACGATGTAAAATTTTATTATATTTCGGGCCGAACGTAAACAGTGGTTTGCGAAAAAATAACCAGATTGTTCCGCCAGAGCGTCTCATCAGAGTCGCGGTTTATGATCGTATTGACCCGCACTTCGACGACGGACAACAGTGCTTACGGGTGGGAAGTCACCATTTACCTATACCTACCATCCACTGACAGTGCAATATACGGATTAACGCAAAGGCCGCTTTTTATTGTGTTTTCAAATTTTATTATATTTTGGACCTTTATATTGTGTTCTGTACTTTATCTCTGGGAGGTAACAGTTGTGAGCGAAGCGAAAATTCAGTTATCGTTTATGGTCGGCAATTTGGTATCTTCGAAGATGGTTTCGACAACATCTGGTTGCCAGCATTCTAAAGGACAATCAAGAACATGGTGCCGTCTTTAAGACTTTTAAGGATTGTTCAGTCTGAGTTAATCCGTATATTGCTCTGTCGGTGTGTAGCAGCTATCTACATGCGATGACTTCGGACGCGCACGTACCGTTGTCAGCCATCGACTCGCGGGACGGTACGGTTATTAATCGCGACCCTAGCAAGACACTCTGGCTGATCAGCCTAGTTAGTTTCTGGCAACCAGATGTGGGAATCCCCCCCCCCCCCCCGACTTCGTGAAGAGAGAGAAAGTTCTTCCTGTGCCGTAGAATTCACAGGGGGCGAGTACCCCCTCTTTGAGGAATGGTATATCCAATGTGTGTACCGACAAAATTACTAATTTCGTGAATTTCGCGATTTTCGAACTTATTCTGCGACATTTAAGCGTTTATAACTGAGAGCAACGTTAATCGATTTTGATGAAATTTTTGGCATGTATTTAACTTACTCCAATTTACAAAAGGGTTGTTTTTAATTTTCATTACACGCTGAGATAAAAGACTTGAAAAAGAGCCTTTACTATTTTTTTCGCTATTCCGAACATTTGCAATTTTTTTCAAAGCGGCGAATCACGTCACTTAGCAAACTAATCCTTGTAGCTTCTCACAGAAAAATCATTTGGTTTGGACATATTCTAAAAACGTTATGTGATTTTAAAAAGTGTCCGAATATTTTTGTTACTCACTGTATGTACGTACCCAACTCTTGAAGGGTATTCGCTAAGTGGCATATATTTATTTTCATATCATGATATCAAGGTGTAACATAAGGCCATTTAATGTCGCATAGGGTTGTAAATTACATACTGAGAATTAAACGACCAACGGGGTCGTCTCGTCGAAACCTATTCTACCGAGCCAGGGACACAAGTCCCGACACGAGATATTGGGACAAACGTGTTTTTCACCCCCAGATATGGATGATTGCCGTTAAAAGAAAATACATGTCAAATATTTAATGCTTTAATTATTTGTGGTATTGCCTTTTAATTTGATAATAGTTTGACCCTTCTTGGTATGGAATTTACTTACAAGGGGAGGACACCATGAGGCAGCTGCCGATTTTGATCAGCCTTGGCACAATGGCTCTATGTCGAAAATAAGTAAATAGGTGTCCGAGCGTTTCTACCAATGGGACTTAATAATAGAGATAACTACATGTAAATTATTAAACATTTCATAGCACCCATGTAAAGCATAAATGCCAACCATAATTTAATAATTTGCCGTTGAGCGTTTGGTAAGACGTCGGCGTGGCGTTGTGTTGCGGTCGTGAGTTCGATTCCGCGGCCTGTATCTATATACACTAGGTAGAAAAGGTCTGCGTACACTAAGGTATGCAGAAGTATGTGTTTATGAAAAGATGGAAATATCCTTCAAGTCAGGGAAAAATGTATTTGTAACATGAACATAGTATAAAAAAAAAATATTCAAATTTTTATTTCGACCGTAATAATTAATAAAAGTGATTTCGGCGCACTGGTTCGGTCAATTAAACAAAATAAAAATAAGCTATTTAGCAATTTTAATTATATAAGCTTTCAACGTTTCAATCTAGGTTTAGATCATCTTCAGGAAAAGTTTTAGAAAAATTATAAATTATTGCTTATGCTATTAACTTAGTCACAGTGCTCTGGCACTACGTGTGACCTGCGAGTCGGTTGGAATAAGACTAACGTATACAGCGAGCAAAACATCTGACTGTGGAAGGTGAACACAAGGTAAAAACCGTTAACATTTCAAAACATATTAAAACTCCCTGAAATTTCAAAATTGAAGGAAATACCGTTTGCAGTAACCATGTATTGTTGCTCATGTGGTGTGTTGTACACTCAAAAGGTGTTAACAAGCAATTTAACCTTAGTAAAAGTAAGTATATATCAGTTCGTATTGTCGTATTAATTATAATTATATGTAAACGTATGGCCGTAGCCGGCCGTAGCAATCGAATGTATTTATATTTGTGTAGGGACGGACGAATTCGACTGCGATCGTCAATGTTTAGTAGGTGTGGAGGGGGCCGTTCAGCGTGGCCGCAAGGCGGGGGAGCCCCCGGCATCTCGTGAGTCGTCAGTTAGACAACCCTGATTTAGAAGTTTTCCATCCTCACCGATTTCAATAATTTTTAGATATATTGTCGGGAGCACGATTCTGAACAACTTTTTCCTATACATGTTATCGCTGCTCGGCCTTCGTTTCCGAGATATTCGCGAAAAACTGCTACCACTACTACAATGTATTCTGCCGTATACCTACCTACAGTGCGCGTCCGTGGCAGCGTATGTGCCAGCATGGGATAAAACAAATGACGAAGCTGACCTTTGTCTACGAGATATTTGCGAAAAACTTCTTTTGACTTATTCCGACGCAACGAATTTCACTTTAGTAGTATAGCTATGACAGTTCCAACCCAGGTCCTCTGAGGGGAGCGCGGGGGCGGGGGGGAAGTGGGGGCGCGCGGCGGAGGGAAACATGGGCGCGGGGCCTGCGGGGAGAGGAAGACCGGTTGCGCGCGCACGAGCCGCGGAGTGGGGGGAAGTCGCGATGATGGTGGGGGTCAGTCCGGGCCGAGCCACCGCGGAGACCGGGGCCCACCATCGGAAACTTTTCAGAGGGGAATGACCCCCAAAAATCTCTTTCAGCCCACCCCCCGAAAATTTTTTCAAACCATTATGTGATGGAATTTTCCCCACCAACGCAGAGAAATAATTTATTTTTATTGGAAATTGTTTCGGAAGATCTCGGGAAAGATCGACGTTTTACGAACCGCGTCTTCGAAAGAGGGAAAGAGACAGAGCATCACTTTTAAAGCTAAAATTCTAGGGAGAGAAAGAGACAACACTACATAGGGGTACAATCGCATGCATTATAAAAATTTTCAAAATGATTTGCAATCGCAGCGTCTCGCGCGATCCCGTGTAACTTGAATCCTCTGGAGCGGCCGTGTAGGATGATGTCATTCGGCGGCGCGAACAACGTGGAATCTTAAAATTAGGTGTCGAGGAGGATGATGGATAAATAAAATGGAGAAATAATATGTATCGAACGTGTATCGAACGTCAATTGTACCACTTCGAACGTGTATCGAACGTCAATCGTACCACTTTGAACGTGTATTGAACGTCAATCATACCACTTTGAACGTGTATCGAACGTCAATCGTACCACTTTGAACGTGTATCGAACGTCAATCGTACCACATCGAACGTGAATGGTACCACATCGAACGTGAAACGAACGTGAATCGAACGTCTACCGTACCACTTCGAACGTGTATCGTACCTCTTCGAACGTGTATCGAACGTGTATCGTACCACTTTGAACATGTATCGAACGTGTAATGAACCGCTTCTAAATAATTTCAACTATCGGCTTAATCTAGCGTACATGTAGGAGATTAGGTTGGGGGAGGGTGAAGAAAAAACATTTATGCATTAAAAATTGATTATATTTTATTTATGCCTCTGGCGTTTAGACCACCAGTTGAATATTTTAAATACATTTTGCAAGGCACAGTGCTTTTCGTGTCTGCCACAACGCAGAGTATTAACTACATTTAGCTTATTTAGGGATTTTATATCCTTTTAAGCGTGCTAGTTATTCCAACGTTTCTGTTGCGATCAATCTCCACACCATTCAGCTCGTATCGAATCTCATCGAATAAGAACGCCATGCAATTATTTCCCAACATCACCGTTAACGCATCGTTTGGCTTATTTATCTTCAATTTCCCCTCCACATAGAGAAAACTTTCGCACGGTAATGTGTATAAATCCTGCTGCTGTATCGGTATTCTTATCTCATCGCTGTATCCAAACGTCGTGTTGACGTATGGGTTGTATGTGTGAGTCTCGAGCTTGACGATGCGATCATCAAACGTCGGCTTCCCTCCAATGCTTAGAATATCAGCCATTTTTTTCAACTTAAAGGCGTACAATGAATCCCAAAGATTTCAAAAATGCAATGTTCGCAGCACTGAGCTTCTTCTTTTTAGCGTGATCGGAGTTGTTGCAGTTGATGGTGTTGTAAACAATTTCACTTGGAAGAAACGGGTTTCTGGAGTCGTTCAATACAAGCATCTCTTTCGCACTACACGTATTATCGTCGTCGTCGTACGTGCAGTCTGATGGTAATCTCTTCACCTTGAAAATCGAGCAATCGTCCGTCTTGAACCACAACGCGTATCGTTAGATCCGTAATGACCCGTGCGATGATTGGAAGGTAAATGAGCTGCGCGGGCGTTTCCGATATCTTATATCCTGGTGGGACTCTCGGAGAAAATTCATGTATCGTATGTACACGCCTCCCATTGTTGTACGCACCAGCGGTCACGCTACATTCTATGCGAATAATGGTCACGTTCATGATATTAATTGGATCGTCAGATTCATGCCATCGTCCTGGTTCTAATACTCGATTCGTCGAGAATCCCAGTAGCGATCCAATGTTATTGGGCTTTGTAAAGTCTACGGCGAACCAGCAGTACAGTTCGCTTTTCATGGTGTTGTTGTTGGGACGCAACACTATAGGATACGCATCGTTGTCACCGTCATCGGTGCCGTCGAGATTTTTTTGAGGATATCGCTCGAGTAATCGCTGCTTCAGGTACTTGGCAATGGCGTCTAGTTTGTAGGAGCCGTGGGGAATCGTAATGTATTCATGAGTGGTGTCGACGCTGTTGTTTTTGATGCCATAGTTTGAGAAAAAGTAGAATTTATCGTTGCTCGAGTCGATGTTCGGTATTGTGTGATAAGTTTCAAAGGTTGTTAGACCAAGCTCGTAATCATCGTCGCTCAAATCTATGGGTGGAAAGTAGTTTACCGCGAGGGTGCTACTCTTGCCGGTTAGAGTGAATGTTAACGACATATTCTGCTCGAACTGCTCGACTGTTACTGAATCAGAGTGGTGGGAAGTCAATCCTTAAATTCGGTGCCGATCGTTTGTAGAAAGCGTAGACATTTCTTTTCGGCGTTTTTTTTTCGATTCGATATTCCCTGTCCGCGCTTGTACGGTGCGAGATAAAGTCCCCGGCCTTCCATGGAGCGATTATGACGTTGCATTTCCTGCAGCTGATGTTGCGCCGCCTTATTATCGTTTACCACCTTGGCGATCCCCGCCGCTCCGCCAGCCAATGATCCGAGAACACCTAGCAACGGTAGAAGTGGTAATATACCACCCCGTTTTGCTACCGGAAGAATCCGCTTTTTTGGTGCTTTCTTTGGAATCCTTTTGCGAGTTCTTGTTTTCATCCCCATTCCGATCTTCGTCTTGGCCTTCATAGCTGCCCAAACAGCCGTAGCAGCACCTCTTTCACCCAGAGTCGAGTCTCGCGCAACGATGCGTTTTCGCGCTTTGTCAGCGAGTATGTTATCTGCCGCGTGCCTTTCGCCGAGGTCGTACCGATCACAGATGAATTTCTTTCCATCGTGCCTGCTCAGTTGTGCGCTCACCAGCCGGGACAAGTTCTTGATCCATACAAAGTCCCTACATCGCCATGTTCTTGATTCGGCGTGTAGAGCAGGTTGACGTGCCGATCCCTCTTGTTGCTTGTGAGGCGCAAGGGAAAGACCGTCTTCTTCTTCTTCGTCTCGAAGGTGTACACGTTGACGGAGATGTTGTTCTGCCGCTCAAACTTCGCAATCTGTGCCAGGGACATTGGAAACTCAATGCCCTGAAGATTTAGCACGGAAGCATAAGGCGGGTATGAACTTGGGCGATCGGTGTGTCGTTCGGCGGGATGGAGAGCGGCGACCACTGCCCACGCGAAACAGGCATTGTCCGGGGATTGTACACTGATCGTTGCATTCTTCAACAACAATTCCCGCGGCAACTTGTAGTGGCATCCCGCGCGCAGTGGATTATACTTATTGACATTGACGGTCAGGTTGAGGATTCTCGCCAATGCCCACCCGCTGTCGCGTTCCTGGAACTCTTCCAGCGATGCCAGGGTGGGTTCGATGATGCATCTCTGGTACCACTCCTGCAGATCGGATGTGCCGAAGAGTTCACAGCTCCGGGTATTGATGCTTTTACAAGCATGCTTGTCACCCGCCACAAATTCGCCGTTAAACACAGTGTTCACTTTGAGGTGTTGATGTTTCCTCAAAGCACCTCGCACCTGCACCAACACAATGGTCCCCGCATCCTGGAGGAAGTTGCGCGGCTCGATGTAATTCGAATTTAACACGGCACCAGTTAATACGCGGGTATCGAACGCAGCGTCTATTTCGCGCCACAAAAGTCCTGTGCTCGAATGTCCGGCACCTTCGTGCAAGAAACCTCCGCGCAAAGAATATTTTAGCCCTTCGAGCTGCGCGATTCGAGCAACCAACGATTGCCGAACACCGATCGATAATCGCGGGCGTTTCACACGGCTCTGTTCTTCCAAAGATTCGATGCACTCATTGCACCGTTCTTCCCACGCAAGGTACTCTTCTCGCGAAATCAATCGTGCAGATTGATCCAGCAATTGGCGGGTTACTTGCGCGAATTCTCCCATGGTCGTAAATGCAATGTAAATGTCTTTTCCATGCAACACGTTGCAACGATTTGAGGTTTTGTGCAGTTTGGAGCGCATATTTATACCTAGAATGCAATTTGCTATCTCCATCAGCGTACCCCCTCCCTCGAATACAAAAACGACGATCCATGATTCATTCGTATGACTAATTGTCGCGCAAGATCATCCGACACAGTTTCTGCTGATTCCGCAAAATTCTAAGATTCGACGTTCAACACGTGTCGAGACTTTTATCCTTGAGGATGGGGCTCAAATTACATACTGCGACGTTAAGATTGAAACACATTATGGAAAAATTGATAGCTTTAAAATAAAAATGGTGTGGTGGGGGAAGCAATTACACCTCTATTTAAGACGCCTCCCGAACGCTATTCCATCAATCGCTCAGTAGCCTCAGTGACTTTCGACGGAACAAATAGTGCTCTGAAAACAAAATGTGCAGTACTAGTGCCGGAGCAAACGTTGAACGCATGAATTATTACGTTCCGATCGTGAGAGATGATGGCGTGGCTCAATGCGGGGAGGATACAGTTGTTTGGTAAGGCTTAATTTTCACATCTCAAAATTTTTATGTTTATTCCCAATACGAGTGAGCAATTTCATAGCTTTGATTGTTCTCTTAGCCCGCGCCGAACATCACGTATCATGGTTAGAAGATACGCATTAACATCCATGGACAGCAAATACTTGGAAATTGGGATCAGAGTACGGCCTACGATTGATGTGGAAATGGTTCTCGGCGACAATCGTGGGATGTTTCTCACGTTACCATGGGATACATGGGGTTCGCTATGTAGCAGTCGTATGACCATTGAAGAACGTTCACGATCACCTGGATCACCTTCGGTGCAAATGGATAAATTAACGGTGGATTTTTGTGAGATCTATAATTCTCCGATTATAAGGATGACACTACATAATAAGCCACTGTATTTCAAACCGGATACAGTAACATTTTTATTAAATCTTGAACCATGTTTAGACTATGTATATCTACGGCTGCATCAAAATGTAAGAGATGTGCAGATGAAATTTGAAACTTTTGTTAACGTGTTGCAACAGAGCGATGTTGCCTGTGAAACATTAGATACGCATCATGCTGCTAAAATAATACGTGATAGCGAATATTACTGTGAGGATTATCATGTAGATTGTGAACTGATAGCATGTGCCATCAATGATATTCTAGCTGATGCTCGTAGGAAAAAATGTTAAATTATATTTTTTTAATTTTAAATAAATTTCTTAAACGCACTTCATTGTACCATTTTATTCACCCGTCTTCCGCCTCGCCAACTAATTTTAAGATTCGACGTTTCAATAATTACTATTTCTCTGCGTTGGGGCAAAACATTCTGCTGACGCTGCATAATTCTATTTCGTTCTTCGCGTCATGAAAATGACGTCACCTTGCACGGCCGCTCCAGAGGATTCAAGTTACACGGGATCGCGCGAGACGCTGTGATTGCAAATCATTTTTGAAAAATTGTTATCTAAACAACAAAAGCGATTGTACCCCTATGTAGTGTTGTCTCTTTCTCTCTCTAGAATTTTAGCTTTAAAAGTGATGCTCTGTCTCTTTCCCTCTTTCGAAGACGCGGTTCGTAAAACGTCGATCTTTCCCGAGATCTTCCGAAACAATTTCCAATAAAAATAAATTATTATTATTTCTCTGTGTTGGAGGAAAATTTCATCACATACTGGTTTGGAAAAATATTTGGGGGGTGGGCTGAAAGAGATTTTTCGGGGGTCATTCCCCCTCTGAAAAGTTTCCGACGGTGGCCCCGATCCCCGCGGCGGCTCGGCCCGGAGTGATCCCCTCCATCATCGCGGCTTCCCTCCACTCCGCGGCACGTGCGCGCGCAACCGGTCTTCATCTCCCCGCAGGCCCCGCGCCCATGTTTCCCTCCGCCGCGCTCCCCCGCGCGCCCTCACTTCCCCCCGCCCCCGCGCTCCCCTCAGAGGACCTGGGTTGGAACTGTCATAGCTATACTACTCACTTTCCAATTTGTCCCGGGTATTAGTATTGGTTGGGGCTAGATTAGAGCGGGGGGCGCACGCCCGCTCGCGGTCGCGTAAAGCATGGTAGCGAACCGATGTGAGTCCGGGTGTGGGCCCCCCATCCGCAAATTTTTGGTTCAAATCTCTAAACTCACATCAGTTCGCTGTCATGCTTACGCGATCGCAAGCGTGCCGACAAGTTGGAACGTGAAATGCATTGCGTCGGAATAAATAAATAGAAATTGTTCGCAAATATCTCAGCAACGAAGGTCGACATTCTATTCTATCCATACGTACACGTTCGTAGCCGCACAGCGTTTGGCGATTCGATTTTGTTTTCGATTCTTTTTTAATAAACTCATATTCCTTGACGTACACGCAGAAACAGTAGATGAGCGGCGGTCTCGTGCTGGCGCACACGCTGCCGCATAATGCACGTATGGGTCGAATTCAATGCATTGGTAGTAACAGTTCGTTGCGAATATCTCGGAAACTACTACCGTGCGGCGGTAACATGTATAGGAAAAACTTGTTCAGAATCTTGATCTTGATAACATATCCGCACAGCAACGGCCCTCAACGACTTGGCGGCAACTGCCAACCAAGTGAACGAGTCCTTGGTGGCCCTCAAGGCCAACGAGGACTGCATCCTTGTGCACACCGTCTCCAAGGCCCTTGACAAGGTGACGCGCGAGGCTTGGGAAACCTCGCTGGCAAGCACCACCGAGTTTCCCAAATATGAGAAACTCCTGGCCTTCATCGAGGCTAAAAGCTCAGCATTGGAGCAGATGGAGGGCTCATCGAAGAAGTCGGCAGCCAGCGCACCCCCACCAGCACGCTCTGCTCACAAGAAGGCTGTTACCCACTCAGCTCAAGCCCAGCCTGATGCTCAAGCTGCTCAACGCTCAAGGGCCATTGCATACCCTTGCGATGTATGCAAGGGCGACCACTTTAGGGTCATGTGCCCTCAATTCAGGGGCTTGACAGTGGAAGCGCGGCGCAAAATAATTACCAGCAACAATCTGTGTCGCAATTGCTGCGGTCGACACAACACGGAGATCTGCAAGTCGACCACCAGATGCAAGTCGTGTGGCGCTCAGCACCACACCATGCTGCATCTGCCCTCGAAGCAGCCTTCTGCTCAGGCCAGCGAAAAACCAGCGCATCCACATGCTGCTCAAGGCGCAACTCATTGAAGCGTCGGTGCAGTCGTCGCACCAACCCCGTGCTCAACAGGTCTCACTCAGCTCAGCTCAACAGGTTCGTCAGCATTTGTTCATTCCGCAGCCAAGAACACATCAAGCCTTACCACCACACTGTTGGCAACTGCCAACGCTCAGCTCATCTCATCGGTGACGTCATTACCAGTTAGGATGCTCATCGATTCAGGCTCCGAACTGACCTTCATCAAGGAGGAGCTTGTTACTCAGCTCAAGCTCCAACGCATTCATTCTAAAACTTCAGTATTTGGCATTGGAGGCAACAAAGCTACTCAGACTCGAGGAGTCGTGCTAATTACGCTCCGCTCCAACCACTGCTCAGCAGCTGTGCACATTCACGCGCACATACTCAGGGCCCTGACGTCAAATTTGCCATCGATGGAACCACCTCATCAAGAATGGCCACATATCAACGGTCTTCAATTGGCAGATTCTGATTTCCTGACGTCACGACCCATAGACATTGTCATCGGCGCAGATACCTATGGGCAGATCATCAAGCCCAATATTAGGAAGGGCGATCCTTCAATGCCAATTGCTCAGTTGTCAATATTTGGGTGGCTCGTTCTTGGACCCATCACCGTTGATTCAAATCAACTCAGCTCCTTGCATCACTCTGCCACTGTGCAGCACAAGGACAACGAGCTTCAAGACCTACTGGCCAAGTTTTGGATTCAAGAAGAACTCCCAATAGACACACCAACTCTTCTCACCCCTGAAGAACAAGAATGTGAGGATCACTTTCGAGCGACACACACGCGTGATTCTACAGGACGTTACATCGTGCGCATCCCTCTCCGATCACCTCCGAATCTACTTGGTAATTCCTATCTGACTGCACATGCTTGCTTGAAGCGCACGCTTAACAAGCTCAACAGAAACAACGAGTACTGCAATCTGTACCAAGCATTCATGAAGGAATACAAGGAGCTTCAACATATGGTGAGAGCACCATCCATATCACCTAACACTTACTCTGTTTTCTATCTACCACACCATGGAGTGATGAAACTCGACAGTGAGACGACAAAGTTGAGGATCGTGTTCAATGGATCGAGCGCGACTACATCTGGGCACTCAATCAATGACCTCATGCACACTGGCGCCAATCTTCTTCTCAACATCACGGATGTGCTATTGTGGATCCGTCAGCACAAGTTCATTTTTGCCACAGATGTGACAAAGATGTATCGTCAAGTCAAGGTGCATGAAGAGGATCAAGATCTCCAGAGGGTACTCTGGATAGACGAAAATTCAAAGGAGGTGCCTTACAAGCTCACCACAGTCACATATGGAACGAAGGCTGCTCCATTTCTGGCTGTCAGAGCTCTCCTGCAGTTGGTGGAAGACGAAGGTCATCGCTTCCCACTGGCAGTGCCATGCATCACCCACGCCAGATACGTTGACGACATATTTGGTGGCGCTGACACAGGTGAGTCACTCATCACAATTGCGCAACAATTAAGAGACCTGTGCAACGCGGGAGGTTTTCCACTTGCCAAATGGCATTCAACTTTCCCTCCGTTGCTAGAATCAATTTCAAAGAACACACGAGCCCATGGCTCAATCATATCACTAGACGACTGCACTACCAAAATTCTCGGACTACATTGGAATGTTTTCCATGACAACTTTTCATTCTCGTCAAAAGCAAGTTCAACTTCAACGCTTTCTAAACGGCTCATCCTCTCAGAAGTAGCTAAGATATTTGATCCCCTCGGATTTCTGTCACCAGTCATCATTCGAGCAAAGACACTTTTGCAAGAATTGTGGCTGCACAAACTCAGTTGGGATGATCCTTTACCATCCCAAGTCACTGCTCACTGGCTCACCATCAGAGAAGATTTAACAAGTCTGGCCAGACTCTCAATACCAAGGTGGTTTCACACCCTCAGCTGCTCAACAGTGGAGCTACATGGATTCTCTGACGCTTCTCAGCTCGCCATGGCAGCGGTAGTTTATCTTACCGTGACATCACCGTCCACAAACCACAAAGTGTCGACACTCGTGTGCTCCAAAACGAAGGTAGCACCCCTCAAGAAGCTCACAATCCCGAAGCTCGAGCTTACTGCAGCTTTGATGCTTGCGAAGCTCATGAAGTATGTTCAAGCAACCCTGCAGCTCAACATTGCTACAACACATCTGTGGACGGATTCTCAAGTGACACTAATCTGGATCTAGACTCACGCCTCACGCTGGAAGGACTACGTACGGAATCGTGTCTCCCAAATTCAAGAGCTCACCCAAGATGCACACTGGAGACATGTTCCAGGGAAGTCAAACCCAGCGGATTGTGCATCAAGAGGCCTAACAACAGCTCAGCTTGAACAGCACGAGCTGTGGTGGACGGGACCATCATGGCTCATTCAACCCAGTGACTCATGGCCACCTCAACCAGTTTTGAAGGACGACGCGAGTGCACTCGAAACTCGTCCAGGAATTTCAAATCTGCTCAACATCCAACAGATCAAATACCACTGGGACCTCATTTACAAATACTCATCTCTTAACAAACTTTACCGCATCACTTCAGTTTGTTTCAGACTCCTCACAAGAATCAAGAAGTTGCCATTGTCCCTGCCAATCATCTCACTTTTACCAGAGGATTTGGAATGGGCCAGGAACTTCTGGATTAAAGCCACACAGGCAATCTACTTCTCGATCGAGCTCAAGGTGCTCAGCTCAGGCTCTTCGATGCCAACATCCCATGTGTTCAACCGACTTACGGCCTTCATCGATGAACAAGGAATTATTCGAGTTGGAGGCCGACTCAATAATGCCCATATGGTGTATGAGAGTAAGCATCCTGCAATTTTACCTCGCCATTCACGTCTGTCCACTCTGATCATAGACCATGCACATCGCCAAACTCTGCATGGAGGGACCCAGCTCACCCTCGCTCACATCAGAAACAATTATTGGATCATCGGAGGGCGAGCGCCAGTCAAGACTCATGTGATGCGGTGTGTTGTTCGTGCTTGACAAAGGGGGATCCGTGCTCATCAACTGATGAGCCAACTACCTCTTTCGAGAGTTACACCCTCACGACCGTTTACCCACACTGGCATCGACTACGCGGGCCCCATCACTCTCAAGACGTGGAAAGGGCGAGGCGCAAAGACTCAGAAGGGCTGGATCTGTGTCTTCGTCTGTTTCACAACCTCAGCTGTGCATCTGGATGTTGTCACAGATTACTCAACCGAAGGATTCATCGCTGCCTACAGACGGTTCACAGCAAGAAGAGGAATCCCAACTAAGCTCTACTCCGATTGTGGTACGAACTTCATCGGAGCTGACACCATGCTCAAGAGTATGTTCATTCAGGGCTCACAAGATCATCAGCAGCTCAGTCAGTTGTTTGTCAATGACAACACTGGCTGGTGCTTCAATCCACCAGCAGCTCCTCATATGGGAGGCAAATGGGAAGCAGTCGTGAAGTCAATCAAACACCATCTTCGGCGCACAGTCAGTGAGACGGTACTCACTTACGAAGAATTCTGCACACTTCTTACCCAAATAGAAGCCATGCTAAATTCACGACCGCTCGAGCCTCTCAGTGATGACCCTGAAGACATCTCCACCCTCACACCGGCTCACTTCCTCATCGGGCAGCCCCTCACAACGCTACCAGAACCATCTGTCGAGCATGAAATCATCTCACCATCAGCCAGGTGGCGGCTTATACAACAACGGACTCAACGTTTCTGGACTCAATGGTCATCACACTATCTCCAACGTCAACTCTCCATCTCGAAGTGGCACCACCCATCGAATGAGATCAAGATTGGATCCTTAGTGCTCATCACTGATGAACGGTTTCCACCGAGCAAGTGGCCACTTGCTCGAGTCGTCACCCTTCACCCAGGAAAGGATGGGCTCACCAGAGTGGTGACGCTCAAGACTGCCACTACGACACTAATCAGGCCAATTGCAAAATTGGCAATTTTGCCTGTTTCAGATTCTACATCAACATCATCAAACAGCTGTTGATGGCGGGAGAATGTTTGAGATTCCATTAGTTCCCTGCTCCGCCGCACCCAAGCTCACCGCAGCACCTACCGGGCAGCGGGACACGCCGCTGATCGATATTCGATCAGCCGATCGATACTTCTAGTCGCCTGCTCAGCCAATCACCGATCACCACGTACAGCGAGCGGCCCAATCACGACGCGTACTTTCTTGATCGATTCTCGAGGATTGTTCGAGAAGACGCTCAACGGTTTTCGCGTTCTCTTTGTTCACTCTTGTTCATACCGCTTGTCGAAGCAGACGTGTTTATCTTTTGTCGGTCGCAACGTGTGAACACCCTCAATTCCAATCTTTTGTGCTCAACTCAACTAGCTTGTGCGTTAAAAGTGCTCACGCATCATTGTATACGCGCTTCAGCTCAACACGTGAGTTTCATCGACCGTGGATCGTATCCTGCGCGCGTCCGCGTGGTTCGGTTGCGCGATAAATCTCACCGAGATTACTTGTGCTCATTCCTTGCACATAGTGCTAATCATTGTGACGATCTGCTCATTGTGAAGAAATATTTTATAATACATTGACTTTGTCATCATTGACTCAACTTTGGCGTGCCCTGCTTCACTTTCCCACCGTCGTCCCTTAACCTCACATTCCAGCGTGCTCACTCATCTAACTTCCTAACATAAATAATTACCGAAATGAATGAGTTTCCAAAACACAGTTTGTTTTAATTGGAAATATATTTATACTTTTAATAAACACTTTGCAATTTTATCAGTTCA
Organism: Andrena marginata; assembly: GCA_963932335.1. Lineage (NCBI taxonomy): Eukaryota > Metazoa > Arthropoda > Insecta > Hymenoptera > Andrenidae > Andrena > Andrena marginata. The sequence continues at coordinate 22,046,677 of OZ010663.1, forward strand.
TCTAGTTGAACTTCTACTAGAAAAGTGGCAAAAAATATAAATATTGAAGGGAAATTTTTTCGCTTCATCAAGGCTGGCGTTCCAACGTGCGGCCGACGACTGTGGCCGGCCTATTGGAATATGCTATTGCGACTAACTCAATTCCGAAAAAAATGTGGGTTAGTCCGTTGTTTGCTCTCACTGCCTCAATTAACGATATTACGCATAAAATTAATTTGCAGGACTGAAAGCCCGTTTCGTTAAAAGTAGCCAGATTTAAATATTTTTTTGTCAATTTAATCGAGAGAATGCAAGGAATTCATTGATGTTGTCACTTTCATATTGATACGATGAATAATAAAGAAATTCCGTTTCTGTATAATCTGTACAATGTGTGAGCGATATAAATGTCGCTGAGCTCGAGTCTCGCCCAGCATAAAATAACTTTCAGATATAAATATAAATGAAAGTGAGAACATTATTCGAAGCTTCGGATGAATTCCCGTCGAATGAAAACATTATTCATGGCGCTTCGAATAATAAATAACTCATCGTTATTTATATTTGATGAGGTTCGAATAAAATTGTTGCCTTTTATTCGAAACCAATTTTTTATTTAAAGTACTTTTTTGTCCATCTGTGCTTCAGAGTAATTTCGTTTCCTACTCCATTGTCAGGGAAACATCTTTCGATTTAACATAAGAAGTAGTTTCTTATTTTTGTTGGAGGAGGAACATACCACATCCGATTCCTAAATATTAATCATACTGACCGGATAGAGCATCTCGTCAGGGTCGCGGTTTATGGCCATATTGTCCCGCAAATCGGCGCGGTGGTTAACAACAGTACCTACGCGCGGGTCTGAAACCATCGTACGCACTACCCACCGAACAGCAAAATACGGATTAACTCATTATCAGACTGAGGAATGCCTAAAATTATTAAAGACGACGCCACATACTTTGCACTTTAGAAATGCTCACTAACAGATGTTGTCGAAACATTCTTAAGGCTGCCGTTCCAATGTGCGGCTGGGGACTGCGGCTGACGACATACCCACTAGTGCCAGGGAGAAACAGATGCTATTTTACATCAAACATTGGTATGAGTTGTATATTAACATTTTTCTTATAAACTTGCTGAATAATATTCAGTCTTTTCAGTGCGAAAAATGGAATGTTGCAATTTTCCCCCTATTTCTTGGAATTCAGCCCCATTGTACGATATATAATACAGGTTATTACTTTATTATTGGCAAATATTGTCAAATTTATTTTTCGCAGTTACAAGGACAAATATATGTTGATTATTCAAGTTCGCGGAAGGTAACTAAAAAGCCGAAAATTACTGATATTTCTTCAATGGGTTTCTTATGGAAAAAGGACTGCACATAATGATTTATTTGCTATTACTTTGCAGAATTGATACTACACATTTCTGATCCCAAATTGTTCTCTTTTGTATTACCAAATTAAAAGACACGATTCAAAATTCTGCACAAAACAAAGAATTTGACATGTGTTTATACGCAGATCAGATGTGGCCGCCACGATATTTTTCCTTTTTTTTTTTATAAGAGCTCATATTATTAGTTTACAAGAAATACAGGGTGTCCCAAAAATGCTGCGGTTCCTTGAAGGGGGTGATTCAGGGGGTGATTGGAAACAACTTTTTCCTTTGCGAAAATGTTCTCCGAGGTTTCGTTAACGAGATATTAACAAAAAGCACCGACCAATCAGAGCCCGAGATTGGAGGCCGAGTTCCCGCGGTAGCGTGGCCGCGCGCCGCGCTGCGACTACGAACAAGCAACTCGGCATGCATCGAAGGAAATTGCAGAGAATGGCAAATGAAAAAGACGTAACAAATAAAATCGAACATTTTGTCATGGTTTGTTTGTCATTTAAAGTGAAAAATGAATAAAGGATAAATGGATGAAAATCATGCGTAACGTAAAAAGACAAATACAAAGGTTTTTTTTAGAAGAATCGAAAATAATAATTACTTGGAGTGAGAGGATAAGGAACACGTAAATTTCCTTTTTTAATAACGTACAAACGAAAAGGTAATGCAACAGGGAACGAGCGAAAAGTGATCGTAGTTCGTTATTGTGATAAAAATCCATAGTTCAATAACGTCCAACACTGTTGTTGATAATGAATAACTCCGTTTAAAAACTGCGAAAAAAATTTACGTACGGAAATTTGGAGAATTATCACCGGAAATTAGCCATAACCTGCGTTAAATTTAAAAAATAATAGTCGCCAATAATGTACCTAAAACTCACCCTTTCGGAAATTCACCTGCAGCTTGAAAATCTGTGTCACTAGGTCACTGAACCGATCCTGGTCATCGACAGACGCGCCGAATGCACAGCTGATCTCAGGTACACGACGCCATCCAAAGTTAAAGGTCGCAACGTCAAGTGCGTTCGGGTTAATGTACCGAATATTCACTTCACTGCACGGCTACTAACACTGATCATTAATTTATTTTTCATGGAACGTGTTGTTCCTACGTTATAAAAGTGGTGGAAATGAATTTTTACTTGGCGTTCGGAGCCGTGGGTATTTCCGCGCAAATTCTCACGCTGCAGCACTTGCGTCCTCGTTGTTCGGGGGGTGCAACCAGAACATCGCGTAATACTCTTAAGCAGAGAACATTTCTGCGACGTGATTGCTTGCTGACTGACAAGATTTTTTCCAAGCGACTTCTTCTACCCTCAAATAGTTTCTCTCATGCCATTATGAGTTGACCCCCACCAGGCCAAGAGGCTTCAGGTAAAAAGAAGCCAGCATATTTTCGAAACACACGTGCTTCGCAGAAGTGCAACGAACGGACTATCGTGCACTTTTACAAAAGTCCGCGTTCCGTCCTTTTACTGCCAATGTACTCATTGCTTCGAGGTAGGCAGCAGACACCACGTGTTTCGGTTCGAAAGGGACGGAAGAGAAGAGAAACAGAAAGTCTTCGAGTTGCTATAAAGAAAAAAATCCTGTTTCCAGTTTCCATTTTCCGATACTCTGAGTTCACGTCTGCTACGAGGCGGAACCAACTAAGCCATAAATTACCCAAAACTGTAGGAAACCGTTGTCTACCGTCGACTAGTGGGACAGAACGGTCATAAACCGCGACCCTAGCGAAATGCTCTGCGTCGACGAATTCCGTGCGAGTGAAGCCTTGAGGAGGAGATACTGCTGTGAAGAGGACCTCTTTAGGACAGTGGCCGTTTGGGAGGGATGCACGTGGTGTCTGCTGCCTACCTCGAAGCAATGGGTACATTAGCAGTAAAAGGACGGAACGCGGACTTTTGTAAAAGTGCACGATAGTCCGTTCGTTGCACTTCTGCGAAGCATTGTGTTTCGAAAATGAGCTGGCTTCTTTCTACCTGAAGCCTCTTGGCCTGGTGGGGGTCAACTCATAATGGCACGAGAGAAACTATTTGAGGGTAGAAGAAGTCGCTTGGAAAAAATCTTGTCAGTCAGGAAGCAATCACGTCGCAGAAATGTTCTCTGCTTAAGAGTATTACGCGATGTTCTGGTTGCACCCCCCGAACAACGAGGACGCAAGTGCTGCAGCGTGAGAATTTGCGCGGAAATACCCACGGCTCCGAACGCCAAGTAAAAATTCATTTCCACCACTTTTATAACGTAGGAACAACACGTTCCATGAAAAATAAATTAAGTGATCAGTGTTAGTAGCCGTGCAGTGAAGTGAATATTCGGTACATTAACCCGAACGCACTTGACATTGCGACCTTTAGCTTTGGATGGCGTCGTGTACCTGAGATCAGCTGTGCATTCGGCGCGTCTGTCGATGACCAGGATCGGTTCAGTGACCTAGTGACACAGATTTTCAAGCTGCAGGTGAATTTCCGAAAGGGTGAGTTTTAGGTACATTATTGGCGACTATTATTTTTTAAATTTAACGCAGGTTATGGCTAATTTCCGGTGATAATTCTCCAAATTTCCGTACGTAAATTTTTTTCGCAGTTTTTAAACGGAGTTATTCATTATCAACAACAGTGTTGGACGTTATTGAACTATGGATTTTTATCACAATAACGAACTACGATCACTTTTCGCTCGTTCCCTGTTGCATTACCTTTTCGTTTGTACGTTATTAAAAAAGGAAATTTACGTGTTCCTTATCCTCTCACTCCAAGTAATTATTATTTTCGATTCTTCTAAAAAAAACCTTTGTATTTGTCTTTTTACGTTACGCATGATTTTCATCCATTTATCCTTTATTCATTTTTCACTTTAAATGACAAACAAACCATGACAAAATGTTCGATTTTATTTGTTACGTCTTTTTCATTTGCCATTCTCTGCAATTTCCTTCGATGCATGCCGAGTTGCTTGTTCGTAGTCGCGGCGCGGCGCGCGGCCACACTACCGCGGGAACTCGGCCTCCAATCTCGGGCTCTGATTGGTCGGTGCTTTTTGTTAATATCTCGTTAACGAAACCTCGGAGAACATTTTCGCAAAGGAAAAAGTTGTTTCCAATCACCCCCTGAATCACCCCCTTCAAGGAACCGCAGCATTTTTGGGACACCCTGTATATAAAAAAAAAACATAATTCCATAAATTTTTAATTCTGACTTCTTTCGTTATATCTGGATATTCTGTCCAAACGTGACGATGGGTCGCAGTGCGGCTAGAGTTGCTAGACTGCTTCTGGAGCAGTTATACGGCAGTCGCAGTGCGACTAGCAGATTCTCCAGTAGCCTAGGCTGCTCATGAACCAGATGCGCATAGACTATAGCAATCCTAATGCGGCCGCAGCAGTCGCAGCCGCACGTAGGAGTTGAGATGAGATGAATGCTTTGCCATTGTACCAGTGTACTGCGGCTGCCGCTAGTGTCACGGGATCGCAACTTTTTTATATAAGGAAGACTGATTAATTGACTATCTCTTTATTCGTGTCGTTCCTGCCCTTTTATACAATGCGGTTGCCATGCAGCGCAGGTAGGTACACCTGGCGGGGGACATACCCGTAGTGGGGTTATTACGTATATGACACTAGCCGCACATTGGAACAGCCACCTTAAGGCGGTTGGCCAGTGCGCAACGAATATAAACATCGCGTGTTCGAATCCCAGCGCCCGAGACTCTCACATTTTCTGACTCCAGCAATAATTACGCATTTTCATTAAAGATCACAGAAACTGCCACGAATATCGAACAAAATTAAATAATGTGTTTCAAATATTTCCGCACTTACAGCTGATTGCGGAATTGCCGCACTATCATAGTTCCTCGACTGACAATCAAAGAAACACCAAGTTTTCTTGTCATATTCTTTTATGTAAAAGAAAACTATTGAATCAATTGAACGGAATTAATGTGACAATTTTGTTCAGTATTTGAACTTTTCTACATAAGATGTCAAAGACTTTGGCCTATTATTTCACATTTAATTGTGTATTTATATTTCTCAATATTGCGTTTTCCCATAAGAATATATGTTAAATTGAAAGTGCAATAATTTAAAAACAGCGGAATCAGATTTTCTAAAATTATGCAGGGGATTTTACTATTGCATAAGGATTCAGCCCTCCAATTTTCAAAGGTTTTCGCGTATTTGTAATGTTACTAAAGTTCATCTTTAAGGTGGCATTTAACGAAGCCCCAATATGATAATATATTGATGATCTATTTTGCTTTTGTTTTTTTAAAAGTGATAAGGAAAGAATATGAATAAGAATATAGTATATTAGGCCAACTGATGAACGCGCCAGTCTGCTGATTGTCCATTAAGGTTCGATCCACACTATCAATCCGCTCTTGGTCTGCTCACGCCCCACTTTCGATTCGTCCACACTATTAAGTCGGACGAGTGTGGACCATCAGGGACGTGCCCTTTTTACATTTTTCTTTAAGAAGTGTTATCTTTTTATTTTTGCAGTAGAATCATAGGCAACTTATGTAACGTGCTATTTTTCGCAGCTAAAGGTAAACCGTGCTATTTTTTGCAGTGAAGTACTAAAATGTCCGTTTCGTTACGAAAGAGTATAACATGTTATTTTTCGTGGTCATGGATGAAAACATACTACTTTTTGAGAACAAACTTGATAGATTCTGTTTGTCGAGGTCAGAAAGATCAAAGTGCTAGTCTTCGTAAGATAAATGAAATATGCTACTTTTCGTAACGCACGTCGGAATAGTCGTGCTTCATAAACTGGACGGGATCTTTAGAAAACGTATGATCAACATCCCTAGTGATCAGAGCCGCCGAAAACATGACAAAAAATCCATACGTTCACATTCCATCATTTATCATTATAAAGATGGTCGTTCTGGGGTGTTTTGGGGTCACAGAATCTGATTCCGTGGTCAAAATTTGTATTAATTTTTCAAATTAATTTTGAGTGATTATTTAATTGATGCGACGAAACGAGAACTTGCTGGTCCGTATGATGAGCAAACAAGAGCACGAATGTTTTTGTATGATGGTTTTAGTCACGGATATTTGACTAAATCAATCGAGCCAGTTCGTACGATGACTAGAGTATGACAATTGGTTGATCAAGAGTCCTAGTCACGAATGCTTGACTGGATAACTATAATCGACTGTATCGTTGATTATCTTAGAAGAGCTGATCGAGGTTTTTCACGAGATATGAATGCGTACGCTTGAGAGACGATTGAATTCTGACTCGTCCAGCACTTCGACGTCGAAGGTAGACAAGACATCAGAATTTTGAGAGGTTGTCAAATTGCTGATTGGTTAGCTTTTCACAGAAAAGGAGGACCCTTCCTTCCGTGATTTCGCTGGTGGAGGAGGAAGCTCCTCCTTCTTGGTGACGTAGCCGAGGAAAAACCAGACATCTGGCTAGCAACCCTAGCCACGTTGTTCGGTACGAGCGTTTAGCCAGGGTCACGGTTTATGACCGTATTGTTCCGCGAGTCAGTGGTGGATGACGGTATGTACCGGTCTGAGGTTACAGTGTCCCGCCCGTTGACAGAGCAATTTAACAGATTATTTCAGAGCGAAAGCAGTCGAAAATACCACAAAAACGGCACGATATCGATTGCCAGTAGATATCCTAAACCGATTCTGGACCAACGGCTGGCGAGAAGGTGAAGCGGGGCGAGGAGGGTGGAGGAACGGGGTCCGTGGAGGTGGGGACTGCGACTCTGGAGCACTGGAGGGGGGGGGCGGGATCTGTGAGCAGGTGGAGGGTGTACCGCTGATGATACGTCACGCGTCGTATGAAGCGATCCGCAACCCTCTTATCACCCCAAGGTCACATCTCACCCCGATAGCGGTGACGTTTGAAGAAGGAGCGCAAAAGAGAAGTACGATACTTTCGTATATGTCTCTGTCTCTGTTCCTCTCCCGGTCGGAAAAAACATACCGCGGTACGACGCATAGAAGATGTAAGGTGAAACCTGCATGGTCCTACTGTGTAATAACCGCGCCAAAAACACAAAAGGATCGAAGGTCAAGTTCCGAGAATAATGAGGTACGACGCGTAGAAGATGCAAGTCGAAACCTGCATTGTCGTAGCGCGTAATCCGAGAATAATACGTAGCAGCATCGGTGCGCGCGCCATCTCGGAACCGGGAAATTCAAAACGGATAGCGGCGACGTTCGAACAAGGAGTGCGAGAGAGGTACCTACGATATTTTCGTATCTCTCTCTCTCTCTCTCTCTCTCTCTCTCTCTCTCTCTCTCTCTGTCGGAGGTCAGAAAAAACATACGGCGGCATGACTTTTAGAAGATGTAAGGTAAAACCTATATGTTGGTATGGCGCGATAAGCGTGCCAAAAACATAGCACCGTAACGATGGAAGGTTGATTTCCGATTATAATACACAGCATCGGTGCGCGTCTATTCGCGCTAATGAGTGCAGGTAAACATTCGAGACGAAGACGCATATGCGTAAAAGCGCCATATGACTTAGGGTACAATTCTAGGTATTATTTCAAGGGGATGCAAGGGGGTGGGGAGAGCTGAGGTAGGGATGGTCGTGTATTTAAAGAGGGTAGCATTTTCGACAGGACAAATTCGCGAATGGTAACGCGTCGAAAGAAGGTTTCGATATAATCGGTGCGAGTATCGTGCTTTTACGAAAAAAGTATCTAGTTTCTTTCTACGTACATGTAGCATAAGAGTATGAATAATAAGAATTAGAATAATGGAAACGTTCGAACAGGCTGTTAGAGTGTTGACCGAGGCGATTCCACTTTTACGCACCCACGAACAATACCATGAGTGGCTCGAACGGTGCAACGCGGTTTTGCAACTCGCCGCGGAGTTTCGACGCGAAACCATAGTGCGGGGAAATAGTGAAGTGCTTTTAAAGGTAGTGATGGTAGGCCTCCGAGAAATGCGCAGGGTCGTATACGTGAAAATGTTACAACGGGCGGAAATAGATGAGCGGGAGCCGCGAGGAGTAGTACATATATATGTACTACATCTATTTCCGCCCGTTGTAACATTATATATATATATTATATATATATATATAATATATATATATATATATATATATATATATATATACAGGGTGTTCCAAACTGCTGCGGTTCCTTGAAGGGGGTGATTCAGGGGGTGATTGCAAACAACTTTTTCCTTTACGAAAATGCCCTCCGAGATTTCGCTAACGAGATATTAACGAAAAACATCGACCAATCAGAGCGCGTGCCTTCCGCCCGAGCTCCCGCGGTAGTGTTGGCTACGCGGTAGGCGACTGCGCTTGTACTACGAACGTACGAACAAGCAAGTCGGCATGCATCGAAGAAAAACGCGTTACAGTTTTTTTTTTGAAGCAGAATCTTAAATAATAATTATTTGAAGCGAGAGGACAAGAAATACGTAAATTTCGTTTTCAAATAACGCATAAACGAAAAGGTAATGTAACAGAAAATGTACAACAAGTTATCGTAATTCCTTATTGAGGTAAAAATCCGTAGTTTAACCGCTTCGTTCCCACGGACGTGTTATGTCGCGACGCCGATACTGTTGATATAAACTCACAGACGAGTTATCACGCGACGTAATGCCGTTCGTGCGATGCCACAGACGAGTAAACGCGCGACGCAATGCCCTTCCTGCGATGCCATAGACGAGTAAACGCGCGATGTCACAGACGACATATCTTGCGTGCTTCATTATTAAATTAAAAGCTTTAATTCGAAAGAGTGTTAATTCCGGAAACGGTATAGACTATAGACAAAGAAAAACACATTGTTTTCAGGACAACTGGTATTTATTATTATTGTGTGTGATATAGTTCAAAACATGGGGTTGCACATATTGGTACATCGCAATTTTTACAATAATATCTTGTTTCTTTGCGGATCTTTTTTGTTTTGCACCATGCACAACGTTTCATGGGATGACATTTTTTATTTGTTGGTGGTAATTTTTTTAAGAAACATCTAGATTGAAAACGAAGAGGATGAAAATAATTTCTTTTTCCTTTGTTATAAAAATTATCCATTGGGTTATGGTAGTGTTTCAGTAGCTAACAATGTAATCGGCGGACTACAGCTACCGCGGAGCAGAAACAGAAGACGCGCTTTTACTCGTCTGTGACATCGCAGGAAGGGCATTGCGTCGCGCGTTTACACGTCTGTGGCATCGCACGAACGGCATTACGTCGCGTGATAACTCGTCTGTGAGTTTATATCAACAGTATCGGCGTCGCGACATAACACGTCCGCGGGAACGAAGCGGCTAATAACGGCCAACGCAACTAAATTTAAAAAATAATAGTAGGATTTACATAATCAGTAGGTACAAAACTACCGAATTTATCATAAAAATGGCAAAAGGTAACTAACAATGGTGGAAATTATTTCGATGATTGAGTTATTTTCATATTATTTAAATCAAACTGTTATTGTATCCTATAATCGGAAAGAATTTATTTCTACACCTAATAATCACCAAGAAATTAAATAAAACTGACCCATTCGAACATTCCTTTCCTTCCTTTTCGGAAACTTGTGTCACTGGGTCACTGTACCAATCCTGGTCATCGTTGGACGAAAAGTTTTATGGTAGGGTAGCGCCCAGTGCTCAGCTGATCGCAGGTACACTAAGGGACAGATTTGGCTTCCCTTCGGAAATTTGGCAACGTTGCATGTCGGGTCCCCCTGTGTCGAAGAACCACTGAGTTATGCCTAGTGACAATGGTGACAATTTTACAAGTTATTATTTAATTTGCTAAAATGAATTTTGCTTGATAAAACATTACACGTAAGAGGATGATGGGCTCGATTCCTCATCTATTCGGCAAAGAAGTAGCATGTATTGTAGGTAGAAAGTTTTTAGTCTGCCAAGCCGAAGTCTAGGTAAACGCACGAAATCCCCATATCGGTGTTCCAGCCTGGGAAGGCAAGGGAAGGCGTTCTGTCCGCCGCAACCCTAAGGTAGCCGCTGTCTGCATAAGACCCTCTCACTTGCACATAAAGCCCTGTCCTTGTTTAGCACCATCCCTGTCTACCGCATGCTCTCCGTCACTCCTGTGCAGCGAATTGGCGCTAAAAAGCTACTTATTTCTTACGAAGGAGCAATATCGATGGTCCTCACTATCGATAGCTTATTTTCACTACCATAAACTGGGGTGACTTTACCCGCCGGGGTGACATTGCCCACCTTTTTACTCTGACTCAAAAATTACCATATGATTGAATTCGCTATTTTTTTTTCGTTCGACCTTGGAGAAATTATTGCTATCGAGTACAAAGCACCATATGTTGTAATTACTTCACAATAAAATAAAATAAAGTCTTTTCGAAAAGTGGGCAATGTCACCCCGGGCGGGCAAAGTCACCCCAGTTTACGGTATCGATAGTTATCGGTATTGACAATCGTGGGTTGACATCCGTGCAATTCTGATCGCTTTGCTTAAGAACTGCTGCTAAAGCTGATAAAGCATTAAACTTAGCATAATAATAATCAAAAACATCGAAATCCATTAGGAAATCATCAATGGTTTCGATATATATATCGATGTCCCAATATCGATTATAAAAACATCGATGTATCGTTAACATCTCTACTTCAAGTTCAAATTTTATTGTAAATTACTGAATCCCAAAGTTCGTAACACAGTTAGGGTAAACCGATCAGTAATTGACCGCATACCAGTGAATGACCATTAGGCAAAGAAATGTCAATTATAAATTTAAAAAAATATTATATGTTTATAAATGGAGTGTAGTTGCACTTTTAATATCCCATATTTTTAGTTACGCGTATTAAGCAAACATTAATAAGTACAATTCTTATTAAAAGTATGCGGTCATTTATTGGGCTTCTACACGTTTTGCAGTTTTTAATCGTTTTTTTTTTAAATTACGATAAGAATAAGTAATTATTTTTATAGAAATTTCAAGACAAATAAATTTAAATGCAATTTCAACAGCTGTTTTGTTGTTATACATAAATATATTTAAGTATTAATCTCAAAGGTCCACAAATTTAACAATTCGGTCATTCACTGGTTGTTTTACCCTATTAAATTTGTTTTATTTGTTTGTGAGGAGAAAGAAGGGATACGAAAGGAAGTAACGTGAGGGTAAGTCCAACTTTTGATTGAAAATAGGTTTGATATTTAATTCTTTTTCTTCAACGTGAGAGTATGGCTCTGAAAAGAGCCGTTTTATCTTAAAATGTTCTTTAAAGTGAACCGAGTTATTCCTCTGTTTGATTTGATTGTGGCTCTGAAAAGAGACGTTTGGTGTCTGACGTCCTCAACCCTTCAATAATTTGTCCAGTGCCCATTGTTGTTGATTACTGACGATAATCGATTTGGAATGGATCGTCGGAGATTTGCAAAGTATTCCGGCCTGCTTCTCAAATCTTCCCATACTATTTGAGCCCAATCAATCTAACCGGTAGCACTGCATGTTCGAGTTGAAAATTTCTTTGAACAAGTAAAGCATTAAGAAGAAATATTTCTTAGAATTTCATGAGGAACAAATAAGTACCACATTCGTATGTTTAATAATTATACAGAGTTTTCGCCATACCACAGATAATGCTGGCGTAGCGGTATGGTCGAGCAGGGTTGACCAGGCCAAAGGTGTGTCGCACGTTTTGGTTGCCGCGGCATTCTTTATTATTTTATTACTTTATAGCAATACCTGGTTGACTGTCACATTTTCTTTCGTGGAAAAAGTTCTCAGGTATGGCATTAATCGTCAAGTCTTCTTTCGCGATCGTACGAGGACGATGGCGCCAAACATTTCTGTGCAAGACAGGGCGCGAATTATTGTAATTTATTCGCGAATTGTCATTGTCTTTCCCTACTTTCACTATTACATTCAGCAGATATTTTCGTTGGCCGTTTCGATGACGAATTTCCCTGTTCTTCCCTGTGTAGCTGCCATTGTCGTTCCCGAAATTCTCCAACACGTTGAGCAGATATTTTCAAAGGCGTATGCGATACCGAGCCACTTTCTTCATTATCAGCTATTTTTCCTTCTTGAAGTGGCATTATTACAGTCAAATCTACAAATGTGCATTAGGAGGATCTAAGATGGCTTTATCAAAGGAAATGTGTAAAGTCTATCGTCGTTCCATGAATTTTCTCATACTTTCTGTAGATGTTGTTTGCTGTTCGAATGTCGATGCAACCCGTTCTTCTTGCATTTGTCGTTGCCGTTCTCTACTTTTTCTTCGTCATTCAGCTGGTGTTTTCGCTGTCTGCTGAGATAACGAAGTTCCCTGTTCTTCGTGTAGTTGTCGTTGTCGTTCCCAAAATTCTCTGTCAGCTCGAGTACGTTTCTTCGATGGTGGATTAGATACGGGACAACTGTCTTCATTTTCACTTAATCTTCATTTTCGTAGTGGTATTCCTACGTTCAAATCTACAAATGTCCCAAAGGAGGCTCTATTACAATAATTCTTGGATAATTTAATCCCAAATGTCATTGTTGTTCCCTACTTTCTTTTTTATATCCTAGAGGTGTTTTCGCTGGCTGTTTAAATTTAGAAGTTCTATGTTCTTCATGCTGCTGTCGTTGCGGCTTTCTAAATTCTCTAATGCGTCCTGCAGATTTTTTCGCTGCCTGATTAGCTACCGAACAACTGCTCTCCTCTTCATTACCATTACTTTCTCTCATTTTCCTTTTTTTGAGGCGGGTGTCTTACTTTAAAATCTACAAATATATACAAAGGAAGCAGTAGTCTCTTATTTAGTGTAATCTGAAGCACAAATTGTTATTGAAATATTCGTCTTTTAATTAGCTCTTTTGATTCCGTGACCGTGTAAATTCTACAACGCTCGATGAATATTTTGTACAAACGGCACCGAACGCATATCATTCACATGTACACTTCACTTTGAATTGCAGGTTATTACCTCAGATTTGTTTGTAACAAAAAGTTGGCAAACATATGAATTCCTTTATTAAACAAATAAACGCTGTAAATCAATGATCGCGGGGTGAGCAAAGCGATTCCCCCCGGGTGTTGGTCGCCAAATGGGTGAGATGGTTGTAGAATTTTTAATTTGAACAGCATTCCATTAATCTTGGATAAATGTAGAAAAGGGGGACAACAAACACATATCTTTTTGATTTCTACATGAATTTTTTTCATGTCATTCCCTATCATATCGACACAATACCTAACCGTGATCTTTACCGCATCTATATGGTTTACAGTAACCTTATTTTAAAGCGTTACAAAGATTGTGTGGATTCAAAACAATGACTTCCATGATTCTATGGTTATTATTTCCAAACACAACATGAATTTAAAATTCAAATAAACATGAATTTTAAAATCCAACGGTATTCCAGTAGAAAAGAAGCACAAAAATCGTGACATAATCGACCGAAAGCTGTGATTTCCGCAATGTTTTACTTTATAAACTTAACACGCAACATGAATTTTAAATTCGAACAGTTTGCATTAAACCTCTATAAATGACCAAAAGAAGAGCACCAAACACATATCTGTATATTACTCATAATATCCCCACTTTATAGCGTTGCAAAATACGTGAAATTTAAAGCTTTACAGAAAACGTGACAAAATCGCTGATCACATATGATTTTAAAGAACTCACTCACAAATCCAGACCTAACCGTGATCCTTCCCACACAGCACACTTCGTTGCGGCAAAGTTGCAGGATAGTTGCATTAACCTTGCGTCGTTGCATGATTGCAGCGCAATGTCAATGTATGGTTGCTGCGACGTTGCCGTGCAACATTGCACGGAGCGGACATAGAATTGTTGCTGTATAGTTGGGGCATAGTTGCGTTGCAATAATGCACTGCAACTATGCCGCAACTATGCCGTAACTATGCTGCAACTATGCTGCAAGTTTGCTGCAACTATGCTGCAAGTTTGCTGCAACTATGCTGCAAGTTTGCCGCAACTATGCGGCAACTTTGCTGCAACTTTGCCGCATCTATGCCGCAACTATACCGCATCTATGCTGCAACTATACCGCAACTTTGTCGCAACTTTGCCACAACTTTGTGGCGTTAGCAAATTTTAAAACATAATATCTCCAAAACCGGCTGAAAGAAAGTGTATACATTATACCTAATTGAATTCGTCTTGAAACGCACTATCAAATGATCTGTTAAAAAAAAAGAGTTCCGTTTAGAAAAAAAATTGATCATCGTATCTCGTAAAATAATAATACAAGAAAAAATCGTCTACCCTAGTGAATTTGTCCCCTCCAACCATGCAATTTCATGTAAAAAATTTCTTTTATATCTCCAATACGTTAGGAAATATCCAGGTGTTTACTGTTCCCGCGGACATCCTGTATAATGAACTAAAATATAAAATATATGTCGGAGAAGGCAACCGTTTAATTAGTTCCAATCATAAGTCAGAATCTACTTTACTGGTGGTACGTGTTTTTAACGTACGAAGTAATTACTATATATACCATCTACAGTAATTTACATCCATGAAGGTTCCGTGACCATAACGGTAGAGCGTCAGATTGTCATGCGGGCGGTCCGGAGTTGGGTGGCTACAAGGTGGATCTCGTCGTGACGGTCGGCCGTCCGCTGGCTCCTCCAATTATCTTCTTTTTCGTAGTCTCTGCTGTGCTAATAGTATCATTGTTTGCAAGTACGACCGATAGTAATTGTGCGGTACCATTAAACTATTCGGTACACCGTAAATTTACCCGTGATATCAGTTTATTCTGCTTTCTTGGGGAATGCACATGGCGAAAAACGAGGTATATCTCCGGCATCATCAGAGAAGGATAAGACTACTAATGAACCATTTAAAAGAGTAAGAGGGGTGAAAACGCCAAAACTCCATTCGTTGCAGCTTGAAAAGCTCTATAAAAGCTATGTTAAAGATTATGCAGTCAAGAAATCAACTAGCAATATCATCCCTAACCTGAAAGTGGCCCGCACGGCCAAACCGCCAGCGCCCAGCGTAGACAGCGGCCATGTTCAAAACACCCCCCATTGCTCTTCTTTACCGGCTGATGGTTGGATAACCCGCAGAAAGACCTGCAGGTCTCCAACTCTATTTACGAAAGATACAAACGATGCCCCCATTGATGAGGACAACCGATTCTTGCCCCTTTCGGGCGTCGAAACAAACGCCGAGATGGACGACACCCCAGACGTGGGGGCAAAGACGGGCGCCATGGCCAAAACACGCAAACCTCCGCCGATCTATACTAGTGGCACCACCTTTGAGGTTATCATTGGAATAGCCAATTCGCTAAATATTCCAAAAACAAAAATCACTGTCAAAGAGAATGATGCTGAGAATCACACCATAACCACTAGTGCCCTTGAACACCAGCAACTTCTGGTTGCGAAGCTCTCCGAATTAGGCATACAGTTTTTTACTTATACGCCGAAAGGTAGTAGGCCAAAATCCATCCTCATTAAAGGGATAAAAGGAAATTTCGATCTTGAATACATCAAGAACGAGATTCTGGACCTCCGGATTCCCACTGTAGAAATTTTAAATATAACCAGCTTCTCGTATGACAAAAAGCAGCCTGAGAAATACCACCACCTAATTCAACTTTCGGCGGACAGTAAAACAGCTGAACTGTTCAAAATTAAAGCCCTAGCTTACCAAAAGGTGAAATGGGAGCACCTTAGAAGACAGCCCCTATTCCAATGCAAGAAATGCCAAAGGCTTGGGCATGCTAGCAAGAATTGCCACCTGCAATATAGATGCGTCAAGTGCGCCCAATCGCATGAACCAGGTGCATGTGCTATAAGTCTACAAGATGGGAAGGAAGCCCTCAAGTGCGCCAACTGTGGCTGGGCTGGTCACCCAGCCTCGTACAAGGGCTGCCCCTTCATGAAGTTTGCATTGAAGCAAAAAAGAGAGATCAACACCAGGCATCTACGCGACATAACCCAGAAGGTTAACAAGCTCTCCTCGACTATCAGAGCACATACGTCCTTCGCACAGGTGCTTTCGGGAAGGCCCTCTCAACAGTATCTGAACGACCCCAACCTGCTTAAACCAAGACCAACACAAAGAACGCCTATAACACCATCATACCCAGATGCCAACGCGGAGCTGCCCAACAGCCAGTCCCTCCCCACGAAGCCTCCAGCATGGATTGAAGAATTAAAAAACGAGTTCGCTGCACAGGTTGCAATCCAATTCCAAACCCTGGCGGCGCAAATAGCGGCGAACACAGAGCGGATTGATTATATGTTTAACACCCTTTTTACAGACTGAGCTAATGGAAGGTTCCGTATTCTCTAGTCAAATTAAGATAGCAGCTATTAATGTAAATTCTATTGTAGCCCACCAACGCAGATTGGAGCTTAACCAATTTATTGCAGAGCACAACCATGATATCTTATTACTATCGGAAACTAAGCTTAATGCTACTCACAAAATCTCTCTCCGGGACTATGATATTATAAGAAATGACAGGCCGAATGCAATAAGGGGTGGAGGCACGGCAATCGTGATCAAGCGAAGTATTCCGTATACAGTTTGTAACTTCCCTTCATCTGCAAGGAATGCGATCCTTGAATACACAATAATCAAACTCCCCACGAGAGGTAACAATAGTATATTCATAGTAAGCGCATACGCCAGGACTGATAATCGCGATCTCTTTATCAGATAGTTAAATAGTTTATTCACTAGTCTTAACTTACATTGTCTCAATAACTTTTATATTATTGCGGGCGATCTTAATGCCAGAAGAAAAGAGTGGGGCGACAGAGCAGATAATCAAAGAGGTGTTTTCATGAGTCGTTGGGAGACGATGCATGAAAACAGATTTAAACTTAGAGTCATCGGGCCATCGACCCCTACATACAAGCCGGCGCAGACCTATTTGGACATATGTCTCGTTGATGCGAGGCTGGGTCTACTGAACGGTGTCAATGGTCGGGCTAGCACTTTACCGTATGATAGTGACCACACTGCAATCACTCTCAGATTCGGCCTCGGTAGCGATGGATTTAATTTCACTCCCTGTCCACCAGTAAGGCACCGGCTCAACTATAAGGCCACTAAATGGAAAAAATTTTCTAAGAAGATTGTGGCCCTTGATGATATTACTATCCCCGAGGACCGCAACCTAGCAATCCCAGAAATTGATGAATACGTCCAAAAAATCAGTACACTCATCTCTGAATCAGCTTCCATAGTAGTGCCGAAAATAAATGCCAATTATAATAATACCTTGCAATACGTTAATCACAAGATCAGGAAACTACAAAAACGTAAAAGTCAACTGGTCTCCCTGCTGTATTATCTCCATATAATAGATCCAGGCTTAAAACTCCCGGCTTCGAGACAAGCTAAAGCATTGCTGAGATATACCATTAAAGAACTGAGGTCGGAGTTTAGAATGGCCATCGAAAATTTTTGGACCCGTCTTGTAAAAAAAATAGACCATCGGAACCCGACATCTTTTTTCCCAAGGATCAACGCTCTGTTCAGACCAAAGCATCTAGAGGGTGTGAAAGACCTCCACATTAGCCGCGACAAGGGGGATATTAACCAGAGAAGCCGCTGTGACACCTCCCAGTCAGTTATCTTGGATAATAATTTTATAATCTCAGACCCGCAGGATAAGCTTAATATCATTGGTGCATTTTATGAGTCAATAAATTCTCCCCGTCCACTGAATTCTGGTACTCGTTTTAAAGAGATCGTTGATGATGCAGCTGATAAGCTTAAATCTGAACTTTGCACCAGGAGAGAGCAGTTTATTACAACCACCCAATTTAGTGATAACAATAAGGCCAGCAACCCCGCTTATCTGGATAATACGCCCCATCCCTTTTGCAATATCGCCTCTGTAAATTACATATTGAGAAACCTTCCCAATAAAACATCGAGTGGTCTTGATAACATCCCTCCGATACTACTAAAGCACTTATCCATTAAGACGGTGAGGGACCTGACAGTATTATTTAATAATGCCATTAATCACAACTACTTTCCAACAGCCTGGAAAAAAGCTAAAGTACTCCCCATTCTGAAAAAAGGGAAAAACCCTCACGACCCATCTAGTTACCGACCAATTAGTCTCACCCCCAGCCTCAGCAAAGTTTATGAGTCAGTCATTAACGACAGCATAGCTTCATTCTGTTCTGACAACAAAGTCATCCCTGACCATCAATTTGGCTTTAAGAATCGACACTCGACGGTCCATGCGGTACATAAGCTGTTGGCTGATTTAAACACCCAGGTGGGCAATTGCAAGCTCGTTGGAGTGGCATTGCTCGACCTGGAAAAGGCCTTTGATTCTGTGTGGCTCAATGGCCTAATATACAAATTATTGAAGAAGAACTTTCCGAAGTGGCTAGTGCTTACGATCTGGGACATGATCAGGGATAAATCGTTCGTTACCTGGGATGGCATTAACATCTCTTCGGAGGAGTTCATGATCACAGAGGGGTTGCAGCAGGGCACGGTGAACTCACCGATACTTTTTAATATCTTCACGAGTGACCTCACAGAACTATTTGGTCTGAATGCGGGCATGTCCTTGGCACTGGCGTTCGCAGACGATGTGATAGTTTATACTGTTGGTGGCAGGGTGGCGACGGTTCGCGACAATCTTGAATCCCTGGTGAACAAGCTGAACAAATACTATATGACATGGAACCTTAGACTCAATCCCGGTAAATGCGAAACTGTCTTGTTTAGAAAGCCTATCAATTTTCTCTCCGCTAAAGCAAGGGCTGGG
Source organism: Andrena marginata (assembly GCA_963932335.1). Classification (NCBI taxonomy): domain Eukaryota; kingdom Metazoa; phylum Arthropoda; class Insecta; order Hymenoptera; family Andrenidae; genus Andrena; species Andrena marginata. Next base: position 22,065,795 of record OZ010663.1, read on the forward strand.
AGCAATCAATTCCAAATCCAGACACTCAGCCCTGGCACCAACAGTAGTGTAAACATCCCGCATAAGAAGACGGTCAGGTACTTAGGAGTTCAGTTAGATTACCTCCTAAGAGGTAACAAGCATATTGACATGCAGGTAGAGAAAGCGCGCAAGGCATTCATGGCCAACAGCCGAGTTTTTTACAACAAAAACATATCTAACAGAGCTAAGGTTATCCTATATATGCTGTTAGTCCGTCCAATACTAACATATGCAGCCCCTATATGGTGGAATTGCAACCACACGGTCATGGAGAAGCTCAGGTGTCTCGAACGTAGGTGCCTCAGGACCTGCCTCGGGTTATACCGCTCCCAGTATTCGGACTGGCAGCACTATGTACGGAACCAAACTATCTATGAGACAGCGGAAATCCCTAGGATTGATTCGTTCACCCTTCGCCTAACCCGTGACTATTTTAGCGGGCTCGCGAACATTGACAACGCCGTGATTAGGTCCTCCTCCATGCAGCGGGACGAAGTCTCTAAACGTCAGATTGCTATTGGCTATGTCGCCCCGCAAGCCTTTATTTACTGCGACCAGTGTGGTCTGCTGCAGAATGAATGCAATATCCCGATTTTGTATCACTGGAAGCGCAACAAGGCGAACAAAAAAATCGCGCTGGAATATGATGCGTATAATACTAGTCACAGTAATTTTACGTTTTCTATTGCCTTACCTAAACGAGACCGACGGGACTTCCATAGACTCAATTTTGAGAAATATTGGTGGCTATCGCCTACTTGCGCACATATTCCAGAAATGCTACGACGCAGAATATACGGTGCTTAACTCCTTCTTGGAGCTGTGATTAGAAAGGGTACCTTGTGGTCCCTCCTACTCTGTGATACCTAGACTAAGGGTAGGTCTCCACCCTGCTGTATATAGTTAGTACATAAGTTCTTAGTTAGTAAGTTTATTTAGCGTTAAGGTATCGAATCATATCGATTCAGGGGTTTTTGTAGCAGCCGTCCACTTTTCCCCATGTAGCAGTACATTATATAATGACAGACAGTGCAAATTAGTATGTAATTGCTCATATTTTATTAACATATAGTTTATAATAGTCAGAAATATCTATATATATAATCTTATATGTATTTGTATCGAGAGAAGTCTTTCCAAGAGTTACGATTGGCATTCGGACAATTGGGTAACTAGTTCCCAGTGTTCAAGACGTGTTTGAGCATTTTTGTATATGTTGTTAAGCTCACATATGTACCTGTAATTGCTCTACGGCACATTAATAAACATTTAAAAAAAAAAAAAAAGCGGTCCGAAGTTCGAGTCCTGTCGTAACCGATAAGTTTTTTATCAGCCAGCTAGCAATCACGTCGCAGAAATGTTCTCTGCTCAAAAGTATTACGCGATGTTAGTAGTATAGCTATGACAGTTCCAACCCAGGTCCTCTGAGGGGAGCGCGGCGGAGGGAAACATGGGCGCGGGGCCTGCGGGGAGAGGAAGACCGGTTGCACGCGCACGAGCCGCGGAGTGGGGGGAAGTCGCGATGATGGTGGGGGTCAGTCCGGGCCGAGCCACCGCGGAGACCGTAGGGGTACAATCGCATGCATTCTAAAAAAAGAACGTCTCGCGCGATCGCGTGTAACTTGAATCCTCTGAAGCAGCCATGTAGGATGATGTCATTCGGCGGCGCGAACAACGTGGAATCTTAAAATTAGGTGTCGAGGAGGATGATGGATAAATAAAATGGAGAAATAATATGTATCGAACGTGTATCGAACGTCAATTGTACCACTTCGAACGTGTATCGAACGTCAATCGAACGGTATCGTACCACTTCGAACGTGTATCGTACCTCTTCGAACGTGTATCGAACGTCAATCGTACCACATCGAACGTCAATCGTACCACATCGAACGTCAATTGTACCACTTCGAACGTGTATCGAACGTCAATCGTATCACTTTGAACGTGTATTGAACGTCAATCGTACCACTTTGAACGTGTATCGAACGTCAATCGTAACATTTTGAACGTGTATTGAACGTCAATCATACCACTTTGAACGTGTATCGAACGTCAATCGTACTACTTTGAACGTGTATCGAACGTCAATCGTACCACCTCGAACGTGAATGGTACCACATCGAACGTGAAACGAACGTGAATCGTACGTCTACCGTACCACTTCGAACGTGTATCGTACCTCTTCGAACGTGTATCGAACGTGTATCGTACCACTTCGAACATCAATCGTACCACATCGAACGTGAATCGTACCGCTTTGAACGTGAATCGAACGTCTACCGTACCACTTTCAACGTGTATCGAACGTCAATCGTACCACATCGAACGTCAATCGTACCACTTCGAACGTGTATCGAACGTGTAATGAACCGCTTCTAAATAATTTCAACTATCTTCTTAATCTAGCGTACATGCAGGAGTTTGGGGGAGGGTGAAGAAAAAACATTTATGCATTAAAAATTGATTATATTTTATTTATGCCTCTGGCGTTTAGACCACCAGTTGAATATTTTAAATACATTTTGCAAGGCACAGTGCTTTGCGTGCCTGCCACAACACAGAGTATTAACTACATTTAGCTTATTTAGGGATTTTATATCCTCGTAGTCAATGTCCAGCGTCTCGATGATCACGTCCGCTCTCGTATTTTCATCCAGGAAATCCGCAAGCCAGTCGCGTTTCTGCAGGCCTTTAACGTATATGATATGGGATGTGTCATCTTCTTCGTCGATCGCATCAGCTACAGCTTTCGTAATTAGCTGTTTAGCCATACTGTACGGAACGTCTCCATCGTCCCAACGTAGTCCATGATGTTTTGCCACCAACTATCGGATGCTTGATTTATCGGATTTTGTAAGAAGATATTGCGGCATTGAACTCCCAAAAATATAGTGCGAGAGAATTGTCCCCTTGCGTAGGACAGCAACTTCCTTGACGATAAATCTTCCATCGACGATGAACCCTTGTAGGTCAACGAATGTTGGTACAGCTATTATCGGTACAACTTAGAGGTCCGCTCGCTTCCAAGACAGACGGGAGAATGCAGTTTTTCTCGTAAAGCATCTCAATTTTCACGAAGATATTTTTTGCGAATTTCACACAGGAGAGGGCGGGCAAGTAGCGTGGCAATTTAATTCATTTTGTGCACCACGTTTGTCAGTGGATTTTATGCAACCACCGGACCGTGCAGAATCAGACAGTAGGCTGTAGTATTTACCGGCACATTCTCTTTACACTCGAATTCTATGCGCACGTCCACGGTGCCATTCTTGATCGACTCATTTTGTCGCGAGCAATCAATCACCACGATGGGGCCAAATTGTAAAAATTCAGCCACGGTGAATAATGCCTCGTTGCAACTATGTCCATAATACGATTTACCGAATTGCGTATACATGTGATACAAGATGGCATGCTTATTTTGGTCAAAGGCCAAGTTCGTGTCATCGTATGGGTAAAATTCCGAGTTGAGAAAAAGTTTTACATTGGTCAGTTTACAGTTGTTGAACTTAGTAACATCTTCGCTCATCACATTCCTTCGACCAGTCTGTAGAGCAAGGATCACGCATAGCGGCTTCTCCAGCTGTGCAGATGCCTTCACGGCCCACGAATGCTTGGTCGTGCTCTGTAAGAGAGGATACTCGTACAGATCCCACGATTGAAAACAAATGCTCAGGTTTTGTCCACTTTCCAAAGTACGTAGCAACGATAGCTTATTAACGTCGTTCAGCGTCACATGAGGCATCCGCCATTGTAGTTTAAGTAATTCAATTTCTGGTTCCAACATCGGTGATCCTATCAGTGCATTGTTGTCCTTGCGCGATCGTATTAAAATCAATTCGTGACGCGCATTAATAATCATGCGTTTGTAGTCCTCGCAAAATCCCAGCAAATATTTGAGTGGGACGCAAAAATTGAAATGGTTTTTCACTAATAGCCCATCGCGTCGTTTCAAGCCCCATCCGGCATTCTCCATATTTTTGTCTTCGTCCGATGTCAGCGATACATAGTTTTTAAGCGTGCTAGTTATTCCAACGTTTCTGTTGCGATCAATCTCCACACCATTCAGCTCGTATCGAATCTCATCGAATAAGAACGCCATGCAATTATTTCCCAATATCAACGTTAACGCATCGTTTGGCTTATTTATCTTCAATTTCCCCTCCACATAGAGGAAACTTTCGCACGGTAATGTGTATAAATCCTACTGCTTTATAGGTATTCTTATCTCATCGCTGTATCCAAACGTCGTGTTGACGTATGGCTTGTATGTGTGAGTCTCGAGCTTGACGATGCGATCATCAAACGTCGGCTTCCCTCCAATGCTTAGAATATCGGCCATTTTTTAACTTAAATGCGTACAATGAATCCCAAAGATTTCAAACATGCAATGTTCGCATCACTGAGCTTCTTCTTTTTAGCGTGATCGGAGTTGTTGCAGTTGTTGGTGTTGTAAACAATTTCACTTGGAAGAAACGGGTTTCTGGAGTCGTTCAATACAAGCATCTCTTTCGCACTACACGTATTATCGTCGTCGTCGTCGTACGTGCAGTCTGATGGTAATCTCTTCAACTCGAAAATCGAGCAATCGTCCGTCTTGATCCACAACGCGTATCGTTAGATGCGTAATGACCCGTGCGATGATTGGCAGGTAAATGATCTGCGCGGGCGTTTCCGATATCTTATATCCTGGTGGGACTCTCGGAGAAAATTCATGTATCGTATGTACACGCCTCCCATTGTTGTACGCACCAGCGGTCACGCTACATTCTATGCGAATAATGTTCACGTTCATGATATTAATTGGATCGTCCGATTCATGCCATCGTCCTGGTGCTAATACCCGATTCGTTGAGAATCCCAGTAGCGATCCAATGTTATTGGGCTTTGTAAAGTCTACGGCGAACCGGCAGTACAGTTCGCTTTTCATGGTGTTGTTGTTGGGACGCAATACTATAGGATACGCATCGTTGTCACCGTCATCGGTGCCGTCGAGATTTTTTTGAGGATATCGCTCGAGTAATCGCTGCTTCAGGTACTTGGCAATGGCGTGTAGTTCGTAGGAGCCGTGGGGAATCGTAATGTATTCATGAGTGGTGTCGACGCTGTTGTTTTTGATGCCATAGTTTGAGAAAAAGTAGAATTTATCGTTGCTCGAGTCGATGTTCGGTATTGTGTGATAAGTTTCAAAGGTTGTTAGACCAAGCTCGTAATCATCGTCGCTCAAATCTATGGGTGGAAAGTAGTTTACCGCGAGGGTGCTACTCTTGCCGGTTAGAGTGAATGTTAACGACATATTCTGCTCGAACTGCTCGACTGTTACTGAATCAGAGTGGTGGGAAGTCAATCCTTAAATTCGGTGCCGATCGTTTGTAGAAAGCGTAGACATAGTTGTCCGCAATTGCTCTGATCGTACTTTTGATAAGACGTACGATTGTATTCAATTTTCACAGCATCTTTATCCAGATATTGTATGAATTCCTTAGGTGGTCGAAGATTCCCAAAGCTGTCGAAATATATAGCTGGACTCCCTCTCTTCGACTACGCCACCCAATGAGTCCCAGGCCCCTCGACATTGTCCAAATTTACGATACCGCTCTCGTTTCGACGTACTCTTCCGGCTGGTAACGCGATACGCATAAAAACACCTCTAAAGAATGGAATACGCATACGTTTTGCCAACTCTTCCAATTGTGCATCGGTAGTTACACCCGCAGGCATTTTTATTTTCTTTTCGGCTTTTTTTTTTCGTTTCGATATTCCCTGTCCGCGCTTGTACGGTGCGAGATAAAGTCCCCGACCTTCCATGGAGCGATTATGACGTTGCATTTCCTGCAGCTGATGTTGCGCCTCCTTATTATCGTTTACCGCCTTGGCGATCCCCGCCGCTCCGCCAGCCAATGATCCGAGAACACCTAGCAACGGTAGAAGTGGTAATATACCACCCCGTTTTGCTACCGGAAGAATCCGCTTTTTCGGTGCTCTCTTTGGAATCCTTTTGCGGGTTTTTGTTTCCATCCCCATTCCGATCTTCGTCTTGGCCTTCATAGCTGCACAAACAGCCGTAGCAGCACCTCTTTCACCCAGAGTCGAGTCTCGCGCAACGATGCGTTTTCGCGCTTTGTCAGCGAGTATGTTATCTGCCGCGTGCCTTTCGCCGAGGTCGTTGCTACGCGAATACGCAATATCGTGTTCTCGACACGCTGCGTACAACGGATTGATGCCTCGATCGCCTCTAGCTAATCATTTGGCCAGATGAGTTCCTGGGCCGCAAAACTGGTATCCCGGATTATGTAATTCGATAGGTAGCGCGTTTATCGCCCGATTTAACAATCCACTGCCTTTCTTTACTCTCGTCGGCGACATTCGCTACAGTTTTTAATCAATGGTGCTGGACCGTCGATATGCGTTCGCTGCCAAGGGCGATTATAATGTTCCAGACACCGACGATACTGCTGAACCTCAGAATCGGCTTTTATATGCTCGGGGAGTCTGTCCCACAACTGATCAATGTGCCTGCCAAACTCTCGGAGTACAATAATCTTTGGTATATATTTCAACTGCTCAGAGGTTAGGTCTCGAATATCACAATTATCCGACAGGATCAGAAGCATTTTGAATACTGAACCGTTTTGCTTCGGTGCGGACCTATAAATAGGGCGCTTCGACGTATCAAAATCATTTTTCACAGTTCACGGAGAGGATGCGATTCGTGCGACAACCTGTGACGATACGCGTGACAAATTTTGATGATAAATCGCGAGTGATGTCTTCGAAAACAAGACGCAGAAATGGTAGCATGCTGCCAAACACTATCCGTTGCGTTATTTGTTGCCCATCAAATTGCGAAAAACGTGCTGGTCAGCTTGTTGGAAAGTCCTCACGGCGTCCGCTTCGAGAACGTGTACGTGTACTCCAAGTCCTTGCAACAGCCGAAATATCAGTACTTGGAGAATTTATTGACTCCGATAGATGAAATTGGCTACTTTACGTTTTCGAATAACAGTGACGTCATCCCACCGAGCGAATCGCTTCCGAATTCTATTTTTATCTTTGATGACGTGGCATGCGACAAGCAAGATACGATAAGGGAATACTTTGCAATGGGGCACCACTCGAACGTTGACTGCTTCTATCTCTATCAGACATAGGCAAAAATTCCCAAACATCTTATACGCGACAATGCGAATGTGCTGATTCTGTTTAAGCAGGATGGTACCAACTTGAAACATGTATACAACGATCACGTAAACACTGACATGCCTTACGAGGATTTCTGCGCTTTGTGCCGTAATTGTTGGCATCGGGAGTATGGTTTCGTGGTAATAGACAAGGATAGCGCCATGTCCAATGGACGTTATAGAAAGGGATTTAACGAGTTTGCCGTACCATGAGATGGTCAATCGTCATCAACACGTCGGTGGGAAAGCAACGTCTGCGGCACAACGGTGATTGATATCGATACTCTGGAGATTAAGGATCGCCAGAGAATAGCGAAGGAAATTGTAAAAACCAGCGATTCCATTCGCCGGAAACATCAGGCTTTGAAGACTGGCAAGATGGAGGAAGATATCGCGTTGGAGAGATACTTTAAACCTATCGTCGAACCCTTGAAACATATTGTGGAAAATACCACAACAGCAGAAGCTGACACATCACCGCTGATGAGTACAGACGTTGAAGGGAATGAAACATTAACGCTTAAAAAAATCCATCCGAAAGGGAACACATCGCGCAAGGCAAAGAGGAAACAACACGGGCCATTGGAATATTCACCCATAACCTCGACACCAGTTCAATCGAAGCGGAAACGACAAAATGCTACATCAAACGATTCTCCGGCTCCTCCCACACCAATAAATACATTTCCCAATGTGCAATCGCTCTCAACCGTTGATGACGACGTTTTTGAAACTAGTCCCGATGAGTCGTTTGTAACATCTATTAGACAGCAATTCCAAACATCCGCGGGACAAAAAACGATCCGCAGTCATTTCGGCCCGCTGGGGCAAAAATACATGAGTGCAATCCTAAGTAGTGATAAGGATACAGCAATGGACTATGTGTACGGTGTATACTTTGACAATAGTAGAACGATGCTTGGGGATAAGGCTTTCGATATAGACAAGGATGATAATATAATCATAGATGGTGTAAAATACAGAGGAACACCCGGCCTTTACGAATTGATTTTTATGAGAATTCTTGACGATACTGTATACACCGATGCCGATAAACAATAATACAAAAGTATACTGCTGGAAACGAATGCCCACAGACGCGGTCATGGTGCTAAAAATCCCATATTGGGCAACAAGGGATACAAGTACAAACATGTAATTGCACCGCTAATTCCCCGTGCATCGGCTAGTAGGGCAGGGAAAGGTCTAACAGTGCCACGAGTCATGGTGGTAAACGATAACAAAATCGATTACGTACACTGGGGCGATCCCAACGAGCTGGTGGATCGATTCCGTTTGCTCGAAGCGTCGCGTCAGGCGGGTAACAACTCTCACGATCCCGAAATTCTATCGATTATCGAGGAACTCCGCGAGGTAGGCCTCATTATATAAAACCGCACGCCGATGATGTGCGCAGTATGCATCGAGATGCCAATCAACAAATTTGGGGTATCGCTCGAGAAGAGTGGAGCAGCTAGAATGGACTATTACAAATGGAGCGGTTTGCTTCGAAATTACATGCGAGATAACGCTCTTTGCGTAACCGGTGCAGACTTTGATGCAAAATCACGCAAGATACGACGCGTAGCTGAGCCGGTGGCCGACACCGATGCTGTCAATAAACTATACGTGGAAAAGAGCATTAAACTTTTGAGAGAGCAGCAGGAAGAATTAGAGAGGAAGCTGGTCGTGTTTCAAAGAGATATGCTGACGTTGCAAAACAGTGTTCAAAAGATATCGCAAGTGTCGAATTCTATCCCGCAGCCGGACAATGAAATTCGTAAAGTTAAAGGCGCTATAACCGCTTTTGCTGCGGAGCAGCAACTTGACCAGAATTTTCTCGGATCAACGGGAAGCACTTAATGCACGTACCTGATAATTATCGCATCATTCGTGTCCAAGACACCTCTGCGATCAAACATGCAGCCATTATCGAAATCCAAGAGTAAAGAAAACCATGGCCACAAGAAGCTACAACTCGTTGAGGAATTGCACGCTCCAGCTCGAAGACATTTTCCGCGGAGGCGCGTCATCGTGCATGGATACAATGATCTGTGGCAAGCTGACATTGTAGAAATGCGTCCATACTCGCGATTCAACCAGGGTCACCACTACATACTCACCGTCATCGATGTGTTGAGCAAGTATGCGTGGGCATTACCGCTCAAGACTAAAAGTGGTGCTGAGGTGACTAAAGCGCTTGCAAAGATATTAAGAGATCGATATCCGAAAAATTTGCAAACCGATCAAGGAAAGGAATTTTACAACACCGTTGTGTAGAAACTCTTGACAAAGCACGACATTAATCATTATTCGACGTATTCGGTGATGAAGGCCTCTGTCGTAGAACGTTGCAATCGAACTTTGAAGAACAATATGTGGAAACTGTTCACGCTGAATGGGACCTATAGATGGACCGATGCGCTACCAAGTCTACTTGCAGAGTATAACGCACGAAAACATAGAACCATCCGAATGCGTCCTTGCGATGTTACCCCTGCGATTGCTGATAAGCTGTTAGCCACCGTATACAGCAACATAAAGATCGCTGCTCCAACGAGATTCAAGTTGGGCCAGTTTGTGCGCGTGAGCAAATTTAAAACCATCTTCGATAAAGGCTATACGCCGAACTGGACAACGGAGGTGTTCAAAAGAGCCAAAGTACAGACAACTGATCCCGCGACGTATCTGCTGGTCGATTCCTGCGGAAAACCCGTTGCCGGAGGATTCTATGAACACGAGCTGCAACGCGTCACCGATCCTGATGTGTATCTAGTGGAAAAAGTGTTGCGTAGAAAGGGGGACAAGGTGTACGTCAAGTGGCTGGGATTTGATAAATCACACAATTCTTGGATAAATAAAAATAATGTATTGTAAATAATAATAATAATAATACATGGTTCAATAAATACAATGATGCATATACATGTGTGAACAATTTTTTAACACATTAATTCCACCATTTATAATAATCAAGTTAATAAATACAATAATAATTTCTATACATATGCAAACAATTTTATATTATACAATAATTCCACTATTTATAATAAATACAATAATTCCACTATTTATAATAAATACAATAATTCCACTATTTATAATAAATACAATAATTCCACTATTTATAATAAATACAATAATTCCACTATTTATAATAAATACAATAATTCCACTATTTATAATAAATACAATAATTTCTGTTTTACAATGGAATTTGGTAATGACCCCAGGACAGATTGTCGGTCGAATCGGGTACGATATGCCGCTTGTCGTCGTGTGGGCTTAGAGCGATTTTAGATTCCGAAATGGTGTACACTTTATGCAATTTAGACCGTATGCATGATTGTCTGCGAACCATTTCGATCTCCCTTTGCAAACACTGCGCGTAGTCGTCGAAAGTTATTGTTCTAGCTATGATGTTGGTCTTGACGCCTTTCGCCTCTTTCGTATCTATTTTATCGTCTACGCGAAGTGCATACATTTTCGTTCTAAGACCTACGAATTCGGTCATTATCGCACCGTTATTTTCGTCCTTCATCAGCCCTGGAATCTTCTTATTTACGCGCGGCATATTATATACATTGTCAATAGGATAATCGCTTGTGTCGAATCTATCGATATTGAGCTTCATGGTCTCGTAGATATCGTCGCATCGAATATGATAAATGAGACTGTCTGTGTCGGTGTATACAATTTTACAATTTGATCCATGCTGGGGAGACAAGTACTCGTGGTGAAATTCATACAAACAAATTTTTGATATGTCTAGAATACACATACCCACGTATATCGGTTTGTTGAATTTCACCTCGAGTTTTCGCAATTCAACAGCTATTAAATTTTCCGAAAAAACACTTCTGCTGTGGAAATTCGGTTTCGCGATCATTGCCTCCGCGCCATACCGCCCTTCCCAATGTGTTAAAAGTTTTACGTCCACGTGATTTCGCACATTTTCCATAGTTTAACCGAATACCGCGTTGTTCATCAATTTCTACAAATTTTTTTCAAAGTCGTTTGTCGCGTCTGTTCTAAACCGTGTATTGAGTTCGATGTAATCGCGGAGCCAGGGAGATTGAGCGAATTGAAGCACGCGGTGTATTTTTGTAATACGAAGACCATGACGCGTGCACTGCTGCAGGTTACGGTAATGGATAACGTAACGCTGCTTATCATATACCGTCGCGAGTAACTTGTCCTGCCTGCTGCCAGGTGGTTTGGCACGCGTCGGGCAGACCGGTAGATCGGCATGAGCGTCGTGCAGACGTTGCGGATATTCCAAATGTACCTCGAGAATGTATCCCGTGGGCGAATCGATCGGGATAGAAGACACATAAAAATTTGCAGCATCTTCGACCCATTGAAATTTAGCGTATGGTAGGGACTGACACATTGCCCATCCATACAAATTGTTCACGTCAAAGTACATCAAGTACGATGACACTTCCGATGCGTCGTAAGATGACATGTACTTGTTATTGGCATGTGCATATCTTCCGGTACATTGGCTTAAACACCCACGTATACCGCGTTCGATAAACATGATCATATCAACGTCGGTGAGCAATTCGAATGTAATTTTGGTGTGTTTTAGCATGGCATCCCACGTGAAACCATGTGGAGTATAATAATGTGCTGAATCTAGTCCATAACTCCTGATACAACTTTCGCGAAAATTTTCAAAAATATCTGCCAATAACAAGACATCAGTTTTCAAATTCAAATCGCTGAATTCGCCCAAGGTTCTAATCCCGAAACGCTGCCAGACTGTCTCGGCGTGCGCGTAATCGGTCTCGGATACAGTCTCACCCGTTAACAAACTGTGGAATGACTCGCGCGGCGGTAAGCATGAATCCTGCAGCTTGTTCGCGCAATCAAGGTATTCGTACGGAAAGACACCCTTTCGCGTCAATAAATTGAAATCTTCGGTGGATAATGTTTCAAATTGGGATCGTAAAATTTTTAATTGATCTGTGCTGAGAAAAGATGCTAATTTGTCGAGACTGGTATTGAGAAATTTGTACGAATCGATGAATCGTAATTAAATATAATTTCGCGAGTCTGAGTCAGCCGTATCTTCGACAATTTTAGTGAAAGAAATATACTTTTCTTTAGTAATAGGCAATACGTCAACGTGACCTTCGAAAACGATAGCAATTTCCTTGATAATGAAATGTGAATCGTTGCCGGATAAATTATGGAAAACTATGGGGATGTAAAACGCATTTTTATAATTTAAATTGCACTCCGAATGTGCCGGGCCTCTAAACTGTCCGGATAGATGACAATGATCGCGAACTCGTACATCACCAGCCTTGAATGATTCTTCGCAAATATGACAGTGCGTTGCATTGTAAAATACCGTCAACTGTTCGTTGGTTAAATCCGGCATGGGAACATTACTGCTCAAGATGGGTTTGGCGAAATTTGCAAATTTTTTCAGTTCGTCGACAAACCATGGAACACAATCCGCATCGCGGCAATATCGATACGTAGATAGGGATGTATCGTACGAGCAATGCATATAATAGGCTATACTATGAACTTTATGATGTTGATACGTGTGTAATTTGTTGTCATCAATTCGGTGGCTGTCCTCTGCTTTTTCAATGATGCACTCCAGATCAGCGTACACTACGAAGGGGAGCCGCTCCTTCCTACACTGGTTCTCGAAGCTGAGGAAATTTTTGCCTTCGCTGGGCAGCACGATGGCACAGTCGTCCATCTTGCCACAGTCCACTGCATGCGCCTCCAACTTCTGAGCAGAGCTAAAGTAGTGCATGCATCTGTAAAAACACAAAAAAAATTTTACTTAATTGTTTCGCGAGACATTTCAATATTTCATACGTTTCTATACTTACCGATCACAGATGAATTTCTTTTTTTGGTGCTTGCTCAACTGCGTGCTCACCAGCCGGGACAAGTTCTTGATCCATACAAAGTGCCCTACATCGTCGTGCTCTTGATTTGGTGTGTAGAGCATATTGACGTGCCGATCCCTCTTGTGGCTGGTGAGACGCAACGGAAAGGCCGTCGACCCTTTCTCCTCCTCGAAGGTGTAGACGTTGATGGAGATGTTGTTCAGTCGTTCAAACTTTGCAATTTGCTCCAGGGACATTGGAAACTCGATGCCCTGGAGATTTAGCACCAATGTATAGTGCGGATATGAGCTTGGGCGATCGGTATGTCGTTCAGCAGGATGGAGAGCGGCGACCACTGCCCACGCGAAACATGCATTGTCCTCGGATTGCACGCTAATTGTTGCATTCTTCAACAACAATTCCCGCGGCAACTTGAAGTGGCACCCCGCGCGCAGCGGATTGTACTTGTTGACATTGACGGTCAGGTTGAGGATTCTCGTCAATGCCCAGCCGCTGTCACGTTCCTGGAACTCTTCCAGCGATGCCAGGGTGGGTTCGATGACGCATCTCTGGTACCACTCCTGTAGATCGGATGCGCCGAAGAGTTTGCAGTTCCGGGTATTGATGCTTTTACAAGCATGCTTGTCACCCGCCACAAATTCGCCGTTAAATACAGTGTTCACTTTGAGGTTTCGACGTTTCCTCAAAGCGCCTCGCACATGCTCCAGCACGATGGTCCCCGCATCCTGAAGGAAGTTGCGCGGTTCGATATAGTTTGAATTTAGCACTGCACCAGTTAACACGCGGGTATCGAACGCAGTGTCTATTTCGCGCCACAAAAGTCGTGTGCTCGAATGTCCGGCACCTTCATGCAAGAAACGGCTGCGCAACGAATGTTTCAGCCCTTCGAGCTGCGCAATTCGAGCAACCAACGATTGCCGAACACCGATCGATAATCGAGGACGTTTCACGCGGCTCTGTTCTTCTGAAGATTCGACACACTCGTTGCACCGTTCTTCCCACGCGAGGTACTCTTCCCGGGAAATCAATCGTGCGGATTGATCCAGCAATTGGCGGGTTACTTGCGCGAATTCTCCCATGCCTGTAATGTCTTTTCCTCGCAACACGTTGCAACGATTTGAGGCTTTGTGCACTTTGGAGCGCATATTTATATCCACCAATTTCCGCTGATACATCATAATTCTTTCTATGATTCATGCATATGACGAATTAGCGCGCAATATCATTCGATGAAATTTCTGCTGACGTCGCATAATTTTAAGATTCGACGTTCCCACAGGTATCATATTACATTCGACACGTGTCGAGACTTTTATCCTTGAGGATGGGGCTCAAATTACATACTGCGACGTTAAGATTGAAACACATTATGGAAAAATTGATAGTTTTAAAATAAAAAATGGTGTGGTGGGGGAAGCAATTGCACCTCTATTTAAGAGGGCTCCCGAACGCTATTCCATCTATCGCTGAGTATCCACAGTGACTTTCGACGGAACAAATACTGCTTTGAAAACAAAATGTGCAGTACCAGTGCCAAAGAAAACGTTGAACGCATGAATTAGTACGTTCCGATCGTGCGAGATGATGGTGTGGCTCAATGCGGGGAGGATACAGTTGTTTGGTAAGGCTTAATTTTCACATCTCAAAATTTTTTATGTTTATTCCTAATACGAGCGAGCAATTTCATAGCTTTGATTGTTCTCTTAGCCCGCGACGAACATCGCGTATCATGGTCAGAAGATACGCATTAACATCCATAGGTAGCAAATATATGGAAATTGGGATCCGCGCACGGCCTACGGTCGATGTGGAAATGGTTCTCGGCGACAATCGTGGGATGTTTCTCACATTACCATCGTCTACATGGTATGCGCTATGCAACAATCGTACAACCATTGAAGAACGTTCACGATCACCTGGATCACCTTCGATGCAAATGGATAAATTAATGATGGATTTTTGTGTGATCTATAATTCTCCGATTGTAAGGATGACACAACATAATAAGCCACTGTATTTCAAACCAAATACAGTGACATTTTTATTAAATCTTGAACCATGTATAGACTATGTGTATTCGCGACTGCATCAAAATGTAACAGATGTGCAGATGAAATTTGAAACTTTTGTCAACGTGGTACAGCAGAGCGATGTTGCCTGTGAAACATTAGATGCGCGTCTTGCTGCTAAAATCATACGCGATAGCGAACATTACTGCGAGGATTATTATATAGATTGCGAACTGGTAGCATGTGCCATCAATGATATTCTAGCTGATGCTCGTAGGAAAAAATGTTAAATTATATTCTTTAATTTTAAATAAATTTCTTAAACACATATTATTTGTCAATTTTATTTATCCGTCTTTCTCCTCTCGTCACATAATTTTAAGATTCAGCGTTTCAATAATTACTATTTCTCTGCGTTGGGGAAAAAAAAACATTCTGCCGACGCTGAATAATTCTATTTCGTTCTTCCCTCCGTGAAAATGACGTCATCCCGCACGGCTGCTCCAGAAGAGTCTAATTACATACGATCGCGCGAGACGCTAAGATTGAAAATCATTTTGAAATACTGTTATCTAAACAACAAAAGCGACAGTACCACTAAGTAGTGTTGTCTCTTTCCCTCCCTAGAATTTTAATTTTAAAATACTGCTCTGTCTCTTTCCCTCTCTCGAAGACGCAGTGTGTAAATAGCCGACATTATCCGATAATTCGTGGGCGTTCGGCAACGGTGTGTGTGCGCATGTGTGACGCTCGGTATATGTATCATTCGGAAGAGACTAATGTGAGAGAGCTGGCGTTGGGGGTGTTGGATAGGCGGCTGACTCGTACCGCTGAGGTCTTGGGTTCGAGCCCCGTCGCCCCGGAATTCGTTTTTTTTTCATTTATAATAATAATATCTTAAAATTAATATTTCCTTCCTTACCGATGGTAGCCTCGGTACCACGCTCCAGAGAGAAGAGTGGTACTTCACCTGCGGTTCCTCCTCGATGCGGTTTCGGTTCGATATCGATTTGGTTATCGATTGATTCGATATCTGCTCTCGCGCTTATACCCCCCCCCCACAACTCCGCCATCTCTATGACGTCATCCGCCGCCGCCCCGCCGCGTTGGGATTTCCTGCGGCCTTGAAACTCGAATTTGGATTTCAAGGTCGGGGGAGGAGTGGGGGAAATGGCCTTCAAACTCAAATTTGGGTTGGAATCGGCCTGGTATTACTACTTAAGTTTAATGCTTTATCAGCTTTAGCAGCAGTTCTTAAGCAAAGCGATCAGAATTGCACGGATATCAACCCACGATTGTCAATACCGATAACTATCGATACCGTAAACTGGGGTGACTTTGCCCGCCCGGGGTGACATTGCCCACTTTTCGAAAAGACTTTATTTTATTTTATTGTGAAGTAATTACAACATATGGTGCTTTGTAATCGATAGCAATAATTTCTCCAAGGTCGAACGAAAAGAAAATAGCGAATTCAATCATATGGTAATTTTTCAGTCAGAGTATAAAGGTGGGCAATGTCACCCCGGCGGGTAAAGTCCAGTTTACGGTAGTGAAAATAAGCTATCGATAGTGAGGACCATCGATATTGCTCCTTCGTAAGAAATAAGTAGCCTCTTAGCGCCAATTCGCTGCACAGGAGTGACGGAGAGCATGCGGTAGACAGGGATGGTGCTAAACAAGGACAGGGCTTTATGTGCAAGTGAGAGGGTCTTATACGGACAGCGGCTACCTTGGGGTTGCGGCGGACAGAACGCCTTCCCTTGCCTTCCCAGGCTGGAACACCGATATGGGGATTTCGTGCGTTTACCTAGACTTCGGCTTGGCAGACTAAAAACTTTCTACCTACGATACATGCTACTTCTTTGCCGAATAGATGAGGAATCGAGCCCATCATCCTCTTACGTGTAATGTTTTATCAAGCAAAATTCATTTTAGCAAATTAAATAATAACTTGTAAAATTGTCACCATTGTCACTAGGCATGACTCAGTGGTTCTTCGACACAGGGGGACCCGACATGCAACGTTGCCAAATTTCCGAAGGGAAGCCGATTTTGTCCTTTAGTGTACATACGACACCACCCCAAGTAAAGGGTCGCAACGTCAAGTGCGATCGGATTAATGTACCGAATATTCACTTCACTGCACGGCTACTAACACTAATCACTTCATTTATTTTTCATGGAACGTGTTGTTCCTACGTTATAAAAAATTGTGGAAATGAATTTTCACTTGGCGTTAGGAGCCGTGGGTATTCCCTTGGAAATACTCGCGCAGCAGCACTTGCGTCTCCGTTGTTCAAGGGGTACATCCAGAACATCGCGTAATACTTTTGAGCAGAGAACATTTCTGCGACGTGATTGCTAGCTGACTGACAAGATTTTTTCCAAACAACTTCCTCTACCCCCCCCCCCCCCAGTAGCTTCTCTCGTTCCATTATGAGTTAACCCCCACCAGGACAAGAGGTTTTAGGTAAAAAGAAGCCATCACATTTCCGAAACACACGCGCTTTGCTGAAGTGCAACGAACGAACCATCGTACATTTTCACAAAAGCCCGCGCTCCGTCCTTTTACTGCCAATGTACCCATTGCTTCGAGACAGAAAGCAGACACCACGTGTTTCGGTTCGAAAGGGTCCGAAAAGAAGAGAAACTGAAAGTCTTCGAGTTGTTATAAAGAAAAATATCCTGTTTCCTGTTTCCCTTTTCCAATACCCTGAGTTCACGTCTGCTACGAGGCGGAACCAACTAAGCCATAAATTACCGAAAACTGTAGGAAAGCGTTCTTTACCGCCGACTCATGGGACAATACGGTCATAAACCGCGACTCTGGTGAAATTCTCTGGCCGATCAGCCTGATTAATTTTGGGGAACTAGAATTTAAAAAGTATTATCCAACATCAATACGCCTCGCGGAGAGACACAGGAAGTAAAGGGGTAGTCCGCTGACTGCGCGTGGTCCCGCCTGCGTCGTCCTCCCTACAAATTCGAAATAGATCGCTTAACTCTTGAGTATAAACACGCGCCCGAATTTCAAAACAAAAGCACGCGTCGACGTATTCCGTACGAGAGAAGGGGGGCTTGAAGTTCGATTCGTCCCAAACTAACCAATCTGCTCTGCACCCCTCCCAAACGGCCACAGTCCTGAAGAGGCCCTCTTCACAGCAATATCTTCACCCCAAGGCCCACCTTCTTGCATGCTTTTGTTTTGAAATTTCAGCGCGTGTTTAGACACGAAATATAAGCAGCCCCGAATGGTTATTTTGGGACCAACTTCTCCGACATATATTTTATATTTTAGTTCATTATACAGGATGTCCGCGGGAACAGTAAACACCTGGATATTTCCTAACGCATTGGAGATATAAAAGAAATTGTTTACATGAAATTGCATGGTTGGAGGGGGCAAATTCTCTAGGGTAGACGATTTTTTCTTGTATTATTATTTTACGAGATACGATGATCAATTTTTTTTCGAACCGGAACTCTTTTTTTTAACAGATCATTTGATAGTGCGTTTCAAGACGAATTCAATTAGGTATAATGTATACACTTTATTTCAGCCGGTTTTGGAGATATTATGTTTTAAAATTTGCTAACGCCACAAAGTTGTGGCAAAGTTGCGACAAAGTTGCGGTATAGTTGCAGCATAGATGCGGTATAGTTGCGGCATAGATGCGGCAAAGTTGCAGCAAAGTTGCCGCATAGTTGCGGCAAACTTGCAGCATAGTTGCAGCAAACTTGCAGCATAGTTGCAGCAAACTTGCAGCATAGTTGCAGCATAGTTACGGCATAGTTGCGGCATAGTTGCAGTGCATTATTGCAACGCAACTATGCCCCAACTATACAGCAACAATTCTATGTCCGCTCCGTGCAATGTTGCACGGCAACGTCGCAGCAACCATACATTGACATTGCGCTGCAATCATGCAACGACGCAAGGTTAATGCAACTATCCTGCAACTTTGCCGCAACGAAGTGTGCTGTGTGGGAAGGATCACGGTTAGGTCTGGATTTGTGAGTGAGTTCTTTAAAATCATATGTGATCAGCGATTTTGTCACGTTTTCTGTAAAGCTTTAAATTTCACGTATTTTGCAACGCTATAAAGTGGGGATATTATGAGTAATATACAGATATGTGTTTGGTGCTCTTCTTTTTGTCATTTATAGAGGTTTAATGCAAACTGTTCGAATTTAAAATTCATGTTGCGTGTTAAGTTTATAAAGTAAAACATTGCGGAAATCACAGCTTTCGGTCGATTATGTCACGATTTTTGTGCTTCTTTTCTACTGGAATACCGTTGGATTTTAAAATTCATGTTTATTTGAATTTTAAATTCATGTTGTGTTTGGAAATAATAACCATAGAATCATGGAAGTCATTGTTTTGAATCCACACAATCTTTGTAACGCTTTAAAATAAGGTTACTGTAAACCATATAGATGCGGGACCATATAGCCTCCTTTGGGACATTTGTAGATTTTAACGTAGGAATACCACTACGAAAATGAAGATTAAGTGAAAATGAAGACAGTTGTCCCGTATCTAATCCACCATCGAAGAAACGTACTCGAGCTGACAGAGAATTTCGGGAACGACAACGACAACTACACGAAGAACAGGGAACTTCGTTATCTCAGCAGACAGCGAAAACACCAGCTGAATGACGAAGAAAAAGTAGAGAACGGCAACGACAAATGCAAGAAGAACGGGTTGCATCGACATTCGAACAGCAAACAACATCTACAGAACGTATGAGAAAATTCAGGGAGCGACGATAGACTTTACACATTTTCTTTGATAAAGCCATCCTAGAGCCTCCTTTTGCACGTTTGTAGATTTGACGGTAATAATGCCTCTACGAACGAGAAAAATAACTGATAATGAAGAAAATTATTTAAGATTTAATATCGACCGTATTGATTAAATTAATATGATTTCGGCGCAAGGTTCGGTCACTTTATATTATAAAGTGACCGAACCTTGCGCCGAAATCATATTAAGATAATGAAGAAAGTGGCTCGGTATCGCATACGCCCTTGAAAAAATCTGCTATATGTGTCAGAGACTTTCGGAACGACAACGACAGATACACGAAGAACGGGGAACTTCGTCTTCTAAACAGACAGCGAAAACACTTGCTGAATGAAAAGGAGAAAGTAGGGAACGGCAACGAAATTTGCAAGCAGAACGGGTTGCGTCGACAATCGAACAGCAAACAACATCTACAGAAAGTATGAGAAAATTCATGGAACGACGATAGACTTTACACATTTCCTTTGATAAAGCCATCTTAGATCCTCCTAATGCACATTTGTAGATTTGACTGTAATAATGCCACTTCAAGAAGGAAAAATAGCTGATAACGAAGAAAGTGGCTCGGTATCGCATACGCCTTTGAAAATATCTGCTCAACGTGTTGGAGAATTTCGGGAACGACAATGGCAGCTACACAGGGAAGAACAGGGAAATTCGTCATCGAAACGGCCAACGAAAATATCTGCTGAATGTAATAGTGAAAGTAGGGAAAGACAATGACAATTCGCGAATAAATTACAATAAATTTTCTGTATTAGAGACTCCTTTTGCACATTTGTAGATATGAACAAAATATTACTGTCTCGACTAAGAAAATTAAGTAAAGACGAAGACAGTTGTTCGGTGTCCAATCAACAAGCGAAGACATCTGCTGAAGCTGTTGGAGAATTTAGGGAACTACAACAACTATAAGAGGATCAGGGAACCTCATTATCTAAAGAGCCAGTGAAAACAACCGATGAACGTAAAAGGGAAATTAGGTAGCGACAGCAACTGCAGGAGGAACAGAGATCCTCGACATTCAAACAACCAGCGACAACATCTACTGCACGTATGAGAAAATCATGGGAACAGCCAAGACAGTCTTCAGGTCGGACAAATAACCGTGATTTAGTAACAGTCCACGATGTTGGAGAAATGACCGAAAAATGCCGGCATTGTAACGCAATTTTTTGAAAAAATGAATTTTGCAAAAAGTGTTGCTGTCATAACGGTAAAGTGAGATTATCAGAATTTTCTACATTCCCAAAGGAATTACTACAAATTTTCTGTGATAGAACCTTTAAAAAAGATATCTGAATGTTTAACTCGATGTTTGCTTTTGCAACATTCCAAATAGATATAACAACAGATAAACGGCTTCCGGTTCTGAAAGAACAGGGACAGGTACATCATATTGCTCCAACATTTCTTTATGGATCTACTAATAAATCGTATTGTGGTCAGATTTATATGTAAGAACCTGATATTGCTTTGAAATATAAGACAAATTTTGGAAAAGATACTGAATTACACTTTACAAGAGGGACTGGCAAAAGAGTATATAACAAACCGGTAACGTCCGAATGTGCAGCGATTATTGTTTCAAAAGACGAAATCGTTTCAGACTTTGATTTATGCGTTTATCCTAAATCGGGTAATGAAGGTGTAAGGCCAACAAAACTATCAAAACATATAGATCCCATGATTTTTCCACTATTATTTCCAACCGGCGATTTGGGTTGGACCCCGTGTATAAAGCAGACAGGAGAGGGTACAACAAAACAGTTATCAGTGTTGCAGTACTATAGTAGTAAGGCTAAGCGGGTTCTAACCCAGGTCCTCTGAGGGGAGTGCGGGAAGGGGGAAGTGAGGGCGCGCGGGGAGTACGGCGGAGGGAAACATGGACGCGGGGATAGCGGGGAGTGGATGACAGGTTGCGCGCGCACGAGCCGCGGAGTGGGGGAAGCCGCGATGATGGAGGGGATCACTCTCCGCCGAGCCGCCACGGAGACCTCTCCAGACCGGATTCACCGTCGGAAATTTTTCAGGGGGGAATGACCCCCGACAAATCTTTTTCAGACCTTGGCCCACCCCAAAAAATTTTTATACCTAACCGAGAGAGGGGATGACCCCCAAATATTTTTCCAAACCATTATGCAGCATACAAACATTTTGCTTTCCAACGCAGAGAAATAATAATTTATTTTTATCAGAAATTGTTTCGGACAATGTCGCGCAATGTCGGCTTTTTACACACGACGTCTTCGGGCAGGGAAAGAGACAGAGCATTACTTTAATGCTAAAATTCTAGGTAGGGAAAGACACAATACTACATAGGGGTACAATCGCTTTAGTTCTGAAGCTAACGAGTTTTCCCATAATGTTTTTTTTTTCAATCTTAATTTAATTTATTGCCCAAATTAAATTTTCAATAATTTAATTTATTGCCCACTTTTGTGTTTCAATTTAACAATCATATACTGTTTCCACTTCATTCCTGTGATTGTGTCAGTGTAAAATCCGCTTGACATATTGTTGTGCCCGGACCGACACCTAAGCGTGTCGACACCACCCACATTCCGATTGTCCCAATCGAGCGGCCGGAATTCGGCACAACCGCGTAAGGGATCTCGGAAGCGCACCGAGACCCGTCAGCACATGGCGAAACACCCAAAAGCAAGCCAAAGGCGGAGACCCCGATGGTCCCCGCTTCGCCCCGACCACCTTATACGAATAATGTACGAGCAATGCGAGCTCAGACTTGATACCAAATTGTCACGGGATCAAGACCCGACTTTTCAAGACTCATGCCAAACTAGGCACAGTGTAATTGTCACCCAGATCGGGATCAAATAAACTTGTTAAACCTTACGGTGAGTTCCAACTCTTCGACCTGCAACGATCTCCTACCTCCGGGTTCTAAACCGAATCCTTCCGTCCCGGCATAATCACCCGAACCTTCGGAGCCCGTGGACGACGATCGCGAAGGACGCCCAGGAGCACCCCGAGATTCGTACCCAGAATCTCGACCCCCAGGCGCCTCAGCACATCAATATCAATCTGAACGTGTACAGAATGTCTTCGCACCACTCGGAACGTGTATCGAACGTCTTTCGTACCACTTTGATCGGATATCGAACGGGTATTGAACGGCTATAGAACGGGCATTGAACGGCTTTGAACGTGAATCGAACGGGTATTGAACGGTTTTGAACGTGTATTGAACGGGTATTGAACGGCTTTGAATGTGTATCGAACGGGTATTGAACGGCATTGAACGGCTCTGATCGTGTATCGAACGGCTTTGAACGTGTATCAAACGCCTAACATACCCCTCTGAACGTGTATTGGACTTCTATCGAACGTGTGTCATACCACTTTCAACGCCTAATGTACCACTCTGAACGTGTATCATACCACTCCGCACCCAAGCTGATCGACCGTACAATTAATTACAGAAACTCTATCCTTCCGGCCTTGCTACTGACATCTGTATTTATCTTTCGATTAACCATGTCCCCAGGGCATAGTGTCGGTCGAAACGGGTACAATATGCCGCTTGTCGTCGTACGGAGTTAGAGCGATTTTAGATTCCGAAATGGTGTACACTTTGTGCAAGTTAGACCGTATGCATGGCTGTCTGCGAACCATTTCGATCTCCCAGTGCAAACACTGCGCTTAGTCGTCGAAAGTTATCGTTCTGGCTATGACGTTGGTCTTGACGCCTTTCGCCTTTTTCGTATCTTTTTTGCCGTCTACGCGAAGTGCATACATTTTCGCTCTAAGACCTACGAATTCGGTCATTATGGCACCGTTATATTCATCCTTCATCAGCCCCGGAGCCTTCTTATTTACGCGCGGAATATTATATGGATTGTTAGTTGGATAATCGCTTGTGTCGTATCTATCGATATTGTGGTTCATGGACTTGTAGATATCATCGCATCGAATGTGATAAATGAGGCTGTCAGTGTCTGTATATAGAATTTTACAATATTTCCCGTGCTTGGGAGACATGTACTCTTGGTGAAATTCGTACAAACAAATTTTTGATATGTCCAGAATGCACATACCCACGTATATCGGTTTGTTGAATTTCACCTCGAGTTTTCGCAATTCAACAGCTATTAAATTTTCCGAAAAAACACTTCTGCTCGGGAAATTCGGTTTCGCGATCATTGCCTGCGCGCCATATCGCCCTTCCCTATGTGTCAAAAGTTTTACATCCACATGGATTCGTACATTTTCCATAGTTTTACCGAATACCGCGTTGTTCATCAATTTGTAAAAATTTTTTTCAAAGTCGATTGTCGCGCTTGTTCTAAACCGTGTATTGAGTTCGATGTAATCGTGGAGCCAGGGGGATTGATTGAATTGAAGCATGCGGTGTATCTTTGTAATACGAAGACCGTGACGCGTGCGCTGCTGCGGGTTGCGGTAATGGATGACGTAACGCTGCTTATCATATACCGTCGCGAGTAACTTGTCCTGCCTGCTGCCCGGTGGTTTGGCACGCATCGGGCAGAACGGTTGTTCGGCATGAGCATCGTGCAGATGTTGCGGATATTCCAGATCTACCTCGAGAATGTATCCCGTGGGCGAATCGACATCGATTGAAGACACATCAAAATATGTAGCATCTTCGGCCCATTGAAATTCAGCGTGTGGCAGGGGCTGACACATTGCTCATCCATACAAATTGTTCACATCAAAGTACATCAAGTACGATGACTCTTCCGATGCGTCGTAAGATGGCATGTACTTGTTATTGGCATGTGCGCATCTTCCGGAACATTGGCTTAAACCCCCACGTATACCGCGTTCGATAAACATGACCATATCGACATCGGTGAGCAATACGAATGTAATTTTGGTATGTTTTAGCATGGCATCCCACGTGAAACCAGGTAGAGTATAATAATGTGCTGAATCTAATCCGTAACTCTTGATACAACTTTCGCGACAATTTTCAAAAATATCTGCCAATAACAAGACATCAGTTTTCAAATACAAATCACTGTATTCGTCCAAGGTTCTAATCCCGAAACGCTGCCAGACAGTCCTGGCGTGCGCGTAGTCGGTCTCGGATACAGTCTCACCCGTTAACGAACTGTAGAATGACTCGCGCGGCGGTAAGCATGGGTCCTGCAGCTTGTTCGCGCAATCAAGGTATTCGTATGGAATGACACCCTTTCGCATCAATAAATTGAAATCTTCGGGGGATAATGTTTCAAATTTGGATCGTAAAATTTTTAATTGATCTATGCTCATAAAAGATGCTAATTTGTCGAGACTGGTATTGAGAAATTTGTACGAATCGATGAATCGTAATTTAATATAATTTCGCGTGTCTGAATCAGCCGCATCTTTAACATTTTTTGTGAAAGAAATATATTTTTCATTAGTTATGGGTAATACGTCAACTTGACCTTCGAAAGCGGTAGCTATTTCCTTGATAATGAAGTGTGAATCGTAGCCGGATAAATTAAGAAAAACTATGTGTATGTAAAACGCATTTTTATAATTTAAATTGCACTCCAAATGTGCTGGGCCTCTGAACCGTCCGGAGAGATGGCAATGATCGTGAACTCGTACATCATCAGCCTTGAATGGTTCTTTGCAAATATGACAGTGTGTTGCATCGCGAAATGCTGTCCACTGTTCGGTGGTTAAATCATGCATGGGAATATTACTGCTCAAGATAGGTTTGGCGAAGTTTGCAAATTTTTTTAGTTCATCGACCAACCATGAAACACAATCCGCGTCGCGGCGACATCGATACGTCGATAGCGATGTATCGTACGAGCAATGCATATAATAGGCTATACTATGAACTTTATGATGTTGATATGCGTGTAATTTGTTATTACAAAGAGGTACAAAAAAGAGCGCCAAGTATATAATCTCTTCAAAAAGAATCCCATTTAAAAACAATGTCGTAAATTAATATAAATTTAATAATGTTCTATACTCTACAAAAATAATGTTCTAGACTCTACAAATTATCTGAAAGCCTGCGAGGGGGAAGGTATAGGTATTGATGATTTGAGAATACTTTGCCTGGCCACGCCAAGTATTTTACTTCCAGTCCGCGGACATCTACGCAAATATCTAGATGTTACATTTTATCTTCATATTATTTAAAATGTCCGCGATATGAGTAACGGAATGTATGAATGCAGCATTTTAGCTGTGTATATGTAGTTGTGTCATCTTAAGCGCAGTTGGAAAGCACCTTTATTTACTTGCAGCTGATTTTGATTTCATATATTTTTTTATATTGTATATTTTCTTCTATTTTTTTATGTGATTTATTCGTATTAAAATTTTTATTTGTATAAAAATATATCTGCTTGATATTATTTAATACATTTTTTCATTGTACTATTGTGATTTTTTCTTTGTATAAATAGTCATTGTGATAATTGGCGCAATTGTTGTATATCATTATTTTTGTAGAGTCTAGAACATTATTTTTGTAGAGTATAGAACATTATTAAATTTATATTAATTTACGACATTGTTTTTAAATGGGATTCTTTTTGAAGAGATTATATACTTGGCGCTCTTTTGTGTACCTTTTTGTAAAAAGGTAATTTTGTGGGGATTTCATATATTTTGTGGTGTTTACTGTTATTAATTTACGACAATTTTTTAAATGGGATTCTTTTTATGGAATTGTACATCGGTTCACTACCATGCTTATTTATTATCATTTTTTTGTAAGAATAAAATATAAAGATTTTTAGCAGCTTTGGGCCATTGCCTTTTTTTAATTTGCACGTCATCAGCTTCAATCCAACTACTAGTCATTTCTTCTTCTTTACATATACTGGTGTAATGGCCATCCCCAATACATGAACCACTATGAAATATAGCATTCATAACTTTATATGATTGTCCAGCTATTACTACTTTGGTTGTGGGAATAGTACATATATTAAATTTCCGTATTGCTACACTGCATTATCTTCTGCTTTGATTATCTGTAAATATATAAAGCCACATTTTAATTATATACACCTTAACATAGAACTTACTATTTATAGAAATAAAGTGGCCTTTTGCTTTAGTGAGTGTAGAGACTAAATAATGTGTCCAAAAGAGGTGAGAGCGTATGGTAGAAAGTCTTGTTGCAGGAAATTTAAATGCTAATGGTAATGATTCAGCGAAAATGAACGAGGAGATCCAATAGTTTTAACGCACAATTTATTGGTGTTGGAATGAAACTAATTTAGTATGTTTATTGGTGAATTGAAATAATGGGAATCTAAAAAATTAATGAATTAATGATTAGCGTGACAACTACTTTGGATTTTATTAATTAAAGTATTACGAATGTCTTTCACAAAAGATTGAAAAGCATTAACGTAGATGTGTTTTCAGTGTACTTTCTTCACTAATGTGACTTGCTTTACATTGCAAGCAGTCCACCATAATCTATTTTCTTAATAATTCTTAATGCTATGTCTTTAGACAAAGTTTATCGATTTACCTTATTTGGGAAATTTTCAAAATTGTGAGAAAGAAGATGTTTCATTTCTATTCAAGCCTGTGCATCCCCTTCATTTCTATCGAAGCCTCTGCGCCCCCTTCATTTCTATAAGCTTTACATAAAAACTGTAAATTAAGAAAAATAGTTTTCTGCTATAAAAATAAATATCTGACAATTTAAATGCAATTTGTTACAACACATTACTTTGAACATATGGTACAAATTTTCAGAAACTTATGCAAAAGAAGATGCTTCTCTGTCGAATCGAACCTTCTCCGGACAACTTACAAACCTGCAACTCCACATAAGAATTTAAATGCAATTTGTTACAATAAATTATTAGTTTCTACATGCATGGTACAAATTTCCAGATACTTATGTGAAAGGAGATGCTTCTCAGTCGAACCATCTCCGGACAACTTCCATGTCTGCGACACTACATAAGAAACCTATTAAAAAATTTTGGCGACTTACCTTATTAATTGAGACAATAATTCAGTCTCCTATATAGTGTAAAAACTCGTGACATTTCAAATTCGGACAACTTTATTTGATTTGACACTTATCACTTGGTAGGTTATAAAATAAAATATTTAATTCAATAGTATATATGTATGCATAATGACGGACGACGATCCCTACCGAATAATCCCGAGAGTCGACGAAAGAAGAAAGAACACGTTTGGCTGAAGGTGTGTTTGTAACGCGTATATACGTATATTATGGTTGACGAAAAATTTCTTGGAGAATCAGAAGAAAAATCTTACCATTTTCGACAGATCCATGAGACAATATTACGATATCTCAGTCATGCATACACCGATTTTATTGAAATTGGTCTTATTCGAAAGCTGATATGCGCTTTACATAAGAAAAATAGTAGTTAGGGGGTACCGAGATCGTCGGTGAGGGGGATGACGTCACAGGGGAGGAGGATTCCAAGATGGCGTCCACCGAGTTCGTTGGTGAGGGGGTGACGTCACAGGGGAGGGAGATTCCAAGATGGCGTCCACCGAGTTCGTTGGTGAGGGGGTGACGTGACAGGGGAAGGGGATTCCAAGATGGCGTCCACCGAGTTCGTCGGTGAGGGGGTGACGTCACAGGGGAGGGGGATTTTCAAAATTTTCAAAATGGCGTCGCGCGCATTTCGTGTTGGTGCCACCTATTGGATGTATTAAGTACTTTGGGCCCGTGTCGGTATTTGGGCCCGTCTTGGTAAATTTGCCAGGTTTTTCATACATTTCGTGTCGGCGTCACCTGTTGGATGTTTGAGGTATATTTGGGCACGCGTCGCCGCCACGCAATCTCCGTAAGCGTGCGGGGATTGGTGCGCAGACGCGACCGCGACCGATTCGTGGAAATTCAAATCGCATCTTCGATGATGATTTCTGAGAAAGCGGGTGGACCAAGAGAAAAGATTTTTTCTGAGAAAAGATAAGGCAATATTTGAATCGTGGGACCGGTACAGCACACGTGCAATGATGTAAACATAGAGCGATAATTATTATGAATCAATCATCGCGATAGCCCATGGAATGAACATTGCACCGCGCTATGCTGTGTCTTTATATTTGAATCGTGGAACAGGTACAGCGCACGTGCAATGATGTAAACATAGAGCGATCATTATTATAAATCAATCATCGCGATAGCCCATGGAATAAACACGACATTGCACCGCGCCATGCAGTGTGTTTATATCTGAGCAGGATTGAACGCGTTTTTGATGCCTACGTGCACGCGCTTCATGCCATATGTTTATATTTGAATCGTGGGACCGGTACAGCGCACGTGCAATGATGTAAACATAGAGCGATAATTATTGTAAATCTATCGTCGCGATAGCCGATGGAATAAACATGACATTGCATTCGATGATGATTTCTGAGGAAGAGGGTGGTACATGATTTCTGAGAAGTCATAGAGCGAACCGCGCCATGCAGTGTGTTTATATCTGAGCAGGATTGAACGCGTTTTTTATGCTTACGCGCACACTCGTCGTGCCGTATGTTTATATTTGAATCGTGGGACCGATACAGCGCATGTGTCATGAAGAACTGAATTATGCGTTGCGCTCGCATAAGCAACCATCGTAAACATACAGCGATAATTATTCGGGGTAGAGTTCCGAGTATTTTCACGATCGAGGAGGCTGTAAGTCAATCGTATTTGATTTGAATTTACCGCGTATTCTCAATCCCTTGTGTGGTATACATAGACGCCTTGACCATCACCATCACGAATGTGATATACTTTCACCCATTGACGTGTACGTGTGCGTGAATTAGTATAAAGTGACGTGGATCAGTCTTGTAGGCATCAGTTCACCACGTACGCTCGAGTGCTAACAAGTATCGCCCGCGTCATTTTTTCGTCGATGAGAATCATACGTATTGTATATCAAAATGTACAAACGAAGCTTAAACGATTCATCCTGCGCATCCGACAACGCTGGTGGCATTCCAAATAAACGGCAACGACAACAACATCATCAACAGTCCAATATGAGGTATGTATACGTTACTATACATTTTACACATAGTTCATTCACTTATTTCATTCACTTACTTCTTTCACTGTAAACGCCAACGAACGATGCATTAATTTCGTGTACATGTTTCTTACAGTTCTGGATCCACAACGACAAAAACGTTGAAAACACCAAAACCATCGATCGTACGGATCCTGAGGCGTGATTATCCACTAACCTCAACAGCTTATAAACGTCTAACTATTGGAATACGCATTGGCATGGATTCATGCTGCGTTGAGATCGCCATAGCCGACAACAAAGGCAGCGAGAAATATGCTTTTCAATGTCAGCGTGGAAGCCCCTACTGCAAAACGAGGCTGACATACTCCAACGATTACGCAGCAACGCAACATCGCCCCAAACCCACATCGTAATGGATCATTTGCGACCCGATATCACGCGTATGCATGATGATCAACTTATTAAAATCAGCGATAATCGCGTTACCATATACATGACGGAAGTTACGATGCGTAAACTGTTCGCGTATGAACATTGGCCCGTAATGAAAAGTATCCTTATCGTAATTGTTTGGGAATGCATTAATTCCCAAAGCCACCACACTCGCTCTCGGCGCAGCACCTGACGGACTCAGCGCAGAGTCGCAGATCGACGATCGATCCACCAATCATCAACGCAGAGTGTGCGCCATTCATCCAATTAGCGCAACGCTTGACGCTGTTTCGGTCGGTTTGAGAACACGCACAAACCAATCACATCTCGCCACATCTATCGATCAACCAATCACATTTCCCCACGTTTGTCGATCTTCGAGAAGGTTCGAGACGACACCGGTACCGGAAATGATAATCGACATTGAACTCACTCTTGTTCACGCAGCGTGTAATGAAGGACGTATAGCTTTGTGGCAGAGTGTCTTTGATTCATCTCGTGTAATTCAGTGCTCTTTGCATTCTTATTATGCCCAGTAATCTCAATCTCTTATCTCAAACCTCAATCGAGTGATCTTATCATCGTTGATTGATTGTGGATCGTCGCGAGTGTTCTATACGCGTGCAGCGTGATCGCGGTGTCTCACCACGTGCCGGGCATATTAACATATCACACAAAATTGTTCGGCAAACACTCAAGACTCATGTATATTTGTCATACTCACTCTACAAGTGTTTTAAAATAAATCGACGTACTCATTTTAAGTACTGTGTTGTGTGCACCTTTTCACTGTCGACTCCTATCGTCACTTTCTGCCAGCGTGCTCAACCACATTAATTCTCAAACAGTAATCGATGTCATAATTCCAACCGGCATTTGCAAGCGCTTTGCTTCTCTCGGCGGACAATGAAACGAAATTTTTCAAGGTGGTAGTGATTCCTGGATTTCGACAACGATCAATCTCGACACCGTTCAATTTGTATCGAATCTCATCGAACATCAACGCGACGCAATTATTGTCGAGAACAGCGGTCGCGGACGTTGACGGGCCTTTCGCCTCTTGCGCTGTCAACGTGCCACGACCTTCGATGTAGAGGAAACTTTCGCACGGAAGCGTGTACAGATCCTTCTGCTGTATGGGGATTCTTATCTCGTCGCTATTGTCGAACGTTGTGTTGGCGTACGGATTATACATGTGTAACTCGATCTTCGTGATGCGATTGTCGAGGGTTGACGTATTCGCCACGTCCAAAATAATGGACATCGTGTTTGCGTGTCTAATAGGCGACGATGAAACCTAGCGATCGTAGGAAACGTGCGTTTCGACGAGTCAACGGCTTTCTTATGCTTTTTAGCGGTCCTCTGCTTATCGCTCCTCCCGTCTTTATTCTTTTTCCACTTTCGCCTGTAGATAAAGGGTCTCGTATGTGACACGAGGCAAAGACGGTAGGAGTATCAGCGGCGATTGATGATTCGTACGTGTGATCTAACACTAACATAATACACACGCGCGCATACACGTACGGTCGTGCTACCTATCGCGCGGACGTCGTGGAACGTGTAAACGAATCGTTATTTCTTCTCCACGGAAATCTATAGGACGATCGTGTTGATCGACGATGCACAACGTTAGATCGTGTCTTGCTCGTGCGACGATCGGCAGGTAAATGACGTGTCGCAGAATTTCCGATATCCTATATGCTGGCGGCACGCGAGGCGAAAATTTGTGGATCGTGTGTACCTGTTTATCGTTGCTGTACGCGCCGGTAATGACGGTGCACGTTACTCTAATCACGTTAACGTTTATAATATTTACGGGTCCGTCGGACTCGTGCCAGATTCTCGGTAATAAGACGCGATTCGGGGAAAATCATAGCAACGAGCCCACATTGTTCGGTTTCGTAAAGTCTACAAAGAACGAACAGTATAGCTCGCTTTTCATGGTGTTGTTGTTAGCTCGTAGCATTAGAGGGTACTTGTCGTCAACGTCGTTCTCGCTGTTACCGCGTCTTCGAGGATATCGATCGAGTATTCGTTGCTTCCGGTACTCGGCGATAGCGTCTAATTCGTAGGAGCCGTGGGGCATCGTAATGCATTTATTAGCGGCGTCGACGATGGTGTTGTTTTCGGTGTCATAGTTCACGACGAAATAGAATTTATCGTTGCTCGAGTCGATGTGCGGTATCGTGTGAAACGTCTCCAAGTCCGCGAGTCCTAATTCGTATTGACCATCACACAAATCTATCGGCGGAAAGTAGTTTACCGTGAGCACGCTGCTGCGACCCGTTAACGTGAGCGTGAACGACATATCATAGATTACACTCGCGAGACGGAGAGAGGGCAAGTGACGCCCCCGTACGAATACTCGGCAATTTATCGATATTATAAGTTTTTATTACAGAATATGTGAATCGCCATTAAGCATGGATACATTGTAACATAATCTGGGTAAATGCCGTTATTATTATTATTAGTAGTAGTTGTATATAGACCATAATTCCATAGACTTTGGCTGTAAAAATTGCATCTCGTCGAAACGTTGAAAACGATTGTGATTGTACGTGATGGTTGTACCGCGTCCGAAATAGTAGATCATTTCCGCGGGAGTTCGCAGATTCCCAAAACTATCAAAGTATCGTACTCGTGGGCCGCGTTTCACATAAGCGACCCAGTGCGTACCGGCGCCTCGATTCTCGTCCAGATTCGTGATACCGCATTCGTTGCTTCGTACGCGCGTGGAAGCGTGTCGCGCATAAACACCCCTCGAAAGAACGGGATGCTGGCGAATTCGCGTTCTAATTGTAGGTTCGTCATAGGTTGTTGCGTTATCGCCGCCACCGTCGCCACGCGCCTACTCGATCGGCGTTTTTTTTCTTTGATCGCAGACGTCGTAGGTGTTGGCGTCTCGGGTTCAAGCCCGCGCCTCGCTTGTACGGTGTCAGATGCATCCCTCGCCCTTCCATCGCCCGATTATGACGCAACGTTTCTTCCAGCTGTTTTCGAGAGGATTTCGAATCGTTGACCGCTTTGGTTATACCAGCCGCTCCACCGGCCAATGCCCCGATAGCTGATAAAGCAGGCAGCACGAACGGAAGAAATTGAAGAAAGCCACCGCGTTTCGCTACTCGTAGATTACAATGTCGTCGTCGCCGATGAGGATGTTTCCTTCCAGACTTTCTCTGTTTACGTTTCGTCCTTCTAATACCCATGCGGAGTTTAGTCTTAGCCTTCATCGTTGCCCACACTCCAGTCGCTACGGCTTTTTCGCCAAAGGTCGCGTCGTTCGGGAATACTCGTTCTCGCGCTCGTTCGGCTAACACACGATCCGCCTCGTGTCGCCCTTCTAAATCCTTTCGATGAGAGTACGCGATATCGTGATCGCGGCACGCTGCGTCCAGAGGATTCACACCTTCGTCGCCACGAGCCAATCGCTTTAGCAAACACGTTCCTGGTCCGCAGAACTGATAACCCGGAAGGTGTAGTTCGAACGGCAGACGGTTTATGATCCCGTTAACGAGACCCGATGCAGTATTTTTCTTCTGATTATTCTTCTTCCTCCTATGATTCTTCCCTAGTCCGTGAGACGTTGCAGTCGTTGGTGCAACCATATACGTTAGAATAGTCACGATAGCTACTACAATAATAAACGCGTACGCACGCTCCACCGATCACTGTGATAGTGACCTGCGCGACGCGCGCCACGAATATAAATAGTCATCCATCGTCATAGACGTGCTCGCGAATATGCGATTTGCGAAACAGTCGGACGTTATTCGCGTGACCGCGAACAGAATGCTCGAGGTTGATGTGGGATTCGAGTCGAGCGAACAGACACGGCCCGTTATTACCGAACAGTATGTGAGGTATGATTTGCGGTCCGTCCGGGAGTGGAAAAACGAACGTGCTTATAAGCATGCTAGAGAGCCCGAACGGTTTGTGGTTTGAGAACGTATACGTATACTCAAAATCATTGCATCAGCCAAAGTATGGATATCTCGAACAGGTGTTGTCGGTCATCGACGGAATCGAATACTTTCCCTACTCGAACAACGCTGAGATCGTTCCACCGAGAGACGCTCGGCCTGATTCGATCTTCGTGTTCGACGACGTGGCGTGCGACGAACAGAACACGATACGCGAATACTTCTCCATGGGTCGCCACGCGCACTTGGATTGCTTTTATTTATGTCAATCGTACGCTAGAATACCTAAACATTTGATCAGGGACAACGCGAATTTTCTTATGCTGTTCAAAACAAGACGGTACGAACTTGCGTCGCGTGTACAACGATCACGTGAACACAGACACGACGTTCGAGTCGTTCAACGACTTGTGCGCGAGATGTTGGCGTCGACGATACTATTTCCTAGTGATCGATAAGGATAGTTCCATGTACTTAGGTCGATATCGAAGAGGATTTAACGAGTTCGTCGTAGCTCGTTGACATCGGTAAACCGCGAGTCATTCATCGAACAACAAGAAATGGCCAACGATCCGACGACGACGACGACGACTGTTATAACCTCGAGCAACGTCGACGCGAAGCATTCGCAAAAACATCGCCGACGTCATCGACAAAAAGGAACGAAACATCAAAAAGGAACAAAACATCAAAAAGGGACGAAACGTCGGAGCGTAGACGCAAAGTTGGAAATCGCCAAAGTCAGCGACGTGGTACGTAAAAAGTGCTTGGCCTTGAAAATTGGTAAAATGGCTACGGAAGCGGCTGTGGAGGCGAATACGCGTCCCATCGTCGAACCGCTGAAACGATTGATCGAGAACTCGTCCGCGTTGAAAACGCGCTCAACGCCTCGATCGCGACCAGTGAAGAAGAAGCACGAATACGATCAACAACAATCATCGAAGAGACTTCGACCCATTATTCCGTCGATAACCAAGGTACGTCCGAATATCCTTCCGGATTTTAGCGGCGACGGCGACGACAACGGCAACGGCAACAACGATGTTGACGATGATGTTGTTGATGATGTCGACGACGAATATGACGAAAAAATTCAGGATGATGAGTCGTCAGCAAAGGTTCATGATTTGAATTCGTTGCGCAACCCCGTCGACGATATCGAAGTGTATGTACGGAACACTAAAGGACCCTTGTCGCGAGAATACCTGCGACTATTCTTCACCGATACCAAGAAACGAATCGACAACGCGTACGGCGTATACTTGGGGTCCGACGAAGACTTAATGATCGGCGATTCCATACTCACAATCGACGAGGATGTTGACGAAGTCCGCGTCAACGGAACGCGATACGCGGGAACTCGGGGTTTCTACGAACTGCTATTCATGCGAATACCCAGTGTTAGCACGTACACGGACGCGGATATTCACTCGTACCGACGTATCTTACTATCAACGAACGCGCATAAGCGAAACCATTTGCCGAGCAAGCGCACGCTGGGTAACAAGGGGTACAAGTATAAGAAAATTATATCCGCGATAATCGGTGGGGTGCGGACATCGGGTATCAGACGCGTTAGGGGCATGGGTATAAATAGGGGCGCGGGCGACGCGGTCACGCGACGAGGACAAGGATTTCCAATCGAGGAATCGATGACGGTTACCGATAACGAGATCGAATACGTGTACTGGGACGATCCGAACGAATTGATCGATAGACTGAGATTGCTCATAGCATCTCGCGCGGCAGGTCTCACGGGTCACGATAACGAAATCGCATCCATCGTGGAGGAACTTTGCGAGGCCAAACATATCTTAAATTGAACGATTCGGTGATCGTCGCGTCAGTAGAGTTCGCGCACTCGCATCGTTATGTCGGTGAACAAGTTCTGCATCGCGTGACGCAACAACAACAACAACAGCGACGAAGCCAGAATGACAATGACGAGATTATTGTCCTCGGTGGACGAACGCTTTACCCAAAACATCGAAACGGCTATCACGAGCGCGCGACTTGACGCCGAGTATCAACGATCTCAACTCGAGACGCGAGTACAAAGAACGATGACGGATATCGTTAACGCGCAATTATCTCGGCTAGAGGATGATTTACATAACGCGATGGAACGACGCTTCGAGCATTTAAAGGGCAGACTCGAAGAGTTCACGACGTCGACAAAGACGCCGATTGCTACAACGACCAAGGATCTGTACAAACGAAAGGAGCCACGAAAAGCGAACGAGGGTCTGCGACGACGACGATGATCACTGACGGTGGCAATAGCTGCTACGGCTCCGAAACGTCTAATAACGAACGAACGCGAAATACGTGCACCAATTGCGTTTTACGTACGCTCGAGGAACTCATACTAATTCTAACGTCTTTGGAACGTCGCAACCATCCCCACCTACCCGCGAAGGATGAACAAGGAGCGAGTACAATTAGTGAACGAATTACACGCTCCCGCGAGACGAAATTTCCCACGGTGTAGAGTCGTGATTCGCGGTTACGATGATTTGTGGCAGGCCGATTTGGTGGAGATGCGTCCGTACGCGAAGCAAAATCGAGGATATCACTACATATTAACGATCATCGACGCGTTCAGTAATTACGCGTGGGCCGTACCCGTGAAAACAAAAAGTGGACGCGACGTGACTGCGGCGTTTACGACCGTATTGCGGCAGAGCGATAGATGTCCGCGAAATTTACAAACAGACATGGGTAAGGAGTTTTACAACGCGGAGTTTCAACGATGCTCGATCACACGCGGGATCAACCACTACTCCACGTACAGCGTGATGAAAGCGTCGATCGTCGAACGTTTCAATCGCACGCTGGAAAACCTCATGTCGAAACAATTCTCTCTGAACGCGTCCTATCGCTGGGTCGACCTGTTACCTGCGCTCGTACGCACCTACAATCATTGTAAGCATAGAACGAACCCATCTCACCCGCCGCATCGGAAGGCGTTGAACGACGCGCGAAATACAAAGTTGGTGACAAAGTACGCGTGAGCAAGTTCA
Source organism: Andrena marginata (assembly GCA_963932335.1). Taxonomy (NCBI): domain Eukaryota; kingdom Metazoa; phylum Arthropoda; class Insecta; order Hymenoptera; family Andrenidae; genus Andrena; species Andrena marginata. The sequence goes on from OZ010663.1 coordinate 22,103,059, forward strand.
AGACCCTCTTCGAGAAGGGGTACACTCCGAACTGGTCGACCGAGGTGTTTGAAATCATAACCGTACAACGAACATGCCCGGTGACGTACATTCTAAGCGATTCCGCGGTAGAGCCGATTTCGGGTGGATTCTACGAGTACGAACTACATTCGGTCGCGAATCCGGAAGTCTATCTGGTCGAGAAAATTATTCGTCGCAAGGGGAATCAGGTTGTACGTTAAGTGGCTTCGATTCCATTCGTCGCGGAACTTGTGGATAAGCAATAAGGATATTCTATGATTAACGATCATAAACGCACTCGATGTTACTAAAATAAAAGGATAAATAAATAAATAAATACATACATATAAATATATACAGTGTCCGTTTATTCAATTATTCACATTCTCCTTCGCCTTCTCGTATATGCGTACAATTAATATTAATAAAGTATGAAAAAATATACATATATATATTAGATATTCGTAAATAAATAACTTGAATAAAAGAAAGAAGCGCTTAAAAACGTAATGTATATACATATGTACTTGCAAACATACAACATACATATATACATGCAAACATACTATACAATGGGATTCTCGAGGGCCTCGTCGGGGTCAAGCTGGAGACGGTCGTGGGTCTTGACCTCGGGGATTCGATAATGTCCCCACGGAAGGGTGCTGTCTCGATCGGCTAAAATACACCGCTTGTCGTCGAACGGACTGAGAGCGTTCTTTACTTGACTCATGGAATACACAGCGTGCTCTTTGGAGCGTATAATGTTCTGTCGAACCGATTTCTCGGTGATATCGCGGAGACAACGAATGTAATTGTCGAATTGTACATGATTCGCGGCTCGCGTCCTCAAATCGGTATTCAATCGGATATAGTCGCGCAACCATTGTGACTGATCGAATCGTAACACCCGATGAATTCGCGTTACGCGTAAACCGTGTCGCATGCACTGTTTTAGGTATCGATAGTGGATGACGTATCGCTCCTTATCGTCGAGTGGCAAGCAGATTAGTCTGTTTTCCTCCTGGCGCGTGCTCGCGCACTGGGCAGAATGGAAGTTCGGCGTGGGCATCGTGGATCTCCTTGGGATATTCGATGTCAGTAGTATGTCTAGGAGAGATCTAACGCAGGTCCTCTGAGGGGAGCGCGGGACCGGGGAGGGAAGTGATGCCGCGCGGGGGAGCGCGGCGGATGGAAACATAGGCGCGGGGTCTGCGGGGAGTGGAAGACCGGTTGCGCGCGCACGTGCCGCGGAGTGGGGGAAGCCGCGATGATGGAGGGGATCAGTCCGGGCCGAGCCGCCGCGGAGATCGGGCCCACAATCGGAAACTTTTCAGGGGGGAATGGCACTCGAGAACTTTTTCAGTCCACCCCAAAAATTTTTTTAGACCGGACGACCCCCAAATATTTTTCCAAACCAGTATGTGATGAAATTTTCCCCCAACACAGAGAAATAATAATTTATTTTTATTGGAAATTGTTTCGGAAGACCTCGGGAAAGATCGACGTTTTACGAACCACATATTCGGAGGAGGGAAAGAGACAGAGCATCACTTTTAAAGCTAAAATTCTAGGGAGGGAAAGAGACAACACTACATAGGGGTACAATCGCATGCATTCTAAAAATTTTCAAAATGATTTTCAATCTTAGCGTCGCAACGTCTCGCGCGATCGCGTGTAACTTGAATCCTCTGGAGCAGCCGTGCGGGATGACGTCATTTTCACGGCGCGAAGAACGAAATAGAATTATGCAGCGTCGGCAGAATGTTTTTTTTCCCCAACGCAGAGAAATAGTAATTATTGAAACGCTGAATCTTAAAATTAGGTGGCGAGGAGAAAGACGGATAAATAAAATTAGCAAATAATATGTGTTTAAGAAATTTATTTAAAATTAAAGAATATAATTTAACATTTTTTCCTACGAGCATCAGCTAGAATATCATTGATGGCACATGCTACCAGTTCGCAATCTACATAATAATCCTCACAGTAATGTTCGCTATCGCGTATGATTTTAGCAGCACGAACAAAATTTTCAAATTTCGTCTGCACATCTCTTACATATTGATGCAGCCGTAGATATACATAGTCTAAACATGGTTCAAGATTTAATAAAAATGTTACTGTATCCGGTTTGAAATACGGCGGCTTATTATGTAGTGTCATCCTTAGAATCGGAGAATTATAGATTTCACCATTTGCATCGAAGGTGATCCAGGTAATCGTGCACATTCTTCAATGGTCGCACGACTGCCGCATAGCGAACACCATGTATCCTATGGTAACATGAGAAACATCCCACGATTGTCGCCGAGAACCATTTCTACATCAAGCGTAGGCCGTACGCGGATCCCAATTTCCAAGTATTTGCTGCCCATGGATGTTAATGCGTATCTTCTGACCATGATACGTGATGTTCGATGCGGGCTAAGAGAACAATCAAAGCTATGAAATTGTCCGCTCTTATTGGGAATAAACAAAAAAATTTTGAGATGTGAAAATTAAGCCTTACCAAACAACTGCATCCTCCCCGCATTGAGCCACACCATCATCTCGCACGATCCGAACGTAATAATTCATGCGTTCAACGTTTCTTTCGGCACTGGTACTGTACATTTTGTTTTCAGAGCAGTATTTGTTCCGTCGAAAGTCACTGAGGCTACTGAGCGATTGATTGAATAGCGTTCGGGAGGCGTCTTAAATAGAGGTGCAATTGCTTCCCCCACCACACAATTTTTATTTTAAAGCTATCAATTTTTCCATAATGTGTTTCAATCTTAACGTCGCAGTATGTAATTTGAGCTCCATCCTCAAGGATAAAAGTCTCGACACGTGTCGAATGTAATATGATACGTGTGGGAACGTCGAATCTTAAAATTATGCGATGTCAGCAGAAATTTCATCGAATGATATTGCGCGCTAATTCGTCATATGCATGAATCATAGAAAGAATTATGATGTATCAGCGGAAATTGGTGGATATAAATATGCGCTCTAAACTGCACAAAGCCTCAAATCGTTGCAACGTGTTGCGAGGAAAAGACATACTGCATATACGACCATGGCAGAATTCGCGCAAGTAGAACGCCAATTGTTGGATCAATCTGCACGATTGATTTCACGGGAAGAGTACCTCGCGTGGGAAGAACGGTGCAACGAGTGCATCGAATCTTTGGAAGAACAGAGCCGTGTGAAACGCCCGCGATTATCGATCGGTGTTCGGCAATCGTTGGTTCCTCGAATCGCGCAGCTCGAAGGGCTGAAACATTCGTTGCGCGGCCGTTTCGTGCGTGAAGGTGCCGGACATTCGAGCTAAATTCGAATTACATCGAGCCGCGCAACTTCCTCCAAGATGCGGGGACCATTGTGCTGGAGCATGTGCGGAGTGCTTTGAGGAAACAGCGTAACCTCAAAGTGAACACGGTGTTCAACGGGGAATTTGTGGCGGGTGACAAGCATGCTTGCAAAAGCATTAACACCCGAAACTGCGAACTCTTCTGCACATCTGATCTGCAGGAGTGGTACCAGCGATGCGTCGTCGAACCAACCCTGGCATCGCTGGAAGAGTTCCAGGAACGCGACAGCGGATGGGCATTGACGCGAATCCTCAACCTGACCGTCACTGTCAACAAGTACAATCCGCTGCGCGCGGGATGCCACATCAAGTTGTCGCGGGATTTATTGTTGAAGAAAGCCACGATTAGTGTACAATCCCCGGACAATGCCTGTTTCGCGTGGACAGTGGTCGCCGCTCTCCATCCCGCCGAACGAGACACCGCGCGCCCAAGTTCGTACCCGCCTTATGCTTCCGTGCTAAATCTTCAGGGCATTGAGTTTCCAATGTCCCTGGCAAAGATTGCGAAGTTTGAGCGGCAGAACAACATCTCCGTCAACGTGTACACCTTCGAGGCGGAGAATGGTTGGAAGGTCTTTCCCTTGCGCCTCACCAGCCAAAAGAGGGATCGACACGTAAACCTGCTCTACACGCCGAATCAAGAGCATGGCGATGTAGGGCATTTTGTATGGATCAAGAACCTGTCCCGACTGGTGAGCACGCAGCTGAGCAGACACAATGGGAAAAAATTCATCTGTGATCGGTACGTATAGAAAACATGTGAAATATTGAAATGTCTCGCGAAACAATTAAATAAAAAATATTTGTTTTATTACAGATGCATGCACTATTTCGGATCTGCCGAGAAGTTGGAGGCGCATGCAGTAGACTGTGGGCAGATGAACGACTGTGCCATCGTGCTGCCCAGCGAAGGCAACAATTTCCTCAGCTTCGAGAACCACTGTAGGAAGGAGCGGCTCCCCTTCGTGATGTACGCAGATCTGGAGTGCATCATTGAAAAAACAGAGGACAGCCACCGAATTGATGACAACAAATTACACACGTATCAACATCATAAAGTTCATAGTACAGCCTATTATATGCATTGCTCGCACGATACATCCCTATCGACGTATCGATGTTGCCGCGATGCGGATTGTGTTTCAGGGTTCGTAGAAGAACTGAAAAAATTTTCAAATTTCGCCAAACCCATCTTGAGCAGTAATGTTCCCATGCCGGATTTAACCAACGAACAGTTGACGGTATTTTACAATGCAACACACTGTCATATTTGCGAAGAACCATTCAAGGCTGGTGATGTACGAGTTCGCGATCATTGTCATCTATCCGGACGGTTTAGAGGCCCGGCACATTCGGAGTGCAATTTAAATTATAAAAATGCGTTTTACATCCCCGTAGTTTTCCATAATTTATCCGGCTACGATTCACATTTCATTATCAAAGAAATAGCTACCGCTTTCGACGGTCACGTTGACGTATTGCCTATAACGAAAGAAAAGTATATTTCATTCACTAAAAATGTCGAAGATACGGCTGACTCAGACTTGCGAAATTATATTAAATTACGATTCATCGATTCGTACAAATTTCTCAATACCAGTCTCAACAAATTAGCATCTTTTCTCAGCACAGATCAATTGAAAATTTTACGATCCCAATTTGAAACATTATCCACCGAAGATTTCAATTTATTGACGCGAAAGGGTGTCTTTCCGTACGAATACCTTGAATGCGCGAACAAGCTGCAGGATCCATGCTTACCGCCGCGCGAGTCATTCCACATTTTGTTAACGGGTGAGACTGTATCCGAGAGCGATTACGCACACGCCGAGACTGTCTGGCAGCGTTTCGGGATTAGAAGCTTGGGCGAGTACAGCGACTTGTATTTGGAAACAGATGTCTTGTTATTGGCAGATATTTTTGAAAATTTTCGCGAAAGTTGTATGAAGAGTTACGGACTAGATTCAGCACATTATTATACTCTATGTGGTTTCACGTGGGATGTAATGCTAAAACATACCAAAATTATATTCGAATTGCTGACCGACGTCGATATGGTTATGTTTATCGAACGCGGTATACGCGGAGGTTTAAGCCAATGTTCCGGAAGATACGCACATGCCAATAACAAGTACATGCCATCTTACAACACATCGGAAGAGTTATCGTACTTGATGTACTTTGACGTGAACAATTTGTATGGATGGGCAATGTGTCAGCCCCTACCATACGCTAAATTTCAATGGGTCGAAGATGCTGCAAATTTTGATGTGTCTTCAATCGGTGTCGATTCGCCCACGGGGTACATTCTCGAGGTAGATTTGGAATATCCGCAACGTCTGCACGACGCTCATGCCGATCTACCGTTCTGCCCGACGCGTGCCAAACCACCGGGCAGCAGGCAGGACAAGTTACTCGCGACGGTATATGATAAGCAGCGTTATGTCATCCATTACCGTAACCTGCAGCAGTGCACGCGTCATGGTCTTCGTATTACAAAGATACACCGCGTGCTTCAATTCGGTCAATCTTCCTGGCTCCGCGATTACATCGAACTAAATACACGGTTTAGAGCAAGCGCCACAAACGATTCTGAAAAAAATTTGTACAAATTGATGAACAACGCGGTATTTGGCAAAACTATGGAAAATGTACGAAATCACGTGGACGTAAAACTTTTAACACATTGGGAAGGGCGGTATGTCGCGTAGGCAATGATCGCGAAACCGAATTTCCACAGCAGAAGTGTTTTTTCGGAAAATTTAATAGCTATTGAATTGCGAAAACTCGAGGTGGAATTCAACAAACCGATATACGTGGGCATGTGCATTCTGGACATATCAAAAATTTGTTTGTACGAATTTCACCACGAGTACATGTCTCCCAAGCACGGACAAAAATGTAAAATTCTATATACAGACACTGACAGCCTTATTTATCATATTCGATGCGACGATATCTACGAGACCATGAAACACAATATCCATAGATTCGACACAAGCGATTATCCTACTGACAATGTATATAATATGCCGCGCGTAAATAAGAAGGTTCCAGGGCTGATGAAGGACGAAAATAACGGTGCGATAATGACCGAATTCGTATGTCTTAGTGCGAAAATGTATGCACTTCGCGTATATGGCAAAAAAGATACGAAAAAGGCGAAAGGCGTCAAGACCAACGTCATAGCTAGAACGATAACTTTCGACGACTACGCGCAGTGTTTGCAAAGGGAGATCGAAATGGTTCGCAGACAATCATGCATACGGTCTAAATTGCATAAAGTGTACACCATTTCGGAATCTAAAATCGCTCTAAGCCCACACGACGACAAGCGACATATCGTACCTGATTCGACAGACACTCTGCCCTGGGGACATTACAAAATTCCATTGTAAAATAGAAATTATTGTATTTATTATAAATAGTGGAATTATTGTATTTATTACAAATAGTGGAATTATTGTATTTATTATAAATAGTGGAATTATTGTATTTATTATAAATAGTGGAATTATTGTTTGCAAATGTATAGAAATTATTATTATTGTATTTATTAACTCGTTTCTTATAAATAGTAGAATTATTGTTTGCAAATGTATAGAAATTATAAATGGTGGAATTAATGTGTTAAAAAATGTTCACACATGTATATGTATCATTGTATTTATTGAACCATGTATTATTATTATTTTACAATACATTATTTTTATTTATCCAAGAATTGTGTGATTTATCAAACCGCAGCCACTTGACGTACACCTTATCCCCCTTTCTACGCAACACTTTTTCCACTAGATACACATCAGGATCGGTGACGCGTTGCAGCTCGTGTTCATAGAATACTCCGGCAACGGGTTTTCCACAGGAATCGACCAGCAGATACGTCGCGGGATTAGTTGTCTGTACTTTGGCTATCTTGAACACCTCCGTTGTCCAGTTCGGCGTATAGCATTTATCGAAGATGGTTTTAAATTTGCTCACGCGCACAAACTCGCCCAATTTGAATCTCGCTAGTGCAGCGATCTTTATGTTGCTGTATACGGTGGCTAGCAGCGTGTCGGCGATCGCAGGGGTAACATCGCAAGGACGCATTCCGATGAGTCTATGTTTTCGTGCGTTATACTCTGCAAGTAGACTTGGTAGCGCATTGGTCCATCTATAGGTTCCATTCAGCGTAAACAGTTTCCACATATTGTTCTTCAAAGTTCGATTGAAACGTTCTACGACAGAGGCCTTCATCACCGAATACGTCGAATGATGAATAATGTCGTGCTTTGTCAAGAGTTTCTGCACATCGGTGTGGTAAAATTCTTTTCCTTGATCGGTTTGCAAATTTTTCGGATATCGATCTCTAAATATCTTTGCAAGCGCTTTGGTCACCTCAGCACCACTTTTAGTCTTGAGCGGCGCCGCCCATGCATACTTGCTCAACACATCGATGACGGTGAGTATGTAGTGGAGACCCTGTTTGAATTGCGAGTATGGGCGCATTTCTACAATGTCAGCTTGCCACAGATCATCGTATCCATGCACGATGACGCGCCTCCGCGGAAAATGTCTTCGAGCTGGAGCGTGCAATTCCTCAACGAGTTGTCGCTTCTTGTGGCCATGGTTTTCTTTACTCTTGGATTTCGATAATGGCTGCATGTTTGATCGCAGAGGTGTCTTGGACACGAATGATGCGATAATTATCGGGTACGTGCATTATGTGCTTCCCGTTGGTCCGAGAAAATTTTGGACAAGTTGCTGCTACGCAGCAAAAGCGGTCATAGCCTCTTTAACTTTACGAATTTCATTGTCCGACTGCGGGATAGAATTCGACACTTGCGATATCTTTTGAACACTGTTTCGCAACGACAAAATATCTCTTTGAAACACAATCAGCTTCCACTCTAATTCTTCCTGCCGCTCTCTCAAAAGTTTATGCTCTTTTCCACGTATAGTTTATTGACGGCATCGGTGTCGGCCACCGGCTCAGCTACGCGTCGTATCTTGCGTGATTTTGCATCAAAGTCTGCACCGGTCACTCAAAGAGCGTTATGTCGCATGTAATTTCGAAGCAAACCGCTCCATTTGTAATAGTCCATTCTAGCTGCCCCACTCTTCTCGAGCGATACCCCAAATTTGTTGATTGGCATCTCGATGCATACTGTGCACATCATCGGCGCGCGGTTTTATATAATGAGGCCTACCTCGCGGAGATCCTCGATAATCGATAGAATTTCGGGATCGTGAGAGTTGTTACCCGCCTGACGCGACGCTTCGAGCAAACGGAATCGATCCACCAGCTCATTGGGATCGTCCCAGTGTACGTAATCGATTTTGTTATCGTTTACCACCATGACACGGGCACTGTTAGACCTTTCCCTGCCCTACTAGCCGATGCACGGGGAATTAGCGGTGCAATTACATGTTTGTACTTGTATCCCTTGTTGCCCAATATGAGATTTTTAGCACCATGACCGGGTCTGTGGGCTTTCGTTTCCAGCAGTATACTTTTGTATTTTTGTTTATCGGCATCGGTGTATACAGTATCGTCGGGAATTCTCATAAAAATCAATTCGTAAAGGCCGGGTGTTCCTCTGTATTTTACACCATCTATGATTATATTATCATCCTTGTCTATATCGAAAGCCTTATCCCCAAGCATCGTTCTACTATTGTCAAAGTATACACCGTACACATAGTCCATTGCTGTATCCTTATTACTACTTAGGATTGCGCTCATGTATTTTTGCCCCAGCGGGCCGAAATGACTGCGGATCGTTTTTCGTCCCTCGGATGTTTGGAATTGCTGTCTAATAGATGTTACAAACGACTCATCGGGACTAGTTTCAAAAACGTCGTCATCAACGGCTGAGAGCGATTGCACAATGGGAAATGTATTTATTGGTGTGGAAGGAGCCGGAGAATCGTTTGATGTAGCATTTTGTCGTTTTCGCTTCGATTGAACTGGTGTCGAGGTTATGGGTGAATATTCCAATGGCCCGTGTTGTTTCCTCTTTGCCTTGCGCGATGTGTTCCCTTTCGGATGGATTTTTTTAGGCGTTAATGTTTCATTCCCTTCAACGTCTGTACTCATCAGCGGTGATGTGTCAGCTTATGCTGTTGTGGTATTTTCCACATTATGTTTCAAGGGTTCGACGATAGGTTTAAAGTATCTCTCCAACGCGATATCTTCCTCCATCTTGCCAGTCTTCAAAGCCTTATGTTTCCGGCGAATAGCTTCGCTTGTTTTTGCAATTTCCTTCGCTATTCTCTCACGATCCTTAGTAGTATAGCTAGGAGAGTTCCAACCCAGGTCCTCTGAGGGGAGCGCGGGGGCGGGGGGAAGTGAGGGCGCGCGGGGGAGCGCGGCGGAGGGAAACATGGGCGCGGGGCCTGCGGGGAGATGAAGACCGGTTGCGCGCGCACGAGCTGCGGAGTGGGGGAAGCCGCGATGATGGAGGGGATCACTCCGGGCCGAGCCGCCGCGGAGACTTGGCCCACCGTCGGAAGGGGGGAATGACCCCCGAAAAATCTCTTTCAGCCCAACCCAAATATTTTTTCAAACCCCCACCCACCCCGAATTTTCCCCCATCGCAGAGAAATAATTTATTTTTATTGGAAATTGTTTCGGAAGATCTCGGGAAAGATCGACGTTTTACGAACCGCGTCTTCGGAGGAGGGAAAGAGACAGAGCATCACTTTTAAAGCTAAAATTCAGAGGAGGGAAAGAGACAACACTACATAGTGGCAGAATCGCATTCATTCTAAAAATGTTCAAAATGATTTTCAATCGCAGCGTCTCGCGCGATTGTATGTAATATGAGTCCTCCTCTGGAGCGGCCGTGCAAGGTGACGTCATTTGGCAGCGCGAAGAACGAAATAGAATTATGCAGCATCAGCAGAATGTTTTGTCCCCAACGCAAAGAAATAATAATTTTTTGAAATGTTGAATCTTAAAATTAGGTGGTGAGGAGAGAAGGGGGAGAAGGAACACGGGTGAATGAAATTGACAAATAATATGTTTAAAATGATAATATATTGTTACAAAAATAGTATATAAATATAATATAAAAAAATGAATATATAAAATATAAAATATAAAGTAGAATTGAATATTTAAAAAAGAATTTAAAAAATGAATATAAATATAAAATATTGAATATAAAACTAAGATATAAATATAAAATATTAAAAAAGAATTTAAAAACTGAATATAAAATATTGAATATAAAATTAAGATATAAATATAAAATATTGAATATAAAATTAAGATATAAATATAAAATATTGAATATAAAATTAAGATATAAATATAAAATACAATATAAAAGAATACAATATAAATGAATAGAAAATATAAAAATACAATAAAAAATACAAAATATAAAAAGAATATAATAATAAAATAAAATAAAATTAATATAAAATAGAAATAAAGAAAAATAGAAAAATATAAAAAAACTATTCTAAAAAGGGGAAGGTGGTGACGGGGGTGATGGGGGCGACAGGGGTGATGGTTGGGACGGCAGCCGCGGAATTTGGTAAGGGGCCCACCTCGACCCAACCTGTGGCTCCTGCCGTGGCACCCGCGCAGCCATCTGCACCCCTCGGGGTGCAACGCGGACCGCCAGGTCCGCCAGCCAAGCAATTACCCATGGCAGGTCCTACAACACACACACACACACACACATCGATATAATATTAACGCATTAAACATGGAACACGCAAAAAAACAATGTACTACATACCTGTGGTGGCGGTGGCGGCGATGAAGGCGGCGACGACAATGGCTGCGGCGGCGAAGGTGGCGAGGGGATTGGTGAGCCCCAATCCGCCGAGCAAACCGGCGACGGTGGTGGCGATGGCGAGTTCTGGAATATAGAAACCCGCGATATAATATTCACTCGATTTAAAAGGTTAAACGCGATAAATGTAAAAAAAAACATTGGCGTGTACATACCTCAGAGTCGTCTCGCCATGAATCCCACTCCGACGCCAATAAATAATATCCCATTTTGTTAGAGGGTTGAAAAGTGTCACACAAAAAGTTTCAAAGCTGTCACGACTGTTCGCTGTCGGTTGTCACAATTTGAATGCAACTGGTCTCGCTACATCTCCTGGCCCTCGCATCTAAACTCCTATCATGAAATGAAGAAGTGCATAGCTTTGCAAAAGTAGGATGCCTTTGTTCTTCACCATTTTAATCATATACCACCTGCATTTTCGCTGACCATCCTCCTCCATGTACTTATCTTCTTCTTCGCTGACCGTCCTCTCCTTATTCACACGCATCTTCTTTCCCTTCTTCTTTGACACATCATTCGACTAGATCACACCACATTCAACGTGTATCGAACGACATTGAAAAGGTTTCGAACGTGTATCGAACGGCCTCGAACGTGTATCGAACGTCTATCGTACCACATCGAACGTCAATCGTACCACTTTGAACGTGTATCGAACGTCAATCGTACCACTTCGAACGTGAAACGAACTTGTATCGAACATCAATCGTACCACTTTGAACATGTATCGAACGTGTAATGAACCGCTTCTAAATAATTTCAACTATCGTCTTAATCTAGCGTACATGTAGGAGATTAGGTTGGGGGAGGGTGAAGAAAAAACATTTATGCATTAAAAATTGATTATATTTTATTTATGCCTCTGGCGTTTAGACCACCAGTTGAATATTTTAAATACATTTTGCAAGGCACAGTGCTTTGCGTGGCTGCCACAACGCAGAGTATTAACTACATTTAGCTTATTTAGGGATTTTATATCCACGTCCGCTCTCGTATTTTCATCCAGGAAATCCGCAAGCCAGTCGCGTTTCTGCAGCCCTTTAACGTATACTATATGGGATGTGTCATCTTCTTCGTCGATCGCATCAGCTACAGCTTTCGTAATTAGCTGTTTAGCCATACTGTACGGAACGTCTCCATCGTCCCAACGTAGTCCATGATGTTTTGCCACCAACCATCGGATGCTTGATTTATCGGATTTTGTAAGAAGATATTGCGGCATTGAGCTCCCAAAAATATAGTGCGAGAGAATTGTCCCCTTGCATAGGACAGCCACTTCCTTGACGACAAATCTTCCATCGACGATGAACCCTTGCAGGTCAACAAATGTTGGCACGACCATTATCGGTACAATTTAGAGGTCCGCTCGCTTTCAAGACAGATGGGAGAATGCAGTTTTTCTCGTAAAGCATCTCGATTTTCATGATTAAATTTTGTGTGAATTTCGCACAGGAGAGGGCGGGCAAGTAGCGTGGCAATTTAATTCATTTTGCGCACCACGTTTGTCAGTGGATTGTATTCAACCACCCGATCGTGCAGAATCAGACAGTAGGCTGTAGTATTTAGCGGCACATTCTCTTTACACTCGAATTCTATGCGCACGTCCACGGTACCATTCTTGATCGACTCATTTTGTCGCGAGCAATCAATCACCACGATGGGGCCAAATTGTAAAAATTCAGCCACGGTGAATAATGCCTCGTTGCAACTATGTCCATAATACGATTTACCGAATTGCGTATACATGTGATACAAGATGGCATGCTTATTCTTGTCAAAGTCCAAGTTCATGTCATCGTATGGGTAAAATTCCGAGTTGAGAAAAAGTTTTACATTGGTCAATTTACAGTTGTTGAACTTAGTAACGTCTTCGCTCATCACATTCCTTCGACCAGTCTGTAGAGCAAGTATCACGCATCGCGGCTTCTCCAGCTGTGCAGATGCCTTCACGGCCCACGAATGCTTGGTCGTGCTCTGTAAGAGAGGATACTCGTACAGATCCCATGATTGAAAACAAATGCTCAGGTTTTGTCCACTTTCCAAAGTACGTAGCAACGATAGCTTATTAACGTCGTTCAGCGTCACATGAGGCATCCGCCATTGTAGTTTAAGTAATTCAATTTCTGGTTCCAACATCGGTGATCCTATTAGAGCATTGTTGTCGTTGCGCGATCGTATTAAAATCAATTCGTGACGCGCATTAATAATCATGTGTTTGTAGTCCTGGCAAAATCCCAGCAAATATTTGAGTGGGACGCAAAAATTGAAATGGTTTTTCACTATTAGCCCATCGCGTCGTTTCAAGCCCCATCCGGCATTCTCCATATTTTTGTCTTCGTCCGATGTCAGCGATACATAGTTTTTAAGCGTGCTAGTTATTCCAACGTTTCTGTTGCGATCAATCTCCACACCATTCAGCTCGTATCGAATCTCATCGAATAAGAACGCCATGCAATTATTTCCCAATATCAACGTTAACGCATCGTTTGGCTTATTTATCTTCAATTTCCCCTCCACATAGAGGAAACTTTCGCACGGTAATGTGTATAAATCCTGCTGCTTTATAGGTATTCTTATCTCATCGCTGTATCCAAACGTCGTGTTGACGTATGGGTTGTATGTGTGAGTCTCGAGCTTGACGATGCGATCATCAAACGTCGGCTTCCCTCCAATGCTTAGAATATCGGCCATTTTTCAACTTAAATGCGTGCAATGAATCCCAAAGATTTCAAACATGCAATGTTCGCAGCACTGAGCTTCTTCTTTTTAGGGTGATCGGAGTTGTTGCAGTTGTTGGTGTTGTAAACAATTTCACTTGGAAGAAACGGGTTTCTGGAGTCGTTCAATACAAGCATCTCTTTCGCACTACACGTATTATCGTCGTCGTCGTCGTACGTGCAGTCTGATGGTAATCTCTTCACCTCGAAAATCGAGCAATCGTCCGTCTTGATCCACAACGCGTATCGTTAGATCCGTAATGACCCTTGCGATGATTGGCAGGTAAATGATCTGCGCGGGCGTTTCCGATATCTTATATCCTGGTGGGACTCTCGGAGAAAATTCATGTATCGTATGTACACGTCTCCCATTGTTGTACACACCAGCGGTCACGCTACATTCTATGCGAATAATGTTCACGTTCATGATATTAATTGGATCGTCCGATTCATGCCATCGTCCTGGTGCTAATACCCGATTCGTTGAGAATCCCAGTAGCGATCCAATGTTATTGGGCTTTGTAAAGTCTACGGCGAACTGGCAGTACAGTTCGCTTTTCATGGTGTTGTTCTTGGGACGCAACACTATAGGATACACATCGTTGTCACCGCCATCGGTGCCGTCGAGATTTTTTTGAGGATATCGCTCGAGTAATCGCTGCTTCAGATACTTGGCAATGGCGTCTAGTTCGTAGGAGCCGTGGGGAATCGTAATGTATTCATGAGTGGTGTCGACGCTGTTGTTTTTGATGTCATAGTTTGAGAAAAAGTAGAATTTATCGTTGCTCGAGTCGATGTTCGGTATTGTGTGATAAGTTTCAAAGGTTGTTAGACCAAGCTCGTAATCATCGTCGCTCAAATCTATGGGTGGAAAGTAGTTTACCGCGAGGGTGCTACTCTTGCCGGTTAGAGTGAATGTTAACGACATATTCTGCTCGAACTGCTCCACTGTTACTGAATCAGAGTGGTGGGAAGTCAATCCTTAAATTCGGTGCTGATCGTTTGTAGAAAGCGTAGACATAGTTGTCCGCAATTGCTCTGATCGTACTTTTGATAAGACGTACGATTGTATTCAATTTTCACATCATCTTTATCCAGATATTGTATGAATTCCTTAGGCGGTCGAAGATTCCCAAAGCTGTCGAAATATATAGCTCGACTCCCTCTCTTCGCATACGCCACCCAATGAGTCCCAGGCCCCTCGACATTGTCCAAATTTAGGATACCGCTCTCGTTTCGACGTACTCCTCCGGCTGGTAACGCGTTACGCATAAAAACACCTCTAAAGAATGGAATACGCATACGTTTTGCCAACTCCTCCAATTGTGCATCGGTAGTTACACCCGAAGGCATTTTTATTTTCTTTTCGGCGTTTTTTTTTCGTTTCGATATTCCCTGTCCGCACTTGTACGGTGCGAGATAAAGTCCCCGACCTTCCATGAAGCGATTATGACGTTGCATTTCCTGCAGCTGATGTTGCGCCGCCTTATTATCGTTTACCGCCTTGGCGATCCCCGCCGCTCCGCCAGCCAATGATCCGAGAACACCTAGCAACGGTAGAAGTGGTAATATACCACCCCGTTTTGCTACCGGAAGAATCCGCTTTTTTGGTGCTCTCTTTGGAATCCTTTTGCGGATTTTTGTTTTCATCCCCATTCCGATCTTCGTGTTTGCCTTCATAGCTGCCCAAACAGCCGTAGCAGCACCTCTTTCACCCAGAGTCGAGTCTCGCGCAACGATGCGTTTTCGCGCTTTGTCAGCGAGTATGTTATCTGCCGCGTGCCTTTCGCCGAGGTCGTTGCTACGCGAATACGCAATATCGTGTTCTCGACACGCTGCGTCCAACGGATTGATTCCTCGATCCCGTCTAGCTAATCGTTTTGCCAGATGAGTTCCTGGGCCGCAAAACTGGTATCCCGGAATATGTAATTCGATAGGTAGCGCGTTTATCGCCCGATTTAACAAACCACTGCCTTTCTTTACTCTCGTCGGCGACATTCGCTACAGTTTTTAATCAATGGTGCTGGACCGTCGATATGCGTTCGCTGCCAAGGGCGATTATAATGTTCCAGACACCGACGATACTGCTGAACCTCAGAATCGGCTTTTATATGCTCGGGGAGTCTATCCCACAACTGATCAATGTGCCTGCCAAACTCTCGGAGTAGAATAATCTTTGGTATATATTTCAACTGCTCAGAGGTTAGGTCTCGAATATCACAATTATCCGACAGGATC
This sequence comes from Andrena marginata, assembly GCA_963932335.1. Lineage (NCBI taxonomy): Eukaryota > Metazoa > Arthropoda > Insecta > Hymenoptera > Andrenidae > Andrena > Andrena marginata. The sequence continues at coordinate 22,119,162 of OZ010663.1, forward strand.
AGAAGCATTTTGAATACTGAACCGTTTTGCTTCGGCGCGGACCTATAAATAGGGCGCTTCGACGTATCAAAATCATTTTTCACAGTTCACGGAGAGGATGCGATTCGTGCGACAACCTGTGACGATACGCGTGACAAATTTTGATGATAAATCGCGAGTGATGTCTTCGAAAACAAGACGCAGACATGGTAGCATGCTGCCAAACACTATCCGCTGCGTCATTTGTGGCCCATCAAATTGCGGAAAGACCAACGTGCTGGTCAGCTTGTTGGAAAATCCTCACGGCGTCCGCTTCGAGAAGGTGTACGTGTACTCCAAGTCGTTGCAACAACCGAAATATCAGTACTTGGAGAATTTATTGACTCCGATAGATGAAATTGGCTACTTTACGTTTTCGAATAACAGTGATGTTATCCCACCGAGCGAATCGCTTCCGAATTCCATTTTTATATTTGATGACGTGGCATGCGACAAGCAAGATACGATAAGGGAATACTTTGCAATGGGACGCGACTCGAACGTTGACTGCTTCTATCTCTGTCAGACATATGCAAAAATTCCCAAACATCTTATACGCGACAATGCGTATCTGCTGATTCTGTTTAAGCAGGATGGTACCAACTTGAAACATGTGTACAACGATCACGTAAACACTGACATGCCTTACGAGGATTTCTGCGCTTTGTGCCGTAATTGTTGGCAACGGGAGTATGGTTTCGTGGTAATAGCCAAGGATAGCGCCATGTCCAATGGACGTTATAGAAAGGGATTTAACGAGTTTGCCGTACCGTGAGATGGTAAATCGTCATCAACACGTCGGTGGGAAAGCAACGTCTGCGGCACAACGATGATTGATATCGATACTCTGGAGATTAAGGATCGCGAGAGAATAGCGAAGGAAATTGCAAAAACCAGCGATTCCATTCGCCGGAAACATCAGGCTTTGAAGACTGGCAAGATGGAGGAAGATATCGCGTTGGAGAGATACTTTAAACCTATCGTCGAACCCTTGAAACATATTGTGGAAAATACCACAACAGCAGAAGCTGACACATCACCGCTGATGAGTACAGACGTTGAAGGGAATGAAACATTAACGCCTAAAAAACCCATCCGAAAGGGAACGCGTCGCGCAAGGCAAAGAGGAAACAACACGGGCCATTGGAATATTCACCCATAACCTCGACACCAGTTCAATCGAAGCGGAAACGACAAAATGCTACATCAAACGATTCTCCGGCTCCTCCCACACCAATAAATAAATTTCCCAATGTGCAATCGCTCTCAGCCGTTGATGACGACGTTTTTGAAACTAATCCCGATGAGTCGTTAGTAGTATAGCTAGGAGAGTTCTAACCCAGGTCCTCTGAGGGGAGCGCGGGGGCGGGGGGAAGTGAGGGCGCGCGGGGGAGTGCGGTGGAGGGAAACATGGGCGCGGGGCCTGCGGGGAGAGGAAGACCGGTTGCGCGCGCACGAGCCGCGGAGTGGGGGAAGCCGCGATGATGGAGGGGATCACTCCGGGCCGAGCCGCCGCGGAGACAAGGCCCGCCGTCGAAAACTTTTCAGGGGGAATGACCCCCAAAAATCTCTTTCAGCCCACCCCAAACATTTTTTCAAACCCCCCACCCACCCCGAATTTTTTTTCCGACACAGAGAAATAATAATTTTTGATTGGAAATTGTTTCGGAAGATCTCGGGCAATGTCGGCTTTTTACGAACCGCGTCTTCGGAGGGAAAGAGACAGAGCATCATTTTAAAGCTAAATTCGGAGGAGAGAGAGAGACAGCAATACTTGGTGGCAGAATCGCATGCATTCTAAAAATTTTCAAAATGATTTTCAATCGCAGCGTCTCGCGCGATTGTATGTAATATGAGTCCTCCTCTGGAGCGGCCGTGCAAGGTGACGTCATTTGGCAGCGCGAAGAACGAAATAGAATTATGCAGCGTCAGCAGAATGTTTTGTCCCCAACGCAGAGAAATAATAATTTTTTGAAATGTTGAATCTTAAAATTAGGTGGTGAGGAGAGAAGGGGGAGAAGGAACACGGGTGAATGAAATTGACAAATAATATGTGTTTACGAAATTTATTTAAAATTAAAAAAATATAATTTAACATTTTTTCTTCCTGCGAGCATGAGCTAGAATAACATTGATGGCGCATGCTACCAGTTCGCAATCTACATGATAATCCTCACAGTAATGTTCGCTATCGCGTATGATTTTAGCAGCACGACGCGCATCTAATGTTTCGCAGGCAACATCGCTCTGCTGTAGCATGTTAACAAAAGTTTTAAATTTTACTCTCGCATCTTCCGCAGTTTGATACATCCGCGGATACATATATTCTATACATGGCTGAAGATTAAATAAAAACGATACTGTGTCCAGTGTGTAATATAGTGTATCATCACATTGTGTAATCTTTATAATTGGTGAATCAAAGATCTGAAAAAAATCCACCGTTAAATCATCAATTCGCATCGAAGGTGATCCAGGTAATCGTGCACGTTCTTCGATGGTTTCACAGCTGTCGAATAGCAAACCCCATGTATGCCATGATAATATGAGATGATTTCCATGATTGTCGCCGAGAAGAACTTCTACATCGACTGTAGGTCCTACGTCGATTCCAATTTCCAAATATTTGCTACCCATGGATGTTAATGCATATCTTCTAACCATGATACGCGATCCTTGACGCGGACTAAGAGAACAATCAAAGCTATGAAATTGCTCGCTCGTATTAGGAACAAACATAACAATTTTGAGAAGATGTGAAAATTATGCCTTACCAATCATTATATATATTCTCCCCACGTGGAGCTACACCATCATCTCGCACAATCGGAACGAAATAATCTTCACACTCAGCGAGTATTTCATCAATGGTGCTGTACATTTTTGTTTCAGAGCACTATTTGTTCCGTCGAAAGTCACTGAGGCTACTGAGCGATTGATTGAATAGCGTCCGGGAACTGGCTTAAATAGAGGTGCAACTGCTTTCCCCACTATCACATTTTATTCTAAACCCAACAATTTTTCAAAAATGATTTTCAATCTTAGCGTCTCGCGCGATCGTGTGTAATTTGACTCCTCTGGAGCAGCCGTGCGGGATGACGTCATTTAGCAGCGCGAAGCAGGCGCGAACGAAATAAACGTCGAATCTTAAAATTAGGTGGCGAGGAGAAAGACGGGTGAATGAAATTGACAAATAATATGTGTTTAAGAAATTTATTTAAAATTAAAAAAATATAATTTAACATTTTTTCCTACGAGCATCAGCTAAAATATCATTGATGGCACATGCTACCAGTTCACAATCTACATGATAATCCTCACAGTAATATTCGCTATCACGTATTATTTTAGCAGCATGATGCGTATCTAATGTTTCACAGGCAACATCGCTCTGTTGCAACACGTTAACAAAAGTTTCAAATTTCATCTGCACATCTCTTACATTTTGATGCAACCGCGCATACACATAGTCTATACATGGTTCAAGATTTAATAAAAATGTTACGGTATCCGGTTTGAAATACAGTGGCTTATTATGTAGTGTCAGCCTTACAATCGGAGAATTATAGATTTCACAAAAATCCACCGTTAATTTATCCATTTGCATCGAAGGTGATCCAGGTGATCGTGAACGTTCTTCAATGGTCATACGACTGCTACATAGCGAACCCCATGTATCCCATGGTAACGTGAGAAACATCCCACGATTGTCGCCGAGAACCATTTCCACATCAATCGTAGGCCGTACTCTGATCCCAATTTCCAAGTATTTGCTGCCCATGGATGTTAATGCGTATCTTCTGACCATGATCCGCGATGTTCGACGCGGGCTAAGAGAACAATCAAAGCTATGAAATTGCTCACTCGTATTAGGAATAAACATACAAATTTTGAGATGTGAAAATTAAGCCTTACCAAACAACTGTATCCTCCCCGCATTGAGCCACGCCATCATCTCGCACGATCGCAAAGTAATAATTCATGCGTTCAACGTTTGCTTCGGCACTGGTACTGTACATTTTATTTTCAGAGCAGTATTTGTTCCGTCAAAAGTCACTGAGGCTACTGAGCGATTGATGGAATAGCGTTCGGGAGGCGTCTTAAATAGAGGTGCAATTGCTTCCTCCACCACACCATTTTTATTCTAAACCCAAAAATTTTTCCATAATGTGTTTCAATCTTAACATCGCAGTATGTAATTTGAGCCCCATCCTCAAGGATAAAAGTCTCGACACGTGTTGAACGTCGAATCTTAAAAAAATATGAAATAAAAATATCAAATAAAAAGAAAAATGTAAAAATATAAAAATACAATATAAAAAGAAAAAATATAAAAAAATAGAGTATAAATAGAATACACAAATATAAAATAAAAAATAAAAATATAAGCCTCAATTCTTATCTCTAATTAAACCACACTATTCTCAACATTTTTGAGTTCTCTCTATACAAATAGAATATAAAAATATGAAATAAAAATATCAAATAAAAAGAAAAATGTAAAAATATAAAAATACAATATAAAAAGAAAAAATATAAAAATAGAGTATAAATAGAATACACAAATATAAAATAAAAAATAAAAATATAAAAATATAAAAATATAAAAATACAATATAAAAGAAAAAATATAATAATTTAATTTATTGCCCACTTTCGTGTTACAATTTAACGATCATATACTCTTTCCATTTCATTCCCATGATTGCGTCAGTGTAAGTCCTGTCCTTCTAATGTATTCTGCTGTGTCTTAACAATTTTTTCTATTTTACAAGTGTTTTCTAATCTATTATATATTACATAATCTTCTTTTATCACTTTCCTGTTCTTTTATCACTTTTCTGTTCTTCCCATCTTTTTCCATCTCCCTATTATCTCCTGCAGAATAGCCAAGTCTTTCCCTTCTCCTCTAATTACCTCTGTCCAATTCCTACCACTCTTTCCACTTACTTCACATGCTTGAATCACGTGTTTCACTGTTTCTTCCTCTTTCTCTTTTTCCCACATAAGTATTCCGACCTATCTCCTGGTTTCCTTGCCACCTCTCTTAATTTTCTTAGGAATTTTGACTCCTATACTTTCATCTCTCTTTCTTGTTCTTGGATGTCTTTACTCATCTGCCCTATTTTTGTCCACACTTCTTCCCCATTTAATTTCTCGTTTTCCATTTTTCATTTGACCATCCTCTCCCTTCCAAGAATTTGATTATCATTCTTTCCCTTTTCGTTACTTCATTTCCTCTCATTAGTCTTCCCCAACATTCATATCTTATCGATGCTTTATCCGAATTTATTAGCCTCTGTTCAAACTTCATTGCCCTTACTCCAATTTTAATTGCTATGTCATCTCTTCATGTTTCCTTTAACAACCAGTATGTTGGTGTTGATCTCTCCAATTTCATTAACCACCCTATGTATTTCGCCTGCAATTTTTCTATTTCCTCATACCTTCTCCATCCCCATATCTCTGCCCCATACGCCGCGGTGCTTCTAACTAGCGCATCAAGCAGTTTAATTCTTCTTTCAAAGTCATCTCTGAATAATCTTTCTCTAATCCCCCCATACTTTTCCTAGTTCGTTGTTCTCTCTCTCTCTCTCTCTCTCTCTCTCTCTCTCTCTCTCTCACTCTCTCTCTCACTGTATAACATAAATATTCCATTTCTCTTCCTCTCTCCATTTTTCTTCATTCCAACAGAATCTTTCCTCTTTTCTTCTTCCTCCAGCTTTCTTGCATATCATTATCTTAGACTTTTGCACATTTAGCTCCAAGCCTTTCTTCTTTATGTACCTATCTCTCGAATCTCTTTATCATATTCGTCAGACCCTATGCATTATTTACCATTAACACAACATCATCCGCGTATGAAATTGTTCAAATTTTCCTTGTACCTATTACGACTCCTCCTTCAAGTTCTTAGCTCATTTCTTTTCTCCAGGCCTCCAAACGCGACACTGAAAAGTCCTATCAGTTCCTTTTTTCACTCGTTCAGATCGACGTGAGCCAGAACGGTTTGTATCTATATTTATTTAATTTATTTTTGCATTAGGACTAGAATTTAGTACGTTGCATTCATTCTTGTTATCTAATTGTAAAACTATCACCTACAAAACATGTTACAGAATAGGTAAATTAATTTCCATCCATTTTTCCATTTGTTCTTCTAATCTTCTCTTTAGAATTTCCGCGTATATCTCGTAACCCATGTCCATCAAAGTTATGCCCCTATAGTTCTTAACCATTTCCCTTTCTCCTTTTTTTTTAACACAGGACTTATTATTCCTTCTTTCCATACTTCCGGAAAGTCCCCTTTCTTCCATGTCCTGTTTATGACCTTTGTTTGATTACCTATATTTATGAAGATGATTGCGACCTCAATGTTGAATTAAGATATAATTTAAATGCAGGAGTTTAAACTTTAAGTCTGTTCGACTTTTAATATCATACATGATTTGAGTTCATATCGACGTGAGATCGGTTTCTATCTATATTTATCTAATAAATTTTTGTATGAAAGGTCTTAATTTATAATTTTTTTAATATATTCCATAAAGATTGGAATTGTATATTTCTTACGAATACGTGTTTACCATGTGATAATTGTTGGTTGGGGGGCAAATTGTAATTATTCAATATTAGGAGCGATTGGGCCATATAATAAAATAAAAGAAAATACAATTAAATAAGAAAAAAAATACAATACAATACAGTACAATATAAAAAACAATATAAACATAAAAGAAAAGAAAATATAATAATAAAATAAAAGAAAACACAATTAAATAAGAAATATAATAAAAAAGAATATCATAATGAAATAATAAAATAAAGGAAAATACAATTAAAGAAATATAATAAAAAGAATATAATAATTAAATAATAGAAAATAAAATAAAATAATGAGAAAAAGAAAATACAATTAAATAATAAGTATAATATAAAAAGAAAAAAATATAAAAATAGAATATTAATAGAATATAAAAACACATTATAAAAAGAAAAATATAATAATATAATTTATTGCCCACTTTTATGTCACAATTTAACGATCGTATACTCTTTCCTTTTCATTCCGGTGATTGTGTCAGTGTAAGTTCTACCCTTCTAATGTGTCCTGATGTGTCTTAACAATTTTTTCTATTTTACAAGTATTTCCTAATCTATTTTATGTTGCATAATATTCTTTTATCTCTTTCCTGCTCTTCCCATCTTTTCCATCTCCCTATTATCTCCTGTAGAATAGCCAAGTTTGTCCCTTCTCCTCTAATTACCTCTTTCCAATTGCTGCCACTCTCTCCACTTACTTCACATGCTTCAATCATGTGTTTCACTGTTTATGCCTCTTTCTTACAAAGCCTACGTATCCTTCCTTCTTTCGATAGCCAATATTTACATGCCCTTGTTTCACTACTCTGTATGAATCTTCATATCCTTTCTAATTCACCTCTCCTTTTTTCCTTTTCCCCCATAAGTATTTCGGCTTATCTCCTGGTTTCCTTGCCACCTCTCTTAATTCTCTTAGGAACATTGACTCTTTTATTTTCATCTCTCTTTCTTGGTCTTGGATGTCTTTACTATATCCTCCATTTTGGTTCACACTTCTGTCCCCAAAAAAATATAAAAATGCCATAAAAAAAATATAAAAATAAAACACAATACAATATAAAAAAATATAAATATAAATGAATATAAAAATATAAAAATACAATTAAAATAGAAAATAAAATACAACATAAAAATCAATATAACTATTAAATAAAATAAAATAATATAATAAAAGAAAAGAAAATACAATTAAATATAAAAAAATATAAATATAAAAGAGAAGAAAATGATATAATGATATAAAAGAAAATATCATTGTATAATAAATATAATAAAAAAAGAATATAATAATCAATATTAATGAAAATACAATACAATATAAAAAACAATATAAATATAAGTATAAAAGAGAAGAAAATAAAATAATGAAATAAAAGAAAAAATATAAAAATAGTATATAAATAGAATATAAATAGAATATAAATAGAGTGTAAAATATAAAATAAAAAAGAAAAAATATAAAAATTCAGTATAAAAATACAAAAAAAGAAAAAATATAATAATAATTTTATTTATTGCCCACTTTTATGTTTCAATTTAACAATCATATACTCTTTCCACTTCATTCCCATGATTGTATCAGTGTAAAATCGGCTCGACCATATCAATCTGAACGTGTACAGAACGTCTTCGCACCACTTTCAACGTGAATCGAACGTGTATCATACCACTTCGAACGTGAATCGTACCACTTTGAACGTGTATCGAACGTCTATCGTACCTCTTCGAACGCATATCGAACGTCTATCGTACCACTTCGAACGTGTAACGACGTGTATCGTACCACTTCGAACGTGTATCGAACGTCAATCAAACCACATCGAACGTGAAACGAACGTGAATCGAACGTCTACCGTACCACTTCGAACGTGTATCGTACCTCTTCGAACGTGTATCGAACGTCAATCGTACCACATCGAACGTCAATCGTACCACATCGAACGTCAATCGTACCGCTTTGAACGTGTATTGAACGTCTACCGTACCACTTTCAACGTGTATCGAACGTCAATCGTACCACTTTCAACGTGTATCGAACGTCAATCGTACCACATCGAACGTCAATCGTACCACTTCGAACGTGTATTGGACGTGTAATGAACCACTTCTATTGTCTTAATCTAGCGTACATCACATGTAGGAGATTAGGTTGGGGGAAGGTGAAGAAAAAACATTTTTAATATACATTAAAAAAATTGATTATATTTTATTTACGCCTCTGGTGTTTAGACCACCAGTTGAATATTTTAAATACATTTTGCATGGCACAGTGTTTTACGTGTCTACCACATCGCAGAGTATTAATAGCAATAAGAAGATATTGCGGTCCATGATGTTAGTCCCGATATTAGTTCATGATGTGTTGTCGCAATATCTTCTTATTGCTATTAATACTCTGCGATGTGGTAGACACGTAAAACACTGTGCCATGCAAAATGTATTTAAAATATTCAACTGGTGGTCTAAACACCAGAGGCGTAAATAAAATATAATCAATTTTTTTAATGTATATTAAAAATGTTTTTTCTTCACCTTCCCCCAACCTAATCTCCTACATGTGATGTACGCTAGATTAAGACAATAGAAGTGGTTCATTACACGTCCAATACACGTTCGAAGTGGTACGATTGACGTTCGATGTGGTACGATTGACGTTCGATACACGTTGAAAGTGGTACGATTGACGTTCGATACACGTTGAAAGTGGTACGATTGACGTTCGATACACGTTCGAAGAGGTACGATACACGTTCGAAGTGGTACGGTAGACGTTCGATTCACGTTCGTTTCACGTTCGATGTGGTTTGATTGACGTTCGATACACGTTCGAAGTGGTACGATACACGTCGTTACACGTTCGAAGTGGTACGATAGACGTTCGATATGCGTTCGAAGAGGTACGATAGACGTTCGATACACGTTCAAAGTGGTACGATTCACGTTCGAAGTGGTATGATACACGTTCGATTCACGTTGAATGTGGTGCGAAGACGTTCTGTACACGTTCAGATTGATATGGTCGAGCCGATTTTACACTGATACAATCATGGGAATGAAGTGGAAAGAGTATATGATTGTTAAATTGAAACATAAAAGTGGGCAATAAATAAAATTATTATTATATTTTTTCTTTTTTTGTATTTTTATACTGAATTTTTATATTTTTTCTTTTTTATTTTATATTTTACACTCTATTTATATTCTATTTATATTCTATTTATATACTATTTTTATATTTTTTCTTTTATTTCATTATTTTATTTTCTTCTCTTTTATACTTATATTTATATTGTTTTTTATATTGTATTGTATTTTCATTAATATTGATTATTATATTCTTTTTTTATTATATTTATTATACAATGATATTTTCTTTTATATCATTATATCATTTTCTTCTCTTTTATATTTATATTTTTTTATATTTAATTGTATTTTCTTTTCTTTTATTATATTATTTTATTTTATTTAATAGTTATATTGATTTTTATGTTGTATTTTATTTTCTATTTTAATTGTATTTTTATATTTTTATATTCATTTATATTTATATTTTTTTATATTGTATTGTGTTTTATTTTTATATTTTTTTATGGCATTTTTATATTTTTTTGGGGACAGAAGTGTGAACCAAAATGGAGCATATAGTAAAGACATCCAAGACCAAGAAAGAGAGATGAAAATAAAAGAGTCAATGTTCCTAAGAGAATTAAGAGAGGTGGCAAGGAAACCAGGAGATAAGCCGAAATACTTATGGGGGAAAAGGAAAAAAGGAGAGGTGAATTAGAAAGGATATGAAGATTCATACAGAGTAGTGAAACAAGGGCATGTAAATATTGGCTATCGAAAGAAGGAAGGATACGTAGGCTTTGTAAGAAAGAGGCATAAACAGTGAAACACATGATTGAAGCATGTGAAGTAAGTGGAGAGAGTGGCAGCAATTGGAAAGAGGTAATTAGAGGAGAAGGGACAAACTTGGCTATTCTACAGGAGATAATAGGGAGATGGAAAAGATGGGAAGAGCAGGAAAGAGATAAAAGAATATTATGCAACATAAAATAGATTAGGAAATACTTGTAAAATAGAAAAAATTGTTAAGACACATCAGGACACATTAGAAGGGTAGAACTTACACTGACACAATCACCGGAATGAAAAGGAAAGAGTATACGATCGTTAAATTGTGACATAAAAGTGGGCAATAAATTATATTATTATATTTTTCTTTTTATAATGTGTTTTTATATTCTATTAATATTCTATTTTTATATTTTTTTCTTTTTATATTATACTTATTATTTAATTGTATTTTCTTTTTCTCATTATTTTATTTTATTTTCTATTATTTAATTATTATATTCTTTTTATTATATTTCTTTAATTGTATTTTCCTTTATTTTATTATTTCATTATGATATTCTTTTTTATTATATTTCTTATTTAATTGTGTTTTCTTTTATTTTATTATTATATTTTCTTTTCTTTTATGTTTATATTGTTTTTTATATTGTACTGTATTGTATTGTATTTTTTTTCTTATTTAATTGTATTTTCTTTTATTTTATTATATGGCCCAATCGCTCCTAATATTGAATAATTACAATTTGCCCCCCAACCAACAATTATCACATGGTAAACACGTATTCGTAAGAAATATACAATTCCAATCTTTATGGAATATATTAAAAAAATTATAAATTAAGACCTTTCATACAAAAATTTATTAGATAAATATAGATAGAAACCGATCTCACGTCGATATGAACTCAAATCATGTATGATATTAAAAGTCGAACAGACTTAAAATTTAAACTCCTGCATTTAAATTATATCTTAATTCAACATTGAGGTCGCAATCATCTTCATAAATATAGGTAATCAAACAAAGGTCATAAACAGGACATGGAAGAAAGGGGACTTTCCGGAAGTATGGAAAGAAGGAATAATAAGTCCTGTGTTAAAAAAAAAGGAGAAAGGGAAATGGTTAAGAACTATAGGGGCATAACTTTGATGGACATGGGTTACGAGATATACGCGGAAATTCTAAAGAGAAGATTAGAAGAACAAATGGAAAAATGGATGGAAATTAATTTACCTATTCTGTAACATGTTTTGTAGGTGATAGTTTTACAATTAGATAACAAGAATGAATGCAACGTACTAAATTCTAGTCCTAATGCAAAAATAAATTAAATAAATATAGATACAAACCGTTCTGGCTCACGTCGATCTGAACGAGTGAAAAAAGGAACTGATAGGACTTTTCAGTGTCGCGTTTGGAGGCCTGGAGAAAAGAAATGAGCTAAGAACTTGAAGGAGGAGTCGTAATAGGTACAAGGAAAATTTGAACAATTTCATACGCGGATGATGTTGTGTTAATGGTAAATAATGCATAGGGTCTGACGAATATGATAAAGAGATTCGAGAGATAGGTACATAAAGAAGAAAGGCTTGGAGCTAAATGTGCAAAAGTCTAAGATAATGATATGCAAGAAAGCTGGAGGAAGAAGAAAAGAGGAAAGATTCTGTTGGAATGAAGAAAAATGGAGAGAGGAAGAGAAATGGAATATTTATGTTATACAGTGAGAGAGAGAGTGAGAGAGAGAGAGAGAGAGAGAGAGAGAGAGAGAGAGAGAGAGAGAGAACAACGAACTAGGAAAAGTATGGGGGGATTAGAGAAAGATTATTCAGAGATGACTTTGAAAGAAGAATTAAACTGCTTGATGCGCTAGTTAGAAGCACCGCGGCGTATGGGGCAGAGATATGGGGATGGAGAAGGTATGAGGAAATAGAAAAATTGCAGGCGAAATACATAGGGTGGTTAATGAAATTGGAGAGATCAACACCAACATACTGGTTGTTAAAGGAAACATGAAGAGATGACATAGCAATTAAAATTGGAGTAAGGGCAATGAAGTTTGAACAGAGGCTAATAAATTCGGATAAAGCATCGATAAGATATGAATGTTGGGGAAGACTAATGAGAGGAAATGAAGTAACGAAAAGGGAAAGAATGATAATCAAATTCTTGGAAGGGAGAGGATGGTCAAATGAAAAATGGAAAACGAGAAATTAAATGGGGAAGAAGTGTGGACAAAAATAGGGCAGATGAGTAAAGACATCCAAGAACAAGAAAGAGAGATGAAAGTATAGGAGTCAAAATTCCTAAGAAAATTAAGAGAGGTGGCAAGGAAACCAGGAGATAGGTCGGAATACTTATGTGGGAAAAAGAGAAAGAGGAAGAAACAGTGAAACACGTGATTCAAGCATGTGAAGTAAGTGGAAAGAGTGGTAGGAATTGGACAGAGGTAATTAGAGGAGAAGGGAAAGACTTGGCTATTCTGCAGGAGATAATAGGGAGATGGAAAAAGATGGGAAGAACAGAAAAGTGATAAAAGAACAGGAAAGTGATAAAAGAAGATTATGTAATATATAATAGATTAGAAAACACTTGTAAAATAGAAAAAATTGTTAAGACACAGCAGAATACATTAGAAGGACAGGACTTACACTGACGCAATCATGGGAATGAAATGGAAAGAGTATATGATCGTTAAATTGTAACACGAAAGTGGGCAATAAATTAAATTATTATATTTTTTCTTTTATATTGTATTTTTATATTTTTATATTTTTATATTTTTATTTTTTATTTTATATTTGTGTATTCTATTTATACTCTATTTTTATATTTTTTCTTTTTATATTGTATTTTTATATTTTTACATTTTTCTTTTTATTTGATATTTTTATTTCATATTTTTATATTCTATTTGTATAGAGAGAACTCAAAAATGTTGAGAATAGTGCGGTTTAATTAGAGATAAGAATTGAGGCTTATATTTTTATTTTTTATTTTATATTTGTGTATTCTATTTATACTCTATTTTTTTATATTTTTTCTTTTTATATTGTATTTTTATATTTTTACATTTTTCTTTTTATTTGATATTTTTATTTCATATTTTTTTAAGATTCGACGTTCAACACGTGTCGAGACTTTTATCCTTGAGGATGGGGCTCAAATTACATACTGCGATGTTAAGATTGAAACACATTATGGAAAAATTTTTGGGTTTAGAATAAAAATGGTGTGGTGGAGGAAGCAATTGCACCTCTATTTAAGACGCCTCCCGAACGCTATTCCATCAATCGCTCAGTAGCCTCAGTGACTTTTGACGGAACAAATACTGCTCTGAAAATAAAATGTACAGTACCAGTGCCGAAGCAAACGTTGAACGCATGAATTATTACTTTGCGATCGTGCGAGATGATGGCGTGGCTCAATGCGGGGAGGATACAGTTGTTTGGTAAGGCTTAATTTTCACATCTCAAAATTTGTATGTTTATTCCTAATACGAGTGAGCAATTTCATAGCTTTGATTGTTCTCTTAGCCCGCGTCGAACATCGCGGATCATGGTCAGAAGATACGCATTAACATCCATGGGCAGCAAATACTTGGAAATTGGGATCAGAGTACGGCCTACGATTGATGTGGAAATGGTTCTCGGCGACAATCGTGGGATGTTTCTCACGTTACCATGGGATACATGGGGTTCGCTATGTAGCAGTCGTATGACCATTGAAGAACGTTCACGATCACCTGGATCACCTTCGATGCAAATGGATAAATTAACGGTGGATTTTTGTGAAATCTATAATTCTCCGATTGTAAGGCTGACACTACATAATAAGCCACTGTATTTCAAACCGGATACCGTAACATTTTTATTAAATCTTGAACCATGTATAGACTATGTGTATGCGCGGTTGCATCAAAATGTAAGAGATGTGCAGATGAAATTTGAAACTTTTGTTAACGTGTTGCAACAGAGCGATGTTGCCTGTGAAACATTAGATACGCATCATGCTGCTACAATAATACGTGATAGCGAATATTACTGTGAGGATTATCATGTAGATTGTGAACTGGTAGCATGTGCCATCAATGATATTTTAGCTGATGCTCGTAGGAAAAAATGTTAAATTATATTTTTTTAATTTTAAATAAATTTCTTAAACACATATTATTTGTCAATTTCATTCACCCGTCTTTCTCCTCGCCACCTAATTTTAAGATTCGACGTTTATTTCGTTCGCGCCTGCTTCGCGCTGCTAAATGACGTCATCCCGCACGGCTGCTCCAGAGGAGTCAAATTACACACGATCGCGCGAGACGCTAAGATTGAAAATCATTTTTGAAAAATTGTTGGGTTTAGAATAAAATGTGATAGTGGGGAAAGCAGTTGCACCTCTATTTAAGCCAGTTCCCGGACGCTATTCAATCAATCGCTCAGTAGCCTCAGTGACTTTCGACGGAACAAATAGTGCTCTGAAACAAAAATGTACAGCACCATTGATGAAATACTCGCTGAGTGTGAAGATTATTTCGTTCCGATTGTGCGAGATGATGGTGTAGCTCCACGTGGGGAGAATATATATAATGATTGGTAAGGCATAATTTTCACATCTTCTCAAAATTGTTATGTTTGTTCCTAATACGAGCGAGCAATTTCATAGCTTTGATTGTTCTCTTAGTCCGCGTCAAGGATCGCGTATCATGGTTAGAAGATATGCATTAACATCCATGGGTAGCAAATATTTGGAAATTGGAATCGACGTAGGACCTACAGTCGATGTAGAAGTTCTTCTCGGCGACAATCATGGAAATCATCTCATATTATCATGGCATACATGGGGTTTGCTATTCGACAGCTGTGAAACCATCGAAGAACGTGCACGATTACCTGGATCACCTTCGATGCGAATTGATGATTTAACGGTGGATTTTTTTCAGATCTTTGATTCACCAATTATAAAGATTACACAATGTGATGATACACTATATTACACACTGGACACAGTATCGTTTTTATTTAATCTTCAGCCATGTATAGAATATATGTATCCGCGGATGTATCAAACTGCGGAAGATGCGAGAGTAAAATTTAAAACTTTTGTTAACATGCTACAGCAGAGCGATGTTGCCTGCGAAACATTAGATGCGCGTCGTGCTGCTAAAATCATACGCGATAGCGAACATTACTGTGAGGATTATCATGTAGATTGCGAACTGGTAGCATGCGCCATCAATGTTATTCTAGCTCATGCTCGCAGGAAGAAAAAATGTTAAATTATATTTTTTTAATTTTAAATAAATTTCGTAAACACATATTATTTGTCAATTTCATTCACCCGTGTTCCTTCTCCCCCTTCTCTCCTCACCACCTAATTTTAAGATTCAACATTTCAAAAAATTATTATTTCTCTGCGTTGGGGACAAAACATTCTGCTGACGCTGCATAATTCTATTTCGTTCTTCGCGCTGCCAAATGACGTCACCTTGCACGGCCGCTCCAGAGGAGGACTCATATTACATACAATCGCGCGAGACGCTGCGATTGAAAATCATTTTGAAAATTTTTAGAATGCATGCGATTCTGCCACCAAGTATTGCTGTCTCTCTCTCTCCTCCGAATTTAGCTTTAAAATGATGCTCTGTCTCTTTCCCTCCGAAGACGCGGTTCGTAAAAAGCCGACATTGCCCGAGATCTTCCGAAACAATTTCCAATCAAAAATTATTATTTCTCTGTGTCGGAAAAAAAATTCGGGGTGGGTGGGGGGTTTGAAAAAATGTTTGGGGTGGGCTGAAAGAGATTTTTGGGGGTCATTCCCCCTGAAAAGTTTTCGACGGCGGGCCTTGTCTCCGCGGCGGCTCGGCCCGGAGTGATCCCCTCCATCATCGCGGCTTCCCCCACTCCGCGGCTCGTGCGCGCGCAACCGGTCTTCCTCTCCCCGCAGGCCCCGCGCCCATGTTTCCCTCCACCGCACTCCCCCGCGCGCCCTCACTTCCCCCCGCCCCCGCGCTCCCCTCAGAGGACCTGGGTTAGAACTCTCCTAGCTATACTACTGTCGTTTGTAACATCTATTAGACAGCAATTCCAAACATCCGAGGGACAAAAAACGATGCGCAGTCATTTCGGCCCGCTGGGGCAAAAATACATGAGTGCAATACTAAGTAGTGATAAGGATACAGCAATGGACTATGTGTACGGTGTATACTTTGACAATAGTAGAACGATGCTTGGGGATAAGGCTTTCGATATAGACAAGGATGATAATATAATCATAGATGGTGTAAAATACAGAGGAACACCCGGCCTTTACGAATTGATTTTTATGAGAATTCCCGACGATACTGTATACACCGATGACGATAAACAAAAATACAAAAGTATACTGCTGACACCGAATGCCCACAGACGCGGTCATGGTGCTAAAAATCCCATATTGGGCAACAAGGGATACAAGTACAAACATGTAATTGCACCGCTAATTCCCCGTGCATCGGCTAGTAGGGCAGGGAAAGGTCTAACGGTACCGCGAGTCATGGTGGTAAACGATAACAAAATCGATTACATACACTGGGACGATCCCAACGAGCTGGTGGATCGATTCCGTTTGCTCGAAGCGTCGCGTCAGGCGGGTAACAACTCTCACGATCCCGAAATTCTATCGATTATCGAGGAACTCCGCGAGGTAGGCCTCATTATATAAAACCGCGCGCCGATGATGTGCGCAGTATGCATCGAGATGCCAATCAACAAATTTGGGGTATCGCTCGAGAAGAGTGGAGCAGCTAGAATGGACTATTACAAATGGAGCGGTTTGCTTCGAAATTACATGCGAGATAACGCTCTTTGCGTAACCGGTGCAGACTTTGATGCAAAATCACGCAAGATACGACGCGTAGCTGAGCCGGTGGCCGACACCGATGCCGTCAATAAACTATACGTGGAAAAGAGCATTAAACTTTTGAGAGAGCAGCAGGAAGAATTAGAGAGGAAGCTGGTCGTGTTTCAAAGAGATATGCTGACGTTGCAAAACAGTGTACAAAAGACATCGCAAGTGTCGAATTCTATCCCGCAGCCGGACAATGAAATTCGTAAAGTTAAAGAGGCTATAACCGCTTTTGCTGCGGAGCAGCAACTTGTCCAGAATTTTCTCGGACCAACGGGAAGCACTTAATGCACGTACCTGATAATTATCGCATCATTCGTGTCCAAGACACCTCTGCGATCAAACATGCAGCCATTATCGAAATCCAAGAGTAAAGAAAACCATGGCCACAAGAAGCTACAACTCGTTGAGGAATTGCACGCTCCAGCTCGAAGACATTTTCCGCGGAGGCGCGTCATCGTGCATGTATACGATGATCTGTGGCAAGCTGACATTGTAGAAATGTGTCCATACTCGCGATTCAACCACGGTCACCACTACATACTCACCGTCATCGATGTGTTGAGCAAGTATGCGTGGGCATTACCGCTCAAGACTAAAAGTGGTGCTGAGGTGACTAAAGCGTTTGCAAAGATATTTAGAGAGCGATATCCGAAAAATTTGCAAACCGATCAAGGAAAAGAATTTTACAACACCGATGTGCAGAAACTCTTGACAAAGCACGACATTATTCATTATTCGACGTATTCGGTGATGAAGGCCTCTGTCGTAGAACGTTTCAATCGAACTTTGAAGAACAATATGTGGAAACTGATTACGCTGAATGGAACCTATAGATGGACCGATGCGCTACCAAGTCTACTTGCAGAGTATAACGAACGAAAACATAGAACCATCGCAATGCGTCCTTGCGATGTTACCCCTGCGATCGCCGACACGCTGCTAGCCACCCTATACAGCAACATGAAGATCGCTGCACCAGCGAGATTCAAATTGGGCGAGTTTGTGCGCGTGAGCAAATTTAAAACCATCTTCGATAAAGGCTATACGCCGAACTAGACAACGGAGGTGTTCAAGATAGCCAAAGTACAGACAACTAATCCCGCCACGTATCTGCTGGACGATTCCTGTGGAAAACCCGTTGCCGGAGGATTCTATGAACACGAGCTGCAACGTGTCACCGATCCTGATGTGTATCTAGTGGAAAAAGTGTTGCGTAGAAAGGGGGATAAGGTGTACGTCAAGTGGCTGGGGTTTGATAAACCACACCATTCTTGGATAAATAAAAATAATGTATTGTAAAAATAATAATATATGGTTCAATAAATACAATGATACATATACATGTGTGAACATTTTTTTTTACACATTAATTCTGCCATTTATAATTTCTATACATGTATGAACAATTTTTATGCAATAATTTCGCTATTTATAATAATTTCTATACATTTGCAAACAATAATTCTACTATTTATAAGAAACAAGTTAATAAACAGCGATGGCGAAAGGCAAACAATAATTCCACTATTTATAATGAATACAATAATTCCACTATTTATAATAAATACAATAATTTCTATTTTACAATGGAATTTGGTAATGGCCCCAGGGCAGAGTGTCGGTCAAATCGGGTACGATATACCGCTTGTTGTCGTGTGGGCTTAGAGCGATTTTAGATTCCGAAATGGTGTACACTTTATGCAATTTAGACCGTATGCATGATTGTCTGCGAACCATTTCGATCTCCCTTTGCAAACACTGCGCGTAGTTGTCGAAAGTTATCGTTCTGGCTATGACGTTGGTCTTGACGCCTTTCGCCTTTTTCGTATCTTTTTTGCCGTCTACGCGAAGTGCATACATTTTCGCCCTAAGACCTACGAATTCGGTCATTATCGCACCGTTATTTTCATCCTTCATCAGCCCCGGAACCTTCTTATTTACGCGCGGCATATTATATACATTGTCAGTAGGATAATCGCTTGTGTCGAATCTATCGCTATTGTGTTTCATGGAATCGTAGATATCGTCGCATTGAATGTGATAAATGAGACTGTCTGTGTCGATGTATAGAATTTTACAATTTGATCCATGCAGGGGAGACATGTACTCGTGGTGAAATTCAAAGAAACAAATTTTTGATAAGTCCAGAATACACATACCCACGTATATCGGCTTGTTGAATTTCACCTCGAGTTTCCGCAATACAACAGCTATTAAATTTTCCGAAAAAACACTTCTGCTGTGGAAATTCGGTTTCGCGATCATTGCCTCCGCGCCATATCGCCCTTCCCAATGTGTTAAAAGTTTTACATCCACATGGTTTCGTACATTTTCCATAGTTTTGCCGAATACCGCGTTGTTCATCAATTTGTACAAATTTTTTTCAAAGTCGTTTGTCGCGTCTGTTCTAAACCGTGTATTGAGTTCGATGTAATCGCGGAGCCAGGGAGATTGAGAGAATTGCAGGACGCGGTGTATTTTTGTAATATGAAGACCGTGACGCGTGCACTGCTGCAGGTTGCGGTAATGGATGACGTAACGCTGCTTATCTTATACCGTCGCGAGTAACTTGTCCTGCCTGCTGCCAGGTGGTTTGGCACGCGTCGGGCAGAACGGTAGATCGGCATGAGTGTCATGCAGACGTTGCGGATATTCCCAATCTACCTCGAGAATGTACCCCGTGGGCGAATCGACCGGGATTGAAGACACGTCAAAATTTGCAACATCTTCGACCCATCGAAATTTAGCGTATGGCATGGGCTGACACATTGCCCACCCATACAAATTGTTCACATCAAAGTACATCAAGTACGATGACTTTTCCGATGCGTCGTAAGATGACATGTACTTGTTATTAGCATGTGCATATCTTCCGGAACATTGGCTTAAACCCCCACGTATACCACGTTCGATAAACATAACCATGTCGACGTCCGTGAGCAATTCGAACGTAATTTTGGTGTGTTTTAGCATAGCATCCCACGTGAAACCATGTAGAGTATAATAATGTGCTGAATCTAATCCGTAACTCTTGAAACAACTTTCGCGAAAATTTTCAAAAATATCTGCCAATAACAAGACATCTGATTTCAAATACAAGTCGCTGTATTCGCCCAAGGTTCCAATCCCGAAACGCTGCCAGACAGTCTCGGCGTGTGCGTAATCGCTCTCGGATACAGTCTCACCTGTTAACGAACTGTGGAATGACTCGCGCGGCGGTAAGCACGGGTCCTGCAGCTTGTTCGCGCAATCAAGGTATTCATATGGAAATAAACCCTTTCGCGTCAATAAATTGAAATCCTCAACGGATAATGTTTCAAATTGGGATCGTAAAATTTTTAATTGATTTGTGCTAAGAAAAGATGCTAATTTGTCGAGACTGGTGTTGAGAAATTTGTACGAATCGATGAATCGCAATTTAATACAATTTCGCGAGTCTGAATCGGTCGTATCTTCGACATTTTTTGTAAACGAAATATACTTTTCTTTAGTTATGGGTAATACATCAACGTGACCGTCGAAAGCGGTAGCAATTTTCTCGAAAATGAAAAGCGAATCATAGCCGGATAAATTATGAAAAACTATGGGGATGTAAAACGCATTTTTATAATTTAAATTGCACTCCGAATGTGCTGGACCTCTAAACCGTCCGGAGAGATAACAATGATCGCGAACTCGTACATCATCAACCTCGAATGGTTCTTCGCAAATGTGACAGTGTGTTGCATCGCGAAATGTCGTCCACTGTTCGGTGGTTAAATCATGCATGGGAACATTACTGGTCAAGATGGGTTTGGCGAAGTTTGCAAATTTTTTCAGTTCGTCTACGAAACATGAAACACAATCCGCGTCGCGGCGACATCGATACGTCGATAGCGATGTATCGTACGAACAATGCATATAATATGCAATACTGTGAACTTTATGATGTTGATATGCGCGCAATTTGTTGTCCGCCTCACCCGTTTGGTGGTTAGCCCCTGTTTTTGCGATGATACACTCCAGATCTGCGTACATCACGAAGGGAAGCCGCTCCTTCCTACAGTGGTTCTCGAAGCTGAGGAAATTTTTGCCTTCGCTGGGCAGCACGATGTCACAGTCGTTCATCTGCCCACAGTCCACTGCATGCGCCTCCAACTTCTCGGCAGATCCGAAATAGTGCATGCATCTGTAATAAAACAAAAATTTTTTATTTAATTGTTTCGCGAGACATTTCAATATTTCACAAGTTTTCTATACGTACCGATCACAGATGAATTTTTTCCCATTGTGTCTGCTCAGCTGCGTGCTCACAAGCCGGGACAAGTTCTTGATGCATGTAAAATGCCCTACATCGCCGTGCTCTTGATTCGGCGTGTAGAGCAGGTTTACGTGTCGATCCCTCTTTTGGCTGGTGAGGCGCAAGGGAAAGACCGTCTTCGTCTTCTCCGCCTCGAAGCTGTACACGTTGTCGGAGACGCTGTTCTGCCGCTCAAACTTCCCAATTTGCGCCAGGGACATTGGGAACTCAATGCCCTGGAGATTTAGCACGGAAGCATAGTGCGGGTACGAACTTGGGCGATCAGCGTGTCGTTCAGCGGGATGGAGAGCGGCGACCACTGCCCACGCGAAACAGGCATTGTCCGGGGATTGTACACTGATCGTGGCTTTCTTCAAAGACAATTCCCGCGGCAACTTGATGTGACACCCGGGACGCAGCGGATTGTACTTGTTGACATTGACGGTCAGGTTGAGGATTCTCGTCAATGCCCATCCGCTGTCGCGTTCCTGGAACTCTTCCAGCGATGCCAGGGTGGGTTCGATGACACATCGTTGGTACCACTCCTGTAGATCGGATGTGCCGAAGAGTTCGCAGTCCCGGGTATTTATGCTTTTACAAGCATGCTTGTCACCCGCCACAAATTCACCGTTAAACACAGTGTTCACTTTGAGGTGTTGATGTTTCCTCAAAGCGCCTCGCACCTGCTCCAGCACAATGGTCCCCGCATCCTGGAGGAAGCTGCGCGGCTCGATGTAGTTCGAATTTAACACGGCACCAGTTAATACGCGGGTATCGAAAGCAGCGTCTATTTCGCGCCACAAAAGTCCTGTGCTCGAATGTCCGGCACCTTCGCGCACGAAACGGCCACGCAACGAATGTTTTAGTCCTTCGAGCTGCGCGATTCGAGCAACCAACGATTGTCGAACACCGATCGATAATCGCGGGCGTTTCACACGGCTCTGTTCTTCCAGCGATTCGATACACTCGTTGCACCGTTCTTCCCACGCGAGGTACTCTTCACGGGAAATCAATCGTGCAGATTGATCCAGCAATTGGCGGGTTACTTGCGCGAATTCTCCCATGGTCGTAAATGCAATGTAAATGTCTTTTCCTTGCAACACGTTGCAACGATTTAAGGCTTTGTGCAGTGTGGAGCGCATATTTATATCCTCATCATGATTTGGTATCTCTGTCTAACTCTTTTGGCGTACCCCCTCCCTCGAATGCAAAAACGACGATCCATGATTCATTCGTATGACTAATTGGCGCGCAAGATCATCCGACACAGTTTCTGCTGATTCCGCAAAATTCTAAGATTCGACGTTCGACACGTGTCGAGACTTTTATCCTTGAGGATGGGGCTCAAATTACATACTGCGACGTTAAGATTGAAACACATTATGGAAAAATTTTTGGGTTTAGAATAAAAAATGGTGTGGTGGGGGAAGCAATTGCACCTCTATTTAAAACGCCTCCCGAACGCTATTCCATCAATCGCTGAGTATCCACAGTGACTTTCGACGGAACAAATAGTGCTCTGAAAACAAAATGTGCAGTACCAGTGCCGGAGCAAACGTTGAACGCATGAATTATTACGTTCCGATCGTGCGAGATGATGGCGTGGCTCAATGCGGGGAGGATACAGTTGTTTGGTAAGGCTTAATTTTCACATCTCAAAATTTTTATGTTTATTCCCAATACGAGTGAGCAATTTCATAGCTTTGATTGTTCTCTTAGCTCGCGCCAAATATCACGTATCATGGTTAGAAGATACGCATTAACATCCATGGACAGCAAATACTTGGAAATTGGGATCAGAGTACGGCCTACGATTGATGTGGAAATGGTTCTCGGCGACAATCGTGGGATGTTTCTCACGTTACCATGGGATACATGGTGTTCGCTATGTGGCAGTCGTACGACCATTGAAGAACGTGCACGATTACCTGGATCACCTTCGATGCAAATGGATAAATTAACGGTGGATTTTTGTGAGATCTATAATTCTCCGATTATAAGGATGACACTACATAATAAGCCACTGTATTTCAAACCGGATACAGTAACATTTTTATTAAATCTTGAACCATGTATAGACTATGTGTATGCGCGGCTGCATCAAAATGTAAGAGATGTGCAAACGAAATTTGAAACTTTTGTTAACGTGCTACAGCAGAGCGATGTTGCCTGTGAAACATTAGATACGCATCATGCTGCTAAAATAATACGTGATAGCGAATATTACTGTGAGGATTATCATGTAGATTGTGAACTGGTAGCATGTGCCATCAATGATATTCTAGCTGATGCTCGTAGGAAAAAATGTTAAATTATATTTTTTTAATTTTAAATAAATTTCTTAAACACCTATTATTTGTCAATTTCATTCACTCGTGTTCCTTCTCCCCCTTCTCTCCTCACCGCCTAATTTTATGATTCAACATTTCAAAAAATTATTATTTCTTTGCGTTGAGGACAAAACATTCTGCTGATGCTGCATAATTCTATTTCGTTCTTCGCGCTGCCAAATGACGTCACCTTGCACGGCCGCTCCAGAGGAGGACTCATATTACATACAATCGCGCGAGACGCTGCGAATGAAAATCATTTTGAAAATTTTTAGAATGCATGCGATTCTGCCACTATGTAGTGTTGTCTCTTTCCTTCCTCTGAATTTTAGCTTTAAAAGTGATGCTCTGTCTCTTTCCCTCCTCCGAAGACGCGGTTCGTAAAACGTCGATCTTTCCCGAGATCTTCCGAAACAATTTCCAATAAAAATAAATTATTTCTCTGCGATGGGGGAAAATTCGGGGTGGGTGGGGGTTTGAAAAAATATTTGGGTTGGGCTGAAAGAGATTTTTCGGGGGTTATTCCCCCCTTCCGACGGTGGGCCAGGTCTCCGCGGCGGCTCGGCCCGGAGTGATCCCCTCCATCATCGCGGCTTCCCTCACTCCGCGGCTCGTGCGCGCGCAACCGGTCTTCCTCTCCCCACAGGCCCCGCGCCCATGTTTCCCTCCGCCGCGCTCCCCCGCGCGCCCTCTCTCCCCCCCGCCCCCGCGCTCCCCTCAGAGGACCAGGGTTGGAACTCTCCTAGCTATACTACTGTCCTTACCCTCCAGAGTATCGATATCAATCATCGTTGTGTCGCAGACGTTGCTTTCCCACCGACGTGTTGATGACAATTGACCATCTCACGGTACGGCAAACTCGTTAAATCCCTTTCTATAACGTCCATTGGTCATGGCGCTATCCTTGTCTGTTACCACGAAACCATACTCCCGTTGCCAACAATTACGGCACAGAGCGCAGAAATCCTCGTAAGGCATGTCAGTGTTTACGTGATCGTTGTACACATGTTTCAAGTTGGTACCATCCTGCTTAAACAGAATCAGCAGATTCGCATTGTCGCGTATAAGATGTTTGGGAATTTTTGCATAAGTCTGACAGAGATAGAAGCAGTCAACGTTCGAGTCGCGTCCCATTGCAAAGTATTCCCTTATCGTATCTTGCTTGTCGCATGCCACGTCATCAAATATAATAATAGAATTCGGAAGCGATTCGCTCGGTGGGATGACTTCACTGTTATTCGAAAACGTTAAGTAGCCAATTTCATCTATCGGAGTCAATAAATTCCCCAAGTACTGATATTTCGGCTGTTGCAACGACTTGGAGTACACGTACACGTTCTCGAAGCGGACGCCGTGAGGACTTTCCAACAAGCTGACCAGCACGTTGGTCTTTCCGCAATTTGATGGGCCACAAATGACGCAGCGGATAGTGTTTGGCAGCATGCTACCTTGTCTGCGTCTTGTTTTCGAAGACATCACTCGCGATTTATCATCAAAATTTGTCACGCGTATCGTCACAGGTTGTCGCACGAATCGCATCCTCTTCGTGAACTGTGAAAAATTATTTTGATACGACGAAGCGCCCTATTTATAGGTCCGCACCGAAGCAAAACGGTTCAGAATTCAAAATGCTTCTGATCCTGTCGGATAATTGTGATATTCGAGACCTAACCTCTGAGCAGTTGAAATATATACAAAAGATTATTCTACTCCGAGAGTTTGGCAGGCACATTGATCAGTTGTGGGACAGACTCCCCGAGCATATAAAAGCCGATTCTGAGGTTCAGCAGTATCGTCGGTGTCTGGAACATTATAATCGCCCTTGGCTGCGAACGCATATCGACGGTCCAGCACCATTGATTAAAAACTGTAGCGAATGTCGCCGACGAGAGTAAAGAAAGGCAGTGGTTTGTTAAATCGGGCGATAAACGCGCTACCTATCGAATTACATATTCCGGGATACCAGTTTTGCGGCCCAGGAACTCATCTGGCAAAACGATTAGCTAGACGGGATCGAGGCATCAATCCGTTGGACGCAGCGTGTCGAGAACACGATATTGCGTATTCGCGTAGCAACGACCTCGGCGAAAGGCACGCGGCAGATAACATACTCGCTGACAAAGCGCGAAAACGCATCGTTGCGCGAGACTCGACTCTGGGTGAAAGAGGTGCTGCTACGGCTGTTTGGGCAGCTATGAAGGCCAAGACGAAGATCGGAATGGGGATGAAAACAAAAACCCGCAAAAGGATTCCAAAGAGAGCATCGCAAAAGCGGATTCTTCCGGCGGCAATACGGGGTGGTGTGTTACCACTTCTACCGCTGTTGGGTGTTCTCGGATCATTGGCTGGCGGAGCGGCGGGGATCGTCAAGGCGGTAAACGATAATAAGGCGGCGCAACATCAGCTGCAGGAAATGCAATGTCATAATCGCTCCGTGGAAGGTCGGGGACTTTATCTCGCACCGTACAAGCGCGGACATGGAATATCGAAACGAAAAAAAAACGCCGAAAAGAAAATAAAAATGCCTACGGGCGTAACTACCGATGCGCAATTGGAGGAGTTGGCAAAACGTATGCATATTCCATTCTTTAGAGGCGTTTTTATGCGTAACCCGTTACCAGCCGGAGGAGTACGTCGAAACGAGAGCGGTATCGTAAATTTGGACAATGTCGAGGGGTCGGGGACTCATTGGGTGGCATATGCGAAGAGAGGGAGTCGAGCTATATATTTCGACAGCTTTGGGAATCTTCGACCGCCTAAGGAATTCATACAATATCTGGATATAGATGCTGTGAAAATTGAATACAATCGTACGTCTTATCAAAAGTACGATCAGAGCAATTGCGGACAACTATGTCTACGCTTTCTACAAACGATCGGCACCGAATTTAAGGATTGACTTCCCACCACTCTGATTCAGTAACAGTCGAGCAGTTCGAGCAGAATATGTCGTTAACATTCACTCTAACCGGCAAGAGTAGCACCCTCGCGGTAAACTACTTTCCACCCATAGATTTGAGCGACGATGATTACGAGCTTGGTCTAACAACCTTTGAAACTTATCACACAATACCGAACATCGACTCGAGCAACGATAAATTCTACTTTTTCTCAAACTATGGCATCAAAAACAACAGCGTCGACACCACTCATGAATACATTACGATTCCCCACGGCCCCTACGAACTACACGCCATTGCCAAGTACCTGAAGCAGCGATTACTCGAGCGATATCCTCAAAAAAATCTCGACGGCACCGATGACGGTGACAACGATGCGTATCCTATAGTATTGCGTCCCAACAACAACACCATGAAAAGCGAACTGTACTGCCGGTTCGCCGTAGACTTTACAAAGCCCAATAACATTGGATCGCTACTGGGATTCTCAACGAATCGGGTATTAGCACCAGGACGATGGCATGAATCGGACGATCCAATTAATATCATGAACGTGAACATTATTCGCATAGAATGTAGCGTGACCGCTGGTGCGTACAACAATGGGAGGCGTGTACATACGATACATGAATTTTCTCCGAGAGTCCCACCAGGATATAAGATATCGGAAACGCCCGCGCAGATCATTTACCTGCCAATCATCGCACGGGTCATTACGCATCTAACGATACGCGTTGTGGATCAAGACGGACGATTGATCGATTTTCGAGTTGAAGAGATTACCATCAGACTGCACGTACGACGACGACGACGATAATACGTGTAGTGCGAAAGATATGCTTGTATTGAACGACTCCAGAAACCCGTTTCTTCCAAGTGAAATTGTTTACAACACCAACAACTGCAACAACTCCGATCACCCTAAAAAGAAGAAG
The DNA here is from genome assembly GCA_963932335.1 of Andrena marginata. Classification (NCBI taxonomy): domain Eukaryota; kingdom Metazoa; phylum Arthropoda; class Insecta; order Hymenoptera; family Andrenidae; genus Andrena; species Andrena marginata. Next base: position 22,146,971 of record OZ010663.1, read on the forward strand.
CTCAGTGCTGCGAACATTGCATGTTTGAAATCTTTGGGATTCATTGTACGCATTTAAGTTGAAAAATGGCCGATATTCTAAGCATTGGATGGAAGCCGACGTTTGATGATCGCATCGTCAAGCTCGAGACTCACACATACAACCCATACGTCAACACGACGTTTGGATACAGCGATGAGATAAGAATACCTATAAAGCAGCAGGATTTATACACATTACCGTGCGAAAGTTTCCTCTATGTGGAGGGGAAATTGAAGATAAATAAGCCAAACGATGCGTTAACGTTGATATTGGGAAATAATTGCATGGCGTTCTTATTCGATGAGATTCGATACGAGCTGAATGGTGTGGAGATTGATCGCAACAGAAACGTTGGAATAACTAGCACGCTTAAAAACTATGTATCGCTGACATCGGACGAAGACAAAAATATGGAGAATGCCGGATGGGGCTTGAAACGACGCGATGGGCTAATAGTGAAAAACCATTTAAATTTTTGCGTCCCACTCAAATATTTGCTGGGATTTTGCGAGGACTACAAACGCATGATTATTAATGCGCGTCACGAATTGATTTTAATACGATCGCGCAACGACAACAATGCTCTGATAGGATCACCGATGTTGGAAGCAGAAATTGAATTACTTAATCTACAATGGCGGATGCCTCATGTGACGCTGAACGACGTTAATAAGCTATCGTTGCTACGTACTTTGGAAAGTGGACAAAACCTGAGCATTTGTTTTCAATCGTGGGATCTGTACGAGTATCCTCTCTTACAGAGCACGACCAAGCATTCGTGGGCCGTGAAGGCATCTGCACAGCTGGAGAAGCCGCGATGCGTGATCCTTGCTCTACAGACTGGTCGAAGGAATGTGATGAGCGAAGACGTTACTAAGTTCAACAACTGTAAATTGACCAATGTAAAACTTGTTCTCAACTCGGAATTTTACCCATACGATGACACGAACTTGGACTTTGACCAAAATAAGCATGCCATCTTGTATCACATGTATACGCAATTCGGTAAATCGTATTATGGACATAGTTGCAACGAGGCATTATTCACCGTGGCTGAATTTTTACAATTTGGCCCCATCGTGGTGATTGATTGCTCGCGACAAAATGAGTCGATCAAGAATGGCACCGTGGACGTGCGCATAGAATTCGAGTGTAAAGAGAATGTGCCGGTAAATACTACAGCCTACTGTCTGATTCTGCACGGTCCGGTGGTTGCATAAAATCCACTGACAAACGTGGTGCACAAAATGAATTAAATTGCCACGCTACTTGCCCGCCCTCTCCTGTGTGAAATTCGCAAAAAATATCTTCGTGAAAATTGAGATGCTTTACGAGAAAAACTGCATTCTCCCGTCTGTCTTGGAAGCGAGCGGACCTCTAAATTGTACCGATAATGGCTGTACCAACATTCGTTGACCTGCAAGGGTTCATCGTCGATGGAAGATTTATCGTCAAGGAAGTGGCTGTCCTATGCAAGGGACAATTCTCTCGCACTATATTTTTGGGAGTTCGATGCCGCAATAGCTTCTTACAAAATCCGACAAATGAAGCATTCGATGGTTGGTGGCAAAACTTCATGGACTACGTTGGGACGATGGAGACGTTCCGTACAGTATGGCTAAACAGCTAATTACGAAAGCTGTAGCTGATGCGATCGACGAAGAAGATGACACAACCCATATAGTATACGTTAAAGGGCTGCAGAAACGCGACTGGCTTGCGGATTTCCTCGATGAAAATACGAGAGCGGACGTGATCATCGAGACGCTGGACATTGACTACGAGGATATAAAATCCCTAAATAAGCTAAATGTAGTTAATACTCTGCGTTGTGGCAGACACGCAAAGCACTGTGCCTTGCAAAATGTATTCAAAATATTCAACTGGTGGTCTAAACGCCAGAGGCATAAATAAAATATAATCAATTTTTTAATGTATAAATGTTTTTCCTAACCCTCCCCCAACCTAATCTCCTACATGTGATGAATGCTAGATTAAGACAATAGTTGTAATTATTTAGAAGTGGTTCATTATACGTTCGAAGAGGTACGATAGACGTTCGATGTGGTACGATTGACGTTCGATACACGTTCGAAGAGGTACGATACACGTTCGAAGTGGTACGGTAGACGTTCGATTCACGTTCGTTTCACGTTCGATGTGGTGTGATTGACGTTCGATACACGTTCGAAGTGGTACGATACACGTGCGATACACGTTCGAAGTGGTACGATTGACGTTTGATACACGTAGAAATTGGTACGATTGACGTTCGATACACGTTCAAAGTGGTACCATTCCCATTCAAAGTGGTACGATTGATGTTCGATACACGTTCAAAGTGGTACCATTCACGTTCAAAGTGATACGATTGACGTTCGAAGTGGTACGGTAGACGTTCGATACACGTTCAAAGTGGTACGATACACGTTCAAAGCCGTTCAATACACGTTCGATGTGGTACCATTCACGTTCGATGTGGTACGATTGACGATCGATACACGTTCGAAGTGGTACGATTGACGTTCGATACACGTTGAAAGTGGTACGATTGACGTTCGATGTGGTACGATTCATGTTCGATACCCGTTCAGAGTGGTACAATTCACGTTCGATACCCGTTCAGAGTGGTACGATTCACGTTTGATACCCGTTCAAAACCGTTCGATACCCGTTCGATACCCGTTGAAAGCCGTTCGATACCCGTTCGGCACCCGTTCAATACCCGTTCAAAGCCGTTCGATACCCATTCGATTCACGTTGAAAGTGGTGTGATCTAGTCGAATGATGTGTCAAAGAAGAAAGGAAAGAAGACGCGTGTGAATAAGGAGAGCACGGTCAGCGAAGAAGAAGATATGTACATGGAGGAGGGTCAGCGAAAATGCAGGTGGTCTATGATGAAGATGGTGAAGAACAAAGGCATCCTACTTTGCAAACCTACACACTTCTCAATTTCATGATATGAGTTTAGATGCGCGAGCCTGGAGATGCAGCGAGAACATTTGCCTTCAAAGCTTCGAAGAGACCAGATCAGATTTTGTGCGACAATTGTTACTGTGCAAAAAAAAACATGGGATATTATCAAATTGCCGCAGCGTGGGATAATTCATGGCGAGACGACTCTGAGGTATGTACTTTAAAATATTTTAACATTTATCGGGTTTAACCTTTTAAATCGAGCGAGATTAAATCAGACGGTCGTGTCCATGTTATATCGTGGATTTTTATTTTTTCCAGAACTCGCCATCGCCGTCGCCGCCTCCATCACCCCAATGGTCGAGCGACTGGGGCTCGCCTCAGCCGTCGCCGTCGCTATCGCCGCCACCACCTTTGCCGTCTCCACAGGTATGAACAACTTTACACTGATTTATGCGTTTGATGTGTGAATATTATATCGACGTGTTTTGTATATGTTGCAGAATTATGAACTGTTGGTGGAAAAATTGGCGGGCCTGGAGGTCATAGCCCTCCAGGTTGCACCCCGAGGGGTGCAAATGCGGTGGCTGGCAGGGCCAATGATAGGTCCGCAGGTTGGGCTGAGGATGGCCCCATACCACATTCCGCGGCCATCGTCACCTCCTCCTCCTTAATCGTCCCCAACACCCCCCTCGCCACCTTCCCCTTTATAAATATTTTCTTTTATTATATTCTATTTTATTCTATTATTATTATATTCTATTTTTTATTCTTTATATATTTATATTTATACTTTTATTCCATTTTTACACTCTATTTATATTCTATTTATATTCTATTTTTATATTTTTCCGTTTTTATATTATATTTTATTCTTTTTTATATAGAATTTTTTATATTTTTTCTTTTATATTTATTTTCTTTTTATATTTACTATTATTATAATTATTATCGTTTTTTTCCATGTAACAATATATACTTAAACACATATTATTTGTCAATTTTATTTATCCGTTTTTCTCCTCGCCACCTAATTTTAAGATTCAGCGTTTCAATAATTACTATTTCTCTGCGTTGGGGAAAAAAAACATTCTGCCGACGCTGCATAATTCTATTTCGTTCTTCGCGCCGTGAAAATGACGTCATCCCGCACGGCTGCTCCAGAGGATTCAAGTTACATACGATCGCGCGAGATGCTAAGATGGAAAATCATTTTGACATACTGTTATCTACACAACAAAAGCGACTGTACCACTAAGTAGTGTTGTCTCTTTCCCTCCCTAGAATTTTAGCTTTAAAATAATGCTCTGTCTCTTTCCCTCTCTCGAAGACGCAGTGTGTAAGTAGCCGACATTGCCTGACATTGTCCGATATCGTCTGATAAAAATAAATTATTTCTCTGCGTTGGGGGGAAAATTCCATCATATAATGGTTTGAAAAAATATTTGGGGTGGGAGGGGTGGACTGAAAAAGTTCTCGGGGGTCATTCCTCCCTGAAAAGTTTCCGACGGCGGGCCCGATCTCCGCGGCGGCTCGGCCCGGACTGATCCTCTCCATCATCGCGGCTTCCCCCACTCCGCGACACGTGCGCGCGCAACCGGTCTTCCACTCCCCGCAGGCCCCGCGCCTATCTTTCCCTCCGCCGCGCTCCCCCGCGCGCCAACATTTCCCCCCCCCCCGGCCCCGCGCTCCCCTCAGAGGACCAGCGTTAGAACTCTCCTAGACATACTACTGATGTCAACCTCCAGCAGGTATCCCTCGGATTCCTCGGAGTCCTCGCCGTCGGGTAGGGATGATACGTCGAGCCTGGCTGCCGTCACATCGTCCAGCCATCGAAACCCTCCATGCGGCATAGCCTGCGACATCGCTCATCCGTACAAGTTGTTGACGTCGAAGTACATCAGGTACGTCGACGCCTTCGACTCGTTGTACATTCCCGCAGGCAGGTGCTTGTTGTTGGCACGTGCGTACCTGTGCGAACACTGACTCAGACCGCCGCGTATGCCACGCGCCACGAACAGTAACATGTCCACGTCCGTCAGAAGCTCTATTCGTACGCCGGTGTATTTGAGCATCGCGTCCCACGTAAAACTCGGTAGCGTAAAATAATGCGCAGGATCCAAATCGTAACTCGCGATACAGTCGGTGCGGAAACTGTCGAATACGTCGGCGAGTAACAGCATATCTGTTTTCAAGTACAAATCACTGTACTCGCCCAATGTCTGTAAGCGAAAAGTATTCCACACGTTCACGGCGTGCGCGTAATCAGGCTCCGATGCGGCGCTATCGTTCAGCCGATTATAAAACGCTTCGCGGGACGGAAAATACGTATCGTTCAGCTTGGTGTATGACGTCACGTAGTCGTAAGGGAAGACGCCCTTCCTGGTCAGGAGATTGAACTGATCGTCCGACAGGGATTGAAACTCGCGTCGTAGAATCGCGAGTCGTTGTTTACCAAAGTCCGAAGCAAGTTTCTCCAGACTAGCGGGCAGGAACTTCAACGAATCTATGAATCGAAACTTCAATCCCCTCTTCCAATCGTTGTTCTCGTCGTCGATTCCCTTTACGTGTTTCGTGAACGATATATACCGCTCTTTCGTTACCGGCAGCAGGTCGATCTCCCCCTCGAACGCGAACGCCAACTCCTTAATCACGAAATGCGCGTCGTAGCCTGATAGATTATGAAACACTACCGGTATCGTGTACGATCTTTGAAACTGTAAGTTACACGACACGTGGGCCGCGCCTCGGTACTCGCCCGTCGAGTGGCAATGGTCGCGCACTTTTTTGTCCCCGTCGACGAAAGGTTGTCTGCACACGTGACACGTGATCTCTTCATTAAAACTTCGCCACTGTTGTCTCGTCAACGAGTTCATTGGTTTCGCGTACCGCTACAACGAATACGCAATGTTCGCAAAGTCTCGAAGTTCCTGCACACAGAGACGCGTCGGTAGAACAATGGATGTAATATCCCACGCTGTACGCTCTATGCTGCTGGTACGTGTATGTATGACTCTGCTCGGTAGGCTCGATGTCCTCCAGCACACATTCGAAGTCCGCGTACACGAAGAATGGCGCTCGTTCCTTATTTTTGAAGTTCTTGAACTGCAACCATTTATCTTTCACTAACGGCAATTCGACGGCACACTGGTTGAGACGCTGGCAGTCCACATTATGCTTCGTCAACTGCTCGGCTGAATCGAAGAAGCTTAGACATCTGCAACGATAACAACATCAATAATAAAACATAATAATCAATAATACATCGATCGAAATATACCATATTTTACACACCTTTCGCAAACGAATACTTGTCCATTGTGTTTGCCGAGCTGCTTCGAAATCAGTCTCGACATGCTGCGAATGCATGCGAAATGATAAAGTTGGGGCTCGTTGGGGTCCTGCACCAGTAGGAGATTCGCGTGTCTCTCTCTCGCTTGTCCTCGGTCAAACGCAGAGGCGCGCAGCTTCCATCGGACCAAGCGTACACATTTACCGACACGTCGCTCAACCTTTCGAACTTGGCCAGCTGGTCCAACGTCACGGGAAGAGTTTCATCCTCCGTGCGAAGCACCTCCGAATAGTTAGGGTACGATGGAACCCTATCCGCATGCGTAGCAGCAGGATACAAACCGGCGACGACAGACCACAAGAAACATGCATTGTCTCTGTTCTTTACGTTCACAACCGCTTTCTTCAGGACGACGGCGCGCGGGAGCGCTACGTCACAATCGGCTCGAATTGGATTGTGCTTATTAATATTCATTAGAATATTTAGCACAGCCATTAGGGTCCATCCACTGTCGCGATCTTGAAACTCCTCGAGCATCACTAGCGTCGGAGCGACCACGTACTCCGAGTACCACTCGCGAACGTTCGATGTCATTAACAGTACGCGATTTCGCGTACCGAAACATTTCATCTCTGTATTCTCACCCAACATAAAATCAGCGTTAAAGTTCGGATTCACAGTCACGCTCTTGTGTGGCATGATAGCGTCCGTGGCGCGCCAGATCACAGTTCGTCGAGCACCCTCTAAAACTCGATGCGGATCGACGTGTCCCACGTTGATGACCGCACCGGTTGAAATGCGACCTTTAAACGCAGATTCCACGTCTTCCCAAACGACTTTAGGTGCCGTCAATTGGCCCGAAACTCCGCAACCGACTCGCGAAAACGTTTCCCGCACGATCGCGCGCAATGTCTTTAATCGCATGATCAGCGACACTATGCGTTGTTTCGCGGCCACGGACATTCCTCCGCTGCTCTGGTACTCGACGATGAGCTGCAGGCACGTGTCGAAATGATCAATCCATTCTCGGAATTCCGCAGTACTGCGTAAAAGTTTGGACATCCGGGACAAAACCCTATACATGTCCATGAAACCATCCATATTCACTTATTTACAAAGAGTTTTTTGTCTACCAGACACGCACGAGTAGTGTCGAATGGGTGATACGGCTCTTCCAGGTGACGTCGTCCCTGGTCGGATATCGGAAACCTAACGGCAAAATGATGCGCTTTGATTGTCGTCGCACAATCGGTGTCGGGTGCTCATCCAAAAATGTTGCTAATTCACGACACAAAAACGACTTCACGGTAATAGTCAATGTTCGAGGACACAACATTTTGTACACTTCGATCTTACCGTTTTCAATGTCCTGCAGAAGTGTTAACGGTGTACACACGACCGCGGTAAAGTACTTCGTACGCTTAAGGTACACGTTCTTATCACCAACGATGCAATATAATGTGCACTTGCTCGTAGTACTATATCGCGCGATATGGCGTAGCAGTTGACGATGTTGATGCGACAATTGCATAAATCCGTATCGAAAGATGCTAATCCACGACGTCTCGGATAATGACGGTGGGTTTAACGTGTCGCGGATCTTATGTCTCTCGATCGTCAGTGATTTATCATTCAACTGTAGCGACGTCGATAAAGGGCTCGCCCCACCATCGGTATCGTCATCGGAAGACGATGACGCGAGCATCTTGGAGGTACTAACATTGGTATAGTATAAATTAGATACCCATGGGCCTATATTGAACTCTTTTCACCTTTACACGGTCGCTGTCCCGTTTCCACTTACCTACTATAAACATACAGCATGACGCGGTGCAATGTCGTGTTTACTCCATGGGCTATCGCGACGATTGACTTACAGCCTCCTCGATCGTGAAAATACTCGGAACTCTACCCCGAATAATTATCGCTGTATGTTTACGATGGCTGCTTATGCGAGCGCAACGCATAATTCAGTTCTTCATGACACGTGCGCTGTATCCGTCCCACGATTCAAATATAAACATACGGCACGAAGAGTGTGCGCGTAGGCATAAAAACGCGTTCAATCCTGCTCAGATATAAACACACTGCATGGCGCGGTTCACTCTATGACTTCTCAGAAATCATGTACCACCCTCTTTCTCAGAAATCATCATCGAATGCAATGTCATGTTTATTCCAGGGGCTATCGCGACGATAGATTTACAATAATTATCGCTCTATGTGTACATCATTGCACATGCGCTGTACCAGTCCCACGATTCAAATATAAACACACGGCATAACGCGGTGCAATGTTTATTCCATGGGCTATCGCGATGATTGATTTATAATAATTATCGCTCTATGTTTACATTATTGCACGTGTGCTGTACCGGTCCCACGATTCAAATATTTCCTTATCTTTTCTCAGAAAAAATATTTTCTCTTGGTCCAACCTCTTTCTCAGAAATCATCATCGAAGACGCGATTTGAATTTCCACGAATCGGTCGCTGTTGCGCCTGCGCTCCGATCCCCGCACGCGTACGTATACCTCAAACATCCAACAGGTGACGCCGACACGAAATGTATGAAAAACCTGGAAAACTTACCAAGACGGGCCCAAATACCGACGCGGGCCCAAAGTACCCTAAACATCCAATAGGTGGCGCCAACACAATATGCGCGCGACGCCAGTTTGAAATTTTGAAAATCCTCCCCTTCCCCTGTGAAGTCAACCCTCTCGCCCACGAACTCCACCTGCACGCCGGACGCCATTTTGGAAATTTTGAAAATCCCCCTCCCCTGTGACGTCAGCCCCTCACCAACGAACTCGGTGGACGCCATCTTGGAATCCCCCTCCCCTGTGACGTCATCCCCTTCACCCGCGAACTCGGTACCCCCTTCCCGCCACACCCCCTCACCATCACTTGGTCCAGAACTCTCATAGCCTAACTACTAAAAATGCCTTTAAATTTAGAAAATATTGCAGGCGTAATAAGTTATTAATGAAATAAATGTCAGGTTAGGTTGGAATAGCCCCGCGACGAGTAAAAGTACACGGCAGCGACAGTTCGACATATACAGGGTGTATTTCATGTACTTGGCATCGAAACGCTACCACGTCTCTAGATATATAATTAAAATCGAATTTAATTCTGAATATGGAAAACTGTATAATTTAGAGAAAAAAATACATGGGACATAGTATTATATTAAATAAACGATTTTATTAAAAGATTTTATGCGGCGTCCGTCCTCTGTTTGCTTCTTGTATGTTTGCTTCATATCTGAAAACTCAAATTTAAACCAATTCCACCAATCCAATTGTCTTGTAGCTTTGCAGGTGTGCATAGTTTGGATGACAATATGATATATTGTCAATTAAAAAAAAATAATTCCCAGGGGGTGAAAAAAATTGTCCAGTCATCAATAAACACGACAAAATGTGTGAAATCCCCACAAAATTACCTTTTTAAAGAAAGGTACAGAAAAGAGCGCTAAGTATATAATCCCATCAAAAAAGATCCCATTTAAAAACATTGTCGTAAATTAATATCCATCAAAACGAATCCCATTTAAAAACATTGTCGTAAATTAATAGCTTTAAGAAACTAATGATATACATATATTGCGCCAATTATCACAATGGCTTTTTATTCAAAGAAAAAAATTTATTAAATAGTATTAAGCAGATATATTTTTATGCATATAAATATTATACTACGAATAAATATTTTATTCAAAATACTTGGCGCTGCTCTCTGAAAAAAATGTTAATTGTCTTGGTTAATAAATAAAACAAGACCAGATAGCACTGAAAGAAAAAAGAAAGAAAAAGATTTTAATGCAATTTATACATATTTATTCAGTTTAACAACAATTCATAGAATTGTTGTTGCTAAACTAAACGCCAAGTATTTTAAATAAAATATTTATTCGTATTAAAATATTTATTTGTATAAAAATATATCTGCTTAATACTATTTGATACATTTTTGTCTTTGAATATATAGCCATTGTGATAATTGGCGCAATTTATGTATATCATTAGTCTTGTAATGCTATTAATTTACGACAATGTTTTTAAATGGGATCCTTTTTGATGGGATTATATGGTTGTGCCCGGACCGACACCTAAGCGTGTCGACACCACCCACAGTCCGATTGTCCCAATCGAGCGGTCGGAATTCGGCACAACCGCGTAAGGGATCTCGGAAGCGCACCAAGACCCGTCAGCACATGGCGAAACACCCAAAAGCAGGCCAAAGGCGGAGACCCCGATGGTCCCCGCTTCGCCCCGACTACCTTATAAGAATAATGTACGAGCAATGCGAGCTCAGACTTGATACCGAATTGTCACGGGATCAAGACCCGACTTTTCAAGACTCATGCCAAACTAGGCACAGTGTAATTGTCACCCAGATCGGGATCAAATAAACTTGATAAACCTTACGGTGAGTTCCAACTCTTCGACCTGCAACGATCTCCTACCTCCGGGTTCTAAACCGAATCCTTCCGTCCCGGCATAATCACCCGAACCTTCGGAGCCCGTGGACGACGATCGCGAAGGACGCCCAGGAGCACCCCGAGATTCGTACCCAGAATCTCGACCCCCAGGCACCTCAGCACAACAATATACTTGGCGCTCTTTTCTGTTCCTTTTTTAAAGAAGGTAATTTTGTGGGAATTTTATAACACCCAAACTTGTGGCGACCTTAGGCAAATGTAAAGTGAGTGATCGTGACGCATTCCGAATTATAATAACAACAGCTCAAGCTCTGAGCCATAATGGCGATGATTTAATAACAAATAAAACAACTATTTGTCACTATCGTACAAGTTTACGCGCTGAGAGAGCTACATTATTACACACTACATTCAAACAAAAAGAAATCAATACAATTACTGTACATTGAGATGGAAAGATATTACCATCATTAATGGGTAAAGAACAAGTAGATCGATTACCGATAATAATATCTTTCAATGGAAATGAACAGCTGCTTGGAATTTCAGCGATTTCTTCAGGCACTGGGAAAGAACAGGCCAATGCTGTCTATAATTTACATTATGAATGGGACCTTATTGATAAACTAGAAGCACTTTCTTGCGATACCACAGCGTCAAATATGGGACGATTACAAGGCGCATGCGTAATTTTGGAGCAAAAAATCGAGAGAGATCTTGTATATTTGTCTTGCTGACATCATATTTACGAGATAGTTTTACGGGGCGTGTTTGAGGAAACATTGTCTAAATCTACTGAATCTAATATTCCCTTATTTAAAAGTTTTCAAGGATCGTGGTCTCAAATCAATAAATTAAATTTTAAATCGGGAGGTGACGATAAGATAGTTCAACATTCACTCGACAATGTAGCAGAAGTAATAAACTTCGCCTCATATAATAAAAGTGATTTCGGCGCACTGGTTCGGTCAATTAATCTAAGCACGAGAAGACTATCGCGAATTTTTTGAACTATCAATAATTTTATTTAATGGAACAGTTCCAAAGTTTTCTTTCCGTGTACCAGGAGCATTTCACCATGCTCCATGGATGGCCAAGGCTATATATTCTTTGAAAATATTTTTATTTCGGAACGAATTTGTTTTAACAAAGGATGAAGAAAATGGAATCCACGACATTTGTATTTTTCTCATTAAACTGTATTTGAAAGCATGGATCCAAACTCCAGTTGCTGCAAAAGCTCCTAAGCAAGATTTCGACCTTTTAAAAAACTTATATGCATATGATGCAATTAATAAAAATGTAGGTCGCGTAGCATTGCGCAAATTTTGTAATCATTTATGGTACTTAACACCAGAAGCGGCAGCGCTGGCCTTTTTTGACTCCAATATTACGCATGGCGCCAAAAAACCGATGGTAGTAGCTTTAAATACTCTTAATGATACTGACGTCAAAAAATTAATAATTAGTCCGACTAATGTAACTCAGTACATCGACAACGACATTGAAGGGTTTGTTTCCCAAAAAACGTTACAGTTTTTTAAATGATTCGCAATTCCCACAGATTTTATAAATACGGATCCTTCAGAATGGGAAAATGATCCAAATTATATTATTGGATTAAATATAGTTAATAATTTAAGAGTAGTTAACGATTCGGCCAAACGAGGAGTGAAACTCATGCAAGAGTTTAATAATGTATTATCGCGAAATGAAAAGGAAAAACAGATTACAATGCAGATAGTTTCCAACAACCAAAAACGCTATCCAGACATAAAAAAAAATACGTTAATGAAAAATTTGTAAATTGTTTTTAAATCCGAGTATTAAAAAGTGTATAAATTCAATAACCGTATTTTCTTTTTTCGCCTATTTATGATATAATATTCACCATTTCATATTAAAAATATTAACTTCTTATTAAATATCAAATATTAATGACGAACATTCCTCCATTTTTAAAATTAATATTATTATTAACTTGCAAATAATATAAGTGTTTGGGATTGGCCCAAACGGCCACAGGTCAAGACGGCGCGGACTCGCTGCCCAAGTCACGCGCTATTTGAAATGGCTATCGCGACATAGCCGCGATATGCACGATCGCGGTGATGAGGTCGGTCGAGCCATCTGTTGACGCGCACCCCAGCTAATTAGACAGCTCTCTCACTTCACCGTGCGACCGGCTTTGTTTTGCCGGTGCGATCTTCGTCTTGCTCAGGGCGAACAGCTGTTGGGTGGGGTGTTGATGTCACAGAAGTCGGCGAAACGGCCCGATCCATCACCGCGGTCGATCTCTATTCTACGAATCGTCGACTAGACAACAAATGGCTTTTTCTCGCGTGCTTGCACTCTTTTGGATCGTTCCAGATTGGTACATTTCGAACTGTTCGGTTCGCGCCCAACTTTCGCGTACTTTCGCGTCATAGTCAATTAAGTTCTGTGCAGTTTCTGTGTTAATTTTAAGGGGTTACCTTTAAATCACCGACAATCATTTCACCGACAATGTTTTCATCGACACGATTTCACCGACACCGAGTTCGCCGACAATGTTTATTTACCGACACGTTGAAATCACCGACAATCAGTTCGTCGACATTGATACCGACTTCTACTGTGTATAAGGCTTATTGTTCATTCAGTCGGTATACGCTTCGCTTTCGTACGTACTTGTCGCTTACATATTTTGTGAATAGTAAACGGAATGAATTCATCAGAAGAAAATCAGTGTGTTGCCAATCAAGATGCTCAAATTCTTTCTTCTAATCGGGGTAAAACAAAAATTCTTGTTGATGGTTTTATATACAACAAGAACAGGAATAAGAATGATTTGTATTACTGGGTGTGCGAGAGAAGTGGTAAGAAATCTGGCTGCTGTCAATGTAAAGGTACAGCAAATACATTATATATAAACGGGCAGCACATTATTCGCTCCCACGATACTTCCAAACATAATCATGCACCTGACGCATCGCGGTCTCATGTGATACAAGCCTGTAATAAGATAAAAGAATTGGCTGAGCAGACTGATGGAAGACCGTGCAAAATTGTTAGAGATGTAACTGTAGCTGCAAGAAAAACTATTCAGCCACATCTTCCCAGCAATAATGCTTTGAAACAACGGGTACTCTATAGACGAAGGCAAAATAAGCCCAAAGAACCACAAAATATTGATGAAGTTAATTTGCCAAATGAACGATAACAAATGGCGGTAAGTGTAATAATTTTCAGCCAAAATCGATGTCGATGAACTGATTGTCGGTGATGTCAACGTGTCGGTAAATAAACATTGTCGGCGAACTCGGTGTCGGTGAAATCGTGTCGATGAAAACATTGTCGGTGAAATGATTGTCGGTGATTTAAAGGTAGCCCGTAAAAATGCAATACATGGAATACATTTCATTAATGTACTAAATGTCTCATCCGTTCCGTACTTTCTTGTTAGTCCATTTTTTTGAATTTTACGATAGACATTTTGACATAAATGAAAAAAACAAGCTTTAATTTTTGTGGATGGAAAGACAGATTTGATTGCATTTATGGCAGCATTTTCGAAGTCCGTAATAATAAATTCTGGTTGTAACGATATGCCTAATTCACAACCTAACATGGAAATTTGATCTAATAATAGTTTATAAAGGTTCTGCCGCTTCGATGACAACAGTGCATAAACTAAAGGAATGACCCGATTTTCTTCATCGATATTACCATGTACAGTATATAGTTGCTTAAAAAAGTGGGAACCATTTTAAACGTGCCATCCATCAACCAAGTTTTCATTTTCGCTAAAGTTTCTATGTTATCATTTGTTGTGCATAGTATTATATTTCCTGCTTCTTCTTTTATGATTCTGACGAAAGGTTTCCCGTCCAAGCTTTTAGACAGTTCATTTGGCAAATTAACTTCATCAATATTTTGCGGTTCTTTGGGCTTATTTTGCCTTCGTCTATAGAGTACCCGTTGTTTCAAAGCATTATTGCTGGGAAGATGTGGCTGAATAGTTTTTCTTGCAGCTACAGTTACATCTCTAACAATTTTGCACGGTCTTCCATCAGTCTGCTCAGCCAATTCGTTTATCTTATTACAGGCTTGTATCACATGAGACCGCGATGCCTCAGGTGCATGATTATGTTTGGAAGTATCGTGGGAGCGAATAATGTGCTGCCCGTTTATATATAATGTATTTGCTGTACCTTTACATTGACAGCAGCCAGATTTCTTACCACTTCTCTCGCACACCCAGTAATACACATCATTCCTATTCCTGTTCTTGTTGTATATAAAACCATCAACAAGAATTTTTGTTTTACCCCGATTAGAAGAAAGAATTTGAGCAACTTGATTGGCAACACACTGATTTTCTTCTGATGAATTCATTCCGTTTACTATTCACAAAATATGTAAGCGACAAGTACGTACGAAAGCGAAGCGTATACTGACTGAATGAACAATAAGCCTTGTAACGTCCCACGGGGACTCAAACCCGACGTTACCGACCGTCGATAAAATAGAACAGTACTACATTACCACGCAACCAGCCTATGCTACCGCGCATACCCATTGTACATACTTTTATACATTAATATTAAACTAAGCAGAGATTAGAGAATCAAATATTATAGAAACGTTAGAAATAATTAAATATAAGTACTGTCAAAAGCATAAAACAAAATATTATATAATAAGCGAGAAAACTGCAAAATAACGAATATCGACTCACTGCGCATGCGCCAGCCCGCCAATTTTCCAGTATAAAAGGAGGCGCACGCAGCGGAGCGCTCAGTCAGGCTACATTCAACAACACGCTCTTTAGTTGACGAATGTTTAGACCTAGAGGAAGCTTAAGTTTCAACCAGTGGGATTGAGATCGCTCCGGAAACGGTAGCGGCTGATCTCCAGCGTACAAAAGTTACTGGTGCACCTCTTTGGACTATTTCATTTGAAAACTATAGTACCTTGCTCTTACAAAGGCATTGAGATCGCTCTGGAAACGGTAGCGGCTGATGCACTTGGTAAAAGCGAGGTCTGTTGGAGCATAGAACCGAAACTCTGTCAAAAGAACGAGATCGCTCCGGAAACGGTAGCGGCTGTTCTTACTACAGACATTGCCAAGAGTCTACCAGATCGCTCCGGAAACGGTAGCGGCTGTGCTCTGCAATAAATACTTAGCCACGTAGCATATAATATAAGATAAAAAACGTAAAAACACAAAAACATAAAATATATAATCGTAGTCGTAAGCAATATTATACTCGTTATTAGGAATAAGTGTTGTTTTAATAAAGTCATTGTTAAGTTTAAGTTGGATTTTACTCCTTTACTCTACCAACGAATCCCCACCTATCCTATTCTCGAGGGACGCCGCTCTCTACTCGAGAACCTGCTAGCGTTTAGTCGTCCCCGGACAACCGAACGTTACAGCCTTATACACAGTAGAAGTCGGTGTCAATGTCGACGAACTGATTGTCGGCGAACTCGGTGTCAGTGAAATCGTGTCGATGAAAACATTGTCGGTGAAATGATTGTCGGTGATTTAAAGGTAACCCTTCTGGAACATAGCGAACGGCGTCGGTTGCTACGGTTTATCTTAAGCCCGAAGGTATTACGGATTGGTGCGCAACAGAAAGCGCTAGAACTAGATAAGGAGCGCGCGCTGCGCCACAATTTATTGTTTTCGTCGTCGTCGTCGTCGCCGTCGTCGTCGGACGAGGAGACGTGTGGACACAGTGATGATACTTCAAGGCAATCGAGGGCTTTTGAACTAGATGCGGAAACAGTGGTGAGAGAAACGCTGAAAATTCGCGACAAAATTGTTGTCGTCCAACCGACCGATTTCAGTCGGTCGTACGACAATGTGACAGTGTCCATATACGGCCGGCTGTAGAGGACTATTTGCAACCGTTTTTGCGGTTAGTTTACAAGATGTCTTTGTCGAAGTTATCCATTGCTGTTTGCAACATCGTGCGTGAAATACGACAAAAAACAAACTGGTTTGAAATTCAAACTAAACGACCGACATATACGAAGTTGACGCATTGCACGCTTTGCCAATTTGGACAAGCCCATAGAAAATCCTTTGTTTGTTTATAATCGTGTTCGTCGATTGGTCGAACGACATCTAATTAAGACATGGAGTTAGACACGTCCAACACGTTCATACCCACGTATATGGGTTTATCGAATTTCACTTTTAGTTTACTCAGTTCCACAGCGACTAAGTGCTCTGAAAATATCGCACGACTGTGAAAATTCGGTTTCGTAACGTCCGTCCCACCGCGTCACTAGTCGCACGTCCACTCGCTTTCGAACGTTCTCCATCGTTTTCCCGTACACCGCATTGTTCATTAATTTATACAGTGTTTTCTGGAAATCGCTTGTAACTCGCGTCCTCAAGTCCGTGTTCAAGTTGATGTAGTCGCGCAACCAAGGTTTCTGGTCGAAACGTAGGACGCGATGAATTCGCGATACGCGAAGTCCATGTCGAATGCACTGCTTCGGGTAGCGATAGTGAATCACGTATCATTCTTTGTCGCGGAGCGTGGCGATCAGTTTGGATTCTTTACGGACGGGCGCTTGCTCGCGCACAGGACAGAACGGAAGGTCCGCGTGCTCGTCGTGAATGTCCCGGGAATACTCCAGATCCACTTCTAGCAGGTAGCCCTCGTCCCCATCGTCCTTCGGTATCGACGAGTTCACGTCCAAAGCGGCCACCGCCGCCTTGTCCAGCCATCAGAATTCGCCGTATGGCATCGCCTGCGACATCGCCCATCCGTACAGGTTGTTCACATCGAAGTACATCAAGTACGTTGTTGGTTGCGACACGTCGTACATCGACGTCGGCAGGTACTTCTTGTTGGCGCGCGCATACCTGTGGGAGCACTGGCTCAGGCCCCCGCGTATACCACGCTCTACGAACAACAGCATGTCCACGTCGGTGAACAGTTCCAATTGGACGCGCGTGTATCTCAACATCGCGTCCTACGTGAACGCCGGTAACGTACAGTAATGCGCGGGGTCGAGTTCGTAGCTCGCGATAGAGTCTATACGAAAGTTTTCGAAGTCTTCAAGTATAAATCGCTGTACTCCCCCAATGTCTGTATACGAAAACTGTTCCACACGTTTGTCGCGTGTGCGTAATCGGAATCCGACACACCACTATCATTCAACCACTTGTAGAACGCGTCACGAGGCGGTAGTCGCGTGTCGTTCAACTTCTTGTATGACGCCACGTAATCGTACGGATAAATCCCCTTTCTGGTGAGAAGATCGAATTGTTCGTCAGGGAGATGTTTGAACTCGCGTCGAAGAGTCGTCCTTCTCGATATCCAACGCGATTTTCTACAGACTCGTTGTCAAGAACTTGAACGAGTCGACAAATCGAAACTTCACCGTTCGTCGCCAGTCCTTGTGCTCGCCCTTAAGGTTCTCCACGTCCTTGGTAAACGATATGTATCGTTCTTTCGTTATCGGTAGGAGGCTGATCTTTCCCTCGAACGCGTCTGCCAACTCCTTGATAATGAAGTGCGTGTTGTAGCCGGACAGGTTGTGAAACACCACGGGTATCGTGCACGAACGTTGGTAGCGCAAGTTGCACGATCTATGCGCCGCGCCCCTGTACTCGCCCGTCAAGTGACAATGATCGCGCACTTTCCTATCGTCTTCACCTCGATCGAAGGGTCCTCCGCACACGTGACACGCTGTCGTTCCGTGAAAACTCCGCCACTGTTGCCGCGTTAACCGTGCCATTTGTTTCTTGACGCGTAAAGATGAGTACGCAATGTTCGCGAATTCCCGCAGTTCACGCACCCAGCACTGCACACAATCCGTGTCGCTGCGATACGCACGATATCCGCACAGAGCCTGGTCGTAGGAATAACGTACGTAGTATCCCACGCTGTGAGCTCTATGGCGTTGATACGCGTACGTGCGGCGACGATCCATCGCTGGCTGCTCGATGTCCTCCAGCAAGCATTCAAAGTCCGCGCAGAGATAAACGGCGCGCGTTCCTTGCGTTCGTGATGCTGGAACCGCAACAGTTTCCCCTCTTCGGAAAGCAGTTGCATCGCGCACTCGTTCAAGCGCCGACAATCCGCAGTGTGCCGTTCCAATCGCTCCGCCGAGGAGAAAACGTTGAGACACCTGAACTGTATACGGAAAAACCAATGTAAACCGTCACGTATCGCTCGAACTTTTTTTGTGATTATTACTCTTATTTGCTTACCTGTCGCAAACGCACACATGATGCTCGTGTTTGCTGAGTTGTCCGGAAATCAAGCGCGAAAGACTGCGAATGCACGCGAAATGGTACCGCTGCGAATCCTTTTGATCTTGTACCAGCAGCACGTTCGCGTGTCTCCATTCCCGCTTGTTGCTGGATATGCGTAGCGGTACACATCCATCCTCGTTGGACCACAGGTAGATGTTCACGGAAACGTCGTTGGCCACCTCGAATTTTCGTACCTGATCCACGGACATGGGGAGTCTCACGCCATCCGTAAGGAACACCGTCCAGTAGGGTGGATACGACGCAATCCTATCGTCGAGTGCAGTAACCGGAAACAGACTGGCGACGACCGACCACAAAAAGCACGTGTTGTCGTTGCACCGAACGTTCACCACTGCTTTTTTCGTTGCTACCACTCGCGACAGCGGTACGTCGCACCCGGCACGCAATGGATTGTGTTTGTTTACGTTGATCAGGAGGTTTTACTCTGCCCGTAAGGTCCAGCCACTCTCGCGCTCCTGAAACTCTTCCATCGCGATCAACATCGGAGCAACCACTTGTTTGGCGTACCACTCGCGAACATTCAACGTCATAACACAACCTGAATTCCGCGTTTAGCACGGTGTTCACCGATACGCTGCGGTGTTCCGTAATAGCGTTCGTAACGCGCGAAATGACCGTTCGACGAGCATTCTCAAAGAATTTGCGTGGACCGACGGCCCCCACGTTTATCACCGCTCCGGTCGACAAACGCTTGTCGAACGCTGTTTCAATGTTCTCCCACGCGACCTTGGGTGACGTCGTTCGAGCGGCGTGCCCGCGCCCTACTCGCGATAATCGTCCTCGCACTATCGCGCGCAATGTTTTTGTTCGCGCAAGCAACGACACCATCCTCTGCTTCTCCCACACCGGCATGCGTTCGCCTCGTTGATACGCGATCATGTGACGTATCGTCTCGTTGCACCTGTCTATCCAATCGCGGAATTCCGCGATGGTCCTCAAAAGTTCGGACATCCGAGACAGCACCACAAACGCGTTCTTGAACGTTTCCATGTTTTTTTTCTCACAGTCACTGAATATACAAGACGTTATATCGTTCGACAACACGTTTCCGTCACGTTATCAAATTCGCGTCAGGCTCTCGCACACGTATCGCCAATATTACCGGCAGGAAGGAGAACCGTGTACCTCGTCTCGGCCACTACAGCTCATAACGCAGTAATCCTCCAAAGATCGATTTAACACATCGCGGACACTGGAGAAAATACCGTCTTAATTCGGTGTTTAGAAACGTATCTATAGGCAGTACCGCGGTAGGATACAATCCCTCCTTCACGTCTATCGACTTGTTCTCGATGTCGCATAACAGTATCAACGGTGTACTTGCAGTCGCGGTAATGTATTTCTCGTCACACCTCCGAATATCCTTATCCCCACAATACATAACACAGTACACTCGCGAGCACTACCGTATCGAGCAATATGTAAAAAATTGAACACCGTAGTTAAAAATACTGGTCCATGCGGCCTCGCACAATGATTGCATTCCCACGGTATCGCGAATTTTCAGCGTTTCTCTTACTACTGTTTCCGCATCTAGCTCATAAGCCCTCGATTGCGTTGAAGTATCATCATTGTGTCCACACATCTCCTCGTCCGACGATGACGGCGACGACGACGACGATGAAAACAATAAATTGTGGCGCAGCGCGCGCTCCTTATCTAGTTCTAGCGCTTTCTGTTGCGCACCAATCCGTAATACCTTCAGGCTTAAGATAATCCGTAGCAACCGACGCCGCTCGCTATGTTCCAGAAGCAAGTTGTTACGTCGAAACTCTACGCACGCTCGTATGCGTTCGTTACACCTATATGTCCAGTCTTGACATTTCGGAACCGTGTGCAAGAGGGTGGTCCTTAGCTACTATTGGTGAAAATTTTTTTGCAAATTTTTTATCACGCCGGCCCCTAACATTGTTCCATTGGATAAGAAAATAATTCTCGTAAAAGATGCAGTTGATTGGATAAGAGGAAGACGTGACACATTCGCGTTAAAGTTGCAATAACTGTGAAATTTTGTATGAACGGAAAAGTATGAGAAAAAGTATTGTAATGATGATTAAGCATTCTTTTTGTGCACAAATATTTACGATAATTGTGCTACAGTATGATTATTTCAATATAATAACTAATTAATATTTATATCTTTTTAATTAATTATGTTGAATTTTACGTATTTTAGTGAAAGTGACCATTCTTTTAATTTCTTTCTTATATTATTTGCAAGTTAATTGTCGCGCACCTTCGATGCGCGTTACGGGACATATAATATTTATTTGTTATGCCGGCTCGCGGACACGTTCGCGACACGATGGAAAGGGTCTAAACAAAAGACTCACACGTAATTGCTCCTCTGGCGAGGAAAAGGCTTCGTTTAATGATTCTCCCGTGGAGAGAATTGCTTAACACCGTGCTTGCTGGTAGCTCGCAAAATTGTCTCTGACGACCGCATGTCTTCGCAGCGACAAAACGATCGCCTTCCGCAGTCCTACGTGACGTAGGTCCAGTCCTATTGGCAGTCCCAATTCTCGCGTGATTGGGGAAAGCCAATAAGCGACGACAAGGATTGTCTACGTGATCACGCGTAACAACAACGCAGGACATAGATATGCCCGAAAAAGTAAACACGACGGTTACAAGTAACCTCTACGCTTATGACTGAGGACAAGCAAGACATTATCGTACATCTATTCCGAACATGCCGTCCGCCTCGTATCCTTATGATACGAAACAAGAGCAAGGTCGTACGCATCAAACTATAGGAAAGAACCACGGTACAATGAAGAGACGTCTCCCCTGGTCAGAAAATCATCTTATAACGCTCTTTTATAACAAACAGGGGGACGTTCTACGAAGAACGAGAAACTCATTTTTGTAAAACTTACCAACTATGAAACATATATACAACTATTTACATGGCTCCTGTCGATCCTTCTAAGATCGACGAGGGCAGGCGACAGATCTGGGTGATCGGGCGTTTAAGCGCCGACTTGGCAGTTTGAAGAGTGACAACTCGAACGCGTGTATCCGTGCCAGGGTGTACCTGGGTTATGCGCGCAAGCTCCCACTTCGAAGGAGGTAGGAGATTGTTTTTCAAAAGAACTAATGCGCCAATCTTAATATCGGCGTTGGAGGCAGGCCACTTCTGCCGAGTTTGAAGGGAATGCAAATAATCAGCAACCCAAGAGCGCCAGATCTGTTCCTGCATTGCCTGGACGCGTTGCCAACGCGAGAGACGACTCGAATTCACCTCGAGCACCGATTATTACGGTACGCTCACGAGCGGACGCCCTATCAGGAAATGACCAGGGGTCAACGCAGAGAGATCCGACGGATCATCGGTAAGAGCGGCTATCGGTCGCGAGTTTAGGCAACCCTCTATTTAATAATAATAATAATAATACGTTTATTAACGGAAGCCCATTGATACAATCATATGTAAGAAAAGAACAAAAGTAATGTGAGCGCTACGAAGCGAACAAAGAAACATTAATAGAAACCGCAAAATGCAAACATAACAGTTATAACAACAGTCAGCAGTTGACGGCATTAAAGATAGATTGTTTGAAAGAGGTTACCGAACCGTCAAAGAGGTCAATCCTACTGGAATACTTATTAACATGAGAGGCAATACGGTTAATAACATTGAATTTGCCCAAATCTGTACGATGAGGTTCGATATAAAGTAGAGAGGTTCGTCTTATAATTCTAGTAGGTGCATAAAATTTAAAGAGTTTAAGAATACCAGAACAGTCAATATTACCATTAAGCAAATTATATACAAAAAGCAGATCAGAAATGGTCCTACGATTTTCAAGCGTCATAAGCCTCAACTTAGCCAATATTGGCTGGTAATTATGGCAAGTTAACGGCATGGGATCATTTAACTTATATGACATAAAACGAAGAAATTTATTTTGAACCCGTTCGATCATGACGGATAGATACTTAAAATGTGGACACCAGATGATCGCAGCGTATTCTAGATGGGGACGGACTAATGAAATATAAAGAAGCTTAATAGTAGAACTGTTTTTAAAGTGACGGGAGACACGAATCACGTAACCAAGGATTTTGAGAGCCTTGCCAACGATAAGCTGGCAATGCTCACGGAAGGATAATTGTGGGGTAAATACGACGCCAAGATCTTGGATTCTGTAGAGGGCAGTGAGCTGAACTGAACTAAGTTTATAGTAAAAAATTATGACGTCCCTTTTACGATTGAAACGAACAATGTTACACTTGGACAGGTTAAAGTCAAGTTTGTTCGTATCACTCCACTCACTAAGTCTGTCCAAGTCGTGCTGGAGCAATAGTGCATCGTCACGGTTGCCAATCGAGAGAAAGATTTTCAATTCATCAGCATAAAGCAGGAACTTACTATGGTCAAATACATCACCGATATCATTAATGAAGAGATTAAATAGCAAAGGCCCTAAGTGAGACCCTTGAGGTACCCCAGAAGGCGCCAAAAACCTGGACGAATAACAATCCTTATATTTTACCCTTATAGACCTGCCAGATAAAAAGCTAGAGAGCCAAGAAAAAGCGGTGCCCCGGATGCCAAAGGCATCCAGTTTCGATAGTAGGATAGAGTGGCTAACAGAATCAAACGCTTTACGAAAATCAGTGTAGATAACATCCACTTGACGTTCCTTCTCTATGTTATTAATTAAGTAGAGCTGGTATTGAAGCAGATTAGTAGACGTAGATCTACCAGGCATAAAACCAGGTTGTTCAGCAATTATTATGTTTTTAAAAGATCTACCGAGTTTGGAGGCAATTATACCTTCCAATAATTTGGGCATAACATTCTGTAGGCATATAGGCCTATAGTTCCGAATGTCACATTTATTACCACCCTTAGGCACAGGAATGACGATGCATGACTTCCACAAAGCAGGAAAGTAACCCGATAAAAGAGATTTATTAAATATAAGCCAAAGAATACGCGCAAAGATGAAGCTGCAAGATTTAAAGAATATTGGAGGGATACCGTCGTCACCCGGGTTACCACCTGGATTGAGGGAACTGAGAGTCTCAAAGATTTCGCTCAATCCAATATCAAAATCAGGAATATTGACCCGAGTATCAAAGTTAAAACTGTGATGGCAGTCGTTATTAGTTTGATACACCGATTTAAAATGATCGGCGAAACCCTCAGTGATATCGTCAGGAGCGACCAGGTGTACCCCATCAATATGCAATGCACCCGAAGTGGACTTGTCGGTCCGAAGAGAGTTGGCAAATCGCCAAAATGACTTAGAATTCCCGGGAATTGCAGATTCAGCTTTGCTAACATAACAACCCCAACACGACTTGGACAGAGCTTTACAACGAGCTCTAGCATTAGAAAATAAGAGGTAGTCAGAGTATAAGTTCGTCTTTTTATACTTTACATGTAACCTTTTCTTTTCCTTAATCAACGATATTAACTCCGCGGAAAACCAAGACGGGTAATTTGGATTACGGGTTGACCGAATAGGAACAAAATTCGCGATTGCTACATTTAGATGCCTGTACAGGGCATCGACTGCCATATCCACCGAGAGATCAGACAACAGATTGTCCCAATCGATTGAACCAAGAAAGTCATTTATGGCGACATAGTTTGCATTGAGGAAATCCGGTATGGTTAATCGAGAAGGTGGGGGAGGATTAGAGCGCTGGGGAGGGAAGGAGAGAATAAGGACGGGATGGTGAGGATCAAGAGGAAGAAAGATTTCGACAGCACGGTAGATAAAGAAATTTTTGTTGGAGGAGAAACATAAATCCAGCATACGATCGAATGAATTATGTATGTGGTTCAGCTGTTGAAGATTCAACAGGTTTTACAGAAGATTTTACAGAGAAGGGTCGAGAATTCCTCTTTCGAGAGCACGTGAGTGCCGATCACTCTCCGGAGGTGATGCTTTAGGCTTTTTACACCAACCTTCCAAAGCCCACCGAAGTGGGGCGCCACTGGAGGTATAAAGTGCCATGTGACTACATCACACGCGAGAGAATCATGGAACCTTTGGTCCCTGAGGACCGCCTTGAAACTTCTGCTCAGCTCACGATCCGCACCATGAAAATTAGTCCCATTATCACTATACATATCGGATGGTAGACCTCGTCGGGCTACAAACCGATCGAACGCGGCTAAAAACTCATTAGTGGTATAATCTTCGACGCTCTCCAAATGAATCGCTCGAGTGGCGAGACAAACAAAGACAGCGACGTAATGTTTGGTGGTACGCTGACCGCGGCTTACACCTTTAATTATGTCCATTGGACCTGCATAGTCCACATCCGTAAGAGTAAATAGTGGTGAAGGAGTCACCCGAGGACTGGGAAGATCACCAATCAATTGGGTGGCAACTTGAGCCGAGTGACGCACACACGTCACACACTTGTGAATGTGTGATTTAACAAGAGAGCGAGCAGAAATTATCCAATAACTTTGTCTCAGGAGTCTCAAAGTTAACTGAGTGCCTCCGTGAAGGCCACGACGGTGAGCCCAATCAACTAACAATTCAGAAACTCTACATCTTGGCAACACCACCGGGTGTCTTTTTTCATAATTGAGAGCCGAATGGACGTGCCGCCCGCC
The DNA here is from genome assembly GCA_963932335.1 of Andrena marginata. Taxonomy (NCBI): domain Eukaryota; kingdom Metazoa; phylum Arthropoda; class Insecta; order Hymenoptera; family Andrenidae; genus Andrena; species Andrena marginata. The sequence continues at coordinate 22,172,523 of OZ010663.1, forward strand.
CAGCCGAATTAATTTTTCTTTTCCCATAATGGGATGAAGAAGTCTCAATGGACTGTTCTTGGAAACTGAATCTCCCTTTTCTAGAGTGGACAATTCCGTGGAAAAGTGAAATGATTGTACTGATCGCAACCAGAATACGGTTGAATCTTTAATCTCCTGCGCGGTTAACGCGCCAGTGACGAGAGGCCGGCTCTCTAACTTATTTTTCAAGTTCTGAATAAATCGTTTTAAGAAGGCCGTTACCCGGAGAAGGCGAGTCCAACTGGAGAATTCCTCCGGGAGGCTCCATTCTTTTACAGGCGCAATTGGATGAACGCCTTGGTGTCGAGTTTCTGCGAGCACTACTTCGGAGAAGTCCTCGATAGGAGGTTCAATCTCCTCATAAGAAGGCCAGGAAGCCGGATGCTCTTGCAGCCATAGGGGCCCGTGCCACCACAATTGGTGATCCACCAAGTCTGACGCGGGAATCCCTCTTGAAGCGCAATCTGCAGGATTGTCTTTGGATTTAACATGCAACCAGCGCATCGCGGGATGTCTCTACTGCACCTCAGACACGCGGTTAGCTACGTAAACCTTCCATTTTGAAGGATGTTGTCGAAGCCAAGCAAGGGCTATTATGGAATCCGTCCACCCATATAAGGGGACTTTCTCCAATTTCCACGAATTCTGTACCCAGGCCATTAGTCTGCTCAACAGCACAACGGCGTTGAGTTCCAATCGAGGAATACTAATCGTTTGGAGGGGAGCTACTTTGGTCTTGGCAGCAACTAAACTTACCTGAACCTTTCGTAACGGATGTAATACGCGGACGTAGATCACAGCAGCGTACGCTCGACTTGAGGCGTCTGCGAAACAATTAAGCTCGACGCTCAAGTGACCGTCTTGCATACCGGTCCAACGCGGAATTCGTAACTTCCTTAAATGAAGAAGATCTGACGAGTAATCGTTCCATTGAGCGGTCAAATCCGAAGGGAGGAAGTCGTCCCACTCGACCCGTTGGAGCCACAGCTCCTGCATTAAAATCTTTACCGTCATGACGACAGGGGAAGCCCACCCCAATGGATCATAAAGACACGAAATGGTAGATAACACCGAACGCTTTGTAGGCGCCGCCGTTGAAGGCGGGGTGATTAAGAATTGAAACGCATCCTCGCGTGGTGACCAGGACAACCCTAACACCTTGAGGGTGTCCCCTGGTTAATCAATCGATCAAACATTTCACATTGCTCCTCCGGAATGTCAGATAACAACTCCGGTGAGTTGGCGGTCCAATTTCGAAGAGGGAACCCCCCACACTCCAATATACCAACGAGTTGGCGGCGAATCTCGCGCAAAGTGACAACGTCGTTTGCACCGAACAAAACCTCATCTACATGTATGGAGTCTTCACAAATTGGAAGAGCCTTTGGAAAGGTCTTCCCTTCATCTCGTGCTAGCTGCTTAAGTACTCGCATTGCGAGGTATGGTGCTGGAGCTAAACCATAAGTAACGGTAAGCAGAAGGTACGACTGCACCGGTAACTCGTCGGAAGGACGCCAAAGTATTCTTTGAAAATCAACATCGTCCCGATGAACAGAGATTTGGCGAAACATTTTTGCAATGTCCGCGGTATAAACAAAACGATGCTGCCGCCATCGAGTGATAATTGCAGTGATGTCTTATTGTAATTTTAGCCCTATCATCAAGTGATCATTAAGGGAAGTTCCGTTACCGGTCTTGTAGGAGCCATTGAAGACTACTCGTAACTTTGTGGTTGAACTTGATTCACGCAACACACCGTGATGCGGAATATAAACCGGGTCGTGCCGAGGACAATTCTCCGGAGGAACACGCTCCATGTGACCCAGGAATTAATATTCTTCCAAAAAATCCCGATAAAGGCCCGAGATGCTTGGCTTCGACTTCAACCTGGTCTCTAATTTCGCGTATAAAAATAAGGCCCTTTTGAACGTTTCCCCAATTGCCAAAGGCGGCCCTGATTTGAATGGTAGACATACTACGTAACGTCCCTGGGAGTCACGAGTGTGCGTCTCTACAAAATGTCTTTCGCACATTTCTTCATTCTCCGTGAGAGGGGGTGGAGCAGAAGGGAGACCTTCATCCTCCCAGAACCTTTTGAGAAGCGAGTTTGTGTCTTCGCATGCCGTGCAATGCAACGTAAGCACGGTCTGGACAGGACCCAACCAAAGATCGTGAGCTGAGCAGTGGGTGTCCCTAAAGGACCTTGACGTAAGTCATTTAATAGCAACGAACCATACAGATCAGCACCGATCAACACATGAATAGGCTGACTATTCGAATAATTTGGATCTGCGAGGTGCAGATCCCTCAGGTGGGGCCACACCTCGGTCGGCCTTTCTCGCGAGGCTGCATATGCGGTAATACGTTGATGCACGTAACCCGTGAACAGAAAGGATGGTCCGCATCCTGTAGTCGCCGCAAGGACCAGATCGACACACGATCTCGCTACGCCTCCGAATGTCACGCCGAAACAATGAATTCGCAAATTCGCGCGGCGACGTTTGGTTCTCATCGTTTGACTAAGAGACTCGGAAATGAAACTATACGTTGATCTTTGATCCAACAAGGCCCGCAAATGAAAAACGCGACCTTCTGCCGTGCGTAAGCTCACCCACGCAGTGGCCAGCAACACTTGGGAAGGGGCTTTCACTTGTTCACCTGGGACGAACACTGACTGAACGGAAGCGGATGAGCCCACGTCCGTACTAGAGGACTGAATATTCAATTCCTTGACAACCAATGGCGGCGAACTCGTCGCCTGATTTTGACTGTTTACTTTGGACGCTTGGAAGCGCTCCTGATGTAGCAAAGAGTGATGTGATCGACGGCATCGGTTGCACCCCGGTTTGCCCTTACAATTCTTTGAAAAATGATCGGGCTTTAAACAGTTAAAACAACAATTCGCTTTCTGTACGATTTGTCGAAGGTTTTCGACTGATTGTCGGAGAAATTCTTCGCACTTTGCCAAACCATGATCACCTGCGCAATTAACACACTTGACGCCAGAAACGAGATGTACCGACGAACGGGCTTTGGACGAACGCGTATCATTCGTTTCGGTATCCCCCGACCTAGGATTTCTCTGATAGACCGCGAATACGCTCTGTCATAAAATCATGGATCTCTTTGTAGGAGGGATACATATCCGATTTACCTCGCAACAGGTTCCATTCGTTCCGCGTACGCGGACTAAACTTCTGGGATATAACATAAACCAACAAGTCGTCCCGGTGCTCTACTGGTTGTTTCAGATTCGACAATGCAATGAGAGACGATGAAATCTGATCCCGTAGACGTTTCAACTCCGTCACGGTTTCCGATTTCATTCTAGGCAAATCGAAAAACGCGTGAATGTTAGCGTATATAATTACACTCTGATTCTCGTACTCCGCTACGAGACGGTTCCACGCGATCGCGTAATTAGTATCTGAGACTTTGATTGTACTAATAAGCAAGGCAGCTTCGCCTTCGAGACTATTCTTCAAATAATGCAGCTTTTGCACATTTGTTAAAACGTCGCCTTGCACCACAAGCGACTCGTACATTCCACGAAAACTTTCCCATTCCGTAGATTTACCGGAAAATTTAGGGAGCCCGATGCGAGGCAATTGCATGATTGTTCCACTGTCGGAACCATGAATCGAACTATCATTACCTCTCCTAGCGGAAATTACGTTATTACCACGCAGCTTGCCGAGTACATCTTGGATATGGTCAGCCGCGTCAATGTAGGCATCCTCAGCAGTCAGGAACTCATCCGTGCGAAAATAGGAGTTGGTCCCAATTTCCTCCTGGGTTGCAGTCTGCGAGATCCTGACGTGGAGAGCTTCGCACTTCTCCCAAAGCTTCTCCAAGTTGGCAAGCCTTCCCTCCGTCTTGGGAAGGGTCAGGTTGGCTGTGGACAACTTCTTGAAGTTGATCAGCACCCTCTTCAGCTGGTCAAAGTAGATCCGTTGCTCGGTGAGGAGGCTCGACAGATCCGCTGCCATGACAGTCACCATCGACATCTTACTGATGTGGCAGGACGACCTCAGTTGATTTTGGGCTACGCCCTTTTCAACACTGCGATGACTCGCGGCACTCGAAGAAGAGCCGAGCTTGAACCGGACTCGCGAATGGTCACTGATTTAACAAGCCTTGGAAAGCAGCTTGTACGACACCCGAGATCGCACTTGTTGCGACGGCTCGCGGCACACGTGAAGAGCCGGGCTTGAACCGGACTCGCGAAAAGTCATGGATTATGCAAGCCTTGGACGACAGCTTGCACGACGCCCGAGATCGCACTTGTTGCGACGGCTCGCGGCACACGCGAAGAGCCGGGCTTTAACCGGACTCGCGAAGAAGTCAAAAGAAACGTTCAGAACGCCTATGGATTGTACACGGGAGAAGATTTTTTCGCGTATTTCACGAACTTGCACCACACCATCCGGCTCGAAGGACCATTATGTCGCGCACCTTCGATGCGCGTTACGCGACATATAATATTTATTTGTTATGCCGGCTCGCGGACACGTTCGCGACACGATGGAAAGGGTCTAAACAAAAGACTCACACGTAATTGCTCCTCTGGCAAGGAAAAGGCTTCGTTTAATGATTCTCCCGTGGAGAGAATTGCTTAACACCGTGCTTGCTGGTAGCTCGCAAAATTGTCTCTGACGACCGCATGTCTTCGCAGCGACAAAACGATCGCCTTCCGCAGTCCTACGTGACGTACAGTCGCGTCGGAAAATAAGTTGACACTCTTTAAAATCGCATAACATTGTTAAAATTGGTCGAAACGACTTGAGTTTTTTTTAGAAGCTAGCGGAATTAGTTTTCTGGGTGACGTATTTAGTCGTTTTGAAAAAAATGCACTTGGTCTGAATAGCAACAAAAAAATAGTAAAGGTTGTTTTTTTTAACTTTTTTTTTGACAGCCTGTAATGAAAATTCAAAAAACCCGTTTGTAGATTGAAGTAAGTTGTATACATGCTGAAAATTTCATCTAAATAGGTTAACGCTGCTCTGAGCTATAAACGCTTAAAGATCGCAGAATAAGGTCGAAAATCGCGAAATTCCCGGAAATCCGCGATTTTCGACCTTATTCTGCGATCTTTAAGCGTTTATAGCTCAGAGCAGCGTTAACCTATTTAGATGAAATTTTCAGCATGTATACAACTTACTTCAATCTACAAACGGGTTTTTTGAATTTTCATTACAGGCTGTCAAAAAAAAGTTTAAAAAAACAACCTTTACTATTTTTTTGTTGCTATTCAGACCAAGTGCATTTTTTTCCAAACGACGAAATACGTCACCCAGAAGGCTAATTCCGCTAGCTTCTAAAAAAAACTCAAGTCGTTTCGACCAATTTTAACAATGTTATGCGATTTTAAAGAGTGTCAACTTATTTTCCGACGTGACTGTAGGTCCAGTCCTATTGGCAGTCCCAATTCTCGCGTGATTGGGGAAAGCCAATAAGCGACGACAAGGATTGTCTACGTGATCACGCGTAAAAACAACGCAGGACATAGGTATGCCCGAAAAAGTAAACACGACGGTTACAAGTAACCTCTACGCTTATGACTGAGGACAAGCAAGACATTATCGTACATCTATTCCGAACATTAATAATAATATTAATTTTAAAAGTGGCAGAATGTTCGGCATTAATATTTGATATTTAATAAGAAGATAATATTTTTAATATGAAATGGTGAATATTATATCATAAATAGGCGAAAAAAGGAAATACGGTTATTGAGTTTATACACTTTTTAATACTCGGATTTAAAAACAATTTACAAATTTTTCATTAACGTATTTTTTTTATGTCTGGATAGCGTTTTTGGTAGTTGGAAATTATCTGCATTGTAATTTGTTTTTCCTTTTCATTTCGCGATAATACAGTATTAAACTCTTGCATGAGTTTCACTTCTCGTTGGGTCGAATCGTTAACTACTCTAAAATTATTAACTATATTTAATCAAATAATATAATTTGGATCATTTTCCCATTCTGAAGGATCCTTATTTATAAAATCTGTGGGAATTGCGAATCTTTTAAAAAACTGTAACGTTGTTTCGGAAACAAACCCTTCAATATCGTTGTCGATGTACTGAGTTACATTATTCGGACTAATTATTAATTTTTTGACGTCAGTATCATTAAGAGTATCTAAAGCTACTACCATCCGTTTTTTGGCGTCATGCGTAATGTTGGAGTCAAAAAAGGCCAGCGCTGCCGCTTCTGGTGTTAACTACCATAAATGATTACAAAATTTGCGCAATGTTACGCGACTTACATTTTTATTAATTGCATCATATGCATATATGTTTTTTATTCATTATCTTTGAAACTTATGTTATTAGATAGTCTATAGTATAAGGAATCTATGTACAAAAGGCGATGATGCACTTTTTGACGACTTCCCAGTAATAACCAATTATGTTGGCAATAAGCACACAGCTTGCACCGAACATGTAAGTGTCTGCGACCCGCCAACGTTCTTCTATATACATAAATTCCTTATACTATAGACTATCAAATCGACTCGCGTTACGGAAAGTAGCAGGTTTCATTTTTTCCACATGCAGTTGTCCGTAAGCAAAAAATGAAACGTGCTACTCTTCGTAACGCGCGTCGAAATAACGTAAGTTTCATTCTACAAAATGAAACATGTGATTAAATACGACCATCACATAATTTCTTATATTTCAGTTATTTATGACTTTTTATATATTTCAATAACATCGAATGAATGCATAATTCCATCTTATATATACATAAAAGCATTTTCAATATTTGAAGCGTGAATTTATACAAATTATTGGTCCGTTAGTTTCCGCGGGCACAATAGCTTTTGCTATCATAAAAACGCAATCTCTGTTAATTTTTCTAAATTTTATGTCACAATTAATTTCAAATAACGTAATCAAATTAGACAGTTCTGTTAAACAAAACATAACATTACTTTATCGACAACTCCTGCCCCCTAGAGGGATTAGTTCTAATCTAATAAAAATTTTGACCACGGAATCAGATTATGTTACCCCAAAATCCCCCGGAATGGCCATGTTCATAATGATAAATGGTAAAATGTGAACGTAAAAATTTTTGATCACGTTTTCAGCGACTCGAACCACTGTTTGACGGTGGATAGGCTCGAGCATGGGCTATAAATCGTTACCGTGCCCTGAATATTCCATGCGAGCGATCCTCAATGGTCGTGCAAAAAATGATGTAGTATTGCATTACGAAGTATCGAAGGTTAGCGTACTCGCAGTGTTAAAAATATTCAACATTCTTCCGCTTCCACCCCATCACAATGTTAAATAAGAAATATGATGTATGCATAATGTTTAAACGACGCGGCGGTTATGGCTAAGAAACATTCTTTTTCCGAAAATTTATTTAGTTTAGCAGAATTAGTACAGTACCCTCACATGATTTTTTATTCTTTTTCCAGGCATTAGCCACTGGAAACAAATATGATGAGAAATATCTAATGAGTAACGAAGTTATGGAGAAGTCGTTATCTTCCTTAAAATTGACGTACAATTCTCCATTATCGTCATACACTGATTGTCCGCCATCTTCAAAGCCTGCAATGGCAAATCGTCTCTTAGACTGGTTCTCTGTCGTAATGGTAGATTCAAGGCACCGTCGTCCACGCCCTAAACCGAAAGGTATGCAAATGTGTACACAAGTGTTTTCAATTTTTTAACCTATGTTCCACTGTATTTTTAAAAATATCATCAACAAATTTTACCTAATAATGAATAAATTAATCAGTCCCTTTCCTGTGATTCTGCAACATTTAATTCTCTTTAACCATACATCATACATCCCGACCTGCAAATTACATATCGCTTTAATATCATTCTCTTCTTTCGTCAATTGATTTTACACTTTCCATCCGTCTAACCAGCAAATAATCACATTCAATAGTGATACAAGGGTGATTTTTACTCGGTTGCGCTGAGGAGAAACCGATGGCGAGGAGAATCTGGGGAGGAGGAATGACGTCATAGGGACCCGGGTTGGGGGGGTGAGACCTGACCCAGCGCCGTAACTTTAATTTGTCAGACCTGACCCATCGCCGTATCTTTGATTCTCAAAAATAACCGGAAGGAAGGGAGGATATCCTTTAGACCTAACCCACAGCCATAATTTTTCCTTTCCCCAGCACCGATTTACTGAAACAATATGTAAAAAAACCAATACCGAACTAATATACTAAACCAATAGCAAACCAATACCGAACCGATACACCGAATCAATACAGCACCTATAGCGAACCCCTACCGAGCCGATATCGAAGTGCGTGGAAGGGAATCTGCGAATGAAGTATAGCTGCTGAGTGTGGTCCCGCAGGTAAGAAGAGAAGGAAGAAGATGAGTAAGTAAATAGAGAAATATTTATTGTTGGTAATTTATGTAACATTTACTACGAGCATCGTCTACAATAACATCGTTCAAGGCGCACGCCAACACAATAGCCAGTCAATCACGCATTCATGCATCAGATGTGTAGCCATTGACGAAAAACGATAATGTTCCGGCTTACGAAACAAAAGCGGGCTCAGGGCGAGGCGAAAATTCAACGTCTTTTACGATGGGCAATTGTTGTTTTCGAAGCGGTCGTCGGGAACCATTTGCCTGCCAGATGACTAAGAGGCAATCGACATCGTGCCGTTTTTCTGGTAATTTCGACTGCCCTTGCCCTGAGATAATCCGTTAAATTGCTCTATCAGCGGGGGTACACGGTAACTTAGTACCGGTACATACCGCCGTCCACCGCTGATTCACGGAACAATGCGGTCATAAACCCTGACCCTGGATAAACGATCCGACCGAACAAACTAGGAAGGTTTGCTAGCCAGATGTCTGGTCTTTCCTCTGCTACGTCACCAAGAAGGAGAGGCTTCCTCCTTCACCACCGAAATCTCGGAAGGAAGGTTCCCCCTCTTCGAGGAAAGGCTAGCCAATCAGTAAGGACAATGTTAAGTCCTAGAGGGGATTACTGTCCCAAGAGCGTACAGCATATGCTATACACCGTTGGAAAGGTCTCGCCAAGACGAATCGATTGATACCATTATTAACTTCGAAATTAGATGGGATAACCTCGAAAAATGGCCTCAAAGTTCGAGATTTTGCGGTTTTGAACAAAAGAAACCGGTAGTAAAAGCCCATCCGGCCCGAGGGACCTTGGGTAGGCACCTGAGGAAAAACCGAGGGATGTAAGCGATACTCTAGCAGGTTGGGACGGATGGGATTTTACTACCGGTTTCTTTTGTTCAAAACCGCAAAATCTCGAACTTTGAGGCCATTTTTCGAGGTTATCCCATCTGATTTCGAAGTTAAAAATGGTATCAATCGATTCGTCTTGGCGAGACCTTTCCAACGGTGTATAGCATATGCTGTACGCTCTTGGGTCAGTAATCCCCTCTAGGACTTAACATTGTCCTTTGGCACCTCCCGAAATTCTGATGTACTGTCTAGCTTCGACGTCGAAGGATGGGACGAGGTCAGATTTCAATCGTCTCACGAGCAAACGCATTCATCTCTCGTTAAAAATCTCGATCAGCATTCTACTGATAACACAGTACAACAAATTTTGACTTTTTTTCGGACTTGTAACATTCAATAGTCGTTTCTTATAGGTTTTCGTGCCCTGAAAACAAATCCGCAAACCGTTTGTCGCCATCGCCCTCAGTTTTTGAAAAAATCGATTTTGAAAAAAAACTGCAAATTTTCAAATTTGAACATTTTTTGTGTCGAAACAGTAATAGTTATTGGATTGTTCGTTACATCAAATTATTCTATGAACCCTCCCGAATACAAGGATATAAGTTATTATTGCATTACGAACATTTAAATATATTTAAACAACGATTAAAGGTAAAAGGACACCCGAAATTCACCAATTTTTGCAGATATCATTCAATTTATTTCCAAAATTAAGAGTCTGGGAGAAAATCTGAGTATCCCACGCGATGCAGCAGACAGTTTTCCTTCGGAAAGCATAAACAGCAGTGGTAAGTCGCTGTTTGTTTTCAATATAAAAGCGAAATAGTTTCACAAAACGCTCGGAGCCGGCAGTGGTAGTCACGCGCGGTAAGCGATTGTGTTACGCTGAGCGGCAATGGATCGCGTGCCGTCGTTGACTACCACTGTCGGCACCGCGCGTTTTGCCAAACTGTTTCGCTTCTGTATTGAAAAGAAAACGCGACTTACCACTTCTATTTATGCTTTCCGAAGGAAAACTGTCTGCTGCATCGCGTGGGATGCTCAGATTTTCTCCCAGACCCTTAGTTTTGGAAATAAATTGAAAGATATCTGCAAAAATTGGTGAATTTCGGGTGTCCTTTTCCCTTTAATCGTTGTTTAAACATATTTAAATGTTCGTAATGCAAAATAACTTATATCGTTGTAGTCGGGAGGGTTCATAGAATAATTTGCCGTCAGAAACAATCGAATAACTATTACCGTTTCGACACAAGAGATGTTCAAATTTGAAAATTTTCAGTTCTTTTCAAAATCGAATTTCACAGAAACTGAGGGTGATGGCGACAAACGGTTTACGGATTCGTTTTCAGCGTACGCAAACCTATAAGAAACGGCTATTGAATGTTACAAGTCCAGATGGCTGTTGTACTGTGTAATCAACGATACAGTCGACTCTAGTGATCTAGTCAAGCATTCGTGACTAAGATCCTCAGGTCAACCGATATTCGGACTAGCTCGATTGGTCTAGTCAAACATTCCTGACTAACAAAAGACCATCGTTCAAACTATTCGTGCTCTTGTCTAGTTATCATACGAATCAGAAAGTTCCCTTTTCGTCGCGGCGATTAAATAGTCACTCAAAATTAATTTGGCGAGTGATAAAGCCATCAACACCGCGTACTGCGGAGTCTCTTAAGGTCTGTGAAGTTGGCACCCTCAAATTCGAATTTTTATAAAAACTCGACGACATTCGTTTGTCCACCAAACATTTTTGTTTGTCCACCCTCCAGAACAGAATTATTTATAAAAATCGCGAAAAAGAAGGGTACTTGCGAAGCGATCACGTACAAGTTCGATTTTTTGTTAATTAAACCATGAAATTGTTTACCCAACGATGTAGTTCGGTAGTGTAGATGTAGAAGACGTTCGTCCACCCCATGATTTCGTTTGTCCATCCTCCAGGATAGAATTAGTTATAAAAATCGCGAAAAAGAAGGATCCTGGCGAAGCGATCGCGTGTAAGTTCGATTTTTTGTTAATTAAACGATGAAATTGTTTGTCGAACGATGCAGTTCGGTAGTGTAGATGTAGAAGACTTTTGTCCACCCAAAGATTTCGTTTGGCTACCTTTCAGAATCGACTTAATTTGGTGCATGAAATTTATTATTTCCTTCGTCACTTTCTTGGCAAAATTACGCTTGCGTCGATCGACTCGCGTGATCGTACGATCCGCGAGTACAAGTGCCATGGCTGACACTTGTGACCACTGACAGAGTCAGTGGTACCGCACTTTACAGAGCGGTGCGACACCGGACCGATCAAATTTATTAATGGTTTCGTAACTTTCTTGGCAAAATTACGCCGACGTCGTTTAACTCACGTGATCGTACGATCCGCGAGTACAAGTGCCATGGCTGGCACTTGTGACCACTGACAGAGTCAGTGGTACCGCATTTTACAGAGCGGTACTACGCCGGACCGATTCAATAGTTTTACTATTGTAAAGTATCATTATCATATATTCTGTTGAATTAAAGTTTTAACAGAATTCAGATATTTTTATAAATATCATTGTCGTCGGAAATACTTTTACCGTTTTTGGATTTTTGATTGTACGCAATTTTTAACTAATGTCATTGTGTAGTGTCCATATTCCTGCTGTATTATGGCAATAAGCTGTATAATGTCCTGAGCTATAATTTACGATGCCACTTAAAACGTATATTGCATCTTCAGTTTGAAACTTTTCAGGTATGTTATTTAAAAATATTCCATCTATTTCGTTTAGTTGGAGAAAGATTTCGGTGTCTTTAGTTGCTGTGATGTTTGACATGTTTTACACGTGCGTGTTTGTATACCGAAGAATTGCGCAACAAAATTAGCAAAATTTTGTTTAAAATCTTCGGTTATGAGTGTACTAATTAAATCTACTACAAACAATATTCTAGAAATTACTTTACATTTGCCGCAGATTCTAGTTTCTTCGACACTGCAAACGTCTGTTACAAGTTTTGTAAACAGCGCATTGGCATTTTTAAAACAATTTACAATATTATTGAGATTTTCAAATATTGTGCATAAAATAGCTCCTCGCTCTTCATACACGGAGTTGTTAATATTCTCCATAGCGTATTTTTGAACGAACATAAAAAATCTATTGTCAGAGTTTTTATCGATCCAGTTTTTAAATTTAGTATAATTGCAATACGCACTGGTTAATACTTCAACCAATGAGTCGAATGCACACGTATTTTGAATGTATATTTTTTCGCCATTAATATTAACCATATTACAGTTATTTCCATTTTATAATATTTCATTAAAACTAAACAGTAAACAGTTTTGGCGACCGGCAATAGCTGACGGCCGCATAAAGGTGCTATTTCCAATGCGCGACTCGCCGCGGCGGCGAGCGGCGCGGCGCCGCCTCAGCACGCCGCAGAATTCGTCGTGTGGCCGCAGACGGCATTTCCTATACCTAAGCGTCGCCGCCAGGGCCCCACGATGCGCCGCGCTGTCCCTTTTCGAGCACTTGACCAAGGTCTATTGTTGTATGAGGTCTCGAGGACCGTCTTCGACACCGAATATGGGTTTCGACTCTCGAAGGGGTTTGTATACCATCAAGAAGAAGTGATAAATGTCCAGGATTTTCGCATTTCGCATCAGATCTTTGTGAAAACGACGCCAATCGATTCCGTATGTTTCGTCGATGAAACTAACACCAAGAACGACATATTTCAGAGCATCATGAAGGAAATTAGATGAAAACTTAATTTATATATTTTCTCGCTAGCTTCGTTAAAAATAGTCCGATTTACATGAAATTTGGTACGATTTTCATCGAGGAAATATAAGGAATTCATCGGTGTCACTTCCATATATATACGATAAACAATAAAGAAATATTTTATTTCTGAAACAGGTATGAATCTTCGGCCGACCCAAGCGAATCGAGGTCGCCGACCCACAGTCGAGGGTGAAATATTCATTTCAGCGTATTAAAAAATTCTTTATTGTTTATCGTATCGATAAGGGAATAACAGCAATATATTCCTTATGTTTTTCTGATGAAAATCATACCAAATGTCATGTAAATCGGACTACTTTTACAGAAGCAATAGAAATCATAAAAAGAGTAGGCATTTTCTTACCTTATTGCTTGTATAAAATTAGTCCGATTTACAATGGCACAGTGGGCCAGATTGAAAAAGTCAGTGACATTTGGTTGTTTCTTTTAAGGTAGTTAGTAGTAAGGCTAGGAGAGTTCTAACTCAGGCCCTCTGAGGGGGGCGCGGGGGCGGGGGGAAGTGAGGGCGCGCGGGGGAGTGCGGTGGAGGGAAACATGGGCGCGGGGCCTGCGGGGAGTGGAAGACCGGTTGCGCGCGCACGTGCCGCGGAGTGGGGGAAGCCGCGATGATGAAGGGGATCAGTCCGGACCGAGCCGCCGCGGAGATCGGGCCCACCGCCGGAAGGGGGAATGACCCCCGAAAAATCTCTTTCAGATCTTGACCCACCCCAAATATTTTTTCAAACCATTATGTGATGGAATTTTCCCCACCAACGCAGAGAAATAATTTATTTTTATCAGACGATATCGGACAATGTCGGCTTTTTACACCGCGTCTTCGGAGGAGGGAAAGAGACAGAGCATGATTTTAAAGCTAAAATTCAGAGGAGGGAAAGAGACAACACTACTTGGTGGTACAGTCGCTTTCGTTCTAAAAATTTTCAAAATGATTTTCAATCGCAACGTCTCGCGCGGTCGCGTGTAACTTGAATCCTCTGGAGCAGCCGTGTGGGATGATGTCATTTTCACGGTGCGAAGAATGAAATATAATTATGCGGCGTCAGCGGAAACTTTTTTTCCACAACGCAGAGAAATAATAATTTTTAAAACGTCGAATCTTAAAATTATGTGGCGAGGAGGAAGACGGGCAAAGAAAATGGAGAAATAATATACGTTTAAGAAAATTTATTTAAAAATTAAAAGAATATTGTTTGGGATTGGTCGCAGCAAGACGACCAGTCTGGTGCATGCCCGCTATCGCTGTGCGGCGCGGGGTTTGAACGCGCTTCTGTTCCTTGCCTCGCGGCTGGGCGATCGCGGAGACGGACCGGTCGGGCCATCTCGGGTCTAACGCCAGGACTAATTACCTGTGTACGCGCTCTCTTAATAGTCATTGTCTCTCGACAGCTACATGGGCTGCGCTTATTGGCCAGGATTCGATCTTCCGATCGGGTGGTTTTGGCCCGTATCGTCTCCGCGATCGCTCTCTTCGTTGTGAATCGCGGTACTGTAAACATCACCGGGAAAATTGCGTATTCCAAGAGCTATCGGCGCTCCGATATTCATCCACTTGCTGGAATTACTTGCGTGAAAATTAATTACTATCTGCATTTGCGTTAATAGTCTATTTGAATTATAATAAGTAGTTACGTGGAGTTTACAAAACGTGCTCGTTTATTCCGCCCTTAAGGTACAACTAGAGTTAAAAACTATTAATTAAGTGGCTTCAGTTCACAATAGTTGCCTATAAACTAAAGTCAAGAGCGTAGGTGCTCCTAGTTCTTGTAGAAACAAATATGAATATATAAAAAAGAATATATTAAAATAAAATAAAATAAAATAATAAAAGAAAAGAAAATGGAATATAATAATAAAAAGAATATATAAAAAGAATATAAATATCAAGGTATGAATATAAATATAAAAATATAAGTATAAATATAAAAATATGAATATAAATATAAAGATATAAAAATTGAATATAAAAATTGAATATTATATCAAATAAAAAGAAATTAAATAAAGTATAACATAATAAAAATAAAAAGAAAAATATATGAATAAAAAAAAATAAGAGAAAAATAGAAAATAGAAAATAAAAGAATAAAATATAAAATATAAATCTATATAAATCGCCCCCTTCTGGCAACGACAGCATGGGCGGCGTTGGCGATGGCATGAGCCAGCGCTGGGAGTATTTCCCGGTCCATCTGGGGCGGCGGTAGCAGTGGTGGTAGGTTCTAAAACATGTAAACCCCGATATAATATTGATACATTCCGGACATTATCCAATCACAATATCACTTACCTGCAAGCCATCGATGGCTGCAACGATGCGGTTACCGTCATCGGTATCACTGGTGGTGTCGCCGTCATCATCATCGGTGGGGGTGTCGTCGTCATCATCAGTATCGATATCAGAGTCCTCGGTCTCGTCGTCCTGCAAATCCTAGAACATAGAAACCCACGATATAACATTCACGTGTTAAACGTAAAAACGTACAAAATATTGCAAAGTACATACCTCCAGAATGTCTTGATGTGGCTCGCCGCCCCACTCAGGCGCTATTCGTAATAAGCCAATTGCTTTATTATCAAAGATTCGAATGCGACTGGTCTCACCGCATCCCCAAGCTCTTGCATGGAAGCCTTATCTTGAAACCGAGAAGTGCGTAGCTTTGCAAAAGTAAGATGCTGTTGTTCTCCACCTGCATTTTCGCTGACCATCCTCTCCTTATTCACACACGTCATCTTCCCCTTCTTCTTTGACACATCATTCGACTAGATCACACCACTTTGAACGTGTATCGAACGTCAATCGTACCACATCGAACGTGAATGATACCACATCGAACGTGAATGGTACCACATCGAACGTCAATCGTACCACATCGAACGTCAATCGTACCACTTTGAACATGTATCGAACGTGTATCGTACCACATCGAACGTCATACGTACCACATCGAACGTCAATCGTACCACTTTGAACGTGTATCGAACGTCAATCGTACCACTTTGAACGTGTATTGAACGTCAATCGTACCACTTTGAACATGTATCGAACGTGTATCGTACCACATCGAACGTCAATCGTACCACATCGAACGTCAATCGTACCACATCGAACGTCAATCGTACCACATCGAACGTCAATCGTACCACATCGAACGTCAATCGTACCACTTTGAACATGTATCGAACGTGTATCGTACCACATCGAACGTCAATCGTACCACATCGAACGTACCACTTTGAACGTGTATCGAACGTCAATCGTACCACTTTGAACGTGTATCGAACGTCAATCGTACCACTTTCAACGTGTATTGAACGTCAATCATACCACTTTGAACGTGTATCGAACGTCAATCGTACCACTTTGAACATGTATCGAACGTGTAATGAACCGCTTCTAAATAATTTGAACTATCGTCTTAATCTAGCGTACATGTAGAAGATTAGGTTGGGGGAGGGTGAAGAAAAAACATTTATGCATTAAAAATTGATTATATTTTATTTATGCCTCTGGCGTTTAGACCACCAGTTGAATATTTTAAATACATTTTGCAAGGCACAGCGCTTTGCGTGTCTGCCACAACGCAGAGTATTAACTACATTTAGCTTATTTAGGGATTTTATATCCTCGTAGTCAATGTCCAGCGTCTCGATGATCACGTCCGCTCTCATATTTTCATCCAGGAAATCCGCAAGCCAGTCGCGTTTCTGCAGCCCTTTAACGTATATGATATGGGATGTGTCATCTTCTTCGTCGATCGCATCAGCTACAGCTTTCGTAATTAGCTGTTTAGCCATACTGTACGGAACGTCTCCATCGTCCCAACGTAGTCCATGATGTTTTGCCACCAACCATCGGATGCTTTATTTATCGGATTTTGTAAGAAGATATTGCGGCATTGAACTCCCAAAAATATAGTGCGAGAGAATTGTCCCCTTGCATAGAACAGCCACTTCTTTGACGACAAATCTTCCATCCACGATGAACCCTTGCAGATCAACGAATGTTGGTACAGCCATTATCGGTACAATTTAGAGGTCCGCTCGCTTCCAAGACAGACGGGAGAATGCAGTTTTTCTCGTAAAGCATCTCAATTTTCACGAAGAAATTTTGTGCGAATTTTACACAGGAGAGGGCGGGCAAGTAGCGTGGCAATTTAATTCATTTTGCGCACCACGTTTGTCAGTGGATGGTATTCAACCACCCGATCGTGCAGAATCAGACAGTAGGCTGTTGTATTTACCGGCACATTCTCTTTACACTCGAATTCTATGCGCACGTCCACGGTGCCATTCTTGATCGACTCATTTTGTCGCGAGCAATCAATCACCACGATGGGGCCAAATTGTAAAATTCAGCCACGGTGAATAATGCCTCGTTGCAACTATGTCCATAATACGATTTACCGAATTGCGTATACATGTGATACAAGATGGCATGCTTATTTTTGTCAAAGTCCAAGTTCATGTCATCGTATGGGTGAAATTCCGAGTTGAGAAAAAATTTTACATTGGTCAATTTACAGTTGTTGAACTTAGTAACGTCTTCGCTCATCACATTCCTTCGACCAGTCTGAAGAGCAAGGATTACGCATCGCGGCTTCTCTAGCTGTGCAGATGCCTTCACGCCCCCGAATGCTTGGTCGTGCTCTGTAAGAGAGGATACTCGTACAGATCCCACGATTGAAAACAAATGCTCAGGTTCTGTCCACTTTCCAAAGTACGTAGCAACGATAGCTTATTAACGTCGTTCAGCGTCACATGAGGCATCCGCCATTGTAGTTTAAGTAATTCAATTTCTGGTTCCAACATCGGTGATCCTATCACAGCATTGTTGTCGTTGCGCGATCGTATTACAATCAATTCATGACGCGCATTAATAATCATGCGTTTGTAATCCTCACAAAATCCCAGCAAATATTTGAGTGGGACGCAAAAATTGAAATGGTTTTTAACTATTAGCCCATCGCGTCGTTTCAAGCCCCATCCAGCATTCTCCATATTTTTGTCTTCGTCCGATGTCAGCGATACATAGTTTTTAAGCGTGCTTGTTATTCCAACGTATCTCCACACCATTCAGCTCGTGTCGAATCTCATCGAATAAGAACGCCATGCAATTATTTCCCAACATCACCGTTAACGCATCGTTTGGCTTATTTATCATCAATTTCCCCTCCACATAGAGGAAACTTTCGCACGGTAATGTGTATAAATCCTGCTGCTGTATCGGTATTCTTATCTCATCGCTGTATCCAAACGTCGTGTTGACGTATGGGTTGTATGTGTGAGTCTCGGGCTTGACGATGCGATCATTAAACGTCGGCTTCCCTCCAATGCTTAGAATATCAGCCATTTTTCAACTTAAATGCGTACAATGAATCCCAAAGATTTCAAAAATGCAATGTTTGCAGCACTGAGCTTCTTCTTTTTAGCGTGATCGGAGTTGTTGCAGTTGTTGGTGTTGTAAACAATTTCACTTGGAAGAAACGGATTTCTGGACTCGTTCAATACAAGCATCTCTTTCGCACTACACGTATTATCGTCGTCGTCATCGTACGTGCAGTCTGATGGTAATCTCTTCACCTCGAAAATCGAGCAATCGTCCGTCTTGATCCACAACGCGTATCGTTAGATCCGTAATGACCCGTGCGATGATTGGAAGGTAAATGATCTGCGCGGGCGTTTCCGATATCTTATATCCTGGTGGGACTCTCGGAGAAAATTCATGTATCGTATGTACACGCCTCCCATTGTTGTACGCGCCAGCGGTCACGCTACATTCTATGCGAATAATGTTCACGTTCATGATATTAATTGGATCGTCCGATTCATACCATCGTCCTGGTTCTAATACCCGATTCGTCGAGAATCCCAGTAGCGATCCAATGTTATTGGGCTTTGTAAAGTCTACGGCGAACTGGCAGTACAGATCGCTTTTCATGGTGTTGTTGTTGGGACGCAACACTATAGGATACACATCCTTGTCACCGCCATCGGTGCCGCCGAGATTTTTTTGAGGATATCGCTCGAGTAATCGCTGCTTCAGGTACTTGGCAATGGCGTCTAGTTCGTAGGAGCCGTGGGGAATCGTAATGTATTCATGAGTGGTGTCGACGCTGTTGTTTTTGATGTCATAGTTTGAGAAAAAGTAGAATTTATCGTTGCTCGAGTCGATGTTCGGTATTGTGTGATAAGTTTCAAAGGTTGTTAGACCAAGCTCGTAATCATCGTCGCTCAAATCTATGGGTGGAAAGTAGTTTACCGCGAGGGTGCTACTCTTGCCGGTTAGAGTGAATGTTAACGACATATTCTGCTCGAACTGCTCGACTCTTACTGAATCAGAGTGGTGGGAAGTCAATCCTTAAATTCGGTGCCGATCGTTTGTAGAAAGCGTTGACATAGTTGTCCGCAATTGCTCTGATCGTACTTTTGATAAGACGTACGATTGTATTCAATTTTCACAGCATCTTTATCCAGATATTGTATGAATTCCTTAGGTGGTCCAAGATTCCCAAAGCTGTCGAAATATATAGCTGGACTCCCTCTCTTCGACTACGCCACCCAATGAGTCCCAGGCCCCTCGACATTGTCCAAATTTACGATACCGCTCTCGTTTCGACGTACTCTTCCGGCTGGTAACGCGATACGCATAAAAACACCTCTAAAGAATGGAATACGCATACGTTTTGCCAACTCTTCCAATTGTGCATCGGTAGTTACACCCGCAGGCATTTTTATTTTCTTTTCGGCGTTTTTTTTTTCGTTTCGATATTCCCTGTCCGCGCTTGTACGGTGCGAGATAAAGTCCCCGACCTTCCATGAAGCGATTATGACGTTGCATTTCCTACAGCTAATGTTGCGCCCCCTTATTATCGTTTACCGCCTTGGCGATCCCCGCCGCTCCGCCAGCCAATGATCCGAGAACACCTAGCAACGGTAGAAGTGGTAATGTACCACCCCGTTTTGCTACCGGAAGAATCCGCTTTTTCGGTGCTCTCTTTGGAATCCTTATGCGGATTTTTGTTTTCATCCCCATTCCGATCTTCGTCTTGGCCTTCATAGCTGCCCAAACAGCCGTAGCAGCACCTCTTTCACCCAGAGTCGAGTCTCGCGCAACGATGCGTTTTCGCGCATTGTCAGCGAGTATGTTATCTGCCGCGTGCCTTTCGCCGAGGTCGTTGCTACGCGAATACGCAATATCGTGTTCTCGACACGCTGCGGCCAACGGATTGATGCCTCGATCCCCTCTAGCTAATCGATTTGCCAGATGAGTTCCTGGGCCGCAAAACTGGTATCCCGGAATATGTAATTCGATAGGTAGCGCGTTTATCGCCCGATTTAACAAACCACTGCCTTTCTTTACTCTCGTCGGCGACATTCGCTACAGTTTTTAAGCAATGGTGCTGGACCGTCGATATGCGTTCGCTGCCAAGGGCGATTATAATGTTCCAGACACCGACGATACTGCTGAACCTCAGAATCGGCTTTTATATGCTCGGGGAGTCTGTCCCACAACTGATCAATGTGCCTGCCAAACTCTCGGAGTAGAATAATCTTTGGTATATATTTCAACTGCTCAGAGGTTAGGTCTCGAATATCACAATTATCCGACAGGATCAGAAGCATTTTGAATACTGAACCGTTTTGCTTCGGCGCGGACCTATAAATAGGGCGCTTCGACGTATCAAAATCATTTTTCACAGTTCACGGAGAGGATGCGATTCGTGCGACAACCTGTGACGATACGCGTGACAAATTTTGATGATAAATCGCGAGTGATGTCTTCGAAAACAAGACGCAGACATGGTAGCATGCTGCCAAACACTATCCGCTGCGTCATTTGTGGCCCATCAAATTGCGGAAAGACCAACGTGCTGGTCAGCTTGTTGGAAAATCCTCACGGCGTCCGCTTCGAGAAGGTGTACGTGTACTCCAAGTCGTTGCAACAACCGAAATATCAGTACTTGGAGAATTTATTGACTCCGATAGATGAAATTGGCTACTTTACGTTTTCGAATAACAGTGACGTCATCCCACCGAGCGAATCTCTTCCGAATTCTATTTTTATCTTTGATGACGTGGCATGCGACAAGCAAGATACGATAAGGGAATACTTTGCAATGGGGCGCCACTCGAACGTTGACTGCTTCTATCTTTGTCAGACATATGCAAAAATTCCCAAACATCTTATACGCGACAATGCGAATCTGCTGATTCTGTTTAAGCAGGATGGTACCAACTTGAAACATGTGTACAACGATCACGTAAACACTGACATGCCTTACGAGGATTTCTGCGCTTTGTGCCGTAATTGTTGGCAACGGGAGTATGGTTTCGTGGTAATAGACAAGGACAGCGCCATGTCCAATGGACGTTATAGAAAGGGATTTAACGAGTTTGCCGTACCGTGAGATGGTCAATTGTCATCAACACGTCGGTGGGAAAGCAACGTCTGCGGCACAACGATGATTGATATCGATACTCTGGAGATTAAGGATCGCGAGAGAATAGCGAAGGAAATTGCAAAAACCAGCGATTCCATTCGCCGGAAACAGCAGGCTTTGAAGTCTGGCAAGATGGAGGAAGATATCGCGTTGGAGAGATACTTTAAACCTATCGCCGCTGATGAGTACAGACGTTGAAGGGAATGAAACATTAACGCCTAAAAAAACCCATCCGAAAGGGAACGCATCGCGCAAGGCAAAGAGGAAACAACACGGGCCATTGGAATATTCACCCATAACCTCGACACCAGTTCAATCGAAGCGGAAACGACAAAATGCTACATCAAACGATTCTCCGGCTCCTCCCACACCAATAAATACATTTCCCAATGTGCAATCGCTCTCAGCCGTTGATGACGACGTTTTTGAAACTAGTCCCGATGAGTCGTTTGTAACATCTATTAGACAGCAATTCCAAACATCCGAGGGACAAAAAACGATGCGCAGTCATTTCGGCCCGCTGGGGCAAAAATACATGAGTGCAATCCTAAGTAGTGATAAGGATACAGCAATGGACTATGTGTACGGTGTATACTTTGACAATAGTAG
The DNA here is from genome assembly GCA_963932335.1 of Andrena marginata. Classification (NCBI taxonomy): domain Eukaryota; kingdom Metazoa; phylum Arthropoda; class Insecta; order Hymenoptera; family Andrenidae; genus Andrena; species Andrena marginata. Next base: position 22,194,607 of record OZ010663.1, read on the forward strand.
AACGATGCTTGGGGATGAGGATTTCGATATAGACAAGGATGATAATATAATCATAGATGGTGTAAAATACAGAGGAACACCCGGCCTTTACGAATTGATTTTTATGAGAATTCCCGACGATACTGTATACACCGATGACGATAAACAAAAATACAAAAGTATACTGCTGACAACGAATGCCCACAGACGCGGTCATGGTGCTAAAAATCCCATATTGGGCAACAAGGGATACAAGTACAAACATGTAATTGCACCGCTAATTCCCCGTGCATCGGCTAGTAGGGCAGGGAAAGGTCTAACAGTGCCACGAGTCATGGTGGTAAACGATAACAAAATCGATTACGTACACTGGGGCGATCCCAACGAGCTGGTGGATCGATTCCGTTTGCTCGAAGCGTCGCGTCAGGCGGGTAACAACTCTCACGATCCCGAAATTCTATCGATTATCGAGGAACTCCGCGAGGTAGGCCTCATTATATAAAACCGCGCGCCGATGATGTGCGCAGTATGCATCGAGATGCCAATCAACGAATTTGGGGTATCGCTCGAGAAGAGTGGAGCAGCTAGAATGGACTATTACAAATGGAGCCGTTTGCTTCGAAATTACATGCGAGATAACGCTCTTTGCGTAACCGGTGCAGACTTTGATGCAAAATCACGCAAGATACGACGCGTAGCTGAGCCGGTGGCCGACACCGATGCCGTCAATAAACTACACGTGGAAAAGAGCATTAAACTTTTGAGAGAGCAGCAGGAAGAATTAGAGAGGAAGCTGGTCGTGTTTCAAAGAGATATGCTGACGTTGCAAAACAGTGTTCAAAAGATATCGCAAGTGTCGAATTCTATCCCGCAGCCGGACAATGAAATTCGTAAAGTTAAAGAGGCTATAACCGCTTTTGCTGCGGAGCAGCAACTTGTCCAGAATTTTCTCGGACCAACGGGAAGCACTTAATGCACGTACCCGATAATTATCGCATCATTCGTGTCCAAGACACCTCTGCGATCAAACATGCAGCCATTATGGAAATCCAAGAGTAAAGAAAACCATGGCCACAAGAAGCTACAACTCGTTGAGGAATTGCACGCTCCAGCTCGAAGACATTTTCCGCGGAGGCGCGTCATCGTGCATGGATACGATGATCTGTGGCAAGCTGACATTGTAGAAATGCGTCCATACTCGCGATTCAACCAGGGTCACCCCTACATACTCACCGTCATCGATGTGTTGAGCAAGTATGCGTGGGCATTACCGCTCAATACTAAAAGTGGTGCTGAGGTGACTAAAGCGTTTGCAAAGATATTTAGAGAGCGATATCCGAAAAATTTGCAAACCGATCAAGGAAAAGAATTTTACAACACCGATGTGCAGAAACTCTTGACAAAGCACGACATTAATTATTATTCGACGTATTCGGTGATGAAGGCCTCTGTCGTAGAACGTTTCAATCGAACTTTGAAGAACAATATGTGGAAACTGTTTACGCTGAATGGAACCTATAGATGGACCGATGCGCTACCAAGTCTACTTGCAGAGCATAACGCACAAAAACATAGAACCATCGGAATGCGTCCTTGCGATGTTACCCCTGCGATCGCCGACACGCTGCTAGCCACCGTATACAGCAACATAAAGATCGCTGCACCAGCGAGATTCAAATTGGGCGAGTTTGTGCGCGTGAGCAAATTTAAAACCATCTTCGATAAAGTCTATACGCCGAACTGGACAACGGAGGTGTTCAAGATAGCCAAAGTACAGACAACTAATCCCGCGACGTATCTGCTGGACGATTCCTGTGGAAAACCCGTTGCCGGAGGATTCTATGAACACGAGCTGCAACGTGTCACCGATCCTGATGTGTATCTAGTGGAAAAAGTGTTGCGTAGAAAGGGGGATAAGGTGTACGTCAAGTGGCTGGGGTTTGATAAATCACACAATTCTTGGATAAATAAAAATAATGTATTGTAAAAAAATAATAATACATGGTTCAATAAATACAATGATATATATACATGTGTGAACATTTTTTTTTACACATAAATTCCACCATTTATAATTTCTATACATATATGAACAATTTTTATGCAATAAATTCGCTATTTATAATAATTTCTATACATTTGCAAACAATCATTCTACTATTTATAAGAAACAAGTTAATAAATACTATAATAATTTCAATACATTTGCAAACAATAATTCCACTATTTATAATAAATACAATAATTCCACTATTTATAATAAATACAATAATTTCTATTTTACAATGGAATTTGGTAATGGCCCCAGGGCAGAGTATCGGTCGAATCGGGTACGATATACCGCTTGTTGTCGTGTGGGCTTAGAGCGATTTTAGATTCCGAAATGGTGTACACTTTATGCAATCTAGACCGTATGCATGATTGTCTGCGAACCATTTCGATCTCCCTTCTCAAACACTGCGCGTAGTTGTCGAAGGTTATCGTTCTCGCTATGACGTTGGTCTTGACGCCTTTCGCCTTTTTCGTATCTATTTTATCGTCTACGCGAAGTGCATACATTTTCGCCCTAAGACCTACGAATTCGGTCATTATCGCACCGATATTTTCATCCTTCATCAGCCCCGGAACCTTCTTATTTACGCGCGGCATATTATATACATTGTCAGTAGGATAATCGCTTGTGTCGAATCTATCGATATTGTGTTTCATGGAATCGTAGATATCGTCGCATTGAATGTGATAAATGAGACTGTCTGTGTCGGTGTATAGAATTTTACAATTTGATCCATGCTGGGGAGACATGTACTCGTGGTGAAATTCATACAAACAAATTTTTGATAAGTCTAGAATACACATACCCACGTATATCGGTTTGTTGAATTTCACCTCGAGTTTCCGCAATTCAACAGCTATTAAATTTTCCGAAAAAACACTTCTGCTGTGGAAATTCGGTTTCGCGATCATTGCGTCCGCGCCATATCGCCCTTCCCAATGTGTTAAAAGTTTTACATCCACATGGTTTCGTACATTTTCCATAGTTTTGCCGAATACCGCGTTGTTCATCAATTTTTACAAATTTTTTTCAAAGTCGTTTGTCGCGTCTGTTCTAAACCGTGTATTGAGTTCGATGTAATCGCGGAGCCAGGGAGATTGAGAGAATTGCAGGACGCGGTGTATTTTTGTAATACGAAGACCGTGACGCGTGCACTGCTGCAGGTTGCGGTAATGGATGACGTAACGCTGCTTATCGTATACCGTCGCGAGTAACTTGTCCTGCCTGCTGCCAGGTGGTTTGGCACGCGTCGGGCAGAATGGTAGATCGGCATGAGCGTCGTGCAGACGTTGCGGATATTCCAAATCTACCTCGAGAATGTATCCCGTGGGCGAATCGAGCGGATTGAAGACACGTCTACATTTGCAGCATCTTCGACCCATCGAAATTTAGCGTATGGCAGGGGCTGACACATTACCCATCCATACAAATTGTTCATATCAAAGTACATCAAGTACGATGACTCTTCCGATGCGTCGTAAGATGACATGTACTTGTTATTAGCATGTGCATATCTTCCGGAACATTGGCTTAAACCCCCACGTATACCGCGTTCGATAAACATGACCATATCGACGTCTGTGAGCAATTCGAATGTAATTTTGGTGTGTTTTAGCATGGCATCCCACGTGAAACCAGGTAGAGTGTAATAATGTGCTGAATCTAATCCGTAACTCTTGATACAACTTTCGCGAAAATTTTCAAAAATATCTGCCAATAACAAGACATCTGTTTTCAAATACAAGTCGCTGTATTCGCCCAAGGTTCCAATCCCGAAACGCTGCCAGACAGTCTCAGCGTGTGCGTAATCGGTCTCGGATACAGTCTCACCCGTTAACGAACTGTAGAATGACTCGCGCGGCGGTAAGCACGGGTCCTGCAGCTTGTTCGCGCAATCAAGGTATTCGTACGGAAAGACACCCTTTCGCGTCAATAAATTGAAATCTTCGGTGGATAATGTTTCAAATTGGGATCGTAAAATTTTTAATTGATCTGTGCTCAGAAAAGATGCTAATTTGTCAAGACTGGTATTGAGAAATTTGTACGAATCGATGAATCGTAATTTAATATACTTTCGCGAGTCTGATTCAGCCGTATCTTCGACATATTTTGTGAAAGAAATGTACTTTTCTTTAGTTATAGGCAATACGTCAACGCATAAATAAAATATAATCAATTTTTAATGCATAAATGTTTTTTCTTCACCCTCCCCAACCTCCTGCATGTACGCTAGATTAAGACGATAGTTGTAATTATTTAGAAGCGGTTCATTACACGTTCGATGTGGTACGCTTGACGTTCGAAGAGGTACGATTGACGTCTGAATTCTATTTTGTTCTTCGCGTCGTGAAAATGACGTCATCCCGCACGGCTGCTCCAGAGGAGGACTCATATTACATACGATCCCGCGAGACGCTAAGATTGAAAATCATTTTGAAAATTTTTAGAATGCATGCGATTGTAACCCTATGTAGTGTTGTCTCTTTCTCTCCCTAGAATTTTAGCTTTAAAATGATGCTCTGTCTCTTTCCCTCCTCCGAAGACGCGGTGTAAAAAGCCGACATTGCCCGACATTGTCCGATATCGTCTGATAAAAATAAATTAGTTCTCTGCGTTGGTGGGGAAAATTCCATCACATAATGGTTTGAAAAAATATTTGGGGTGGGCCAAGATCTGAAAGAGATTTTTCGGGGGTCATTCCCCCTTCCGGCGGTGGGCCCGATATCCGCGGCGGCTCGGTCCGGACTGATCCCCTCCATCATCGCGGCTTCCCCCACTCCGCGGCATGTGCGCGCGCAACCGGTCTTCCACTCCCCGCAGGCCCCGCGCCCATGTTTCCCTCCGCCGCACTCCCCCGCGCGCCCTCACTTCCTTCCGCCCCCGCGCCCCCCCACAGAGGACCTGAGTTAGAACTCTCCTAGCCTTACTACTGTAGTTCCTCACCAACTATGCTAATCAAATTAGAGTTGGATAATAAAGGATAAATATAAAGTAGTATGATACTATGGAAATATTAATAATAATAATTTTTAACATCATGTATATGATTAAACTATCCCTTTCTAGTAATGTATAATTTAATATTTTTTACATTCATTTTTTCCAATTTTTAACTTCATCATGTTAAAAAAAATTGAAAACTGTTTTCAGTAATCATTTGTATTAAACCCTGCGACCGGAGCTGGTGACGGACGTACGACGCGTTGCGGACACTATTCTGTTGTGCGGCAGATGCCGCGATTGAGAAAAGCGAAGCGCGAAGTAGGGGGAATGGAACAGTTGACACGAAGTTGCCGTCGACTCTTTCGTTCTCTCATTCTCGACTAAAGGATTCCAAGAAATGGTGGGGATAGTCACCGGGCGTACTAATCAGAGTAATTTTTTTTTCAATGGCTATCGTATGACTCGAACCCTTTCGGTTACTGTATAACACAGTACAACAGCCATCTGGACTTGTAACATTCGATAGCCGTTTCTTATAGGTTTTCGTACGCTGGAAACGAATCCGTAAACCGTTTGTCGCCATCACCCTCAGTTTCTGAGAAATTCGATTTTGAAAAAAACTGAAAATTTTCAAATTTGAACATCTCTTGTGTCGAAACGGTAATAATTATTCGATTTTTTCTGACGGCAAATTATTCTATGAACCCTCCCGAATACAACTATATAAGTTATTTTGCATTATGAACATTTAAATATGTTTAAACAACGATTAAAGGGGAAATGACACCCGAAATTCACCAATTTTTGCAGATATCTTTCAATTTATTTCCAAAACTAAGGGTCTGGGAGAAAATCTGAGCATCCCACGCGATGCAGCAGACAGTTTTCCTTCGGAAAGCATAAACAGAAGTGGTAAGTCGCGTTTTCTTTTCAATACAGAAGCGAAACAGTTTGACAAAACGCGCGGTGCCGACAGTGGTAATCAACGACGGCACGCGATTCACTGCCGCTCAGCGTAACACAATCGCTTACCGCGCGTGACTACCACTGCCGGCTCCGGGCGTTTTGTGAAACTATTTCGCTTCTATATTGAAAACAAACAGCGACTTACCACTGCTGTTTATGCTTTCCGAAGGAAAACTGTCTGCTGCATCGCGTGGGATACTCAGATTTTCTCCCAGACTCCTAATTTTGGAAATAAATTGAAAGATATGTGCAAAAATTGGTGAATTTCGGGTGTCCTTTTACCTTTAATCGTTGTTTAAATATATTTAAATGTTCGTAATGCAATAATAACTTATATCCTTGTATTCGGGAGGGTTCATAGAATAATTTGATGTTACGAACAATCCAATAACTATTACTGTTTCGACACAAAAAATGTTCAAATTTGAAAATTTGCAGTTTTTTTCAAAATCGATTTTTTCAAAAACTGAGGGCGATGGCGACAAACGGTTTGCGGATTTGTTTTCAGGGCACGAAAACCTATAAGAAACGACTATTGAATGTTACAAGTCCGAAAAAAAGTCAAAATTTGTTGTACTGTGTAATTAAACACTCGTATTTTTTTCTGAAAGGAACTGTGATTAAAAGGAAAAAAAAATTTTCCCAAAATTCACAAACTTGATCTCTTTGTTTTGCAAGATATCTCGAGTACCAATCGATTTATGACGAAATCACCTCTATATATTCTTTTTCCTTATTGTCTTACGAATCCATTGAATGCAAAAACATTAAAAACCGTGCAGCACATCCAGAGATACAATAACAGGTTACAAATACATTTTAAAAGTTTACATTTCAAAATTCAGAAGATATTGTACATCAGAACATAATATAAATATATACATCAAATAATAAAATATTATTTTATTATGGCTTCTTATTGGCAAGGAACTTCTCCAGCGGGCGAAATGAACCAGTTTACGAATGCGTTGAAAATGTCCATAGCTCGTTTATTCAGTCTTGCATAACGACCGACGATGAAATATTTTGCGTATACGTGCTATTGTCGTTGCTGCTATCCTAACAAAGCACCAAATTATGTAGTGTCCAATGCTCGAAAAGACATTCCAGTGCCCAAAAATCAAAAACATTATTAAGGAAAAACCAATTATAAATACAAACGAATAGTAACTTGACAATTGAATAATTACGAATGCAAATTCTAATATTACTTTTCAATATAGAATTTGGTTGTGACGTTAACATACCCGATACGCTTGGGTTAGGTAATATACTTGAGACTAGCTGTGCACTACGCGCGTCCATCGATGACTAGGCTCGGTACAATGATCCAGTGACACGGGTTTTTAAGTTGCAGAAGAATCGTTCCTTTTTTCTTCCAGCTGTTATTTTACACAATTTCCTTCGATGTATACTGACTTGCTTGTTCGTAGTACAAGCCCAGCGCGTAGCGACGCTACCGCGGAATATCGGCAGACTCGCACTCTGATTGCTTTGGGTTGTTTGTTAATATCTCGTTAACAAAGCCTCGAAGAACATTTTCGCTAAGGAAAAAGTTGTTTCAAATCACCCCACGAGTCACCCCTCTCAAGGGACTCCGTCATTTTTGGGACACCCTGTATACACAATTAAATGAATTAATTTACACAATGATAAATAAACAATGGATATGTAGTTTTAATTTAAAAATTTTAAAATTACCTTAACGTTACTCTAAACACAGCTTATAGTTTTTGGAAGCCACGTACTTAGTACGCAAATAGGTCTCGTTTTATACTGCGAGACAGTTTTTTTGCCACTTTACAGCCCCTTGTGGCGCGTTAAAATACCTTCGAAATTTATTTCGTACTTCGAATCCTTCTACATTTCCGAAACCTCCTGCTCTACCCAACGGCAACATATTGCCCGTTGGCAACTGCGCTTCGGAATTTTGTTGTGAACATATTATGCAGGCAGCACGATACTGTGATTATGGAATCTGTCGTGTCCGGCAATACCGCGATGGGTGAATAGAATACACGAAAACACTGCGATAGCAGTCCGAAGGCATTCTCTGACACCCTTCGTGCTCTGCACAAACGATAATTAAATATTTTTTTTGTTTGATCTTCCGCAGCGACATTTTTTGGATATAGCTTCATCATGTGCTTTGTCAGACGGAATGCTTCGTCACCCACAATGACGTGTGGCGCCACTATGCGAGATCTTGGCAGTGCCTTCGCAGTGGGAAATTAAATGTTCCCGTCCGAATTTGTTGGCCCATCACCGATTTTTCTAATATACCACTGTCCCCTTCTTTTCCATAGGACCCGACGTCAATTACTATAAATCTATAGTCGACATCCACTAATGCTAATACTACGAGCGAGAAGTAATTCTTATAATTAAAATATAACGATCCGCTATTTTTCGGACAAAATACTCTAACGTGCTTCCCGTCGAGTGCTCCAATGCAATTTGGAAAATTCCATTTTTCAGAGAATTGCCGTGCAATTTTTCTAAAATCCCAAAAACTGGGCTGTGGCATAAATATTGGGAATAATGTGCGGCATAGATGTTTAAGAGTATCTTTTACAATAATGCTGATAGACCCTGGCGAAATCCGGAATGCATATGATAAAAATTGGAATGATTCCCCAGTAGCAAGGAACCTGTAAAAAACATATCAGCTAATTATTTCGGCTGCTGATTGGAAAAAAGATGGAGAAATATATGTGATACATTCGTGAAAATGAAGCGAGGTAACAAATACGATATAGGGTTGGCACCAATGCCAAAAACAAAATGACCGTTGTTGGAGCAACAATGTTTTTTGGAGAATGTCTGTCGTTTTGGAGGGAGCAAGTATGTTTTACACACACTATGAGTTCTAAAATGTAATCAATTTTAAAAATTTAATTTATATCTTTTATTATAATACCCACAGTAATATAGAAGAAAACAAAGAGGTTTAACAGATTGGAAGCAGTACGGATAGCGACATTCCAGGAACATCGGTGGATATTACAGAAACTCCTACAAGGTGTGAAGGTGTTATAGAAACACAATCAGAGATCATAACTTCTTCTTCAGGGGAAAGATGACCCGGCAGTACCTCCAGTTCGGTGTCAAAAATGCACAGAAATGATTTCAGAACTGTACTGGGTATTTTGGAAAAAAGAGCTCTCCAAAGCGAAACACTACAATGGGCAGTATCGGCAAATCAATGGAAGAAGACTACGACTGTACTTCAATATTTTTAAAAGTATGGCGATGACGGTTAAAAAATATTCGGCCGCACTTAATTGCGGAACAAGCAAATGCATCTGTGCTTAAATTGATTAATGATCTGTGTCTAAGATGTCCACGAGGCCCCACCAAATGTGGAGTATGCAAAGAGTAAAGCGAATGCGTACAACGTATGTATGTGAAAATCAGTAGTCGGCGCGTGATTATTAAGAGAACAGTCAAAATATGCAACAGCTATAATAAAATTATGTTGGGAAAAAATAAATTATATTTTTAAGAAATTAACATGCCTTAATGTGAGGAGCACCTTTTCCTGTGGGGAGTTGGGAGACTGCACTCTCCTACACGACTGTTTTTTTAAATCCGCCCCCACAAGATTTAACACAAAATCGACCTGATCTTTATTTAATCTGAAGAATTGTCTAAACGTTTCGATATCTCCCAAAAGATGGTTGGCTATTAGTATGCTTGAATAGCCCTCGGTGGAGCGAGTTTTATACAAGGCCTTCACTTCCTTCCGCTTCCTTTTCGTCCCTTCAAAGTGGGCAACAAGAAGTGCGTCGTCATCTTCTTCTTCTTGGAGTAAAACGGCAAGCAATTTCCGATTCATTGTTCAACACTTCGCACAACTACGATTCCGTTCTTTCACGATGTTTGCACCTCGAAGTCACAGTAACGAGTGCTGTTCCAGCAAACTGTGGGAGATGTCCTAACCCAAAGGTAAAATGTCTGCATTTATGACATCCTCTAGGTATAAGGACTGCCAGGAAACTTTCGGCCGGACAAGATGTTCAGTGGAGGGGGAACACCTACAGGAGTGGTGGTAATGTGTGCGTCACGAGCAGTGATGCCAGAACCGTGGGTTTTCGGCCACGGACCCTACCACCACTCCACGACCAAGCTTACCCCCTCCTAGCGCCTGTACCTACCGCACCACACAAGCATACTCATCCCTCTATCCGTGTGCCGGACACGCAGCTCCGGCGTAGTGTGCGCGAGGTGGGGGAAATTCTCGAGGGAACCCGTCCCGAATCTGGCATCACTGATCGCATGTATCGTATGACGACGGCGAAGAAGAAGAAGAAGAAGAAGAAGAAGAAGATGATGATGATGAGGAGGAGGGGGGGAGGAAGTTCTGCTAGCACATTTTGAAAGAAGAAAAACAAAGGAAATGAAAACCATGTAAAAAAATCGTATCACCGAGGGCTATTTTGATATATTAATAAGAAATCACTTATTGGATAACGACGAAACGTACAGACCATTATTTAGGTTAAGGAAAGAACAGGTTCATATCGTTTTAAAATTTGTTGGGAAGAATTTAAAAAAACAGACGTCTAGGAGAGTGTAGTATTAAATTTCACCAGAAGAAACGTTGCCCCTGACATTACACATGTTAATTTTCCAGACACATATTTTATTTTTACATAAAATTATTTTATTGAAAACATCAAATCGTACTATTAATAGTACTATTGCAAGCACAGGTGTCTTGTGTTAATATTAATTCATAATCGTTCATTATTTTGAACACCGCACTCTTTGCTTGCGCAAGTACAATCGGCGGAAATGTCTTAGCGGTAGCCCCCATAGACTTAAAAAACAGCATTGTGGGATCATTCTCATCTTCCTTTGATATATTGATACTTCTTAATAATGTTTCTCGTTCGCGAGCTCTTTCCTTCCACACACTGACCACGCCGCTGGAATCATGTCGCTGTCTTTTTGGCACCGAATTTGCTTTGTTCCCGCAAGGCCGTTTTCTTGATGGAGCGATATTGACCTCCTCTAGCGATGTTTCTTCTTCAGGAACATCTTCCCCGCTGGGGCCGCTGGGGCCGCTGACCGGCGGTCCCGAAGCATTATTGTCTGCAACGTCTTCGCGTATTGCGTCCAGATTACTGTGGGTACTATAATAGAATAAATAGAATAAATAGAATAAATAGAATAAACAGAATAAATAATAGATGAATGAAATAAATTTTTGAAATGTATTGTATTTTAGAATTCATTGTGTGTGTAGAAAATACTTGCCTCCTCTTAAAAGACACACTATTCATAAATGATAACTGGTTCATCAACGGCCATTTGGTTTTTGGTTTTGCTGCCGATCCCGTACCATATTTGTTATTCCTCTTCTTTTTCATGTACGTGTCCCTTATATTTTTCCACCTAGCTTTACAATCTTTATCTGCAATAATTAGATAATATATTTTTTGCATGTTCATTAATGCTGCAGCAACATTCAGATCATTGTCATTTGCATTCAGAATAATACACGGATACATAAGTAGTGTTTCTGTTTTTTTGACATTTTTCATTTTTCGAGAAAAGAAATACCTGGTACTCCGTATTTCTAAAAAAATCTCGAGAAATTTGTAAATAATAGTGAGGACGACGCAGGCGGGGTCACGCGCAGTCAGCGGACTACCATTTTTCTTCCCATGAAGAAATTACTCCAAAGACATAACGAACTTGACCATCGTATTTCTTAAAATAATAATCGAAGAAAAAATTCGCCTGCGCTGATATTTGCCCCCTCGAACCATGCAATTGCATATACAAGGTGATTCTGTCGGTACGCCAGATCAAAGAGATATCATGCAAATCGATCTACGTTTACCCAAGCAATTTTTATTTCTTACGTAAAATTAGTCAGATTTACATAACATTTGGAATGATTTTAATCGGGAGCATACCAGGAATTCATTGGTGTCGCTTTCATATCGATACGATAAAGAATGAAGAATTTCTTAATGCGCTGAAATGAATATTTCACATTTTCACCCTTGACAGCGAGGCGCTGACCTCAATTCCCTGCGGTCGGCCGAGAATTCATACCTATCTCAGGAAAATTTAATTGCTTATTGTTTACCATATCGATATGGAAGTGATGCCGATGGATTCCTTAGGTTTTGACGATGAAAATTATACCAAACATGCGAATCGGACTATTTTGAACGAAGCTAGCGAGATATTATATAAATTAAGTTTTCATCTAATTTCCTTCATTATGCTCCGAATTGCGCCGTTGGTGTTAGTTTCATCGGCGAAACATAAGGAATCAATTGACGTCGTTTTCGCAAAGATCTGATGTGAAATGCGGAAACGGGACATTTCGCACTTCTTAATAGGTACTCCAACACCTTCGAGGGTCGAAATCCATGAATTAGGAGAGGTGCCACGGGGGGGTGGACCTCGTCACGGTTGACCAGGCGGCATTTGAATTAAACACGATGGTGGTTGTTCTGTCTGTGATAATTACTGTACCTATTGATATTCTTTGTCATAATGGGCTTATCCCGTAAATAAATATTATTATTACTATTATTATTATTAAATTATTATTATTATTATTATCTCTATGATCAGGCGCACAGAGAGACTCACCCTGTTCACATTTTTTTATCTCTAATGCGTCGGGAAATATCCAGCTGTTTATTGTTCCCGCCGACATTCGCATATCCGTAATTTCAATTCGATCTTGTTGCAAGTGGATCTTTAAATAATCACATATCAATCTCTTAAATAAGCACATCCCATGTAATAATGATATTTTATTTAAATGAATAAAGAAGGACAATAAACGTACAAGTAGTCAGATCTTGATATTTTTAACGTCATTTCCGATTTGAAAAAAAATTGTAAAACACTTAGTGATGAAATGGTATTTTCCAAACTGCATTGGAGGGATTGATGGGAAGCATGTTCGAATATTGTATCCACAAAATAGTGAATCACTATACTTTAATTACCAAAAAATTACTTTTCAATGGCAGTACTTGCCCTAGTTTATGGTTGCTACAAAGAAATATAATTAAACAATACCTTACCCGTTCTGTTCACTTTAGTGGATATTTCTTGCCATACATTCACCTTCAACCCTTGATTTTTATAGTCCTTGTGCTTGCAATCGTACAGAACAGGATAACCTGCTACTGTCTGCACTAACATATCATCCTCCTGCGATGTGAACACTTCGGTGGCCATTTCAGGTGTACTGATTGTGAGAAACACACTAATAGAACACACTAATAGAACGTTGCTCCCGAGTTGGTCCCAATTCAGGGGGATTTCTGAACGCGAACTGCAGGCAGATTGTTCTCACGACGCGTGGGCTCGGCGAGTCACGTGCCGTCTGATTTCACCTTCAGTTATTTCATTGTGTGGAAGGTCGTAAAATGGTGAAGCCACGGAGAATGAAGTGAACGGTAGACTCGACATTAGAATTTTGGAAGGCGCCACCAGAACCTTAATTGGCCTTTTTTTGGAAGAGGACGAACCTTCCCTATGCGATTTCGACGGTGGTGAAGGAACCTTTTCCCTCTTGGTGATGTACAGAAGGAAAAACCGGACATCTGCCTACCAAACTTTTTGTTAGCCAGGTTGATCGGCCCGAGTGTTTCGCCAGGGTCGTGGTTTATGACCATATTGTCCCGCGAGTCAGCGGTTTAAGTCGCCGTGTATACCACCCGTCAGAGCAGAGCAATCAACGGATTAACACAGAGCGAAGAAAGTCGAAATCCATGAAAAACGGCACGGTGTCGATTGTCCCTTTACAACATCTGGGAGACGGATGTTTCCCGACGAACGCTTCGAGAATGAGTAATTGCCTACTTAGTCGTAAAGAAATAAAAAAATTTCGTTTCAAAAATACTAAATTGCCAGCTATAAAAGCTAACTGAGTTCAGACGCGCAGGTAGCGTTGTCAACCCCCGACGTGCGGGACAATACGCTCGGGACGAGATGCTCTGGCCCAGTGATGAGCAACCCGCGTCCTGCGGGCCACATGTGGCCCACCTGAACATCGTCATATCGGTTTTTCATGAACGATGTTATATTTATGTATTTAATATTGTTTCCACTTGTGGCCCACTTCTGACAAAAGGTTGCTCGCCACTTGAGTCTGGCCGATCAGCCTAATTAATTTTTTGTGCACCAGATGTGGTAAGCGGCCTGTAGACGCGTTTAATATTATTGTGCAATATATTGCACAATATTTATGCTGGGTGCCCCTAGACGGGCAATATCGCGCAGTCAGCGGACTACCTCTTTTCTTCCTGTGTCTCATCGCGAGGCGTTCTGCTACTTGTTCAGAGTTATTTCGTTTCTTACCCAATTGCCAGGGAAGAATTCTTCAATCTATGATAAGAACATCTTCTTTTGGTCATTGCGCGGACCACAAGATCAATGTTCGTCACGGTCAGCGCTCAGAACATCATTCGAATTTATTTTTTACACTGTAACGGAGGTTTATTGCCTGCCGAACATAGAGAGATTAGTTAGTAGAGGAGGAAAATGCCACATCTGGTTCCCAAAAATTAATCAGATTGATCGGTCAGAGCGTCTCGCCAGAACCCCGGTTTATGACCGTTTTTTCCCGCGAGTTGGCGGTTGGCGTTTGACGACGGTACCTGCGCGGCCGAAGCATCGTACGCACTGCCCATCGACAGAGCAATGTGCGGATTTACTCAGACTGAACAATGTTACCACGTTTTTTACTGGCCTTTGGAAATTTGACAAACAGGTGTTCTCGAAACGTTCTTGGAAAAATAATAAATTACCCATCGTAAAGAATGAATGAATTTTCGCCTAGCTCTGAGCCCGCTTTTATTTCAACGCACGTAAGCAAAATACCACCAGTATAGCCACTACAAAGTATTATCCACTATCAACACGCCTCCTGCAAAGACCAAACGCAAAATGGCCGTCAATCCCAAGTATAGAGAAAAAATTCATCATGCTATTTTTTCCAATCAAGGTGTCGAATCGTATCGGGCTACTTTATAACATAAAGTTTTGTTTGTTTTTTTTTGCAAAGATGCCTAGAAAACTATCTAGTACTAGATCTGAAGAAGTCCATAAAAAAGTTTAAAACATCTTCGTGTGTATTGCAATCAGTATATTTTAAAATTCTGCACAAAAAACATACAAACTTTGACACATGTTTACACATACAGCAGAAGTAGCTGCCATGATATTTTTACGTTTTTAAGACCTCATATTATTAGGTTGCAAAAAATATATAAAAACATAATTCCATAACTTTTAAATTCTGACTTGTTTCCTTATTTCTGGGGATTCTGTCCCATTGTGGCGATGGGCCGCGGGGCGGCCAGAGTCTGGAGCAGTGTAGCTACTGGCAGCCGCAGGCCGTCGAGCGGCTAGTAGATTCTGCCACAATGGCGGAAAACAGACACTCGTCCCATTGTGTTGCTTTTCCAGTAGCCTAGGCTGCTCCAGGAGCAGACTTGCATATACTGTAGCGACCTGCCGCAGCCGCGCGCGGTCGAAATCGGAGATAGGAGAACAGATGAATGCTTTTCCATTTGGTGCCTTTACACGGACGTTCTTTTGGGACACTTTTGCGCGCCACACGCCAGCGCGGCACGCATTTGGCGTGGCGTGCCGGAACGTCGCAGGCCAGAAGATCGTACCCGTCACTACTTAGAGACAGCGAGTTCGGGCTCCCATTTCTACGTCGACTCCACGTGCTTTTTCCAGGAACCAGCGCAGTCTTGTATTGTGTACTACCTGTTCCATGTATATTATCGATCTGCGAAACAATCGGCAAGAGACGATCGCGATACACGTAGGTTCGCGAAAAGTATACGAATTCCTCGATATACCTGGCTTATAGAGGATATCATAAATGCTTTTACTGTAGGGCACACTGAAACATCTGTTTTTACGAAGCTACATTTGGTTTACCTGAAGGTGCTATAAATTATGGAAATGGTTTATTACTCAGTTATAACGACTGTATTGCGATCTGCATTCTTCTTGCAGACGAAAAGTTTCCACCTCATCGGAAGTTCTTGCTAGCATCTTGTGCGCAGTTAGAAGTGTGGCGCGCCGGAATTCCACGTTCTTGCGTGCGAGTAGAACCGTTGTCAGGCGTGGCGCGTCCAAAAAAGTGTGGCGCGCTAACCTCGACTTCAGAAAAGTTTACATAAGAGACAGAAAAGGTAGTTAGAAAAGGAAAGCGGCACTTGAAACCAAGGGTTTGGCGTGGCGCGTGGAATTTCCGACAGTGCGGAAAATTCTGAGGCGCGCGGCGCGCCTGGCACCCAAGACTCTTCGAGCCGCTACCGCTACAGGCGGTAGGAAGTGAAAGAGAATTTTTTCAAACCAAAGAATTAAATATATTTACTTCCAGCTTTGTGGCTTCATTTGTCAATCTTTAGGGAATATGAAAAAAAATTGTATGCAAAAATAGTGGTTATATCCGGAGTTATAGTGCTTCAAATAGAGCGCCTTACAAAACTCATATGCGCACTGTTAGCATAAAATCAGTTGTTGTAGTTGTCTCAAATAGATTAATATACGATTAATAGATTAAACTTTATTAACCAAAATCATGATGTTATTTATTTTCATCTGCAACCTAGTAAATTATGTCTGTACCTACCTATCGCAAAGTATTTGCGTAAAATCTAAACATTCGGATAGTTAGTTAAAAAATTAAATATGGATATCTTAATACACGTGAAACCGTATATTTCGATACATGTATACGCGTGAATTTCAGTACACGGGTACACGGATACTACGATCCGTGAATTTCGATGCACGTGTACACGCGTATCGATATGGAAGTGATACCGATGCATTTCTTATGTTTTTCAAATGAAAATTATACCAAATTTCATGTAAATCGAACTATTTTTAACGAAATTTTGGAAATCAATTTATTATGAAGATTCCTTAATTACGATCCGATTTGTGTCGTTTTTGGACCATTTTCATCGGGAAAACATAAGGAAACGATTCACACCACTTTCGCCAAGATCCGATGAAAAATGTAGAATTTTTGATTCGTCACTTTTTAGGGGGCAACATTGTACGGCCCCCCTGGGCTCGAGGGTCGAAGTCCTTGAAACCCATCGAGGCACGGCTTATCGGTAGGGTTGCCTCTTGAGTCGAGGTTTGCGTGGGACGAAAATTCAAGCGCGCCACACTTTTTTGGACGCGCCACGCCTGACAACGGTTCTACTCGCACGCAAGAACGTGGAATTCCGGCGCGCCACACTTCTAACTGCGCACAAGATGCTAGCAAGAACTTCCGATGAGGTGGAAACTTTTCGTCTGCAAGAAGAATGCAGATCGCAATACAGTCGTTATAACTGAGTAATAAACCATTTCCATAATTTATAGCACCTTCAGGTAAACCAAATGTAGCTTCGTAAAAACGGATGTTTCAGTGTGCCCTACAGTAAAAGCATTTATGATATCCTCTATAAGCCAGGTATATCGAGGAATTCGTACACTTTTCGCGAACCTACGTGTATCGCGATCGTGTCTTGCCGATTGTTTCGCAGATCGATAATATACATGGAACAGGTAGTACACAATACAAGACTGCGCTGGTTCCTGGAAAAAGCACGTGGAGTCGACGTAGAAATGGGAGCCCGAACTCGCTGTCTCTAAGTAGTGACGGCTACGATCTTCTGGCCTGCGACGTTCCGGCACGCCACGCCAAATGCGTGCCGCGCTGGCGTGTGGCACGCAAAAGTGTCCCAAAAGAACGTCCGTGTAAAGGCACCAATTGTACCAATGTACCGCGGCGTGCTGAGGCGGCGCCGCACCGCGCATTGGAAATGGCAACTTTAGGTTTTCCAATTATCGGGTGTCGAAAGATTGATTGTAAAAATGAAGAGAGAAATATATGAATAGTGGGTCAAAGACTCTCGCGAGTCTCGAGGCTCGCCATATTCATGACGAATAAGACTAAAGTCTCTTTTATTTGATACGTCATTTAAATAATTGTTTATTGAAATAATGCCCATCTCTCCTCACCGTAAGCGCTTGGGACCATCGCGCACGCAGAGGACGGAGTGTCAGGCGTCTGAAGGACGGACCGAGACAAAACATCAACGCGTGGTCTGTCTCGAAACGCCTACTCTCGCTTTCAGTGGCTTTCACTCGCTCTCGCCTTCGCCGGACAAGAGTGAGGCAGAAGTGGTGGGGATAGCGAAAAGCCCAAGGAGTGTGCATCAAACCGAGCCCATAGGGAGACAATACTGTATTATGCCGAAAGTTTTTTAATAATATCTCAGAAAGTAACAAATACCCGCAGCTAAAATTTTATATTACAAGTTCTCTACCCCTCCCGCCCTTTCCCTCAAAATTTCAGTTCATTCCGTTGGTTGGGTCGTACCGTAGTATATCCCGAATTATTTATATATTTCAATACGAATATTGAGTGCAATGATGCCATTGAGATATTTCAAAATAATAAATACTTACTCTGTAATGCTAAAAGCAATAGAAAATATGTTTGTAAGAAATAAAAACTAATAAGATTAAAATGAACTTTTAATTTGTTGAGCGTACTTTTTTGTATACTCCACGAAAGCAAATGTACGTTATTTTACTGTAAAAAAGATGGTAACCCTAGATAAAACGTATACACGTGTTCGGACGACACCATGATTAACATTTTATCGATCGGTAGCCCATTAATCGGTTACCATTAACCGCTAACCAGCAAGCCGGTAAAATGTTAATAAATCACTCACCTTTACATAAGGCATTAGACTCTCAATTACAGCTTCACACATTTCTGGTATAATTTTTTTAAATAACCTGTTTAGATATTTCGAAAGATATTGTGAGCTACTATAACAATCACCGGTTGCAAGAAATATGAAAGTAACTGCCAATCTTTCTTCAGGTGTAATGGATTTTATGACGGCAGGATCGTGCTTTGTAACTTTATCGTGAATATAATTTAATATAACAAAAAAGTCTTCTCACAACATTCTCGTGTAGTTTTTGAATTGATCGGTGCTCGTGCAATGCTCATTCGGGGCGAATGCTCAGGTGAATACGGAGCTTTAAAGATGAATTATACTACGTCCCACGACAGTGTACTTTGAGAAAAATAAATGATTAAGCTATCGTGCGAGAATTAGGAATCAATAAAAATTTTAATCTTCTCAATTCGTTAAGTGAATTGAAGTATAAGGGGCAATACACAGGGTACATTAATCAGATTTCAAAGGATCATTTCTATTGTTTTTACTGGTCTCCTATGCAAATGGAATTGTATAAAACGTTAATTAAAACGTGCAGGCAAATAGAATTAGACGCGACTGGAAATTAGTGAAAACAATAGAAAAACTAAATGCCCCCCAGGTGAATGAAGCGCCCGAAAATGTTCCTGTGGCGGAGGTGGTGGCGGAAAAGGTGGAAGGGGGGTGCAGGCCCGCTCCCCGCCCCCAGTGACAAGAAACATATTCTTATACAAAATTATTATAAAAGGCGAAAATAGTCGAGCCACCAGCATTGGTGGAAATCCACGCTAGTCGATAAATGTAGGAAATACATGCAGGGCGATTCTGGAGCGACGCCTGCCAAAGAGATGCCGCCTGGTACCCCGTGGCGGGGCCAACATCCTGCTGCAGTGCCTCATCGAATTTTATGGCTTTTACAATACAATAAAAAGTGAGAAATGTTCACGATTTCCGCATTTCTCATCAGATCTCTGCGAAAACGACGTCAATCGATTCCTTATGTTTTTCCGATGAAGATCACACCAAATTCCATGTAAATCGGATTATTTTTAACGAAGCCTGCGTGAAATTATATAAACCAATTTATTATCTAATTTCCTTCATTAAGATCCGAATTACGTCGTTCTTAGTGTTAGGTTCATCGGCGAAACATAAGGAATCTATTGGCGTCGTGGCCATATCTCACTTCTTAATAGGTACTCCAACCTCTTCGAAGGCCAAAAGTCATCAAATTCGGTGATGCACTGGGGTTGTCGTCGGCACGGGGTGCCGGGTGGCACCTCGTTGAGTCCAGTCGCTCCAGGATCACCCTGTATCCAATTGAAATGAAAAAATTAAACTTCTTATAAAATTGAAAAATAGAAATTATTTGTTTGGGATTAAGCTAGTTTCCCTTTCCGCCACACTCACTTTCATGGCAGCACCTCACGTCCCACGATTCAGCAACACTGATCGATGGGCATCACCAATCAGCACCGATCGATCCACCAATCAGCGCGGATCGATGAGCCAATCAGGGGGCTGAGCGGTACTCTAGGAGAAGAGTGAAGAAGCGTAACGGTCGACAGCCATGTTAATCACTCTTGTGTGTTCTCTCAAACGGACGTTAGCCTCAAGACCGCGTCGCGAGTTATTAGTCAGTTTGATTAACACTCCTTAGCACTCTATCATTGGAATTCATCCTCTTCACTCACGACTCACCACTCAATCATCCTACACTCACCTATTTCTCCCTCACTCATCCAGACCACCGATTAGTATAATCGCGTGGTTTTCCACGTGGTTCAACCACGCTGTACTCACTACCTCTCCTTTGAACACTCATCCTTCTGCAGCTATAAATAATATTCCTGCATTAACTCATTCCACCTTGTCAACGACACCAGAGCTCAGCGAGTGTTTTAATAAAGTGACGCACTTCACATTTTTACGGATATTTGAATTCTTATTTTCCTGTGTAAGACTCACCATCAACTAGACAATCACGCTCTCGAACATTATTAAATAAATTTTTTAAAAATTGAGGGTGATATTTTTATCGCCCCCCATCCTCCTCATCCTCCTCCACCGCGGGGAACATTTTCGGGAGCTTCATTCACCTGGGGGGGCATCATTTATTTCCGTAAGCACAATTTCCATCTGAAAATGAAGCAAAATAAATAAATAAAAAAAATTCATGTTAAAGGATTCTATTTATCTTGATCGAAAATGCACTGAAAACTAAAAAAGACTTACTTTCTTGTACTACAATTGCGCTGGTGATATGTCACTTTAAATAAAACCATGGGGCAGGATATTTCATAACAGGATATGAATCGATTTATTACAGAATCAAGAATCGAAATGAGCGATGAAAATCGATGAAATATCCTGCTCCACGATTTTATTACCGAATAACGCATATCACCGTCACAATTGCAGTACAAGAAAATAATTATTTTGTAGTTTCCAGTGCATTTTTGACCAAGTTACAGTACTTGGCGTCGATTGGTTTGAAGCCAAAACCAAGCTAGGCGCCGATTGGTTTCACGTCCCGACGTCATCACGCGCACCAATGACAATCTTGGGTCTGTTCCGACTCACGCATTGAGCGCATGAAATTGGTAGCATCGCACGATTCTCTAGAATTTCTCTCACTTGCCACCAATACGATGCCACTTGCGGTGCATGAGGCCCACAGGAGAAATTTGGAGTTGTAGCAATTCTAGGGAATCGTACGATGCCACCAATTTCATGCGCTCCTTGCGCGAATCGGGACAGACCCCTTATGTGTCAGGGACATTTCTGGCAAGTGGCAACCCGAGACTGATTTTTCTCAGTCAAGAAAGTCCCTTTGTCGTCGCTGACGAAAAGTCCATACGTAAGGGTAAATTCAGACGAGCGATGCGGCGTCGTTGCGATTTCGCACCGATACATATGTGTATTGGCAAAGGAATCTACCACCGCGGGAACGATGGCGCTAGTATGACATAACAAATATGGACGACGCTAGTATATCGTTTGCTATATGTTTATATGGATCCAGTAGTATAAAAATTTATTTCAAAGTTATTTCTTATAGTACAAATGTTGACAATATATTTAGACACAATTTTGGAGTATGTACAAGTATGTAATGTGGATAATTTTAGTTACTCCACTTTTTGGCACTTTTATAAAAATTTAAATTGTGTTGGTATATGCAACAGTTAAATATTGAATTGAGCATGAATGGGATATACGTAATAAAGTATACTGGAAGCGAGTATATATGTATATATGTTTTGCATGTTCAGCTATCTTCAGTCTACATCCATCTCTCACGAGTATTGTATTTTGAAAGCAAAAATTCGCCAAAGATTATAATAAATTCTAATTAATCATCACTAAACTACATTGTGTCTGTGTATACAGTTATTTCATTCCACTATAAATTTATACTAGCAATAGGTTATGGGCACAGTGGAGCACAGGTACATGTAATAAAAGAAAAGTCAAATTGGAATTTATCAGTAAAGACCACGTGGTGGAAATTAAGATTAAACATGGCAGATATGCCGAAAATGTCTATAACAAAGCTAAATAACGACAATTATCAGATATGGAAGTACAAAAGGGAATTGTTGTTAATCAGAGAAGAATTATGGACAGTTATAAATACACCAAAACCAGAAGAAGAACAACAGGCTTAAATCTGGCAAAAGTAAGACGACAAGGCCCGTGCCACACTCGGTCTATTTGTTGAGGATGCTCAAATTATACACGTACGTCAGAAAACTACAGCTAACGAGGTATGGGATTCTTTAAAAAATTATCATGAAAACTCAACTTTAACCAGCAAAATATACCTATTAAGACAAATATGTGAACTGAAGCTTTCTGAGGTAGGAGACATGGAGGACCACATTGTCAAGATGGAAAACCTAGTGGACAATTTAATTGCACTTGGTGAAGAACTAAAGGATCACCTTGCGGTTGCCATGTTACTCAGCAGCCTTCCAGAATCATATGAAATACTTATTACAGCACTCGAGTCCCGTCCAGAAAAAGAATTAACTCTGTGTCTCGTGAAAGGAAAGTTAATTGATGAGCTCAAAAGAAGAAAAGGTGTTGAAGGCAGTGGTGACACAGCACTAAAAGTTGGACAAAAATTTAGGAATCATAAAGTCAAAGCCGAGGAAGATGCAACCTGTTTCTTTTGCAAGAAGCCAGGCCATTTCAAGCAGCAATGCGACAAATACAAGGCATGGGCAGCCAAGAAAGAACAAGAAAAAGCTAAAGAGAAAGTAAATCAGGTCAGTGAAGAAAATACAGTAAATCTATGCTTTAAAGTTCATCAAGGTGACGTGAAGAACGTCTGGTACATTGATTCAGGCGCAACAAGCCACATGACCAACAATAAAGAATTTTTTATCGAGTATAAAAATAAATTTCAGACTGATGTGATTCTAGCAACAGGAGTTGGAGCAAAAGGTGTTTGGAACTGGTACAGGGAAATTAAAGTGCTCAAATGAAAAGAATCAAGAGGGTATGGTCATGTTGACAAATGTACTCCATGTGCCTGACCTAAAGGAAAGTCTATTGTCAGTTAAACGTCTAACAAATAAAGGATTTACAGTAAATTTTGATGGAAAAGGATGTGAAATATTCAAGAATAATACAGCAGTTACAAAGGGAATATTATCATCAAATTTATATGTATTAAAGGGCTCGGAAGTAGCAATGACAGCTATGAATCAACAACACACTAAGGGTAGCTAGCACACTTGGCACAGACGATTGGGTCATCACCACATCCAAGGAATTGAACAGCTGGAGAAGAAAAATTTAGCTACAGGAATAAAGATAAAAGATTGTGGTATAAGAGAGGTATGTAAGTGTTGTATAAAGGGGAAATCAGCGAAAAAACCATTCCCACAGGAATCATCAAGAAAAACACCCTCAGTCTTGGACCTGGTACACACTGATTTGTGTGGGCCAATGAACTTTACCAGACCTGGAAGAAAAAGGTACTTCATGACAATAATAGATGATTATAGGAGATATACAATTGTATATTTCCTTGAACACAAGTCCGAAGCAGCTGAATACATTAAAGAGTATATTAATTTTGTGTTCAATAAATTTGGAAAGAAACCAAAGATAATAGTAGTATATCTATGCCGATTCTAACGCAGGTCCTTTGGGGGGAGCGCGGGGGCGGGGGGAAGTGAGGGCGCGCGGGGGAGTACGGCGGAGGGAAACATAGGCACGGGGCCTGCGGGGAGAGGGAGACCGGTTGCGCGCGCACGAGCCGCAGAGTGGGGGAAACCGCGATGATGGAGGGGATCAGTCCCGGCCGAGCCGCCGCGGAGACCGGGCCCGCCGTCGGAAACATTTCAGAGGGTAATGACCCCCGAAAAATCTCTTTCAGTCCACCCCCGAGAACTTTTTCATTCCACCCCCACACACCCCGAATTTTTTTCCAAACCATTATGTGATGAAATTTTCCCCCAACACAGAGAAATAATAATTTATTTTTATTGGAAATTGTTTCGGAAGATCTCGGGAAAGATCGACGTTTTACGAACCGCGTCTTCGGAGGAGGGAAAGAGACAGAGCATCACTTTTAAAGCTAAAATTCTAGGGAGGGAAAGAGACAACACTACATAGGGGTACAATCGCATGCATTCTAAAAATTTTCAAAATGATTTTCAATCTTAGCGCCTCGCGCGATCGTGTGTAACTTGAATCATCTGGAGCAGCCGTGCGGGATGACGTCATTTGACAGCGCGAGGAACGAAATATAATTATGCAGCGTCAGTAGAATGTTTTTTCCCCAACGCAGAGAAATAGTAATTATTGAAACGCTGAATCTTAAAATTAGGTGGCGAGGAGGAAGACGGATAAATAAAATTGACAAATAATATGTGTTTCAGAAATTTTTTTAAAATTGAAGAATATAATTTAACATTTTTTCCTACGAGCATCAGCTAGAATATCATTGATGGCACATGCTACCAGTTCGCAATCTACATAATAATCCTCACAGTAATGTTCGCTATCGCGTACGATTTTAGCAGCACGACGCGCATTTAATGTTTCACAGGCAACATCGCTCTGCTGTAGCACGTTAACAAAAGTTTCAAATTTCGTCTGCACATCTCTTATATTTTGATGCAGCCGTAGATATACATAGTCTAAACATGGTTCAAGATTTAATAAAAATGTTACTGTATCCGGTTTGAAATACAGCGGCTTATTATGTAGTGTCATCCTTACAATCGGAGAATTATAGATTTCACAAAAATCCACTGTTAATTGACCCATTTGCATCGAAGGTGATCCAGGTAATCGTGCACGTTCTTCAATGGTCGCACGACTGCCGCATAGCGAACACCATGTATCCCATGGTAACATGAGAAACATCACACGATTGTCGCCGAGAACCATTTCTACATCAATCGTAGGCCGAACGCTGATCCCAATTTCCAAGTATTTGCTGCCCATGGATGTTAATGCGTATCTTCTGACCATGATACGTGATGTTCGATGCGGGCTAAGAGAACAATCAAAGCTATGAAATTGTCCGCTCGTATTGGGAATAAACATAAAAATTTTGAGATGTGAAAATTAAGCCTTACCAAACAACTGCATCCTCCCCGCATTGAGCCACACCATCATCTCGCACGATCGGAACGTAATAATTCATGCGTTCAACGTTTCTTTCGGCACTGGTACTGTACATTTTGTTTTCAGAGCAGTATTTGTTCCGCCGAAAGTCACTGAGGCTACTGAGCGATTGATGGAATAGCGTTCGGGAGGCGTCATAAATAGAGGTGCAATTACTCCCCCACCACACCATTTTTATTTTAAAGCTATCAATTTTTCCATAATGTGTTTCAATCTTAACGTCGCAGTATGTAATTTGAGCTCCATCCTCAAGGATAAAAGTCTCGACACGTGTTGAATGTAATATGACACCTGTGGAAGCGTCGAATCTTAGAATTATGCTGCATGAGCAGAAACTGCATAGAACCATATTAGGATTGATCGTCGTTTTTGCATTCGAGGGAGGGGGTACGCTGGCGGAGATAGCAAATTGCAGTCTAGGTATAAATATGCGCTCCAAAGTGCACAAAGCCTCAAATCGTTGCAACGTGTTGCGAGGAAAAGACATTTACATTGCATTTACGACCATGGGAGAATTCGCGCAAGTAACCCGCCAATTGCTGGATCAATCTGCACGATTGATTTCGCGGGAAGAGTACCTCACCGTGGGAAGAACGGTGCAACGAGTGCATCGAATCTTTGGAAGAACAGAGCCGTGTGAAACGCCCGCGATTATCGATCGGTGTTCGGCAATCGTTGGTTGCTCGAATCGCGCAGCTCGAAGGGCTGAAACATTCGTTGCGCGGCCGTTTCGTGCGTGAAGGTGCCGGACATTCGAGCACAGGACTTTTCTGGCGCGAAATAGACGCTGCGTTCGATACCCGCGTATTAACTGGTGCCGTGCTAAATTCGAATTACATCGAGCCGCACAACTTCCTCCAAGATGCAGGGACCATTGTGCTGGAGCATGTGCGGGGTGCTTTGAGGAAACAGCGTAACCTCAAAGTGAACACGGTGTTCAACGGCGAATTTGTGGCGGGTGACAAGCATGCTTGTAAAAGCATTAACACCCGAAACTGCGAACTCTTCCGCACATCTGATCTGCAGGAGTGGTACCAGCGATGCGTCGTCGAACCAACCCTGGCATCGCTGGAAGAGTTCCAGGAACGCGACAGCGGATGGGCATTGACGCGAATCCTCAACCTGACCGTCAATGTCAACATGTATAATCCGCTGCGCGCGGGATGCCACATCAAGTTGTCGCGGGATTTATTGTTGAAGAAAGCCACGATCAGTGTACAATCCCCGGACAATGCCTGTTTCGCGTGGGCAGTGGTCGCCGCTCTCCAACCCGCCGAACGAGACAACGCGCGCCCAAGTTCGTACCCGCCTTATGCTTCCGTGCTAAATCTTCAGGGTATTGCGTTTCCAATGTCCCTGGCAGAGATTGCGAAGTTTGAGCGGCAGAACAACATCTCCGTCAACGTGTACACCTTCGAGGCGGAGAAGACGAAGACGGTCTTTCCCTTGCGCCTCACCAGCCAAAAGAGGGATCGACACGTAAACCTGCTCTACACGCCGAATCAAGAGCATGGCGATGTAGGGCATTTTGTATAGATCAAGATCCTGTCCCGACTGGTGAGCGCGCAGCTGAGCAGACACAATGTGAAAAAATTCATCTGTGATCGGTACGTATAGAAAACTTGTGAAATATTGAAATGTCTCGCGAAACAATTAAATAAAAAAAATTATGTTTACAGGTGTATGCACTATTTCGAATCTGCCGAGAAGCTGGAGGCGCATGCAGTGGACTGTGGGCAGATGAACGACTGTGCCATCGTGCTGCCCAGGGAAGGCAAAAATTTCCCCAGCTTCGAGAACCACTGTAGGAAGGAGCGGCTCCCCTTCGTGATGTACGCAGATCTCGAATGCATAATTGAGAAAACAGAGGACAACCACCGAATTGATGGCAACAAATTACACACGTATCAACATCATAAAGTTCATAGTATTGCATATTATATGCATTGTTCGTACGATACATCGCTATCGACGTATCGATGTCGCCGCGATGCGGATTGTGTTTTCATGGTTCGTATACGAACTGAAAAAATTTGCAAACTTCGCCAAACCTATCTTGACCAGTAATGTTCCCATGCATGATTTAACCACCGAACACTGTCATATTTGCGAAGAGCCATTCGAGGCTGATGACGTACGAGTTCGCGATCATTGTCATCTCTCCGGACGGTTTAGAGGCCCGGCACATTCGGAGTGCAATTTAAATTATAAAAATGCGTTTTACATCCCCATAGTTTTCCATAATTTATCCGGCTATGATTCGCATTTCATTATCGAGGAAATAGCTACCGCTTTCGAC
Organism: Andrena marginata; assembly: GCA_963932335.1. Lineage (NCBI taxonomy): Eukaryota > Metazoa > Arthropoda > Insecta > Hymenoptera > Andrenidae > Andrena > Andrena marginata. Next base: position 22,222,244 of record OZ010663.1, read on the forward strand.
GGTCACGTTGAACTATTGCCTATTACTAAAGAAAAATATATTTCTTTCACAAAAAATGTCGAAGATACGGCTGAATCAGACTCGCGAAATTATATTAAATTACGATTCATCGTTTCGTACAAATTTCTTAATACCAGTCTCGACAAATTAGCATCTTTTCTGAGCACAGATCAATTCAAAATTTTACGATCAAAATTTGAAACATTATCCACCGAAGATTTCAATTTATTGACGCGAAAGGGTGTCTTTCCGTACGAATACCTTGATTGCGCGAACAAGGTGCAGCATCCATGCTTACCGCCGCGCGAGTAATTCTACAGTTCGTTAACGGGTGAGACAGTATCCGAGACCGATTACGCACACGCCGAGACTGTCTGGCAGCGTTTCGGGATTAGAACCTTGGGCGATTACAGCGACTTGTATTTGAAAACAGATGTCTTGTTATTGGCAGATATTTTTGAAAATTTTCGCGAAAGTTGTATCAAGAGTTACGGACTAGATTCAGCGCATTATTATACTCTACCTGGTTTCACCTGGGATGCGATGCTAAAACATACCAAAATTATATTCGAATTGCTCACCGACGTCGATATGGTCATGTTTATCGAACGCGGTATACGTGGGGGTTTAAGGCAATGTTCCGGAAGATACGAACATGCCAATAACAAGTACATGCCATCTTACGACACATCGGAAGAGTCATCGTACTTGATATAATTTGACGGGAACAATTTGTATGGATGGGCAATGTGTCAGCCCCTACAGTAGTAAGGCTAAGCGGGTTCTAACGCAGGTCCTCTGAGGGGAGCGCGGGGGCGGGGGAAGCTAGGGCGCGCGGGGGAGTGCGGCGGAGGGAAACATGGGCGCGGGTCCTGCGGGTAGTGGAAGACCGGTTGCGCGCGCACGAGCCGCGGAGTGGAGGAAGCCGCGATGATGGAGGGGATCACTCCGGGCCGAGCCGCCGCGGAGACCGGGCCCGCCGTCGAAAACTTTTCAGGGGGAATGACCCCCGAAAAATCTCTTTCAAACTCTGGCCCACCCCAAACATTTTTTCAAACCCCCTACCCACCCCGAATTTTTTTTCCGACACAGAGAAATAATAATAATTTTTATTGGAAATTGTTTCGGAAGATCTCGGGAAAGATCGACGTTTTACGAACCGCGTCTTCGGAGGAGGGAAAGAGACAGAGCATCACTTTTAAAGCTAAAATTCAGAGGAGGGAAAGAGAGAGAGTAATACTTAGTGGCAGAATCGCATGCATTCTAAAAATTTTCAAAATGATTTTCAATCGCAGCGTCTCGCGGGATCGTATGTAATATGAGTCCTCCTCTGGAGCAGTCGTGCGGGATCACGTCATTTTCACGGCGCGAAGAACGAAATAGAATTATGCAGCGTCGGCAGAATGTTTCTTTCCCCAACGCAGAGAAATAGTAATTATTGAAACGCTGAATCTTAAAATTATGTGGCGAGGAGAAAGACGGATAAATAAAATTGGCAAATAATATGTGCTTGAAAATGATAATATATTGTTACAAATAATTAAAGAATATGAATATAATAAAAAGAATATAATAAAATAAAACTAGAATATAAAAATAGAAAAATAGGAAAGAATATAAAACTATTCTAAGAAGGGGGATGGTGGCGATGAAGGCGGCGAAGGCGGCAAAGGTGACCACGTATCCCACTCGATAGGGCCATCAGCAAATAGTTCAGATAATAATAAATCTATAGGAACTTGCGCAGGGTCAGTTTGAACTGCAATATCGCAAGCCCGAAGCCCCGATATTTTATTCGTCGAAACGTTATTATAAACAATCTGTGTTTCCACGTTTCGCCAAACCACGCTCTTTGGAGCAACCTCACGATTCTGCTGAGATCTATTCCAATGCACATCATCATCATCGGAGTCTATAAACATTTGGTCTACATGTCGACGCAACCAATATTCCTCATCATTGTAGTACTCATACGTATTCATTGGGTTATGAAATACTTTAAAATAACTGTCGCCATCCTGAACAGCTTCCGCCTCATAAAGTTTTGCACTTCGAATTTCTTCGGTTTGAACCGCAACATATTGGCACATCACATACACTTTCGGGCTGGATGTATGGATAAGGGTCGCAGCAGCGGTGATCGTAGCGGTAGCTGGACTTTTCAAATTGACTGACAATGACATAATCTGAAACCGATTTTTTCTTATAATTCTCAAAGTTACTAACACAACAATTCACTAAAAAATATGATAATGGAAACTTACGGTATTATTCGACTGTATTTTCAATGCGTTGAACGATTGATGATATCCTTCAAGAGCAATTTCACTTAAAATGAAAAAATGACACTTCAAAAAATCGGACTGTTTTCAATCGCAGTTTGAAGACGACTGGTCTCGCTGCATCTCCAAGCTCTCACATCTAAACTCCTATCGTGAAATTGAGAAGTGCATAGCTTTGCAAAAAGTAAAAGTGCAACGTGACGTCATATGGCAGCGCGGAATCTTAAAATTAGGTGGCGAGGAGAAAGATGGATAAATAAAATGGAGAAATAATGCGTTTAAAAAATTTTATTTAAAATTAAAAGAATATAATTTAACATTTTTTCCTACGAGCATCAGCTAGAATATCATTGGTACATGCTAACAGTTCGCAATCTACATGATAATCCTCACAGTAATGTTCGCTATCACATATGATTTTAGCAGCACGACGCGCATCTAATGTTTCGCAGACAACATCGCTCTGTTGTAGCACGTTAACAAAATTTTTAAAAATTTCATCTACACTTCATATGCAGTTTCATACAACCGCGGATACCCATAGGCTATACACAGCTCAAGATAAAATAAAAATGTTACTGTGTCCAGTTTGAAATACAGCGACTTATTATGTAGTGTCGTCTTTACAATTGGAGGCGAGAATCATAGAAAGAATTATGCAGAATCGATAGAAATTGGTGAGGTGAGAAGGAGGGAGACAGGCAAGTAAATAGATTGTAATATATGTAAAATGATTATATATTGTTCCATTAATTAAAAAATAGAAATATAAAAAGAAAAAATATAAAAATAGCATATAAATAGTGTCTCGGCAGAACCATCTCTCTCTCTCTCTCTCTCTCTCTCTCTCTCTCTCTCTCTCTCTCTCTCTCTCTCTCTCTCTCTCTCTCTCTCTCTCTCTCTCTCTCTCTCTCTCTCTCTCTCTCTTTCTCACTCTATCAATCTCTTTTTTTCTCTTTCTTTCTCTTTTTCTCTTCTTCTCTTCTTCACATCAATCGCAAGACAATTTGAACATTCTCGAACAGCTGATGGACTTCCTATTTACTTTTCGCGATATCATACGTACATACATACTCTTCCACACAACACCTCATATACATTAATACACACTCACGCTCTCGTGACCGACCCGAGTGCTCAGTTACACAGAACAGTAATATCTCGAAAACATTCACCGAAAGTGTTACGTATCTATTGTATCGCCTCAATTCTTATCTCTAATTAAACCGCACTATTCTCAACATTTTTGAGTTCTCTCTATACAAATAGAATATAAAAATATGAAATAAAAATATCAAATAAAAAGAAAAATGTAAAAATATAAAAATACAATATAAAAAGAAAAAATATAAGAAGTAGAGTATAAATAGAATACACAAATATAAAATAAAAAATAAAAATATAAAAATATAAAAATACAATATAAAAGAAAAAATATAATAATTTAATTTATTGCCCACTTTCGTGTTACAATTTAACGATCATATACTCTTTCCATTTCATTCCCATGATTGCGTCAGTGTAAGTCCTGTCCTTCTAATGTATTCTGCTGTGTCTTAACAATTTTTTCTATTTTACAAGTGTTTCCTAATCTATGATATATTACATAATCTTCTTTTATCACTTTCCTGTTCTTTTATCACTTTCCTGTTCTTCCCATCTTTTTCCATCTCCCTATTATCTCCTGCAGAATAGCCAAGTCTTTCCCTTCTCACTCTAATTACCTCTGTCCAATTCCTACCACTCTTTCCACTTACTTCACATGCTTGAATCACGCGTTTCACTGTTTCTTCCTCTTTCTTACAATGCCTACATACCCTTTCTTCTTTCATTAGCCAATATTTGCATGCCCTTGTTTCACTACCCTGTATGAATCTTCCTATCGTTTCTAATTCTCCTTTTTTCTTTTTCCCACATAAGTATTCCGACCTATCTCCTGGTTTCCTTGCCACCTCTCTTAATTTTCTTAGGAATTTTGACTCCTATACTTTCATCTCTCTTTCTTGTTCTTGGATGTCTTTACTTATCTGCCCTATTTTGGTCCACACTTCTTCCCCATTTAATTTCTCGTTTTCCATTTTTCATTTGACCATCCTCTCCCTTCCAAGAATTTGATTATCACTCTTTCCCTTTTCGTTACTTCATTTCCTCTCATTAGTCTTCCCCCACATTCATATCTTATCGATGCTTTATCCGAATTTATTAGCCTCTGTTCAAACTTCATTGCCCTTACTCCAATTTTAGTTCCTATGTCATCTCTTCATGTTTCTTTTAACAACCAGTATGTTGGTGTTGATCTCTCCAATTTCATTAACCACCCTATGTATTTCGCCTGCAATTTTTCTATTTCCTCATACTTTCTCCATCCCCATATCTCTGCCCCATACGCCACGGTGCTTCTAACTAGCGCATCAAGCAGTTTAATTCTTCTTTCAAAGTCATCTCTGAATAATCTTTCTCTAATCCCCCCATACTTTTCCTAGTTCGATGTTCTCTCTCTCTCTCTCTCTCTCTCTCTCTCTCTCTCACTCTCTCACTGTATAACATAAATATTCAATTTCTCTTCCTCTCTCCATTTTTCTTCATTCCAACAGAATCTTTCCTCTTTTCTTCTACCTCCAGCTTTCTTGCATATCATTATCTTAAACTTTTGCACATTTACCTCCAAGCCTTTCTTCTTTATGTATCTCTCGAATCTCTTTATCATATTCGTCAGACCCTATGCATTATTTGCCATTAACACAACATCATCCGCGTATGAAATTGTTCAAATTTCCCTTGTACCTATTACGACTCCTCCTTCAAGTTCTTGGCTCATTTCTTTTCTCCAGGCCTCCAAACACGACACTGAAAAGTGTCGAGATTAACGAGCACTCTCGTTTAACATACTTTCCTGTTAAAAAAACTTTCCTATCAGTTCCTTTTTTCACTCGTTCAGATCGACGTGAGCCAGAACGGTTTGTATCTATATTTATTTAATATATTTTTGTATGAAAGGAATGAATTTATCAATTTTTTTTTGTTTTTGCTATATTCAATAAAAATTGGAATTTTATGTTTATTAAGAATAGGTGTTTACCCTGTGATAATTGTTGGTTGGGCTTCAAATTCTAATTATTCAATATTAGGAGCGATTGTGTCAATTTCACAGTCAGTTTCTTATGAAGTGAGTTTATTTTTAACAATTTTTTCTATAATTTTATTAAATGAAAGTTATTCATTATTAGATTTATATAAATTTCAATATTATATTAAATTTAAAATTCCATCTGCATATCATTTAACATTCCATTTTTCCATTTGTTCTTCTAATCTTCTCCTTAGAATTTCCGCGTATATCTCGTAACCCATGTCCATCAAAGTTATGCCCTTATAGTTCTTAACCACTTCCCTTTCTCCTTTTTTTTTTAACACAGGACTTATTATTCCTTCTTTCCATACTTCCGGAAAGTCCCCTTTCTTCCATGTCCTGTTTATGACCTTTGTTTGATTACCTATATTTATGAAGATGATTGCGACCTCAATGTTGAATTAAGATATAATTTAAATGCAGGAGTTTAAATTTTAAGTCTGTTCGACTTTTAATATCATACATGATTTGAGTTCATATCGACGTGAGATCGGTTTCTATCTATATTTATCTAATAAATTTTTGTATGAAAGGTCTTAATTTATAATTTTTTTAATATATTCCATAAAGATTGGAATTGTATATTTCTTACGAATACGTGTTTACCATGTGATAATTGTTGGTTGGGGGGCAAATTGTAATTATTCAATATTAGGAGCGATTGGGCCATATAATAAAATAAAAGAAAATACAATTAAATGAGAAAAAATACAATACAGTACAATATAAAAAACAATATAAACATAAAAGAAAAGAAAATATAATAATAAAATAAAAGAAAACACAATTAAATAAGAAATATAATAAAAAAGAATATAATAATGATATAAAAGTAAATAACATAAAATAATAAAATAAAAGAAATTAAAATGAAATAATAAAATAAAGGAAAATACAATTAAAGAAATATAATAAAAAGAATATAATAATTAAATAAAAGAAAATAAAATAAAATAATGAGAAAAAGAAAATACAATTAAATAATAAGTATAATATAAAAAGAAAAAAATATAAAAATAGAATATTAATAGAATATAAAAACACATTATAGAAAGAAAAATATAATAATATAATTTATTGCCCACTTTTATGTCACAATTTAACGATCGTATACTCTTTCCTTTTCATTCCGGTGATTGTGTCAGTGTAAGTTCTACCCTTCTAATGTGTCCTGATGTGTCTTAAAAATTTTTTCTATTTTACAAGTATTTCCTAATCAATTTTATGTTGCATAATATTCTTTTATCTCTTTCCTGCTCTTCCCATCTTTTCCATCTCCCTATTATCTCCTGTAGAATAGCCAAGTTTGTCCCTTCTCCTCTAATTACCTCTTTCCAATTGCTGCCACTCTCTCCACTTACTTCACATGCTTCAATCATGTGTTTCACTGTTTATGCCTCTTTCTTACAAAGCCTACGTATCCTTCCTTCTTTCGATAGCCAATATTTACATGCCCTTGTTTCAGTACCCTGTATGAATCTTCATATCCTTTCTAATTCTCCTCTCCTTTTTTCCTTTCCCCCCATAAGTATTTCGGCTTATCTCCTGGTTTCCTTGCCACCTCTCTTAATTCTCTTAGGAACATTGACTCTTTTATTTTCATCTCTCTTTCTTGGTCTTGGATGTCCTTACTATATGCTCCATTTTGGTTCACACTTCTGTCCCAATAAAAATATAAAAATGCAATAAAAAAAAATATAAAAATAAAACACAATACAATATAAAAAAATATAAATATAAATGAATATAAAAATATAAAAATACAATTAAAATAGAAAATAAAATACAATATAAAAATCAATATAACTATTAAATAAAATAAAATAATATAATAAAAGAAAAGAAAATACAATTAAATATAAATAAATATAAATATAAAAGAGAAGAAAATGATATAATGAAATAAAAGAAAATATCATTGTATAATAAATATAATAAAAAAAGATTATAATAATAAATATTAAAGAAAATACAATACAATACAATATAAAAAACAATATAAATATAAGTATACAAGAGAAGAAAATAAAATAATGAAATAAAAGAAAATACCATTGCATAAGAAATATACAATAAAAAAAAATATAATAATAAAGTAAGAGAAAATGAACAAACATAATAAAATGAAAGAAAAAATATAAAAATAGTATATAAATAGAATATAAATAGAATATAAATAGAGTGTAAAAATATAAAATAAAAAAGAAAAAATATAAAAATTCAGTATAAAAATACAAAAAAAGAAAAAATATAATAATAATAATTTTATTTATTGCCCACTTTTGTGTTTCAATTTAACAATCATATACTCTTTCCACTTCATTCCCATGATTGTATCAGTGTAAAATCGGCTCGACCATATCAATCTGAACGTTTACAGAACGTCTTCGCACCACTTTCAACGTGAATCGAACGTGTATCATACTTGTTAAGACACATCAGGACACATTAGAAGGGTAGAACTTACACTGACACAATCACCGGAATGAAAAGGAAAGAGTATACGATCGTTAAATTGTGACATAAAAGTGGGCAATAAATTATATTATTATATTTTTCTTTCTATAATGTGTTTTTATATTCTATTAATATTCTATTTTTATATTTTTTTCTTTTTATATTATACTTATTATTTAATTGTATTTTCTTTTTCTCATTATTTTATTTTATTTTCTTTTATTTAATTATTATATTCTTTTTATTATATTTCTTTAATTGTATTTTCCTTTATTTTATTATTTCATTTTAATTTCTTTTATTTTATTATTTTATGTTATTTACTTTTATATCATTATTATATTCTTTTTTATTATATTTCTTATTTAATTGTGTTTTCTTTTATTTTATTATTATATTTTCTTTTCTTTTATGTTTATATTGTTTTTTATATTGTACTGTATTGTATTTTTTCTCATTTAATTGTATTTTCTTTTATTTTATTATATGGCCCAATCGCTCCTAATATTGAATAATTACAATTTGCCCCCCAACCAACAATTATCACATGGTAAACACGTATTCGTAAGAAATATACAATTCCAATCTTTATGGAATATATTAAAAAAATTATAAATTAAGACCTTTCATACAAAAATTTATTAGATAAATATAGATAGAAACCGATCTCACGTCGATATGAACTCAAATCATGTATGATATTAAAAGTCGAACAGACTTAAAATTTAAACTCCTGCATTTAAATTATATCTTAATTCAACATTGAGGTCGCAATCATCTTCATAAATATAGGTAATCAAACAAAGGTCATAAACAGGACATGGAAGAAAGGGGACTTTCCGGAAGTATGGAAAGAAGGAATAATAAGTCCTGTGTTAAAAAAAAAAGGAGAAAGGGAAGTGGTTAAGAACTATAAGGGCATAACTTTGATGGACATGGGTTACGAGATATACGCGGAAATTCTAAGGAGAAGATTAGAAGAACAAATGGAAAAATGGTATGTTAAATGATATGCAGATGGAATTTTAAATTTAATATAATATTGAAATTTATATAAATCTAATAATGAATAACTTTCATTTAATAAAATTATAGAAAAAATTGTTAAAAATAAACTCACTTCATAAGAAACTGACTGTGAAATTGACACAATCGCTCCTAATATTGAATAATTAGAATTTGAAGCCCAACCAACAATTATCACAGGGTAAACACCTATTCTTAATAAACATAAAATTCCAATTTTTATTGAATATAGCAAAAACAAAAAAAAATTGATAAATTCATTCCTTTCATACAAAAATATATTAAATAAATATAGATACAAACCGTTCTGGCTCACGTCGATCTGAACGAGTGAAAAAAGGAACTGATAGGAAAGTTTTTTTAACAGGAAAGTATGTTAAACGAGAGTGCTCGTTAATCTCGACACTTTTCAGTGTCGTGTTTGGAGGCCTGGAGAAAAGAAATGAGCCAAGAACTTGAAGGAGGAGTCGTAATAGGTACAAGGGAAATTTGAACAATTTCATACGCGGATGATGTTGTGTTAATGGCAAATAATGCATAGGGTCTGACGAATATGATAAAGAGATTCGAGAGATACATAAAGAAGAAAGGCTTGGAGGTAAATGTGCAAAAGTTTAAGATAATGATATGCAAGAAAGCTGGAGGTAGAAGAAAAGAGGAAAGATTCTGTTGGAATGAAGAAAAATGGAGAGAGGAAGAGAAATTGAATATTTATGTTATACAGTGAGAGAGTGAGAGAGAGAGAGAGAGAGAGAGAGAGAGAGAGAGAGAACATCGAACTAGGAAAAGTATGGGGGGATTAGAGAAAGATTATTCAGAGATGACTTTGAAAGAAGAATTAAACTGCTTGATGCGCTAGTTAGAAGCACCGTGGCGTATGGGGCAGAGATATGGGGATGGAGAAAGTATGAGGAAATAGAAAAATTGCAGGCGAAATACATAGGGTGGTTAATGAAATTGGAGAGATCAACACCAACATACTGGTTGTTAAAAGAAACATGAAGAGATGACATAGGAACTAAAATTGGAGTAAGGGCAATGAAGTTTGAACAGAGGCTAATAAATTCGGATAAAGCATCGATAAGATATGAATGTGGGGGAAGACTAATGAGAGGAAATGAAGTAACGAAAAGGGAAAGAGTGATAATCAAATTCTTGGAAGGGAGAGGATGGTCAAATGAAAAATGGAAAACGAGAAATTAAATGGGGAAGAAGTGTGGACCAAAATAGGGCAGATAAGTAAAGACATCCAAGAACAAGAAAGAGAGATGAAAGTATAGGAGTCAAAATTCCTAAGAAAATTAAGAGAGGTGGCAAGGAAACCAGGAGATAGGTCGGAATACTTATGTGGGAAAAAGAAAAAAGGAGAATTAGAAACGATAGGAAGATTCATACAGGGTAGTGAAACAAGGGCATGCAAATATTGGCTAATGAAAGAAGAAAGGGTATGTAGGCATTGTAAGAAAGAGGAAGAAACAGTGAAACGCGTGATTCAAGCATGTGAAGTAAGTGGAAAGAGTGGTAGGAATTGGACAGAGGTAATTAGAGTGAGAAGGGAAAGACTTGGCTATTCTGCAGGAGATAATAGGGAGATGGAAAAAGATGGGAAGAACAGGAAAGTGATAAAAGAACAGGAAAGTGATAAAAGAAGATTATGTAATATATCATAGATTAGGAAACACTTGTAAAATAGAAAAAATTGTTAAGACACAGCAGAATACATTAGAAGGACAGGACTTACACTGACGCAATCATGGGAATGAAATGGAAAGAGTATATGATCGTTAAATTGTAACACGAAAGTGGGCAATAAATTAAATTATTATATTTTTTCTTTTATATTGTATTTTTATATTTTTATATTTTTATTTTTTATTTTATATTTGTGTATTCTATTTATACTCTATTTCTTATATTTTTTCTTTTTATATTGTATTTTTATATTTTTACATTTTTCTTTTTATTTGATATTTTTATTTCATATTTTTATATTCTATTTGTATAGAGAGAACTCAAAAATGTTGAGAATAGTGCGGTTTAATTAGAGATAAGAATTGAGGCGATACAATAGATACGTAACACTTTCGGTGAATGTTTTCGAGATATTACTGTTCTGTGTAACTGAGCACTCGGGTCGGTCACGAGAGCGTGAGTGTGTATTAATGTATATGAGGTGTTGTGTGGAAGAGTATGTATGTACGTATGATATCGCGAAAAGTAAATAGGAAGTCCATCAGCTGTTCGAGAATGTTCAAATTGTCTTGCGATTGATGTGAAGAAGAGAAGAAGAGAAAAAGAGAAAGAAAGAGAAAAAAAGAGATTGATAGAGTGAGAAAGAGAGAGAGAGAGAGAGAGAGAGAGAGAGAGAGAGAGAGAGAGAGATGGTTCTGCCGAGACACTATTTATATGCTATTTTTATATTTTTTCTTTTTATATTTCTATTTTTTAATTAATGGAACAATATATAATCATTTCACATATATTACAATCTATTTACTTGCCTGTCTCCCTCCTTCTCACCTCACCAATTTCTATCGATTCTGCATAATTCTTTCTATGATTCTCGCCTCCAATTGTAAAGACGACACTACATAATAAGTCGCTGTATTTCAAACTGGACACAGTAACATTTTTATTTAATCTTGAGCTGTGTATAGCCTATGGGTATCCGCGGTTGTATGAAACTTCATATGAAGTGTAGATGAAATTTTTAAAAATTTTGTTAACGTGCTACAACAGAGCGATGTTGTCTGCGAAACATTAGATGCGCGTCGTGCTGCTAAAATCATATGTGATAGCGAACATTACTGTGAGGATTATCATGTAGATTGCGAACTGTTAGCATGTACCAATGATATTCTAGCTGATGCTCGTAGGAGAAAATGTTAAATTATATTCTTTCAATTTTAAATAAAATTTTTTAAACGCATTATTTCTCCATTTTATTTATCCATCTTTCTCCTCGCCACCTAATTTTAAGATTCCGCGCTGCCATATGACGTCACGTTGCACTTTTACTTTTTGCAAAGCTATGCACTTCTCAATTTCACGATAGGAGTTTAGATATGAGAGCTTGGAGATGCAGCGAGACCAGTCGTCTTCAAACTGCGATTGAAAACAGTCCGATTTTTTGAAGTGTCATTTTTTCATTTTAAGTGAAATTGCTCTTGAAGGATATCATCAATCGTTCAACGCATTGAAAATACAGTCGAATAATACCGTAAGTTTCCATTATCATATTTTTTAGTGAATTGTTGTGTTAGTAACTTTGAGAATTATAAGAAAAAATCGGTTTCAGATTATGTCATTGTCAGTCAATTTGAAAAGTCCAGCTACCGCTACGATCACCGCTGCTGCGACCCTTATCCATACATCCAGCCCGAAAGTGTATGTGATGTGCCAAAATGTTGCGGTTCAAACCGAAGAAATTCGAAGTGCAAAACTTTATGAGGCGGAAGCTGTTCAGGATGGCGACAGTTATTTTAAAGTATTTCATAACCCAATGAATACGTATGAGTACTACAATGATGAGGAATATTGGTTGCGTCGACATGTAGACCAAATGTTTATAGACTCCGATGATGATGATGTGTATTGGAATAGATCTCAGCAGAATCGTGAGGTTGCTCCAAAGAGCGTGGTTTGGCGAAACGTGGAAACACAGATTGTTTATAATAACGTTTCGACGAATAAAATATCGGGGCTTCGGGCTTGCGATATTGCAGTTCAAACTGACCCTGCGCAAGTTCCTATAGATTTATTATTAACTGAACTATTTGCTGATGGCCCTATCGAGTGGGATACGTGGTCACCTTCGCCGCCTTCGCCGCCTTCATCGCCACCATCCCCCTTCTTAGAATAGTTTTATATTCTTTCTTATTTTTCTATTTTTATATTCTAGTTTTATTTTATTATATTCTTTTTATTATATTCATATTCTTTAATTATTTGTAACAATATATTATCATTTTCAAGCACATATTATTTGCCAATTTTATTTATCCGTCTTTCTCCTCGCCACATAATTTTAAGATTCAGCGTTTCAATAATTACTATTTCTCTGCGTTGGGGAAAGAAACATTCTGCCGACGCTGCATAATTCTATTTCGTTCTTCGCGCCGTGAAAATGACGTGATCCCGCACGACTGCTCCAGAGGAGGACTCATATTACATACGATCCCGCGAGACGCTGCGATTGAAAATCATTTTGAAAATTTTTAGAATGCATGCGATTCTGCCACTAAGTATTACTCTCTCTCTTTCCCTCCTCTGAATTTTAGCTTTAAAAGTGATGCTCTGTCTCTTTCCCTCCTCCGAAGACGCGGTTCGTAAAACGTCGATCTTTCCCGAGATCTTCCGAAACAATTTCCAATAAAAATTATTATTATTTCTCTGTGTCGGAAAAAAAATTCGGGGTGGGTAGGGGGTTTGAAAAAATGTTTGGGGTGGGCCAGAGTTTGAAAGAGATTTTTCGGGGGTCATTCCCCCTGAAAAGTTTTCGACGGCGGGCCCGGTCTCCGCGGCGGCTCGGCCCGGAGTGATCCCCTCCATCATCGCGGCTTCCCCCACTCCGCGGCTCGTGCGCGCGCAACCGGTCTTCCACTACCCGCAGGACCCGCGCCCATGTTTCCCTCCGCCGCACTCCCCCGCGCGCCCTCGCTTCCCCCGCCCCCGCGCTCCCCTCAGAGGACCAGCGTTAGAACCCGCTTAGCCTTACTACTCCCTACCATACGCTAAATTTCAATGGGTCGAAGATGCTGCAAATTTTGACGTGTCTTCAATCGGTGTCGATTCGCCCACGGGGTACATTCTCGAGGTAGATCTGGAATATCCACAACGTCTGCACGACGCTCATGCCGATCTACCGTTCTGCCCGACGCGTGCCAAACCACCTGGCAGCAGGCAGGACAAGTTACTCGCGACGGTATATGATAAGCAGCGTTACTTCATCCATTACCGTAACCTGCAGCAGTGCACGAGTCATGGTCTTCGTATTACAAAGATACACCGCGTGCTTCAGTTCGCTCAATCTCCCTGGCTCCGCGATTACATCGAACTAAATACACGGTTTAGAACAAGCGCGACAAACGATTTTGAAAAAAAATTGTACAAATTGATGAACAACGCGGTATTTCGTAAAATCATGGAAAATGTACGAAATCATGTGGACGTAAAACTTTTGACTCATTGGGAAGGGCGATATATCAAGACCAACGTCATAGCTAGAACGATAACTTTCGACGACTACGCGCAGTGTTTGCAAAGGGAGATCGAAAAGGTTCGCAGACAATCATGCATGCGGTCTAAATTGCATAAAGTGTACACCATTTCGGAATCTAAAATCGCTCTAAGCCCACACGACGACAATGCCCTGGGGTCATTACCAAATTCCATTGTAGAATAGAAATTATTGTATTTATTATAAATAGTGGAATTATTGTATTTATTATAAATAGTGGAATTATTGTTTGCAAATGTATAGAAATTATTATTATTGTATTTATTAACTCGTTTCTTATAAATAGTAGAATTATTGTTTGCAAATGTATAGAAATTATAAATGGTGGAATTAATCTGTAAAAAAAAAATGTTGACACATGTATATGTATCATTGTATTTATTGAACCATGTATTATTATTTTTACAATACATTATTTTTATTTATCCAAGAATTGTGTGGTTTATCAAACCCCAGCCACTTGACGTACACCTTATCCCCCTTTCTACGCAACACTTTTTCCACTAGATACACATCAGGATCGGTGACACGTTGCAGCTCGTGTTCATAGAATCCTCCGGCAACGGGTTTTCCACAGGAATCGTCCAGCAGATACGTCGCGGGATTAGTTGTCTGTACTTTGGCTATCTTGAACACCTCCGTTGTCCAGTTCGGCGTATAGCCTTTATCGAAGATGGTTTTAAATTTGCTCACGCGCACAAACTCGCCCAATTTGAATCTCGCTGGTGCAGCGATCTTTATGTTGCTGTATACGGTGGCTAGCAGCGTGTCGGCGATCGCAGGGGTAACATTGAAAGGACGCATTCCGATAGTTCTATGTTTTCGTGCGTTATACTCTGCAAGTAGACTTGGTAGCGCATCGGTCCATCTATAGGTCCCATTCAGCGTAAACAGTTTCCACATATTGTTCTTCAAAGTTCGATTGAAACGTTCTACGACAGAAGCCTTCATCACCGAATACGTCGAATAATGATTAATGTCGTGCTTTGTCAAGAGTTTCTGCACATCGGTGTTGTAAAATTCTTTTCCTTGATCGGTTTGCAAATTTTTCGGATATCGCTCTCTAAATATCTTTGCATACGCTTTAGTCACCTCAGCACCACTTTTAGTCTTGAGCGGTAATGCCCACGCATACTTGCTCAACACATCGATGACGGTGAGTATGTAGTGGTGACCCTGGTTGATTCGCGAGTATGGACGCATTTCTACAATGTCAGCTTGCCACAGATCATCGTATCCATGCACTATGACGCGCCTCCGCGGAAAATGTCTTCGGGCTGGAGCGTGCAATTCCTCAACGAGTTGTAGCTTTTTGTGGCCATGGTTTTATTTACTCTTGGATTTCGCTAATGGCTGCATGTTTGATCGCAGAGGTGTATTGAACACGAATGATGCGATAATTATCAGGTACGTGCATTAAGTGCTTCCCGTTGGTCCGAGAAAATTCTGGACAAGTTGCTGCTCCGCAGCAAAAGCGGTTATAGCCTCTTTAATTTTACGAATTTCATTGTCCGGCTGCGGGATAGAATTCGACACTTGCGATATCTTTTGAACACTGTTTTGCAACGTCAGCATATCTCTTTGAAACACGACCAGCTTCCTCTCTAATTCTTCCTGCTGCTCTCTCAAAAGTTTAATGCTCTTTTCCACGTATAGTTTATTGACGGCATCGGTGTCGGCCACCGGCTCAGCTACGCGTCGTATCTTGCGTGATTTTGCATCAAAGTCTGCACCGGTTACGCAAAGAGCGTTATCTCGCATGTAATTTCGAAGCAAACCGCTCCATTTGTAATAGTCCATTCTAGCTGCTCCACTCTTCTCGAGCGATACCCCAAATTTGTTGATTGGCATCTCGATGCATACTGCGCACATCATCGGCGTGCGGTTTTATATAATGAGGCCTACCTCGCGGAGTTCCTCGATAATCGATAGAATTTCGGGATCGTGAGAGTTTTTACCCGCCTGACGCGACGCTTCGAGCAAACGGAATCGATCCACCAGCTCGTTGGGATCGTCCCAGTGTACGTAATCGATTTTGTTATCGTTTACCACCATGACTCGTGGCACTGTTAGACCTTTCCCTGCCCTACTAGCCGATGCACGGGGAATTAGCGGTGCAATTACATGTTTGTACTTGTATCCCTTGTTGCCCAATATGGGATTTTTAGCACCATGACCGCGTCTGTGGGCATTCGTTTCCAGCAGTATACTTTTGTATTTTTGTTTATCGGCATCGGTGTATACAGTATCGTCGGGAATTCTCATAAAAATCAATTCGTAAATGCCGGGTGTTCCTCTGTATTTTACACCATCTATGATTATATTATCATCCTTGTCTATATCGAAAGCCTTATCCCCAAGCATCGTTCTACTATTGTCAAAGTATACACCGTACACATAGTCCATTGCTGTATCCTTATCACTACTTAGGATTGCACTCATGTATTTTTGCCCCAGCGGGCCGAAATGACTGCGGATCGTTTTTTGTCCCTCGGATGTTTGGAATTGCTGTCTAATAGATGTTACAAACGACTCGTCGGGACTAGTTTCAAAAACGTCGTCATCAACGGCTGAGAGCGATTGCACATTGGGAAATGTATTTATTGGTGTGGGAGGAGCCGGAGAATCGTTTGATGTAGCATTTTGTCGTTTCCGCTTCGATTGAACTGGTGTCGAGGTTATGGGTGAATATTCCAATGGCCCGTGTTGTTTCCTCTTTGCCTTGCGCGGTGTATTCCCTTTCGGATGGATTTTTTTAGGCGTTAATGTTTCATTCCCTTCAACGTCTGTACTCATCAGCGGTGATGTGTCAGCTTCTGCTGTTGTGGTATTTTCCACAATATGTTTCAAGGGTTCGACGATAGGTTTAAAGTATCTCTCCAACGCGATATCTTCCTCCATCTTGCCAGACTTCAAAGCCTGATGTTTCCGGCGAATGGAATCGCTGGTTTTTGCAATTTCCTTCGCTATTCTCTCGCGATCCTTAATCTCCAGAGTATCGATATCAATCATCGTTGTGCCGCAGACGTTGCTTTCCCACCGACGTGTTGATGACAATTGACCATCTCACGGTACGGCAAACTCGTTAAATCCCTTTCTATAACGTCCATTGGACATGGCGCTGTCCTTGTCTATTACCACGAAACCATACTCCCGTTGCCAACAATTACGGCACAAAGCGCAGAAATCCTCGTAAGGCATGTCAGTGTTTACGTGATTGTTGTACACATGTTTCAAGTTGGTACCATCCTGCTTAAACAGAATAAGCAGATTCGCATTGTCGCGTATAAGATGTTTGGGAATTTTTGCATATGTCTGACAGAGATAGAAGCAGTCAACGGTCGAGTGGCGCCCCATTGCAAAGTATTCCCTTATCGTATCTTGCTTGTCGCATGCCACGTCATCAAAGATAAAAATAGAATTCGGAAGCGATTCGCTCGGTGGGATGACGTCACTGTTATTCGAAAACGTAAAGTAGCCAATTTCATCTATCGGAGTCAATAAATTCTCCAAGTACTGATATTTCGGTTGTTGCAACGACTTGGAGTACACGTACACGTTCTCGAAGCGGACGCCGTGAGGACTTTCCAACAAGCTGACCAGCACGTTGGTCTTTCCACAATTTGATGGGCCACAAATGACGCAGCGGATAGTGTTTGGCAGCATGCTACCATGTCTGCGTCTTGTTTTCGAAGACATCACTCGCGATTTATCATCAAAATTTGTCACGCGTATCGTCACAGGTTGTCGCACCAATCGCATCCTCTCCGTGAACTGTGAAAAATGATTTTGATACGTCGAAGCGCCCTATTTATAGGTCCGCACCGAAGCAAAACGGTTCAGTATTCAAAATGCTTTTGATCCTGTCGGATAATTGTGTTATTCGAGACCTAACCTCTGAGCAGTTGAAATATATACCAAAGATTATTCTACTCCGAGAGTTTGACAGGCACATTGATCAGTTGTGGGACAGACTCCCTGAGCATATAAAAGTCGATTCTGAGGTTCAGCAGTATCGTCGGTGTCTGGAACATTATAATCGCCCTTGGCAGCGAACGCATATCGACGGTCCAGCACCATTGATTAAAAACTGTAGCGAATGTCGCCGACGAGAGTAAAGAAAGGCAGCGGTTTGTTAAATCGGGCGATAAACGCGCTACCTATCGAATTACATATTCCGGGATACCAGTTTTGCGGCCCAGGAACTCATCTGGCAAAACGATTAGCTAGAGGGGATCGAGGCATCAATCCGTTGGACGCAGCGTGTCGAGAACACGATATTGCGTATTCGCGTCGCAACGACCTCGGCGACAGGCACGCGGCAGATAACGTTCTCGCTGTCAAAGCGCTAAAACGCTTCGTTGCGCGAGACTTGACTCTGGGTGAAAGAGATGCTGCTACAGCTGTTTGGGCAGCTATGAAGGCCAAGACGAAAATCGGAATGGGGAGGAAAACAAAAACCCGCAAAAGGACTCCAAAGAGAGCATCGCAAAAGCGGATTCATCCGGTGGCAAAACGGGGTGGTTTATTACCACTTCTACCGCTGCTAGGTGTTCTCGGATCATTGGCTGGCGGAGCGGCGGGGATCGCCAAGGCGGTAAACGATAATAAGGCGGCGCAACATCAGCTGCAGGAAATGCAACGTCATAATCGCTCCATGGAAGGTCGGGGACTTTGTCTCGCACCGTACAAGCACGGACAGGGAATATCGAAACGAAAAAAAAACGCCGAAAAGAAAATAAAAATGCCTGCGGGCGTAACTACCGATGCACAATTGGAGGAGTTGACAAAACGTATGCATATTCCATTCTTTAGAGGCGTTTTTATGCGTAACGCGTTACCAGCCGGAGGAGTACGTCGAAACGAGAGCGGTATCGTAAATTTGGACAATGTCGAGGGGCCTGGGACTCATTAGGGGCCTTTACACGATCGTTCCCGGCGCGCGTTCCCGGCGTGCGTTCCAGCGCGCGGCACGCAAAAGTACTTGAACGCCGGAGCGACGCTCCTTCGTGCGCGCCAGAAGATTATACTCGCCACTACTTAGAGACAACGGGTTCGGCCTCACATTTCTACGTGGACACCATCCAATTTTTCGATCTACGAAACGATCAATGACATATCTTGATATACCTGGCTTATAGGGGATATCATAAATGCTATTACTGTAGGGTACACTGAAACATCTGTTTTTACGAAGCTACATTTGGTTGACCTGAAGATGCTACAAATTATGGAAATGGTTTAAGACTCAGTTATAACGACTGTAAAATTTTACAAGGGTACATTAAAATATCCAAATGTTTCCCCGGCAATGCGATGGCAAATGAAATTGCAGGTAACACATTCACTGTTCTGACGATCATAATTATTACTATTGACGGCAATAATTACCATGTCATTGCTTGTTTTAATATAAAAACTAATATTGATAAACAATAAATACACATAGGTATGCAAGTGATGTTATATGTAAGATAAATGATGAAGAGGTGTAATGTGCAAGATGTTTTGAAGAAAGGGGGTAGTCTTCTGATGGCGCGTGATGCAGGTCAAATTTTTCAGCCACGCTCTAGCGTGGCGCGCAAGAAAGCACCACACTCCTGCCCGCGCGCCAGAAAGCACCACGCTCCTAGCCGCGCTCCAACCTTCGCTCCAGAAGAGTTTACATAAGAGACAGAAAAAGTAGTTAGAAAAGGAAAACGGCAAGGGTTCGGCGTGGCGCGTGGATTTCCGACAGTTTTGAAATCCTGGAGCGCACGCCGAGCCTGGCAGCCGATCCTGGCAGCCAAGACTCCAGAAACAACGCCGTCGATAAGCCGTGCCTCGATGGGTTTCGAGTACTTCGACCCTCGAGACCAGGGGGGCCGTGCAATGTTGCCCCCTAAGACGTGACGAATCGAAAATTCTACATTTCTCACCGGATCTTGGCGAAAGTGACGTGAATCGTTTCCTTATGTTTTCCCGATGAAAATGGTCCAAAAACGACACAAATCGGATTGTAATTAAGGAATCTTCATAATAAATTGATTTCCATAACTTCGTTAAAAATAGTCCGATTTACATGAAATTTGGTATAATTTTCATTTGAAAAACATGAGAAATCCATCGGTATCACTTCCATATCGATACGATAAAGAATAAAGTATACAGTTTTTCTGAAACAGGTATGAATCCTCGGCCGACCGCAGCGAATCGAGGTCGGCGACCCACAGTCGAGGGTGAAATATTCATTACAGCGTATTAAGAATTTCTTTATTCTTCATCGTATCGATATGAAAGTAACACTAATGGATTCCTGGCTTTCTCTCAATTAAAATTATCACAAATTTCATGCAAATCGGACTACTTTTACACAAACAATACAAATTATAAAAGGAGTAGGCATTTCTTAAACCCACTCTCTTATCGTATCGATATGTACGTGACAAATGGATTCCTGGCTCAAATGTGAGGCCGAAGTGTGACTCCGGCGTTCAAGTACTTTTGCCTGCCGCGCGCTGGAACGCACGCCGGGAACGCGCGCCGGGAACGATCGTGTAAAGACCCCTATTGGGTGGCGTATGCGAAGAGAGGGAGTCGAGCTATATATTTCGACAGCTTTGGGAATCTTCGACCGCCTAAGGAATTCATACAATATCTGGATAAAGATGCTGTGAAAAATGAATACAATCGTACGTCTTATCAAAAGTATGATCAGAGCAATTGCGGACAACTATGTCTACGCTGTCTACAAACGATCGGCACCGAATTTAAGGGTAGAGGTCACTGAAATTTTGAAATTCGAAAATATTTGAGACATGCGGAATTCCTCTTAAGGGAAGGAAGTAGGTTTGAAGTAAATTCCTTATGCCAGTTTGGACACAGTTTTATTCATTGCTTTTCATAGAATTTACATTACGTTACAAAAATCAAGCATAACTTCAAAAATGTTCTTGCGTAAAGTGTGTGATGCCACAGCCTCCAGATTTTCCAGCGAAGAAGGGTCCATAGTACAGTAAAAAATTGTGTATCGAGAAGTTACTACATCTCATACTTTTTAAGCTAAAAATGATTGAATTTATTAAATGTCAAAGATGCAAAATTTGACCAAAATTTTGAAGAAAACCAAGCACAGCGCAAAGAGTTTTGCAGATTTCTTCATGCCGATACACAATTTTTTTGGTCTCATGTTATTCTTGAAGTACGCCAAGCTGTAAGAGAATCAGACCAACGGTTTTGCGCAAGGAACATTAAATATGTAAAAAAAGTAAGTTTTGTGATAATTGCATTTTAAATCTAAAGAGTAAATTCCAGACCATTTTTCCTTTTTGTTTAGTCTAAAATCCACCTGGTTGATACACATCCTCATTAATCTTGCGTCTTTTCCTATCAGCAGCAATTTTCTTTGTGTTTTGTTTCTTCTTTAAGCGCTTTCTTGTAGTGGATTGCTGTTGTGCACTGCAGGTTTCTCTTCTCTTGTCCCTGTCTCTACAGGGTGTCCCAAAAATGCTGCGGGTCCTTAAAGGGGGTGATTCGGGGGGTGATAACAAACAACTTTTTCCTTTGCGAAAATGTTCTCCGAGGTTTCGTTAACAAGATATTAACAAAAAGCACCGACCAATCAGAGCCCGAGATTGGCGGCCGAGTTCCCGCGGTAGCGTGGCCGCGCGCCGCGCTGCGACTTCGAACAAGCAACTCGGCATGCATCAAAGGAAATTGCACAGAATGGCAAATGAAAAAGACGTAACAAATAAAATCGAACATGTTGTCATGGTTTGTTCGTCATTTAAAGTGAATAATGAATAAAGGATAAATGGATGAAAATCGCGTGCAACGTAAAAAGACGAATACGCAGTTTTTTTTTAGAAGATTCGAAAATAATAATTATTTGAAGTGGGAGGATAAGGAATACGTAAATTTTCTTGTGTTAATAACGTAGCCACGAAAAGGTAATGTAACAGGAAATTAACGAAAAATAATAGTAGTTCGTTATTGTGATAAAAATCCGTAATTCAATAACGGCCAGCACTGTTGGTGATAACGAATAAGTCTGTTTAAAAAGCCCGAATAAATATTTTCGTACGGGAATTTGGAGAATTATCGCCGGAAATAAGCCATCGTTTGCGTTAAATTTAAAAATGAATGATCACCAATAAAGTAACTAAAACTCACCCTTGTTGGAAATTCACCTGCAGCTTGAAAATCTGTGTCACAGGGTCACTGAACCGATCCTGGTCATCGATGGACGAGCTCAGTGCACAGCTGGTCCCAGGTATACGACACTACCGAAAGTTAAGGGTCGCAATGTCAGGTGCGTCCAGGTCAACGTACCGAATAGTCACTTCACTGCACGGCTACTAACACTGATCACTTAATTTATTTTTCATGGAACGTGTTGTTCCTACGTTATAAAAATTGGTGGAAATGAATTTTTACTTGGCGTTCGGAGCCGTGGGTATTTCCGCGCAAATTCTCACGCTGCAGCACTTGCGTCCTCGTTGTTCGGGGGGTGCAACCAGAACATCGCGTAATACTCTTGAGCAGAGAACATTTCTGCGACGTGATTGCTTGCTGACTGACAAGATTTTTACGAAGCGACTTCTTCTACCCTCAAATAGTTTCTCTCGTTCCATTATGAGTTGACCCCCCACCAGACCAAGAGGCTTCAGGTAGAAAGAAGCCAGCACATTTTCGAAACACACGTGCTTCGCAGAAGTGCAACGAACGGACTATCGTGCACTTTTACAAAACTCCGCGTTCCGTCCTTTTACTGCTAATGTACCCATTGCTTCGAGGTAGGCAGCAGACACCACGTGTTTCGGTTCGAAAGGGACGGAAGAGAAGAGAAACAGAAAGTCTTCGAGTTGCTATAAAGAAAAAAATCCTGTTTCCAGTTTCCATTTTCCGATACTCTGAGTTCACGTCTGCTACGAGGCGGAACCAACTAAGCCATAAATTACCCAAAACTGTAGGAAACCGTTGTCTACCGTCGACTAGTGGGACAGTACGGTCATAAACCGCGACCCTAGCGAAATGCTCTGCGTCGACGAATTCCGTGCGAGTGAAGCCTTGGGGAGGAGATACTGCTGTGAAGAGGACCTCTTTAGGACAGTGGCCGTTTGGGAGGGATGCACGTGGTGTCTGCTGCCTACCTCGAAGCAATGGGTACATTAGCAGTAAAAGGACGGAACGCGGAGTTTTGTAAAAGAGCACGATAGTCCGTTCGTTGCACTTCTGCGAAGCACGTGTGTTTCGAAAATGTGCTGGCTTCTTTCTACCTGAAGCCTCTTGGTCTGGTGGGGGGTCAACTCATAATGGAACGAGAGAAACTATTTGAGGGTAGAAGAAGTCGCTTCGTAAAAATCTTGTCAGTCAGCAAGCAATCACGTCGCAGAAATGTTCTCTGCTCAAGAGTATTACGCGATGTTCTGGTTGCACCCCCCGAACAACGAGGACGCAAGTGCTGCAGCGTGAGAATTTGCGCGGAAATACCCACGGCTCCGAACGCCAAGTAAAAATTCATTTCCACCAATTTTTATAACGTAGGAACAACACGTTCCATGAAAAATAAATTAAGTGATCAGTGTTAGTAGCCGTGCAGTGAAGTGACTATTCGGTACGTTGACCTGGACGCACCTGACATTGCGACCCTTAACTTTCGGTAGTGTCGTATACCTGGGACCAGCTGTGCACTGAGCTCGTCCATCGATGACCAGGATCGGTTCAGTGACCCTGTGACACAGATTTTCAAGCTGCAGGTGAATTTCCAACAAGGGTGAGTTTTAGTTACTTTATTGGTGATCATTCATTTTTAAATTTAACGCAAACGATGGCTTATTTCCGGCGATAATTCTCCAAATTCCCGTACGAAAATATTTATTCGGGCTTTTTAAACAGACTTATTCGTTATCACCAACAGTGCTGGCCGTTATTGAATTACAGATTTTTATCACAATAACGAACTACTATTATTTTTCGTTAATTTCCTGTTACATCACCTTTTCGTGGCTACGTTATTCACACAAGAAAATTTACGTATTCCTTATCCTCCCACTTCAAATAATTATTATTTTCGAATCTTCTAAAAAAAACCTGCGTATTCGTCTTTTTACGTTGCACGCGATTTTCATCCATTTATCCTTTATTCATTATTCACTTTAAATGACGAACAAACCATGACAACATGTTCGATTTTATTTGTTACGTCTTTTTCATTTGCCATTCTGTGCAATTTCCTTCGATGCATGCCGAGTTGCTTGTTCGCAGTCGCAGCGCGACGCGCGGCCACGCTACCGCGGGAACTCGGCCGCCAATCTCAGGCTCTGATTGGTCGGTGCTTTTAGTTAATATCTCGTTAACGAAACCTCGGAGAACATTTTCGCAAAGGAAAAAGTTGTTTGTTATCATCCCTCGAATCACCCCCTTTAAGGACCCGCAGCATTTTTGGGACACCCTGTAGATATACTTATAGCTGTTTCAGACACAACTTCCCCAGCTGTTTGTTTCCTCATTGTCAATGAGCCTACACAACCCATATTAAATTCTGAAACAGCACGTGCCACAGCTACTTCAAGCCTTGCCTTTGATACAAATGTTGCCTTCGGGCAGAATCTCCACACTTTTGCATGGAGGGATTCATTTGCATTTTGAGTGCCTCCCTTACAGCACCGTGCCATCAAATTTTCATTTGCCAGTCTTTCATAAAGGGGTTTCACTTTGGTGGCGACATCTTCAGACAGCTTGACTGACATGTGTGTGTGGCTTATTGGTTTTCGTCTGCTACTTTTTGCTCGATTGTAAAAGCACCAGGATTGCTTGCCCTTTGGACATCTAGCGTGGTTAGGTTTGTTGTCTGTAGAGCTACAGTGATCTAAAGTAGCCATCACAGCATTCTCCATGGCCTTTACATTTGGCATATTTTTTACAATTGCATTTCTGTAACATTAGAAGTAAATTTTGCAACTCGACAGAAAATATCAAATTGATAAAATATATGTTTTGTACAATCGCTTTATAACCTGTAATATGTTGTCAATTTGTCAATGGTAGACTCCTTGAGTGTGCCTTCACCCTTGCCACCAAGTGTCACATTTTTGGCTCGCCACTCTTTAACAACATTTCTAAGGCCAGTACCCATGCGCTTCGCAATGTGGTTTACACATTCTTCTTTCCGGATGTCAATGTCAGGACCGTATACTTGCAAACTTTGAAGATGGGTGTGGGTCTTTGCATCGCCATCTGATAACATTGTTGTGTATCGCATGTTACAATGTTCCATAGATCTCTTCCACATTGCTTCAGCAGCTGCGATCTCCATCATTCCGGAGGATCTTTCAAAATTTACCTAAAAGAATAAAAGCGTACATATACATATATACATGCAAATACATATTTTTCTTATTTTATGGATATATCAAAATTATATCCATACACAAAACTTACCTGACATTCTCCTATTTCCACATGCACTTTCTTCCATTCAACAAATTCTGGTGAATCTGCTTCGCATTCAGTTGCTCGTATCGCACACATGTGGCAATACTTTGACAGCACTTCGTAATCCAGAACGAGTCCTGTCATTATGTCTATGACAAAGGCGATGCCATGGAGGGAAGTATGTCCTCTCTTGTGCCATGATCCATCGAATGACACCTGGGTATCGAGCACTTCACCTTCAGCAACAGAGTGCATGTTTCTCACAATTTGGTACGACTTCCGGAGAACACTTTCCTTGAATTCTTTATTTACAGCTTGAATTTTATCAAGGTGTGTTTTCCATGCTGTTGATGAAAGCACATTCATACCGGTTTCCATTCCAAATCGTTCCATTGCAGCGTAACCAGCTCCCACAGAGACAAAAGCATCCACCATTTTCCTATTTATCAAGAAAGGTGGCCTTTTTGTGGTTTCATCGGTGCTTATTCTGGGGCTGGTGTAAGTTTGCCCCCTAATTTCCTCACAATTGGTACATCTTGCAGTCAATTTTTTGGTAATTATGCAGAACAGGTGTTTCTTCACCGATTTCAATTATTTTTGGATATGTTGTCGGGGATATGATTCTGAACAACTTTTTCCTATACATGTTACCGCCGCTCGACCTTCGTTTCCGAGATATTCGCGAAAAACTGCTCCTACTACTACAATGTATTCTGCCGTATACCTACATATCTACAGTACGCGTCCGTGGCAGCGTATGCGCCAGCATCGAATCAAAGCAAATAACGAAGCTGGCCTTTGTTTCCGAGATATTTATGTAAAACTTCGGTCGATTTATTTCGACGCAACGCATTCCAGTTTCCAACTTGTCCCGGGTATTAGTTTGGTTTGGGTTAGATTAGGGTGGGGGGCGCGCGCCCGCGAGCGGGCGCGTAAAGCATGGTAGCGAACCGACGTGAGTCGGGGTGTTGACGGGCATCCGCAAGTTTCTGGTTCAAATCTCTAAACTCAGATCGATTCGCTACCATGATTTACGCGCCCGCGAGCGGGCGCGCGCCCCCCGCCCTAATCTAACTCAAACCAAACTAATACCCGGGACAAGTTGGAAACTGGAATGCGTTGCGTCGAAATAAATCGACCGAAGTTTTACACAAATATCTCGGTAACACAGGCCAGCTTCGTCATTTGCATACAAGTACATACAATGTATGTAGCTATGGGCAGAATGCAACCGATAGTTTTTGGCAAATATCTCGGCAACGAAGGTGGAGCGGCGGTAACATGTATAGGAAAAAGTTGTTCAGAATCATGTCCCCGACAACATATCCAAAAATAATTGAAATCGGTGAGGAAACACCTGTTCTGCATAATTACCAATTTTTTTGTGAATCCCTATATGTAAAGTGACCAGTTTTCCAAATTCAGAATTCAGGATGATTGGTCAAGGAGGGACAAAGAACGTTTTTTATAAACACAAAAATATGTGTAAGGAATTTTCTATAGTTAGAAAACTAATCGGGGCAGAGTAACATTGTAAAAAGAAATGGGAAAAAATGTTTATAATTCGGAACTAAATGGGTCAAAAGGAAACTGATGAAAAGGGTGAAAATTTGGGACTATTCCGATATGTTTGAGAAGGCAAACACTGCAAGTCCAGTTATTAATCAACTCTTGAATTGTCGAGCTGTGCACTATATAAAATTCATCCTTCACTTCAGAAACAGGTTTTTCTTCATTATTTCTGAAGTATTCCAGTTTCTTAGTACTAGTCGCCTTCTCTTTCCCATTATCGAAATGAGCACTAGATGAAGAATCATCTATTGCAGGCTCATTTCTCTTCAATTTAGCAGCTACCGCCGCTTGTTTTGCTAAACGAATAGCACGCTTCACTCTACTCTTACTCTTGCGATATTTTCGGCTAATGAGGTCCATTAGGTCCTGGGAGGTCCGTGTTATACAAGCTAATTTCACTGCACCGTAAAATCTCACTCTGTATTCTCATGTAAACCGGAGTTTTGTAAGATTTCAAAAAGTATGGTGTCTAGCGCCCGGAGAGACTGACCTCTGTCGGCAGCCACTGACCCTTTTGGGCCCGCTTAGAGAGTTACCTACTGTACATGGCTGAGTTATCGGCCGCGTTATATATACAGTATTGTCTCCATACGTAATGTCGCTCTCCCCATCACTTCTGTCTCACTCTTGTTCGGCGAAGGCGAGAGCGAGATGGAACGAGAGCGAGCGAGAGCCATTGAAAACGAGCGAGGACGGTACGAGTCACATACTATACTTTGTAAGAAAGCGTTCGTAGTTTAGTAGGCGCAGTCACATGGATTCTGTTACAGAGCACGCGTGCGTTTTAGCATCGTGAAACGCATTTTGGCCATTGGTGAAAATAAACAATGTCAAGGCCACGCAGTTAATTTAGATTCCCCAAAACACTAGCCAGCGGTTGAACATACTCAAAGAGCTAAATAATGGAGAAATATATCGAAAAACGAAGGTTTTATTTTTCGGCTCTTTCGCAAGGTTTTAGAAAAATATGTTTTTCTGGTAGAAAGGCAACACTGACTGTCAAACCATGTTGTGTACGGTTGAACAAGGGTTCAGACATCCCAAAAATAAAAAAAAAAAAAAATTCTTAAAAATGGTCGAAATCGCGATTTTTTCAGTGACCTCTTCCCTTAAGGATTGACTTCCCACCACTCTGATTCAGTAACAGTCGAGCAGTTCGAGCAGAATATGTCGTTAACATTCACTCTAACCGGCAAGAGTAGCATCCTCGCGGTAAACTACTTTCCACCCATAGATTTGAGCGACGATGATTCCGAGCTTGGTCTAACAACCTTTGAAACCTATCACACAATACCGAACATCGACTCAAGCAACGATAAATTCTACTTTTTCTCAAACAATGACATCGAAAACAACAGCGTCGACACCACTCATGAATACATTACGATTCCCAACGGCTCCTACGAAGTAGACGCCATTGCCAAGTACCTGAAGCAGCGATTACTCGAGCGATATCCTCAAAAAAATCTCGACGGCGCCGATGACGGTGACAACGATGCGTATCCTATAGTGTTGCGTCCCAACAACAACACCATGAAAAGCGAACTGTACTGCCGGTTCGCCGTAGACTTTACAAAGCCCAATAACATTGGATCGCTACTGGGATTCTCAACGAATCGGGTATTAGCACCAGGACGATGGCATGAATCGGACGATCCAATTAATATCATGAACGTGAACATTATTCGCATAGAATGTAGCGTGACCGCTGGTGCGTACAACAATGGGAGGCGTGTACATACGATACATGAATTTTCTCCGAGAGTCCCACCAGGATATAAGATATCGGAAACGCCCGCCCAGATCATTTACCTTCCAATCATCGCACGGGTCATTACGGATCTAACGATACGCGTTGTGGATCAAGACGGACGATTGCTCGATTTTCGAGGTGAAGAGATTACCATCAGACTGCACGTACGACGACGACGACGACGACGATAATACGTGTATTGCGAAAGAG
The DNA here is from genome assembly GCA_963932335.1 of Andrena marginata. Taxonomy (NCBI): domain Eukaryota; kingdom Metazoa; phylum Arthropoda; class Insecta; order Hymenoptera; family Andrenidae; genus Andrena; species Andrena marginata. Next base: position 22,251,328 of record OZ010663.1, read on the forward strand.
ATGCTTGTATTGAACGACTCCAGAAACCCGTTTCTTCCAAGTGAAATTGTTTACAACACCAACAACTGCAACAAGTCCGATCACGCTAAAAAGAAGAAGCTCAGTGCTGCAAACATTGCATTTTTGAAATCATTGGGATTCATTGTACGCATTTAAGTTGAAAATGGCTGATATTCTAAGCATTGGAGGGAAGCCGACGTTTGATGATCGCATCGTCAAGCTCGAGACTCACACATACAACCCATACGCCAACACGACGTTTGGATACAGCGATGAGATAAGAATACCGATACAGCAGCAGGATTTATACACATTACCATGCGAAAGTTTCCTCTATGTGGAGGGGAAATTGAAGATAAATAAGCCAAACGATGCGTTAACGGTGATGTTGGGAAATAATTGCATGGCGTTCTTATTCGATGAGATTCGATACGAGCTGAATGGTATGGAGATTGATGGCAACAGAAACGTTGGAATAACTAGCACGCTTAAAAACTACGTATCGCTGACATCGGACGAAGACAAAAATATGGAGAATGCCGGATGGGGCTTGAAACGACGCGATGGGCTAATAGTGAAAAACCATTTCAATTTTTGCGTCCCACTCAAATATTTGCTGGGATTTTGCGAGGACTACAAACGCATGATTATTAATGCGCGTCACGAATTGATTTTAATACGATCGCGCAACGACAACAATGCTCTGATAGGATCACCGATGTTGGAACCAGAAATTGAATTACTTAAACTACAATGGCGGATGCCTCATGTGACGCTGAACGACGTTAATAAGCTATCGTTGCTACGTACTTTGGAAAGTGGACAAAACCTGAGCATTTTTTTTAATCGTGGGATCTGTACGAGTATCCTCTCTTACAGAGCACGACCAAGCATTCGTGGGCCGTGAAGGCATCTGCACAGCTGGAGAAGCCGCGATGCGTGATCCTTGCTCTACAGACTGGTCGAAGGAATGTGATGAGCGAAGATGTTACTAAGTTCAACAACTGTAAATTGACCAATGTAAAACTTTTTCTCAACTCGGAATTTTACCCATACGATGACATGAACTTGGACTTTGACAAGAATAAGCATGCCATCTTGTATCACATGTATACGCAATTCGGTAAATCGTATTATGGACATAGTTGCAACGAGGCATTATTCACCGTGGCTGAATTTTTACAATTTGGCCCCATCGTGGTGATTGATTGCTCGCGACAAAATGAGTCGATCAAGAATGGCACCGAGGACGTGCGCATAGAATTCGAGTGTAAAGAGAATGTGCCGGTAAATACTACAGCCTACTGTCTGATTCTGCACGATCGGGTGGTTGAATACAATCCACTGAAAAACGTGGTGCGCAAATTTAATTAAATTGCCACGCTACTTGCCCGCCCTCTCCTGTGTGAAATTCGCACAAAATTTCTTCATGAAAATCGAGATGCTTTACGAGAAAAACTGCATTCTCCCATCTGTCTTGAAAGCGAGCGGACCTCTAAATTGTACCGATAATGGTGGTGCCAACATTTGTTGACCTGCATGGGTTCATCGTCGATGGAAGATTTGTAGTCAAGGAAGTGGCTGTCCTATGCAAGGGGACAATTCTCTCGCACTATATTTTTGGGAGTTCAATGCCGCAATATCTTCTTACAAAATCCGATAAATCAAGCATCCGATGGTTGGTGGCAAAACATCATGGACTACGTTGGGACGATGGAGACGTTCCGTACAGTATGGCTAAACAGCTAATTACGAAAGCTGTAGCTGATGCGACCGACGAAGAAGATGACACATCCCATATCATATACGTTAAAGGGCTGCAGAAACGCGACTGGCTTGCGGATTTCCTGGATGAAAATACGAGAGCGGACGTGATCATCGAGACGCTGACATTGACTACGAGGATATAAAATCCCTAAATAAGCTAAATGTAGTTAATACTCTGCGTTGTGGCAGACACGCAAAGCACTGTGCCTTGCAAAATGTATTTAAAATATTCAACTGGTGGTCTAAACGCCAGAGGCATAAATAAAATATAATCAATTTTTTAATGTATAAATGTTTTTTCTCCACCCTCCCCCAACCTAATCTCCTACATGTGATGTACGCTAGATTAAGACGATAGTTGAAATTATTTAGAAGCGGTTCATTACACGTTCGATACATGTTCAAAGTGGTACGATTGACGTTCGATGTGGTACGGTAGACGTTCACTACACGTTCGAAGAGGTACGATACACGTTCAAAGCCGTTCAATACACGTTCGATGTGGTACCATTCACGTTCGATGTGGTACGATTGACGTTCGATTCACGTTCGTTTCACGTTCGATGTGGTACCATTCACGTTCGAAGTGGTACGATTGACGTTCGATACACGTTCAAAGTGGTACGATTGACGTTCGATACACGTTCAAAGTGGTACGATTGACGTTCAATACACGTTCAAAGTGGTACCATTCACGTTCGATACACGTTCGATGTGGTACGATTGACCTTCGATACACGTTCAAAGTGGTACGATTGATGTTCGATACACGTTCGATGTGGTACGATTGACGTTCGATGTGGTACGATTGACGTTCGATGTGGTACGATTGACGTTCGAAGTGGTACGGTAGACGTTCGATTCACGTTCGTTTCACGTTCGATGTGGTACCATTCACGTTCGAAGAGGTACGATACACGTTCAATACACGTTCGAAGTGGTACGATTGACGTTCGATACACGTTCAAAGTGGTACGATTGACGTTCAATACACGTTCAAAGTGGTGTAATCTAGTCGAATGATGTGTCAAAGAAGAAGGGAAAGAAGATGCGTGTGAATAAGGAGAGGACGGTCAGCGAAGAAGAAGATAAGTACATGGAGGAGGATGGTCAGCGAAAATGCAGGTGGCCTGTGATGAAGATGGTGGTGAACAAAGGCATCCTACTTTTGCAAAGCTACGCACTTCTCGATTTCAAGATATGAGTTTAGATGTGAGAGCCAGGAGATGCAGCGAGACCAGTTGTCTTCAAGTCTTTGTCGTCAACAGTCTTCGACAGCTTTGAACTGAGACATTTTTTCTGTGTGAACATGGGATTACAAAGGATTGCCCCGGAGTGTGACCCAGAGGTATGTACATAACAATATTTTGACATTTATCGCGTTTAACCGTTGAATCCAAGTGCTCTTAAATCGGGGGTTTCTATCTTTTAGGGCTCGCCACCACCGTCGCCCGCGTCGTCGGCGGATTGGGGTTCGCCGCCGGCGTCGCCGCCACCCTCACCGCCATCACCGCCCTCGCCGCCATCGTCGCCATCGCCACCTCCGCAGGTATGTAGTGCATTGTTTTTTTCGTGTGTTCCATGTTTAATGTGTTAATATTATATCGACGTTTGTGTGTGTGTGTTCTAGGGTATACCACTTCAAGACTTGCGGGAGAGCGCCTAGCGCTCCAAGTTGCACCGCTGCAGGTATATATGCAGCGGTCGGGGCCGGCGATTGGCCCAGTGATTGATGCGAGGGTGTCGCGGCGGACGCCACGGGTGGCCCCATATTGGATCCCGTCACCCCCATCGCCCTCATCACCCCCATCATCAACCCCGTCATCACCCCCCCCCCTTTTAGAATAGTTTTATATATTTATTTTATTATTTTATATTTTATTATTTTATTTTTCTTTTATATTTATATATTCATTTTTTCTTTTTTTTCTTTTATATTTATATTCTTTTATTTTCTATATTCCATATTGTATTGTATTTTATTTTATATTTATATTGTATTTTATTCTATATTAATTTATTATTATATTTTATATTCTTTTTGTAACAATATATTATCATTTTTAAGCACATTTTATTTCTCCATTTTATTTACCTGTCCTCATCCATCTCTCCTAATTTTAATTTCATATTATTTCTCTGTGTTGGGGGAAAAAATTTCTGGGGGTCATTCCCCTCGGTTAGGTATGAAAAAATTTTCGGGGTTCATTCCCCCTCGGCTAGGTATGAAAAAAATTTCGGGGGGTGGGCTGAAAGAGATTTTTGGAGGTCATTCCCCCCTTCCGACGGTGGGCCCTGGTCTCCGCGGCGGCTCGGCCCGGAGTGATCCCCTCCATCATCGCGGCTTCCCCTACTCCGCGGCTCGTGCGCGCGCAACCGGTCTTCCTCTCCCCGCAGGCCCCGCGCCCATGTTTCCCTCCGCCGCGCTCCCCCGCGCGCCCTCACTTCCCCCCGCCCCCGCGCTCCCCTCAGAGGACCTGAGTTGGAATCCCCATTACCCTACTACTCGAGCAAGCTCAAATTAATTTTTTTAAAATTAGAAGCAAATTCAAGAATTGGATATCCACATTTTCTATCTGTTTCATATAAAACTGTTTCAACGCTTAGTGCAATAAATAAATCAGAAGTATCTGCATTGTGGTGTAATTTACAAGACTTTTGGAAACAATTGTTCATTATGTTCGTTAGATGATTCGGGTATATTGTACGCAACTGTTCTGACATACACGTATTATTTAGTACTAATAACCCAACAACGTTTTCCCATAAAAGATTATGTCCATATAAACATTTCAAAATTTGTTGCAATGTATCGTTCGACATGCAATCGTCGTTTATATCACAAATACCAATTACGATTTCGTACCTAACAAATGAATGTAATGAATGAATTGTAGCATTGATAAAATATTTTGTTTTATGGACGTCATTGCAAATACGTTGTATAGTTATATGAAAGTAATTATTTCTAATCAGTTCAAATAATTTGTCGTATAAAACTATTCCATATATATTTTTAATGCTAATTGCATCCAATATATCAAATTCTTGAGGGTTCACTATCAACAATCTGCTGAACTTTTTTTTTATACGATTGAGTGATTTTTTCAAATTTTTGTCTTCGGTACATTTTGATATGTAATCAGGTAAATGCAAATTCACTTTTCCAATATTCAATAATTTACGCATATGATTTTTGGATTTTGAGTGCCGCGGAATGTTATTAAGTTTAAAATTACTTTTACAAATTGTACAATATGCTTTTCCATTGCATTTTCGTAACCATTTATTGTGCTCGGTTTTTGTTCTGCTACTGCTGTTGTGGATGTCAGCCATACCAGGACTATTTCGTAACTAAAAAAAATTATTACAATATAATCTAATATAATATGTAATACTTGTACATACTGTTAAAATAATTGCAAACGAGCGTCATCTTTTAGTTAAGTACGTCCATGCATTTCACAAAATACATATCTAACTGCAATAACTTGAATAAAACATCTCTGAGAGAGTCATTGCATGCCCATGATGCATCACACAACATTACCAAAAATTATAAAGTAATATGGAAAATATAAGGCGTACCGTAAGCCTACCCACCACGACAAGGTAGAGACGCATAGGGATGGAAAAAATGGTGTCACATGCTTTGTCCACAATATCACAGTAGGAAGGAAGGAAAAGTTCACGCAGCATCAATAGTTGGGACACAATTTTAAAACATTCATATAAAATTCCATGTACTTGGGGAGAAATAAAAAAGAATGACTAAAAGTAATATATTGAATTCAAAAAGAGTTCATAAGGTATGAGAAGAAATGAAATGAAATAATATTCAAAAAATTAAGGAATGCAAAAATATGAGAAGTAATGAACATATAGAAACAGTATTTATACATATATAAGATTCTGAGAAGAGTTTACGAATTTTACTTGAATAATATATTAAAGACATTTTATTGAAGAAACTTTTATGATATCTAAAGTCAAACAAAATTAAACATTATAAAGATGAAACACTTGTCCCTAAGTGATTAAGCATGCCACACCTTTGAAAAGAGGAAAAAATCGGTTGAGAAATATTAAATAGATATCAAGCAAGAATGAAAAAAAGATAACGTTTAGATAGAAAGCGAAACGATTGCAAATATAAACCACAAACACAAATTTAATTCCAAAATATTATTAAAAATTTGAATAAAAACGAAACTAATGGCTACGAATATAAATTATTATTTGACATTAATGTAAAATGATTTGGGCCAATCGAAATTGTAGAACTAGTTTCTCCGCGGGCTTTAAAAGCTGTTTTAATCACGGCAATGGAATTTACAGAATCATGACTAAGTTTACTTCTTTTAAAAGTTTTGACATCGGTCAGAATAGAGAAAATTCTTTCTGCTTCTGCATTTGAGTGAGGAAGACTCCTTACAACATTCACGAGTTGTTTCAAGACTGGGAACAGGAGATTTTTATCTTTATCCCTCGCAGAATTAATTTGAACCTACGTCATCAACGCACAGCTGTGACAATTCTTGACATTGCACTTTGTCGAAAGTATAATACAACTTATTCCATTCTTCTTTTAATTTTAAGTGGTCAAAAGATCCTAATTTTTGTGCAACGTAAATTAAATTTTTCAAGGTATAGTCTCTATTACTATCAAAAAGTGCTAATTTCACATCAAAAACGTGCAAAGTGCCTAAAAATGTATCTTTTAAAGGGAAACGTTTTATTATCTCGGTAATGGCTCTAATGTAAAGAGCTAAGCAAATTTTTTTAATTTCAAGAAACGTTTCCTGGGGCAAAGTACTATCATCGACATGATCCTTCAAGTAATGTTCACACTCAAAACCGAGGCAAATGTCCTTCAAGTCTAACAAATTGTTACCGGAAAAAAAATCTATGTGAAACATCGAGTCGTTTATTGTTGAATATTCTGGTTTTAAAATATGTCCGCACAAATCTTGAAACAAAAGTCTAGATTTAGAATATAATAAATGAACGGCTGTCCTGCGAGTTTGAAAAAACGCGTTGAAGGAATTGAAATAATTTAAAATATATTTAAGAAACAAAAGATAAGCTTTTGTTTCTTTTTTTTTATATCACAAAGTAGATTATCAGCCGTATCGTTTTTTTGATTTTCAAATACTTCCGAAATTAAAAAAAGATTTAACGAATCCCAACATTCCAGAATGCGTGCTACGCAAGCGTGCATGGCTAGCCAACGCGTATCGCACAATTTAAAAATTTTTTTTTACTTATTATTAACAAATTCTTGAAAATTAGCAAAATTCGCCGACCGTTTGGCGCTAATATTAATATAAACTGTTAAATTTCGAATAAATTTTTCAATATAACTTGGAATTTCTGAACATGCTTTACTAGATACTAATGCCGCGGAATGGCAAATACAATTGACTGTTATTAATGAAGGACACCTCGTTGTAAGTTTTGAACAAAATGAGGAAAAGCGCCCGATCATCACTGATGCATTGTCACATGTGAGTCCAATTACATTCTGCACAGGAATTTGCTTTTTGTGCAATGCTTTCTCAAATGCTGAAAATAAACCTTCTGTAGAGCAATCTGTGGCGTCTAATTTTAATAATTCTAATAATTCTGTAAAAGCTGCAGAAGTTTCCGAATTTACGTATTTAATTAAAAAAGTGAGCCATTTTACGTTTGAAATATCTGTGCTTTCGTCAACAAATATAGAAAATTTATGATGTCGAGCACTTTCAATAATTCTAGTTACTTCTACTTTAGAAAGCACGTTTGTAATAATTTTGTTGCATTTTAAGCGGCTCAAGGTTAATTTACTGGCTATATAGGAATCTGGAAATATAACCTTCAGAAGGCCAATTAAATAAGCACTAATGTGAAATGGAATATTGTGCTCGACAAAAAAAGCGCACAAAGCAATTTCAGCAATCTGAATCTTCTCGAGAATATTTTCGGGACTATCACTCACATCAAAATCATCAAAAGCAGCACTGTTACGTTCGGATAATTTAGAAACGTTCTCGGCGTGTGATTTTGTACCAAAATGATTTTTTATTTCTGATAACCCGCTATTAATCATATCATTTTTACAACACGCGGAACAATGAAATTTGGAGTCGTCGTTAAAAACGCGTTGTAGCTAAGGTTTAAAATCATCGCGCTCTAACCATTGTCGAAGAAAAGTTCTCGGACTATATTTGCGTTTCGCTGTAGGAGAATTCATGATAAAAACCAGAAAAACAGACAGAGGAAAAAGATAAATAAAAAAAGAAGAGGAAAGTATATAAATTAATGAAAAAAAATACTTACCTGCTTCGTTGATGCCTTCAAAAGATGGACGATCACCAGGTGAAATATTAAATATTTATAAGCAACCACACGCACTGGACACAGCACTACGAATGACGGTTACTCTACGTTCGCGCATGTCCGTTACGGTATCCCGCCAAAAAAGCCCGCATAATGTAGTACCAACAATGTACAAGCGGAGCGCTGAAGTAGAAAATCTTCAATTCTTCGCATCTTGCATAGCACGAAACTACCAAAGAATATTATTCTATAGAGCGGAGATATCACAAGCTGAGATTCCTTACTCCACCGCAGGCGGCGCTGCAGTCGGAAATCTTCGCATCTTACACCTCTGGTGTAAAGTAGTACATACCTGTGGAGGCGGTGAAGGTGGTGGAGGTGGGGAATGGAGCGGTGGCGGCGATGGCGACAACGACGGCTGCGGCGAGCCCCAATCCGTGGACCATTGGGGTGATGGAGGCGGCGAGCCCTAAAAGATAGAAATCCATGATATAACATTGACACGACCGTCTGATTTAATCTCGCTCGATTTAAAAGGTTAAACGCGATAAAGGTTAAAATATTTTAAAGTACATACCACAGAGTCGTCTCGCTATGAATCATCCCACTCTGCGGCAATTAGATAATATCCCATATTTGCTCACAATGGTAACTGTTACAAACTGTCACAAACTGTTACGACCTGACTCTTCAATGATTTGAAGACAAATGGTCTCGCTGCATCTCCAGGCTCGAGCATCTAAACTCATATCTTGAAATCGAGAAGTGCATAGCTTTGCAAAAGTAAGATGCCTTTGTTCTCCACCTGCATTTTCACTGACCATCCCATTCCTCCTTGCACTTAACTACTTCTCCACCTGCATTTTCGCTGACCATTCCATTCCTCCTTGCACTTATCTTCTTCACTGACCATCCTCTCCTTATTTACACGCATCTTCTTCCCCTTCTTCTTTGACACATCATTCGACTAGACAATATCACTTTGAACGGGTATCGAAAGGGTATTGAACGGGTATTGAACGGCTTTGAACGTGTATCGAATGGCTTTGTACGGGTATGGAACGGGTATCGAACGGCTTTGAACGGGTATCGAACGGGTTTGAACTGGTTTGAACGGGTATCGAACGGGTATTGAACGGGTATTGAACGGGTATCGAACGGGTATTGAACGGGTATTGAACGGGTTTGAACGGCTATTGAACGGGCTTAAACGAGTTTGAATGACTTTGAACGGGTATGGAACGGTTTCCACATAATAATTACAACTATCGTCTTAATCTAGCATGCATGCAAGAGGTGGGGAGGGTGAAGGAAAAACATTTATGCATTAAAAATTCATTATATTTTATTTAAGCATTTCTCTCTGGCGCACAGTGTGCAATTTTGGACAAAAATCGCTAGAAAGCGCAAATCTTGACCGATTTCAATGTTTTTTTTTTAAATACTCGTGATGGGCTCAGCAATAACGGAGGGCTGCAATAAATCCTGTATTTTTTGGTCTAATCTATAAAAAACATTATTTAGCATAACATCGCATAAAAACGTACACTTTGGAAATTAAAGATATTAAAAATTATTTTTTTGTAAATTTAATTATAGCTATAATATAAAAAATTTACTTCAAATTTACAAAATTTATGTTTTAAATAAACTGCTAAGTATAGCTGATTTAAATCTAATATTTTTAAATTATAATTCAATTTTATTAGTTTTTATCTTATTTCTAATATAAAATAAAAAATATATGTTTTTTTTATTTTCTTTAGGAATTGTAATTAGAATAGAATTTGATGTGGTAACTAATTTTAATATAATTTGTTAATATGAATTATATGTGCTATGTTACATGCATTGAAATGTTATGCATGAAATGTTACATGCATTGTGGCTTATTTGGTAATAACATTTCTTCAGCTTCAACCGTTAAGGGCTTAACTTTTTTATTTTCTTTCAGTCTGAGAGAGCTAATTAAGGGATCTGATGAGATCAAGAGATAATGTAAAATATCTTTGTTACTCAGTTGCCTGTTGCACATTCTGCTATGTTTAGCTCGTGCTTTACGAAAAATTTTTTTGTTTGCTTCCTGTGGCTCTTCTGATAGCCAGCCAAACGGTAAATCGAATGATTTAATAATGTCGCTTCCATGAATAAGATCTTTATGTAGGGAAGGAGGCATTTTATACCATTCATACAATTGCACACAAATATCTGCAGTCTCGAAGCAATATGTTTTAAATTTATCACAATTGATCATTCTACCACAAGTTAAAACTTGCAAAATATTATATAATCTTTTGATCAAATGTTCATCTAAACCAGTATATTTTGCAACGGCTTTGGCTTGGGCAAAAATGGAACGAGCTACATTACCAGTGTTGGTTGTTCCAAAACCTTGCTTAACAATATCTACATGTAACGAAAGAATTCATTTGAAAGAATTTTGTATACTTTGTTTCCTTAATTTCTTTAACTGTTTTTCTTCGGCTGTCATCGCTGAACCTTTTCTAAAATCAAGATTATACGCTACGTGTAATAGATACTCCATGAAACGGATCCAACAATGTAGTGTAGAAAGGCCGAATTTGTAGTATTCTTCATTACTTTGAAGACGAGTTCATCTGCACGTCTTTTTTTTGTTTTTTCTGAACCCACTTCGAATGATAGACGTGGACGACATCTATTTACAACAGGTGTCTCAGCTAATTGACTGCCTGCAGTATTATTTAATGAGCTGCTATTTAAATCATCTTTCAGATCGACCACAAAATCCATTTTTAAAAAATGTTCATACCCAGAACAGAAAGCTTTTTTATTTCGCATAACGTTCTTGTTCCTCCACTTCTTAAGATATTGTGGAAAAAAGATGTTCAGTTACTGAAAATAAAAAAGTTGTTCATAACTGAACATCTTTTTTCCACAATTATTTTTTCCACAGTTATGCTGAATAATGTTTTTTATAGATTAGACCAAAAAATACAGGATTTATTGCAGCCCTCCGTTATTGGTGAGCCCTTCACGAGTATTTTAAAAAAAAAACATTGAAATCCGTCAAGATTTGCGCTGTCTAGCGATTTTTGTCCAAATTCGCACACTGTGTGGCGTTTAGACCACCAGTTGAATATTTTAAATACATTTTGCAAGGCACAGTGCTTTGCGTGTCTACCACAACGCAGAGTATTAACTACATTTAGCTTATTTAGGGACTTGATAACCTCGTATTCAGTATCCGGCGTCTCGATGATCACGTCCGCTCTCGTATTTTCATCGAGGAAATCCGCAAGCCAGTCGCGTTTCTGCAGCCCTTTAACGTATACTATATGGGATGTGTCATCTTCTTCGTCGATCGCATCAGCTACAGCTTTCGTAATTAGCTGTTTAGCCATACTGTACGGAACGTCACCAACGTCCCACCGTAGTCCGTGATGTTTTGCCGCCAACCATCGGATGCTTGATTTATCGGATTTTGTAAGAAGATATTGAACTCCCAAAAATATAGTGCGAGAGAATTGTCCCCTTGCATAGGACAGCCACTTCCTTGACTACAAATCTTCCATCGACGATGAACCCATGCAGGTCAACAAATGTTGGCACCACCATTATCGGTACAATTTAGAGGTCCGCTCGCTTTCAAGACAGATGGGAGAATGCAGTTTTTCTCGTAAAGCATCTCGATTTTCATGAAGAAATTTTGTGCGAATTTCACACAGGAGAGGGCGGGCAAGTAGCGTGGCAATTTAATTAATTTTGCGCACCACGTTTGTCAGTGGATTGTATTCAACCACCCGATCGTGCAGAATCAGACAGTAGGCTGTAGTATTTACCGGCACATTCTCTTTACACTCGAATTCTATGCGCACGTCCACGGTGCCATTCTTAATCGACTCATTTTGTCGGGAGTAATCAATCACCACGATGGGGCCAAATTGTAAAAATTCAGCCCCGGCAATGATACCTCGTCGCAACTATGTCCATAATACGATTTACCGAATTGCGTATACATATGATACAAGATGGCATGCTTATTCTTGTCAAGGTCCAAGTTCATGTCATCGTATGGGTAAAATTCGGAGTTGAGAAAAAGTTTTACATCGGTCAATTTACAGCTGTTGAATTTAATAACGTCTTTGCTCATCACATTCCTTCGACCAGTCTGTAAAGCAAGGATCACGCATCGCGGCTTCTCCAGCTGTGCAGATGCCTTCACGGCCCACGAATGCTTGGTTGTGCTCTGTAAGAGAGGATACTCGTACAGATCCCACGATTGAAAACAAATGCTCAGGTTTTGTCCACTTTCCAAAGTACGTAGCAACGATAGCTTATTAATGTCGTTCAGCGTCACATGAGGCATCCGCCATTGTAGTTTAAGTAATTCAATTTCTGGTTCCAACATCGGTGATCCTTTCAGAGCATTGTTGTCGCTGCGCGATCGTATTAAAATCAATTCGTGACGCGCATTAATAATCATGTGTTTGTAGTCCTCGCAAAATCCCAACAAATAGTTAAGTGGGGCGCAAAAATTGAAAAGATTTTTCACTATTAACCCATCGCGTCGTTTCAAGCCCCATCCGGCATTCTCCATATTTTTGTTTTCGTCAGATGTCAGCGATACATAGTTTTTAAGCGTGCTAGTTATTCCAACGTTTCTGTTGCCATCAATCTCCACGCCATTCAGCTCGTATCGAATCTCATCGAATAAAAACGCCACACAATTATTTCCCAATATCACCGTTAACGCATCATTTGCCTTATTTATATTCAATTTCCCCTCCACATAGAGGAAACGTTCACACGGCAATGTGTATAAATCCTGCTGCTGTATCGGTATTCTTATCTCATCGCTGTATCCAAACGTCGTGTTGACGTATGGGTTGTATGTGTGAGTCTCGAGCTTGACGATGCGATCATCATACGTCGGCTTCCTTCCAATGCTTAGAATATCAGCCATTTTTTTCAACTTAAATGCGTGCAATGAATCCCAAAGATTTCAAAAATCAGTTCGCAGCACTGAACCTCTTCTTTTTAGCGTGGTCGAAGCTGTTGCAGTTGTTGATGTTGTAAACAATTTCACTTGGAAGAAACGGATTTCTCGAGTCGTTCAATACAAGCATTTCTTTCGCACCACACATATTATCGTCGTGGCCGTCGTACGTGCAGTCTGATGGTAATCTCTTCACCTCGAAAATCGAGCAATCGTCCGTCTTGATCCATAACGCGTATCGTTAGATCCGTAATGGCCTGTGCGGTGATTGGAAGGTAAATGATCTGTGCGGGCGTTTCCGATAAATTATATCCTGGTGGAACTTTCGCAGAAAATTCATGTATCCTATGTACATGCCTCCCATTGTTGTACGCACCAGCGGTCACGCTACATTCTATGCGAATAATGTTCACGTTCATGATGTTAATTGGATCGTCCGATTTGTGCCATCGTCCTGGTTCTAATACCCGATTCGTCGAGAATCCCAAAAGCGATCCAATGTTATTGGGGTTTGTAAAGTCTACGGCGAACCGGCAGTACAGCTTTCTTTTCATGGTGTTGATGTTGGGATGCAACACTATAGGATACACATCGTTGTCACCGCCATGGATGCCACCGAGATTTTTTTCAGGATACCGCTCGCGTAATCGCTGCTTCAGGTACTTGGCAATGGCGTCTAGTTCGTAGGAGCCGTGGGGAATCGTAATGTATTCATGAATGGTGTCGACGCTGTTGTTGATATCATAGTTTACGAGGAAGTAGAATTTATCGTTGCTCGAGTCGATGTTCGATATTGTGTGATAAGTTTCAAAGGTTGCTAGACCAAGCTCGTAATCATCGTCGCTCAAATCTATGGGTGGAAAGTAGCTCACCGCGAGGGTACTACTCTTGCCGGTTAGAGTGAATGTTAACGACATATTCCGCTCGAACTGCTCGACTAGTACTGCATCAGAGTGGTGGGAAGTCAATCCTTAAATTTGGCACCGATCGTTTGTAGAAAGCGTAGACATAGTTGTCCACAATTTCTCTGATCGTACTTCTGATAAGACATTCGATTGTATTCAATTTTCACAGCATCCTTATCCAGATATTTTACCAATTCCATAGGCGGCCGAAGATTCCAAAAGCTGTCGAAATATATAGCTCGACACCCTCTCTTCGTATACGCCACCCAATGAGTCCCAGGCCCCTCGACATTGTCCAAATTTATGATACCGCTCTCGTTTCGACGTACTCCTCCAGCTGGTAACGCGTTACGCATAAAAACACCTCTAAAGAATGGAATACGCATACGTTTAGCCAACTCTTCCAGTTGTGCATCGTTAGTTACGCCCGCGGGCATTTTTATCTTCTTTTCGGCGTTTTTTTTCGTTTCGATATTCTCTGTCCGCGATTGTATGGTGCGAGATAAAGTCCACGACCTTCCATGGAGCGATTATGGAGTTGCATTTCCTGCAGCTGATGTTGCGCCGCCTTATTATCGTTTACCGTCTTGGCGATCCCCGCCGCTCCACCAGCCAATGATCCGAGAACACCTAGCAGCGGTAGAAGTGGTAATAAACCACCCCGTTTTGCCACCGGATGAATCCGCTTTTGCGATGCTCTCTTTGGAATCCTTTTGCGGGTTTTTGTTTTCCTCCCCATTCCGATTTTCGTCTTGGCCTTCATAGCTGCCCAAACAGCTGTAGCAGCATCTCTTTCACCCAGAGTCAAGTCTCGTGCAACGAAGCGTTTTAGCGCTTTGACAGCGAGAACGTTATCTGCCGCGTGCCTGTCGCCGAGGTCGTTGCGACGCGAATACGCAATATCGTGTTCGCGACACGCTGCGTCCAACGGATTGATGCCTCGATCCCCTGTTGCCATTCGTTTTGCCAGATGAGTTCCTGGGCCGCAAAACTGGTATCCCGGAATATGTAATTCGATAGGTAGCGCGTTTATCGCCCGATTTAACAAACCGCTGCCTTTCTTTACTCTCGTCGGCGACATTCGCTACAGTTTTTAATCAATGGTGCTGGACCGTCGATATGCGTTCGCTGCCAAGGGCGATTATAATGTTCCAGACACCGACGATACTGCTGAACCTCAGAATCGACTTTTATATGCTCAGGGAGTCTGTCCCACAACTGATCAATGTGCCTGTCAAACTCTCGGAGTAGAATAATCTTTGGTATATATTTCAACTGCTCAGAGGTTAGGTCTCGAATAACACAATTATCCGACAGGATCAGAAGCATTTTGAATACTGAACCGTTTTGCTTCGGTGCGGACCTATAAATAGGGCGCTTCGACGTATCAAAATCATTTTTCACAGTTGACGGAGAGGATGCGATTCGTGCGACAACCTGTGACGATACGCGTGACAAATTTTGATGATAAATCGCGAGTGATGTCTTCGAAAACAGGACGCAGACATGGTAGCATGCTGCCAAACACTATCCGCTGCGTCATTTGTGGCCCATCAAATTGCGGAAAGACCAACGTGCTGGTCAGCTTGTTGGAAAGTCCTCACGGCGTCCGCTTCGAGAACGTGTACGTGTACTCCAAGTCGTTGCAACAACCGAAATATCAGTACTTGGAGAATTTATTGACTCCGATAGATGAAATTGGCTACTTTACGTTTTCGAATAACAGTGATGTTATCCCGCCGAGCGAATCGCTTCCGAATTCCATTTTTATCTTTGATGACGTGGCATGCGACAAGCAAGATACGATAAGGGAATACTTTTCAATAGGGCGCCACTCCAACGTTGAATGCTTCTATCTCTGTCAGACGTATCCAAAAATTCCCAAACATCTTATACGCGACAATACGAATCTGCTGATTCTGTTTAAGCAGGATGGTACCAACTGGATACATGTGTACAACGATCATGTAAACACTGATACGTCTTATGAGAATTTCTGCGCTTTGTGTCGTAATTGTTGGCAACGGGAGTATGGTTTCGTGGTAATAGACAAGGATAGTGCGATGTCCAATTTACGTTATAGAAAGGGATTTATCGAGTTTGCCGTACCGTAAGATGGTCAATTGTAGTGTCACGTCCCGGGTGAAGTCTTTAGGAACGATGACATGGAAAAGGGAAAAGTCAGGCGTGAATCTGAAATCCAGCACTCTGAGATTTTTGGGAGGAAATCAGGCGCAAATATTAAATCCGTCACTCTAAGAATTTTACGGAGATCAGGCGCGAATCTATAATCCAACATTCTAATCGACCAGGGAAGGTTTAACAGGTAAATACACACCCGGAGAACACCCGTTATAGTACCTTGTATTTGTTTTGGTTTCGGTAATAGGATTTACCGCTGCATTTATGTAAAATAACCCACGCTTAGTATTTCTGTTGATTGCACGGCTCATGCAGTAGTATGTTTGTAGATATTGGAAGCGCTTTCGCGTCCACGAACGGATATCAGCTGTTGCGGCAGCTTGTTTTGGTTTGGAATCGTTATAACCAAGGATGCACACAATAATTCCAAACGTGATTGAAAACAAATAGGTTTATTAATTTTAAATTGGTACGTTTTTGTTTAAACGATAATTAACCACAATACGAGAATATGAGTATGAAATACAATATACGATAATTAAGTAGAATGATATAAGCAATAGTAATATAAAATGGTATACAAAATAATAAATGATTGCAATAAGCGTTGATATAAAAAAAAACAGTAAGAATAGTAATACAAAATAATAAATGAATAGCAATAAGTTTAGAATGCAATAAGCGTTATTAATACAAAAATATAAATGGTCGCAATATGTTTTAGAATGCAATAAGCGTTATTTATGCTGAGAAATATGAAAGTAATATAATATAGAATGCAATAAGCGTTATTAATACAAAATATAAATGAAAAGCAATAAGCTTTAGAATGCAAAATTAAATAATAATACAAAATAATATGATGAAGGTGATATGCAATGTTAATGGTAATTATAATGTCTTACGATGATTGGTGAATGGTGATTATTGATCACTGATTTGAATCTTTAACGTTAGTAACAAGTAACACTGAATATTATGAATAATCTTCCGTTAAGTAACACTGGATGCTGATTAAGGAAAAATGGATAATGAGCGCTCCGGCCTCTCAGGACCTCGTATTTATTTAGTTTTACAGGAGTGATGCGGGGGTACGCGCGGTAGAGACCTTGACACATTTCAAAATAAGACGCAGTGGGACTTCCGGGGTTTTTATAAACGGTATGGCTATTAATAGACGTATTTATGTCACGTACGTCAAATATTCGTCGCAATTAGGTTTCTGGGGTTTTTATGACTGCGTTAGGAGATACTCAGCTTGTCGAATGGATTTTGGGTGTTTTATAGGAAAAGGGTTAGAGTGGCTTGGACTCTGTGAGTCGTAAAGAGGGGATTGAGACGTGGTCTCGATTTAAGAGGGTTTTGTAACGAGGGGCTTGTTTGAATTCGTTTTGAGAGAAGGATTCGTGTCTCATAGGGCGAATAGGCGAAGGAGTTTTGTACAGATCATTTTGTGTTGGGGACCACTAAGGTACAACATCAAGGTGATCAGCGATTGGGGAGATGGGGTAAGACTTGAGTTTGAGGGACTTTGGTGGAGTGATTTTGACGTTTACGAATAGATTTTGGAATAGAACCGCGCGAAAAATTGTGGGACATCACAGTAGTCAACACGTCGGTGGGAAAGCAGCGTCTACGGTACAGCGATGATTGATATTGATACTCTGGAGATTAAGGATCGCGAGAGAATAGCGAAGGAAATTGCAAAAACCAGCGAAGCCATTCGTCGGAAACATCAGGCTTTGAAGACTGGCAAGATGGAGGAAGATATCGCGTTGGAGAGATACTTTAAACCTATCATCGAACCCCTAAAACATATTGCGGAAAATACCGCAGCGACAGAAGCTGGCACATCACCGCTGATGAGCACAGCCGTTGAAGGGAATGAAACATTAACGCCTAAAAAAATCCATCCGAAAGGGAACACATCGCGCAAGGCAAAGAGGAAACAACACATGCCAGCGGAATATTCACTCGTAACCTCCACATCAGTTCAATCGAAGCGGAACCGGCAGAATGTCAGATCAAACGATTCTCCGGCTCCTCCCACACCAATAACTACATTTCCTAGTGTACAATCGCTCTCAACCAATGATGATGACGTTTTCGAAAATAGTCCCGATGAGTCATTTGTATCATCTATTTGACAGCAACTCGAAACATCCGAGGGACAAGAAACGTTTCGCAACCATTTCGGTCCGCTGGGGCGAAAATACATGAGCGCAATCCTAAGTGGTGATTAGGATATAACAATGGACTGAATAGTGGAACGATGCTGGGAGATAAGGCTTTCGATATAAACAAGCATGATAATATAATCATAGATGGTATAAAATACAGAGGAACACCCGGTCTTTACGAATCGAATATCAAGAGAATTCCCGACGATTCTGTATACACCGATGCCGATAAACCAAAATACAAAAGTATACTGCTGGTGACGAACGCCCACAGACGCGGTCATGGTGCTCAAAATCCCATATTGAGCAACAAGGGACACAAGTACAAATATGTAATTGCACCGCTAATTCCCCGTGCATCGGCTAGTAGAGCAGGGAAAGGTCTAACGGTACCGCGAGTCATGGTGGTAAACGATAACAAGATCGGTTACGTGCACTGGGACGATCCCAACGGATGGTAACAACTCTCACGATCCTGAAATTCTATCGATTATCGAGGAACTCCGCGAGGTAGGCCTCATTATATAAAACAGCGCGCCGATGATGTGCACAGTATGCATCGAGATGCTAATCAACAAATTTGGCTCGAGAAGAGTGGAGCAGCTAGAATGGACTATGACAAATGGAGCGGTTTGCTTCGAAATTCCATGCGAGATAACGCTCTTTGCGTGGCTTGTGCAGATACGACGCGTAGCTCAGCCGGTGGCCGACACCGATGCTGTCAATAAATTATGCATGGAAAAGAGCATTAAACTTTTGAGAGAGCAGCAAGAAGAATTAGAGAGGAAGCTGGTCGTGTTTCAGACAGATATGCTGTCGTTGCAAAACAGCGTTCAAAACATATTGCAGGCGTTGAATTCTATCCCACACTCGGACAACGAAATTCGTAAAATTAAAGAGGCTAGTAGTATGTCTATGCCGATTCTAACCCAGGTCCTCTGAGGCGAGCGCGGGGGCGGGGGGGAAGTGAGGGCGCGCGGGGGAGTGCGGCGGAGGGAAACATGGGCGCGGGGCCTGCGGGGAGTGGAAGACCGGTTGCGCGCGCACGAGCCGCGGAGTGGGGGAAGCCGCGATGATGGAGGGGATCACTCCGGGCCGAGCCGCCGCGGAGACCGGACCCGCCGCCGGAAGGGGGAATGACCCCCGAAAAATCTCTTTCAAACCCTGGCCCACCCAAAATTTTTTTCAGAGGGAGGGGATGACCCCCAAATATTTTTCCAAACCATTATGTGATGGAATTTTCCCCCAACACAGAGAAATAATAATAATTTTATCAGACGATATCGGACAATGTCGGGCAATGTCGGCTTTTTACGAACCGCGTCTTCGGGGAGGGAAAGAGACAGAGCATCATTTTAAAGCTAAAATTCAGAGGAGGGAAAGAGAGAGCAATATTTTAAAGCCAAGAGTATTCTAAAGCGTTCAGATTTAGCGTCGCAGCGTCTCGCGCGATCATGCGTAACTTGAATCCTCTGGAGCAGCCGTGCGGGATGACGTCATTCGGCGGCGCGAAGAACGAAACAGAATTATGCGGCGTCAGCAGAAACGTCGAATCTTAAAATTAGGTGATTAGGAGAGATGGATGAGCACAGGTAAATAAAATGGAGAAATATGTGCTAAAAGATGATAATATATTGTTACAATATAAATATAAATAGAAATATAAATAGAAATAGAATTGCAAAAGTAAAAGTGCGGGATGATGTCATTTGACAGCGCGAAGAATGCTCGAACGAAATAAACGCTGAATCTTAAAATTATGTGAGGAAAGGAGGAGGATGATGGGTAAATAAAATGGTACAATGAAATACGTTTAAGAAATTTTATTTAAAATTAAAAGAATATAATTTAAAATTTTTTCCTACGAGCATCATCCACAATATCATTGATAGCACATGCTACCAGTTCGCAATCGATCAATGAATGCTGTTCGAAGTGTTCGCTTTCAGAAATTAATTTTACATAATCTGTTGGCGCGGTAGCGCTACGTAGAACGTCTACGAAAGTGGCATATTTACTGCTTACAGAGTACATATTTTCAGCTAACCACGTGTACATATGTTCAATGCAATGATTGTACGCGAATAGTTTACACATCGTGGCTTCAGTCATATATATGACAACGCGATTATCGGTGATTTTAATAAGTTGATTATCATGGATACGCGTGAACTCTAGTCGTAAATGATCAATTATAATGTGAGTTTGGGGCGATGTTGCGTTGCTGCGTAATCGTTGGAGTATGTCCACCTCATTTTGTAGCAGGAGCTTCCACGTAGACATTGAAAAGCTTAACTCGCTACCTTTATTGTCGGCTATGGCGATCTCGACGTGACACAAATCCATACCAATGCGAATTCCTATAGTTAGACGTTTATAAGCTGTTGCAGTCAGTGGATAATCACGCCCCAGGATTAAACTCCTATCGTGAAATTGAGAAGTGCATAGCTTTGCAAAAAGTAAAAGTGCAACGTGACGTCATATGGCAGCGCGGAATCTTAAAAATTAGGTGGCGAGGAGAAAGATGGATAAATAAAATGGAGAAATAATGTGTTTAAAAAATTTTATTTAAAATTAAAAGAATATAATTTAACATTTTTTCCTACGAGCAGCAGCTAGAATATCATTGGTACATGCTAACAGTTCGCAATCTACATGATAATCCTCACAGTAATGTTCGCTATCACATATGATTTTAGCAGCACGACGCGCATCTAATGTTTCGCAGACAACATCGCTCTGTTGTAGCACGTTAACAAAATTTTTAAAAATTTCATCTACACTTCATATGCAGTTTCATACAACCGCGGATACCCATAGGCTATACACAGCTCAAGATTAAATAAAAATGTTACTGTGTCCAGTTTGAAATACAGCGACTTATGTAGTGTCGTCTTTACAATTGGAGGCGAGAATCATAGAAAGAATTATGCAGAATCGATAGAAATTGGTGAGGTGAGAAGGAGGGAGACAGGCAAGTAAATAGATTGTAATATATGTAAAATGATTATATATTGTTCCATTAATTAAAAAATAGAAATATAAAAAGAAAAAATATAAAAATAGCATATAAATAGTGTCTCGGCAGAACCATCTCTCTCTCTCTCTCTCTCTCTCTCTCTCTCTCTCTCTCTCTCTCTCTCTCTCTCTCTCTCTCTCTCTCTCACTCTATCAATCTCTTTTTTTTCTCTTTCTTTCTCTTTTTCTCTTCTTCTCTTCTTCACATCAATCGCAAGACAATTTGAACATTCTCGAACAGCTGATGGACTTCCTATTTACTTTTCGCGATATCATACGTACATACATATTCTTCCACACAACACCTCATATACATTCATACACACTCACGCTCTCGTGACCGATCCGAGTGCTCAGTTACACAGAACAGTAATATCTCGAAAACATTCACCGAAAGTGTTACGTATCTATTGTATCGCCTCAATTCTTATCTCTAATTAAACCGCACTATTCTCAACATTTTTGAGTTCTCTCTATACAAATAGAATATAAAAATATGAAATAAAAATATCAAATAAAAAGAAAAATGTAAAAATATAAAAATACAATATAAAAAGAAAAAATATAAAAAATAGAGTATAAATAGAATACACAAATATAAAATAAAAAATAAAAATATAAAAATACAATATAAAAGAAAAAATATAATAATTTAATTTATTGCCCACTTTCGTGTTACAATTTAACGATCATATACTCTTTCCATTTCATTCCCATGATTGCGTCAGTGTAAGTCCTGTCCTTCTAATGTATTCTGCTGTGTCTTAACAATTTTTTCTATTTTACAAGTGTTTCCTAATCTATTATATATTACATAATCTTCTTTTATCACTTTCCTGTTCTTTTATCACTTTCCTGTTCTTCCCATCTTTTTCCATCTCCCTATTATCTCCTGCAGAATAGCCAAGTCTTTCCCTTCTCCTCTAATTACCTCTGTCCAATTCCTACCACTCTTTCCACTTACTTCACATGCTTGAATCACGTGTTTCACTGTTTCTTCCTCTTTCTTACAATGCCTACATACCCTTTCTTCTTTCATTAGCCAATATTTGCATGCCCTTGTTTCACTACCCTGTATGAATCTTCCTATCGTTTCTAATTCTCCTTTTTTCTTTTTCCCACATAAGTATTCCGACCTATCTCCTGGTTTCCTTGCCACCTCTCTTAATTTTCTTAGGAATTTTGACTCCTATACTTTCATCTCTCTTTCTTGTTCTTGGATGTCTTTACTTATCTGCCCTATTTTGGTCCACACTTCTTCCCCATTTAATTTCTCGTTTTCCATTTTTCATTTGACCATCCTCTCCCTTCCAAGAATTTGATTATCATTCTTTCCCTTTTCGTTACATCATTTCCTCTCATTAGTCTTCCCCCACATTCATATCTTATCAATGCTTTATCCGAATTTATTAGCCTCTGTTCAAACTTCATTGCCCTTACTCCAATTTTAATTGCTATGTCATCTCTTCATGTTTCTTTTAACAACCAGTATGTTGGTGTTGATCTCTCCAATTTCATTAACCACCCTATGTATTTCGCCTGCAATTTTTCTATTTCCTCATACCTTCTCCATCCCCATATCTCTGCCCCATACGCCACAGTGCTTCTAACTAGCGCATCAAGCAGTTTAATTCTTCTTTCAAAGTCATCTCTGAATAATCTTTCTCTAATCCCCCCATACTTTTCCTAGTTCGTTGTTCTCTCTCTCTCTCTCTCTCTCTCTCTCTCTCTCTCTCTCTCTCTCACTCTCTCACTGTATAACATAAATATTCAATTTCTCTTCCTCTCTCCATTTTTCTTCATTCCAACAGAATCTTTCCTCTTTTCTTCTTCCTCCAGCTTTCTTGCATATCATTATCTTAGACTTTTGTACATTTAGCTCCAAGCCTTTCTTCTTTATGTATCTCTCGAATCTCTTTATCATATTCGTCAGACCCTATGCATTATTTACCATTAACACAACATCATCCGCGTATGAAATTGTTCAAATTTTCCTTGTACCTATTGCGACTCCTCCTTCAAGTTCTTTGCTCATTTCTTTTCTCCAGGCCTCCAAACGCGACACTGAAAAGTCCTATCAGTTCCTTTTTTCACTCGTTCAGATCGACGTGAGCCAGAACGGTTTGTATCTATATTTATTTAATATATTTTTGTATGAAAGGAATGAATTTATCAATTTTTTTTTGTTTTTGCAATATTCAATAAAAATTGGAATTTTATGTTTATTAAGAATAGGTGTTTACCCTGTGATAATTGTTGGTTGGGCTTCAAATTCTAATTATTCAATATTAGGAGCGATTGTGTCAATTATCACAGTCAGTTTCTTATGAAGTGAGTTTATTTTTAACAATTTTTTCTATAATTTTATTAAATGAAAGTTATTCATTATTAGACTTATATAAATTTCAATATTATATTAAATTTAAAATTCCATCTGCATATCATTTAACATTCCATTTTTCCATTTGTTCTTCTAATCTTCTCCTTAGAATTTCCGCGTATATCTCGTAACCCATGTCCATCAAAGTTATGCCCCTATAGTTCTTAACCATTTCCCTTTCTCCTTTTTTTTTTAACACAGGACTTATTATTCCTTCTTTTCATACTTCCGGAAAGTCCCCTTTCTTCCATGTCCTGTTTATGACCTTTGTTTGATTACCTATATTTATGAAGATGATTGCGACCTCAATGTTGAATTAAGATATAATTTAAATGCAGGAGTTTAAATTTTAAGTCTGTTCGACTTTTAATATCATACATGATTTGAGTTCATATCGACGTGAGATCGGTTTCTATCTATATTTATCTAATAAATTTTTGTATGAAAGGTCTTAATTTATAATTTTTTTAATATATTCCATAAAGATTGGAATTGTATATTTCTTACGAATACGTGTTTACCATGTGATAATTGTTGGTTGGGGGGCAAATTGTAATTATTCAATATTAGGAGCGATTGGGCCATATAATAAAATAAAACAAAATACAATTAAATAAGAAAAAAAATACAATACAATACAGTACAATATAAAAAACAATATAAACATAAAAGAAAAGAGAATATAATAATAAAATAAAAGAAAACACAATTAAATAAGAAATATAATAAAAAAGAATATAATAATGAAATAATAAAATAAAGGAAAATACAATTAAAGAAATATAATAAAAAGAATATAATAATTAAATAAAAGAAAATAAAATAAAATAATGAGAAAAAGAAAATACAATTAAATAATAAGTATAATATAAAAAGAAAAAAATATAAAAATAGAATATTAATAGAATATAAAAACACATTATAAAAAGAAAAATATAATAATATAATTTATTGCCCACTTTTATGTCACAATTTAACGATCGTATACTCTTTCCTTTTCATTCCGGTGATTGTGTCAGTGTAAGTTCTACCCTTCTAATGTGTCCTGATGTGTCTTAACAATTTTTTCTATTTTACAAGTATTTCCTAATCTATTTTATGTTGCATAATATTCTTTTATCTCTTTCCTGCTCTTCCCATCTTTTCCATCTCCCTATTATCTCCTGTAGAATAGCCAAGTTTGTCCCTTCTCCTCTAATTACCTCTTTCCAATTGCTGCCACTCTCTCCACTTACTTCACATGCTTCAATCATGTGTTTCACTGTTTATGCCTCTTTCTTACAAAGCCTACGTATCCTTCCTTCTTTCGATAGCCAATATTTACATGCCCTTGTTTCACTACTCTGTATGAATCTTCATATCCTTTCTAATTCACCTCTCCTTTTTTCCTTTCCCCCCATAAGTATTTCGGCTTATCTCCTGGTTTCCTTGCCACCTCTCTTAATTCTCTTAGGAACATTGACTCTTTTATTTTCATCTCTCTTTCTTGGTCTTGGATGTCTTTACTATATGCTCCATTTTGGTTCACACTTCTGTCCCAAAAAAAATATAAAAATGCCATAAAAAAATATAAAAATAAAACACAATACAATATAAAAAAATATAAATATAAATGAATATAAAAATACAATTAAAATAGAAAATAAAATACAACATAAAAATCAATATAACTATTAAATAAAATAAAATAATATAATAAAAGAAAAGAAAATACAATTAAATATAAAAAAAATATAAATATAAAAGAGAAGAAAATGATATAATGATATAAAAGAAAATATCATTGTATAATAAATATAATAAAAAAAGAATATAATAATCAATATTAAAGAAAATACAATACAATATAAAAAACAATATAAATATAAGTATAAAAGAGAAGAAAATAAAATAATGAAATAAAAGAAAAAATATAAAAATAGTATATAAATAGAATATAAATAGAATATAAATAGAGTGTAAAATATAAAATAAAAAAGAAAAAATATAAAAATTCAGTATAAAAATACAAAAAAAGAAAAAATATAATAATAATTTTATTTATTGCCCACTTTTATGTTTCAATTTAACAATCATATACTCTTTCCACTTCATTCCCATGATTGTATCAGTGTAAAATCGGCTCGACCATATCAATCTGAACGTGTACAGAACGTCTTCGCACCACTTTCAACGTGAATCGAACGTGTATAATACCACTTCGAACGTGAATCGTACCACTTTGAACGTGTATCGAACGTCTATCGTACCTCTTCGAACGCATATCGAACGTCTATCGTACCACTTCGAACGTGTATCGACGTGTATCGTACCACTTCGAACGTGTATCGAACGTCAATCAAACCACATCGAACGTGAAACGAACGTGAATCGAACGTCTACCGTACCACTTCGAACGTGTATCATACCTCTTCGAACGTGTATCGAACGTCAATCGTACCACATCGAACGTTAATCGTACCGCTTTGAACGTGTATTGAACGTCTACCGTACCACTTTCAACGTGTATCGAACGTCAATCGTACCACTTTCAACGTGTATCGAACGTCAATCGTACCACATCGAACGTCAATCGTACCACTTCGAACGTGTATTGGACGTGTAATGAACCACTTCTATTGTCTTAATCTAGCGTACATCACATGTAGGGGATTAGGTTGGGGGAAGGTGAAGAAAAAACATTTTTAATATACATTAAAAAAATTGATTATATTTTATTTACGCCTCTGGTGTTTAGACCACCAGTTGAATATTTTAAATACATTTTGCATGGCACAGTGTTTTGCGTGTCTGCCACATCGCAGAGTATTAATAGCAATAAGAAGATATTGCGGTCCATGATGTTAGTCCTGATATTAGTTCATGATGTGTTGTCGCAATATCTTCTTATTGCTATTAATACTCTGCGATGTGGTAGACACGTAAAACACTGTGCCATGCAAAATGTATTTAAAATATTCAACTGGTGGTCTAAACACCAGAGGCGTAAATAAAATATAATCAATTTTTTTAATGTATATTAAAAATGTTTTTTCTTCACCTTCCCCCAACCTAATCTCCTACATGTGATGTACGCTAGATTAAGACAATAGAAGTGGTTCATTACACGTCCAATACACGTTCGAAGTGGTACGATTGACGTTCGATGTGGTACGATTGACGTTCGATACACGTTGAAAGTGGTACGATTGACGTTCGATACACGTTGAAAGTGGTACGGTAGACGTTCAATACACGTTCAAAGCGGTACGATTGACGTTCGATGTGGTACGATTGACGTTCGATACACGTTCGAAGAGGTACGATACACGTTCGAAGTGGTACGGTAGACGTTCGATTCACGTTCGTTTCACGTTCGATGTGGTTTGTTTGACGTTCGATACACGTTCGAAGTGGTACGATACACGTCGATACACGTTCGAAGTGGTACGATAGACGTTCGATATGCGTTCGAAGAGGTACGATAGACGTTCGATACACGTTCAAAGTGGTATGATTCACGTTCGAAGTGGTATTATACACGTTCGATTCACGTTGAAAGTGGTGCGAAGACGTTCTGTACACGTTCAGATTGATATGGTCGAGCCGATTTTACACTGATACAATCATGGGAATGAAGTGGAAAGAGTATATGATTGTTAAATTGAAACATAAAAGTGGGCAATAAATAAAATTATTATTATATTTTTTCTTTTTTTGTATTTTTATACTGAATTTTTATATTTTTTCTTTTTTATTTTATATTTTACACTCTATTTATATTCTATTTATATTCTATTTATATACTATTTTTATATTTTTTCTTTTATTTCATTATTTTATTTTCTTCTCTTTTATACTTATATTTATATTGTTTTTTATATTGTATTGTATTTTCTTTAATATTGATTATTATATTCTTTTTTTATTATATTTATTATACAATGATACTTTCTTTTATATCATTATATCATTTTCTTCTCTTTTATATTTATATTTTTTTTATATTTAATTGTATTTTCTTTTCTTTTATTATATTATTTTATTTCATTTAATAGTTATATTGATTTTTATGTTGTATTTTATTTTCTATTTTAATTGTATTTTTATATTCATTTATATTTATATTTTTTTATATTGTATTGTGTTTTATTTTTATATTTTTTTATGGCATTTTTATATTTTTTTTGGGACAGAAGTGTGAACCAAAATGGAGCATACAGGGTGTCCCAAAAATGCTGCGGTTCCTTGAAGGGGGTGATTCAGGGGGTGATTGGAAACAACTTTTTCCTTTGCGAAAATGTTCTCCGAGGTTTCGTTAACGAGATATTAACAAAAAGCACCGACCAATCAGAGCCCGAGATTGGAGGCCGAGTTCCCGCGGTAGCGTGGCCGCGCGCCGCGCTGCGACTACGAACAAGCAACTCGGCATGCATCGAAGGAAATTGCAGAGAATGGCAAATGAAAAAGACGTAACAAATAAAATCGAACATTTTGTCATGGTTTGTTTGTCATTTAAAGTGAAAAATGAATAAAGGATAAATGGATGAAAATCATGCGTAACGTAAAAAGACAAATACAAAGGTTTTTTTTAGAAGAATCGAAAATAATAATTACTTGGAGTGAGAGGATAAAGAACACGTAAATTTCCTTTTTTAATAACGTACAAACGAAAAGGTAATGCAACAGGGAACGAGCGAAAAGTGATCGTAGTTCGTTATTGTGATAAAAATCCATAGTTCAATAACGTCCAACCCTGTTGTTGATAATGAATAACTCCGTTTAAAAACTGCGAAAAAAATTTACGTACGGAAATTTGGAGAATTATCACCGGAAATTAGCCATAACCTGCGTTAAATTTAAAAAATAATAGTCGCCAATAATGTACCTAAAACTCACCCTTTCGGAAATTCACCTGCAGCTTGAAAATCTGTGTCACTAGGTCACTGAACCGATCCTGGTCA
Source organism: Andrena marginata (assembly GCA_963932335.1). Lineage (NCBI taxonomy): Eukaryota > Metazoa > Arthropoda > Insecta > Hymenoptera > Andrenidae > Andrena > Andrena marginata. The sequence goes on from OZ010663.1 coordinate 22,279,959, forward strand.
TCGACAGACGCGCCGAATGCACAGCTGATCTCAGGTACACGACGCCATCCAAAGTTAAAGGTCGCAACGTCAAGTGCGTCCGGGTTAATGTACCGAATATTCACTTCACTGCACGGCTACTAACACTGATCACTTAATTTATTTTTCATGGAACGTGTTGTTCCTACGTTATAAAAATTGGTGGAAATGAATTTTTACTTGGCGTTCGGAGCCGTGGGTATTTCCGCGCAAATTCTCACGCTGCAGCACTTGCGTCCTCGTTGTTCGGGGGGTGCAACCAGAACATCGCGTAATACTCTTAAGCACAGAACATTTCTGCGACGTGATTGCTTGCTGACTGACAAGATTTTTTCCAAGCGACTTCTTCTACCCTCAAATAGTTTCTCTCGTGCCATTATGAGTTGACCCCCACCAGGCCAAGAGGCTTCAGGTAAAAAGAAGCCAGCATATTTTCGAAACACACGTGCTTCGCAGAAGTGCAACGAACGGACTATCGTGCACTTTTACAAAAGTCCGCGTTCCGTCCTTTTACTGCCAATGTACTCATTGCTTCGAGGTAGGCAGCAGACACCACGTGTTTCGGTTCGAAAGGGGCGGAAGAGAAGAGAAACAGAAAGTCTTCGAGTTGCTATAAAGAAAAAAATCCTGTTTCCAGTTACCATTTTCCGATACTCTGAGTTCACGTCTGCTACGAGGCGGAACCAACTAAGCCATAAATTACCCAAAACTGTAGGAAACCGTTGTCTACCGTCGACTAGTGGGACAGTACGGTCATAAACCGCGACCCTAGCGAAATGCTCTGCGTCGACGAATTCCGTGCGAGTGAAGCCTTGGGGAGGAGATACTGCTGTGAAGAGGACCTCTTTAGGACAGTGGCCGTTTGGGAGGGATGCACGTGGTGTCTGCTGCCTACCTCGAAGCAATGGGTACATTAGCAGTAAAAGGACGGAACGCGGAGTTTTGTAAAAGTGCACGATAGTCCGTTCGTTGCACTTCTGCGAAGCACGTGTGTTTCGAAAATGTGCTGGCTTCTTTCTACCTGAAGCCTCTTGGTCTGGTGGGGGGTCAACTCATAATGGAACGAGAGAAACTATTTGAGGGTAGAAGAAGTCGCTTCGTAAAAATCTTGTCAGTCAGCAAGCAATCACGTCGCAGAAATGTTCTCTGCTCAAGAGTATTACGCGATGTTCTGGTTGCACCCCCCCGAACAACGAGGACGCAGTGCTGCAGCGTGAGAATTTGCGCGGAAATACCCACGGCTCCGAACGCCAAGTAAAATTCATTTCCACCAATTTTTATAACGTAGGAACAACACGTTCCATGAAAAATAAATTAAGTGATCAGTGTTAGTAGCCGTGCAGTGAAGTGAATATTCGGTACGTTGACCTGGACGCACCTGACATTGCGACCCTTAACTTTCGGTAGTGTCGTATACCTGGGACCAGCTGTGCACTGAGCTCGTCCATCGATGACCAGGATTGGTTCAGTGACCCTGTGACACAGATTTTCAAGCTGCAGGTGAATTTCTAACAAGGGTGAGTTTTAGTTACTTTATTGGTGATCATTCATTTTTAAATTTAACGCAAACGATGGCTTATTTCCGGCGATAATTCTCCAAATTCCCATACGAAAATATTTATTCGGGCTTTTTAAACAGACTTATTCGTTATCACCAACAGTGCTGGCCGTTATTGAATTACGGATTTTTATCACAATAACGAACTACTATTATTTTTCGTTAATTTCCTGTTACATTACCTTTTCGTGGCTACGTTATTAACACAAGAAAATTTACGTATTCCTTATCCTCCCACTTCAAATAATTATTATTTTCGAATCTTCTAAAAAAAACTGCGTATTCGTCTTTTTAGGTTGCACGCGATTTTCATCCATTTATCCTTTATTCATTATTCACTTTAAATGACGAACAAACCATGACAACATGTTCGAGTTTATTTGTTACGTCTTTTTCATTTGCCATTCTGTGCAATTTCCTTCGATGCATGCCGAGTTGCTTGTTCGCAGTCGCAGCGCGGCGCGCGGCCACGCTAGCGCGGGAACTCGGCCGCCAATCTCGGGCTCTGATTGGTCGGTGCTTTTTGTTAATATCTCGTTAACGAAACCTCGGAGAACATTTTCGCAAAGGAAAAAGTTGTTTGCTATCACCCCCCGAATCACCCCCTTTAAGGACCCGCAGCATTTTTGGGACACCCTGTATAGTAAAGACATCCAAGACCAAGAAAGAGAGATGAAAATAAAAGAGTCAATGTTCCTAAGAGAATTAAGAGAGGTGGCAAGGAAACCAGGAGATAAGCCGAAATACTTATGGGGGGAAAGGAAAAAAGGAGAGGTGAATTAGAAAGGATATGAAGATTCATACAGAGTAGTGAAACAAGGGCATGTAAATATTGGCTATCGAAAGAAGGAAGGATACGTAGGCTTTGTAAGAAAGAGGCATAAACAGTGAAACACATGATTGAAGCATGTGAAGTAAGTGGAGAGAGTGGCAGCAATTGGAAAGAGGTAATTAGAGGAGAAGGGACAAACTTGGCTATTCTACAGGAGATAATAGGGAGATGGAAAAGATGGGAAGAGCAGGAAAGAGATAAAAGAATATTATGCAACATAAAATAGATTAGGAAATACTTGTAGAATAGAAAAAATTGTTAAGACACATCAGGACACATTAGAAGGGTAGAACTTACACTGACACAATCACCGGAATGAAAAGGAAAGAGTATACGATCGTTAAATTGTGACATAAAAGTGGGCAATAAATTATATTATTATATTTTTCTTTTTATAATGTGTTTTTATATTCTATTAATATTCTATTTTTATATTTTTTTCTTTTTATATTATACTTATTATTTAATTGTATTTTCTTTTTCTCATTATTTTATTTTATTTTCTTTTATTTAATTATTATATTCTTTTTATTATATTTCTTTAATTGTATTTTCCTTTATTTTATTATTTCATTATTATATTCTTTTTTATTATATTTCTTATTTAATTGTGTTTTCTTTTATTTTATTATTATATTCTCTTTTCTTTTATGTTTATATTGTTTTTTATATTGTACTGTATTGTATTGTATTTTTTTTTCTTATTTAATTGTATTTTGTTTTATTTTATTATATGGCCCAATCGCTCCTAATATTGAATAATTACAATTTGCCCCCCAACCAACAATTATCACATGGTAAACACGTATTCGTAAGAAATATACAATTCCAATCTTTATGGAATATATTAAAAAAATTATAAATTAAGACCTTTCATACAAAAATTTATTAGATAAATATAGATAGAAACCGATCTCACGTCGATATGAACTCAAATCATGTATGATATTAAAAGTCGAACAGACTTAAAATTTAAACTCCTGCATTTAAATTATATCTTAATTCAACATTGAGGTCGCAATCATCTTCATAAATATAGGTAATCAAACAAAGGTCATAAACAGGACATGGAAGAAAGGGGACTTTCCGGAAGTATGAAAAGAAGGAATAATAAGTCCTGATGAGACATGGGTTACGAGATATACGCGGAAATTCTAAGGAGAAGATTAGAAGAACAAATGGAAAAATGGAATGTTAAATGATATGCAGATGGAATTTTAAATTTAATATAATATTGAAATTTATATAAGTCTAATAATGAATAACTTTCATTTAATAAAATTATAGAAAAAATTGTTAAAAATAAACTCACTTCATAAGAAACTGACTGTGATAATTGACACAATCGCTCCTAATATTGAATAATTAGAATTTGAAGCCCAACCAACAATTATCACAGGGTAAACACCTATTCTTAATAAACATAAAATTCCAATTTTTATTGAATATTGCAAAAACAAAAAAAAATTGATAAATTCATTCCTTTCATACAAAAATATATTAAATAAATATAGATACAAACCGTTCTGGCTCACGTCGATCTGAACGAGTGAAAAAAGGAACTGATAGGACTTTTCAGTGTCGCGTTTGGAGGCCTGGAGAAAAGAAATGAGCAAAGAACTTGAAGGAGGAGTCGCAATAGGTACAAGGAAAATTTGAACAATTTCATACGCGGATGATGTTGTGTTAATGGTAAATAATGCATAGGGTCTGACGAATATGATAAAGAGATTCGAGAGATACATAAAGAAGAAAGGCTTGGAGCTAAATGTACAAAAGTCTAAGATAATGATATGCAAGAAAGCTGGAGGAAGAAGAAAAGAGGAAAGATTCTGTTGGAATGAAGAAAAATGGAGAGAGGAAGAGAAATTGAATATTTATGTTATACAGTGAGAGAGTGAGAGAGAGAGAGAGAGAGAGAGAGAGAGAGAGAGAGAGAACAACGAACTAGGAAAAGTATGGGGGGATTAGAGAAAGATTATTCAGAGATGACTTTGAAAGAAGAATTAAACTGCTTGATGCGCTAGTTAGAAGCACTGTGGCGTATGGGGCAGAGATATGGGGATGGAGAAGGTATGAGGAAATAGAAAAATTGCAGGCGAAATACATAGGGTGGTTAATGAAATTGGAGAGATCAACACCAACATACTGGTTGTTAAAAGAAACATGAAGAGATGACATAGCAATTAAAATTGGAGTAAGGGCAATGAAGTTTGAACAGAGGCTAATAAATTCGGATAAAGCATTGATAAGATATGAATGTGGGGGAAGACTAATGAGAGGAAATGATGTAACGAAAAGGGAAAGAATGATAATCAAATTCTTGGAAGGGAGAGGATGGTCAAATGAAAAATGGAAAACGAGAAATTAAATGGGGAAGAAGTGTGGACCAAAATAGGGCAGATAAGTAAAGACATCCAAGAACAAGAAAGAGAGATGAAAGTATAGGAGTCAAAATTCCTAAGAAAATTAAGAGAGGTGGCAAGGAAACCAGGAGATAGGTCGGAATACTTATGTGGGAAAAAGAAAAAAGGAGAATTAGAAACGATAGGAAGATTCATACAGGGTAGTGAAACAAGGGCATGCAAATATTGGCTAATGAAAGAAGAAAGGGTATGTAGGCATTGTAAGAAAGAGGAAGAAACAGTGAAACACGTGATTCAAGCATGTGAAGTAAGTGGAAAGAGTGGTAGGAATTGGACAGAGGTAATTAGAGGAGAAGGGAAAGACTTGGCTATTCTGCAGGAGATAATAGGGAGATGGAAAAAGATGGGAAGAACAGGAAAGTGATAAAAGAACAGGAAAGTGATAAAAGAAGATTATGTAATATATAATAGATTAGGAAACACTTGTAAAATAGAAAAAATTGTTAAGACACAGCAGAATACATTAGAAGGACAGGACTTACACTGACGCAATCATGGGAATGAAATGGAAAGAGTATATGATCGTTAAATTGTAACACGAAAGTGGGCAATAAATTAAATTATTATATTTTTTCTTTTATATTGTATTTTTATATTTTTATTTTTTATTTTATATTTGTGTATTCTATTTATACTCTATTTTTTATATTTTTTCTTTTTATATTGTATTTTTATATTTTTACATTTTTCTTTTTATTTGATATTTTTATTTCATATTTTTATATTCTATTTGTATAGAGAGAACTCAAAAATGTTGAGAATAGTGCGGTTTAATTAGAGATAAGAATTGAGGCGATACAATAGATACGTAACACTTTCGGTGAATGTTTTCGAGATATTACTGTTCTGTGTAACTGAGCACTCGGATCGGTCACGAGAGCGTGAGTGTGTATGAATGTATATGAGGTGTTGTGTGGAAGAATATGTATGTACGTATGATATCGCGAAAAGTAAATAGGAAGTCCATCAGCTGTTCGAGAATGTTCAAATTGTCTTGCGATTGATGTGAAGAAGAGAAGAAGAGAAAAAGAGAAAGAAAGAGAAAAAAAAGAGATTGATAGAGTGAGAGAGAGAGAGAGAGAGAGAGAGAGAGAGAGAGAGAGAGAGAGAGAGAGAGAGAGAGAGAGAGATGGTTCTGCCGAGACACTATTTATATGCTATTTTTATATTTTTTCTTTTTATATTTCTATTTTTTAATTAATGGAACAATATATAATCATTTTACATATATTACAATCTATTTACTTGCCTGTCTCCCTCCTTCTCACCTCACCAATTTCTATCGATTCTGCATAATTCTTTCTATGATTCTCGCCTCCAATTGTAAAGACGACACTACATAAGTCGCTGTATTTCAAACTGGACACAGTAACATTTTTATTTAATCTTGAGCTGTGTATAGCCTATGGGTATCCGCGGTTGTATGAAACTGCATATGAAGTGTAGATGAAATTTTTAAAAATTTTGTTAACGTGCTACAACAGAGCGATGTTGTCTGCGAAACATTAGATGCGCGTCGTGCTGCTAAAATCATATGTGATAGCGAACATTACTGTGAGGATTATCATGTAGATTGCGAACTGTTAGCATGTACCAATGATATTCTAGCTGCTGCTCGTAGGAAAAAATGTTAAATTATATTCTTTTAATTTTAAATAAAATTTTTTAAACACATTATTTCTCCATTTTATTTATCCATCTTTCTCCTCGCCACCTAATTTTTAAGATTCCGCGCTGCCATATGACGTCACGTTGCACTTTTACTTTTTGCAAAGCTATGCACTTCTCAATTTCACGATAGGAGTTTAATCCTGGGGCGTGATTATCCACTGACTGCAACAGCTTATAAACGTCTAACTATAGGAATTCGCATTGGTATGGATTTGTGTCACGTCGAGATCGCCATAGCCGACAATAAAGGTAGCGAGTTAAGCTTTTCAATGTCTACGTGGAAGCTCCTGCTACAAAATGAGGTGGACATACTCCAACGATTACGCAGCAACGCAACATCGCCCCAAACTCACATTATAATTGATCATTTACGACTAGAGTTCACGCGTATCCATGATAATCAACTTATTAAAATCACCGATAATCGCGTTGTCATATATATGACTGAAGCCACGATGTGTAAACTATTCGCGTACAATCATTGCATTGAACATATGTACACGTGGTTAGCTGAAAATATGTACTCTGTAAGCAGTAAATATGCCACTTTCGTAGACGTTCTACGTAGCGCTACCGCGCCAACAGATTATGTAAAATTAATTTCTGAAAGCGAACACTTCGAACAGCATTCATTGATCGATTGCGAACTGGTAGCATGTGCTATCAATGATATTGTGGATGATGCTCGTAGGAAAAAATTTTAAATTATATTCTTTTAATTTTAAATAAAATTTCTTAAACGTATTTCATTGTACCATTTTATTTACCCATCATCCTCCTCCTTTCCTCACATAATTTTAAGATTCAGCGTTTATTTCGTTCGAGCATTCTTCGCGCTGTCAAATGACATCATCCCGCACTTTTACTTTTGCAATTCTATTTCTATTTATATTTCTATTTATATTTATATTGTAACAATATATTATCATCTTTTAGCACATATTTCTCCATTTTATTTACCTGTGCTCATCCATCTCTCCTAATCACCTAATTTTAAGATTCGACGTTTCTGCTGACGCCGCATAATTCTGTTTCGTTCTTCGCGCCGCCGAATGACGTCATCCCGCACGGCTGCTCCAGAGGATTCAAGTTACGCATGATCGCGCGAGACGCTGCGACGCTAAATCTGAACGCTTTAGAATACTCTTGGCTTTAAAATATTGCTCTCTCTTTCCCTCCTCTGAATTTTAGCTTTAAAATGATGCTCTGTCTCTTTCCCTCCCCGAAGACGCGGTTCGTAAAAAGCCGACATTGCCCGACATTGTCCGATATCGTCTGATAAAATTATTATTATTTCTCTGTGTTGGGGGAAAATTCCATCACATAATGGTTTGGAAAAATATTTGGGGGTCATCCCCTCCCTCTGAAAAAAATTTTGGGTGGGCCAGGGTTTGAAAGAGATTTTTCGGGGGTCATTCCCCCTTCCGGCGGCGGGTCCGGTCTCCGCGGCGGCTCGGCCCGGAGTGATCCCCTCCATCATCGCGGCTTCCCCCACTCCGCGGCTCGTGCGCGCGCAACCGGTCTTCCACTCCCCGCAGGCCCCGCGCCCATGTTTCCCTCCGCCGCACTCCCCCGCGCGCCCTCACTTCCCCCCCGCCCCCGCGCTCCCCTCAGAGAACCTGGGTTAGAATCGGCATAGACATACTACTGAGGCTATAACCGCTTTTGCTACGGAGCAGCAACTTGTCCAGAATTTTCTCGGACCGACGGGAAGGGCTTAATACACGTACCCGATAATTATCTGGATCACATCATTCGTGTTCAAGACACCTCTGCGATCAAACATGCAGCCATTATCGAAATCCAAGAGTAAAGATGAAAACCATGGCCACAACAAGCGACAAGTCGTTGAGGAATTGCATGCTTCAGCTCGAAGACATTTTCCGCGGAGACGTGTCATAGTGCACGGATACGATGATCTGTGTCAAGCTGACATTGTAGAAATGCGTCCACACTCGCAGTTCAACCAGGGTCACCACTACATACTCAACGTCATCGATGTGCTGAGCAAGTATGCATGGGCGATGCCGCTCAAGACTAAAAGTGGCGTTGAAGTGACTAAAGCGTTCGCAAATATATTTAGAGATCGATATCCGAAAAATTTGCAAACCGATCAAGGAAATGAATTTTACAACGCCGATGTGCAGAAACTCTTGACAAAGCACGACATTAATCATTATTCGACGTATTCGGTGATGAAGGCTTCCGTCGTAGAACGATTCAATCAAACTTTGAAGAACAATACGTGGAAATTGTTTACGCTCAATGGAACCTATAGATGGACCGATGCGCTATCGCGTCTGCTTGCAGAGTATAACGCACGAAAATACAGAACTATCAGAATGCGTCCTTGCGATGTTACCCCTGCGATCGCCGACATGCTGCTAGCCACCGTATACAGCAACATAAAGATCGCTGCTCCAGCGAGATTCAAGTTGGGCGAGTTTGTGCACGTGTGCAAATTTAAAACCATCTTCGATAAAGGCTATACGCCGAATTGGACAACGGAGGTGTTCAAGATAGCCAAAGTACAAGCAACTAATCCTGCAACGTATCTACTCGTCGATTCCTGTGGAAAACCCGTTGCTGGAGCATTCTATGAACACCAGCTGCAACGCGTCACAGATCCTGATGTGTATCTAGTGGAAAAAGTGTTGCGTAGAAAGGGGGATAAGGTGTACGTCAAGTGGCTGGGGTTTGATAAATCACACAATTCTTGGATAAATGAAAATAATGTATTGTAAAATAATAATACATGGTTCAATAAATACAATGATACTGTCACGTCCCGCTACGTGGAGTTTAATATTAATTAACCTTTTAAATCATTCAAACTTACTATTTCGTACTTTGGTATATTATAAGCACCTCAAATAAGAGTTTAATATTAATTAACCTTTTAAATCATTCAAACTTACTATTTCGCACTTTGGTATATTATAACCACCTCAATATAATACATAGCCGAAAATGCATTATAATCAAAACTCGCGATAAGAAAACCAAGTCCAGAATCATCAAACGGCAACAGTGAGCAGGAGAACCAGCACGGCGGAAGTAGTAGGGCTCTTACTTTTCGCGAGTTTCCGGTTACCCGGGTACCCGGTGAACCGGGTCCTACCCGGTTACCCGGGCGTAACCCGGGTCTGCGGGTAATACGGTTACGATTACCCGATACTCGTGTTATACGGGTAATCGACGAAATACCGGTAAAAAATATAATTACTAATGAACAACACAATTAAAAAGATATTGTTGACCTCGTTGTTTAAGCTAAAATGTGTGACCGTACTTAACGAAAAACAATAGTATTAGTTTCAGTTTTTTACTTACATACTACAATTTTTTGCATAATATACATATAAGTCAAGTGTAATGTTTATCACGATCCACTGCAATAACTGGTTAACTTTATTTCGTCGATTACACAGTTCGACAAAATTTGACTTTTTTCGGACTTGTAACATTCGTTAGCCGTTTCTTATAGGTTTTCGAGCACTGAAAACGAATCCGCAAACCATTTTTGCCATCACCTCCAATTTTTGAGAAATTCGATTTTTATTATTTTTATTATTATTATTATTATTATTATTATTATTATTATTATTATTATTATTATTATTATTATTATTATTATTATTATTATTATTATTATTATTATTATTATTATTATTATTATTATTATTATTATTATTATTATTATTATTATTATTATTATTATTATTATTATTATTATTATTATTATTATTATTATAATGCATATTTGCGCAAACAGTAGTGAATAATTATTACTGTCTCGACACAAAAGATGTTCAAAGTTTAAAATTTCAGTTTTTTTTTTCAAAATCGAAATCTTCAAAACCTGAGGACGGTTTTTTGAAACCGTCAAAAACGGTTTGCGAATTCATTTTCAGCGCTCGAAAACCTATAATAAACGGCTATTGAATGTTACAAGTCCAGATGGCTGTCGAACTGTGTTACCCGTATCATACGAGTATCGAGTACCCGTAACCGTATTACCCGCAGACCCTGGTGTCGCCCGGGTAACCGGGTATCACCCGGTTAACCGAGTACCCGGGTCCCCGGGTATCAAGAGCCCTAGGAGGTAGCCACACACCAACTAGCTGCACACCAGCTAGCCAACCGCGCACACACCAAGGGGACCAGTAGACGCCAGCTGATGGGTCAGAGGCCCCTTCCGCCAGCGGACCAGACACCTTCAAGAAGCTGCGCTCATGATCATCGCCACAAATTTGCCCTCCCTTTATATCCCGTAAATCGAGTTCCAATACGGAACCGACGAATATTAACTTCAATCCCTAGTATGTGGGCTGAATGAAACCAATCGTACAGAACACATCGAAAACGCAATAGCGTAAACATCTAAAAATGAATTAAAATAAGATTTTAACTATCGACGCTGCTGAGAGGTTCGTATAACGGCAGAAATACGTCTTAAGTAAGTCAGAAGACACTGAAATAGGCGCGCAATAGCTCAAATTCTGCAGTAAACAAAACTCTCGGATAGCCCGCTGGAAAGAATTCTTCAGGTGGATCCCACGGCAGATGATTGGAAGATTTCGTCTCCCACCGTCTAAATTGTCATGTGACAAACCTGGAGAAGGAGTGATCGACAACCTTATAAAAAGGGACTGACCACCCGCGGAGAATTATTACTATCCAGAATAATTAATATTCATTATCCTTTTGGATCTACGACAAAAAGTTAAGTTAAAAAGTGTTAAAATCTACGACATTGACAATAAAAGTGTTAGTGAAAGAACAAATAAGTGAGTGAAGTTTACCTAAGTTTTCCCATTTCCTTACCTCAGACATTGACACTTTTCTTATAATAATTTTATAAATCGAAAAATATGAATGAAGTTTGATCGTGATTTGCACTTGTCAAAGATGAAACTCATAAGCAGGACAGCCGCCCACGGTGTCATCGGGTATCAAGTGTAAAATGCGATTTCCGCGATTAATAACTATCATTAAATGTTCTTAAATGTTCGGAATTTGTTTTACACTGACGGTGATGCTCGTAAGCAGGACAGTTGCCCACGGTGTCACCAAACAGTGGTTGCAAAGAGCGACCCGCGTAATCAATTAACCGACCGAATTTGTTTAATGCACGATCATGTTTTGCGTCTGTCAAAAGTGACAGCTATAAGCAGGACAGCTGCCCACGGTGTCACTGGAAATTAGACGTAAACCATGATCCACGGATGAAAGAAATTTTAAATCAAATATATTTCCTACATAAAAGGTGGCGATGCCTAGAGGCCACCGAGCCGGCAGAAAATACCAATTAAGAAAATTAGCATTCGCCTTCCGAAACGCGCCAGCGGAAAACATATATTTTGGAGCCCCTGCGCAGCCGGCTGTTATACGAACAACCAATCACCAACCCTTCGGGAAGCTGGTCGAAGTGGGACCGTGGGCAGTGCCCAAATCACCAGAAACGCCGGAAATTGACGGAAAGGTAGGTAATATAATATTCAGTATCAATACCTTAAAAGTTGTACTCAACTATCCCAGAGCGTAAGTCCCTTGACTAGTTCGAAAGCGGGTCAAAAATGTAAACTCCTTTAAAAATCGCGGCCTAAATAAGAAGTAGGGACGTAACAGATACATATATGTAAATGTGTGAACAATTCTTATTTTTTTTACACATTAATTCCGCTATTTATATGAACGAGTCAATAAATACAATGATACATATATGTAAATGTGTGAACAATTCTTATTTTTTTTACACATTAATTCCGCTATTCATATGAATGAGTTAATAAATACAATAATACATATGCATGAGTGAACGAGTTAATAAATACAATAATAATTTCTATACAGTTGCAAGCAATTTCCATACATTTGCGAACAATTTTATATTATACAATAAATACAATAATTTCTATTTTACAATGGAATTTGGTAATGTCCCCAGGGCAGAGTGTCGGTCGAATCGGGTACGATATGCCACTTGTCGTCGTATGGATTTAGAGCGATTTTAGATTCCGAAATGGTGTACACTTTATGCAATTTAGACCGTATGCATGGTTGTCTGCGAACCATTTCGATCTCCCTGTGCAAACACTGCGCGTAGTCGTCGAAAGTTATCGTTCTGGCTATGACGTTGGTCTTGACGCCTTTCGCCTTTTTCGTATCTTTTTTTCCGTCTACGCGAAGTGCATACATTTTCGCTCTAAGACCTACGAATTCGGTCATTATCGCACCGTTATTTTCGTCCTTCATCAGCTCTGGAACCTTCTTATTTACGCGCGGCATATTATATGCATTGTCGATAGGATAATCGCTTGTGTCGAATCCACCGATATTGTGTTTCATGGTCTCGTAGATATCGTCGCATCGAATATGATAAATGAGACTGTCTGTGTCTCTGTATAGAATTTTACAATTTTGCCCGTGCTTGGGAGACATGTACTCGTGGTGAAATTCATACAAACAAATTTTTTATATGTCTAGAATGCACATACCCACGTATATCGGTTTCTTGAATTTCACCTCGAGTTTTCGCAATTCCACAGCTATTAAATTTTCCGAAAAAACACTTCTGCTGTGGAAATTCGGTTTCGCGATCATTGCCTCCGTGCCATGTCGCCCTTCCCAATGAGTCAAAAGTTTTACATCCACATGATTTCGTACATTTTCCATAGTTTCACCCAATACGGCGTTGTCCATCAATTTGTACAAATTTTTTTAAAAATCATTTGTCGCGCTTGTTCTAAACCGTGTATTGAGTTCGATGTAATCGCGGAGCCAGGGAGATTGAGCGAATTGAAGCACGCGGTGTATCTTTGTAATACGAAGCCCGTGACGCATGCACTGCTGCAGGTTGCGATAATGAATAACGTAACGCTGCTTATCATATACCGTCGCGAGTAATTTGTACTGTCTGCTGCCAGGTGGTTTGGCACGCGTCGGGCAGAACGGTAGATCGGCTTGAATGTCGTGCAGACGTTGTGGATATTCCAGATCTACCTCGAGAATGTACCCCTTGGGCGAATCGACACCGATTGAAGACACGTCAAAATTTGCAGCATCTTCAACCCATTGAAATTTAGCGTATGGTAGGGGCTGACACATTGCCCATCCATACAAATTGTTCCCGTCAAAGTATATCAAGTACGATGACTCTTCCGATGTGTCGTAAGATGGCATGTACTTGTTATTGGCATGTGCGTATCTTCCGGAACATTGGCTTAAACCCCCACGTATACCGCGTTCGATAAACATGATCATATCGACGTCGGTGAGCAATTCGAATATAATTTTGGTATGTTTTAGCATCGCATCCCAGGTGAAACCAGGTAGAGTATAATAATGTGCTGAATCTAGTCCGTAACTCTTAATACAACTTTCGCGAAAATTTTCAAAAATATCTGCCAATAACAAGACATCAGTTTTCAAATACAAGTCGCTGTATTCGCCCAAGGTTCTAGTCCCGAAACGCTGCCAGACAGTCTCGGCATGTGCGTAATCGGTCTCGGATACAGTCTCACCCGTTAGCGAACTGTAGAATGACTCGCGCGGCGGTAAGCGTGGATCCTGCAGCTTGTTCACGCAATCAAGGTATTCGTACTGAAAGACTCCCTTTTGCGTCAATAAATTGAAATCTTCGGTGGATAATGTTTCAAATTCGGATCGTAAAATTTTTAATTGATCTGTGCTAAGAAAAGATGCTAATTTGTCGAGACAGGTGTTAAGGTATGAATCGATGAATCGCAATTTAATACAATTTCGCGAGTCTGAGTCAGCCGTATCCTCAACATTTTTTGTGAATAAAATATACTTTTCTTTCGTTATGGGCAATACATCAACGTGACCTTCGAAAGCGGTAGCTATTTCCTCAATAATGAAATGTGAATCATAGCCGGATAAATTATGAAATACTATGGGGATGTAAAACGCATTTTTATAATTTAAATTGTACTCCGAATGTGCTGGGCCTCTAAACCGTCCGGACAGATGGCAATGATCGCGAACTCGTACATCATCAGTCTTAAATGGCTCTTCGCAAATGTGGCAATGTATTGCATTGCGAAATGCCGTCAACTCTTCGGGAGTTAAATCAAGCATTTGAGTGTTACTGGTCAAGATGGCTTTGGCGAAGTTTGCAAATTTTTTAAGTTCATCGACAAACCACGAAACATAATCCGCGTCGCGGCGACATCGATACGTCGATAGCGATGTATCGTACGCACAATGCATATAATAGGCAATGCTATGCACTTTATGGTGCTGATACGCGCGCAATTTATTATCTATATCACCCATTCGGTGGCTGTCCTCTGTTTTTTCAATGATGCACTCGAGATCGGCGTACACCACGAAGGGGAGCCGCTCCTTCGTGCAGTGATTACTGAAGCTGAGGAGATTGTTGCCTTCGCTGGGCAGCAGGATGGCACAATCGTTCATCTTGCCGCAGTCCAGCGAATGAATCTCCAACTTCGCGGCGGATCCGAAATAGTGCATGCATCTGTAAACCCAAAAAATTTTTATTTAATTTTTTTCACGACACATTTCAACATTTCATAAGTTTATATACGTACCGGTCGCAGATGAATTTCTTTTCCTTGTGCCTGCTCAGCTGCGTGCTCACCAGCCGGGACAAATTCTTGATCCATACAAAGTGCCCTACATCGCCATGCTTTCGATTTAGCGTGTAGAGCAGTTTGACATGTCGATCCCTCTTTTGGCTGGTGAGGCGCAACGGAAAGATTGTCGACCCTTTCTCCGTCTTCTCCATCTCGAAGGTGTAGACGTTGACGGAGACGCTGTTCAACCGCTCAAACTTCCCGATATGCTCCAGAGACATTGGGAACTCAATGCCCTGGAGATTTAACGTGGAAGCATAGTGCGGGTATGAACTTGGGCGATCGGCGTGTCGTTCGGCAGGATGGAGAGCGGCAACCACTGCCTATGCGGAACACGCATTGTCGGGGGGTTGCACACTGATCGTTACATTGTTCAACAATAAATCCTGTGGCAACTTGTGGTGGCACCCCGCGCGCAGCGGATTGTACTTGTTGACATTGACGGTCAGATTCATGATTCTCGTCAATGCCCATCCGCTGTCGCGTTCCTGGGTTCGATGACGCATCGCTGATACCATTCCTGCAGATAGGATGTGCTGAAGAGTTCACAGTTCCGGGTTTTGATGTTTTTACAAGCATGCTTGTCACCCGTCACAAATTCACCGTTAAACACAGTGTTCACTTTGAGGTTTCGATGTTTCCTCAAAGCACCCCGCACCTGCTCCAACACGATGGTCGCCGCATCTTGGACGAAGTTGCGTGGCTCTATGTAATTCGAATTGAGCACGGCACCAATTAATACGCGGGTATCGAAAGCAGTGTGTATTTCGCGCCACAAAAGTCCTGTGCTGGAATGTCCCGCACCTTTGCGTACGAAACGGCCGCGTAACGAATGTTTCAGTCCTTCGAGCTGCGCGATTCGCGCAACCAACGATTGTCGAACACCGATCGATAATCGAGGACGTTTTACGCGGCTGTGTTCTTCCAACGATTCGATACACTCGTTGCACTGTTCTTCCCACGCGAGGTATTCTTCCCGCGAAATCAATCGTGCAGATTGATCCATGAATTGGCGGGTTACTTGCGCGAGTTCTCCCATGGTCATAAATGGAATGTATATGTCTTTTCCTCGCAACACGTTGCAACGATTTGAGGCTTTGTGCAGTTTACAGCGCGCTTTTATTGTTGGTACAACGATTTAGTTTCTGCTGATACAGCATAATTCTTTCCATGATTCACGCGTATGACGAATTAGCGCACAAGATCATTCGACACAGTTTCTGCTGACTCCGCATAATTCAAAGATTCGACGTTCCCAAAAGTATTATATTACGTTCAACACGTGTCGATACTTTTATCCTTGAGGATGGGACTCAAGTTACATGCGACCGTGCGATATGCTGCGACGTTAAGATTGAAACACATTATGGAAAAATTGATAGTTTTAAAAGAAAATGCGGTGGTGGGGGAAGCAATTACACCTCTATTTAAGCCAGTCTCTCGAACGCTATTCCATCAATCGCTCAGTAGCCTCAGTGACTTTCGACGGAACAAACAGTGCTCTGAAAACAAAATGTGCAGTACCATTGCCGAAGCAAACGTTGAAACCATGAATTATTACGTTCCGATCGTGCAAGATAATGGTGTGGCTCAATGCGGGGAGGATACAGTTGTTTGGTAAGGCTTAATTTTCACATCTCAAAATTTTTATGTTTATTCCTAATACGAGCGGGCAATTTCATAGCTTTGATTGTTCCCTTAACCCCCATCGAACATCACGTATCATGGTTAGAAGATACGCATTAACATCTACGGGCAGCAAATATTTGGAAATTGGAATCCGCGTACGGCCTACGATTGATGTAGAAATTATTCTCGGCGACAATCGTGGGATGTTTCTCACGTTACCATGGCATACATGGGGTGCGCTATGCAACAGGCGTACGATCATTGAAGAACGTGCACAATTACCTGGATCACGTTCGATGCAAATGGATCAATTAAAGGTGGATTTTTGTGAAATCTATAATTCTCCGATTGTAAGGATGACACTACATAATAAGCCGCTGTATTTCAAAACGGATACAGTAACATTTTTATTAAATCTTGAACCATGTATAGACTATGTGTATGCGCGGCTGCATCAAAATATAAGAGATGTGCAGACGAAATTTGAAACTTTTGTTAACATGCTACAGCAAAGCGATGTTGCCTGCGAAACATTAGATGCGCGTCGTGCTGCTAAAATCATACGCGATAGTGAATATTACAACGAGCATTATTTTGTAGATTGCGAACTGGTAGCATGCGCCATCAACGACATTATAGGTGATGCTCGTAGGAAAATATGTTAAATTCTATTCTTTTAATTTTTA
The DNA here is from genome assembly GCA_963932335.1 of Andrena marginata. Lineage (NCBI taxonomy): Eukaryota > Metazoa > Arthropoda > Insecta > Hymenoptera > Andrenidae > Andrena > Andrena marginata. Next base: position 22,297,400 of record OZ010663.1, read on the forward strand.
AATAAAATTTCTTAAACGTATATTATATCACCATTTTATTCACCCGTCTTCCCCTTCGCCACTTAATTTTAAGATTCAGCGTTTATTTCGTTCGCGCCTCCTTCGCGCTGCTAAATGACATCATCCGACACGGCTGCTCCAGAGGAGTCAAATTACACGCAATCGCGCGAGATGCGGCGATGTTAAGATTGAAAAAACATTATGAGAAAACTCGTCAGCTTTAGAATGAAAGCGATTGTTCCACCAAATAGTGCCGTCTCTTTCTCTCTCTCGAATTTTAGCTTTGAAAGTGATGCTCTCTCTTTCCCTTCCCGAAGACGCGGTGTGAAAACGCCGATCTTTCCTGATATTGTCCGACATCGTCTGATAAGAATAAATTATTATTTCTTCGTGTTGGGGGAAAATTCCATCACATAATGGTTTGGAAAAATATTTGGGGGTCATCCCCTCCATCTGAAATTTTTTTTGGGGTGTGCTAAGGTCTGAAAGAGAATTTTCGGGGGTCATTCCCCCTCTGAAAATTTTCCGGCGGTGGGCCAGGTCTTCGCGGCGGCTCGGTCCAGACTGATCCCCTCCATCATCGAGGCTTCCCCCACTCCGCGGCTCGTAAGCGCGCAACCGGTCTTCCTCTCCCCGGAGGCCCTGCGCCAAGGTTTCCCTCCGCCGCGCTCCCCCGGGCGCCACCACTCCCCCCCCCCCGCCTCCGTGCTCCCTTCAGAGGACCTTGGTTGGAATCCCCATTGCTATACTACTGTGGTCATTTGTGAAAAATGCCTAGAAAAGCGCTGACACAATCCGGCGTTATTCTGGACGTTTTGTAGAAGTGTGAGAAGTGGAAAGTGTTCGATGAGGAATATAAATTGAAGTGTCGCACAGATAAAGTGTGGGAAGAAGTGTCTTTAACAATTTGTGATAAGTTGTCACCAAACACCTTAACCTTTTACGTGAGGAACAATCGGTGGAATTTGCTGACAAATTTGAAGAAACATTTCCAAATTCTAATGGAAGAAGAAGAAGAAGAAGCAATGATGGATAGCATTGATGTTTCTAACGTAAGTAATACTAGTCAAGATTTCGTGCCTCACAATAATATGAATAAATTACATAATAAACTGCCGCCATTGTATTTTGATATCACATTGTCTGAGGAGCAATGGAAATCTATTACTCCTGTATCGAAAATTTATAAAGAAAAGGGTACTCGCGGAAAATCTTATAAAATACTTAGTCCTGGTTGGACTGATATTGTCTGCAAAGCTTGTTTTTTAAAAACGAAAATTCCGTGCGCTTATACGTTTAAATATGGCAAAATTTTTTTTTCTCAGGAAGCGAGAACATATTTGAAAATGTGCGGCACTTGTAATGAATGCGGTGCCGAATTTAAAGCTCATTGCTTACATAAACCGGTTCCTGGCACTGGCATTGTATTAAGAGTGCACACAGTCGATGCTTCGGGAACATCGCACGAAAAGAAAAGGGCAGTTAAAGGGAAAAATAGGGTAGCAATAGGGCAAGAACTCTGAAATATTAAACCCAGACAATGGAGAAATGATGCAGTATCTGATTTAACCTATAACGATCCCGAACAACCATATGTTGCGCGACAATGTACTTTAAGAAAAATCAGAGAAGAAGCCATTGTACGGAAATTAGGAATAAATAAAAATCTCGACCCTATTAATTCGTTATGCGAGTTGAAATATAAGGGGCAATACTCAGGGTATATTAAACAGATCTCAAAGGATCATTTCTATTGTTTTTACTGGTCTCCTATGCAAATGGAATGATATAAAACGTTAATTAAAACGTGCAGAAAAATCAAGAGACACGGTAGTGTCTCGCGCCAAGTATATATATGCGCAGCGCGAACACGGAGTGTATCTATTACGCCACGACTCGCTATCAAGAACCCTGAGATTTCCGAATCTCAATAACGGCTGATCCGATTAGGTTTTGAATGGTCTTAATGGATAGCTTGGGTTTGATTTACATAAGAAAAGTGTCTTCGTTTTGTTCCTACGGGCCTTATGAGCTGAGATATTTCGATGTAAAGTTGCAATTTGCTGAATTTTATGTTATTAAAATTCAGCATCGTCCCCGTCATCGTCGTCGTCCTACACTTCTAGGCAAGAGGGGAGTATGAAAGGGTGAGGAAATATCCCTCAGGCACGTCGTTCATTGGATGCGGGTTTCGGCCAATCGCGTAACAAGTTGTTGTAATCTGACAGCTAGACAGATAAATAACCTACCAAGTGCTAAGTGTCAAATAAAGTGAGTTGACCGAATTTGAGATGTTAGGAGTTTTTACACTAAATAGGAGACGGAACTATTGTCTCAATTAACAAGGTAAGTTGCCAAATTTATTTAATAGATTTTTTATATAGATTTGCAGACTTGGAAGTTGTCCGGAGAAGGTTCGACAGAGAAGCACCTTCTTTCGCATAAGTTTCTAGAAATTTGTACCATGCTGGTACAAAGTAATATATTGTAGTAAAAAATTGCATTGAATTTAAATTGCCAGATATTTGTATTTGTATACCAGCAATTTAGAGTTTCTATTTTATGTAAAGCTTATTATATTATAGTAGAAATGAAGGGGACGCACAGGACTTCGATAAAAATGAAGGAGACGCACGGGCTTGAATAGTAGAATTGAAGGGGACGCACAAGCTTGGATGGATAGAAATGAAGGGAATGCACAGGCGTGGAGGTTGTCCGGAGAAGATTAGATAGATAGACAGAGTATCTTGTTTCGCACAAGTTTCTGGAACTTTGTCAAATAAGGTAAATCGACAAAATTTGTCTAAAGATATAGCATTAAGAATTATTAAGAAAATAGATTATGGTGGACTGCTTGCAATGTAAAGCAAGTCACATTAGTGAAGAAAGTACACTGAAAACACATCTACGTTAATGCTTTTCAATCTTTTGTGAAAGACATTCGTAATACTTTAATTAATAAAATCCAAAGTAGTTGTCACGCTATTCATTAATTCATTAATTTTTTAGATTCCCATTATTTCAATTCACCAATAAACATACTAAATTAGTTTCATTCCAACACCAATAAATTGTGCGTTAAAACTATTGGATCTCCTCGTTCATTTTCGCTGAATCATTACCATTAGCATTTAAATTTCCTGCAACAAGACTTTCTACCATACCCTACCCTCACTAAAGCAAAAGGCCACTCTATTTCTATAAATAATAAGTTCTATGTTAAGTTGTATATAATTAAAATGTGGCTTTATATATTTACAGATAATCAAAGCAGAAGATAATGCAGTGTAGCAATACGGAAATTTAATATATGTACTATTCCCACAACCAAAGTAGTAATAGCTGGACAATCATATAAAGTTATGAATGCTATATTTCATAATGGTTCATGTATTGGGGATGGCCATTACACCAGTATATGTAAAGAAGAATGACTGACTAGTAGTTGGATTGAAGCTGATGACGTGCAAATTAAAAAAAGGCAATGGCCCAAAGGCGCTAAAAATCTTTATATTTTATTCTTACAAAAAAATGATAATAAATAAGCATGGTAGTGAACCGATGTACAATCCCATAAAAAGAATCGCATTTAAAAAATTGTCGTAAATTAATAACAGTAAACACTACAAAATGTGTGAAATCCCCACAAAATTACCTTTTCACAAAAAGGTACAAAAAAGAGTGCCAAGTATATAATCTCTTGAAAAAAAATCCCATTTAAAAACAATGTCGTAAATTAATATAAATTTAATAATGTTCTATACTCTACAAAAATAATGATATACAACAATTGCGCCAATTATCACAATGACTATTTATACAAAGAAAAAATCACAATAGTACAATGAAAAAATGTATTAAATAATATCAAGCAGATATATTTTTATACAAATAAATATTTTAATACGAAGAAATCACATAAAAAAATAGAAGAAAATATACAATATAAAAAAATATATGAAATCAAAATGAGCTGCAAGTACATAAAGGTGCTTTCCAACTGCGCTTAAGATGACACAACTACGTATACACAGCTAAAATGCTGTATTCACACATTCCGTTACTCATATCGCGGACATTTTAAATAATATGAAGATAAAATGTAACATCTAGATATTTGCCTAGATGTCCGCGGCCTGGAAGTCAAATACTTGGCGTGGCCAAGGTCAAGGTGTCGATGAATAAGAATTATTTATAAACATAAAACAATGAATGTGTATTTATATTGTCAGAGTTTTAAATTGATAAATTATGTGAAAGCTTGTGAGAGGAAAGGTATCGGTGTGGATAAATAAGCTTACAATTATTTTAAAACGCAATATAATGAAAATGTACTCATATTATCTACGTTTTAAATGCACAAATTATCTGAAAGCCTGCGAGGGGAAAGTATAGGTATTGATGATTTGAGAATACTTTGCCTCGTCACGCCAAGTATTTGACTTCCAGGCCGCGGACATCTAGGCAAATATCTAGATGTTACATTTTATCTTCATATTATTTAAAATGTCCGCGATATGAGTAACGGAATGTATGAATACAGCATTTTAGCTGTGTATATGTAGTTGTGTCATCTTAAGCGCAGTTGGAAAGCACCTTTATGTACTTGCAGCTCATTTTGTTTTCATATATTTTTTTATATTGTATATTTTGTTCTATTTTTTTATGTGATTTATTCGTATTAAAATATTTATTTGTATAAAAATATATCTGCTTGATATTATTTAATACATTTTTTCATTGTACTATTGTGATTTTTTCTTTGTATAAATAGTCATTGTGATAATTGGCGCAATTGTTGTATATCATTATTTTTGTAGAGTCTAGAACATTATTTTTGTAGAGTATAGAACATTATTAAATTTATATTAATTTACGACATTGTTTTTAAATGGGATTCTTTTTGAAGAGATTATATACTTGGCGCTCTTTTTTGTACCTTTAGAAATAGACGCGACTGGAAAATTAGTGAAAACAATATAAAAACTAAATGGTGACAAGAGACATATTGTTGTGCCCAGGCAACGCCCAAGCACACGTGTTAGATATATTATACATATTATATTACGTTACGAAACGTTCGAGACGTTTCGAAGCTAAGACAGCCGCTAGCGACCAATTCTACAATATCAGCAAAATGCGAACGCATCGCGGCGACCGGGCATAGTAACGCGTACCACGCCCAAGAAGGATATAAAACCAATGCGATTCCACAAATGGACGGATTCTAGACTTGACGCTCGACCTGTTAACACGGCAAAAAACTCTTGTAAACCGCAGTCTAGTTTTAATTAAAGTTTGAATAAAGACTTAGTCTCTGAATTTAACCAAACTTGGTGTAGTTCACCCAGTAGATTCCAATCTTTTGTTCACTGCCGAACCTACGATATTGCCAAATCCCGTACCAGCCTTGCGAGCCATCACGCAGGGCACAACAATATATTCTTATACCAAATCATTATAAAAGGTGCAAATGGTATACAGCCAGTATTTCAAATGCCTTAAGAAAAGCATGATACAAATTTAATTACGTACTGGTTGAGGGAGATCGTAAGAGACGGGGCACCAGTGCCTCCATAAGTTGATTGTGATTATTCACTGGCGCTTTTGAATGCAACTAGTTTAGCATTCAATGAACGCTGCTTAAGAAATTACATTTCGGATTGCTATCGATGGATTAGTGGCGAAATTTTGCAACATCCACTTTGGTTTTTTATAAGAATAGATATTGCCTATTTAATACAAATTATTTGCAGCAAAGATATATTTCATAAAAGGCAACCTAAAATTAAAGACTTCTTCGTGCGATGCGCGGGGATATTGTCATTCTGTGATAATGTGGAAGATTTTAAGACACTTCTTCAGGCAATATTTATTGTCGCTTACAGTGAGTACGATGGCAAAGATTCCGATGGAAATCAAGTCATTTGTGAGCAAAAGCGATCGTATTTATATGAAAGAATAAAGTCATTTACCTTTACGAGCAACGAGAATGACAGAGAATATGATGATTTAGAAATGTTAAATGAAAATGAAAAAAAAGATTTACGAGTTTCAACTAATAATAGAAATTATATAAAGGACGATGAAAATAAAGAAAATTTAAAAACAAACGCGGATGTACAAAAAAAGAATACACAAAATATAATACAGAAGCCCTTAATCGAAAATAAAAAGAACACTTCTAGAGGGAAATATTTAAATTCATGCCCAGACATTCACCTAACATACGACAGGCCATTGAGGAAAAGAAGAAACGAAATATTAAAAAATGGAAATAACTATAATTTGGTTAATATTAATGACGAAAAAATATACATTCAAAATACGTGTGCATTCGACTCATTGGTTGAAGTATTAACCAGTGCGTATTGCAATTATACTAAATTTAAAAACTGGATCGATAAAAACTCTGACAATATATTTTTTATGTTCGTCCAAAAATACGCTATGGAGAATATTAACAACACCGTGTATGAAGAGCGAGGAGCTATTTTATGCACAGTATTGAAAATCTCAATAATATCGTAAATTGTTTTACGAATGCCAATGCGCTGTTTACAAAACTTGTAACAGACGTTTGCAGTGTCGAAGAAACTTGAATCTGCGGCAAATGTACAGTAAATTCTAGAAAATTGTTTGTAGTAGATTTAATTAGTACACTCACAATCGAAGATTTTAAACAAAATTTTGCTAATTTTGTTGCGCAATTCTTCGGTATACAAACATGCAAACACCACAGATATTAAAGAGAGAACCAAAATCATATGTGTTCATAGACACCGAAATCTTTTTCCAACTAAACTAAATAGATGGAATATTTTTAAATAACATACCAGAAAAGTTTCAAACTGAAGATGCAATATACGTTTTAAGTGGCATCGTAAATTATAGCTCAGGACATTATACATCTGGGACATTCCACGCGAAATCGGACACTTTTCGGAGTAACATTTCGGATGTTGCTGAAATTTGAATATGTTGTAGTCTTTAGTGATATTTAAATGTACCTCAAAGGATTTTTCAAAATTTTGAAAAATGTCGATTTTACAGCTGTTTGAAGGTAAGTGCTAACATTTTTTCAGTAAATTATAGCTATGGAAGTAGTAAACGGATGGAGATGAGCTTTACGGTGCTTATAGAGAAGACATTGAGGTTTCAAGAAAAAATTATTTCAGTTTAAAAAATAATTTTTTTTTAACCATTTTTGTGCAATTATTTTAAACAAATGCAGTTTTTTAACATCGGGCGCGATTTTAAAAATCTGAAAAAATAGGGGAATATAGTTCTATCCTTCCCCTTGATGGACTAATTTTCAAAAATATGGACATTTTAAAATTGGCCTTGTGAAAATTGCCGAAATTTGGCGCTGCGTCAAATCACACAGGCTCAAGTCGCTGAGCCGTGCGGTGCTCGCAGCGGCCAAGTGCTATTCTTATACAGTTTTCTCGAATATGGTAAGTATTTGTAAAAAAACTGAAGAAGGAAAGCTTTTACTGTTTTTTATAAACAACATAATACGGTAACTCAATTTTTGGTGTTCGCAATATTTTCCTTGAAACGAAGGTGACCCTCAGTTTTTTAAATGGAATGCTATATATTTGATTATCTAATATGAAAGCGACTGTCAAGACAAATTCATCCATATGGTATACTATGGCCATTCAAGGATACACATGGTCAGGATTGAAAGAAGAAATTCAATCTACTATAGATACTTCGATATATTTATTTCATTCCTAACCATGTGTATACTTGGAGGTCATAGTATACCATATTGTAACGTTCGGTTGTCCGGGGACGACTAAACGCTAGCAGGTTCTCGAGTAGAGAGCGGCGTCCCTCGAGAATAGGATAGGTGGGGGTTCGTTGGTAGAGTAAAGGAGTAAAATCCAACTTAAACTTAACAATGACTTTATTAAAACAACACTTATTCCTAATAACGAGTATAATATTGCTTACGACTACGATTATATATTTTATGTTTTTGTGTTTTTTACGTTTTTTATCTTATATTATATGCTACGTGGCTAAGTATTTATTGCAGAGCACAGCCGCTACCGTTTCCGGAGCGATCTGGTAGACTCTTGGCAATGTCTGTAGTAAGAACAGCCGCTACCGTTTCCGGAGCGATCTCGTTCTTTTGACAGAGTTTCGGTTCTATGCTCCAGCAGACCTCGCTTTTACCAAGTGCATCAGCCGCTACCGTTTCCAGAGCGATCTCAATGCCTTTGTAAGAGCAAGGTACTATAGTTTTCGAATGAAATAGTCCAAAGAGGTGCACCAGTAACTTTTGTACGCTGGAGATCAGCCGCTACCGTTTCCGGAACGATCTCAATCCCACTGGTTGAAACTTAAGCTTCCTCTAGGTCTAAACATTCGTCAACTAAAGAGCGTGTTTTTGAATGTAGCCTGACTGAGCGCTCTGCTGCGTGCGCCTCCTTTTATACTGGAAAATTGGCGGGCTGGCGCATGCGCAGTGAGTCGATATTCGTTATTTTGCAGTTTTCTCCCTTATTATATAATATTTTGTTTTATGCTTTTGACAGTACTTATATTTAATTATTTCTAACGTTTCTATAATATTTGATTCTCTAATCTCTGCTTAGTTTAATATTAACGTATAAAAGTATGTACAATGGGTATGCGCGGTAACATAGGCTGGTTGCGTGGTAATGTAGTACTGTTCTATTTTATCGACGGTCGGTAACGTCGGGTTTGAGTCCCCGTGGGACGTTACACCTCCCCCCTGGGGGATCTCTCGTCCTCGAGAGATTTGTATGAGGCGGGTAATAGAATAGATGATTATTTAGATATATGTATGGTTATTTATTTATAATTTATTTATTTATTTGGTTTGTAAGGGCTGGCTGCGCCTGTTCCGAATAATCCAAGGACTCGCCATATTCTTCTCCTTGGGTCTTCTTTCGGGAGGGATCTATACATCTCCCAGTCTGGTGGTGGAATATCTATTTTGGCTAATATTGGCCATTTCGGTGCTGGTACTTCCGGGATTTTGAAGTTAAAATCCGGTCCCTTCGGAATTTTAATATCCGGAGTTTTTGGAAATTCCGGCGTAGTGGGAAGAGTGTCAGGTGGTGTATTGGGTGGAGTGTGAAGCTGTGTCTTGAATTTGGAAGGAGTTTGTTAGTTTTTGGAAAAAATTGAAAAGGTTTTAAATATTCTACCGTTGCTTCTAGTGATCCAGGGAATGGGGTGATCAGCGAGGGAATTTCTATTATTTCCCTGAGTATTTTATCCAACTCTTCGCTTTTCTTATTTTTATAATGTCGACTGCCTGAGCGCTTCGGCATCTTGACGATGAATGAAGTATGGCGCAAGCGCGAGTTTGAACGGAACGTTAGGGCCTCTTATAGTGGTACCCTCTAGCGGATTTTTTTTAAATTTTTACGTTTGCAGCTTTGTAGACTATGCAACAATATACTACTGATGCTATTATTTTAGGTTATTTTATTGATAGGTTATGGGTTACAAGTTAGATTTTTAGGAGGTTATGCATTTTTTTTATAGGTTATAGATTATTGATTATTATTTGTGAAAAAAAAAATATGTTTATTATTTAAGAAAGATATATAAAACTTATGTACTAGGTGTGGGTGTTAATTACATTTTGTTTGTGTGTGTGGTGTGTGTATGTAGAGTGTAATGTAAGAAAAATATAAAAATGCTTAAAAATATGTGTGAGTATTAATTACATGTTGTGTGTGTATGTAGAGTGTAATTGTGAAGTGTAGTGTGTTGAATAAAAAAGAAAAAATATGTTATAAGGAAGCCTCCATACATTCCTTACACTCCCTAGCCGGTCTGGCGATGTATAAGGTCCGGTGGCAAATTCGGCACCTTCGCCACCGTATTAAATTTTGTATTGCAATTAAGTGTTTACCAAGTGGTTCTTCGTCCACTATGTCGTATTTTTGTGTACATATGACGCAGATAATTCCACTCTTGTGGTTGTATATTCCTTCATCGTAGTACCGTTTCAGGCAGAAGTGGTTTTCCATTTTAATAATTGAATATGACTGAATATCTTGTAACAATGATGAAATCCTTTGTCCGTCGTTCCTTATATAGGCTTCCTCTGCAGGTTTGCAACTTTGTATAATTAATTTCGTTTTTGTTTTTAATTTATTATTATTTAAAAGTTTTATTTAAAAATTTTATTTTTCCATTTTATGCAGTGGTATTTTCTTGAATTTCCTCTGGTAGATAAGCCTTTTTTACTCTGTTCATATGTACGATTCTAGTTTGTTTTAAAGTTATTGCTATCTTCAGATTACTATTCCCTATGACTTCAGTAATTTGGTATGGTCCGCTATATTCGGGTCCTAGTTTTTCGCGCCTTGGATTTAATAACCAAACCCAATCTCCTGTTTCATATGTTTGAGGTTGTATCTTCCGGTCGTAGTAATGTTTTTGTCGAACTTTTGATTCTTCCAAGTTATTTCGCGCCATTTGTCGGATGTGGTGTAGTTTGTGTATTAATTCGTCGACATAGTCTGGATATGTCTTAATATTATCTGTTGGAGGTATACTTGAAGGAAGACGTGCTTTTCTACCGTAGACAAGTTCGTGAGGCGTAAATTTCGTGCCTTCATGAGTGCTTGTATTATACGAGAACATTGCTTGAGGTAACCATTGGTCCCATTGTCTTTCCTTTGATACATAATGTCTTAAATATTCAATAAGAACATGATGACTTCTTTCTAGTGATCCATTAGATTGTGGATGGTATGCAGATGTTCGATATTGTTTGATCTGGAATGTCCTGGCTAATTTCTTCATAAGGGAGCTCATAAAATTTGGCCCTTGGTCAGTCAGAATTGCTTTAGGACTTCCGAATTTACAGATAAAATGTTCTGTAAATGCTTTGGCTATGTCCTTTGCAGTTATATTTGTTAATGGTATTGCAAGAGAGTATTTGGTTAGGTTGTCTTGAATTGTAAGTATATAACTATTTCCATTTTTTGTGAAAGATAATGGTCCTACTATGTCCATAGAAATTTTATCAAAAGCATCCAATGGTGTGTCTGTCAATATCATAGGCTCCTTATTTTTTACTCTTACTAATTTAGTTTTCTGACATTCTAGACATGTCTTAACAAATTGTGCTATTTCATATTTCATGTTTTGCAATAATATATGCTTCTTATGCGATGGTATGTTTTAGTAATTCCTTTGTGTACTCCTATAGGTGTTTCATGGATTTCTTTGATAATTTGCTGCCTATCTTGTATGGAAGGAGTTATAAGAGTACCTTTACAAAAAATAAATTGAATGTCCTCGTTTATGAATATTAGTTCTATTAAATTTCGTAATTGCCTAAGCGAAATTTTATTTTCTTCTGCTGATATATACACCTTTGTGGCTTGTTTAAGTACCAGGTATGTGTAGAGTGTTTTTAATGATGTATATAGATTTTCTTCTGTTGGGTAATTTGGTATGACAAGTCCAACGATTGTACGTTTTCCACTTCTTATTGTTACTGATTCTCCGAGTTTTAGTGGAAATGGAATTTTGTTAGCTCTTATATTTCTTTCTTTATATAATTTTTCTCCCATTGGTCCTATTGGTTTGCCTTCTGTATTTATAAATGTTACTATGTAATCCTTTCCCATCCATAGATGATCTTCTACTTCAATATTTTGTTTTTTGACAGGTATATTGGATATTACTCTTGGTTTGCCTGTGGTATGTTGTGGATTTGGTGTGGGTGGCACAGATAATGGCAGGGGAGTCAATGGTGGAAGAGATAATAATGGGGATGGAGGTGGTGAAGGAGGAGTGAGTATTTTCCCTTGCTTGATTTTAATGGGAGTTATAGGAGCAGTATCTGTACTAGAATTTAATTTTTGTTTCTTCTTTTTAGGTGTATGGTGAGTACTTTTGTCTGTGCTTGACTCTGCATTAATTTTGGGAGGGTCTTTATAATTGTGTCTTGGTACTATGGTTGTTTCATCTATTTCTTCTATTAAGTCCTCTTGAGGTTTCTTAACGTAAGGTTTTTTTATTGCTTGTGTCTTGTCTTGTGTTGTTTCTTGAAATGGTATTCCTTCTTGAGGAGTCTTATGTACTTGTATAGGTACCGAAATTTGGGGGGGTATATGTGTTTTTATTTGAGGAGATTCTATGCTTTGTTTTTTTGTTTCTGGTTGTGATGAAGAGGTATTTCTTTTTACTTTTCGTTTTAACTGTTGTCGTTTTGTTCCTATTGCATCACTCTCGTCGTACGAAGAGTCGGAATCTGACGAACTAAGTTTATGCTGTTTATGTGGAGCTGGGTTTCCTGAGGTCGAGGCGGTTGTTTCTCTTTGTCGTGTATTAGGTTGATGAAACTGTTTTTGTTTTTTGTTCTCGTGTGAATTTGTTTCTGAATGTGCTCGCTTTGCGTTTAACGGTAATGCTATTGGATTTCTAGATAAAGCATCTGCGTTCGTATTATATTTCCCCGGCTTGTACAAAATTTTGTAATCGTATTCCGCTAGTTTGATTTTCCATCGCATTAGTCGTGATGTTGGATTTGAGAGAGTTTGTAGCCATTCTAAAGGTTTATGATCTGTTATAAGATAGAATTTCCTACCATAGATATAAGGTCTGAAATGAAATACCGCGTATAATATTGCTAAAAGTTCTCGTTCTGTCGGTGAGTAACGAGTTTCTGCGTCATTTAGAACTCGAGATGCGTAAGCTACTGGTAAGTCTTTTCCTATTTCTCCCTGACTAAGAACTGCACCTACAGCGATACCTGAGGCGTCTGTCGTTATGTTGAACGTTTTTTCAAAATCTGGATACTGTAATATGGGTTCCTTGCAGAGAGTTTCCCTTAAAGTTTCGAATGCCTTTTGTTGTTTGTCCGTCCATTCGAATTTATAATCCTTTTTGGTGAGATTGGAAAGTGGTCGTGCAATTTTTGAGAAATCTTTTATAAATCTTCTGTAATATCCGCTCAGTCCTAAGAACTGTTTTACATTTTTGACAGTTGTTGGTGTTGGAAATTCTTTAACTGCTACTATTTTTCGTGGATCGGGTTTAACTCCATATTCGCCTATTATGTGTCCTAGATATGTAACTTCTTTCTTCAAAAATTCACACTTATCGGGTTGAAGGTGAAGATCTGCTTCTCTTAATCTATCCATTAATCGTTTGAATTTGGTTGCATGTTCCTTCAGAGAGCTAGCATATATGACTATGTCATCTAAATACACGAAGAGCTCTACTCCTTGAAGTCCGGTTAGAACTTGATCCATAAGCCTTTGGAAGGTTGCTGGTGCATTTTTAAGTCCAAACGGCATTCTATTGAATTCATAATGCCCGTATATTGTAGAAAAGGCTGTTTTATGGCGATCATCTGGATGCATAGGAATTTGGTGAAACCCGGATGCAAGATCAAATACAGAAAAATATTTTGCACTTCCTAACTGATCTAATATATCAGTTATATTTGGTAAAGGATAAGCGTCTCCAATTGTTTTTTCATTTAATTTTCTAAAGTCTATTACTATCCGAGGTTTTCTTATTCCTTCAGAATCTTCTTTTTTTAATACTATCCATATCGGTGAGTTATAAGGAGATAAAGAAGGTTGTATTATTCCTTTCTCCAATAATTCTTTGGTTTGTTTTCTTACTTCTTCCTTAAATGACTGAGGATACCGATACTGTTTCGTAAAAACAGGAACATCGTTTTCCGTTATGATTTTATGGTAAGCTTTATTTGTTGCTTCCAACTTTTCTCCCGGAATGTGAAATCTATCTGCATGTTCCTTTATCAGTTCTTCAACACTGGCTCGTTCTTCTGAATTTAAATGGTCTAGCCTTAGTAGTCGTAATAACTGGTGGGTTCTATTGGTTGCCCTATATATATCTGATGATTTTTCTTCTACAGGTACTTCAATAAATGGTTCTAATTCGACCGATGGTACAGGAATTTTAATATCCTTTGTGGATGTATTTATTGCAAATAGACATGCCATGCCGTTATTATTTTACACGATTGCGTTTCCCATATGTAAATTAGGATGAATGTTAATTTTAGGAATATATCCTGTGCTAGTCTGTGTATTGAGAACTCGTACATATATTTGACTTCTTGTTCTGGCTGGTATTGTAACCATTTCTGGATCAATGAATGGAATAGTTTCTGGTCCAATAGTTATTGCTGATCTTGTATAATCGATAGTTGCTCCGTTAGTTTGAAAGAAATCTGTTCCTAATATTCCACCCTGTCTGATAGGAAGGTCCTCTACGACGTGGATGATAACTTCTGTATTTAAAGTTCTTATTTTGATGTACCCTATAGTGCTAAGTAGACCGTCCGTGATGCCATTCAAATCAAATAGGGTGTCCATGAAGATTGGAATGTCGGGAGAAACAGCACATCTTTTGATTACATTTAGGTCTGATCCTGTGTCAATCATTAGTGTTGCTTGTCCCCCGTTAAACCCTATATCAGAAAGAAGGATGCTAGGTGGTTTCCTTATTTGTTCTGTTTTGAGTCTAAGTATGGCTTGTCTACGTACCATACGGGGTTGTGCCTCTTCTTTTTCTTTTCTATCGAAGTACATCTTTTTTCTGCATTGGTCTATTGTGTGGCCTCGGAATTTGCAGTATCCGCAGGATATACTATCGTAAGCTTGGTTTCTACATTCTTGCACCGTATGTCCCGGTCTCCGACAATAATCACAATATGTGTTGGATTGAGGAGTTCTATTCGTGTAACTTTGACTTCTACAATCTTGCGTCGTGTGACCCGTTCTTCGGCAGTTGCCACAATATTCGTTGGACTGTGGGGCTCTGTTGGCTTGGCTCCTGCAATCTTGCGTCATGTGACCTGCTCGTCGGCAGTTGCTACAATATTCGTTGGGTCTTGCATTATAACTTCGACGTCTACAATCTTGTGTCATGTGACCTGGCTTTCGGCAAAAGTCACAGAATGTATCGTTCTGATTCTTGTTTAGGTTCCTACATTCTTGTATAGTATGTCCTGTTCTTTTACAATGTTGACAAGTTTTTTGTTGCCAGTCAGTGCGTGAAACTTGCTGACTACTGCAGGTGGTGACGTCATGGCCGTATCCGAGGCAGTTTATACATTGATTAGCTTGAGATACTCCTGTTGTTATTTTTGTTCTTATTTGATACTCGTTGTATTCTGCTTCTGCTTTAATGGCGACGTTGATAGCGCGATCAAGACTGGTGTAGGTGCATTCATGTATTCTATTCTATATTTCGATCTTTAAACCCGTTAGAAAGGCTTTAACAGCATTTTGTTCCGCGTTTATATTAAATTGAGCTTCATGCCCAGGTACTTCTATAGTATTACAATGTCTGATTTGTAGAAGTAAATTAGATACGCGGCTGCTATAGTCTACTGTTGTTTCGTTTGGTAGTTGCGCGATTTTTGATAATTCGCCGTATAATTGGATTGATGTGTGTAATGGAGCGAAACGTGAGCTTAGTACAGAAATGAGGTCGCTGATTGTATTATATTCTCCGCTTAAAACTACTCTCGAAGCTTGTCCGTAAAGCTTATTTTTTATGAGTTGAACTAATCCATATTCTGCATTAGGATTTACCATGCGTCGTGCATGTCTACAACTTTTAACAAATTGATGTAGTGGTATATTTCTACCATCGAAATAAGGTACTGTATCGGCTGTATCGCGTAAACTAATATGTGGTAAATGAGGATATACATTCGTAGCTGTATTCATATTAACTTGAGGATTTGAATTTCCTGGAATGTTGTCATTTTCAATAGTTTCTGACGTTTCTGGAGTGTCTATATTTCCTGGAGTTCTTTGAGTCTCCGTATTAATTGCTAAATTAGCCATTGCTTCTCCAAGTGTGTTAGGCATTGTGAAGTTTTAAGTCTCTATAGAATTTAAGAAAAAATTTTCTAAGAAAATACTCACTTTTGGAGTTATTTTACTAAGCGAAAATATCCTTCTCAACGAGATATCCCACCGCTGTCACCAAAAATATATCCAACCTGTAACGTTCGGTTGTCCGGGGACGACTAAACGCTAGCAGGTTCTCGAGTAGAGAGCGGCGTCCCTCGAGAATAGGATAGGTGGGGGTTCGTTGGTAGAGTAAAGGAGTAAAATCCAACTTAAACTTAACAATGACTTTATTAAAACAACACTTATTCCTAATAACGAGTATAATATTGCTTACGACTACGATTATATATTTTATGTTTTTGTGTTTTTTACGTTTTTTATCTTATATTATATGCTACGTGGCTAAGTATTTATTGCAGAGCACAGCCGCTACCGTTTCCGGAGCGATCTGGTAGACTCTTGGCAATGTCTGTAGTAAGAACAGCCGCTACCGTTTCCGGAGCGATCTCGTTCTTTTGACAGAGTTTCGGTTCTATGCTCCAGCAGACCTCGCTTTTACCAAGTGCATCAGCCGCTACCGTTTCCAGAGCGATCTCAATGCCTTTGTAAGAGCAAGGTACTATAGTTTTCGAATGAAATAGTCCAAAGAGGTGCACCAGTAACTTTTGTACGCTGGAGATCAGCCGCTACCGTTTCCGGAACGATCTCAATCCCACTGGTTGAAACTTAAGCTTCCTCTAGGTCTAAACATTCGTCAACTAAAGAGCGTGTTTTTGAATGTAGCCTGACTGAGCGCTCTGCTGCGTGCGCCTCCTTTTATACTGGAAAATTGGCGGGCTGGCGCATGCGCAGTGAGTCGATATTCGTTATTTTGCAGTTTTCTCCCTTATTATATAATATTTTGTTTTATGCTTTTGACAGTACTTATATTTAATTATTTCTAACGTTTCTATAATATTTGATTCTCTAATCTCTGCTTAGTTTAATATTAACGTATAAAAGTATGTACAATGGGTATGCGCGGTAACATAGGCTGGTTGCGTGGTAATGTAGTACTGTTCTATTTTATCGACGGTCGGTAACGTCGGGTTTGAGTCCCCGTGGGACGTTACAATATGGTTAAATTTGTCTTGACAGTGCCTTTCATATTGGATAATCAAGTATATAGCATTCCATTTAAAAAACTGTGGGTCACCTTCGTTTCAAGGAAAATATTGCGAACACCAAAAATTGAGTTACCGTATTATGTTGTGTATAAAAAACAGTAAAAGCTTTCCTTCTTCAGTTTTTTTACAAATACTTACCATATTCGAGAAAACTGTATAAGAATAGCACTTGGCCGCTGCGAGCACCGCACGGCTCAGCGACTTGAGCCGGTGTGATTTGACGCAGCGCCAAATTTCAGCAATTTTCACAAGGCCAATTTTAAAATGTCCATATTTTTGAAAATTAGTCCATCAAGGGGAAGGATAGAACTATATTCCCCTATTTTTTTCAGATTTTTAAAATCGCGCCCGATGTTAAAAAACTGCATTTGTTTAAAATAATTGCACAAAAATTGTCAAAAAAAATTATTTTTCAAACTGAAATAATTTTTTCTTGAAACCTCAATGTCTTCTCTATAAGCACCGTAAAGCTCATCTCCATCCGTTTACTACTTCCATAGCTATAATTTACTGAAAAAATGTTAGCACTTACCTTCAAACAGCTGTAAAATCGACATTTTTCAAAATTTTGCAAAATCCTTTGAGGTACATTTAAATATCACTAAAGACTACAACATATTCAAATTTCAGCAACATCCGAAATGTTATTCCGAAAAGTGTCCGATTTCGCGTGGAATGTCCCAGCTTATTACCGTAATACAGCAAGAATATGGACACTACACAATGACATTAGTAAAAAATTGCGAACAATCACAAATCCAAAAACGGTAAAAGTATTTCCGACGCCAATGATATTTATAAAAATATCAAAATTCTGTTAAAACTTTAATTCAACAGAATATATAATAATGATACTTTACAATAGTAAAACTATTGAATTGGTCCGGCGTCGTACCGCTCTGTAAAGTGCACTTGTACTCGCGGATCATACGATCACGCGAGTCAATCGACGCAGGCGTAATTTTGACAAGAACGTGACGAAAGTGTGACGTCCTGGCCCCACACACGCGACTTAGTGTCAACGAGCGTCACCAGAGGTCTCCAATCTTTCCTGCTAGTTCCTAACTCTCAATACCATTCATATATATACAAGTTCCAAATCATAACCTCTGTGTCCCCGTGCGTGTCTAGGGCAGGGGCCGTCAGCTATAGCCCCACTGATTAGTCTGGCTGGCGGTCCCAAGACGAAACACACACCTCTTCTTTTCCTCCTCGATCCCGAAAAGCCAATCCACCTGCCCCGCCCAGTTTTTACTCCATTGCGGCGTAATCCGGCCGGCCTTAGGGCGCGTCGGTATGTTGGAGGCGACGGGGCAGGAACTCCTTTCCGTCATTGTCCTCTTAACCCCTTCACCACCCAGGACGTGACAAAAGCCATAATAAATTTGACCAGCCCGGCGTCGCACCGCTCTGTAAAGTGCGGTACCACTGACTCTGTCAGTGGTCACAAGTGCCAGCAAATATATTTTTATACAAATAAATATTTTAATACGAATAAATATTTTATTCAAAATACTTGACGCTGCTGTCCGTATTGGTATCACTAACCTGAATAAATACGTATAAATTGCATT
Organism: Andrena marginata; assembly: GCA_963932335.1. NCBI lineage: Eukaryota > Metazoa > Arthropoda > Insecta > Hymenoptera > Andrenidae > Andrena > Andrena marginata. The sequence continues at coordinate 22,315,994 of OZ010663.1, forward strand.
GAAATATTTTTCTTTCTCTCTTGTTACAATGGTGTCGGGTCTTGTTTTATTTATTAACCAAGGCAATTAACATTTTTTCAGAGAGCTGCGCCAAGTATTTAGAATAAAATATTTATTCGTATTAAAATATTTATTTGTATAAAAATAAATCTGCTAAATATTATTTAATACATTATTTTCTGTGTATAAATAGACATTGTGATAATTGGCGCAATTTATGTATATCATTAGTTTTATAAAGCTATTAATTTACGACAATGTTTTTAAATGGGATTCTTTTTGATGGGTATTAATTTACGACAATGTTTTCAAATGGGATCCGTTTTCATGGGATTATATACTTGGTGCTCTTTTTTGTACCTTTTTTTAAATAAGGTAATTTTGTGGGGATTCCACACATTTTGTAGTGTTTACTAATAACTGGATAATTTTTTTACCCCCGTCGGGGTTATATTTTTTAATTAACAATATATTATATTATCATCCAAACTACGCATACCTGCAAAGCTAGAAGACAATTGGATTGGTGGAATTGCTTTAAATTTGAGTTTTCAGATATGAAGCAAACATACAAGATGCAAACAGAGGACTGACGCTGAATAAAATCGTTTAATAAAATCGTTTATTTAATATAATAGTATGTCTCATTTATTTTTTTTTCTCTAAATTATACAGTTTTCCATATTCATAATAAAATTCGATTTTAATTAAATATACATATTTGTTAAAACTCTAAAATTGAATTATACATGAAAGTGTGCTTGTTTTTTTTTCATTAGCTCGTACAATGGGGTCAATTTCTCTTTCGCTTCTGCTTCCATTATCTGTAAATATATTAAAACCACATATTTTAGTTACAACTTAATGTAAAACATGTAGATATAGAATGGCCCTTTGCTATACTAAGTGTAGAGACTGTAAAATGTGTCCGAAGGAAATGAGAGCGCAGAAAGTCTTGTTGGAGGAACTTACTAAATGCTAATGGTAATTTAGTGAAAATGAACAAAGAGATCCAATATTTTTAATGCACAATTTAGTGATGTTGGAATAAAATTAATTTAATATGTTTATTGGTGAATTGAAATATTGGTAATGGGAAACTAATAAAATTAATGATTAGCGTGGGAACTACTGTGGATTTTAATAAAGTATTACGAATATCTTTCATAAAAGATTGAAAAGTATCGAGGGAGATGCCTTTTCAGCGTATTTTCTTCACTAATGCCACTTACATTACATTGCAAGCAGTACGCCATAATTTTTTTGATTCTTAATGCTACGCTAATATGAAAAATTTTCTCGATTTACCTTATTTAACAAATTTCCAGAAACTTGTGCGAAACAAGATGCTTCTCTGTCTATCTAACTAAATGTAAAAATAGTTTGCTGGTATAAAAACAATATATTATTTTGCAGAAACCTGTGGGAAAGAAGATGTTTCTCTGCCGAACCTTCTCCGGACAACTTCCAAGTCTGTGCGTCCTCTCCGTTTCCATAAGCTCTACATAAATAGTCTATTAAATAATTTTTGTGATTTACCTTGTTAATTGAAATGTTAATTGAGACAATAACTCAGTGTCCTATATGTTGTAAAACCTCGTGAATTTCAAAACTTTTGACATATTTCCTCATTTAACACTTGCAGGTTATGATTGTTTTGACACTACCTCGACAGATCTGCTCTCTGTCTGCTGGCTGTCACGAGACAACAATTTGTTACGCGATTGGCCGAAACCCGCTTCCAATGATCCAATGAACGACGTGCCTGCTAGCCACATTTCCTCCCCCTTTCACACACCCCTCTTGCCTGAAGTGTAGGACGATGGCTGTGACGAAAAATCTTAACATCAAATTCGGCAAATTGCAACTTTACATCGAAATATCTCAGCTCCTAACGCACGTAGGAACGAAACGAAGACACTTTTCTGATGTAAATCAAACCTAAGCTATCCATTAAGACCATTCAAAATCTAATCGGATCAGCCATTATTGAGATTCGATAATTTCAGGGTTCTTGATAGCGGGTCGTGGCGTAATATAGACCCTCTGTGTCTCGCGCTGCGCATATATCTATATATACTTGGCGCGAGACACTACCGTGTCTCTTGATACTCAATGATAAAAGTCTATGCAGCTGTGTGAGACGACGAAATTTTTAGTGGCGTGAAAAGTTAGGAATGAAATATAATACTTTTGGAAACGTGGTTCGTGAGAATCATAGAATGAATTATGCGGTGTCAGCAGAAATTACGTCGGACGATGTCTGGGAGGATCGCCGTTTTAGCACGTCTTGTACTCGAGGGAAGGGGCACAGAAAATGAGATAGACAGATATATTAAATCGTGGTGCCAGTCATATAAGTGTGCTCTAAACTGCAAGAAATCTCAAATTGTTGTGGTGCGCCGAGTGAAAAGTCATTACAACCATAGAAGAACGTCAGCTGTGAAACCAACCCGCTCGATTGAATTCGTGAGAAGAATATACCCGCGTGGGAGAAACGACGCAACGAGTGTCTCGAATCGTTGGAAGGATATAGTCGAGTGAGATCCCCGATTGTAACGAGTTATATTGATAGGCCGCGATCGTTCTCCCACCACTGAGTTCATGCAAACGGTTGAAACTTTTGGAAATCTCCTCCTCCACTGCTCCTAGAGGACAGTGTGAGCCATTCTCTGGACGCATATCGACAACCGCCATAGATCTCCTGGATCGGCTAGTCCCTGTGTCCGAGAGCATACTCATAGCCTCCGTCTCATCCGCGGGCTGTGTCCACTGGGTGAACGGAAACAATGGTCACTCTCCGACCAGGGTCATTGGTAGGGTTGGCCCGTCAAGATGCTGAACCGTCAAAACGTCCCCCCCCCCTCCCCCTTCAAGTATAAGCTATAGAATAAGGCGTGAATTATAGCGTAGATTAGGGACACACGGACTCGATAATAGCCGGCATAGACCTGGCCAGGACACCTTGTATATATATTTAGAAATAAATCACGGCAATCCAGCTCACCGACGTGTAGTCATTCTACCGGCGACTCTAGCCACCCCTTTAGCCGGTGATACGGTGTCTCCACCGTCCCACCCATAATCTTCGCATATAATGGTTACATTTGGCACTCATTAATCGTTGGTCGCTCGAATTGCGCATCTCAGAGGTTTGATGTAATTGTTGTGTAGGCGTTTCGAGCATGAAAGACACTGCTTTTAACAGTCGCCTATTAACCGGTGCCGTGCTAAATTCAAATTACATCGAACCTCGCAACTTCCTTCAGCATGCGGGGAGAGTTGTGTAGCAGCATGTGTAAAGGACTTTAGAACGGTAGCGAATGCAAATCGGTATGGGTACCAGCGAAGAATAACAGCAAAGACATCGGTTTGTAATTTGGGGCCAACACGGAGGTGATCGTTGAGAGAGAGATCGGAGTCCGAGCGATGCGATCTGTTAAAGACTACACAGATTTTGGCTCCTTCCGTGGAAACGCGGCGCACCGCGTGGTGCGGGGGATACGAGCATCGGTGTGACTGGTCGTCGGACTGTGACGCGATCCACCTTTAACCGAGGGTTGCTCCAGCATGGTCTGTAGTCGCAGTGGAGATTGCGGTCGACCGAGAGACGCGATTTGTTGCGAAGGAGAATTTGTAAAGCCGACACGCGTGTATTGCCGAGGGTAGCGGTGTCGCCAGAAGGCGGAAGTCGTGCAACGTAACATAACCCGGAGTCGTCGCGAGAATGTGTATTACAAAAGTATTCCTCACACAAGCGGTCTTCTTTGGAGAGCGAGGAGGACATCGTATGATTCGGCTCCTCCTCGATCCAGAACCGTTCGAGAAGGTCCAACAGTTCGGTGTCGATGGTATTGGGTATGCTGCTATCCAGCCGAGCTGCGTGTCTTGAGCAAGGCCTGAAAACTGTTACTATATCGATTTCGGTTCTCCAAACGATTATAAAGAACTATTATTCTGAATAACTGTTATGAAGAAACCAAATTTCCAACTATTATCTGTTTCGGTTACGGTTCCTATTTTCCTTGTCATATCGGTTCCGTAACCATTATTTTTTCGCTTTGTTTGGGAATCAAGTAGTACATCTCATCACTACACTCATGCTCACCGCAGCATCTTCCGGACAGTGGAACGCACGACGGATCCACAATCGATTAACTAATCAAAGCGCCCCACGTCGATCGAGTCTCGAGAACATTCGAGCGACGCCGTACCGGAAACGATCAGCCATCTTTTCAATCACTCTTCTTCACGTTTGTAAAGGGAAAAACGCGTCGCGTGCTATTGGACATTATCTCACTTTAACATTGTGAATTTCAGCTCTCAGTGCATTATCAACTTGAGTAAAGCTCAATCGAACTCTCTCATTATAGTTCTCATGGATCAATTGTGTATCGCGGTGTGTACTTGAACACGTGGTGGCGTGTTCACTGTTTCTCGTCGCGCCGGGTTATTATATCAATTTGCTCTGTGAACTCCCAAAAACTCATCTTTACACACTCACGCTAACTCAACGAGTGTTGACTCGTGTTGAACTCAATGAGTGTAACTCGGCTGTGTTGTGGTCCACTTTTGTCGTACATAACCTTACTGGCATTATGAACGCTCCGAACTATCTTGAATATTTTACACGGTTTTATATCGGTTCTGTAACTGTTCTAGAATCAATTCTTCTATAATTTTTCCCTAACTGATATCATTAATTATTATTGTAGCTGCAGATTACTCTAGGGGAAAGGTGTCTAAAACATTATCTCAGCGTAAAATGCGTTCTGGCTGTTCTGCGGATATTAGTGGTGTTGTTTCTTAATAACGATGTACAAAAGTTCAGCCTGTACGTTGTCAAGTGTCGCACGAAGGGCTCCATATCAAAACGACACAGTACAAAACTACACATCCAATTTAGGACACATCAAAATAGTGCACAGAAGATAGTGCACATACAATTTAGAACACATGAGATTTATAGTGTACATACAATTTAAGACACATGCGATTTAGGACACTTACAATTCAGGACACATGCGATTTAAGATACATATAATTTACACCCCGCCCTAACCTAGCCGCCAAAAAGTTTAAAGGGAAATGTTATTCCGAATGACGACCTTGAGAACATATGTGAAGGTCATCGAAATCGGCGAAGGCCCAGTTTACCAGCAAGTCTACCGTGTTATCCTGTTGTACACTAAATAAAATGTGCGTCAAACTGCATGTGTCTTAAATTGTTTGTGTCACAAATCGCATGTGTCCTAAATCGCAAGTGTCCTAAATTGTATGTGCACTATAAAACGTATATGTTCTAAATCGCATGTGTCCTAAATTGTATGTGTCCTAAATCGCATGTGTCTTAAATTGTATATGCACTATAAATCTCATGTGTTCTAAATTGTATGTGCACTATCTTCGGTGTATTATTCTGATGTGTCCTAAATTGCATGCGTAGTTTTGTACTGTATCGTTTTGATATGGAGCTGAGGGTGAGTTTCCCATTATACCTGGCTGCAGGCTGGGCACAGCGACCCATTGCCACAGTGAAACAGAATCCCAAGAAATAGGGAACGAAGTCAGAATTCAAAAGGTATGGTGGGTGTATGCGTTTTTATATGTTACCTGTAAACTACTAATATGAACACCTAAAAAAGGTAAAAATGTCATGACGCCTACTTCTGATCTGTGTGTAAATATGTCTCTATGTTTGTATGTATTTTCTGTGCAGAATTTTAAATCGAGTCGCTTAATTTTTGGTGATATAAAAGAAACAAAATTTGGGGCCCCAAATGAGTAGTATCGATTCTGCTAAATAATAGCAAATAATTAGTTACATACAGCGTTTTCCATAAAAAACCAACTGAAAAATTATCAGCAATCATCGGCTTTTCAGTTACCTTTCGAGAATTTCCAAACAAATTTTTTTGTTTTCTAATCAACGTATACTTGTCCTTGCTACTGTGGAAAATACAATTGCGAATATTTGGCAGAATTGGATTAAGTACGTGTATTCTATGTCGCACGGTGGGGTTGAATCCCAAACAATATCTTCTATTTCGCATTCAAAAATGCCGAATATTATTAAGGAAATTGATACAAAAAGTATTAAAATACCAGTTTGACGTTATTTAAGAAAATAACGTCAATTCGTCATGAATTAATGTCAATAATTCCAATAAAACTAAAAGAATTTGATAAATATGCCATAGAAATTGGAGTGTTCTTATCGACACAGGCACGAAATTCTACGATGTAGCGTGATGAGTGATGCCCTAAACGGATTGTTAGCGGATCACGGTTTACTACAGCTTTATGACACTAGATCTTTGGCCCCCTAGACGATATAAAGTAAGTAGGAATCATCTGCCAAGTAACTTGCAGAACGGCGGAACAATTTTTAGGCTCAATCCCCAATTCCTACAAGTTAATTCTTCTACGTTCTGCAGGAAATAAACCGTGTTCGTTACTGTATAAAAGAATAATAATAATAATTTATTCACGGGGCAATCCCATTAAGCACAAGAACACTATAAGAAAAGATATTTACAGTAGTTAGGCTATGAGAGTTCTAAACCAAGTTTGGGCGAGGGGGTGAGGCGGCGCGGGGGGTACCGCGCTCTTCCGCGAGATGGGCGAGGGGGTGAGGCGGGGAGGGGGGTTACGAGTTCGTGGGTGAGGGGGATGACGTCACAGGGGAGGGGGATTCCAAGATGGCGTCCACCGAGTTCGTAGGTGAGGGGTGACGTTACAGGGGAGGGGGATTTTCAAAATTTTCAAAATGGCGTCGCGCGCGCAGGTGGAGTTCGTGGGCGAGGGGGTTGATGTCACAGGGGAGGAGGAGGATTTTCAAAATTTCAAAATGGCGTCACGCGCATTTCGTGTTGGCGCCACCTATTGGATATTTAAGGTACTTTGGGCCCGCGTCGGTGTTTGGGCCCGTCTTGGTAAATTTTCCAGGTGTTTCATACATTTCGTGTCGGCGTCACCTGTTGGATGTTTGAGGTATATTTGGGCACGCGTCGCCGCCGCGCAATCTCCGTACGCGTGCGGGGACCGGTGCGCAGGCGCGACCGCGACCGATTCGTGGAAATTCAAATCGCGTCTTCGATGATGATTTCTGAGAAAGAGGGTGGACCAAGAGAAAAGATTTTTTCTGAGAAAAGATAAGGAAATATTTAAATCGTGGGACCGGTAGAGCACACGTGCAATGATGTGCACATAGAACGATAATTATTGTAAATCAATCATCGCGATAGCCCATGGAATAAACATTGCACCACGCTATGCCGTGTGTTTATATTTGAATCGTGGGACCGGTACAGCGCACGTGCAATGATGTAAACATAGAGCGATAATTATTATAAATCAGTCATCGCGATAGTCCATGGAATAAACACGACATTGCATCGCTCCATGCAGTATGTTTATGTCTGAGCAGGATTGAACGCGTTTTTGATGCCTACGTGCATGCGTTTCATGCCATATGTTTATATTTGAATCGTGGGACCGGTATAGCGCACGTGCAATGATGTAAACATAGAGCGATAATTATTGTAAATCAATCGTCGCGATAGCCCATGGAATAAACGTGACATTGCATTCGATGATGATTTCTGAGAAAGTGGGTGGTACATGATTTCTGAGAAGTCATAGAGTGAACCGCGCCATGCAGTGTGTTTATATCTCAGCAGGATTGAACGCGTTTTTAATGCCTACGTGCACACTCTTCGTGCCGTATGTTTATATTTGAATCGTGGGACCGATACAGCGCACGTGTCATGAAGAACTGAATTATGCGTTGCGCTCGCATAAGCAACCATGGTAAACATACAGCGATAATTATTCGGGGTAGAGTTCCGAGTATTTTCACGATCGAGGAGGCTGTAAGTCAATCGTAATTGATTTGAATTTACCGCGTATTCTCTATCCCTTGTGTGGTATACATAGACGCCTTGACCATCACCATCAGTAATGTGATATACTTTCACACATTGACGTGTACGTGTGCGTGAATCAGTATAAAGTGACGTGGATCAGTCTTGTAGGCATCAGTTCACCACGCACGCTCGCGTGCTAACAAGTATCGCCCGCGTCATTTTTTCGTCGATGAGAATCATACGTATTACATATCAAAATGTACAAACGAAGCTTAAACGATTCATCCTGCGCATTCGGCAACGCTGGTAGCATTCCAAATAAACGCCAACGACAACAACATCATCAACAGTCCAATATGAGGTATGTATACGTTACTATACACTTTACACATACTTCATTCACTTATTTCTTTCACTGTAAACGCCAACGAACGATGCATTAATTTCGTGTACATGTTTCTTACAGTTCTGGATCCACAACGCGAAAAACGTTGAAAACACCAAAACCATCAATCGTATGGATCCTGGGGCGTGATTATCCACTAATCTCAACAGCTTATAAATGTCTAGCTATTAGCATTGGCATGGATTCATGCCGCGTTGAGATCGCCATAGCCGACAACAAAGGTAGCGAGGTATGCTTTTCAATGTCAACGTGGAAGCTCCTACTGCAAAACGAGGCGGACATACTCCAACGATTACGTAGCAACGCAACATCGCCCCAAACCCACATCGTAATTGATCATTTGCGACTCGAATTCACGCGTATGCGTGATGATCAAGTTATTAAAATCACCGATAATCGCGTTACCTTATACATAACGGAAGTTACAATGCGTAAACTGATCGCATATGAACATTGTATCAATCAGATAGTGTTACGTTTTCGCGTAGACATAATAACAATTTAATGTACAACCGTAACAGAACATGAACATTAACAAAGATAACAGGAATGCAATACAGTGATTAATCAGAGGGAGGTGTTCGGGACTACGTCTGTTCGCAATGGCGTCGGTATCTCAAGTGACAGCTTGACAGGTGATCGATTAGATCGCCTTCTTCTCGCTGTCCCTTGTCTTCGTCGCGAGCACCAGCGGGCCATGGATTCTATCCATAGGGTGTTCGCAACAATATGTTCACCTGGTTGTCTGAAAATATGTACTCTGTAAGCAGTAAATATGCTGCCTTCGTGGAAGTTCTACGTACCGCTTCCGTACCAACGAATTATGTGAAATTAATTTCCGAAAGTGAGACCTTGGAGCAGCATTCTTTAATTGATTGTGAATTGTTAGCGTTAGGAATACAATCCATGCTGCGTGATGCAAAGCACGTACCACTATAATAGTACGTGCATACAGGGTGTCCCAAAAATGTCGGAGTTCCTTGAAACGGGTGATTCAGGGGATGATTTGAAACAACTTTTTCCTTAGCGAAAATATTGTCCGAAGCTTCGTTAACGAGATATTAACAAAAAAACCCGACCAATCAGAGCGCGCGCTTTCCGCCCGAGCTACCGCGGTAGCGTTAGCTACACGGTAGGCGGCTGCGCTTGTACTACGAACGTACGAACAAGCAAGTGGCATGAATCGAAGGAAACTGCGTCACACATTTTTTTCTTAAAGCAGAATCTTAAATAATAATTATTTGAAGCGAGATGACAAGAAATTCGTAAATTTCGTTTTCAAATAACGCATAAACGAAAAGGTAATGTAACAGAAAATGTACGACAAGTGATCGTAATTCGTTATTGAGGTAAAAATCCGTAGTTTAATAACGGCCAACACAACTAAATTTAAAAAATAATATTAGGTGTATGAATAAATTCTTTCCAACTGGATTTACATAATCAGTACAAAGCTACCGCGGTGATATTCGTAAGCTGCCAGAAAAATGGCAAAAGGTAATTAATAATAGGGGAAAATATTTCGATGATTGAGTCGCTTTCATATTTTTTAAATCAAACAGTTATTGTACCCCAAAATCGGAAAGAATTTATTTCTACACCTAATAATCACCAATAAATTAAATAAAACTCACCCATTCGGACATTCCTTTCCTTCCTTTTCGGAAACCTATGTCACTGGGTCACTGTACCGATCCTGGTCATCGGTGGACGAAAAGATTTATGGTAGGGTAGCGCCCAGTGCTCAGCTGATCGCAGGTATTCGCAAGACACCACCCGAAGGTAAGGGTCGCAACGTCAAGTGCGTCCGGGTTAATGTACCGAATATTCACTTCACTGCACTGCTACTAACACTGATCACTTAATTTATTTTTCATGGAACGTGTGGTTCCTACGTTATAAAAATTGGTGGCCTCGAACCGGGCCGATTACCCATATCACTACCGCGCGTCATCATCAACCCCGTCGAGCATAATTTTGACGCCAAACGCCGAATCGTACCCTTGCTTGGGGTTTGGATGCGCGGGTATTCCAGTGCCAACGCTCGCACAGTAGCACTTACGTCTCCGTTGTTCCGGGCGTACACCCAGAACATCGCGTAATAATCTTCAGCTGAGTACATTTCTGGGACGAGATTACTAGTTGACTGAGAGGATTTTTTCCCAAGCAACTTCCTCTACTCCCAAGTAGTTTCTCTCGTTCCATTATGAGTTTACTCCCACCAGGACAAGAGGCTTAAGATAAAAAGAAGCCAGCACATTTTAGAAACACGCGTGTTTTGCAGAAGTGCAACGAACGAACCATCCTACACTTTCACAAGAGCCCGCGCTCCGTCCTTTTACTGCCAGTGTACCCATTGCTTAGAGATAGACAGCAGACACCACGTGTTTCGGTTCGAAAGGGTCCGAAGAGACGAGAAACAGAAAGTCTTCGAATTGTTAAAACGAAGAAAGGCATACCATTCCTGTTTCCGTTTTCCGATGCCCTGAGTTCACGTTTGCTATGAGGCGGAACCAGTTAAGCCATAAATTACCCAAAACTGTAGGAAATCGTTCTCTATCGCCGACTCGCGGGACAATACGGTCATAAACCGCGCCCCTAGCGAAATGCTCTGGCCCATCAGCTTGATTAATTTTTGGGAACTAACAATTAAAAAGTATTATTCAACATTAATACGGCTCGCGAAGAGACACGGGAAGAAAGAGAGCATGTGGTTCGCTGACTGCGCGTAGCCCCGCCTGCTTCGTCCTACCTTCAAATTAAAGACGGATCCCTTATCTCTCGAGTATAAACACGCGCTCGAATTTCAAAACTCATCACCGCCGCCGTTGTGTTCATCACTATAGAAAACAAAAAAAATAATTCTTACATATTCGTTTCTCTGCATATGACGCGTAAAGTAGATGCAATGCGTGTGTTGGACTTACATTAGGTGACGCAACGTATATAATTCCATATTTTCTCGACGTTCTCCAGCGCGCAAACACCACAATTGTTGTGAAATGCACATCGAAGGGCATAGACCTCAGTTAGGAACATCGTTGAAGACATAGACCTCAGGTTAGGATCGTCAGGGTCCACGGTGTCAGGCATGATCACGCAATAATCATCGTCAACGTCGTAGCCGCCGTCGTCTTCGACAGTTCGAGCGTTGTTGTTGGTGCTGTTGTTGTTGTTGATCTTTCGCCCCGTCAGTTCGTACAAATCGCGTACATCCTCAACGATTATGTCAGGTAGTAGTTGCAGAATCCACGTTTTCTTTTCCGCACCTTTCACAAAGACGAAGTCAATGTTCGCGAGTACGCTGGCAAGGAGCCCCGGAAGATTGGAGTATGGAACGTGTCCGTCAGACCAGCGAAGCCCGTGATGATGCTTCGCGGGCCAGAATGCTTGACGGTGCTCCCGCGAATTCAGATGTTCCCAGAAGTATGGCGGTTCGAAAATCCAATGGCTGATCGTCGGTGTTTTATCGTTGTTGATGTTTGCCCGAATCGCGATCTCTTTGGCGACGAACTCGCGTTCGTTATTGAAACCTTGCAGATCGACAATGGCGAACATTATTATTCGTTTACGTAGCATCGTTGGCGACGGTTTCGGAACAGCAACTGAGGTCTTCGACGTATTAAAACAGTAGCAGTATCCGTAATAGTAGTAGTAGTAATCGATCTCGTACGCACGGTATATTAGTTTGCGTACTATGTTGGTTAAAGGGCCGTATTCGACTATACGATCGTGTATGAACAAACAGACGGCTGCAGTATTAGCGGGCATATTTTCTTTGCATTCGGAATCTATTCGCACGTCCACGGTAGTGCTCTTCAACGATTCGTTTTGCCTAGAACAATCTATGACCACGATAGGCGCGTATTTAAGGAATTCGTCCGCGCTCAGCAACGGTTCTCCGTGACCGTAGTATGATCGAATGAAATTCGCATACATATTGTACATGATCGCGAATTTATACTTGGGAAAATCTATTTGCATGTCATCGTACGGATACGTCTCGGAATTTAGGTGGAGTCGAAAGTTTGTGAGATTATTCGGGTCGAATATCCACGCGGGTTTATTTTGACGATTCTTTCGATCCGTTTGCATGCCGAATAACACGTATCGAGGTATAGATTTGCGACGTAGTTTTCACGGTCCATGTGTGTTTCGTTGTTGCTTATAGTAACGGATACTCCTGCACGCTCCACGATCGGAAACTCATCTCGAGCGGTCGTTCGCTTTCGAAGATCCGCAGCATCGATAGTTTATTCACTTCCTCCAAAACGACGTGGGGCATACGCCACTGCACCTTGTGTATCTCCAGTTTCGAGATCGCAGTGGCGGAGGTGCAGTGCATCACGTTCGAATCGTCTCGCGCCCCTATAAGAATTAGATCGTGTCGCGCGTTCATCACGATGCGTTTGTAATCCTCGCAGAATCCTATTAACACGTTCAGGGTTCGCAGGAATTGAAAGCGCCCGAATGAAAAGTATCCTTATCGTAATCGATGTCATAATTCCAACCGGCATTCGCAAGCGCTTTGCTTCTCTCGGCGGAAAATAAAACGAAATTTTTCAAGGTGGTAGTGATTCCTGGATTTCGACAAGATCGATCTCGACACCGTTCAATTCGTATCGAATCTCATCGAACATGAACGCGACGCAATTATTGTCGAGAACAGCGGTCGCGGACGTTGGCGGGCCTTTCGCGTCTTGCGCTGTCAACGTACCAGGACTTTCGATGTAGAGGAAACTTCTGCACGGAAGCGTGTACAGATCTTGCTGCTGTATGGGGATTCTTATCTCGTCGCTATTGTCGAACGTTGTGTTGGCATACGGATTATACGTGTGTAACTCGATCTTCGTGATGCGATTGTCGAAGGTTGGCGTATTCGCCACGTCCAAAATAATCGACATCGTGGTTGCGTGTCTAATAAGCGACGATGAAACCTAGTGTTTGAGAGTTTGATGGTACGAGCGCGATGGCACGGAAGCGAGGTTAGGGACGGTGGGAAAGTAAAGTGGTTCACAGCACTTGCACTGATCGTTTGTCAATTTATTAAAATGTCACACGCGGTGAGAAGTGAATACATGAGCTGGTGAGCAACGATAACACACGCGGTGAAGAAGAGACAGAAGAAGAGGGCGCATAAAGATTTCAAGCGTTCAGGTGCACATTGCGACTATCTTAACTTTTCCCATCTCCGTTCGCTGTGTAAATCAGTCTTATTGCGTGATCACCGATCTTATATAGATGATGTAGAGAGTGCGGTTATTGACAATGTCTCGTGTTTTTGGAAGTTTGTCAACACTAAGCGCGGTGGGCATACTATTCCTGGAAAGGTGTATCTCGATCAGCTGTCTGCCTCGACACAGGGGTCAGCCGCTGACCTGTTTGCGAAATTTTTTGGCTCTGTTTACGTTCCTCCGTCCGGTGTGGCGCCTGCCGTAAATTCTGCTCTATTCTCTGGCAGTAATGTCAATATTCATGCACTATCCGTTCCTATAGGGGACATATACACCAAGCTTGAATCGCTGGATATTAACAAGGGCCCTGGTTTTGACGGTATTCCGCCGTTATTGTTAAGGAATTGTAGTTTCTCTCTTGCGAGGCCCCTTTGGCATATCTTTAATTCCTCACTCTCAAAGGGTATTTTTCCCAAAGCCTGGCAACCAAGCATTGTTACGCCGGTTTTTAAGGCAGGTGACCATGCCGACGTTAGAAACTACAGGCCGATATGTAAACTGTCCGTTTTGCCAAAGATGTTCGAGGAACTCGTTACCGAGTACTTAACGCCTCGTCTAACGAATGTCATATGCGATGAGCAACATGGATTTGTTCCTGGCCGATCGACGGTTACTAATTTGGCTGTATACCACTGTCTCGTCTCAGCGGCACTCGATGATAGATCGCAGGTCGATACCGTATATACGGACTTTCGTAAAGCCTTTGATACGGTTGACCACGGTATCCTGCTACGGATATTAGCATTGATCGGAATCTGTGGACCGCTCCTGTCGTGGATCCGAACTTACCTGTATGGTAGAGTACAGGTCATTAGGGTTGGGGCCCAGTTATCGACTCCGATTAATATATGCTCCGGTGTCCCTCAGGGATCGCATCTTGGTGCCCTCCTCTTCCTCCTTTTTATAAACGACCTCAAAGACGTATTCCGGAATAGTAAATTTCTTATGTATGCAGACGATTTAAAGATTTTCCGTCCTATTCGCTGTGCTCTGGACGTTGAGAAGTTACAGGACGACCTCTGCAGGTTTGAGCAGTGGTGTGCCGCCAATTAGATTCAGCTTAATACTGCGAAATGTGTCATGATGAGAACGCACAGAACTGTTTGTCCCATTTTATCGGCCTATACTCTTTGTGATACCCCTTTGACCGAGGTCGGTGAAATAAGGGATCTTGGTGTAACTTTTGTGTCTGGACTTGATTTCCGGAAGAACTACCGGACCATCACGTGTAAGGCGATGAAAACCTTAGGGTTTATTGCCCGATTTGCGAAACATTTCAGACGGATCAAGTCGCTTAGACTGCTATATGTTGCACTTGTTCGGCCACATGTAGAGTATGCGTCGGTAATCTGGAGCCCGAGGCATAGTGTATATATCAGCTTACTAGAAAGGGTACAACATAAGTTCTGTCGGCTAGTAATGAGAGTTACGGGCAGCCCTATGCGGTTTTCTGACCATGACTATAGTCCTGCCCTTCATAAGCTAGGGCTCACCACCCTTGGCGACCGCCGAGTTTGTTCCGATCTCTTGTTTTTGTACAAATTAATTCGCGGTCAGACTAACTGCCAGGAGTTAGTGTCCCTGATACGTTTTCATGCCCCGCAACGTTCATTGCGACAAAGGGCCCTTTTCGAATCGAGAGTTCCGGACTACAGACATTACACGGTTGATCCGATAAACGGTGCTATGGATGAGGTAAACCGTCACTTAGCTGACACTGACCTGTTCTCGATCACGTTCGATTCGTTCCGGAGATTATTAGTTACCCCAGTCCGAACTTAACGTGTCACTATATATGTCGGTTCTTGCGGCATAATCATGTTGTCGCCTATCGATAGCTTGTCTAGTTTTTTGTTTGTGTTTTTGTTTTAGTTTATTTTACTTTGTTTTATTTTATATTATCTTTGTTTATTCTACTTTAATCTTTGTATTGTACTATGCATATCTGTTCATCATTTTGTATCCTAAAGGGTTTTCCCGTTGATAATAATAATAATAATAATAATAATAATAATTCCTGGATCGTGTGAACCTGTTTATTGTTGCCTTACGCCCCGGTAGTGACGTTACACGTTACTCTAATCACGTTAACGTTTATAATATTTACGGGTCCGTCGGACTCGTGCCAGATTCTCGGTAATAAGACGCGATTCGGGGAAAATCCTAGCAACGAGCCCACATTGTAAGGTTTCGTAAAGTCTACAAAGAACGAACAGTATAGCTCGCTTTTCATGGTGTTGTTGTTACCTCGTAGCATTAGAGGGTACTTGTCGTCATCGTCGTTCTCGCTGTTACCGCGTCGTCGAGGATATCGATCGAGTATTCGTTGCTTCAGATACTCTGCGATAGTGTCTAATTCGTAGGAGCCGTGGGAGATCGTAATGCATTCATTAGCGGCGTCGACGATGGAATTGTTTTCGGTGTCACAGTTCACGACGAAATAGAATTTATCGTTGCTCGAGTCGATGTTCGGTATCGTGTGAAACGCCTCCAAGTCCGCGAGTCCTAATTCGTATTGACCATCACTCAAATCTATCGGCGAAAAATAGTTTACCGTGAGCACGCTGCTGCGACCCGTTAACGTGAGCGTGAACGACATATCATAGATTACACTCGCGAGACGGAGAGAGGGGAAGTGACGCGCGCGTACGAATACTCGGCAATTTATCGATATTATAAGTCTTTAGTATAGAATATGTAAATCCCCATTACGCATGGATACATTGTAACATAACCTTGGTAAATGCCGTTATTATTATTATTAGTAGTAGTAGTAGTAGTACATAGGCCATAATTCCATAGACTTTTGATGTAAAAATTGCATGCACAAGCGACCGCAATTCATCTCGTCGAAATGTTGAAAACGATTGTGATTGTACGTGATCGTTGTACCGCGTCCGAAATAATAGATCATTTCCGCGGGAGGTCGCAGATTCCCAAAACTATCAAAGTATTGTACTCGTGGGCCGCATTTCGTGTAAGCGACCCAGTACCGGCGCCTCGATTCTCGTCCAGATTCGTGATACCGCATTCGTTGCTTCGTACGCGCGTGGAAGCGTGTCGCGCATAAACACCCCTCGAAAGAACGGGCTGCTGGCGCATTCGCGTTCTAATTGCAGGTTCGTCATAGGTTGTTGCGTTATCGCCGCCACCGTCGCCACGCGCCTACTCGATCGGCGTTTTTTTTTTCTTTGATCGCAGTCGTCGTTGGTGTTGGCGTCTCGAGTTCAAGCCCGCGCCTCGCTTGTACGGTGTCAGATGCATCCCTCGCCCTTCTATCGCCCGATTATGACGCAACGTCTCTTCCAGCTGTTTTCGAGAGGCCTGCGAATCGTTGACCGCTTTGGTTATACCCGCCGCTCCACCGGCCAATGCCCCGATAGCTGATAAAGCAGGCAGCACGAACGGAAGAAATTGAAGAAAGCCACCGCGTTTCGCCACTCGTAGATTACGATGTCGTCGCCGCCGTTGAGGATGTCCAGTTTAGTCTTAGCCTTCATCGTTGCCCACACTCCAGTCGCTACGGCTTTTTCGCCAAAGGTCGCGTCGTTCGCGAATACTCGTTCTCGTGCTAGTTCGGCTAACGCACGATTCGCCTCGTGTCGGCCCTCTAAATCCTTTCGACGAGAGTACGGGATATCGTGGTCGCGGCACGCTACGTCCAGAGGATTCACACCTTCGTCGCCAGGAGCCAGTTGCTTTAGCAGACGTTAGCGGAACGTGTAGCTCGAACGGCAGACGGTTTATGATACCGTTAACGAGACCCGATCCAGTCTTTTTCTTCTGATTATTCTTCTTCCTCCTATGATTCTTCCCTAGTCCGTGAGACGTCGCAGTCGTTGTTGCAACCATATACGTTAGGACAGTCACGATAGCTACTACAATAATAGACGCGTACGGACGCTCCACCGATCACTGTGATAGTGACTTGCGCGACGCGCGCCACGAATACAAATAGTCATCCATCGTCATAGAAGTGCTCGCGAATATGCGATTTGCGAAACAGTCGGACGTTATTCGCGTGACCGCGAACAGAATGCTCGAGGATGATAGGGATTCGAGTCGATCAAACAGACACGGCCCGTTATTACCGAACAGTGTGCGAGGGGTGATTTGCGGACCGTCCGGATGTGGAGAAACGAACGTGCTTCTAAGCATGCTAGAGAGCTCAAACGGTTTGCGTTTCGAAAACGTGTACGTATACTCGAAATCGTTGCATCAGCCAAAGTATCGTTATCTCGAACAGATGTTGTCGGTCATCGACGGAATCGAATACTTTCTCTACTCGAACAACGCTGAGATTGTTCCACCGAGAGACGCTCGGCCTGATTCGATCTTCGTGTTCGACGAGGTGGCATGCGACGAACAGAACGCGATACGCGAATACTTCTCCATGGGTCGCCACGCGAACGCGGATTGGTTTAATTTATGTCAATCGTACGCTAGACTACCTAAACATTTGATCAGGGACAACGCGAATCTTCTTCTGCTGTTCAAACAAGACGGTACGTACTTGCGTCGCGCGTACAACGATCACGTCAACACAGACATGACGTTCGAGTCGTTCAACGACTTGTGCGCGGGATGTTGCAGTCGACGATACGATTTTGTAGTGATCGATAAGGATAGTTACATGTACGAAGGTCGATATCGAAGAGGATTTAACGATTTCGTCGTAGCTCGTTGACATCAGTAAACCGCGAGTCATTCATCGAACAACACGAAATGGCCAACGATCTGACGACGACGACGACTGTTATAACCTCGAGCAACGTCGACGCGAAGCATTCCCAAAAACATCGCCGACGTCATCGACAAAAAGGAACGAAACATCAAAATGGAACAAAACATCAAAAAGGGACGAAACGTCCGAGCGTGGACGCAAAGGTGGAAATCGCCACAGTCAGCGACGTTATACGTATAAAGTGCTTATCCTTGAAAATTGGTAAAATGGCTACGGAAGCGGCTGTAGAGGCGAATACTCGTCCCATCCTCGAACCGCTTAAACGATTGATCGAGAACTCGTCCGCGTTGAGAACGCGCTCAACGCCTCCATCGCGACCAGTGAAGAGGAATCACGAATACGATAAACAACAATCATCGAAGAGACTTCGACCCATTATTCCGTCGATAACCAAAGAACGTCCGAATAACCTTCCAGATTTTAGCGACTATAACGACGGCGACGGCGACGATAACAACGATGATGTTATTGATGATGTTGTTGATGATGTCGACGACAAAGATGACGAAAAAATTCAGGATGATGAGTCGTCAACAAAGGTTCATGATTTGAATACACTGCGCAACCCCGTCGACGATAGCGAAGTGTATGTACCGAGCGCCAAATGACCCTTGTCGCGAGAATACCTGCGACTATTCTTCACCGATACCAAGAAACGAATCGACAGCGTGTACGGTGTATACATGGGGTCCGACGAAGACTTAATTATCGGCGATTCCGTACTCACAATCGACGAGGATGTTGACGACGTTCGCGTCAACGGAACGCGATACGCGGGAACTCGGGGTTTGTACGAACTGCTATTCATGCGAATACCCAGCGTTAGCACGTACACGGACGCGGATATTCACTCGTACCGACGCATCTTACTATCAACGAACGCGCATAAGCGAAACCATTCGCCGAGCAAACGCACGCTGTGTAACAAGGAGTACAAGTATAAGAAAATCATATCCGCGATAATCGGTGGGGTGCGGACATCGGGTATCAGACTCGTTAGGGGCATGGGTATGAATGGGAGCGCGGGCGACGCCGTCGCGCGACAAGGACGAGGATTACCAATCGACGAATCGATGACGGTTACCGATAACGCGATCGATTACGTGTACTGGGACGATCCGAACGAATTGATCGATAGACTGGGATTGCTCATAGCATCACGCGCGGCAGGTCACACGGGTCACGATAACGAACTCGCATCCATCGTGGAGGAACTTTGCGAGGCCAAACATATCTTAAATTGAACGATTCGGTGATCATCGCGTCAGTAGTGTTCGCGCACACGCATCGTTATCTCGGTGAATAAGTTTGGCACCGCGTTACGCAACAACAACAACAACAACGACGACGACGACGAAGCAAGAATGGCAATGACGAGATTATTGTCCTCGGTGGACGAACGCTTGACCCAAAAAATCGAAACGGCTATCGCGAGCGCGCGACTGGACGCCAAGTATCAACGATCTCAACTCGAGACGTGAGTACAACGAACGATGACGGATATCGTTAACGCGCAATTATCTCGGCTAGAGGATGACTTAAATAACGCGATGGAACAACGCTTCGAGCATTCAAAGGGCAGACTCGAAGAGTTCACGACGTCGACAACGACGCCGATTGCTACAACGACCACGGATCTGTACAAACGAAAGGATCCACGAAAAGCGAACGAGGGTCTACGACGACGACGACGATGATGATCACTCACGGTGACAATATCGGCTACGGCTCCGAAACGTGTAATAACGAACAAACGCGAAATATGTACACCGATTGCGTTTTACGTACGCTCGAGGAACTCATACCAATTCTAACGTCTTTGGAACGTCGCAACCATCCCCACCTACACGCGAATCATGAACATGGAGCGAGTACAATTAGTGAACGAATTACACACTCCCGCGAGACGAAATTTCCCACGGCGTAGAGTCGGGATTCGCTGCTACGATGATTTGTAGCATGCTGAATTGGTGGGAACGAGTCCGTACGCGAAGCAAAATCGAGGATATCACTACATACTAACGATCATCGATGCGTTCAGTAAGTACGCGTGGGCTTTACCTGTAAAAACAAAAAGTGGACGCGACGTGACCGCGGCGTTTACGACCGTATTGCGGCAGAGCGATAGATGTCCGCGAAATTTACAAACCGACATGGGTAAGGAGTTTTACAACGCGGAGTTTCAACGATGCGTTACATCTCGCAGAATCAATCACTACTCGACGTACAGCGTGATGAAAGCGTCGATTGTCGAGCGTTTCAATCGTACGCTGAAGAACCTGATGTGGAAACAATTCTCCTTGAACGCGTCCTATCGCTGGCTGGATCTGCTACCGACGCTCGTGCGCACCTACCATCATCGTAAACATCGCACGATCAACGCGCGACCCGTGGACGTGACCTCCGCCACTCGTTTGCCGTTCGTCGTATAGTCGAGAAGCGATACACGCCAAACTGGTCTACCGAGGTGTTCGAAATCACCGCGGTACAACGAACGCAACCTGTAACGTATCTTCTACGCGATTCAGCGGGAGAGCCGATCTCGGGTGGATTCTACGAGCACGAACTGCATTCGGTCGCGAATCCGGACTTCTATCTGATCGAGAAGATTATACGTCGCAAGGGCAATCGAGCGTACGTGAAATGGGTGGGATTCAACTCGTCCAAGAACTCGTGGATACAGGAAAAGGATGTTCTGTGATGCAAGAAGGACTCCTTATTCTTATCACTTAAATACATATTCATTTATTCGATTGTCTGTATTTCAAACACAAAAAAGAAATAAAGCTACAATATGTCACGATACTTGCACATTATTTCCTTGAATGTTTAATAGTAGAGATACGTATATATATATATTAAGGGAAAACTTAATACTTTGCGTACAGTTGTAAAGTATTTACAGTAGCTTTCGCGATTTCTATTTCATACCTTATCCGCTGAGAGCACTTACGACGAAGTGCGTGTCATTACCCACGCTACGTTCATCCGTTGCATACTTTTTTTTTTTTTTTAAAGAGGGGAAAATGCATTACGCATACCCCGACACCGCTTACGTCGGGGTTATGTGGGACTCTCCATTTCTGGCATACCCACTAAAAAACCCCTCTACGTTCATACACTGCATCATACTTGTATACATGAAAAACATCGTACGCGACATTCCTGAAACGAATATACATATACATAGTTTCATACACACGCTACGATGTATCCATACACGTATCACTATCGTTATCGCACTCGGGAATCCGATAGTGTCCCCACTAAGGGAAGGGTGTTTATCTGGTCGGGAAGTACGTATCGCTTATCGTCGTACGGACTGAGCGCGGTCTTCAGTTCCGTCACGGAATAAACGACGTGTAATCGCGTACGGATATGATTCTGTCGAAACGACATTTCCGCGTGCTCGCGAAGACACCGCACGTAGTCCTCGAAACGTATCTCGTTCGCGACCACATTCCTCTTCACTCCCTTCACTTTTTACGTCTCGGTCTCGATCGTTGCCGCCGCCGACGCGTCACACGCTCGAGTCGCGTACATCTTGGATCGCAGTCCCACGAACTCGGTCATTACGGCACCGTTGTTCTCGTCTTTCATCAGACCCGGCACTTTCTTGTTTACGCGCGGCATATCGTACGGGTTGTCCACCGCGTAATCGCTCGTGTCGAAGCGCGCACTGACGTCACTTTTCAGCTCCTCGTAAGCGTCATCGCACTGCAGCTGATACATTAAACTGTCGGTGCCCGTGTAAAACACTTTGTACCTATCGCCGAACTTTTCGCGCATATACTCGTAATGAAATTCGTATAGGCACACCTTGGACACGTCCAGCACGTTCGTACCTACATATATGGGCTTATCGAACTTCACTTTGTGTTTACGCAATTCGATAGCGACTAAGTGTTCCGAGAATATCGCGCGACTGTGAAAGTTCGGTTTCGCGATCAACGATTCGGCACCGTACCGTCTGTCCCACCGCGTCACCAATCGCACGTCCACTCGCTTTCGCACATTTTCCATCGTCTTTCCGTACACGGCATTGTTCATTAATTTGTACAGCGTTTTCTGAAAATCGCTGGTGGCTAGCGTCCTCAACTCTGTGTTCAAAGTGATATAGTCGCGTAACCACTGCGATTGATCGAACCGTAGAACGCGATGAATTCGCGATACGCAAAGTCCATGTCCAATACACTGTTTCAAGTTTCGATAGTGAATCACGTATCGTTCCTTGTCGCGGAGCGTGGCGATCAGTTTGGTTTCCTTACCGACGGGTGCGTGCTCGCGCAGAGGACAGAACGGAAGGTCCGTGTGCTTGTCGTGAATGTTCCGCGGATATTCCAGATCCACTTCCAGCAGGTACCCCTCCGGTCCATCGCAAAATTTTCTCCTCTTGGGACGGTAATTGCACCGCACACTCATTCAACCGCATACAGTCCACGGTGTGCCGCTGCAATCGCTCCGCCGATGAGAAAACGTTGAGAAACCTGAAACGTATACGTAAACAAAAAAAAAACAATGTAAACGCTTCTTCGTCCGTAACGTATCGCTCGAACTTTTTTTTTTAATTATTCTTATTCACTTACCTATCGCAAACGAACACTCTGCCATGATGGTTGCTGAGTTGGCTGGAAATCAAGCGGGAGAGATTGCGGATACACGCGAAATGGTACCGCTGCGAATCCCTCGGACCTTGGATCAGCAGCACGTTCGCGTGTCTCCTTTCCCGCTTGTTACCGGATACGCGTAGAGGTACACAAACATCCTCGTCGGACCATAAATAAATGTTCACGGATACGTCGTTGTCCGCCTCGAATTTCTGCATCTGGTCCAGGGACATGGGGAGTCGCACACCATCCGTACAGAGTACCGTCGCATAGGGTGGATACGACGTAATCCTGTCCCCGTGTGCAGTAGCCGGAAACAAATTCGCGACGGCCGAACACAAAAAGCACGTGTTGTCGTTGCATCGAACGTTCACCACCGCTCTTTTTACCATGATCACTCGCGGAAGCGGCACGTCGCACCCGGCACCAAGTGGATTATGTTTGTTTATGTTTATCAGGAGATTCTGTACTGCCCGTAAGGTCCAGCCACTCTCGCGCTCCTGAAACTCTTCCATCGCGATCAACGTCGGAGCAACCACTTGTTTCGCGTACCACTCGCGAACATTCGACGACATATACAGTACTTGGTTTCGCGTCGCGAAACTCTTCACGTCCGTATCGTCCCGCAACATGAATTCTGCGTTTAGCACGGTGTTCACCGACACGCTGCAAAATCACCGTTCGACGTGCATTCTCGAAGAATTTGCGTGGATCGACGGCCCCTACGTTTATCACGGCCCCGGCCAACACACGCTTCTCGAACGCGCTTTCAAGTTCCTCCCAAACGACCTTGGGTGACGTCGCTCGAGCGGCATGTCCACACCCTACTCGCGATAATCGTCCTCGCACTATCGCGCTCAATGTTTTCGTTCGCGCGAGCAACGACACCATCCGCTGCTTCTCCCACACCGGCACGCGTTTGCCTCGTTGATACGCGACCATGTGTCGTATCGTCTCGTCGCACCTGTCCATCCAATCGCGAAATTCCGCGTTGGTCCTCAAAAGTTCGGACATCCGCGACAACGCCACAAACGCGTTCTTGAACGTTTCCATGTTCTCGTTCTTTACACGTATACAATCACTTGAAATAAAAAGACTCTTTCCGACGCGCTACCATTCGCACTATGTCCTGTCGAAGATGCGAGTAGCCTTAAATATACGACCATCCCTACCTAACATTTCCCCACACCCTTGCATCCCAATGGAATAATACTTAGAATTATACCTTAAGTCATATTACGCTTTTAAGCATATGCATATTCTTCTTGAAAGTTCACTTTCGATCATTATCGCAAACAGAAGCACGTCGGTCCGCTTTGGATTTTCGCGCACCGATGCTGCGTATTATTCTCGGAAGTGGACCTTCCATCGTCACAGTTATATGTTTGTGACGCGATTATCGCCTCAGGTTTCGACTTGCATCTTCTCCGCGCCGTACCTCGTTATTCTCGGAAACTGACCTTCGATATCCGTATATTTTTTCTGACCTCCGACCAAGAGAGGAACAGAGACAGAGAGATGTACGAAAATATCGTACCACTCTCTCACACACACCTTGTTCGAACGCCGCCGCTATCGGGCCCACCATGGCGCCTTCGGGACGCTTTGAATTTTCGCGGTTCAGATGTCGCGTGCGCGCACCGATGCCGCGCATTATTCTCGGGAGTGGACCTTCCATCGTTATATATTCTTGGGTACTGTGTTCGCGCGATACCAAAATGCCAGTTTCAACTTGCATCTTCTACGCGTCATACCCAGTTATTCTCTGAACTTGACCTTCGATCGTTATGTGTTGGTGCAGTTATTACGCAATAGGACCATACAGGATTCGACTTGCATCTTCTACGCATCGTACCTCATTATTCTCGGAAATTAACCTTCGACCATTATATGTTTTTAGAGAGATAACAAAATGCAGGTTTCGACTTGTATCTTCTACGCGTCATACCTCCCTATGTTTTAACTATGTACCGAGTGTGAGTGTGTGTGTGTGTGCGCGTGCGCGCGCGCGAAGGAACGCGTTCCCCCTCCTCACGTCGACGAGACGTGTTCCCCCTCCACCTGCTCCAGGGTCGCGGCCCCTCTCCAGACGCTCCATGCGCCGGCTTCCCCCACCTCCTCGGGTCGCGGTGCCCCACCCGCCCCCCCCTCGCCTATGATGCGGTACCCCTCGTCCCGCTTCACCCCCTCGCCGCCAACTGGATTAGAACTCCCTTAGTATACCTACTGATATTAAAAGTGCAACTACACTCCATTTATAAACATATAATATTTTTTTAAATTTATAATTGACATTTCTTTGTCTAATGTTCATTCACTGGTATGCGGGCAATTACTGGTTGGTTTACCCTAACTATATTATAATTATACTGCGCGTCTCGTTCTCTATGATTGCGGGCTCGTTTGATCGTTCGATAAAATTTAAACTTGAAGTAGGGATGATCACGAGACATCGATGTTTTTATAATCGATATTGGGACATCGATATGTATATCGAAACCATCGATGTTTTCCTAATGGATTTCAATGTTTTTGATTATTATTATGCTAAGTTTAATGCTTTATCAGCTTTATCAGCAGTTCTTAAGCAAAGCGACTAGAATTGCACGGATATCAACGCACGATTTTCAATACCGATAACTATTGATAGTGAAAATAAGCTATCGACAGTGAGGACCATCGATATTGCTCCTTCGTAAGAAATAACTAGCCTCTTAGCGCCAATTCACCGTCTCGGGAGTGACGGAGAGCGTGCGGTACACAGGGATGGTGCTAAACAAGGACAGGGCTTTATGTGCAAGTGAGAGGGTCTTATGTGGACGACGGCTACCTTGGGGTCGCGGCGGGCAAAACGCCTTCCCTCGCCTTCCCGTGCTGGAACACCGATATGGAGATTTCGTGCGTTTACCTAGACTTCGGCCTGGCAGTCTAACAACTTTCTACCTACGATACATGCTACTTCTTTGCCAAATAGATGAGGAATCGAGCCCATCATCCTCTTACGTGTAATGTTTTATCAAGCACAATTCATTTTAGCAAACTAAATAATAACTTGTAAAATGGTCACCATTGTCACAAGGTATAACTCAGTGGTTCTTCGAAACAGGGGGACCCGACATGCAACGTTGTCAAATTTCCGGAGAGAAGCCGATTTTGCCGCTTAGTGTACATACAACAAACAAACTGTTCGAAACTGATTAAAATTGATTAAAAAACAAGACATTTGCCCGGAAGTTCCCGGATGGTAACTAAAACGCCGATAAATGCTGATATTTTTTCAATGCGTTTCTTACGAGAAAAACACTGTAACAAAATTGATACAACTCATTTGGGGTCCCAATTTTTTTTTTTATATCACCGAGAATTAAAAGACACGATTTCAAATTCTGCACGAAAAATACATACAAACTTAGACATGGGTTTACGTACAGATCAGAAGTAAGGGTTATAATATTTTTACCTCTTTTGAGAGTTCATATTAGTAGCTTACTGGGTATTCTGTCCCACTGTGGCATTGGACTTTGTCGCAGGCAACGAGATTTAGCCTAGGGCCAGTAGCTGGTTCAAAGCGTTGCGACCCGTCGCAGGTAAGAGATCGCGCCTTAAGACGGCTGGCCAGCGCGCTACAAATCAGAAGATCGTGGGTTCGTGTCCTGCGCCGAGGCTTCCTTATTTCGTGATCCTACATCATTGCAATGCAGATGTAAGTCCTGAGACTTGAAATACTAATAAAAAATAAAAAGAAAATTTATTTATTAGAGAATGAATCACATTAATATGAATTTATACGAAGATATTATTATTAATTGTAATTAATAAAAAAAATAGCCGCGGGGAGGTAATGCCGTCTGTGTTTATATTGTGGTGCAGCTTTCGACGTAGATGAGTGGTGTGATTATTTCTAGTTGTATTGTTTAGGACTGTATATATTGTAAATATTAGATCTAAGTTGTACATTGTCTTAGCTCTTAAGAAGCGATTATCGCGCACGGAACTGCGGTAGATCACACTGGTCGGCGCTACCAAAAGTTTACGGTGTCACCATCTCGTCGATTGTCGAGGGAACAATTGCGCTCTCCCCACTCTTAGTCGCGAGCGCTGATTACGCGATCGCGAAGATCCTCGCCAGTCGGTCTCCTGGATTCGGTACTTTAACACCTTGTTTTTATACGCCTAAGCTTGTGAATAGTTCAGCAGTTAACAAAATCTACGGTATTCGCAAATCTGTTACGCGCGGTTCCTACGTGCTTATTTATTACTGCGCTGAGAATAAAACATTACCGGTTTCTGCTAGTGCTGGCGAAAAACAAAAATTCTACGTACGATTAAGTAAACCTACTTATTCTAAAACTAGAACTACTTAAAGCTACTTATTCTAGAACTAAAACTAACTAAAACTAAACCTAATTTAACCACGAACAATTTGGTCCTTCGAGCCGGATATTAACGCGGTGATTGAAAAATCACTCTTCAAAAACCAGTGAACAAAGGAATCCGTTGCGTAACCGTTGATCCACGAGGCTTCAAACGTTCTCGACCCCGTTCGAATTCGTAAACAGTTTTTTCATCTACCGGGCGTTCTTGAACCTGAAAAATGGATACAATCATAAGCGAACAAAGTACGTTGCTCAAGCGAATTTCAAATCTCAAAGAGAATATGAAGAAGCTCGGGAAAAAGAAAATAACGCGAGGTGTAATCACCTCTCGATTAGACTTACTGGAAAGCTACTGGACTACGTTTTGCAAGAATGATGCGAAAATAACCGCCGGTGCCACGGAGGCGATTAAACAAAGTTTATATTTCACCGAAGACTACCAGACCCTCGGCGAAGAGGCTTACCTAAACCAAAAAGCCGACCTTCTCGACCAGCTGGACGCTCTTCCTGTGAGAAGGAAAGCAGAAGAACAATCTGCGACCGACTCCGATGAAAATGATTCCTCTCGTGGCAGAACCCTGCAAAAGATAGCTCTTCCGATCTTTGCCGGTGACTACCAGCTCTGGCCAAGCTTTCGAGACTTGTTTATTTCGCTGGTTATAAAGAACTCTTCACCCTCGGCGGTTGACAAACTGCATTATTTAAAAACAAGCCTCTCGGGAGAAGCTGCTCGTTCGATTCAAAACGTGACGATCACGACTAATAATTTCAAACGTGCGTGGGCAACTATCTCGGAACAGTATGACGTTCCACGTCTGCTGATTCACGCTCAATTAAAGACGCTCATGTCGTTGCCTTCTATGTGCAAGGGGTCTGCTCAAGAATTAAAGGATTTGTTGCACGGGACCCAAGATGCAGTGGAAGCTCTGGAAACACTGCAGCTACCGGTCCAGCACTGGGGTGCGTGGCTGGTTTAATTGACGGTGGAACGCTTAGACGCCGAGACTAGGAAGGAGTGGGATACGTCCCTCGGTACTTCAAAGGAGCATCCCACCTTCGAGCAGCTGCTGGACTTCCTCCGCACTCAAGTCCGAGCCGCGCTGGCTTCGGAATTCAGCACCAGCGGATCAACGAGCCAGCAACCCACTGGGTCATCTGGACAGCGAGGAGGAGATCAACCACAGCCGCCGGCCTCCAGTGGTGCGACGCGTCGCCCCAAGACGCACTGTGTGACGCGGAACAACGCCGGGAGTCAGAAGTGCACCCTGTGCGCAGGGGAACACTTCATTCTCTACTGTCCCTCGTATAAAGCGCTGGGCCCTCGGGAGAGAAAGGCTAGGGTAATCGAAAAGAAATTGTGTTTTAATTGTGTAGCTGCGCATTCCTCTCGCGAATGCAAATCTAACAAGCGATGCCAACTCTGTCTGGGTAAGCACCATACCACAATTCACATTCCCTTCGAATCAGACTCTGCTCCTGGCACTAATTCGCAGGTAACGCAATAAACGGGATCCACTAACCAGGGTGCTTCTCCGTCGCTGAACTCGGCCACTCCAACGACTCATTGCGCTCAGACTGAACCGATGGGCGCTGCAATTCTTCTCGCTACGGCCTTGGTTCGAGTGGCGTCCGTGACGGGTGAAGGAATAACTGTCAGGGCTCTGATCGACCCGTGCTCCGAGGTGTCCTTGATTGGTGAGAGTATCGCTCAATTATTAAAGCTTCCCAGGATTCCAACAAATATTCCGGTAATAGGCGTAGCGAAGAACAAGACTTACTCGAAGGGTTCGGTGACTCTAACGGTCTCTCATCGCAAAAACGAATCGGTGAATCTCGCGGTTCAAGCCCTGGTACTTCCTCGGCTGTCTTCCTACCAACCCAGTCCCGCTCAATTGTCTACTGCTATGCCGCACTTAACGGATATCGAACTTGCTGACCCCGAATTTTTATCATATAGGAAAGTCGATTTACTTTTAGGGGCAGAAGTCTACTCGCAAATTATACTTGAAGGGTTGATACATGGCCCTCCTCGCACGCCCGTAGCGCAAGCTACAACACTAGGTTGGATCCTTACTGGCCCGATCGCCGATCGGGGAAATCTCTCTAACGCGAAAACCGCGGTAACACTCCAGTGCTCGACGGATGCCGATATCTCGGAAATTTTGCAACGTTTCTGGTCAATTGAAGAGGTATCGACACCATTTACTTCGTTAAATGATGACGAAAAAGCGTGCGAGGAGCACTTCGCGCAGACGCATTCTCGTGATGACAGTGGCAGGTATGTCGTTAGACTACCGTTCTCGCGTTCAAAATCTAGCCTCGGTTTATCTCGCGCGACTTCCGAGGTCCTATTGACAAAACTCGAAAAACGATTCCGAAACTCTTCCGAACTGGAATCGGCGTACCGCCAATTTATGGATGAACATGAGTCACTTGACCATATGACTCTAGCTACGGGAGATTCTCGTGATAGTTCGAGTCACTATTATTTACCTCATCATGGTGTAATCCGCGCTTCGAGCACTACTACGAAACTTCGTGTAGTTTTCAACGCGTCGTGCAAAATGACCTCTCGTCTTTCACTTAACGACATTGTACACAAAGGTCCTAATTTGCTTCCGGAGATATTCAATATCTTATTACGATGGCGTCTTCACTCCGTAGTGTTCTCAGCGGACATAGAAAAGATGTACCGCCAGATACGCGTGCATACGGACGATTGCGATTTCCAACGCATTCTTTGGCGGAAGAACGCGCCGGACCCTGTGCAGGCGTATCGACTGCTCACTGTCCCATACGGGATGGCGTGTGCGCCCTACTTGACCATTCGTACTCTAAAGCAATTGAGCGCGGACGAAGTTGATCGGTACCCTTCTGCCGCGCCGTGCTTGCTTAACGACGTCTACATGGACGACGTTATCTCGGGAGCTGATACCGTTTCCGCGGCGCTCCACATTCAAAAGGAACTACTGTCTTTGCTCAAGGCGGGCGGTTTCAAACTCCGAAACTGGGCGTCGAACGCGCCCGAGCTTCTCGAAACGCTGCCGCTCGATTATGTGGCAGTCACTCCGGAACTGTCTTGCAATTTCGAGGGCACCTTTTCCTTACTGGGTCTGAAGTGGCAAACCACTTCGGATGGTTTCTTGTTCTCCGCTGCGCCTAAAAACCGAGACAACGCTCTTACAAAGCGTATTGTCTTTAGGGAAACCGCAAGTCTGTACGACCCGTTAGGATTTCTAGCTCCGTTAATAATTGCCGCGCAAATTTTCGTGCAATCTCTCTGGCTTATAAAACTGGGATGGGATGATTCTCTCCCTTTAAATCGTACCGAAACCTGGGAGCGTCATTACGACGGATTGAGCGCTCTCTCCTCATTGAGGATACCTCGATGGCTTGCCGTTAGAACTGAATCCGGTTTCTATGAATTGCACGGCTTCGCCGACGCGTCGATTGGGGCGTACGCCGCCGTGATTTATCTCCGTTCCTTGTCCGACGATGAGCCCCCTCGCATTAATCTGGTCGCGGCCAAAATACGAGTCGCTCCATTGAAACAAATATCCTTGCCACGGCTCGAATTGTGTGCCGCCACACTTCGTGCTCGACTGACAATACGCTTTGTACAAGCTCTAAACTTACCTCGGAGCGAGGTACATTTATGGTCAGATTCTACGATCGTTTTGAGCTGGCTGCAGAAGCAGCCATCTCACTGGACGACATTTGTCGCTAACCGCGTTTCTGAAATTCAGACTACATTACCCAATGCGAGGTGGCATCACATTCGGACAAAGGAGAATCCCGCTGATTGCGCTTCGCGAGGTATTCAGGGGGACCTTCTGATAAACCATACGCTCTGGTGGCAGGGACCTTGCTTCTTGAAGCAAGGTCAGATCGACGTTGAGTTTAACCGAGTGGTCGAGTTCAGCACGACGGAGGAAACACGCACGAAATCGGTTCATCACACGACAAAACTAGAAGATGAACCCCCGATATGGGAAGTCATAGTCAAATATTCCTCGTTTAAAAAGCTGAATCGCATCACTGCGTGGTGCATTCGCTTCACTTCGAAGCTTCAACGAAGGTCTTCGCTCGAAAGTCCAGGCGATTACCTGACCGTTTCCGAATTAGATCTAGCCAGATTCACCTTAATCAGAGTTGTTCAGCGCCAAGCCTTTGCTCGAGAAATCTCGAAGTTAGAAGATTCCGCTTCAATCTCCCGGGGCCCTCTCGCTCGCCTCGTTCCCTTCGTGGATGCTCAGGGCATCCTTCGTGTCGGCGGTCACCTAAAACACTCCACGATGGACTTCGACGAAAAGCATCCGATAATCCTACCGGAGAAAGGACATTTTACTATTTTAATCGTACGCGACCACCATGAGAAAGCGCTTCATGGCGGTACGCAACTTATCTTAAGTATACTGCGACAAAATTAGTGGATTCTTCGAGGACGGCGCGTTGTCCGCACATATATACACTCTTGTGTAACTTACTGGCGATGGCGAGCCAAGGCGTCACAACAACAAATGGGGAATCTACCCCCTCCCGAGTGATTGCTACGCGACCTTTCCTAAACTCGGGAGTCGACTATGGCGGTCCTTTTCTTACAAAAACGTCTCCGGGACGCGGTCACCGCACGCGAAAATCTTACGTCGCCGTCTTTATATGTCTACCCACTAGAGCACTATACTTAGAACTCGTGTCGGACTATACTACTGCCGCTATCTTAGCCGCGTTTAGAATTAAGTTAAATTAAGTAAGCTAAGGACAGACTGTAAGGTCAAGGAGGAGTTCATGTAACCCTTAGGGGAATCAGTAAAGTTATACATACTTACATACATAAGAAGTATTGAACAGAAAAGAGAATATGTCAAGTATAATACCTAAATAACATTTTTTTGTAACTTACATGGACAAGAATACACAAAAATTCTATAATGTCTGCGTAGAAATTATTTTTGGAGGTAAATATTATAAATAAATAACACATTCAGTATATCAATTTAACTGTAATAATTATTTATTATTGTTGTAGTACTATTCATTGAATAGTAATCAGTATTTGTTACAACGATTGAGAACTTTTTTAATATTAACCTTTAGAGGGCCGGGCTGGCCACTGAAAATTTTAAAATGTCAACTTGTTTCTAAGGGTTTTTGATATCACTAATCACGATTCTATGGTTAGAGTGTGAAAATTTTACACAGAAACTGTGTTGCCATCAGGGCCACCTTTACCAATGGACTAAATGGGCTACAGTCCATGGGCGCCCGTGACCCAAGAGCGCTTAAGAATCAAATACGTTGAAATGTTTTTTTCTTTTCAATTTTGGAGACAAAAATTTCCTTCGCGGGCATTGTTTTTGTTCGTGTTTGCCCCTGGTGGAGACCCGGAGTTGTGATGTACTGCCTTGCACCGATTCCGAAGAAATTGCGCCCTTGGGGGCTAGGGTGCCAAAATTTTTTAGCCCAGTGCGCTCAAATTTGCCAACCTAAACAAGCCAAAGAAAAAAATAATATATAAATGTAACTGCTATTATTCATTTAGGGTTGTTTAGGTTGGCCACACTGTTTCTACGTAAAATTTCGATACACTGACCTTATAATCGTGATTAGCGATATCAAAAACCCTTAGAAACATTAAAGTTGATATTTTAAAAATTCCTGTACGGAAGTGGGGTAAAACGGAACGCTTTACTTTGGAGGGTGATAACATAAAATCGGAAAGAGAAAAAGACACGGAACTTCAACGGGATTCTTCAGTAGACCTTAGACCAGCGTCTTCCAACTTGTCTCTTGAGAGGCAAAAGCCGTCCCCCACCACCGTCCGCCGTTACCATGGCGCGAAGTCGCGGCCGAGTCAAAATAACTAATCCGATCTCTTCCCGCGTGAATACAATTGTCGTCTTTTGTTTTGCGACTCGCGTCTGCGCTTCCTCGTCTATGGAACTGTCGCGGTCTCCTTTTTAGCGTCGCGAGGTTTCCTTGACAACAAGTCACGCTGCTCGAAAGAAATGTTGGAAGGGGAAGCAGGCGCGTGAGGGGTGCCTACGCTGGACGGCGCTGCCTTAGACTATAAGAATATCAAAGTCATTGTTAAGAAAAATCTTTGGGATCGACGGAAAAGTAAATTTACTGGAAGTATTGAAGTCTTCGCCTCACTCGAATGGTGGGGTAAAACGGAACACCCACTTGAACACCATGTAAACGTACAACATCTTTATTTTTATGATTTAAAATGTATTCATTTATGTTAAAAACTATAAATATATGTTTTAGGTATAATTATTACATATAAAATATAACAAAAATATATATTATACACATAGGAAAAATTATTTACCAGATAACATAAAAATTACTGAATATAACCGAATACATATGGATTTTTACATGAATAATGAATATCAACACGTGCATGGAGAATTTTACAGTTTTTAGTGCATGTTCGCGTTTAATGTAACGCGATGAGCGAGGAATGCCGGGGAGGTTAGGTGCGAGAGTCACGATGCACGGGTTGTGAGTTAAAATTGTCGTTTATTGTACAAACACTCGCGGAGTGAGCCACAAGCTGAAAACAGTGAGCGGTGAGCGAAAGCACGCGGTGCGGTACACGAAAGTTCTCGTTGAGAAAAGGCCACGCACCCTGACCACGCGGTCGCACCACGACCACGATCCACAATCGATTCGCGTGATATCTGAGCGTGAGCAGAATGAACGAGTGAGCGCGGTATTGAGATGAGCAGAATTAGAACGGATTCCGGTGAGAAAGAACTGATTTTGGTGAGAAATTCACGACTTACTGGTGAATTGTGACACGTGAGAATTCTGCGTCATCACTCGTACGCTACGTAAACAAGATTGAAATCAATGTCGATGATCGGTTTCCGTTAGTCGTCTTCCCCAGCGGATCGACAGACGTGGGGAAATGTCATTGGATGAGTGTTCTGTCGCTGACAGGTGATTGGCGGATCGATTGTGGATCGGGCTTGACGCTCCGCTGTCCAGGAGGTGCTGCTGTGAGTTGGGTGTGGCGGAGATCCGAACTACTCGAATCTCAAACAGTGCATTTTAAATAAAATTGTTTAACTTAAAAAAATTTTCATATTTTTTTTATTATTTAGTTTTTAGTGTCTTTTGATTTGTGGTTATATGCGGTTGCATATCAATTGAATTTATTTGATTTGTGGTTATAGGCTGATTTCAAGTCGTTTGGATTTATGGTTATGGGTTATATTTATTGATGACTAGGTAATTTTTTCACCCCTCCCGTTTTTTCTTTCATAATTTTGTATTTCCATAATAACTACGCACCCCTGCGAAGTTTCAAGACAATTGGATTGGTGGAATTGGATTAAATATGTGTTCCGTATTACCACACGAAAAGTGTTCAGTTTTGCCCCACATGCAGTCATTTAGTAAACATTTAATATTTACACTTCAGCGTGAGGTAAATAACTTTTTAATACGTCAGAATGTAGCGTAAGAACTACAGAATCTAACGATGTACTCACCGTTAATAATTTGCGAAATTCAAGTGCCGAAAAGTGGTCGAAAGTACAACACAATATTGAAACGTCGATACCGGATATTTTTCCAACTCTTTTAATTGAAAAGTAACGTATGCACGGGTCTATGGTCTGTCACAAAATGCTTTGAGGACCCTTTGGTCTCATGTCACGCGATACCAACTCATTCGCAACTCTTTTCTAAGAGAAATATTGATGTTCCGTTTTACCCACCCGTTCCGTTTTACCCCACTTTCCCCTATATGCCATTCCGTTCGCGGCCGGGCTGGCCACTATAGTGGCCACCTAAGTATTTGGATACTTTGCCGGCCATTTTGGTGGTATACATGCATAAATTTTAAGTAAATAAAATTTACAATTTCAATGAAAATATCCCGGCCCTCTAAAGGTTAATGAACATTATATCTGTTCCTGTTTTAGAGAAATTTTTATTTTTTTATTTTATAAGAACTTTTACTCTTGGGAACATATAATGTGAGAACATTTTTAAAAATTTCCACGGTCCACATGTCCAGTAGCACGCGTTGAAAAGTTCCAGAACTCTTTCGGAAATCTGTTATAAATAAATCAATGCCACTGATCTTAAGTATAGAACAAGATGGAGAAAAGTTTAGTTTTATAATAATAAAGTAATATTTTCTATTTTTTATATGATAGTTAAACATGAAATCAGTCTTATGCGTCATTACATGCTGGCTTGGTTGTTCTTTCTACGATTTGTTCTCATGTTACTGCGAATGTCCGCACGTTACTAGAGACGTAATTCTAAATATGTTGAGATGTCGGTGGCAAGGTATAATGTTTTTGAAAGCAATAAGAGGATCGTGATCAGGAAGTTTTACTGTATGAAGAATGTGTATTATCATCATGTATAGTGAACAGCATTTGCAAAACTATGGGGAAGAGTCCTGACGTTGCGCATTGCATATCCACTGCGTCGGCACGTTACCCTCTATATGCTGTTCGCTCTAGATTAGATTGAGCTTGACCTAGACTCTGGGTTTTGAGCGTACAACACACAACATTTCATGATGCTTCCATATGTTAAATCAGATCGTGGATGCAACTAAGCGTTTGCTCATAAACTTCGAGGAAACATCGCTAGTAACTGTGCGAACATCCGCACCAACCAGCAAAAATGGCCGATATAAGAGTGACCTTGTTCATATGCCTTCAACTAAAAATAAACTATAAAATTTTCTTGAAATACTAGTTTTGTCCCACATTGCCCGTAGGTTAGGGTATTGAGGGCTAAGCAAGTCCTCACACAGAACGCAAAAAATTTTGTAGCCCAAAACAAAATTAAAACCTTTTCTTCTACTACTAAAAGGATACCAATTATTAGACATCCATAATATTCGTACAACAATCAAATTTAATGATTTGATTAATGTTTAACGACTTCTAATTATGTGGATACACATAGGTACAGAAATCACATGTGCAAGTACTTATTTGGTGTGACACCACCTGTACCAAGCGTTGCGAAGTTCTTGGTATCTGTAGCAAAAAAGCTGTCACTATTCAAAGTTTTTGTGGTGAAAGGAGCCACTCGACTCTCATTACTCCCATAAGCGTTATTTTATTTCTGTAAAAATAGCAGAATAACGGTTGAAATAAACTGAATATTCAAGTTATTGTAACGCCCGGTTACCCGGGGACGACTAAACGTTAGCTGGTTCCCGGGAGGAGAGCGGCGTCCCCTCGATTGTAGGATAGGTGGGGGTTCGTTTGGCAGAGTAAAGAATTTAAATCCAACTTTAAACTAAACAATTACTATTTATTTAACAACACTTATTTTAAATAACTATACCAATAATAACAATAATATTTAATACTACCTACAGCTACCACCGATGATTCGTGACGCGTCGTAGGAAGCGATCCGCAACCCTTTTATCGCCCGAAGGTCAGATCGCACCCCGATAGCGGCGACGGTTGTAGAAGGAGCGCGAGAGAGAGAGGTGCGATATTTTCGTATATGTCTCTGTCGCTATTCCTCTCTCGGTCGGAGGTCTGTTCCCAAGTTCATACAGGATCAACTGCCAGTTGAGGAAGTTGAACACGTTCTCGACGTCTATGGCAATTATATCACAGAGCCGGTTCTTCATTACGCAGCTTTTCGCAAATTGCATTATCTCCGGAGATGCCTCCACGGTCCCTACACCTTTACGAAACCCAAACTGGGGAAGGTGAAAAGGGTTGGGTCACGTCTGTTTCTCTATCAGGCCCTTAATCGCATAGTCCCAATCCTTGCTCAAGGCAGGGAGAATGCTTACTGGCCTGAAGGAGCCAGGGGTACTGGGATCCTTGCCCGGTTTAGGTATGAGCACCACCCTCGCCCTTTTCCAAGAGGTCCGGATGGTGCCCCTCCACAAAGTATCCCTCACGAGGTCACCGAAATGGTCTGGGTTGGCTCTAAGGACACAAGCGATCACCTCCGAGGGGACCGCGTCCAGGCGCGAAGGTTCCGACGACTTAATTTTTGCCAGAGCATCCTTCACTAGGTCCGGGTCAACATTGTTAATCGTATCCTCTTCCGTGCCCCTGGTAACCCAGCTCGAAAGCGAGCCAAGGGCCAGCCTGCGAGGAGGCGCTACATGGGGAGCCGTCACGATAAGGTGTCCAATAATATCCCGAGTCTGGGCGAGAATCATAATGAACCTTGAGGAGCGGCCCTTCAGGGTTGACATCACAACCTTATAGATATTCCCCCAGGGGTTGGTGTCAACTGCAGAGCACATTTAGTGCCACTTCGACTCCTTCGCCCGCCAAATCTTTTGTTGGACCACCCTCAACGCAAGGGTGTACGCTCTCCTGGCGTCCTCCGCATCCGGAGAGCCCTTTTTTCTTTAAAGGATGCCTTCCTAGCGTCCGCAATCTCAGGAGACCACCAGTGATTGGGCTTACGAGCCCCTCGCGGAAGAGCCTTCCTAGGCCGGACACTCGCAGAAACTTCTTCCAGGAGACGCTGGAATTTTTCTGCCATCGATTCCGGGCGTAGGGGTTATACCGCATGGGGATCAGTCACCTGCTCGTTATCCAATTGCCAAAGTTCTTGGAATTTCGCAATAAGCACCGTGGGGTCCATGTCTCTCACCGAGAATTTCACCCACTCGGGGAGGGGGTCGCAGATCTTGGAGGATCCGCCAGGGTGTGACAAACATACCGATGGCCTGAATATGAAAAGTAAGACAGCACTTCACTTCTCCTGAGGCGGCGGGCTGTCACCTGGCCCGTTGCCATCACGTCTACCACCGATGTGCTCTTGTTGTGGTATTGGAAGGTGGCCGGCTCCTTCAACCTTGTAGGGACAAGTCCGTGCCTCGCAAGGAACTCCACACAGCCCTTCCTATCGGATTTACGCCCCCCCCCCCCCACACGCCGAGGACTTGGCATTTAAATTCCCTGCAATGATTACCCTCCTACCCGGGGTCCTTGCTTAAGCCAGGATTCCCTCGAGTACATCAAGGTACTCCCCGAATTCCGGAATCTTCTTCCTAGGAGAGCAGTATCAACTGACGATAAAGCAGTCATCCAGCCCCGCTCCTACAATCCCCTCAGCCGACAGCGACGAGGCTCTGGTGGGGAACTTACCCCTAAAGCCGGTAATCCATAACGAGGCGTCACCAGACACGCCATTGTACCAATCGTCCAATTGTTTGAAGGGCTCGGATATCATGACCACATCTGCGTTAAGGACAGATACATTGTGGATCATGATATCCTGAGCCAGCCTAGATCTATTCAGGTTTATCTGGACGATTTTTACCGGCATTCTGGGTCAGACTGTTATTTCTACTTGTGTCAAGGGGCTCCGTCCCCGATTTAACCCTGTTCGCCGGACAGGCTAGCGAGGCCGTGACGTGGGCGGCTCTGGCACCCACAACCCCCGACTTAGGGCACTTCGCGAACTGATGCCCTCCCCCCCCCCACACCTCCCACAGAGCTCACTCCCCTCCTTAGAGGACTGACAACTCTTCGCCAGGTGGCCCAGTTGGTGCCAGAGGAAGCACCTAGAGAGCAGGGACAGGATCCTGCATCGTACTATGGTAAGGCTCGTCCTGAAGCGGAGGCCGGCCGTACTACTCCTAATCGAGTTGGTCGGCATCTCGACCACCACCGTCTGGGTGACAAGCGGATCGGGCCTGAGCATCCTGAGCTTAAATGCCCCCGGGTCCACTTTTATCGCCGCCCCCCAGATCGCGCAAGGCCTCGAGGCCCCCGACGGTTGGGTCGATTCCTCGTATATCCAACGCCGTGCGGTCCTGGAGCGGAGAGCAGTCCAGGCCAGAATCCCCCAGCTTAGTCCGCAAGGAGTTTGCCAGGTCACCGGCGCTCACCTTGTCGAGCTCAAGAAGGACGTGGCCCAGCCGCGTCCTCTTGACCCCGACCACCCCCTCGAACGTCTCCCTACCCTTCGACAGGAGAGTCCTATAAGTATCCAGATAAGTGGATGTGGGGGCGACGTTTACCAAAAATGCCTCCGGTCTCTTTCTCGGGGGCCTCGGCTTCGGTCCCGAGATCGGGGCCATCCACGGTTCTGTGGGCGGATTCTGCACCGCCTGACCCTGGCCCCCAGGCTGTTGTTGCGCGGACTGCTGCTGCTGCGGTTGCTGCTTCTGAGCCCGCCTGTCCTCCAAGTGCTTGAGGCGCTTCTCCCTCCGGCGTTGGCCGCGGGTGGGCTGTTGGATCCAGCCCTCCTTCCCAGGGATGTCAGTCTGAGGGTGATCTCCAGGTCGGGCCCCCTGGGGGGTAACAGTCCCCCACTTATCCCCGTCGACTCTGGGTTAACCGATCGCCCCGGGAGCGACGAGGAGGACTTCCCCTCCGCCACTTCGGAGAATAGTCTCTTTTTCGTGGCATTCTCACCCCCTTTGTCAAGAGGTGACGTCCTCATCCTCTTGCCTCCCTTCTCCCCCTCCTTTTTCCCCTTCCCACCTCGGGATTGGGGGGGGGGGTGGCGGGGTCTTATATACCTTGGGCTCCCTGGGACCTCTCATGGCAGGGCTCAGGTCCGAAGTCAAACGTCGGAGCGTCTGGGTGGCCATGGCTTCTGTCACCACCGTTGCCGCCGCTCCACACGCGGTGTTAACTCTCTCGGTGAAGGTTTTGACCATGCCCCTCGTCATGGGGCCATTCGTGACCGCGGTGGTTAACTCACGGTAGGCATCCATAAGTCCCCTGAAGAGTATGGTAACCTCGGTCAGTAGCCTAGTCGTCTTATCGTCCAGGGACTCGTTCCTCACAACCCGAATAACTTTCGCCTGCGGAGCTGGGAATGTCGGGGCTAGGAATTGGAATAGGAAATATCCCTCCCCCTGCTTCTTCTTTAACTCATCCACCCGATTAGTCGAGCTAGCCCTATCTCTAGGTCTCCCCTGTACCGGTATCCTTGTGATCATGACCCTTGGGTTAAGATTCGTACCCATCACCGACTGTTGTTGAGCCGGTTCCGCAACCCCTTCCTCAGAGGGGGGGGGGGTGCTGTAGCTGTTGCTGTTGCTTAGGTCGCTGCTTGGACGGTGTTCGTGACAGCGACCGGCCCCTTACAATACCCGTTTCATTCGTGGTGGGGGACCTCCATCGAGATTCACCCCACCCTTATTCCCCTCCACAAACTTGGCGATCTGCTTGTCGAAGTAATCCCTAATCGTGACTTTACCCACACGTGGTTTATTAGCACTCATGGAGGGATCCTGGCTACATTCCATAGGGCCCGACCCCTTCTTCTTTCAGTCCACTCACTCAGATACTAAATTAAATTAATAGCAGTAATTATTAAGACGTGAAATAAACGGTCGAATTAGATTGATAGTAATATAAAGAAAGGGGTTGGGATATGCAAAGTAAACGGGGAGGCAAAACGTAAAAAAGTAAAAAATTTATTGCGAAATACTATTGTAGGAATAATTATAAAGTTTATTAAGTATATGAAGAAAAGAATAAATATAGGTACATAAAGAAAACTTAGTAAATAGATGTCCTTCGCCTGCTACGTCTTTCGCCACTGACTCGCGGGAGCATTACATGTCTCGCCCGTCCGGTGCGGCGCGGCGTTGTGCTATTTCTCCCCGTGCTTCTAGCGGCCAAGCGCGACGTTGCGCTCTTTCTCGAAAGCGCGTGTGATGCGTAATTTCGTTACTGCACTATCACCAACGGGCAGCCACATCTATCGCTTCCCCTTGTCTGAGGGATTGCCGCTCAGTCAAAGTTGCTTAGAAATATTCTTCGATACACTCGGGGCAACACCATACGCGGTTATCAGCATATGTCTGTGTCGTACAGATTAAACATTATCTACATAAAATTATTATAATTTCTGAAATGTGTAAGGATGTGGTTGGACGCATCCACGTACTGGGTCCTACGCGACACGTGGAGCCTGAAATAGCATAGTCCACATATTTTTTTATGAAAGATATCCCACGCATAGGTGTAAATAAAGCCTGATCGTGATATAGCTTCACACGTGAGGCCTAATGCTGCTGAGGTAAAGCACCGTCCTATGGGCCATAATACTCAGCATCATTCTCCGTGAAGTGGAACTGGAGGCTGTGGTATACTGGCATTTTTCGGAATATGAATCTAAAAAATTTAAGTTCTTATTAAGAATCCCATTCCTCTATTAGCGTATGTGTATGTGATGATTTCCTTACTTTTCTTTAGGGCAAATGCGCAATTTCTCCTTGTAAGCTCGCCGTATTTGTACTATAGTCTTGTAGCACAACGTATCACCGTAGGATCTGGAACGATTGTAATACCCCCCCCCCCCCAGGTCTTCGCATGTAATCCTTCTCTTGAATCATGTGTATGGGTCAAACACAAAGTTACACGGAAAGAAGACAAATGCAATCGTTTCGACAGAACAGACAAAAGAACAGCACTTTATTATTTCGCGCAGTTTGGCCGAGGGCGTTACACTTTAAATCACCCACCGCCAAGAACGCAAACCGTCTCAAAACAGAAGCGTCTAACCGTGACCGCTTGCTGCAAGAAGCTTCGTATCGTAACCGCTTGCTTGCTCGTCCGTCTCGCAACGTTTCTCTCGAAAGACTTTCTTCTAGCCGAAAACTGATCGGCAGACATTGGCTATGTCGATCTCTACTAGATCGGTAAAAGGCAATGCAGGGAGTCTCACACCTGCATAAAGTTGCACGCATTGCAAAGTAATTCAAACTAGATTTTTAATTGTTCAAACTTAGAATTTTACTATGTGTCTCTAAATTCGTGATTCACTCCAGATCTTATGTGGCGATGTCGAAGCCAATCATTTGTCGATGATTTGGCTCCATGCGATATCTGCTGACACCGTATAACCCTTTCTATGATTCTGACGTACGCAGTTTTCAATGTATCATATTTCATTCGCGTTACCAAAATGACGCCATATCGCACAGCTGCCCCATCCTCGAGGATTCAAATTATACGTGATCATGGAATACGATACGACGTTCATTTCGAACCGTCGAAAATATTTTTTAGCTTTAGAATAAACGCAAAGTGTAAATAACGCATATCGATATCGTTTCTGGGAATGGCTTGCTCGTATTGATTTGCTACATATTGGTTCGGTAATCGGTGTTGGGGATAAGGAAAATGTCTGTGGTGGGCCCGGTCTAAAAGGTTTTCGGTGGTGGGTCATGACTGAAGGTCATCCGCTCCTCTTGATAATTTGAAAAATTTTCGGCGGCGAACCATGTCTGAAAAGCTTCTTGTACTCCGCACGGTTCTCTTGCGGGCGCGGCCAAGTTTTCCCACCGCGTACTCCCCTCGGCGCACCTGAGTTTCAGTCCCCATAGCTCCACTGCTTATAGGGATGAAAATCCTCCGAAACCGAATACCTTCGAAATTTCATACGGTTGCGAGCACCGAGTATAGGCCCGTGCATCGCCTTCTGGTACTCGCAGTTAAAGAGAGAAGACGATCGGAATCATTCAACGACGGCCTGGGAATCGATCAAACGTCTGTCTTCTACCGAACGCCATTACGACCGGACGTGTCGGTCGAACTATTTCTACGTTGTAAACTTATAGCTACGGCTCTTTGTGTACAGAAATATATTGGTGTTGTGCGTTCGTTCATCTACTCTTTTATCCTTTACGTCGGGGTGGCCATCGAGGAAACGCTCCGGCGCAACATTGTTGTCAGAAGTGGGATCAGTGAAGCCACGGATCCAGAAGATAACCAAGATTCCGTTGTGTGCGATACGCAAGATTCCATTGCATGAGATACGCAAGATCCTCTTCAAGGAAGGAAAAGGATTTAGCCTGCAGCTGACCAACGAGGAACAGACGCAGGAACAGCGGGAGCAGTGACGACGGTCGAGGCCCGCTGACATCGGAGCAGTTTCCGGAAAGATTTCAGCGAGGGAGTCGAGGAAGCTGTCGGTAAAGAAGGGGAGAACGAAACTTCGGCAAGGAAATCCGGGATGCTGCCAGGGAGGAAGAGGAAAACCAGGAGCCCACTGCGTGGTCGACTCTAGCAGCTCGAGATGTTGGCTTACGAAAAGGAATCCGAATTCTGGTTGTAACGTTCTCATTGGGTAAAGTAGGGCCCGGCAGTGGTCAGTTGTCGATAACAGAAATGTGGGAGACGAGCTTTCGTTAAATGGAATGACACGCTCTAAAGTTGGCTCCTTGGCGAGTCACTCTCAGTAACGAGAAGGCATTGACAATTTGACATCTCCGTAAGGTTATATGAATACCTCGTCATTGCTGTTTCTTTTTGGACAAACATGGTTTTAAAGTCATGGGAGTTGATTTACTTCTACCCACCTTTTGAGATTGGAATATCTTTGGAACGTTTGCGATGGTCTTATGTAATCTGTTCCCCACTGTTCCCCAATATTTCCTATAACTGGTCTGCCAAGGACAACCTATTACGATGTTCAGCACTGCCGATTCGACTTGGTGATGCTAGAAGAATCGAGGGACCCGTCGGATTCGGGGGGATCGTCACCACACGAGGCTGGGTTAGGCGCTGTAGCGGAAGCGTCGGAGTGTTGGTGGTGCAGGTGCGACTTCGGCAGGGGCGAAGTGTCATCCGGGAATGCATGGACCACATCAAGGGTTGGTGGGTGTGCGGCCCTGATCGGGAGCCGGGGATCCTTGCAGTTGGGCTGCAGGTGCGCGTGCCCCACCAGCGAAGCAACGTGGTAGCGCCTGGAGTGCGCAGAGTTGTGATGATGCGACAATGGAGTTCGAGGGCGAATGTCGTCGCATGTCAGCTGGTTGCGGATCGGGAACTCCCCATGGGAGATAGCCCGTTGAGCTGGTTCGTACGGTTGGGTTCGGTCGCTCGCCGACCGAAGGACTGGAACAGGAAGGACTTGCGACTTTCGTCGAGATGTCGAACGAAAGGAATAAGGATCCATGGACAATCAAGAAGCCAAGGCTTAGGATGGGAAAGAACAAAGAAGTTGGTTTGAGCTGAAGGGTGCGAGGAGTGGACTGGGAGATGGGCCGGTGTTGCGTGATCATACCTAGCAGCGACCCTCTGCTTTCGTGCTTGTCCCGCTTTTCCAGGTCTCAGCTTGCTCGGCTCCATCGGTCCTTCTCAAATGTATGTGGGAATGCTAATGTTTTTATATTTCTTGTAAGTGATTGTGGAGCTACAAGTTTTGGAGTCCCGAGTTGTCGAGGGTCTGGAGGCTCCGTGCTGGAGGAATGGAAGCGGACAAGTCTCTGGGCATTCTAAAAGTCGAGTCTCCATGGCGCGGCCGGCGGCGGCGGACAGACTCCGGCCGCGCGGCGTTCGGGGTCCCACTTTTGTTCAAGCGCACTTGAAAGGGTCTACGGCCAAGGATTCATACCTGCTTCAGGAATAAAATAATTTTTTATTCTTTATTGTTTCGATATGGAACTGACACCAATGCATTCCTTGTGTTTTTCCCATGTAAATCATATGAAATTTCATGAAAATCGGACTATTATGAACGAAGACAACTTGAAATGATATAAATTGAATCTGGAGAATCACCCTTTAGTGACGCGGGTCTG
This sequence comes from Andrena marginata, assembly GCA_963932335.1. Taxonomy (NCBI): domain Eukaryota; kingdom Metazoa; phylum Arthropoda; class Insecta; order Hymenoptera; family Andrenidae; genus Andrena; species Andrena marginata. The sequence continues at coordinate 22,360,753 of OZ010663.1, forward strand.
AATTGTCGACGAAGTTCCAGTTTTCGTCTGCGGAGGACGAAACATTGATAGAGGATATATCCAATTAAATATTGTGTCCTTTATGATTGCAAGAAGTGAAAGGAAATGTGTGGAGAGAAGTGTCAATTAAATTAAACAGAACAGGTAAAGTATTTTTCAACTATACTTATTTCTTTATTATTGCTAATTACATTTATTTATTCTTTCATCATACATGTATGAGGCACTTAGAACTAAAGGAATGTCAGTGACATTTTTAAATTTTACAATTAAGAGCAGGAATGCTTAGTTAAATCGTTAAATATAATGTTATAAATAATGTAAGTAATTTAACGTTATATCAAAATATCATTTAAAGGCTAGAAAAATTGACAGTGCCAAAGGTATGCAAGTGATTTATTATCTCATGCGCTTCAGTATAAACACCAATTACCATTAGTAACGAGAATACGAATATTAGTATGAAGAATTTCTCTGAATCTGTTGAGTGACGATAAACTCAATACAGTTTTAATAATATCTTAAATTAATAGTGGTATTCATAATAAACGCATGGCGGAGTAGTGTATTACAGCGATGGGTTGTCGCAAAAATTTAACTTGCATTGTTTTTAATGCACCTCCTACCAACAAATATGTTACGTTACGCCAAAACAGATGCAACACGCTGTCGCGTATATATAATCCATAAGATGAATTTGCAGAAACAATTAATTTGTGGCGTTCAAAATCATTCGATTATATACGACAAAAAATTACCCGGTTACAAAAGTCGAGATGTACACGAAAGTGCGTGGAAATCAATAAGCAGCGACATAAAATGAGAAAGTATTATACATAAGAATATAATATAAATATATATTTAGGATAATAAAATAAAATATTATTTCGTTATGGTTTCATATTGCTAAGAAACTTCTCCAGCAAGCGAAATGAACCACTCTGCGAAAGCGTTACGAATATACATAGTTTGTTAATTCAGTCTTGCATAGCGTCTTGTCTTATATGCTTTTAACACGAATGCTTCATCTGCTACTAAAACATTTGGCATCGAAATGTCTGTGCATGTGAAAGATTTAGTAGGCGGCACGTGCAAGCTCTGATCATCAGTAAGCGAAGCTTTTCCAAATGTACAATTGGCAAATACTGTTCCATCACTATTCCGTCCATAGGAACCGCTATTTATAGAAATATGCTTGTGACTACTTACAACTGCCATCAATATAATGGAAAATGTTCCTTGATAATTGTAAAATGCCGATCCAGTTTTTGGGAGCAAATATATGCACGCGTTTGCCATCCACTGCGCCAACACATTTCGGGATATTTCACTTTTTGATCAAAGTCGGTCCGTTTTTTTTTCATTTTTCATTATTAAATTTTGACCGCATAAGTTGCCTCTCCAAGACGAAAACTGATGGCTATTGCACGAAAAGACAATTGTGAATAGAATCTAAAACATTATTTAAAATAAGAAAAAATTAATTAAAATAAACGAATAGTAATTTTGCAATGGAATAATTACGAATGTAAATTCAAAAATCATTCTTCAATGTACAATTTGGTTGTGCGGTTAATATAACTGGTTCTCAAACTCATTCTGATTTGATACTTTGACGTCGATCTTTCACGGGACACGTAAATGATTTTCGGACAAATTATATGTTAACTAACCCAACTATGGATACACAATTAAACTAATCAATTTTTGACACACAAATAACATATAGTTCTAATATAAAAAATTAAATGTACCTGCCCTTCATGCGCGCCGTACTTGGTGGGATGTTAATTATGTGTGATTTTTTATTTATGTTCGAACGCCTCTCTCGACAATGTTCTCTTGCCTTTCCACAGCCCCCTCAGGTGAAGTAAAATAGCTCCGAAATCTATCCCGGATGGTCAACCCCTCGGCATTACCAAACCCTCCAACTCCAGCCAATAGCATCATGTTATTTATTGCCATGCTTGGCTCCAAATGTTGTTGCTTCGCGGGATTGTTGCACATATATTCATCACGCAACATGTTGTGGAGGCAACATGTTGCGGTTATAAAATTATCTGTTGTTTCCGGCAGTACCGCAATTGGTGAATAGAAAATGCGAAATGTCTGGGACAATATCTCAAATGCATTTTCTGACACCCTACGGGCGCGATAGAGCCGATAATTAAAATTTTTTTTCGACATATCTTGTGTTGCAACGTTCTTTGTGTATGGTTTCAACATACGTTTTGTGAAGCGAAATGTCTCATCGCCCACAATTACATGAGGGGCGGTAACGTTCGATCCCGGAAGAGGTTTGTCCATGGGAAATTACATTTTGTCTTCACGAATGGCTTGGCCCATAATTGATTTGTTAAATATACCGCTGTCTCCTTCTTTTCCATAGGAACCAACGTCAATGATGATAAATTTATAATTTGCATCCACCAATGCTAATAATACTATAGAAAAGAAGTTCTTGTAATTAAAATACAAAGAACCGCTATTGCCTGGGCATTGTATTCGGATATGGTTCCCGTCAATAGCTCCAACACAATTCGGAAAATTCCATTTGACTAGAAAGTCAGTCCCTATTTTCTCAAAACCCGCAATACTCGGCCACGGCATAAATAGTGGAACTAATTTATTGCACAATTGTTCCAATACGGTGCGTACAATAACACTTATGTAATTTGGTGATATTCGAAATGCGAATGCTAACGATCTATAGGATTCTCCAGTGGCTAGGAACGTGTAAAAATATATTTTCTAATTATTTCAGCTGGTGATTGTAAAAAGAGATCGAGGAACATATGCGATACATGTAGGAAAATGAAGCGGGGCATCAAGTACGGTACAGGGTCGGCAGCAAAGTACATCTACCTGTAGGTACATGTAGTGTGCAGTGCCAAATAGGCACAGAAAAGAATCCAGTACTGTACTGGATGTTTTGACATGGACAGCTCTCGAAAAAGAAAAACTGATGGGCAGTATCAGCAAATAATTGGAAGCAGATTGCGACTCCATTGTGATATTTTTTAAAAGTATGTGGATGGCAGGCCAAAAATTTCCGCCACACTTAATTGCGGAAACAAAGGCGTTGGTGTTTAAATTGATTAATGATCTCGAAATGGAGTCAGCGCAAGATACATGTGTTTGTGCGTGTGGTATTTGTAAAATACAATAGCCGTGATGTTCCCGAGGTCCCACCGATTCGTACAGAGGATGGTCACCGTGAGGTTTTAGTCGATAAGAATCCGACACTACCTCGGTCTCACACACCGCGAGGTGGAGGCGTATATAAAGATATCCTCCCGTAAATAGGAAAACGCGTTCGTGCAAGAAACCAACCAAGAATGACACTGAAAGAGGGGGAGTGAGTGTGACGACGTAAGCGATGACAGAATGCGTGATACAGTAATTGGCAAAAGGAGAGAGAGAGAGAGGGAAAGAGAGAGAGAGAGCGCGTAGGTAAAATAAAGCGGAATAGGGAGAATCCAATGTACGAGAGCGAGGAGAGCGTACAAATCAACGCATGTGCAAATCAGTAGACGGAGCGTGATTATTAAGAGACCATATTTGTATTAACTGTAGTAAAAATATACAACAGCTGTAATAAAATTATGTGACGAAAAAAATAAAATATGCTTGTGAAAAGTTACCTTGCCTCAATGTCAGGAGCAACTTATCTTCGGGTGAAATTGGCGTCTTGACTCTTGGACACGATTTTTTCTCCAAATCCTTTCCAATATGATTCAAAACGAAATAAACCTGCTCTTTATTTAGCCGAAAAAATTGTCTATAGTTTTCCTCGTTATCCACTAAATGGTTTGTTATTAAGATACGAGAATAACCCTCGGTCCTCCGAGTCTGGTACATTGTTTTCACTTCACTTCTATTTCTCGTTTCGAAATATACTAGCAGAAGCATGTCGTCGTCTTTTTCTTCCTGCAGCAACGCACGCAGCAGCAATTTGCGATTCATTATATGAATTTAAATCACTCTACTGTACAGGTCCACCTGTACTTGGTCCACTTCTGGAAACGAAAAATTCATGCGGGACCTATAAGAACAAAACGAACAAACTTCTTTCTGGGAAATCAACTTTTTTGCAAGTAGAATTCAAGGCATTGAAGTTTTTTCACAAGGAGAAAGAAGATAACTTCTTGTAACTTTTTGGTTGACCGGATGGTGCGCCCTAAAGACGTTCAACGACTTTAGGTCGTATGATTTTAGCAGGTTTTCTTTAAATGGCTGTATCTTTTTTAAAAACCACCCTTTTCCGATGAAATTTAGCTTATCCTAAAGACAAAGGATGACACTTTCGGTCAGAATACATAGAAACTGCAAAAAATATTGTCTGTACTCCGTAGCACTTGACAAACTTGAAGAAATTTTTGCAGTTTGGCACACTCCTCTTTAAGGACGGATTTTACCCCCTGGATACCCATTTCGATAAAAGCGGTTTAAACCGTCGAAAAGTAGAAAGTTCAAACTTTAAAATGAACCTTGTTTCATCAACGTTGGATAAATTTTAGCGAAGTTATGCGTGTTTGAATATTGAGTAAATTTGAAAATATTTATTTCAGCGTTTGAGATATAAACGCCCCGTAGTGGGTTGTGGGGATATGTGTAAATACGGTTTTAAGGGTTTAGAAGGTTAACGAAATATAGAATTAGATGTTTTATGGTCTTGGGATTAATAGATTAGAGAGTTTGACGTTATAAGTTTATGGAAATAGGATATGTTGTATTTATATGGCATTTTACTGGTTTACAACAGTTGTTTGCAATTTACTGAAAAACTACACGTGATGGGCCAAAACGGGCAACGGAGTCGAATTCAGCGACCCAAAATACGTATAGGACAGGTGGTCGAGTTTGTGTATTTTAGAAAAAAAATTTTGTGGTGCTGTGTTATTTATTTGAATTTTTCCTCCTATTAAAAAAATTGGATCTCTACTATTATTCAAAAAAGAGTTTATTCCAATGAATCCTAATTGCAATTACTTTTTTTACTTAATAATGTCAAAGTTATGAGATTTTATTCTTAATGTCCCGATTTTGCAATGGTCTCCCCTCTTCGATGGTATTAATAGCCCCTAGTTGATGGTTGATGCAAATAAATATAATGAAAGAATACTTTACATGTTCTTTTTACTGTGGTGGATACGTCTTCCCACACGTTATCTTTCAACCCATAGTCCTTGTGCGCTTGGTCCCCAGCATTGTAAATGGCTGGATAAGCTGATACACAATGTATCAGCGTCACGTCCTCCAAAGTTGAAAATTTTACCTTCAAGGTGGGCATCGTAGGTACAGTAACACAACACTGTGAGACGTTAAACTGTCAAACACTTCCCGTGCGTACTAAGTATACAGAAATGTTTTCTGTACTAACCAGCTATCGCTGTGAGTCGCAGTTTAAATAGTATTTCCTTCAGGGTACATCCTTTTGAGGGCGAAATCTTATTGGTCGCGAGACATTCCACCTTTGCAAATCGTACGCGTGGAGGTGGAAAAATATACCTATACAATAAGAAAAGGATTTTCTGTGTTTTCCCCGGGTGTGACTCCCATGATGTAGCCATCTGCACGAAGCCCTAAAACGGATTGTTAGCCGGTCACGGTTTACTACCGTTTTACGACACTAGCCGTTTGGGCTCCAACACGCTAATAAGTACTTCAAAAACATTTACCAAATAACTAGTAGTACTGCAGGACAGTCTTTAGGATTAATTTTCAGTGGCCTATCTTTTCTTGCAACTAAAGGTAGGGTCCCACTAGTGCAACTAGTTTTCGTCCACTTGAAAGGGTCTAATTTATGAAGCCTCGCACAAGAAATGGGCCGATGCTCTGCCAGGCGCACACGCGGATGCTTGGCGCGCACGTCGAAGATAGTTGAAATTCTAGCCTGCTTTACTACATCTTGCATTCTTTACCTACATAAAGCTAACGCTGGCGGTTGGGTCAGTAGCAGAAACAACATCTTCACACTTCATACTACTTGAGAGGTTTGAAGAGGTTTATTACGTCGCGGTCACCGATTGTTGGAAACTGTGTTTGAAATGAAATGAAGGAAGTTCTCTGCCATGGCTTCCCTCCCACAGATCCACCATCACCTTCAACATCGCTCAGTTATTCGCTACCTCGGCGTCTTGTTTGTTTCTTCTCACACGATGTGAGATTGAGGGTAGTTACCATTGCGACCAATAGTGAAAATACAAACGTTCTTTGTTTAGATAATGTGAAAAAGGTGGGCCATAGGGAGGAGATTAGGTATATCATGACCAAATGGACCAGCCTTCCTCCCAGACGCTAACTTTCTACCTCTGCACAGGAAATACACGTGTATCATTTCCTCTGTCCCGATATACCGGGCTTATAGAGGATGTCATAAATGCTGTTAATTTATTTCATACTGAAACACCTGTTTTTAAGGAGCTACCTACATTTAGTTTACCTGAAGGTACTAAAAATGGTTTATGACTTAGAAAATTATTAAAATTTGACTTCCGTACATCCACATATGTCGAGATATTTCCCTGGCCATGCGATAGGAAACGAAATTACAATAACACATTACTGGTGTAATCTCAAATGCATCGTTGCACTATTAAATAGTTTACTTTTTGGGACGTATGAATAACCCCCGGCGTGAATGAAAAAACATATATAGAAGTCACAGAAGATTGATATTTTTTAAACCTACGATTTTCTTGCAGGATGAATCAAATCAATAACTTAATTGTGTTTGAGAAATAGAATAATTTGAAACTGATAAAGATAGACAACTACAATTCAGTGTCACATATTTGCATACATAGTGTATTACAATTATGCTATATCCAGAAACAAATATACATATCGCAATAGTATAATTGTTGTCATTTACAGTAATAATTATCATGCTATTGCTTGGTTTAATGTATAAACTAAATAAGACACCATAAATACACATATGCAAGTGATATGTAGGAGTAAAAAGTACATTTGCGGTAAAAACATAATTTTCTTCAGTCTTTTCGACGATGCACAGCGGGCATTCGCGTGCGCGCGTGGCAGAGAAATCCCGGCATAGGTAGCGCGCACACGATCACTTTCGACGCGCGCGTCGTCGTAAAAGTCGACCCTTTCAAGTGCTCCTAATTGGTCGAAAATCGGAGAAACTTGTAAATCTGACCCGTGCGCAGCGCGCATTTGCACAAGTGGGACCCTGCCTTTAGATATACATATCACTTGCATATGTGTACTTACTGTCTAACAATAGATATTAGTTTTAAAATTAAAAAAAGCAATACCATGATAATTATTGCCGATTTTGATGAGATTCGCGTAGATTATAGTCTACAAAAAGTATTTGACACGTATTTTCTTTTATTGACAATCATCCATATCTGGTGGTGAAAAACACATTTGCCCCAATATCTCGGAAAGTATGCACCATAGAGAATAATCTGTTATGCAAAACTGATATATTTTTTTAAAACGAATTCAGCAACACAATCAGATTCGTAATACGTCAATTTGTTTAAATAATTTATTTGAAAGTAGCAATGTTTTACTCCTTCTTCTTATAAATCGTTGATCTATTATGGCGTAAATTTGTCAACGTAAACTACAGACCAAACTGTGAAATACGGGTACGTGGAATTTTTCAATTTTGACTTTTTAGTGAAAACTACATACACTATATTGAACTCGTTACTTGTAGGGAACGGGAACCTCGGGTATAAACTTTTAGTATAGTTCGGGCTTAATGGAACCAGTTGTTTCCGAAAAACTAGCCAGGTCGATCGACACGAGCCTCTCATCGGAGTCGCGGTTTATGATCGTATTATCCCGCACTTCGACGGCGGCCAACAGTGCTGTTACATGGGCCTTTCAGATCCATCCCGTGCTCGCTGTCCTCGCGTCGCTTTCCTCCGAAAAGGCGATTCAGCCGAATCGCCGCGTGTGTAGCAATCGCGTTGCGCTTAGCCCGTGGTAACGACGGCAGGGACAACGACCGCGCTCGGCTCGGTCCGCGCATATTTCGCAAGTATCAAGAAATTAGTGAGGCAACCAACAGCTGCCGACGAGGCAGTTTCTCCCCTTCCGGGGGCCTGTGCGAGGTTTGGCCCGTGATGGAGAGCCGTGGAACAGGGATTCTTATTCGAGAGCTCGTGCTAGGAAGTTGCGACGAGCCAGCGGGCCGTCTAGATTTCGCGACCTCGCCTCCACGTAGATACCGCGACACCCGTCTGGATGGTCGAGATCAGCCCTGGGTAACTCCTTCCGATAAACCGCGAACAGCCTAGCCGGGAGAGCCCTTGCGCGCGATACGAACCGCCGTTGACTCCGCGAAGACGTGTGACGGAACGAGACAGAGTGAAACGACGGTTCGTATATTCGCTGATATTCGAGATTATTCGCTGTGAACAAAAGCGCGACTTTTCATTAATCAGCAGGTGTCCGTGGGAACAGTAAACAGCTGGATATTTCCTAACGTATTGGAGATAAAAAAAATTGTTTACATGCAATTGCATGGTTCGAGGGAGCAAATTTAACAGTGCAGACCACTTTTTCTTCAATTATTATTTTAACAGATACGATTAACAAGTTCGGTTTTTTAAATGGAACTATTTTTTTTAGAGATCACTTGATAATGCGTTCCAAGACAAAAGTAGGTATACTAGGCGGGTTCTAAATCAATTGGTGGTGAGGGCGTGAAGCGGGGCAAGGGGTACCGCACCGTAGGTGAGGGGGGAGGCGGGTGGGGGGACCGCGACCGAGTAGGTGGGGGCAGCCGGCCCATGGAGCGTCTGGAGGGGGACCGTGACCCTGGAGCAGGTGGAGGGGAACACGTCTCGTCGACGTGGGGAGGGGAACGCGCGCGCTCGCTCGCTCTCACACACACACACACACACACACACACACACACACACGCGCGCGCGCGCGCGCGCGCGGTGCGTAGTTAAAACATAGGGAGGTATGACGCGTAGAAGATGCAAGTCGAAACCTGCATTTTGTTATCTCTCTAAAAACATGTAATGGTCGAAGGTCAATTTCCGAGAATAATGAGGTACGATGCGTAGAAGATGCAAGTCGAAACCTGCATGGTCCTATTGCGTAATAACTGCGCCAACACATAACGATGGAAGGTCCACTTCCGAGAATAATGTGCGGCACCGGTGAGCGCACGCGACATCTGAACCGCGAAAATTCAAAGCGTACCGAAGGCGCCATGGCGGGCGCGATAGCGGCGGCGTTCGAACAAGGTGTGTGTGAGAGAGAGGTACGATATTTTCGTATATCTCTCTGTCTCTGTTCCTTTCTCGGTCGGAGGTCAGAAAAAATATACGGATATCGAAGGTCAATTTCCGAGAATAATGAGGTACGGCGCGGAGAAGATGATGCAAGGCGAAACCTACGTTTTGGTATGGCGCGACATTCGAATCGAGTGTACGAGAGAGAAGTATGATATTTACACCGCTCTCCCTATCTCTCTCTATTTCTCTCTAGGACCATAGTCAAAACATACTGCGGCACGACGCGTAGAAGATGCAAGTCGAAACCTGAGGCGATAATCGCGCCGCAAACATATAACTGTAACGACGGAAGGTCCACTTCCGAGAATAATACGCAGCATCGGTGCGCGAAAATTCAAAGCGCACCGACGACGCTTCTGTTTGCGATAATGATCGAAGGTGAACTTTCAAGAAGAATATGCATATGCTTAAAAGCGTAATATGACTTAAGGTATAATTCTAAGTATTATTCCATTGCGATGCAAGGGTGTGGGGAAATGTTAGGTAGGGATGGTCGTATATTTAAGGCTACTCGCATCTTCGACAGGACATAGTGCGAATGGTAGCGCGTCGGAAAGAGTCTTTTTATTTGAAGTGATTGTATACGTGTAAAGAACGAGAACATGGAAACGTTCAAGAACGCGTTTGTGGCGTTGTCGCGGATGTCCGAACTTTTGAGGACCACCGCGGAATTTTGTGAGTAGATGGACAGTTGCGACGAGACGATACGTCACATGGTCGCGTATCAACGAGACGAACGCGTACCGGTGTGGGAGAAGCAGCGGATGGTGTTGTTGCTCGCGCGAACGCAAACATTGCGCGCGATAGTGCGAGAACGATTATCGCGTGTAGGGTGCGGACACGCCGCTCGAGCGACGTCATCGAAGGTCGTGTGGGAGGAACTGGAGACCGCGTTCGAGAAGCGTTTGTTGACCGCTGCCGTGATAAACGTGGGGGCCGTCGATCCACGCAAATTCTTCGAGAATGCCCGTCGGACGGTGATTTCGCGCGTTACGAACGCTATTACGGAGCATCGCAGCGTGTCGGTGAACACCGTTCTCAACGCAGAATTCATGTTGCGGGACGATACGGACGTGAAGAGTTTCGCGACGCATAACCAAGTACTGTTTATGGCGTCGAATGTTCGCTAGTGGTACGCGAAACAAGTGGTTGCTCCGACGTTGATCGCGATGGAGGAGTTTCAGGAGCGCGAGAGTGGCTGGACCTTACGGGCAGTACAGAATCTCCTGATCAACGTGAACAAATATAATCCATTGCGTGCCGGGTGCGACGTGCCGCTTCCGCGAGTGATCATGGTAAAAAGAGCGGTGGTGAAAGTTCGATGCAACGACAACACGTGCTTTTTGCGGTCGGTCGTCGCGAGTTTGTTTCTGGCTGATACGAACGGGGACAGGATTACGTCGTATCCACCCTATGCGACGGTGCTCCGTACGGATGGTGTGCGACTCCCCATGTCCCTGGACCAGGTTCAGAAATTTGAGGTGGCGAACGACGTATCCGTGAACATTTATTTATGGTCCGACGAGAATGGTTGTGTACCTGTACGCGTATCCGGTAACAAGCGGGAAGGGAGACACGCGAACGTGCTGCTGATCCAAGATCCCAAGGATTCGCAGTGGTACCATTTCGCGTGTATCCGCAGTCTCTCCCGCTTGATTTCCAGCCAACACAGCAAACGCAAATGCCAAGTATTCGTTTGTGATAGGTAAGTAAATAAGAATAATAATTTTAAAAAAAAATCGAGCGATACGTGATAGATCAAGAAGAAGAAGCGTTTACATTGTTTTTTCCCCTACCTTTCAGGTGCCTTAACGTTTTCTCGTCGGCGGAGCGATTGCAGCGGCACACCGTGGACTGTATGCGGTTGAACGAGTGCGCGGTGCAATTGCCGTCGGAAGAGGAGAAAATTTTGCGGTTCCAGCATCACGAACGCAAGAAACGCGTGCCGTTCGTCATCTACGCGGACTTTGAGTGTTTGCTGGAGGAAGTGGAGCATCCGGCGATGGAGCGTCGCACGTACGAGTATCAACGCCACAAAGCTCACAGCGTGGGCTACTACGTACAATGTTCCGACGACCCGACTCTGTGCAGATATCGAGCATATCGCAGCGACACCGACTGTGTGCAGTGGTTTGTGCGTGAACTGCGCGAATTCGCGAACGTTGCATACTCGTGGTTGTGCGTCAAGGAACCCATGGCACCGTTAACGCAGCAACAGTGGCGGAGTTTTCACGGGGCGACCGCGTGCCACGTGTGCGGAGGACCCTTTGATCGAGGCGAGGACGAAAGGAAAGTTGCGCGATCATTGTCACTCGACGGGCGAGTACAGGGGCGCGGCGCACAGATCGTGCAACTTGCGCTACCAACGTTCCTGCACGATTCCCGTGGTGTTCCACAACCTGTCCGACTACGAGGCGCACATCGTTATCAAGGAGTTGCCGGACGCGTTCGAGGGTAAGATCAGCCTCCTACCGTTAACGAAAGAACGATACATCTCGTTTACGAAGGACGTGCAGGACCTTAGGGGCGATGGTAAGAACTGGAGAAAAATGTTGAAGTTCCGATTCGTCGATTCGTTCAAGTTCTTGGCAACGAGTCTGCAGAAACTCGCGTTGGATCTCGGGAAACAGCGATTGACGATTCTCAGACGCGAGTTCGAACATCTCCCTGACGAACAATTCGATCTCCTCACAAGAAAAGGGATCTTTCCGTACGATTACGTGGCTTCGTACGACAAATTGAACGACACGAGACCACCGCCTCGCGAGGCATTCTACAATCGCTTGAACAATAGCAACGTGTCGGAGTCTGATTACGCGCACGAAACCAACGTGTGGAGCGGTTTCCGTATACAAACGTTAGGCGAGTACAGCGATCTGCATCTGAAGACTGACGTGCTGTTGCTCGCGGACGTGTTCGAAAACTTTCGTAGTGCATCTATCGCGAGCTACGAACTGGACCCCGCGCATTACTGTACATTACCGGCGTTCACGTGGGACGCGATGCTAAAATACACGCGCGTCGAATTGGAACTGCTCACCGATGTGGACATGCTGTTGTTCGTGGAGCGTGGTATACGCGGCGACCTGAGCCAGTGCTCGCACAGGTACGCGCACGCCAACAACAAGTACCTGCCGAAATCGATGTACGACGCGTCGCAACCATCAACGTATTTGATGTACTTCGACGTGAACAACCTGTACGGATGGGCGATGTCTCAGGCGATGCCGCGCGGAGGATTCCGATGGCTGGACGATGCGACAGTGTCCAAGTTGAACGCGAACTCCTTGACGGCGGACGATGGACCAGAGGGCTACCTGCTGGAAGTCGACCTGGAGTATCCGCGGGACATTCACGACAAGCACGCGGGCCTTCCGTTCTGTCCTGTGCGCGAGCACGCACCCGTCGGAAAGGAAGCCAAACTGATCGCCACGCTCCGCGACAAGGAACGATACGTGATTCACTATGGATACTTGAAGCAGTGTATTCGACACGGACTTTGCGTATCGCGAATTCATCGCGTTCTACGGTTCGATCAATCACCTTGGTTGCGCGACTACATCACTTTGAACACGGACTTGAGGACGCGAGCCACCAGTGATTTTCAGAAAACACTATACAAACTTATGAACAATGCTGTATATGCGAAGACTAGGGAAAATGTGCGAAATCGAGTGGACGTGCGACTGGTGACGCGGTGGGACGGACGGTACGGTGCCGAATCGCTGATCGCAAAACCGAATTTCCACAGTCGCGCGATATTTTCCAAACAATTAGTCGCTATCGAGATGCGAAAACTTAAAGTGAAATTCGATAAGCCCATATACGTGGGTATGAGTGTGTTGGACGTGTCGAAGGTATGCATGTATGAATTTCATTACGAGTATATGCGCGCAAAATTTGGCGATAGGTGCAAAGTGTTGTACACGGACACCGATAGCCTCCTGTATCAGCTACAGTGCGATGACGCTTACGAGGAGCTGAAAAGTGACGTCAGTTCGCGCTTCGACACGTGCGATTACGCGGTGGACAACCCGTACGATATGCCGCGCGTAAACAAGAAAGTGCCGGGTCTAATGAAAGACGAAAACAACGGTGCCGTAATGACCGAGTTCGTGGGACTGCGGTCCAAGATGTACGCGACTCGAGTGTGTGACGCTACGGCGGCGGCAACGATCGAAACCGTGACGAAAAAAGTGAAAGGTTTGAAGAGAAGTGTGGTCGCGAACGAGTTACGTTTCGAGGACTATGTGCGGTGTCTTTGCGATCACGCGCAAACGACGATTCGACAGAACCATATCCGTGCGCGATTACACGATGTTTATTCCGTGACGGAACTGAAGACCGCGCTCAGTACGTACGACGATAAACGGTACATACTTCCTGACCAGGTCAACACCCTTCCGTGGGGACACTATCGGATTCCTGAGTGCGAGAACAGCGATAACGATAGCGATGCGTGTATGGATACCTCTTAGAGCTTGTGTGTGTGTGTGTGTGTGTGTGTGTGTGTGTACGCATGATCATATGTATATATCTATGTATACAGAGTGTCCCAAAACTGTCGGAGTTCCTTGAAAGGGGTGATTCAGGGGGTGATTTGAAACAACTTTTTCCTTAGCGAAAATATTGTCCGAAGCTTCGTTAACGAGATATTAACAAAAAAACCCGACCAATCAGAGCGCGCGCTTTCCGCCCGAGCTCCCACGGTAGCGTTGGGTACACGGTAGGCGGCTGCGCTTGTACTACGAACGTACGAACAAGCAAGTGACATGCATCGAAGGAAACTGCGTCACACATTTTTTTCTTAAAGCAGAAACTTAAATAATAATTATTTGAAGCGAGATGACAAGAAATTCGTAAATTTCGTTGTCAAATAACGCATAAATGAAAAGGTAATGTAACAGAAAATGTACGACAAGTGATCGTAATTCGTTATTGAGGTAAAAATCCGTAGTTTAATAACGGCCAACACAACTACATTTAAAAAATAATATTAGGTGTATGAATAAATTTTTTCCGACTGGATTTACATAATATTCGTAAGCTGCCAGAAAACTGGCAAAAGGTAATTAATAATAGGGGAAATTATTTTGATGATTGAGTCGCTTTCATATTTTTTAAATCAAATAGTTATTGTACCACAAAATCGGAAAGAATTTATTTCTACACCTAATAATCACCAATAAATTAAATAAAACTCACCCATTCGGACATTCCTTTCCTTCCTTTTCGGAAACCTATGTCACTGGGTCACTGTACCGATCCTGGTCATCGGTGGACGAAAAGATTTATGGTAGGGTAGCGCCCAGTGCTCAGCTGATCGCAGGTATTCGCAAGACACCACCCGAAGGTAAGGGTTGCAACGTCAAGTGCGTCCGGGTTAATGTACCGAATATTCACTTCACTGCACTGCTACTAACACTGATCACTTAATTTATTTTTCATGGAACGTGTGGTTCCTACGTTATAAAAATTGGTGGCCCCGAACCGGACCGATTACCCATATCACTGCCTCGCGTCATCATCAACCCCGTCGAGCATAATTTTGACGCCAAACGCTGAATCGTACCCTTGCTTGGGGTTTGGATGCGCGGGTATTCCAGTGCCAACGCTCGCACAGTAGCACTTGCGTCTCCGTTGTTCCGGGCGTACACCCAGAACATCGCGTAATAATCTTCAGCTGAGTACATTTCTGGGGCGAGATTACTAGTTGACTGAGAGGATTTTCTCCCAAGCAACTTCCTCTACGCCCAAGTAGTTTCTCTCGTTCCATTATGAGTTTACTCCCACCAGGACAAGAGGCTTTAGATAAAAAGAAGCCAGCACATTTTAGAAACACACGTCTTTTGCAGAAGTGCAACGAACGAACCATCCTACACTTTCACAAGAGCCCGCGCTCCGTCCTTTTACTGCCAATGTACCCATTGCTTAGAGATAGACAGCAGACACCACGTGTTTCGGTTCGAAAGGGTCCGAAGAGACGAGAAACAGAAAATCTTCGAATTGTTAAAACGGAGAAAAGGCATACCATTCCTGTTTACGTTTTCCGATGCCCTGAGTTCACGTTTGCTACGAGGCGGAACCAGTTAAGCAATAAATTACCCAAAACTGTAGGAAATCGTTCTCTACCGTCGACTCGCGGGACAATACGGTCATAAACCGCGAACCTAGCGAAATGCTTGGCCCATCAGCCTGATTAATTTTTGGGAACTTACAATTAAAAAGTATTATTCAACATTAATACGGCTCGCGAAGAGACACGGGAAGAAAGAGAGCATGTAGTTCGCTGACTGCGCGTAGTCCCGCCTGCTTCGTCCTACCTTCAAAATAAAGACGGATCCCTTATCTCTCGAGTATAAACACGCGCTCGAATTTCAAAACAAAAGCACGCGTCGACGTATTTGGTGCGAGAGACGGTGGGCTTCAAGTCCGATTGGCCCTAATCTAACCAATATGCCCTGCATCCCTCCCAAACGGCCACTGTCCCGAAGAGGCCCTCTACACAGCAATATCTCCTCCCCAAGGCCCACCTTCTCTCGCACGGAATACGTCGGCGCATTCTTTTGTTTTGAAATTCGAGCGCGTGTTTAGACACGAAAGATAAGCAGGCCAGATTGGTTAGTTTGGGACCAATCGGACTTCAAGCCCACCGTCTCTCGCACCGAATACGTCGACGCATGCTTTTGTTTTGAAATTCGAGCGCGTGTTTAGACACGAAAGATAAGCAGGCCCGATTGGTTAGTTTGGGACCAATCGGACTTCAAGCCCACCGTCTCTCGCACCGCATACGTCGACGCATGCTTTTGTTTTAAAATTCGAGCGCGTGTTTATACTCGAAAGATAAGGGATCCGTCTTTAATTTGAAAGTAGGACGAAGCAGGCGGGACTACGCGCAGTCAGCGAACTACATGCTCTCTTTCTTCCCGTGTCTTTTCGCGAGCCGTATTAATGTTGAATAATACTTTTTAATTGTTAGTTCCCAAAAATTAATCAGGCTGATGGGCCAGAGCATTTCGATAGGGGCGCGGTTTATGACCGTATTGTCCCGCGAGTCGGCGATAGAGAACGATTTCCTACAGTTTTGGGTAATTTATGGCTTAACTGGTTCCGCCTCGTAGCAAACGTGAACTCAGGGCATCGGAAAACGAAAACAGGAATGGTATGCCTTTTCTCCGTTTTAACAATTTGAAGATTTTCTGTTTCTCGTCTCTTCGGACCCTTTCGAACCGAAACACGAGGTGTCTGCTGTCTATCTCTAAGCAATGGGTACATTGGTAGTAAAAGGACGGAGCGCGGGCTCTTGTGAAAGTGTAGGATGGTTCGTTCGTTGCACTTCTGCAAAACACGTGTGTTTCTAAAATGTTCTGGCTTCTTTTTATCTAAAGCCTCTTGTCCTGGTGGGAGTAAACTCATAATGGAACGAGAGAAACTACTTGGGGGTAGAGGAAGTTGCTTGGGAAAAAATCCTCTCAGTCAACTAGTAATCTCGTCCCAGAAATGTACTCAGCTGAAGATTATTACGCGATGTTCTGGGTGTACGCCCGGAACAACGGAGACGCAAGTGCTACTGTGCGAGCGTTGGCACTGGAATACCCGCGCATCCAAACCCCAAGCAAGGGTACGATTCGGCGTTTGGCGTCAAAATTATGCTCGACGGGGTTGATGATGACGCGAGGCAGTGATATGGGTGAGCGGCCCGGTTCGGGGCCACCAATTTTTATAACGTAGGAACCACACGTTCCATGAAAAATAAATTAAGTGATCAGTGTTAGTAGCAGTGCAGTGAAGTGAATATTCGGTACATTAACCCGGACGCACTTGACGTTGCGACCCTTACCTTCGGGTGATGTCTTACGAATACCTGCGATCAGCTGAGCACTGGGCGCTACCCTACCACAAATCTTTTCGTCCACCGATGACCAGGATCGGTACAGTGACCCAGTGACATAGGTTTCCGAAAAGGAAGGAAAGGAATGTCCGAATGGGTGAGTTTTATTTAATTTATTGGTGATTATTAGGTGTAGAAATAAATTCTTTCCGATTTTGGGGTACAATAACTATTTGATTTAAAAAATATGAAAGCGACTCAATCATCAAAATAATTTCCCCTATTATTAATTACCTTTTGCCATTTTTCTGGCAGCTTACGAATATTATGTAAATCCAGTCGGAAAGAATTTATTCATACACCTAATATTTTTTTTTAAATTTAATTGTGTTGGCCGTTATTAAACTACGGATTTTTACCTCAATAACGAATTACGATCACTTGTCGTACATTTTCTGTTACATTACCTTTTCATTTATGCGTTATTTGAAAACGAAATTTACGAATTTCTTGTCATCTCGCTTCAAATAATTATTATTTAAGATTCTGCTTTAAGAAAAAAATGTGTGACGCAGTTTCCTTCGATGCATGCTACTTGCTTGTTCGTACGTTCGTAGTACAAGCGCAGCCGCCTACCGTGTACCCAACGCTACCGCGGGAGCTCGGGCGGAAAGCGCGCGCTCTGATTGGTCGGGTTTTTTTGTTAATATCTCGTTAACGAAGCTTCGGACAATATTTTCGCTAAGGAAAAAGTGGTTTCAAATCACCCCCTGAATCACCCCTTTCAAGGAACTCCGACATTTTTGGGACACCCCGTATTCGTTTCATTAATGTCGTGTATTTTTTTCGTTCATGTATATAAGTATGATACATTGTATGAGTGTAGAGGAGGTTTTTAGTGGGTACGCCAGAAATGGAGAGTCCCACATAACCCCGACGTAACCGTTGTCTAGGTTAGCGTAATGCATTTTCCCCTCTTTAAAAAAAAAAAAAAAAGTATGTAATGTATGTACGTAGAGAGGATAATTACAAAAAAAACAGTATTGTAAGCGCTTCAAGTGTATAAGTATCATGATATATTGATGCTTTATTTTATGTTTTAAATACAGAGAATGAAATAAACGATATAAATGTATATTTATTTGATTAATAGTAATAAAGAGCCACTGTTGCATCACAGAACATCCTTTTCCTGTATCCACGAGTTCTTGGACGAGTCGAATCCCAGCCATTTCACGTACGCTCGATTCCCCTTGCGAAGAATAATTTTCTCGATCAGATAGACGTCCGGATTCGCGACTGAATGCAGTTCGTACTTGTAGAATCCACCCGAGATCGGTTCTCCCGCGGAATCGCGTAGAATGTATGTTACAGGGTGTGTTCGTTGTACCGCGGTGATTTCAAAAACCTCGGTAGACCAGTTTGGCGTGTATCCCTTCTCGAAGATCGTCTTGAATTTGCTCACGCGTACTTTATCACCAACGTAGAATTTAGCGCGTTGTAGTCGTCGTTGTTGTCGTTGTCCGACATCTGATGATACGACGCACGGTAAACGAGTCGCAGAGGTTACGTCGACGGGTCGCGCGTTGATCGTACGATGTTTACGATGATTGTAGGTGTGCACGAGCGTCGGTAGCAGATCCAACCAGCGATAGGAGGCGTTCAGGGAAAATTGTTTCCACATCAGATTCTTCAGCGTACGATTGAAACGCTCGACTATCGATGCTTTCATCACGCTGTACGTCGAGTAGTGGTTGATCTTACGAGACGTTACGCATCGTTGAAACTCCGCGTTGTAGAACTCCTTTCCCATGTCGGTTCGTAGGTTTTGTGGACATCTACCGCTTCGTCGCAACACGGAAGCGAATGCCCCGGTAACGTCGCGACCGCTTTTCGTTTTCACAGGTACGGCCCACACGTACTTGCTGAACGTATCGATGATCGTAAGTATGTAGTTGTGACCACGATTGAGGGTTGCATACGTACGCATTTCCACCAAATCTGCCTGCCACAGATCATCGTAGCCAAGACTCACTACGTGCCGTCGTAGGAAATTTCGTCTCGCGGGAGCGTGCAGTTCGTGTAGCAATTGTATTCGCTCTATACTGGTATCCATAGCGATGATTGCGATAACGTTCCACGATTAGCAGTAGCAGATACCGTACCAGGCGCTCGAAACATGTACGGAATTGTCTGGTTTTGTGTTTGTTATCGTAGTAGTCGTTCATCGCCGCGCTTTCTTGCGTTTCTGCACTTGTGCGGTCGATGCCGCAAGCTCGTCGAGTCTATCCTTCAAGTGATCAAAGCGTCGTTGCATCGATGTATTTATCGACTATTCCAGATCGTCCAAACGTTTGTCCATCGCAGTATTTTTCGCAGTCGTGAAAGCATCCAGTCGCTTCGTAGTCAATTCATGCATGTATTCCTCCATAGTGTCGAAGCTATGTCCGACGGTACGCTCCATATCATCCACGTATCGCTTCGTCACGGCGTCTGTATCCTCCTCGGGATGTGTCACGCGACACATCTTACGTTCCATAGCATCGAACGCGGACCGATCGGTGGTCAGACACAGCGAATTCTCACGCACGTAATTCGCGACGTACAGACTCAGCGAGCGAATCGTCTCCATGCGTTGATCGTTGTCACCGGTAGCGATAGCATCGGCGGTACTACTACCGTGCAAAGGTGTGCCAAACTTGTTCACCGACATGTTGGGTGGGCGGTGATCGCTAACGAGACTGACGCGTCGTCGATCCGACCGATCAATTTATGATGAGACCGGCTTCGCGAAGTTCCTCCACGATGGAGGCGATTTCGCTATCGTGTCCGGTATGTCCGGCGTCGCGCGACGCCAAGAGCAATCGTAGTCTATCGACCAATTCGTTCGGATCGTCCCAGTACACGTAATCGATCGCGTTATCGGTAACCGTCATCGCGTCGTCGATGGGTGACCCGCGACCTTCGCGCGCGATCCCGCCGACTTTGCGGTCTCCGCGACTCAACAACGCCGACACGATCTTCCTGTACTTGTGGCCCTTGTTGCCTAGCGTGGGCTTGCTGGCCGAATGGTCCCGTCGATGTGCGTTCGGCGTCAACAAGATGTCGCGGTACGCGTCGAGATCAGCGTTCGTGTACGCTTGCTCGTTAGGCACTCGCATGAACAGCAGTTCGTACAAGCCTCGCGTACGCGCGTATCGCTTACCCTTCACGGTAACGTCGTCGTTCTCGCCGATAGTAAGCACGGAATCACCGATCATCAGCTGTTCGTCGTCGTCGCCTAGGTACACGCCGTACACGTTGTCGATCCGTTTCTTGGTGTCGGTTAAGAACAAGTGCAGATATTCGCGCGACAGCGGTCCGGCGGTGTTTCGAGTGTACGCGTCGAGATTTTCGACGGCGGTGGCGACGATTGTTTTTGTTTCGAGAACTTCTCGAATCGTTTCGTCCCTCTCACCCTGGTCCGGCTCTTGTTCCTCGGTTGTTTCATAGACGGTGCTGTCGCCGTCGTCTTCGTACGAATCCGAATCCGGAAGCGGCGTCGTTTCGGGTCGTATCGTCGCTTCGGCTGTGGACGGAGTAAAGGATAGTCGTTTCCTCTTCAAGCGTTGTTGTTGTTGTTGTTGTTGCTGATGTTTTCGCTTGACGAGCAGCGGTCGTGGCTTCGATGGTATCGATGGACTCGTTTTCAACGCCGCAGTGTTCTCGACCAAGTGTTTCAGCGGTTCGACGATCGGACGCGCACTCTCCTCCGCGGCAGCTTTCGTCGTCATTTTACCGAGTTTCAGACTCATGTACTTCCGTCGTATATCGTCGCTGATTTTAGCAATTTTCTTCTTCGTCTCGACGTCTCCCGGCTGATGTTGTTGTTGTTGTCTACGACGCCGTTTCTGTTTCATTCCTTGTTGTTGTTGTTGTTGTTGTTGCGTGATCTCCATGTTGACGTCGCTAGTAGCTGCTTCGTTAGACAACCTGGCTGTGTTGCTCGACGAAGGACTCGCGATCTACTGAGGTCCACGCGCTACCACGAACTCGTTAAATCTTCGTCGATACCGACCGTCGTACATGGCACGGTCCTTGTCGATGACCAAGAAATCGTAGCGTCGTCTCCAACATCTCGCGCACATGTCGTTGAAAGCCTCGAACGCCATGTCCGTGTTCACGTGATCGTTGTACGTGCGACGCAAGTTCGTTCCGTCCTGTTTGAACAGCACGAGAAAATTCACGTTGTCTCTGAACAAGTGTTTCGGTATTCGCGCGTACGATTGACACAGGTAAAAGCAATCCACGTTCGCGTGCCTGCCCATGGAGAAGTATTCGCGAATCGCTGTCTGTTCGTTGCACGCCACGTCGTCGAACACGAAGATCGAGTTGGGCAGAGCGTCTCTCGGCGGAACGATCTCGGCGGTGTCCGAGTAGGGAAAGTATCCGAGTCCGCCGACGCGCGATAACACCCGCTCCAGATATCGATACTTTGGCTGTCGCAACGATTTCGAGTACACGTACACATTCTCGAAGCGCAAACCGTTCGGAGGCTCCAGCAAGCTGAGAAGCACGTTCGTTTTCCCGCACCCGGACGGACCGCAGATCACGGCTCGCACGCTGTTCGGCAACAACGAACCGTGCCTGCGCGAACGACTCTCGTCCCACGCCAAATCCTCCAACGTCCTGTTCGCGGTCACGCGAACAGCGTTCGGTTGTTTCGCGAAACGCATGTTCTCTCTCTCTATCTAATCTGCCGAAACCGTAACGTCACTACTATTTATACCCGCGGCACATGTCGAGCGAATCAGAATTGTAGCGCTCCCTGAACCTATCGCTATCGAAGAACCGTCCACTTACGACTGTCCTTGCATCCCCGTGTATCCGTATTTTCACGCGTATGGTCGCGGTAACGCGTAGACCAACAACGACGAAGAAGAAGCGGAAAAGGCAACGAAAACAGGATCAGGACTCGTGAACCGGCTCATAAACCGTTTACCGATAGAGCTGCACATTCCAGGGTATCAGTTCTGCGGACCGGGAACGCGTTTGCTGAAACGATTGGCTCGCGGCGACCAAGGTATAAATCCGCTGGACGCCGCTTGTCGGGAGCACGATATCGCGTACTCGAGTCGAAAGGATTTGGTGGAACGACACGAGGCGGATCGCGCGTTAGCCGAACGAGCGTGAGAACGAGTGTTCGCGAACGACGCGACTTTCGGTGAAAAAGCAGCGGCGACAGGAGTGTGGGCCGCGATGAAAGCTAAGACTAAACTCGGCATGGGTGTAAGAAGAAAAAGAAGCGGAGGAAGAAAAAGAAGAAGAAGGACTACGGGACGGAAACGCAAGTTCAGAGGACAACGACGCCGTGTCCTACCGGTAGCGAAACGCGGCGGCTTTCTTCCGCTTCTTCTGCCCGCTCTGTCGGCTATCGGGGCATTTGCCGGTGGAGCTGCGGGTATCACCAAGGCGGTCAACGACGCGGAGGCCTCGCGAAAACAGCTGGAAGAAACGTTACGTCATAATCGGTTGATGGAAGGGCGAGGAATGTATCTGGCACCGTACAAGCGCGGCGCCGGCATGAACCTGAGACGACGACCGAGGAAAAAAAAAACTCCGCTCGACCGAGCTTGCGGCGATAACGCGACATCAGCTACAGCAACAACGTATGACGAACCTGCAATTAGAGCGCGAGTGCATCGACGTACCGTTCTTTCGAGGGGTGTTTATGCGCGACACGCTCCCCGCGCGCGTACGTCCAAACGAATGCGGTATCGCGAATCTTGACGAGAATCGCGGCGAAGGCACGCACTGGGTGGCATACACGAAACGCGGATCGCAAGTACAGTATTTCGACAGTTTTGGGAATTTGCGACCACCCGCGGAACTCATCGATTACTTCGGACGGGGAACGACAACTACGATCGCGATCAAGTACAATCACGACCGCTTTCAACGTTTCGACCAGACCAATTGCGGCCACTTGAGCGTACAATTTCTACGACGAAAAGCTCTGGAATTTTGGCCTAGGCGCTACCCCAGATAAATTGACGAGCTACCGTACGTCCGAGTCACTTTCTCTCTCTCTGTCTCGCTCGCGTAACCTACAGTGGTACGATGTCGCTCACGCTCACGTTAACGGGTCGGAGCAGCGTGCTCACGGTCAATTATTTTCCACCGATAGATTTGAGCGACGGACAGTACGAACTAGGACTCGCCGACTTGGAGACGTTTCATACGATACCGAACATCGACTCGAGCAACGATACATTCTACTTCGTTCCGACCAAGAACAAGAAAACCGCACTCCCCAGCAACGATGTCGTTCGCGAATACATTACGATCCCTCATGGCTCTTACGAGTTAGACGCTATCGCCAAGCACTTGAGACGTCGACTGCTCGAGCGATATCCTCGAAGACGCGGTGACAACGAGAACGGTAACGATGATGACAACGATGAATACAACGAAGACGACAAGTATCCACTAGGGCTACGAGCTAACAACAACACCATGAAAAGCGAACTGTACTGCTCGTTCTTCGTGGACTTTACGCAACCGAACAACGTGGGCTCGTTGCTAGGTTTTTCTCCGACGCCTGTCTTATTGCCGAGAATCTGACACGAATCCGACGAACCCGTGAACATTATAAACGTTAACGTGATCAGAGTAACGTGCAACGTCACTACCGGTGCGTACAGCAACGAAAAACCGGTACACATGATACACGAATTTTCACCTCGCGTACCCCCGGGATATAAGATATCGGAAACTCCACGACACGTCATTTACCTACCGATCGTTGCACGAGCAATACACGATCTAACGGTACGCATCGTCGATCAATACGATCGTCCTATAGATTTTCGCGGCGAGGAAATAACGATTCGCCTGCACGTGCAGCGGCGTTCGTGCGCGATAAGATAGCGTGAGTGCGTATGTAGCATGTTGGTGTTCGATCGCACGGACGACTCCGCTGCTACCGCTCCTCTGGTCTCTGCCACGCATTATCGTCAAGACGAAACACCAACGACCGCACTGATAATAAAGACAGTATGCGGAACAGGAACAAGAGGAATAAGAAGAGGAAGAAGAAGCGACATACCGTTGACTCATCGAAACGCGCGTTTCTTACGAACCCTGGGATTCATCGTAACGTACTAATATATCACTTATACACGCATGTCTAACACGATGTATACCATACTGGACGTGACGAGTACACCGACTTTCGACGATCGTATCACGAAGATCGAGGTGCACTCTTACAATCCGTACGCAAACACGACGTTCGACAATAACGACGAGATAAGAATACCCATTCAGCAACAAGATGTGTACACGCTCCCGTGCGAAAGTCACCTTTACGTCGAAGGACGCGTCTCTTTGATGACACCCGCGACGGCGGAACAGGAAGCGAAAGCTGCGAGAGTGTTTCTGGACAACAATTGCGTCGCGTTCATGTTCGACGAGATTCGATACGAATTGAACGGAGTGGAGGTCGATCGTTCCAGGAATCCGGGAATCACCACCGCGTTGAAACATTACGCGTCGTTATCCATCGATAGGAGTAAGGCGCTGATGAACGCCGGTTGGGACCATACCATCGCACACGACAAAGACATTTTTAGTAGCACCTCGTTCAATTTCTGTGTGCCCATGAACACGTTACTGGGATTCTGCGCAGATTACAGACGCATCGTGATGAACGCGCGACACGAGTTGATCCTGATTCGCGCGCGACTCGATACGAACGCGATGTACGCGGCATCCCTATCCTCCGCGATAATACCGATACTGGAAATACGCAAGATACAATGGCGAATACCGCACGTCGCGTTAGAAGACATGCAAAAACTATCGATGCTACGTCTCCTGCAAAGTGATCGTCCGATCGCGATGAGTTTCCGATCGTGGGAACTGCACGAGTATCCGTTGCTGCAAACGACTACGAAACACACGTGGACCGTGAAAGCCTCGTCGCAGATCGAGAAACCGCGATACGTGATGTTCGGTATGCAAACCGATCGAAAGAATAATCTCAAGAAAAACGCGAGCAGATTCGACGCGTGCAAACTCGCGAACGTACGATTGTTTCTGAACTCCGAGACGTGTCCGTACGACGACCTGAACCTGGATTTCGATAAATCTAAATACGCTCTCCTGTACGATATGTACGCGAAATTTGCCCGTTCGTACTGTAACGAGTTAGTTACGGTAGGACGCGAACCTTCCCCCACCACGCGCGCCCGGCGCGGCCCGCCGCTACCGAGCGCGGCCGCGAGGTAGCCGCGCGCCGGGCGGCGCTCTCGCTCGCGAAGTTGCCGCGGCGGCCCATATGGGCCAGCGCGGCGGGCCCGTCAGGCAGAGTCGTCCACGAGCGATACGAGCGAACGGATCGAACTCTCCCTACGATCTCTTGTGCAAGCAAGCTGTATCGAGGCATCTTTTTGAAATCCTCAACCTCCACGGCTCCTAGAGGAACGCGAGTTCGCCGACCTCTAGACGCAGGTCGATATTCTTCGCCAATCTTAGGGTCAGACGTCGTCTGTCCCGGAGGGCATCCTAAAGCCTCCGTCTCTCCCGCGGGTTTTACCCACTGGGCGAACGGACTCAAGGTTTCACGGTCAGGGCCATTGGTGGAGACCACAGCCAGGGCACCAGAACGGCCACTACCACCCACTCCTACCTCTACCGCCGAAACGTTCCAAGCCGAAGCTCACCGAGTAACGCGACGCGATCGTGACGCGCCACCCGAAGGCCGCCACCGTAGCCCGCGCCGCGACCGACCCGCACTCCACCGTATTAGCTATAAGCATAGGTTAAGCCCCGTACGTACTGTTAGCCAGCACAGACCTGGCCGGGAACTTGTGTACTCCGCAACGAATAAAGCCCGTCTATTTACCTTGTGTCACTTACTCGCACATCCGTACTATAAGTAACCTCGACGGGATTAGGTTACAGTACTACGGCAACGGCGAACCGCTGCTGAACGCGGCCGAATTTTTGCGATACGCCCCTATCGCGGTCATCGATTGTTCTCGACAGAACGAGTCGGTGAAAAGTGCAACGGTGGACGTGCCAATCGACTTCGAGTAAAGAGATAACGTACCCACTAATACCACCGCGTATTGTCTGCTCATACACGATCGCATCCTCGAATACAGCCCTTTGACGAACGTGGTGCGAAAAATCACGTGATTCCAACGACTACGCCTATCACTACTATACCTATGAGGATAATCACCAAAAAGTCAGTCGCTCATCTGCAGCCGCCGGTGACAGTTGTTGTTGTTGTACTACCTAACAATGTTATCCGTCGTGGTTGACCTGCAAGGCTTTAAGACAGAACGCAACACGTTCGTCGCTAAGGAAATTGCGATTCTCGCGAATAATCGCGACACGGAAAGGACCATCTGTCATTGGATTTTCGAACCACCGTACTCGTACGCTCGCCTGTCATCGTTCGAGAAGCGTCAAGCGACCTGGCTCACGAAGCATCATCACGGGCTTCGCAGGTCCGACGGCTGGGTAACGTACTACAGGCTCCCAGAAATGCTCGCCCGCGAGCTCGCAACCGCCGACGTGGTGTTCGTCAAGGGCATGAAGAAAAAGATCTGGTTGTCGCAACTGCTCCTACGAACAGATCCACACATCGAAGATATCGTTGAGATGTACGAGACGAAGAAGACGAAGAAGAAGAATGACAACGACTCCGACGACGATTTCGACGAGAACACCGATGATGGCTTCGACGTGGACGACGATTATTGTGGAATCTTGCCTGACACAGTCGTTCCTAAGCTGAAAGCAATGCCTGCAACGAACACCGTAAGATGCGCTTTCCACAAGGGCAGCGGCTGTTGTATGTGCGTGCTAGAAAACGTGCAGAAAATTTGGACGTATATGCGATCTGAAATATAAGGTGAGTGGCACGTTTCTAGATTATACAGGGTGTAACCAATCCTACGATCTGCTTAACCGTTTCTTTCTATTGTTGCTCCAGGTTCCACGGAGCGTATGCGGTCTTCTTCCTCATCGTACTCCATACTCTGCTTGATATTGTTCCACGGAGCGCGTACAGTATTTTTCTTTCATCGTACCTCATACTCTTACTGATATTACTATTGTTCATAAAAGTATACATACATCGATACTTGTTTCTTCCATCTACATTTTTTTTCATTATACACTTCTCACTGCACACTTCTTCCTGCGATGTTTTTTCCCCCTCATCACGTTTTTTCCTTTTTGTGTTGTTTTTTCGTACTGTGTACAACTTCACTATCCCCACCACCAACAACAAACTATACTGTTGCACATGTGTGTGAGTGTGCAGACCACTATAAAAGAGGTGCCGATCGGTTTTTCAGGCCACAGTACATCGCGTACGTTCGTGCCTGCACAGTCACTATCCGCAACCGTTCAGTAGACTCAGTTGTAGTCCGTATTCGAAATGTTTAAACGACATTGCAACGACACTTTCTACATGGGCGAGAACCACCTCAACCGCTGCAACGCTGCGGATTTCCCTACTAAACAGCACCGTTCGAATATAAGGTACGTATTACACTTTTTGCATACTTTTTCATTTACACGAAACCGTTCGAATCATCAACTTTGCGCGTGTGTTTTTTACAGCGATAAATCCGCAACATCGCCCAAGAAAGCCATCGTTCGCATCATGGGGCGTGATTACCCCTTAACCTTGACTACCTACAAACGCATCGCAATTGGAATCCGCATCGATCGGGATTCGTGCTGCGTTGAAATCGCCATAGTCGACAACAAATCGAACGAACTGTGCTTCCCGATGTCTACGTGGAAACTTTTGCTGCAACAAGAGCCGGAGGTACTTCAACGTTTCCGAAACGACGCAACTCCCTCGCCTCAAGACCCTATCATCGTCGATCATTTACGCGTCGACATCACGCAAATCAACAATCAACGAATTGTTAAAGTATCGGATGGTAGTTGCACCATATACATGACCGAAGCTACGATACGCCAAATGTTCAAATACGATCGCTGCATCGATCATATGTTCTCGTGGTTATCGGAAATTCTAAACTCTGTCAGTAGCAAGTACGCTTCCTTTGTAGCCATTATACGCGCCGCTACGACACCGACCGCGGGCTATGAAAAACTTATTTCCGAAAGCGAATACTTCGAACCGCATTCTTTGTTAGATTGTGAATTATTAGCGTTATGCTTGGATTCGATTATACGCGATGCTCGCAACGTATCCCAATAATGTATACATGCCTATTTGCTTTACCAATAAATACTTTTTTCATACGAAAACCTGTATTGTCTGATACCATGCACGATCCTTTCCTGTCCGCACAGAATAAAAACTGTGTAACGATCTTTCGATGTTCATTTCTTACAAAATGTATGTTAGGATCTCGAAACATCTATACCTCTTATTACGCATTTCGAATAACATATATTATATTATATAGTTTCCTGCACTGAAACTGTACTCGTGCATCCATAAATCACATGAGCTACGCACCGTTTATACATCAATATTTACACTCGCATAGCATGTGCGTATTCTTCTCGAAACTTGACCTTCGATCATTATCGCGAACAGAAGTGCCGTCGGTCCGCTTTGAATTTTCGCGCACCGATGCTGCGTATTATTCTCGGAAGTGGACCTTCCATCGTTACAGTTATATGTTTGTGGCGCGATTATCGCCTCAGGTTTCGACTTGCACCTTCTACGCGTCGTGCCACCGTATGTTTTGACTATGGTCCTAGAGAAAAATAGAGAGAGATGGGGAGAGCGGTGTAAATATCATACTTCTCTCTCGTACACCCGATTCGAACGTCGCGCCATACCAAAACGTAGGTTTCGCCTTGCATCATCTTCTCCGCGCCGTACCTCATTATTCTCGGAAATTGACCTTCGATCATTACATGTTTTTAGAGAGATAACAAAATGCAGGTTTCGACTTGCATCTTCTACGCGTCATACCTCCCTATGTTTTAACTACGCACCGTGTGTGTGCGTGCGTGTGTGTGTGTATGTGTGTGTGCGCGCGCGCGCGTGTGGGTGTATGTGTGCGAGCGAGCGAGCGCGCGCGTTCCCCTCCCCACGTCGACGAGACGTGTTCCCCCTCCACCTGCTCCAGGGTCACGGTCCCCCTCCAGACGCTCCATGGGCCGGCTTCCCCCACCTCCTCGAGTCGCGGTCCCCCCACCCGCCTCCCCCCTCACCTACGGTGCGGTACCCCTTGCCCCGCTTCACCCCCTCACCTTCAATTGATTTAGAAC
This sequence comes from Andrena marginata, assembly GCA_963932335.1. NCBI lineage: Eukaryota > Metazoa > Arthropoda > Insecta > Hymenoptera > Andrenidae > Andrena > Andrena marginata. The sequence goes on from OZ010663.1 coordinate 22,390,141, forward strand.
CCGCTTAGTATACCTACTGACAAATTCAATAACCTATAATGTATACACCTTATTTCAACTGGTTTTCGAGATATTGCGCTTGCAAATTTATTGATTTTCCCCTAGTCTCACAATTCGGGGGGGGGGGGGGGGCCGAAAAAATTTGAAACTCGAAAAATAACGTTCACCCTAATGTACCTATATGTACTTATACCACCCGGAGTTCATACAGTACTATGTTCCTTCTTTAAACTATTTTATATTTTTTATTTTAATATTTAAAGAAGAGAAAGTAATATGAAAATAATTGTTGTTGTTATTTAATTCTGATACACACATTGGGAACACCCTTCCTTAAAGAGAGGGGATTTGGCCCCTGTGAATTCGGCGACAGAGGAGGAACCTTCTCCATCTTGAAGAAATCGAGGGGAAAAACCTCGCATCTGGTTGCCAAAAATTATTGTGGCTGATCGGCCAGAGTGCCTCGCCAGAGTCGCGGTTTATGACCATATTGTCCCGCGCGGTGGTTAATAGCAGTACCTACGTCCAGGTCCGAAGCTATCGTACGTACTACCCACCGAGAGACTAATATACGGATTAACTCATTTTGAGACTGAAGAATGCTTAAAATTATTACAGACGGCATTACGTTCTTGACTGCCCTTTAGAAATGCTGGCAAACAGATGTTGTCGAAACGTTCTTGGGATTATCAGTCGAAAACAACGAATGAATTCCCGCTTGGCTCCGATTTCGCTTTTGCCCCAACGCACAGTGGGCGTCAATCTCAAGAATGGAGAAAAAATTCAACATGCCACTTTTTCTAATCAAAATGTCGAATCTTATGAAGCTACTTTATAAAACACTAAGTATTCCTGGATCTGAAGAAATCAACGAAAAGTTTAAAACATCTTCATTTGTATTGTAGTGACAAAATTTTGAGCGTACAATCTTTCCTTCAGTTGTAAAACCTTTATTTCTGGCATCTTGGGTCCCGTCACAAAATAAGGCGATTGGAAGTTTGCCCAAATATTGTATAATTACGTATGAATGTATTAACACTTTATGAACAGTATTTGGTATATAGGATAACATGAATACAGGTTTGCAAATATTTCTGCACTTTCCATACTACATATATAGATATATTTATCAAATTGTTCTACTTTTTTGGGGAATTATTGACTTAATTTTTCTAAATTGACGTTATGTCAATCTTCCGTATGAGTTGTATATTAATACTTTTTTTACGAACTTCCTTAATTATATTCGGCAGTTGCAGTGCGAAAAATGTGATGCTGTTCAATTTTTCCCTATTTATTGGGATTCAGTCTCACTGTGCGTCATATAATACAGGTAATTACTCCATTATTGGTAAATATTGCCAAATCTTATTTTCGCAGTTGCAAAGCCAAATATATGTTGATTATAAAACAAAAGTGAAATTTGCTGGGAAATTCCCGGAGTGTAACTAAAAAGACGATAATTGCTAATATTTCTTCAATGGGTTTCTTATGGAAAAGAAGAGTATGTAACTAATTCTTTGTTATTGCTTACCAAAAACGATACTACTCATTTCGGTTCCCAAAAAATTTGTGTCTTTTATATCATCAAAATTGAAACGACTCAATTCAAAATTTTCCAAAAGAAAAAACATACAACCTTTGACACGTGTTTACTAGCGTGGTCCTTAATTTTCCACTTCCGATTTTTTTTTGTCTTACCCTCTTAAAATATGATAGTTGGTAAAAAAATGATATGTGCAAAATTTCAGCGAGATCAGACTACGGGAACCCGTGCCGCATTTAAGACGAAGTTTTAAAATTATAGTAATTTTACATCAATATCAGATATGATTGTATTTCATTATTTTAAAAATGTGTGTCTATTTTTTTAAATAAAAATACAGTTTCTTAGATATATACCAGGAGTATTTGTATATTGCTTCCTATAATATATTTCATATTCTTAAATTTTGCCTAGCATTAAGCTTCCTATGTATCGCAGTATCTGAACCCTACTGTTACCTGTGTCGGCTACCTGAAGGTGGGATCTCCTAGCTGCGACAGGTCGCAGCGACTTGACCTAGCGACTGGCCCTAGGCTGAATCTCCTTGCCTGCGACAGGGTGCTAGCTACAAGGTAATCCTGGAGCCACTGGACTGAAAGAGATGCCGCCTGGCACCCTGTGGCGAAGTCCCCCCGCCCCCCTCCACGTGGTGCCTCACCGAATTTTACACCTTCGACCCTCGAATGGGTTTGAATATCATTAAGAACTGCGAAATGACCAGAATTTCCGCATTTCTCATCAGATCTTTGCGAAAACCACGCCAATCGATTCCTTATGTTTCGCCGATGAAACTAATACCAAGAACGATGTAATTCGGAGCATGATAAAGGAAATTTCATGAAAAATTGATTTATGTCATTTCACGCTAGCTTCGTTAAAGATAGTCCGATTTACATGAAATTTGGTACGATCTTCATCGGAAAAACATAAGGAATCCATCGATGTTACTTTCATATTGATGCGATAAAGAATTAAGAATTATTTTATTTCCGAAACGGGTATGAATCTTCGGTCGACCGCAGCGATTCGACGTCGGACGTCCCGCTGTCGAGGGTGAAAATGTGAAATATTCAGTTCAGCGTATTAAGAATAATTTCGTTTCCTACCCAATCGCCAAGGAAACATTCTTCGATCTAACATAAGAACATCTTCTTCTTTTGGTAATTGTACGGACCATAAAATTAATTTTCGTCACGGTCAACGTTCCGACCATACTTAGTATTCTTTTATATTGTAGCGAAACACGGTTTATTGCCTGCCGAACGTAGAGGAATTAACTTGTAGCAATTGGGGATTAAGCCTAAAAATTGTTCCGCTGTTCTACAAGTTACCTGGCAGATGTTTCCTAATTACTTTATATCGAGAAGGGGGCTAAAGGTCTAGTGTCATAAAGCTGTAGTAAACCGTGGCCCGCTAACAATCCGTTTAAAGGCCGAGTCTCCTAGCCGCGGCCGGCGGCGGTCCCACTAGTTCAACAGAGACACAGATGTATACTTCGCCATTGCAGTAGTGGCGATAGGAACATTGCACTTTCCATGGCATATTTATCAAATTCTTTTTGTTCTATTGGAACTATTGACGCTAATCCATGACGAATTGACGTTATTTTCATAAATAACGTCAAATTTATATATTAACACTTTTAGTATCAATTTCCTTAATAATATTCGGCATTTTTGAATGCAAAATACAGGATGTTGCATTTTTCCCCATTTTCTGGGATTCACCCCCACTGTGCGACATAGAATACACGTATTTAATCCATAACTGCTAAATATTCGCGAATGCTTTTTCCGCATTAGCAAGGACAAGATTATGTTGATTATAAAACAAACAAAAAATTTGTTTGGAACTTCCCGGAAGGCAATTAAAAAGTCGATGATTGCTGACAATTTTTCAAATGGTTTCTTGCGGAAAAAATTGTATGTAACTAATTATTTGCTATAGCTCAGCAGAATCAATACTACTCATTTGGGGCCCCAAAATTTTTTTTCTTTTATATCACCAAAAATTAAACGACTCGATTTAAAATTCTGCACGAAAGAAACATACAAACATAGCACGTACTTACACACAGACCAGAAGTAGGCGTCATGATATTTTGACCTTTTTTAGGAGCTCATATTAGTTGTCTACAGGTAACATATAAAAATACATACTTCCATATGTTTTGGATTCTGACTTCTTTCCTCATTTCTTGAGATTCTGTCCCACTGTGGCAATGGGTCGCAGTGCGACTGGTCGCTAGACTCCCTTCGGGAGCAGTCTGGCGACCGGTGGTCGCAGTGCCAGCCTGCGACTAGGTATAATGGGAAACAGACCCTCATCGCATTGTGTTGCATCTCGAGTAGCCTAGGCTGGTACTCAAACAGACTCGTGTCAGGCTCCTACGTCTGGCGCATACCCGACGATCGCAGTCGCATGTAGGAGAACAGATGCATGCTTCCCCATTGCACCAGTATCCTGCAACCTGTCGCAGCTAGGAGATCCCACCTTGAGGCACGAAACGCATCTTTTAGCGACCCTGTCATGCACCCCTCCCCTTTCACCCTCTGAAAAGGTCCTTCTACCGTTATAAAGGGAGTCGTACCTGATCGTCCTTAGTAACAGCAAGCGTTTCTCGTTTAGTTCTTGCTGAGTGTTCAAAGTGTGTGTTTCGCAGAACAGTGTTCAAAGGGAAAGTGAATTAATAAAGAAGAAATGGAAACTAGAAGTGTTGATTATATATTTTTGTTAAAACATGACGAAGGTCAAATTATTGGAACGAAGCTTCCTAGTAATGGTCAAGTTTTGCGAGTATTATTTTATAACTTACGAAAAGTAAAATTAGACCTTCGATCGAGTGCCGCGAATGTTATAAAGGAAGTTGAAGTCTTTTGGGAGAAGACACGTATTCCCCAAAGAAAAACATATAATAGTGTAACAAAATTAATAGAATTGTATCAGAATTGGCGACAGTTGCAACGCTCTAACAAACGCCGAAGTGAATCGCAGGAAAGGTAAGAACAAGAATTTCTTGAATCAATGGACGGTCTTTTCGATATAGCTCATCAAGATGCGTTAAATAATATCAAGATTGAAGAAGATAGATTTTTCCTCTTAAATCAAAGGAAAAAGGGAAGAGAAGGTTCACTGATCGGAACGGATGGGACTTTAGCGAACAAGGAGCTACGCAAAGCAATTCGAATAGAAAGAGCAGAGTCGTGGAAGCATCGACATGGTGCGATAGCAGAAATGGAAGGTACATATTTCTCAAATATATTTCTAATTCTGAATGCGTTTTAAAAGATTTCTAAATTTGATATCAATTTTGTCATACATTACAGAATTTGTTCAACTGGAGCCAAGTTCATCTAGTGATGAACAGGAAATTTCCACTCAATTCGTACTCGAAGATCATGTTATAGATGAGCCTGATTTTGTAGACGAAGCGGGACCGAGTTCTAAAAAGGCAAGAGGGACACAACAAGTTGTAACTACAAAACTTGTCGCAACATTAGATAACTGTAAAGTAAGTGATCGAGATGCAGCTCGCATCATACTTTCTGTTGCTGAAGCATTAGGACATAAGTTAGATGATTTAGTAGTTAATCGATCTTCAATTAGGCGCTACCGCTACCAATTGTGAGCGGAAAGATATAAAAAATTATATGAAGCATTCCAAGAAAATGTGCCGGAAATGATAACTGTTCACTGGGATGGAAAACTGCTGCCACGATTAACTGGCAAAGAAACTGTTGAAAGATTACCAGTTATTATTACGTATGATGGAAAAGAAAAACTCCTAGGAATCCCTGCTATTGAAAAATGTACTGGAAGAGAACAAGCATTAACCGTATTAGAATTATTAGACAATTGGAAACTGACGGATAGTGTTAAAGTACTATGGTGTGACACAACATCCACAAATATGGGACGACTTAAAGGAGCCTGCGTGATTTTAGAACAGATACTCGACCAAGATTTATTATATTTTCCTTGTAGGCATCATGTATATGAACTAGTCTTAAGAAGTGTGTTTGAGCTGAAAATGTCAAAATCGTCAGCACCCGATGTTCCATTGTTTAAAAAATTCCAAAAAGCTTGGTCAACAATTAATAAATCTAATTATCGATCATGTGTAGAGGATACTTATGTTTGCGAAAAGCTTCAAGATACAAACCTGATATTAGATTTTTGTTTTCATACGATTAATCAAAAGCATCCGAGAGGCGATTATGTTGAATTTTTGGAAGTAATGATTATTTTCCTTGGCGGAACATTAACAAAAGGAAATTCCTTCAAAGTCCCTGGAGCTTTTCACCATGCCAGATGGATGGCTAAAGCGATCTATGTATTAAAAATATATTTATTTCGGGAAGAATTTTTGTTAAGTAATGAAGAAATTGGGAGCATTAAGGATATATGCTTATTTATAGCTAATCTATACATTAAAGCAGGGTTGTCTAACTGACGACTCACGAGATGCCGGGGGCTCCTCCGCCTTGCGGCCACGCTGAACGGCCCCCTCCACACCTACTAAACATTGACGATCTCAGTCGAATTCGTCCGTCCCTACACAGACATAAGTACATTCGATTGCTACGGCCGGCTACGGCCATACGTTTACATATAATTATAATTAATACGACAATACGAACTGATATATACTTACTTTTACTCGTTTCTGTGAATGTGACCGTGCACATTGAGGCCGCGTCATAGTATTGACAAGGGATGGTATATCCACATCAATTTTTGTTCTGGCTATCCTTAACAGCGAAGATAATGAATGGTCCGCTAATCTTGACCGATATTTACTTCTTATATTTTTCATAACGGAAAACGCACTTTCGCATCTGTATGTAGAACCAAACATTGATGAAATTTTTAATCCCAAATCCATCAATTTCGGATACTTTTCTTCTGATAATAATTTAAAAAACTCCTGTCCATATTCATTTCTGGCAAGTACGAACGGATCTCCTTGCAAATTACACAATTCATCTCGATAATACATTTCTTGGTCTTCGATCTTACATCCTGTTGGATTATTAAAAATTATAAGCTCATTTTTTATTAATGTATCGAAAGAGACGAGTAAAAGTAAGTATATATCAGTTCGTATTGTCGTATTAATTATAATTATATGTAAACGTATGGCCGTAGCCGGCCGTAGCAATCGAATGTATTTATGTCTGTGTAGGGACGGACGAATTCGACTGCGTTCATCAATGTTTAGTAGGTGTGGAGGGGGCCGTTCAGCGTGGCAGCAAGGCGGAGGAGCCCCCGGCATCTCGTGAGTCGTCAGTTAGACAACCCTGCATTAAAGCTTGGTTTAATGCACCAATTGCTGCAAATACTCCAAGCCAAGATTTGCAATTTTTACAACAGCTTTACAAATATAAAGAAGTTGACAAAAGAATAATTAAAGTAGCAGTACAAAAGTTTAGTGGACATTTGTGGTATTTAATTCCAGAATGTGCAACATTAGCCTTTTTTAATAGTGAATTATCTTGTGATATAAAGAGGCGTATGATCCAAAATTTGGATTCTAATCAAACGGAGATTTCAAGTAAAAGGATTATTTTAAAAGATGTCAACAATTATATTAATATTGATTTTTTACAAAAGGACCCTTCAGTTTGGGAAACCGATGAAACATATAAAAATGCGTTAGAAATAATAAAGAATTTAAAAGTAGTTAACGACAGTGCAGAACGAGGCGTAAAGTTAATTACCGAATATAATAGCTTACTAACGAAAAATGAAAATAATAAGCAGTTCATTTTACAAGTAATAGAAGATTATCGGCGATGTTATCCAGATACGAGTAAATCAACCTTAATGAAAGGCGTGTATTGACAAATATGTAATATTTTATAAGATATTACAATTAATTATAATATGTAGTTAGAAGTTAAGTTTGGATACTATTATGTACATGTAAGACATTATATTTTCATTAAAAAAAATTCAGTACTACTTCTGAAACGGCGAAACACATTTATATTGAAATTAACGAAAATAATAGAAATTTTAAAACTTCGTCTTAAATGCGGCACGGGTTCCCGTTGTCCGATCTCGCTGAAATTTTGCACATATCATTTTCTCACCAACTATCATATTTTAAGATGGTAAGACAAAAAAAACTCAAAGAAATTTTTTACCCCTATAGCTAAGGACCTCCCTAATGCCCACAGACGCGATCATGACGCTCAAAATCCCATATTAGGTAACAAGGGATACAAGAACAAATATGTAATTGCACCGCTACTCCCCCGCGTATCGGCTAGTAGGGCAGGGAAAGGTCTAAGGACACCGCGAACCATGGTGGTAAACGATAACAAGATTTATTACGTGCATTGGGATGATCCCAACGAGCTAGTGGATCGATTGCATTTGCTGGAAGCATCGCGTCAGGCGGGTAACAACTCTCATGATCCCGAAACTCTATCGATTATCGAGGAACTCCGCGGGGTAGGCCTTATTATATAAATTAAACAGTGCACGCCGATGAAGTGCACTGTATGCATCAGGATGCCGATCATATCATCACGTCCCGGGTGGAGGTCTTTAGGACGATGATTATGTGGGGTTAGGAAGTCAAGCGCGAATGCGAGATTCGTAACACTGAGGGTTTTGGTGGAATTTAGGCTCGAATGTGAGATTTTGATCACTGATCGACCAGGGAAGGTTTAAGAGGTAATCGCGCACCTGGAGGACACCCGTTAGAGCACTTGTGGTTTGTGTTTATGACTCGGTAATCGGATTTACCGTTGCATTATTGTTTGAAGTTGCCTGCAATATTCCGCGAAATACGTCTAGCCGTATGTTTATGGGAGACCTATGCGAAAGTACGCTTGGTAAACACTATAAGAACTCTCACGTTCGCGAACCGAGATCAACTGTTGCTGTAGCCTGTGTTGTTTTGGAGTCCTCGTAACCGAAGGATAGACCCAATTATTCGCAGCGTGATTTAAAGTGAAACTGTTTATTCAATTCGAAACACGTTTATATGCCAGGCACTGTTAATGCAATGGCGGTTAGGTTTTACAATAATGCGTTGGACGATACGCATTAATATATAACATTTATATAATGGTTATCAATAGCAAAATATATGTAGGAACATGAAACACATGAATATTAACAATGGTAGCAATATAAAGCAATAAGCATGAGGTAATAATATAAAGCTATAAGCAAGCAATAATAATATAAAGCAATAAGCGAGAAATAATAATATAATGCAATAAGCAAGCAATATAAAGCAATAAGCGAAAAATAATCATATAATGCAATAAGCGTGAAATAATATGAAATAATATGAGATAATATGAATGGTGGTGATATGCAGTTGAGCAATTTTTTAGTAATAAGTGCTTACGGTTGTTGCCGTAAGTTTGAAGTGTTCTAATTGGAAAGGGGTGAGAGTGGCTTTGATTAGGATGGTCCTAGAGAGGGGGTGAGACGTGGTCTCAACTTAAGAGGGTTTTGGGACGAGGGGCTTATTTAAGATTTAGATATGAGGGAGGAGATTATGCCTCGTAAGGCGAAGGCGGGAAGGGGATTTCGTAGTTGACCATCTTGAGATGGGGACCGCTAAGGTACATCGTCTAGATGGCCCAGTGGTTGGGGAAAGGGGGTAAGAATTGAAGTTTAGAGAATTTCGGCGGAGTTGTGGAGTGATTTATGAGGGGGACTTGAAATAATACCGAGCGAAAAATAGTGGGACGTCACAATCAACAAATTTGGGGTATCCCTCGCGAAGAGTGGAGCAGATAGAATGGACTATTACAAATGGAGCGGTTTGCTTCCAAATTATATGTGAGATAAAGCTCTTTATGTGACCGGTGCCGACTTTGATGCAAAATCACACAAGATACGGCGCATAGCTCAGTCGGTGGCTGACAGTGATGCCGTCAATAGACTATACACGGAAAAGAACATTAGGGTAAACCCGGGTGACGCGGTCGACCTAATATAAAATGGATATTAAAACTAATATAGACATTACTTATTTTATCAGAATAAACCCATATGTTCAGAATTTTATGCTCATTCAGAAAAACTGGTGGATATTTGCTTTAAGACAATATTCACTGTAAATCGGGTTGAAAACTGAAGTCATGACATCTGACCACCTCTCCCGTATAGTAGGTGCCGGGAGAAATGGTTTTCGTCGTTAGCAGAGACCACTGATATAATTATCTATGGAAAATTGACAAAGGATAAAGCAAAATTATTTATGAGTGAATACAACTACAGATTCAGTGATATTTAATTTCTTTACGCTAAACAAGTAAAGAACACATCAAACAAAAAGTGAACTACTTACTGGCAATTAACAAGGCAAATGAATACAAAAATGAATAAATAAACTAAATAAACGAAAATAATAATACAATAATAATAAAAAATAAGAAATAAACAAAAATAATCAAAAAAATCATAACTCGCCCATCTCTCCTTTCTGTATCGAGAGATGGTCTTCTCGTTAACTTTGAGAGGAAGAGTTAATATGGCCAAATACTTTGACTGCATTGTCCCTCAATGTCTCTACTATTGTATTGTCCCAAATATTAAGCAAAAATAAACTTAGAAGTATACTTTAAATACAATTTTTTACAACCGCTGTTTGATCAAAGAGGTTAAATGTAACTCCAATTTACATTTTAAAGCCTACAAGGGGGGCTATGCCCACCTGGCGCTCTGCGGCGCCCAACCCCCCGGGGGCTAGCATCGCTCGCCCCAGTTTCGTTCGGTAAGTGTTTCCGTTTGCTGTTTAGTTCTCGAGATTTATCTACCCTATATCTATAAAATCATAATGTGACGATTTCAATGTCTTTTATCGATTATGTCACGTTTTCTGTAACGCTTTAAATGTCGCGTTTTTTGTAACACTATAAAGTGGAGATATTATAAATAATACAGAAATGTGTTTGGTGTCCTTCTTTTCGCCATTTATTCAGGTTTAATGGAATACTGTTCGAATTTAAAATTCATGTTGCGTGTTAAAATTCAAAATTAAAACATCGCTGAAGTCATAGCTTTTAATCGATTATGTCACGATTTGCGAAACGCTTTAAATGGAGGTTATTTAAAAAGTGTTAGGTGTCTTTCTTTTCTACATTTGTCCAGGTTTAAAGGAATACTGTTCGAATTTTAAATTCATGTTGTGTTTTAAAATAATAACCAAAAACACACGAAAGCCATTGTTTTTAATCGACAACTTTTTTGTAACGCTTTAAAATAGGGTGATTGTAAATCATAAAGATGCGGCAAAGTTCACGGCTAGGTCTCTATATATTTATTCGCGATCAATTCAATTTTTTTACTACTTTTTATAGGTTTTTAAAGGTTTGTCAATTAGACACTGTACATCATTGTGCCGATATGGTAGGGAATGACATGAAAAAATTCATGTTTAAATCAAAAAGATGTGTGTTTATTGTCCACCTTTTCTACATTTATACAAGATTAATGAAATGCGGTTCAAATTTAAAATTCTACAACCATCGGGCCCCTTTGGCGCCCAACACCGTGGGGGAATCGCTTTGCTCACCCCGTGATTATTGATTTACCGGGTTTATTTGTTCAATAATAGACTTTATACAGCGTGTCCCAGAATTGATGTACATCCCGGAACATGCAATATCCTGATGGAAAAATACATCGAAAAGTCCTTAACCGTTTTGGGATCCGGGGTTTCGTTTTCGAGATATTAAGAAAAAACCCCGACCAATCAGAGCGCGAGCCTTCCGCTGGAGCTCCCGCGCTAGCGTGGCCGCGCGCCGGGCCGCGCCGCGACTACGAACAAGCAGGCGCGGCATGCATCAAAGGAAATTGCGTAGAATGGCAAATGAAAAAGACTTAACAAAAAAATCTAACCTTTTGCCATGGTTTGTTTGCCATTTAAAGTGAATAATGAGTAAAGGATAAATGGATGAAAATCATGTGTAACGTAAAAGGACGAATACACAGTTGTTTTTTTAGAAGATTGGAAAATAATAATTATTTGGAGTGAGAGGATAGAGAACATGTAAATTTCCTTTTTTAATAACGTACAAACGAAAAGGTAATGCAACAGGGAACGAGTGAAAAGTGATCGTAGTTCGTCATTGTGATAAAAATCCGTAGTTCAATAACGGCCAACACTGTTGTTGATAATGAATAAGTGCGTTTAAAAACTGCGAAGAAAAATTTACATACGGAAATTTGGAGAGTTATCACCGGAAATAAGCCATAGCCTGCGTTAAATTTAAAAAATATTAGTCGCCAATAATGTAATTAAAACTCACCCTTTCGGAAATTCACCTGCAGCTTGAAAACCTGTGTCACTAGGTCACCGAACAGATCCTGGTCGTCGACAGACGCACCGAGTGCACAGCTGTTCTAAGGTACACGACACCATGCAAAGTTAAGGGTCGCAACGTCAAGTGCGTCCGGATTAATGCACCGAATTCACTGCACTGCACGCCTACTAACACTGATCACTTAATTTATTTTTCATACAACGCGTTGTTCTTACGTTATAAAAATTGGTGGAAATGAATTTTTACTTGGCGTTTGGAGCCGTGAGTATTCCCGCGCAAATTGTCACGCTGCAGCACTTGCGTCCCCGTTGTTCGGGGGGTACACCGAGAACATCGCGTAATACTCTTGAGCAGAGAACATTTCTGCGACGTGATTGCTTACTGACTGACAAGATTTTTTCCAAGCGACTTCTTCTACCCCCAAATAGATTCTCTCGTTCCATTATGAGTTGACCCCCACCAGGCTAAGAGGCTTCAAGTAAAAAGAAACACACGTGTTTCGCAGAAGTGCAACGAACGGGCTATCGCGCTCTTTTACAAAAGTCCGCGTTCCGTCCTTTTACTGCCAATGTACCCATTGCTTCGAGGTAGGCAGCAGACACCACGTGTTTCGGTTCGAAAGGGTCCGAAGAGAAGAGAAACAGAAAGTCTTCGAGTTGCTATAAAGAAGAAAATCCTGTTTCCTGTTTCCCTTTTCCGATACCCTGAGTTCACGTCTGCTACGAGGCGGAACCAATTAAGCCATGAATTACCCAAAACTGTAGGAAACCGTTGTCTACCGTCGACTAGCGGGACAATACGGTCATAAACCGCGACCCTAGCGAAATGCTCTGGCCGATCAGCCTGATTAATTTTTGGAAACTAGCAATTTAAAAGTATTATTTAACATCAACACGGCTCGCGAAGAGACACAGGAAGAAAGAGAGCATGTAGTTCGCTGACTGCGCGTTGTCCCGCCTGCTTCGTCCTACCTTCAAATTAAAGACGGATCCCTTATCTCTCGAGTATAAACACGCGCTCGAATTTCAAAACAAAAGGACGCGTCGACGTATTCCGTGCGAGAGACGATGGGCTTGAAGTCCGATTGGCCCTACATCCCTCCCAAACGGCCACTGTTCTGAAGAGGCCCTCTTCACAGCAATATCTCCTCCCCAAGGCCCACCTTCTCTCGCACAGAATACGTCGACGCGTGCTTTAGTTTTGAAATTCGAGCGCGTGTTTAGACACGACAGATAAGCAGGCCCGATTGGTTAGTTTGGGACCAATCGAACTTTAAGCCTACCTTCTCTCGCACGGAATACGTCATCGCGTATTGTCCCTGAATTGAGGGACAATCCGGGGCATGCATTATCCTGATGCCGGAAGACATCGAAAAGTCCTTTACCGTTTCACTTCGAGGTCGCGATTATAAAAATCCGAAAAAGTACTACCACATTCGCTGATATGTTTTCTGTAAATTAAGCTTATTTCTAGAGTAACGCAGCTGATATTAACGTCGCAGTAAGCTCTTGAAGACAATGGGGCGCCCCGTCTCAGGTAAAGCAACCGCGCGCGATTACAGTCAGCTGACCGTACCGCTACGACCCCAGGTCTTCAGTCAGGTCAAAAAACAATTCGACAGAAGGATTGCACGTATTCCGTGCGAGAGAAGGTAGGCTTAAAGTTCGATTGGTCCCGAACTAACCAATCGGGCCTGCTTATCTCTCTTGTCTAAACACGCGCTCGAATTTCAAAACTAAAGCACGCGTCGACGTATTCGGTGCGAGAGAAGGTAGGCTTGAAGTTCGATTGGTCCCAAACTAGCCAATCGGGCCTGCTTATCTGTCGTGTCTAAACACGCGCTCGAATTTCAAAACTAAAGCACGCGTCGACGTATTCTGTGCGAGAGAAGGTGGGCCTTGGGGAGGAGATATTGCTGTGAAGAGGGCCTCTTCAGAACAGTGGCCGTTTGGGAGGGATGTAGGGCCAATCGGACTTCAAGCCCATCGTCTCTCGCACGGAATACGTCGACGCGTCCTTTTGTTTTGAAATTCGAGCGCGTGTTTATACTCGAGAGATAAGGGATCCGTCTTTAATTTGAAGGTAGGACGAAGCAGGCGGGACAACGCGCAGTCAGCGAACTACATGCTCTCTTTCTTCCTGTGTCTCTTCGCGAGCCGTGTTGATGTTAAATAATACTTTTAAATTGCTAGTTTCCAAAAATTAATCAGGCTGATCGGCCAGAGCATTTCGCTAGGGTCGCGGTTTATGACCGTATTGTCCCGCTAGTCGACGGTAGACAACGGTTTCCTACAGTTTTGGGTAATTCATGGCTTAATTGGTTCCGCCTCGTAGCAGACGTGAACTCAGGGTATCGGAAAAGGGAAACAGGAAACAGGATTTTCTTCTTTATAGCAACTCGAAGACTTTCTGTTTCTCTTCTCTTCGGACCCTTTCGAACCGAAACACGTGGTGTCTGCTGCCTACCTCGAAGCAATGGGTACATTGGCAGTAAAAGGACGGAACGCGGACTTTTGTAAAAGAGCGCGATAGCCCGTTCGTTGCACTTCTGCGAAACACGTGTGTTTCTTTTTACTTGAAGCCTCTTGGCCTGGTGGGGGTCAACTCATAATGGAACGAGAGAATCTATTTGGGGGTAGAAGAAGTCGCTTGGAAAAAATCTTGTCAGTCAGTAAGCAATCACGTCGCAGAAATGTTCTCTGCTCAAGAGTATTACGCGATGTTCTCGGTGTACCCCCCGAACAACGGGGACGCAAGTGCTGCAGCGTGACAATTTGCGCGGGAATACTCACGGCTCCAAACGCCAAGTAAAAATTCATTTCCACCAATTTTTATAACGTAAGAACAACGCGTTGTATGAAAAATAAATTAAGTGATCAGTGTTAGTAGGCGTGCAGTGCAGTGAATTCGGTGCATTAATCCGGACGCACTTGACGTTGCGACCCTTAACTTTGCATGGTGTCGTGTACCTTAGAACAGCTGTGCACTCGGTGCGTCTGTCGACGACCAGGATCTGTTCGGTGACCTAGTGACACAGGTTTTCAAGCTGCAGGTGAATTTCCGAAAGGGTGAGTTTTAATTACATTATTGGCGACTAATATTTTTTAAATTTAACGCAGGCTATGGCTTATTTCCGGTGATAACTCTCCAAATTTCCGTATGTAAATTTTTCTTCGCAGTTTTTAAACGCACTTATTCATTATCAACAACAGTGTTGGCCGTTATTGAACTACGGATTTTTATCACAATGACGAACTACGATCACTTTTCACTCGTTCCCTGTTGCATTACCTTTTCGTTTGTACGTTATTAAAAAAGGAAATTTACATGTTCTTTATCCTCTCACTCCAAATAATTATTATTTTCCAATCTTCTAAAAAAACAACTGTGTATTCGTCCTTTTACGTTACACATGATTTTCATCCATTTATCCTTTACTCATTATTCACTTTAAATGGCAAACAAACCATGGCAAAAGGTTAGATTTTTTTGTTAAGTCTTTTTCATTTGCCATTCTACGCAATTTCCTTTGATGCATGCCGCGCCTGCTTGTTCGTAGTCGCGGCGCGGCTCGGCGCGCGGCCACGCTAGCGCGGGAGCTCCAGCGGAAGGCTCGCGCTCTGATTGGTCGGGGTTTTTTCTTAATATCTCGAAAACGAAACCCCGGATCCCAAAACGGTTAAGGACTTTTCGATGTCTTTTTCCATCAGGATATTGCATGTTCCGGGATGTACATCAATTCTGGGACACGCTGTATGTTTGCCAGCTTTTTGTTACAAACAAATATGCGGTAATAATCTGCATATCAAAGTGAAGTGTACATGTGAATGATATGCGTCCGCATACGTTCTGTAGATGTCGTTGTTTGCTGTTCCAATGTCGACGCAACCCGTTCTGCTTGCAATTGTCTTTGCCGTTCCCTACTTTCTCTTTTTGATTCAGCAGGTGTTTTCGCTGTCTGCTTAGATGACAAAGTTCCCCGTTTTCGGTGTAGCTGTCGTTGTCGGTCCTGAAATTCTCTGACACGTTGAGCAGATTTTTTCAAAGGCGTATGCGAAAAAAAATCACTTTCTTCATTATCAGTTATTTTTCTTTCTCGAAGAGGCATTATTACCCTCAAATCTACAAATGTGAAAAAGGAGGCTCTAAGATGGTTTTATTCAAGAAAATGTGTAAAGTCTATCGTCGTTCCCTGAATTTTCTCATACGTTCTGTAGATGTTGTCGCTTGCTGTTTAGATGTCGATGCTACCCGTTCTTCTTGCATTTGTCGTTGCCGTTCTCTGCTTTCTCTCCTTCGTTCAGCTGGTGTTTTCGCTATCTGCTAAGATAACGAAGTTCCCTGTTCTTCGCGCAGTTGTAGTTGTTGTCCCCATAATTCTCCGACGGTTTGAGCACGTTTCTTCGATGGTGGATTTGATACGGGACAACTGTCTTCATTGTCAAATATTCTTCTTTTTCGTAGAGGTATTATTACGTTCAAATCTCCTAATGTGCCAAAGGAGGCTCCATTACAATATTTCTTGGGTAATTTAATCGCGAATTGTCATTGTAGTTCCCTACTTTCTTTTTTATATTCCACAGGTGTTTTCGCTGGTTGTTTAAATGTAGAAGTTTCCTGTTCTTTATACTGTTGTCGTTGCGGTTTCCTAAGTTCTCTAATGTGTACTGCATATTTTTTCGCTGCCTGATTAGCTACCGAACAACAGTGTTCATCTTCATTACCATTACTTTCTCTCATTTTCCCTTATTCAGGCGGGTGTCTTACTTTAAAATCTACAAATATATACAAAGGAAGCAGTAATCTATTATTTAGTGTAATCTAAATCACAAATTGGTATTGAAATATTTATCTTTTAATTAGCTCTTCTGATTCCGTGGACGTGTAAATTCTACAATGCTCGATGAATTTGCACACGTATTACCCGTATAATATACCAGCAAAAAATGCAAAAAGAAAACAAATCTTTTTTACTCGGCAGACCAGAATACTCCCTTAATAAAAGCTCCAAATTCAGTTTTAGGTGTACCTGATACGACCGACACTCTGCCCTGGGGACACTATAAAATACCATTGTAGAATATTATTGTGAAATAGAAGTTATTGTATTTTTAACTCCTCTATATAAATTATTGTATTAAAAAATAAAATTGTTCATACACATATAAACGTATCATTGAATTTATTGAACCATGTATTATTATTATTTTACAATACATTATTTTTATTAATCTATGAAATGTGTGATTTATCAAACCCCAGCCACTTGACATATACCTTATCCCCCTTCCTACGCAACACTTTTTCCACTAGATACACACGAGGATCGGTGACGCGTTGCAGCTCGTGTTCCTAAAATCCTGCAGCAACAGGTTTTCCACAGGAATTGAGGAGCAGATAGGTTTTGGGATTAGTTTCCTGTACTTTACCTATTTTGAACACCTCCGTTGCCCAATTCGGCGTATAGCTTTTATCGAAGATGGTTTTAAATTTGCTCATTCACACAAATTCGCCCAACTTGAATCTCGCTGGAGAAGCGATATTTATGTTGCTGTATACGGTGGCTAGCAGCTTATCGGCGATCGCAGGGGTAACATCGCATGGAAGCATTTTGATGGTTCTATGTTTTCGTGCGTTATACTCTGCAAGTAGACGGGGTAGCGCATCGGTCCATCTATAGGTTCCATTGAGCGTAAACGGTGTCCACATATTGTTCTTCAAAGTTCGATTGAAATGTTCTACGACGGAGGCCTTCATCACCGAATACGTCGAATGATGATTAATGTCACGCTTTGTCAAGAGTTTCTGCACATCGGCGTTGTAAAATTCTATTCCTTGATCGGTTTGCAATTTTTTCGGATATTGATCTCTAAATATTTTTGCAATCGCTTTAGTTACCTCAGCGCCACTTTTAGTCTTGAGCGGTACCGCCCATTCATACCTGTTCAGCACATCGATGACGGTGAGTATGTAGTGGTGGCCTTCATTGAATCACGAGTAAGGGCAAATTTCTACAACATCAGCTTGCCATAGATCATCGTATCCATGCACTATGACGCGCCTCCGCGGGAAATGTCTTCGAGTTGGAGCATGCAATTCCTCAACAAGTTGTCGCTTCTTGTGCCTATGATTTTCTTTACTCTTGGATTTCGATAATGGCTGCATGTTTGATCGCAGAGGTGTCTTTGACACGAATGATGCGATAATTATTGTGTATGTGCATTATGTGCTCCTCATCGACCCGAGGAAATTCTGGACAAGTTCAACCGTCTCGCATGATTCTCCTTCGCTGCGGGATAGAATTCGACGTTTATGATATCTTTTGAACACTGTTTTGCAACGTCAGCATATCTCTCTGAAACACGACCAGATTCTTCTTTAATTCTTCCTGCTGCTCTCTTAAAAGATTAGGGTAAATCCGGGAGACGCGGTTGAGTCAGAGAGTTGGTCGAGTCGCTATATTTCAGACTCTGTACGTAAAAATGCGTTAAAGTGCAAACCAATGTCTTCTCCAGAACTGTTGTTGAATGAATTGCGCCATTTCGCTTCCTTCTGTGATTTTCTGGATTTATCTACCCTATATCTATAAAATCATAATGTGATGATTTCTTTGTTTTTCATCGATTATGTCACATTTTCTGTAACGCTTTAATTGTCACGTTTTTTGTAACGCTATAAAGTGGAGATATTATAAATAATATAGAAATGTGTTTGGTATCCTTCCTTTCGCCATTTATTCAGGTTTAAAAGAGGGTCAAAAGCCATAAAATTGGTAGGGCACTGCGGGTTATTGTCCTCGCCACGGTGTGACGGGTGTAGCTGAAGAATTACTCTGTATCATTTGTGCAGTATGTGACCCGACTACCCTCCGTGTAATCGGTCTGCCCGAACTGGAGCGCAAGTTCGATCATTATTAGTACTCCTGCCCGAGGGGAATACGATTTACTTTAATTATAGTATATGTGTGTTTTGTAATGAAGTGTTTCTATCGTTTCCTGAATTCAATAATTGACATCCCGACATCTACGCTCCTTCAATTCACCGTCAATACTCCTCGTGGAGAGACACAAGAAGAAAAGGGGTAGCCCGCTATCGTACGCGTGATGCTCTCGAGTATAAACAGGAGCTTCAATGTCAAAACAAAAGCTTGCGTTGCCGTATTCCGTGCAAGGGAAGGTGGGTATTGGAGAGGAGGTATTGTTGTGAAGAGGGCCTTTTCAAGAGCAGCCATCTGTGAGGGATGCAAATCGGATTCGTTCTAATATAATCTGCTCCCTATGGTTGAAGTTGAGTCTAGCAACTTTCACACCTCCTAACCTAAGCAATCGAGCTTGCATCCCTCCCAAAAGAACCGGCCATCCGAGCGTAAAAGCAAGTGAGAAATAAAAGTAACCGTGCGCTTCTCGATACCACAGATGTACCTACCTAAGTAGCATTTCTGACGGAAAAGAATTGTCCAACCTTTGGGCCTGCCATTCCTGGCGTAGATTTTAGGCAGGTACCTATCTGTTTCAACAGGCAAGGCCACCCGTGGCGCCAGCAAGACTGTTCCCGGTTCTTGCTATTTCAGCGGGTTTTCTTCCAGTGAAAATCAGTAAATTTACAAGCGCATTATCTAAAAAACCAGTGAAAATCAAGTGTATACATTAATGCTTATTGAATTTGTCTTGGAACGCACTATTAACTCAGGTCTTCAAAAAAAATAATTCCATTTGAAAAACCGAACCTGACCATCGTATCTTTTAAAATAATAATCGAAAAAATATTCGTTTGCGCTAATAAATTGTCCCCCTCGAGCCATGCAATTCCATATTTTTTTATATTTTTATCTGCAATACATTAGGAAATATCCCGCTGTCCATTCTTCCCTGGGACACCCTGTACTTGCGCGAATTCTTCCATGATTGTAAATGGAATGTATATGTAGTGTCTTTTTTCCACGCAACACATTGCAACAATTTGAGGCTTTATGCAGTTTAGAGCGCATATTTATATCGTCACCATGATTTAATATCTCCGTCTAACTCTTTCAGTGTTCCCCCTCCCTCGAATGTATTTCATGCAAAAGAAACGGCGATCCGTCCCAACATTGTTCGATGCAGTTTCTGTCGATATGGCATAATTCTCTCTATGATTCACGCATATGACGAATTAGCGCGCAAGATTGTCTGACACAGTTTCTGCCGACACCACATAATTCTAAGATTCGACACTTTCAAAGGTATTATATTACATTCAACACGTGTCGAGACTTTTATCCTTGAGGGTGGGTTCAAATTACATGCGATAGCGCGATATGCTGCGTCCCTAAGATTGAAAAATATTATGGGAAAATTGGTAGCTTTAAAATAAAATGCGGGGGGGGGGGGAGTAATTGCACCACTATTTAAGCCAGTCTCCGGACGGTATTCCATCAATCGCTCAATAGCCTCAGTGACTTTGATGGATGAGGCGCGGCTACAAAAATTGTGCAATACCATTGACGAAATATTCGCTGGATCCACGGATTATTTCGTTCCGATCATGCGAGATGATGGCATAGCTCCTTGCGGGGAGAATATATATTATGACTAGTAAGGCTTATTTTCACATATTTTCGAAATTTTTATGTTTATTCCTGATACGAGCGGACAATTTCATAGCTTTGATTGTTCTTTTAGTCCGCGCCAAGGTACGCGTATCATGGTCATAAGATACGCATTAACATCCATGGGCAGCAAATATTTGGAAATTGGAATCAACGTAGGACCTATGGCCGATGTAGACGTTCGTTTCGGCGACAATCATGGGAATCATCTTATTCTACCGTGGCGTACATGAAATGTACTATTCGACTGCCGTGAAACCATCGAAGAACGTGCACAATTGCCTGAATCAAAATTGATGCGGATTGATGAATAAACGGTGGAATTTTGTCGCATCTTTGATTCATCGATTGTAAAGATGACACTATGTGATAATTCACTGTATTTCAAAATGAATACAGTATCATTTTTATTTAATCTTGAACCATGCGTAAGTTATGTGTATCCACGGCTGTATCAAACTGCAGAAGATGTGAGGGCAAAATTTGAAACTTTTGTTAACGTGTTGCAACAGAGCGATGTTGCCTGAAAAACATTAGATGCGGGTCGTGTTGCTAAAATAATACGTGATATCGAATATTACGACGAGGATTATCTTGTAGATTGCGAAATGTTAGTATGCATCATTAATGATATTCTATTTGATGTTCGCAGGAAAAAAAATGTTAATTTATATGTATATTGTATTTTATAATGTTTTAATTTTTAAATAAATTTATTAAACATATATTAATTCTCCATTTTATATACTCATCATCCTCCTCGTCACCTAATTTTAAGAATCGACGTTTCATAAAAAATATTATATTACGTTCGCGCGTTCTTCACATCGCCGAATGATGGCTGCTCCAGAGGATTCAAATTACCCACGTTATCGCACGATACGCTGCGATGTTTGAAATACTGTTAGCTTTAGAATGCTGCATATTTGTTTCAAAAATATGTCTGTTTTCTAAATAATGGTTTGTGGGATTGTTGATTTAAAAATTATTATTTCTCTGCGTTGGGGGCAAAAATTTTCGAGTCTTTTTCGGTGGTCGGCCAGGACTGATCCCCTCCACGATTACGGCTTCCTCCACTCCGCGGCTCGTACGCGCGCAGTCAGTCTTCCACTCCTCGCTCCCCCCGCGCCAAAAGTTTTCCGCGCCGCACTCCCCCGCGCGCCCTCACTTCCCCCGCCTACGCGCTCCCCTCAGGGGATCTGGATTAGAACTCTCCTAGACTCATTGATAAAGAGACAGAGTTGTAAATTCTGTCTGTAAGGAGATACTGAGTGTTGCTGCCACATCACAAATTTTGTTGTTTAGATTGAGAAGTCCTAGATTGAGACAGCCACGACGTTCCGTGCACCATAGCGTATGATGTTCAAGCTGTGAAGTAGTCGAGCCGCGTGATGTGTAATCAACTGGAGTTAGTGTGCTTGGAAGCTTTCCGTTCCACGTGTTAAGAGAGTTCTTGATTGTGAGGCCTTCCAGTGTGATGATCGAGAAGGGATCCTTGTTTGTAAATTGATAATCCGTCCACCCAAGAGTAGTAGCAATGTTAAGAGAGTGTTGCTTGAACATGACTCGCTCCTAAGTGCGAGTCTGGGAATTGTGACTTTTTTTGAGACGTGATACCTTCATTTGGAACACGTGTGTGACGTCACCTTGAGATCTGTAGACGATGAGAACACGGTAATGTAGATTACCGCCGCCATGGCGTGTTGAGTGGCGTTGGAGAAGCAAAGTAATTCCTTTTAGTGAGTCGCTGTAGGCGTTGAGCCACCTAGAGCATGAGCGCTTGCAAGCTTGTGATGTCTTCTCTAATGCTGATTTGCCAATTGAGATTGTACAGCCAAGATTTTTGCAAACTCCTTCGCTGGAGCGGTGGCTGCTGATGAATGCTGAATGGATCACAATTTGTATTACTTCTGAGAAAATGAGATGCATTGTTAAATTGACGCTCAAAGATATGGGAAGGGGGCGCAGGTTTCATCACCCGGTCCTTCATACTGAGAGTTGAGAACAGCTACCCAGCAGACTTGCATGTATAATATTTATAGCAAGGTTGGCAGCTGAGAGTGAGTTGACAGTAATTGATTCCTCGTGGATCAGTACACACGCGGTGTCCCTTCAGTTATATTAACACCAAAAAAATACCTTTTTTAAAAGAAGATACAAAAATGAGCGCCAAGTATATAATCCCATCAAAAAGGATCCCATTTGAAAACCTTGTGCTAAATTAATACCCATCAAAAAGAATCCCATTTAAAAACATTGTCGTAAATTAATAGCTTTACAAAACTAATGATATACATAAATTGCGCCAATTATCACAATGGCTATATATACACAAAAAATAATGTATTAAATAATATTAAGCAGATATATTTTTATACAAATAAATATTTTAATACGAATAAATATTTTATTCAAAATACTTGGCGCTGCTCTCCGAATTGGTGTTGCTAAACTGAATAAATATGTATAAATTGCATTAAAATATTTTTCTTTCTTTCTTGCTTCAGTGGTGTCGGGTCTTGCTTTATTTACTAACCAAGACAATTAACATTTTTTCAGAGAGCAGCGCCAAGTATTTTGAATAAAATATTTATTCGTATTAAAATATTTATTTGTATAAACATATATCTGCTTAATATTATTTAATACATTATTTTTTTTGTATAAATAGTCATTGTGATAATTGGCGCAATTAATGTATATCATTAGTTTTGTAAAGCTATTAATTTACGACAATATTTTTAAATGGGATTCTTTTTGATGAGTATTAATTTACGGCAATGTTTTCAAATGGGATCCTTTTTGATGGGATTATATACTTGGCGCTCTTTTTTGTACCTTCTTTTAAAAAGGTAATTTTGTGGGGATTTCACACATTCTGTAGTGTTTACTGATGACTGGATAATTTTTTCACCACCTCGGGGTTATATTTTTTACAAGACAATTGGATTGGTGGAATTGGTTTAAATTTGAGTTTACCGATGTGAAGCAAACATACAAGAAGCAAACAAAGGATCGAAGCTGAATAAAAGTTTAATTAAAGTTTAATTACTATAATACTATATCACAATAAATTTTTTTCCCTGATGTAGATCACACTGCATCATCTTGTGTTTCGATTATATGTAAATATGTAAAAGCCACATTTTTTTGTTACAACATAACTTAGAACTTATAAAAGAAGAATGGACTTTTCCTATAGTAAGTGTAGAGATTACATATTGTGTTCGAAGGAGGTGAGAGCGTATGGCAGAAAGTCTTGTAGGAGGAAATTTAAATGCTAATGGTAATTTATTGTAAGAGAACAGAGATCCAATATTTTTAACGCACAATTTATTGGGGATGGAATAAAATTAATGTACTATGTTTATTGGTGAACTAAAATATTGTTATTGGGAAACTAATAAAACTAATGAATAGCGAGGGAACTACTGTGGATTTTAATAAAGTATTAGGAATATCTTTCACAAGAGATTGAAAAGTATCAAGGAAAATGCATTTTCCGTGTATTTTCTTCAATAATGTGACTTGCTCTACATTGCAAGCAGTACGCTATAATTTTCTTAATTCTTAATGTTACGCTAATTTGACAAATTTTGTCGAATTACCTTATTTGACCAATTTCCAGAAACTTGTGCGAAACAAGATGCTTCTCTATCTATCTAAGCTTCTCCGGACAATCTCCAAGCCCGTGCATCCCCTTCATTTCTATCCAAGCCTGTGCGTCCCTTTTCGTTTCTATCTAAGCCGCTGCGTCCCTTTCATTTCTATACTCTTTACATAAAAACTCTAATGTAAAAATAGTTTGCTGGTATAAATACAATATATGATTTTGTAGAAACTTATGTGAAAGAAGATGCTTCTCTGTAGAACCTTCTCCGGACAAATTTCAAGTTGTTGTGTGCGTCCCCTCCGTTTCTATAAGCTCTATATAAATAGCCTATTAAAAAAATTGGGTGACTTACCTTGTTAATCGAGACAATAATTCAGTGCCCTGTGCGGTGTAAAAACTCGTGACATTTAAAAAATTTTAACTAGTTTCCTTATTTCACACTTGACAGGTTATAATTGTTTGATACTATCTAGGTTACGTTTACCTCGACAGATCTGGTTTCTGCTAGCTGTCACGTGACAAAGATTTGTTACGCGATTGGCCGAAAGTGCCGAAACCTTCATCGAATCAACAACGTGGATATTGGAGACATTTCCTCTCCCTTTCATATTTCCCTCTTGCCCACACTTGACAGTTTTTCTGAACATAAAATTCGTCAATTTGGAACTTTGCATTGAAATATCTCAGCTCATAAGGCATGTAGGACTAAAACGAAGGCACTTTTATTGTGTAAATCAAACCCAAGCTATCCCTTAAGACCATTCAAAATCTAATCGGATCAGCCGTTATTGAGATTCGATAATCTCAGAGTTATTGATAGCCGGTCATGGCATAATATAGACACTCTGTGCTCGCGCTGCGCATATATCTATATATACTTGGCGCAACACACTACCGTGTCTCTTGATACAGCTCCAAATTCCGATGAGACGTTGAAATCCACTTGAGAAGTGAGACACCGCTGGTGTCGTATAGGTTTTTTCGTTTAAGAAATGCGAACCGAGACGCTGCCCGCGTCGCAGAGGCCTTTCCACTTGTTGAGTTGTTCGAATGAGTTCGTCAGCTTCCTCAGCATTGCCAGACACGTGGTTGATACATCCAGTATGAATTGATGGCGCTCTTACCATGTGGATGATGTCTCTTGACTCCTTTCTGAGGACATGACCGCTGTTACGATACTGATCGGTCATGTTGAAGTTGGTGGGCATGCCTGTGTACAGGCACGGGCGTTGATGAGTGACCAGTATATTATGTCTGAAGATGATCGAGTAGATTATGCACAATGAATCGCCATGTTGATTCACAGGTGTGTTCCTCGACATGATTTTCGCCTTTTTTCTCCGAATCTTGAAGGTTGGGCGATTTGCACTTATGGGGCACCCGTGATGAGCTGGTCTTGATGATTCTCCATGAGTTGATGCGCCAATGATGATATCAGTGGGTCTGAACTTTGGAAAGTCCACGTCTGCCACC
Source organism: Andrena marginata (assembly GCA_963932335.1). NCBI lineage: Eukaryota > Metazoa > Arthropoda > Insecta > Hymenoptera > Andrenidae > Andrena > Andrena marginata. Next base: position 22,415,658 of record OZ010663.1, read on the forward strand.
TTGAGGTTGTTGAATTGTGGTAATCTCGACTATTCGAGATTGAGTAGCTTTTTGGGCTCCAATGCCAATGACTGTTGTGGATGATGCTGTGCACTGAGAGTTGAGATGACAGATGAGATCCTTCACGGCGTAGGTGAAATCGGAGCTTGTTGAGATTGAGAGTTTGAAGCTGCTTGGTGGTTGAGAATGGCGATGAAGTATTGATGGCACTGGCAGTTTGTCTATTGTTCTGTAAGCAGGCATACCTAGTCGACGAGCGATCCGTGAGTGTACGTGAGAATGTGGCCATCAATGGCTTGTAAAGTATTGAAACGACCCACCTGAGTTTGATGAGATGTTGGTGGTGAATCCTGCTCTTTGAGCTTATGAGTAGATAGGCCCCTCGTTGATGCTGATGATATGAGGTGAGTCGATGTTATCGAACGAGCGTCAGATGGGTCCAAATGAGAGCGGCTGCGGCAGCTTGAATTTGCTCGATGCTGCTTGTGTGTGGTGCTCCATGGGCTTGCAAGTGAGATGACATTTACACCTTCAGTCCATCAGCCTGCGGGTTTGCCTTTTGTTGAGCAGGAGCAGTCGTTAGCGCAGCATCGTATGATGAGCTTCCCGGCAAAGTTTGCATATTTCTCCAGTTCTTGCTTCAATTTGCTGAGCCTCTTCAAGGGTGGTGTTGGGGGCACAATTTGGCGGTTGATGAGCGAGTGCCCGTAGCGCTTTACAACTACAAGCCTGAGTATAACATTTGAGTTTGAGTTCAGACGGCAGGGATTTAGAAATCTTCTTGAATTCGATTTCCCCTGAGGTTGTTGAGTCGACCGGTGGAGCTTCCAATCCAGCCGTCACTGCTGCTGCAATGTCCAGCACCGGAGACGTTGGAGGTGTCAAACCAATCTTCTCCGTTGCCACTCATTGTACCAGATGAGTGTGAATTTGAGAGTGAGCCAAACTTCACTTCACTACACCTTTCACATCGATCCGGCTCGAAGGACCAAAAATCCGTCCATGTACAAAACGAAACATGGATCTTCTGATCCGATTAACCGACTCCTACACAAGCAAACTTATACGCGGATGCAATTGTTTTTTTTCATAAATGTGTGCACGTATTAAAGAGGAAATTACACAGAATGCTGGTGCGAACGATCAAAATAGCTGGTAATCCGTTAAGGGGGTATACCCATTCGAACCCTCGGAAAATGCGTACATTTTGTAGATTCTTTTACAACTATTATAATAATAATAGTAATAACAATAATAATAATACTGATTATTTACAGGTTATGTCCCTATCGGTTGCCAAAGTGAGGTTAGGTGGATGTTTGGACACTTAGACAGCGACAATGATGGCCGACTCTCCCTTTCCGAATTATATGGACTCGAACATGACCAGAACGAACCGTGTCTAAAACCTTTCCTGGATGGTTGCGACATCGACAGGTAAAGATTATTCAAAACATATACAAGATACGTTCCTCGTAATCCGTTTATTACATCCTAACGTATGCTTATTCTAGTTACACAGGTAATTCCGCTTTCTCTTGTTTTTTAAATCATTAAATACATGGGTATATGACACGGAAAGAAAAGTAAAATCCTTTTATATTGTTAGTACCTTTGCACGACATGCAACGTGATACAGTAAGACCCCCGTATTCGTTCATCTTGGGTACTCTACAAAGGATGTTCAAGTTAGCACCATCACTGTTTAGAATTGAGCCTCCAAAGCACTCGAAACAGAATGATGTTACGTGCCGGTTACTTTTTCCAAATTCATTTCTAAATTCTACTAATTTTTACAGTCATTTCGCAGATGTTCTCTATTGATCCAACCGCTTAGCGTGTTATGGGAATTTCCCTCGATCAATAGTCGATTATCTGTAGATATTCTTAATAGTGCTTGACTTATTTCTGATTTATTTCTGGTTGAAGCCGGTCACGTCAGGGCAGGTACTCACGAAGGAATATTATCAACGATCCTTCAACGCCATCGACGTTCCTGGAATGCGTGCTGTGATAAGTCTTTCGAGGCATTGTAGTAGACTACTTTATATTTTTCTTCCCTGTTAAAATTTTATTACAGTATCGTTGACATCTGATCCTACTATTAAGTGTTGTGGGAGTTTCCCTCGATCAATTGTCAATAAACCGATATGGTATACTAACCAATTTAAAATAATAATTGCTACGCCACTGCGTTCTTCCATGAGAAAATCTTTCATCAGCATCAATGTTCTTGGAACGCCGGATGCGATAGCACTCGAAAACCTAAGCATTGCGAGGCTAGGAACGGTCCGAGGCGACGACGGTTGGGCCTGTGTGTACGAAATGCATGCTCAGCAATTTGACTCTCTTTGTTCAAAGTCCCAAGTGCTCGGGCCTACCCGGAGAACGCTCGTGGCAGTCGGCTGTTAAGTCGCATAGTGCGTGGTCGATCTGTCCGAGGGACATAACTATTCTCTAAAATAGTCTTGAGCCGGAGTTCCAGTGCATTCCAGTGATCGTGGAAGGACTCAGTCCCCGTAGAGACTTGTATATTCTTGCGTTTTTCAACAATTTAAACTCCTATTTGTTTCAAACCGTATATTTAACTAAACATTAATATCTTCGGGCTTTATTGTAAACTGACTTTCGACATTGTGCGTGTGTGTTGTGCGACACTCCTGCGCTTTATCATCTCGGACGCGGGACCCTCCAGGTCATACAGAGAGACATACAGAGAGAGAGAGAGAGAGAGAGAGAGGACTTGAAAATACGAATTAGCAATCTCTTGTACAGAGTTGGTGAGTGATTCGATCTGTCATGATATTGTACGGAGGCAGCAGCTGATTCAACCACCTAGTGGGTTATGGGTTTTCCCTCAATTAGCTGCTACTTTCCCTTCGGCGTGTGACGCGTTTTAAAAATTGGCTTGTTTCGCGTAATATAAATTGTAACCACATTAATTAATGTGTAAAATTAACAATACACACGATTATTGATCCAACCACTTAGTGGGTTGTGGGGTTTTCCCTCGATCAATTATTGTTGATCAGTCATTGGTTCAAATCCATGTAATTTTCACCATTTTGTTCCACCTTTGAAAACTTCTATATATATATCTATATATTTTGTAATACATGGTATTTTATTTTACTGAATTCTCGTCTCATTTTGTTTCGAACCAGTCTCCTCTAAAGTACCACATCCTGATTGGACAACCTGTATGGGTTGTAGACGAAAGCCGCACCCCCAAAACAATCCTGATTTTTGCGTAATAACGCTAATTATATTAAAATTATAAACTCTCTTTAAAATTCGATAAGCGTTGCGTGAGAAAATTAGACTCAACCGCTCAGTCGCTCAAAAATTAACGCCCTCACGTAACAATGAACCTAAACTGGCTGACAATGGACGTTCGGCAACCCGAAAATTCAGAAAATTATGCAACTCGGTGTGCAAAAAGAGTAGTTCATTCATTACGCAACTCTGCTTTTTGTTGGTGCCATAATGCAATTTTTAGGGGTGAAATCACCCCTTGAAAATGCAGAATTTTCTTTTCTGTGGAATATTTCGAGAATGGTGAAAGATATCGAAAAGAAATTTAAAAAAAATTTGCATTCTTCTTTTATATCTACAAAACCGCGTAAAAATAATTGTCAACAAATCCATATTTTTTACGTTACCCCCGCCATCAACACTGAAAATTAAGTTTTTGTATTTTGTGAATATATCCCGAAATACCTCCGGCCAATCTCTTTTCAGACATACATACAGTTTATGTGTTATATTTTGTTTTGCAAACAAATAAAACCACTATTACCGAATTTGAAGTCCATTTTAGCAGTTTCCATTAATAAAATGGTTTCTTACAGTCATACTTAAATCATTAGTTCTATAAAGTTTAGACAGCTTCCAATTATTTCTGCAGGACAGTACGTAACTAAAATGTCATCCAAGGTAAAACTCATTAAAACTAATCAATGCCGTGCATGAATTATTATGATAACAGCACATTCGTACATGCATTACTTGAAATGTAATTTTTACTTGAGTTTTAATAGAACCCTGCTATGGAGGTGCCGCTCCCGCGGCGATATTGTCATAGCACTTTTTCGTGCCGAACACACCACCCGCTAAAGTAAGATTGCAGCTTATTTCTTCGTTTCTCATACGCTTTTCAATCATGGGAAAATCGCGAATGAGGCAAAGGTCACAAAGCCCTAGAAGTGCAGATACAGGGAAAAGTTGTGGGAAAAATTGATGAAGTTGGAGGACCGACTAAGACGGGCCAACCCAACCTGTAAGGCCCCGAAACAACGACATGGAAATTATCGATATTAATGAGGAGGTTCAGCCGGCCACTACACCGGATGTTACAGGGACAGCAATACCACTGGATCTCCCTGGCAGGAAGTTTACGTGGAACTTTTAGATTTTCCAAATTGTGTGTAAAGTATATTGACGGTTGAGGTTATGTGCATCATACCACGAATACCGACGTTTCTAAAACGGTCGAACTTATACGACAGATAAGTCTAGAGCCGATATGAGTTCACGGTTGAGTTTACCCGAAAGGTAAGACAGAACCAATATACAGGGTGTCCCAAAAATGCTGCGGTTCCTTGAAGGGGGTGAGTCAGGGGGTGATTGGAAACAACTTTTTCCTTTGCGAAAATGTTCTCCGAGGTTTCGTTAACGAGATATTAACAAAAAGCACCGACCAATCAGAGCCCGAGATTGGAGGCCGAGTTCCCGCGGTAGCGTGGCCGCGCGCCGCGCTGCGACTACGAACAAGCAACTCGGCATGCATCGAAGGAAATTGCAGAGAATGGCAAATGAAAAAGACGTAACAAATAAAATCGAACATTTTGTCATGGTTTGTTTGTCATTTAAAGTGAAAAATGAATAAAGGATAAATGGATGAAAATCATGCGTAACGTAAAAAGACAAATACAAAGGTTTTTTTTTAGAAGAATCGAAAATAATAATTACTTGGAGTGAGAGGATAAGGAACACGTAAATTTCCTTTTTTAATAACGTACAAACGAAAAGGTAATGCAACAGGGAACGAGCGAAAAGTGACCGTAGTTCGTTATTGTGATAAAAATCCATAGTTCAATAACGTCCAACACTGTTGTTGATAATGAATAACTCCGTTTAAAAACTGCGAAAAAAATTTACGTACGGAAATTTGGAGAATTATCAGCGGAAATTAGCCATAACCTGCGTTAAATTTAAAAAATAATAGTCGCCAATAATGTACCTAAAACTCACCCTTTCGGAAATTCACCTGCAGCTTGAAAATCTGTGTCACTAGGTCACTGAACCGATCCTGATCATCGACAGACGCGCCGAATGCACAGCTGATCTCAGGTACACGACGCCATCCAAAGTTAAAGGTCGCAACGTCAAGTGCGTCCGGGTTAATGTACCGAATATTCACTTCACTGCACGGCTACTAACACTGATCACTTAATTTATTTTTCATGGAACGTGTTGTTCCTACGTTATAAAAATTGGTGGAAATGAATTTTTACTTGACGTTCGGAGCCGTGGGTATTTCCGCGCAAATTCTCACGCTGCAGCACTTGCGTCCTCGTTGTTCGAGGGGTGCAACCAGAACATCGCGTAATACTCTTGAGCACAGAACATTTCTGCGACGTGATTGCTTGCTGACTGACAAGATTTTTAGGAAGCGACTTCTTCTACCCTCAAATAGTTTCTCTCGTTCCATTATGAGTTGACACCCCACCAGACCAAGAGGCTTCAGGTAGAAAGAAGCCAGCACATTTTCGAAACACACGTGCTTCGCAGAAGTGCAACGAACGGACTATCGTGCACTTTTACAAAACTCCGCGTTCCGTCCTTTTACTGCTAATGTACCCATTGCTTCGAGCTAGGCAGCAGACACCACGTGCATCCCTCCCAAACGGCCACTGTCCTAAAGAGGTCCTCTTCACAGCAGTATCTCCTCCCCAAGGCTTCACTCGCACGGAATTCGTCGACGCAGAGCATTTCGCTAGGGTCGCGGTTTATAACCGTACTGTCCCACTAGTCGACGGTAGACAACGGTTTCCTACAGTTTTGGGTAATTTATGGCTTAGTTGGTTCCGCCTCGTAGCAGACGTGAACTCAGAGTATCGGAAAATGGAAACTGGAAACAGGATTTTTTTCTTTATAGCAACTCGAAGACTTTCTGTTTCTCTTCTCTTCCGTCCCTTTCGAACCGAAACACGTGGTGTCTGCTGCCTACCTCGAAGCAATGGGTACATTAGCAGTAAAAGGACGGAACGCGGAGTTTTGTAAAAGTGCACGATAGTCCGTTCGTTGCACTTCTGCGAAGCACGTGTGTTTCGAAAATGTGCTGGCTTCTTTCTACCTGAAGCCTCTTGGTCTGGTGGGGGGTCAACTCATAATGGCACGAGAGAAACTATTTGAGGGTAGAAGAAGTCGCTTGGAAAAAATCTTGTCAGTCAGCAAGCAATCACGTCGCAGAAATGTTCTCTGCTTAAGAGTATTACGCGATGTTCTGGTTGCACCCCCGAACAACGAGGACGCAAGTGCTGCAGCGTGAGAATTTGCGCGGAAATACCCACGGCTCCGAACGCCAAGTAAAAATCATTTCCACCAATTTTTATAACGTAGGAACAACACGTTCCATGAAAAATAAATTAAGTGATCAGTGTTAGTAGCCGTGCACTGAAGTGAATATTCGGTACATTAACCCGGACGCACTTGACGTTGCGACCTTTAACTTTGGATGGCGTCGTGTACCTGAGATCAGCTGTGCATTCGGCGCGTCTGTCGATGACCAGGATCGGTTCAGTGACCTAGTGACACAGATTTTCAAGCTGCAGGTGAATTTCCGAAAGGGTGAGTTTTAGGTACATTATTGGCGACTATTATTTTTTAAATTTAACGCAGGTTATGGCTAATTTCCGCTGATAATTCTCCAAATTTCCGTACGTAAATTTTTTTCGCAGTTTTTAAACGGAGTTATTCATTATCAACAACAGTGTTGGACGTTATTGAACTATGGATTTTTATCACAATAACGAACTACGATCACTTTTCGCTCGTTCCCTGTTGCATTACCTTTTCGTTTGTACATTATTAAAAAAAGGAAATTTACGTGTTCCTTATCCTCTCACTCCAAGTAATTATTATTTTCGATTCTTCTAAAAAAAACCTTTGTATTTGTCTTTTTACGTTACGCATGATTTTCATCCATTTATCCTTTATTCATTTTTCACTTTAAATGACAAACAAACCATGACAAAATGTTCGATTTTATTTGTTACGTCTTTTTCATTTGCCATTCTCTGCAATTTCCTTCGATGCATGCCGAGTTGCTTGTTCGTAGTCGCAGCGCGGCGCGAGGCCACGCTACCGCGGGAACTCGGCCTCCAATCTCGGGCTCTGATTGGTCGGTGCTTTTTGTTAATATCTCGTTAACGAAACCTCGGAGAACATTTTCGCAAAGGAAAAAGTTGTTTCCAATCACCCCCTGAATCACCCCCTTCAAGGAACCGCAGCATTTTTGGGACACCCTGTATGTACAAATAAAATCGACTAGTAAAAGAAGCTGTGCAATTCAAAGAGAAAGAGTGTCCAACCCATATCCCGCCATCGCGAACAAGGGTATATATGCTTGTAACCTTATACCCTTATATACCCTTATATACCCATATAGCCTTATACCCTTATATCCTTATACCCTTATACCCTTATACCCTTATACCCTTATACCTTTATACCTTTATACCCTTATACCCTTATATCCTTATACCACCCTTATATCCTTATACCCTTATATCTTTATACCCTCATACCCTTATATATACCCTTATACACTTATACCCTTATACCCATATATATATATATATATATATACCTATACACCCTTATACCTTTATAACCTTATACACTTATACCCTTTTTTTAGAGAGAGGGAAAATGCCTTGAGCATACCCCGGCATGCCTTGCGATATGCCGAAGTACCCCAATAATATGCCGGGGTTCCTAGTGTTATCTCGGGCTCTCCGCGGCTTGGCGGCCTACCGACTAAAACCCCCTCTAAAGTAGCCTCCTTTCTGGCCATCCGCTGGGAGGGACCTAGAACTTCTCAGTAGTACTTCGGGCCCCCCCTGCTTCTCAAGTGGGGATTCCTCCTGTCCTCTCGTGCCTCATCTTTCTTCTTGTCCGTAATAATAAATAACATAGACAGGACCACATAATAAATAGATAAATACATAAATAAATAAATCACTTATTTAGGGTCAACGGTTAAAAAGTATGTACAACAATATACCGCCTTGCATCACCCGGACTGGGCCGTGCTTAACATCGGCTTCATGTCCCGCTCCTATCTGGGCGTGTCACGATGGACCTCACCCTCCTTTATCCAGTGGCTGTAGTGCCGCCTACATCTTACACTTTCTGTCCTTCCTCCTCCGCTCTTCGGCCTTCCTTTGCGCTTCCTCCTTGCTTCCCTTGGCTCTTGCCGCTCTTAGGGCAATTTCCACCAGCCTCTCTTCGTCGTGCCTGTCTGACATTACTTTTTCTGCCAAATCTTTGAAGCAGGCCTACTTCTCTTCTGTCGCCGTAGCCAGCTTAATGAGAGATGTCTCATCCAGTGGGGCCCAAGTCCCTGTTGCAAGACCGCACATTCCTCTGCGTATGCAAGGCAATGGAACAACACGTGTTCCGCGTCATCTATACCCTCCCCGTAGTCCAGCTAGGCCGTCACCGAGGACTTCCCTATCCTGTGTTTAAACTTATTAAATACCCGCATGCCCGGTAAGTAACTTTGTAGTGTAGTAGTCCGCCAGACTCGATGGGCCCTGAGGCGCTACGAATGCCCCAACTAATGGAAATAGTTTTCTGACCCATCTGGATCTCTCGACCGTGTTCCATTCCTTCTACCACAGTCGCATAACCTCCGCCCAGACTCGCTTTTTCTGCTCCTGGGTCCTGGCTCTCCTAATTTCCGGGTGCTCCCGGAGGTTGGGGTCCTCCCTGTCCAGGGCTTTAGCGTCTCAGTCCCCTAGGCCAATTTCAGCCTTCCAATTCAGAGGCATACACCCCGACGGGACACACAGCGAGTGGAAGGCTACCGTGCGATACGTTACCGTAGTGCGGATAAGCGCCGTCCTTTGTGCCCTTCTCAGTATTGCCCTGCTGGGCTCACGTACCAGCGATTTGGCCAGAACCGGAGCCGCGTATAAAACGACAGATTCCCAAACTAGGTAGTACAACCTCCTGGCCTCGTGGGACGAGCTCCTAGTGTTCGACAAGATGGACACCAGTGCCCCCGGTCCACTGTCCGCTCTGGAGGTAACCTCTTCTATGTGTTTCCTGAAGTTCCGTCGCTCGTCGAAGCGAACGCCGAAATACCTAATGATCTCGCTCGGGGTTATCCGTTCTCCCAGAATCTCGAACTTCCTCCGTCTCTCGATCCTCTTTCTAGTCAGTTATATAAACTCTGTCTTTTCGGTTGCCAGGTCGAGGTCATTTTGTTGGAATCACCTCGCCACTGTCCTCAGGGCGCGGGCTAACATTCATTCCAACTCGCGGCAGATCGCGCACAGATAGCAGTAGCGCGAGATCATCCGTATAGGCCACTGCTCTCACGAACCTGTCTCTACCATTCAAGGCCCTAAGGATGCCGTCATACACGATTTTTCATAAAAATGGCCCCAGGACGAATCCTTGTGGAACTCCCGCGTAGGTTAGACATAACCGTCTTATAAGGACTCTCCCAGGGGTCTATATCGACCGTCCCGCCTAACTCCCGCCACCATCTCCCCTTCGCTCTCCAGATCGTGACCTGGATATGCTTCCTTGTCCCGGAGTGCTCTTCTCTGTACTGCTCCGTCAGCGGGCACTTTTTCGGCCTCTTCCTTTGAGAAAGCCTTCTGGCCCTAAATATGTCCTGCCTCGCCGTCGCGATTTCAGCTGACTACCAGGCGTTCGGCATTTTAGTTCCACTCGGCCGGGGTTTCACTTCAGGGTCGTTTCGCAGACTGCCTCGAGTAGGTCGTGGATTACTTCCGCACATGGCAGTTGTGCAGAGGGGGGAAAAGCAGCATACAGCTCCTGATACTTTTACTACTGCCTCCTATCTTACTGGTCCAAGATTACTGCCGGATCCAGATCCTTAGTCGAGTAGGGACTCCAGCCATTCCACGAGGTATTTCTATGCCCACTGGACCCTGCCAGTTCATGAAACACATACCTGTGATGTGATCTCGTGAAATGCCACAGGACTTCACTCCTTCTCAAGCGCCCTGCTAGGCCCCTATCCATAGACATAACGTCTATGAACACCGTATACACTTATACCCTTATACCCTTATACCTTTATACATTTATACCTTTATACCTTTATACCCTTATACCCTTATACCCTTATACGCATATACCCTTATACCCTTGTATAACATTATACCTTTATACACGTATACTCTTATTCCCTTATATACCCCTATACAGGGTGTCACAAAACTGCCGGAGTTCCTTGGAAGTGGTGACTCAGGGGGTGATTTGAAACAACTTTTTCCTTAGCGAAAATATTGTCTGAAGCTTCGGTAACAAGATATTAACAAAAAAGAACCGACCAACCAGAGCGCGCACCTTCCCCCCGAGCTCCCGCGGTAGCGTTGGCTACGTGGTAGGCGGCCGCGCTTGTACTACGAACGTACGAACAAGCAAGTCGGCATACATCGAAGGAAACCGCGTTATACCGTTTTTTTAAAAGCAGCATCTTAAATACTAAATGTTTGAAGCGAGAGGACAAGAAATACGTAACTTTCGTTTTCAAATAACGCATAAACGAAAAGGTAATGTAAAAACCATAGTTTAATAACGGCCAACACAATTAAATTTAAACAATAATATTAAGTGTATGAATAAATTCTTTCCGATTGGATTTACATAATCAGTACAAAGCTACCGAATTTATATCACGGTGATATTCGTCACCTGCCAGAAAAATGGCAAATGGTAATTAATAATAGGGGAAATTATTTCGATGATTGAGTTGTTTTCATATTTTTGAACTGAAACTGTTATTGTACACTGAAATCGGAAAGAATTTATTTCTACACCTAATAATCACCAATAAATTAAATAAAAATCACCGATTCGGACATTCCTTTCCATCCTTCTCGGAAACCTGTGTCACTGAATCACTGTACCAATCCTGGTCATCGGTGGACGAAAAGATTTATGGTAGGGTAGCGCCCAGTGCTTAGCTGATCGCAGGTATTCGCAGAACACTGCCCGAAGGTAAGCTTCGCAACGTCAAGTGTGTTCGGGTTAATGTACCGAATATTCACTTCACTGCACTGGTACTAACACTGACCACTTAATTTATTTTTCATGGAACGTGTTGTTCCTACGTTATAAGAATTGGTGGCCCCGAAAGGGGCCGATTACTGTTAATTGCGCAGTTGCTCGATATGGCCACCCTCAGCGTCTATGCACGCCTCAGCACGTAGAATTAGCTGTCTTTGGATGGCCTGTAAAGTTTGTGGCGTTATGTTCGCCACCGCAGCATGTACTTGCACCACATTGTCTTCCAGTGTATCCAATGGCTGACGGTACACCTCATCCTGAAATGATTGTTGTACCACAAATACAAAACGTAAGTAAAATAAAGTACCTATAAAAAAAAGTAACAGCTATAATGAAATTACCTTCAGGTAGCACCAAAAGAAACAATCCAGCGGGGTCATATCCGGTGACCGTGGGGGCCACGCAACAGAACCGCCGCGGCCGATCCACCTGTCCTGGAAGGTTTCGCATAGGTAGTCACAGGCAATATTGGGGAAATCACGTCCAGCCCCGTCTTGCTGATAGAACATGTTCTGTCAGATCTCATTCGGAATATTGTCCATGAGACCCGGCAGAACATGCTCTAAAAACATTTTATACACTGGGCCGTCCATCCTGTCTGGTAGCATGTACGGCGCAACAATAAAATCACCACAAATGCCTGTCCATACATTAATCGACCAACTTGTGCTGCGCGTGTCCGAAGCGCTAGCGGATTCTTGTCGCTCCACACATACCGATTGCGGGAATTGAAGCAGCCTTCCCTCTTGAAGAGTGCTTCGTCCGTCCACAATATGTATTTGCAGAACGACGGATTCCGTTGCAATTCTCCCAACAGCCACACTGAATACTCAACCCGCTGGTCAGCATCCCCGTACATAGCTGTATGAGTGCAACTTGTTTTCCCTCAGAGTTCGGTGTACCGTCATTCTGCTGGCACTAGAAGAAAATGTAGAAACATCCAGTATTAGATAACATTTGTTCCCTTACTTAATCATTGCTGCAGTTATCTTGTAGTGTGACTTGTATGTGACTTGTACTGACGGTCGGGTCTTTGTCTATGGCATCCAACACGTTTTACTGTACTCCTAGGTTCCGCCCGGCTCTGGGTCTACCCATATCACTTCCTCGCGGCATCATCGACCACGACGAGCGTAATCTTAACGCCGAACATCGAATTGTACCCTCGCTTAGGGTTTGGCTGCGCGGGTATTCCAGTGCCAACGCTCGCACAGTAGCACTTGCGTCTCCGTTGTTCCGAACGTACATCCAGAACATTGGGTAATAATTTTCAGCTGAATACATTTCTGGGACGAGATTACTAGCTGACGGACAAGATTTTTCCCAAGCAACATCCTCTACCCCCAAGTAGTTTCTCTCGTTCCATTATGACAGGGCTCTCCAGCGTAGGGGCCCCTCACGCGCCTGCTTCCCCTTCCAATCTTCCTCTGGCGCAGCGTGCCTTCCGTTGTCAGGGAGACCGCGCGACGCTACGAAGGCTTCCATGACGGGCTAGCCGGGCAAGCGTCTTCGCGGTTAGCGTCGCGCGGTATCCCTGACAACGCGGACGAGAGTGGGAGAACCCCGAGCGTACGCGTACGGCACCTTGGAGAGCCCTGCATTATGAGTTTACTCCGATCAGGACAAGAGGCTTTAGGTAAAAAGAAGCCAGCACATTTTCGTAACACACGTGCTTTCCAGAAGTTTCGGTTCGAAAGGGCCCGAAGAGACGAGAAACAGTCTTCGAATAGCTATAAAGAAAAAAAGGCATACCATTCCTGTTTCCATTTTCCGATGCCCTAAGTTCACGTTTGCTACGATGCGAAACCAGTTAAGCCATCATTTACCCAAAACTGTAGAAAATCCTTCTCTACCGCCGACTCGTGGGACAATACCGTCATAAACCGCGACCCTGGCGAAATGTTGTGGCCCATCAGACTGATTAATTTTGGGAAACTAGAATTTAAAAAGTATTATCCTGTCCCGCCTGATTCGTCCTACCTACAAATTAAAGACGGATCCCTTATCTCTCGAGTATAAACACGTGCTCGAATTTCAAAACAAAAGCACGCGTCGATGTATTCCGTGCGAAAGACGGTGGGCTTGAAGTCCGATTGGCACTAATCTGTCCAATCTGTCCTGCATCCCTCCCAAACGGCCACTGTCCTGAAGAGATAAGGCTGCTTCAATTCCCGTAATCGGCATGTGTGGAGCGACGAGAATCCGCTAGCGCTTCGGACACGAGCAGCACAAGTCCGTTGGTGGATTAATGTATGGGCGGGCATTTGTGGCGATTTTATCGTTCCGCCATACATGTTGCCAGACAGGATGGACGGCCCAGCATATAAAGTGTTTTCAGAGCATGTTGTGCCGTGTCTCATGGACAATATTCCGAATGAGATCCTGCAGACCATGTTCTATCAGCAAGACGGGGCTGGACCTCATTTCCCCAATATTGCCCGTGACTACCTATACGAAACCTTCCAGAACAGGTAGATCGGCCGCGGCGGTCCTGTTGCGTGGCCTCCACAGTCACCGGATACAACCCCGCTGGATTATTTCCTCTGGGGCTATATGAAGATAATTTCATTATTGCTGTTACTTTTTTTTATATGTACTTTATTTTACTTACGTTTTGTATTTGTTGTACAACAATCATTTCAGGATGAGGTGTACCGTCAGCCAGTGGATACACTGGAAGACATTGTGGTGCGAATACATGCTGCGGTGGCGAACATAACGCTACAAACTTTGCAGGCCATCCAAAGACAGCTAATTCTACGTGCTGAGGCGTGCATAGACGCTGAGGGTGGCCACATCGAACAACTGCTCAATTAACAGTAATCGGCCCCTTTCGGGGCCACCAATTCTTATAACGTAGGAACAACACGTTCCATGAAAAATAAATTAAGTGACCAGTGCTAGTAGCAGTGCAGTGAAGTGAATATTCAGTACATTAATCCGAACGTATTTGACGTTGCGACCCTTACCTTCGGGCGGTGTCCTGCGAATACCCGCGATCAACTAAGTACTGGGCGCTACCCTACCATAAATATTTTCGTCCACCGATGACCAGGATTGGTACAGTGATTCAGTGACACAGGTTTCAGATAAGGATGGAAAGGTATGTCCGAATGGGTGATTTTTATATAACTTATTGGTGATTATTATGTGTAGAAATAAATTCTTTCCGATTTCAGTGTACAATAACAGTTTGAGTTAAAAAATATGAACACAACTCAATTGTCACGTCCCGGGTGGAGATCTTTAGGACGGTGTCATGTGGGGGTAAAAGTCAGGCGAGAATGCGTAATCCTACACACTGAGGCTTGATGGATGTCAGCCGCGAATCTTAAATCTAGCACTCTAAGGATAGGTGGAGGTGAGGCACGTATCTTAAATCCAGCACTCTCAGGATTGGTGGAGGTCAGGCGCGAATCTTAAATCCAGCACACTGAGGATAGGTGGAGGTTAGGCGCGAATCTTAAATCCAACACACTGAGGATTGATGGACGTCAGGCGAGAATCTTAAATCCTGCACACTAATCGATCACGGAAGGTTTAAAAGGCGAACGCGCACCAGGGGGACACCCGTTGGAGCACTTTATGTTTGTTTGGGCTTGTTAATTGGATTTACCGTTGTATTTATATAAGAAGCTACACGTAATATTTCCGCGAAATACGTCTAGACATATGGCTGTACACGGCCCATGAAAAGTTCGTTTGTAAACACTGTAAGCACTCTCGCGTCCGCGAACCGAAATCAGCTGTTGCAGTAGCCTGTTTTGATTTGAAACCTTCGTAACCCTAAGATAGACACAATAATTCGAAGCGTGATTTAAAGCAAAGAGGTTTATTAACTTTAAGCATGAATATATGCACAGGCAATGTGATATCGCGATTAACATAATAATGCGTCGGACGTTAAGCATTAGCACATTTATATGAATGGTGGTTAATAGCAATATAAGAATATGAGCATGAAATACATGAGAATAAACCAATGATAATATATGAAATGCAACAAGCTTTAGGAAAGTTTATAATATGAAATGCAATAAACGTTAACACAAGAAAATAATATAAGCAATAAGCGTTAATAATACAAAATAATATAGATGAGGATGATATGCCGTGGTAATAATGGTAATTATAACAGCTTACAATGACTGCTGGTTAGTGATTGTTGGTCACTGAATTTGAATACAGGGTGTCCCAAAAATGTCGGAGTTCCTTGAAAGGGGTGATTCCGGGGGTGATTTGAAACAACTTTTTCCTTAGCGAAAATATTGTCCGAAGCTTCCTTAACGAGATATTAACAAAAAAAACCCGACCAATCAGAGCGCGCGCTTTCCGCCCGGGCTCCCGCGGTAGCGTTGGCTACACGGTAGGCGGCTGCGCTTGTACTACGAACGTACGAACAAGCAAGTGGCATGCATCGAAGGAAACTGCGTCACACATTTTTTTCTTAAAGCAGAATCTTAAATAATAATTATTTGAAGCGAGATGACAAGAAATTCATAAATTTCGTTTTCAAATAACGCATAAACGAAAAGGTAATGTAACAGAAAATGTACGACAAGTGGTCGTAATTCGTTATTGAGGTAAAAATCCGTTGTTTAATAACGGCCAACACAATTAAATTTAAAAAATAATATTAGATGTATGAATAAATTCTTTCCGGCTGGATTTACATAATATTCGTAAGCTGCCAGAAAAATGGCAAAAGGTAATTAATAATAGGGGAAATTATTTCGATGATTGAGTCGCTTTCATATTTTTTAAATCAAATAGTTATTGTACCCCAAAATCGGAAAGAATTTATTTCTACATCTAATAATCACCAATAAATTAAATAAAACTCACCCATTCGGACATTCCTTTCCTTTTTTTTCGGAAACCTATGTCACTGGGTCACTGTACTGATCCTGGTCATCGGTGGACGAAAAGATTTGTGGTAGGGTAGCGCCCAGTGCTCAGCTGATCGCAGGTATTCGCAAGACACCACCCGAAGGTAAGGGTCGCAACGTCAAGTGCGTCCGGGTTAATGTACCGAATATTCACTTCACTGCACTGCTACTAACACTGATCACTTAATTTATTTTTCATGGAACGTGTTGTTCCTACGTTATAAAAATTGGTGGCCCCGAACCGGGCCGATTACCCATATCACTGCCTCGCGTCATCATCAACCCCGTCGAGCATAATTTTGACGCCAAACGCCGAATCGTAGCCTTGCTTGGGGTTTGGATGCGCGGGTATTCCACTGCCAACGCTCGCACAGTAGCACTTGCGTCTCCGTTGTTCCGGGCGTACACCCAGAACATCGCGTAATAATCTTCAGCTGAGTACATTTCTGGGACGAGCTTACTAGTTGACTGAGAGGATTTTTTCCCAAGCAACTTCCTCTACCCCCAAGTAGTTTCTCTCGTTCCATTATGGGTTTACTCCCACCAGGACAAGAGGCTTTAGATAAAAAGAAGCCAGCACATTTTAGAAACACACGTGTTTTGCAGAAGTGCAACGAACGAACCATCCTACACTTTCACAAGAGCCCGCGCTCCGTCCTTTTACTGCCAATGTACCCATTGCTTAGAGATAGCCAGCAGACACCACGTGTTTCGGTTCGAAAGGGTCCGAAGAGACGAGAAACAGAAAGTCTTCGAATTGTTATAAAGAAGAAAAGGCATACCATTCCTGTTTCCGTTTTTCGATGCCCTGAGTTCACGTTTGCTACGAGGCGGAACCAGTTAAGCCATAAATTACCCAAAACTGTAGGAAATCGTTCTCTATCGCCGACTCGCGGGACAATACGGTCATAAACCGCGCCCCTAGCGAAATGCACTGGCCCATCAGCCTGATTAAATTTTGGGAACTAACAATTAAAAAGTATTATTCAACATTAATACGGCTCGCGAAGAGACACGGGAAGAAAGAGAGCATGTAGTTCGTTACACGCACACCTTCAGCCAAAAGAAGCTACACATGTTTCGTTCGTCGATTCTCGGGATCATTCGGCAAGTATCGTCGTCCGTCATTGTACATATACCTATACTTTTGAATTATAACTTGCCAAGTGTTAATCACTCATAACCTGCGAAGTGATCCAAATTTGAAATGCCGCGAGTTTTTACACCACATAGGACATACTCAATTAGCAAGGTAAGTCGCCAAAAATTTTTAATAGATTTTCTATTTAGCGTCACAGACTTGGAAGTTGTCCGGAGAAGGTTCAACAGAGAAGCATATTCTTTTGCGCAAGTTTCTGGTAATTTGTCAAATAAGGTAAATCGAAAAATTTTCTGAGATGACATAGCATTAAGAATTAAGAAAATTATGGCGGATTGCTTGCAATGTAAAGGAAGTCACATTAGTGAAGAAAGTACACTGAAAACACATCTCCTTCGATTCTTTTCAACTTTTTGTGAAAGACATTTGTAATATTTTAAAATGCACGGTAATTGCCGCGCTATTCACTAATTTTATTAGTTTCCCATTAACATACTAAATTAATTGTAATATAACACCAATAAATTGTGTGGTAAAAATATTGGATCTCTTCGTCCATTTTCGCTGAATTATTAATATTAGCATGTAAATTTCCTGCAACAAGACTTTCTGCTGTGACGTCCCACTATTTTTCGCGCGATCCTAATTAACATCTTCCCTACAAATCCATAACTACCGATAAAACAACAACTCTTTACCCTGTCCCAATCATCAAATCGCCTGGACGATGCACCTTAGCGGTCCCCATCTCCAGATGATCAAATACAATTCCCCTTCCCCTCTTCGCCCTAGAAGGCATGACCTCTTCCCTTATACATAAATATCAACAAGTCCCTCGACCCAAAACCCTCTTAAATCGAGACCTCTTTTCCTCCCCTCTTTACCAATCAACATTAAATGCAAGCCATTCTCAAATTCCTGAACCAACACCTACAAAATCCACCCTACAGGTTGAGTACCCCCTTTTCAAAATCCCAAAGGATAGCCAACTAAGCTATTGCGACGTATATTTCACGCAGGACTCATCCAGACATTCCGATTACATAACACATATTTTAAGCATGAGTCATCACGCATACCGCAAATTCCCCCCGCGTACCTGACATTCCATCGCTTTGTATAAATAACAGCGCCGCATTACCAACCATTTACCGCCATAATTACCAACTTTCAAACTCTCTTAAAAATTCCACATCTAGTAAGTATTAAGATTTCACTTCAGTTCAACATTCCCGGAAAGGATCACAACCCTCCGACATCACTGTAAGCGTCTATCATCCTATTTCATCGCTTTACATTACTTACTTTTGCTTATTTGCATTTATATCATTAGTTGCTTACGTTATCGCTTTATCTTGCTTTCTTTAGTATATACTTATTCCTTTACATTATTTCCTTTTGATTACGCTTATTGCTTTATATTATTTCCATTACTTTTCAATAAATAACGGTTCTGTTTTCCTTATGTTTGAATTCTCGTGATTATTCCTCGAGTACTTGGAATCCTAACCGGCCTTGCAACAGCGGATCTTTCTTTTGGAACACCGGGAGTTCTTACCAATGTTTACAACTTTTCTTTCAGTCAGGATCCCGCATGCCAGTTACTACGCCTATTTAAAAGAACTACGACGCGTGTCTTTCTTCTGCCAATGCAGTAGTTAAGCCAATTATCGAGCCGTAGATACAATCCGCGAGTGTTCTAACGGGTGTCACTCGAGAGCGCGATTATAGCCTAACCTTCCCTGGTCGACTGATGCTGCGAAGCTACCCTTCGTGCTGGAATTACCATCCACCCCTTAGAGCTACGAAGCTACCCCTCGTGCCTGAAGACCTCCTTCCCCTCAGAGTAGCGAAGTTACCCTTCGTGCCTGAACACCTTCCTTCCCTCAGAGCTGCGAAGCTACCCTTCGTGCTTGAATACCTTCCTCTCCTCAGAGCTGCGAAGCTACTCTTCGTGCCTGAATTTCAAATCCCCAGAGGAACGAACTGCCCCTTCGTACCCAAACCTGCCCCATCTTCCGCCAAGGTAGTCACAGTCCAAACTTCCACCACCCAGGACGTGACACTACCATACGCTCTCACCTTCTTCGGACACTTTTTGTAGTATCTACACTTACTATAGCAAAAGGCCCCTTTTTTCTATAAGTTCTACGTTAAGTTGTAACTAAAATGTGGCTTTTATTATATATATTTGTAGTATCGGAATGATTGTGTGTTTAGTTTTAAGGGATGAATATATTGACGTTGAGAAGCACTTGTGATGCAGGCCCGCCGGGAGAAATCCAGCGGCGTGCACGAGTCCCAGCGACGCGCTAGAGTCTCGAGGACCTTTTCCTATGACAATATTTGGTCATGAGGACGAGCAGGGAAAGTGTGCGTGGTGGAGGGGATAGCGTCCTTTTTGGAGAAAAGCTTACCGGGGGGACGCGCGGAAAGATCAGAGTTGTTGCGACAAGCAAGTGTGCTGTCTCGCGTCGTGCCGAGTTGTATTTAGTTGTAATAATAGCTTTTAGTTCCTCTTAATTCTAAGAATTTCTGTATGTTATTTTTTATTTGTTTTTTCTGTAAATATATCTATTACAGAAATTTTAATTACCACATATTTTCAAATAATCGAAGCAGAAGAGAAAGAGAAAGTAACCCTGCTACACGAGCAAATGCAATAAGCATATTTTCATGTATAATTTTATATTAGAGTTGTAAGAAATATATGTAAATACAAAATCGAATTTTATTATGAATGTGGAAAAATGTTCAATTTAGAGGAGAGCAAAAATTAATTATAGCATCGTATTATTATATCCCCATTAAAAACTTCAAAACGTTGTGATGTCCCACCATTTTTTCGCGCGGTCCTATTCGAAAATCTATTCATGAATCCCAAAATCGCTCCACAAAACAAAATCTCAAACTCAACTCTTACCCCATCTCCCCAATCGCTGATCACCTTGATGTTGTACCTTAGCGGTCACCAACACAAGATGATCGATACAAAACTCCACCTCGATGATGTACCTTAGTGGTCCCCATCACGAGATGATCGTTACAAAACTCCGTCCCCTATTCGCCCTATGAGGCACGAATCCTTTCCCCAAAACGAATTCAAACAAGCCCCTCGTTACAGAACCCTCTTAAATCGAGACCACGTCTCAATCCCCTCTTTACGACTCACAGAGTCCAAGCCACTCTAACCCTTTTCCTATAAAATACCCAAAATTCATTCGACAAGTTGAGTATCTCCTTTCGCAGTCATAAGAACCCCAGAAACCTAATTGCGACGCATATTCGGCGTACGTGACAAAAATATGTCTATTAATAACCATACCGTTTGTAAAAACCCCGGAAGTCCTACTACGTCTTATTTTGAAACTATGTCAAGGTCTCTACCGCGCGTACCCCCGCATCACTCCTGTAAAAATACATAAATACGAGGTCCTGCGAGGCCGGAGAGTCATTATTCGACAGTCAGTAGTCATTATTCAACAGTCAGTAGTCATTATTCAACAGTCAGTATTCATTATCCATTGGTCATTAGTCTTTAGTGATTATTCATTGTGTCGCGATATTCAAATCAGTGAGCAACAATCACCACTCACCTATTACCGTAAGATATTACAATTAACATAACATTGCATATCACGTTCATCGTATCCTTGTATTGTTATTGCTTTTCATATCTTTTGTATTATTATTGCTTTTCATATTATTTAGTATTATCAACGCCTAGTGTATATATACTTTGCCCTATTATTCTTAAGCTTTTGTATTTCATATTAATTATCTTATCGTGCTCTAAAGCTTACTGCTTTCATTTATATTATTTGTATTATCATTCATATTGCTTTCTATATCAACGCCTATTGCTTACCATTTATTATTTTGTATTAACAACGCTTATTACTTAAATCATTCTACTTAATTTCATGTGTTTCATGTTCATATTCTCATATTTCGATTAATTACCATTTATATAAAGATCATGTGCTAATGCTAAAAGTCCCACGCATTATTATTACTAAACGCTATAACGCTTCCGCCAAGTTAATAAACCTATTTGTTTTCAATCACGTTTCGAATTATTGTGTGCATCCTTGGTTATAACAAGTCCGAACAAAACCAAGCTGCCGCAACAGCTGATTCGCGCTCGTGAACGCGAAACGGTTCTAGTGTTTACAAACATATTATTGCATGAGCCGTGAAATCCACGAAAATACTAAACGTGGTCTCTTATACAACTGCAACGGTAAAATCCTATTACCGAGACCAAAGCAAATATGGAGTACTATAACGGGTGCTCTTTAAGTGTACTTTTACCTTCCCAGGTCGATTAGAGTGACGGATTTAAGATTCGCGCCTGATCGCCTCCAGAAATACTTAGCGTGACGGATTTAATATTCGCGCCTGAGTCCCTCAAAACCCTCAGCGTGCTGGATTCAAGATTCGCGCCTGAGTTCCTTCCAAACCCTCAGTGTGACGGATTCAAGATTCGCGCCTGAGTCCCTCAAAACGCTCAGTGTGACGGATTCAAGATTCGCGCCTGAGTCCCTCAAAACCATCAGCGTGACGGATTCAATATTCGCGCCTGGCCTTCCCTCAAAACCCTCAGCGTGCTGGATTCAAGATTCGCGCCTGAGTTCCTTCCAAACCCTCAGTGTGAAGGATTTAAGATTCGCGCCTGAGTTCCCGCAAAACCCTCAGTGTGAAGGATTCAAGATTCGCGCCTGAGTCCCCTCAAACCTCTCAGTGTGAAGGATTTAAGATTCGCGCCTGAGTTCCCACAAAACCCTCAGAGTGAAGGATTTAAGATTCGCGGCTGAGTTTTCCCTCCTTCTGTCACGTCCCGGGTGAGGTCTTTGGGGAACAATGACATGAAGGAGGGAAAACTCAGGCGCGAATCTTAAATCCTTCACTCTGAGGGTTTTGCGGGAACTCAGGCGCGAATCTTAAATCCTTCACACTGAGAGGTTTGAGGGAACTCAGGCGCGAATCTTGAATCCTTCACACTGAGGGTTTTGCGGGAACTCAGGCGCGAATCTTAAATCCTTCACACTGAGAGGTTTGAGGGAACTCAGGCGCGAATCTTGAATCCTTCACACTGAGGGTTTTGCGGGAACTCAGGCGCGAATCTTAAATCCTTCACACTGAGGGTTTGGAAGGAACTCAGGCGCGAATCTTGAATCCAGCACGCTGAGGGTTTGAGGGAAGGCCAGGCGCGAATATTGAATCCGTCACGCTGATGGTTTTGAGGGACTCAGGCGCGAATCTTGAATCCGTCACACTGAGGGTTTTGAGGTACTCAGGCGCGAATCTTGAATCCAGCACGCTGAGGGTTTTGAGGGACTCAGGCGCGAATATTAAATCCGTCACGCTAAGTATTTCTGGAGGCGATCAGGCGCGAATCTTAAATCCGTCACTCTAATCGACCTGGGAAGGTAAAAGTACACTTAAAGAGCACCCGTTATAGTACTCCATATTTGCTTTGGTCTCGGTAATAGGATTTTACCGTTGCAGTTGTATAAGAGACCACGTTTAGTATTTTCGTGGATTTCACGGCTCATGCAATAATATGTTTGTAAACACTAGAACCGTTTCGCGTTCACGAGCGCGAATCAGCTGTTGCGGCAGCTTGGTTTTGTTCGGACTTGTTATAACCAAGGATGCACACAATAATTCGAAACGTGATTGAAAACAAATAGGTTTATTAACTTGGCGGAAGCGTTATAGCGTTTAGTAATAATAATGCGTGGGACTTTTAGCATTAGCACATGATATTTATATAAATGGTAATTAATCGAAATATGAGAATATGAACATGAAACACATGAAATTAAGTAGAATGATTTAAGTAATAAGCGTTGATAATACTAAATAATATGAAATGCAATAATAATACAAAAGATATGAAAAGCAGTAACAATACAAGGATACGATGAACCTGATATGCAATGTTATGTAAATTGTAATATCTTACGGTAATAGGTGAGTGGTGATTGTTGCTCACTGATTTGAATATCGCGACACAATGAATAATCGCTAAAGACTGATGACCAGTGGATAATGAATACTGACTGTTGAATAATGACTACTGACTGTCGAATAATGACTCTGACTGTTGAATAATGACTACTGGCTGACCGGCCTCTCAGGACCTCGTATTTATATATTTTTACAGGAGTGATGCGGGGGTACGCGCGGTAGAGACCTTGACATAGTTTCAAAATAAGACGTAGTAGGACTTCCGGGGTTTTTACAAACGGTATGGTTATTAATAGACATATTTTTGTCACGTACGCCGAATATGCGTCGCAATTAGGTTTCTGGGGTTCTTATGACTGGGAAAGGAGATACTCAACTTGTCGAATGGATTTTGGGTATTTTATAGGAAAAGGGTTAGAGTGGCTTGGACTCTGTGAGTCGTAAAGAGGGGGTTGAGACGTGGTCTCGATTTAAGAGGGTTTTGTAACGAGGGGCTTGTTTGAATTCGTTTTGGGGAAAGGATTCGTGCCTCATAGGGCGAATAGGGGACGGAGTTTTGTAACGATCCTCTCGTGATGGGGACCACTAAGGTACATCATCGAGGTGGAGTTTTGTATCGATCATCTCGTGATGGGGACCACTAAGGTACATCATCGAGGTGGAGTTTTGTATCGATCATCTTGTGTTGGCGACCGCTAAGGTACAACACCAAGGTGATCAGCGATTGGGGAGATGGGGTAAGAGTTGAGTTTGAGATTTTGTTTTGTGGAGTGATTTTGAGATAGATTTACGAAAGGAATTTGGAATAGAAACGCGCGAAAAATAGTGGGACGTCACACTTCATGTCATTGTTCCCCAAAGACCTCACCCGGGACGTGACAACGTAAAAAAAGACGCCAAGTACATGAAAAATTCGAGGACGGAAAAGAGTGGTATCAAATAAATCACAAAAAAATGTAAAATAATCAGATAATATTAAAAATTATCTGAAGCCATTCGCTCTGCAAATTATCTTTGTAAAAAGAAGTGATCATAGTAGTTAGGCTATGCCGATTCTGGCCCAAGTGGAAGCGAGGGGGTGAGGCGGGGCGGGGGGAGGTACCGCGCTCTTCCACGAGATGGGCGAGGGGGTGAGGCGGGGAGGGGGTACTGAGTTCGTAGGTGAGGGGATGACGTCACAGGGGAGGGGGATTCCAAGATGGCGTCGACCGAGTTCGAAGGTGAGGGGGGTGACGTCACAGGGGAGGGGGATTTTAAAAATTCTCAAAATGGCGTCGCGCACGCAGGTCGAGTTCGTGGGCGAGGGGGTTGACGTCACAGGGGAGGGGGAGGATTTTCAAATTTTCAAAATGGCGTCGCGCGCATTTCGTGTTGGCGCCACCTACTGGACGTTTAAGGTACTTTGTGTCGGCGTCGGTATTTGGGCCCGCCATGGTAAATTTTCCAAGGTTTTCATACGTTTCGTGTTGACGTCACCTGTTGCATGTCTAAGGTATATTTGGGCACGCGTCGCCGCCGCGCAATCTCCGTACGTGTGCGGGGATCGGTGCGCAGGCGCGACCGCGAACGATTCGTGGAAATTCAAATCGCGTCTTCGATGATGATTTCTGAGAAAGAGGGTGGACCATGATTTCGGAGAAAAGATAAGGAAATATTTGAATCGTGGGACCGATAGAGCACACGCGCAATGATATAAACATAGAGTGATAATTATTATTATTATTCATAAATCAATCATCGCGATAGCCCATGGAATAAACATTGCACCGCGACATGCAGTGTGTTTATATCTGAGCAGGATGGAACACGTTTCGGGCACCTACGTGCACACTCTTCGTGCCGTGTGTTTATGTTTCAATCGTGGGACCGATGCAGCGCACGTGCAATGATGTGTGCATATAGCGATAATTATTGTATATCAATCGGTGCGATAGCCCTTTGAATAAACACGACATTGCAGTCGATGATAATTTCTGAGAAAGAGGGTGCGTTTATATATCTGAGCAATGACTTTTCCCAAGACTAGGACCTCTAAGAAGTACCCTCGAGAAAACGCAATGTCCCCGAAACAATAAATTAGGCGTTCCATTCACGCGAGCAGCTAAGCGATAATTATTCGGGGTAGAGTTCCAAGTATTTTCACGATCGAGAACAGGGCGACGTCTCAAGCACCATTCTCGAGGGTCTGCAAGTCAAGCGTCGTGGGAGCGTGTAAGGGCGAAAAGAATTTGTACCCGCAGACATCTGGTTTACAGTAGATCCAGTGTCATGGTCAAGCGTCGTGGGAACGTATCCGAACCCACCCCTCCCTATTACCTATCCGGAAACGCAATTGACATTCGCTAAGACCACGCCTCTAAGAATTAATATATGGATAGGAATATGTATGAAAGGATATTATAAATAACGCGTTACATGTATTGATGTGAAAGTCATACATTTATTATTAAAACATATATATATATATATATATATATATGCATGTACTATAGTGGTACGTGGTTTACATCACGCAGCATGGATTGTAATCCTAACGCTAACAATTCACAATCAATCAAAGAATGCTGCTCAAAGGTCTCACTTTCGGAAATGAATTTCACATAATTCGTTGGTACGGAAGCGGTACGTAGAACTTCCACGAAGGCAGCATATTTACTGCTTCCAGAGTACATATTTTCAGTCAACCAGGTGAACATATGATTGATGCAATGTTCATACGCGAACAGTTTACGCATCGTAACTTCCGTCATGTATAAGGTAACGCAATTATCGGTGATTTTAATAAGTTGATCATCATGCATACGCGTGAATTCGAGTCGCAAATGATCAATTACGATGTGGGTTTGGGGCGATGTTGCGTTGCTGCGTTATCGTTGGATTATGTCCGCCTCGTTTTGCAGTAGGAGCTTCCACGTCGACATTGAAAAGCACACCTCGCTACCTTTGTTGTCGACTATGGCGATCTCGACGCGGCACGAATCCATGCCAATGCGAATTCCAATAGTTAGGCGTTTATAAGCTGTTGATGTTAGTGGATAATCACGCCCCAAGATCCGTACGATCGATGGTTTTGATGTTTTCAACGTTCTTGGCGTTGTGGATCCAGAACTGTAGGAAACATGTACACGAAATTAATGCATCGTTCGTTGGCGTTTACAGTGAAAGAAGTAAGTGAATGGAGTATGTGTAAAGTGCATAGTAACGTATGTATACATACCTCATATTGGTCTGTTGGCGTTTATTTGGAATGCCACCAGCGTTGTCGGATGTGCAGGATGTATCGTTTAAGCTTCGTTTGTACATTTTGATATACAATATGTATGATTCTCATCGACGAAAAAATGACTCGGAAGATACTTGTTAGTACTCGAGCGTACGTGGTGAACTGATGCCTATAAGACTGACCGACGTCACTTTATACTGATTCACGTACACACACACGTCAATGTGGGAAAGTATATCGCATCAGTGATGGCGATGGTCAAGACGCGTGTGTTTACCGCACATGGGTTAGAGAATGCGTAGCAAATTCAAATGGTGTGCATGACAAATTCAAGGAACACGCATACCACAGAAGAGGCAGAGACGATTTGCGATGTAAAACATAAAAGTGCGAGTCATAAAAGTATACTATAAGCTGGAATAATTAGTTTCATATTCTAAAATCATCGAGGAAGAAGAAGAAGAAGAAGGAGGAGGAGGAGGAGGAGGAGGAGCAGGAGGAGCAGGATACAGAGAAACTGTGACGTGACCATCCCCACCATGCCTCAAGACTACCCTACTTGAAAACTATCCCTACCCTTGCAACGCGTAGGGCCATCGTTCTAGGCTAGGGAAACGAAACGTATATAAGGGTGTCGACCACCACCGCACGGGACAGTCTAGTTACCACAAGCATTTTTTATAAAACAATCATGGACGCGTTTGAAGAGAGTTTATACGCCGCGGCGCAAGGCATGAATGCATTTGAAATGCAGCGATGCATCGTAAGTACAGTTTCGTGAAAATTAAATTTGTGCGCGTGTTCCATTCGATGGTATTCTATTCAAGTTGCGCATTTGTTACAGCAAAGGCATGGGGAAATTGAACGTGCGTGGCACGACGAGGGTGATGCGATCATCCAAAATATTGTGAGTATAGTTTTTGTGTAAATGGAATTATTGGTGCGTGCATTCAATTGGACGGTCTTCTAGCAAAGTTATGCGTTTGTTTCAGCGCGAACGTGATAATTTGATGAGGGCGTGGCGCGTGGAGCGGCGGGAGATAATTCATTTTCTCGTAAGTAATGTTTCGCAAAAAAAATTGATGTGCATATACCATTCAACAGTGTTTTAATCGAATCACATGTTTGTTACAGCAAGAACGTGAAAATGAAATGGCGGAGTGGAGCCATGAATATTTGGGGACGGTCGGGCGCCTCGTAAGTGACGTTTCTGAAAAAAAATTATTCTGATACGCGGACACCAATCGACGATGTTTTAATCGAGTCGCGCGTTTGTTTCAGCGTCGGGCTGACATCGAGGCCCATGCACGCGACGGGGATCGCGACGCTATAATCCAGTTGTTGGTAAGTGATGTTTCGCACAAACGATCCGCGTACATCATTCAATGATTTTTAAACGAGTCGTGTGTTTGTTTCAGCGTCGCCAATACCCGACACAGGAGGACGGGCGGATATCAGAGGAGTTGAGAGGCAAGATCCAATCAGCCCGACGCACGTGGCGCGATGATACGTTGCAAGTTGAATTTTTGGCATTTGAAGGGGACTTTTGGTATCTCGGACGATTATTCAGAGAGTGAGTACGAGTGAATTTTATTTGTTTGGTGTTTCACGTGCTATTACCAACGTTTCATATAATAATTTGGTGTTTTCTCTGTGTGTTGCAGGACGTGACGCCAAGGAAAATTTTTTTTAAATATTTTTAAATATTTTTAAATATAAAATATATATTTAAATAAATATAATTTTTATTCAAAACAGTGTGTGTTTATTCATGTACATCCATCCATCCATGCGTACTTAAAATTATAATATCAGTATTTGCGGGAAATAACGTTCGTATGGGAGGGATATTCTGGCTCGCGTGTAAAGGAAGCAGCCGTCGCTGTCATTGCACTCATCACCGCCGTCGTTGTGTTCGTCGCTATAGAAAACAAAAAATAATTCTTACATATTCGTTTCTCTGCATTTGACGCGTAAAGTAGATGCAATGCGTGTGTAGGACTTACATTAGGTAATGCTGCGTATATAATTCCATATTTTCCCGACATTCTCCAGCGCGCAAACACCGCAATTCTTGTGAAATGCGCATCGAAGGGCATTCGTTGACGACATAGACCTCAGGTTAGGAACGTCAGGGTCCACGGTGTCCGGCATGATCCCGCAATAATCATCGTCAACGTCATAGCCGCCGTCGTCTTCGACAGTTCGAGCGTTGTTGTTGGTGTTGTTGTTGTTGTTGATTTTTCGCCCCGTCAGTTCGTACAAATTGCATACATCCTCAACGATTATGTCTGGTAGTAGTTGCAGCATCCACGTTTTCTTTTCCGCACCTTTCACGATGACGAAGTCAATGTTCGCGAGTACACTGGCGAGAAGCCCCGGAAGTTTAGAGTATGGAACGTAGCCGTCAGACCAGCGAAGTCCGTGATGATGCTTCGCGAGCCAGAATGCTTGATGATGCTCCCGCGAATTCAGATGTTCCCAGAAGTATGGCGGTTCGAAGATCCAATGGCTGATCGTCGGTGTTTTATCGTTGTTGATGTTTGCGCGAATAGCGATCTCTTTGACGACGAACTCGCGTTCGATATTGAAACCTTGCAGATCGACAATGGCGAACATTATTATTCGTTTAGGTAGCACCGTTGGCGACGGTGTCGGAACAGCAACTGAAGTCTTCGACGTTTCAAAACAGTAGCAGTATCCGCAGTAGTAGTAGTAGTATTAGTAGTAGTAGTAGTAATCGTTCACATACGCACGCTATATTAGTCGTTTTATCGTTGTTGCTGTTTGCCTGAATCGCGATCTCTTTGGCGACGAACTCGCGTTCGTTATTGAAACCTTGCAGATCGACAATGGCGAACATTATTATTAATCGTTTAGGTACCACCGTCGCCGACGGTGTCGGAACAGTAACTGAGGTCTTCGATATCGACGTTTTAAAACAGTAGCAGTATCCGCAGTAGTAGTAGCAGTAGCAGTAGTAGTAGTAGTAATAGATCTCGTACGCACGCTATATTGGTTTGCGTACCATTTTGGTTAAAGGGCCGTATTCGACTATACGATCGTGTATGAAGAAACAGACGGCTGAAGTATTAGCGGGGATATTTTCTTTGCATTCGAAATCTATTCGCACGTCCACGGTAGCGCTCTTCAACGTTTCGTTTTGCCTAGAGGAATCTATGACCACGATAGGCGCGTATTTAAGGAATTCGTTCGCGCTCAGCAACGGTTCTGCGTGACCGTAGGACAATCGGATGAAATTCGCATACATATTGTACATGATCGCGAATTTATATTTGGGAAAATCTATTTGCATGTCATCGTACGGATACGTCTCGGAATTTAGGTAGAGTCGAAAGTTTGTGAGATTATTCGGGTCGAATATCCACGCGGGTTTATTTGGACGATTCTTTCGATCCGTTTGCATGCCGAATAATACGTATCGAGGTTTCTCGATTTGCGACGTAGTTTTCACGGTCCACGTGTGTTTCGTTGTTGCTTGCAGGAACGGATACTCGTGCACGCTCCACGATCGGAAAGTCATCGCGATCGGTCGTTCGCTTTCCAAGATCCGCAGCATCGATAGTTTATTCACTTCATCCAAAACGACTTGGGGCATACGCCACTGCACCTTGCGTATCTCCAGTTTCGGGATCGTAGTGGCGGAGGTGCAGTGCATCGCGTTCGAATCGTCTCGCGCCCGTATAAGAACTAGCTCGTGTCGCGCGTTCATCACGATGCGTTTGTAATCCTCGCAGAATCCTAATAACACGTTCAGGGGTACGCAGAAATTGAAAGCGCCCGAATCAAAAGTATCCTTATCGTAATCGATGTCATAATTCCAACCGGCATTCGCAAGCGCTTTGCTTCTCTCGGCGGAAATTGAAACGAAATTTTTCAAGGTGGTAGTGATTCCTGGATTTCGACAACGATCGATCTCGACACCGTTCAATTCGTATCGAATCTCATCGAACATGAACGCGACGCAATTATTGTCGAGAACAGCGGTCGCGGACGATGGCGGGCCTTTCGCGTCTTGCGCTGTCAACGTACCAGGACTTTCGATGTAGAGGAAACTTCTGCACGGAAGCGTGTACAGATCTTGCTGCTGTATGGGGATTCTTATCTCGTCGCTATTGTCGAACGTTGTGTTGGCGTACGGATTATACGTGTGTAACTCGATCTTCGTGATGCGATTGTCGAAGGTTGGCGTATTCGCCACGTCCAAAATAATCGACATCGTGGTTGCGTGTCTAATAAGCGACGATGAAACCTAGTGTTTGAGAGTTTGATGGTACGAGCGCGATGGCACGGAAGCGAGGTTAGGGACGGTGGGAAAGTAAAGTGGTTCACAGCACTTGCACTGATCGTTTGTCAATTTATTAAAATGTCACACGCGGTGAGAAGTGAATACATGAGCTGGTGAGCAACGATAACACACGCGGTGAATGAAGGCCAAGAGCCACTGAGCACGTGGTGAGCCTCGTGGAAACCGGCGCACACGACACGAATTACACACGAGTGAATTTCACGTTTTGTAAGAGTTGATGAGTCACACGATAATGAAGCGATTATCGCGATGAGCTTGAGCGAGGTGAGAAGAAGTCTCTAAAGATGCGCACAATGTTAAAAATGATCTGCGAGGCAAGCAAGCGTCCTTTCTAAACACACTGTGAACGAAGAGTGAATACAATATGGATGAAGCGGTTGGTTGATGCATAGACGTGGTGAGCGTTGATTGGTGGATCGATTGTCGATGTGTTGTGATTGGCTGATCGATTGTAGATCAGCCTGGTGTTCAGCTGCCCAGGAGGTGCTGCTGTGAGCGTGGGTGCGGTGATGAGAGGAACTAAATGAATCTCAAACACCTAGCGGTCGCAGGAAACGCGCGTTTCGACGAGTCAACGGCTTTCTTATGCTTCTTAGCGGTCCTCTTCTTATCGCTCCTCCCGTAAAGAAGAATAAAGATTCTTCTTCCACTTTCGCCTGTAGATTAAGGGTCTCGTAGGTGACGCGAGACAGAGACGGTAGGAGTATCAGCGGCGATTGATGATGCGTAGGTGTGATCTAACACTAACATACTACACACGTGCTCATACACGTACGGTCACGCTACCTATCGCGCGGACGTCGTTGAACGTGTAAACGAATCGTTATTTCTTCTCCACGGAAATCTATAGGACGATCGTGTTGATCGACGATGCACAACGTTAGATCGTGTATTGCTCGTGGGACGGTCGGCAGGTAAATGACGTGTCGCGGAGTTTCCGATATCTTATATCCTGGCGGCACGCGAGGCGAAAATTCGTGGATCGTGTGAACCTGTTTATCGTTGCTGTACGCGCCGGTAGTGACGTTGCACGTTACTCTAATCACGTTAACGTTTATAATATTTACGGGTCCGTCGGATTCGTGCCAGATTCTCGGTAATAAGACACGATTCGGGGAAAATCCTAGCAACGAGCCCACATTGTTCGGTTTCGTAAAGTCTACAAAGAACGAACAATATAGCTCGCTTTTCATGGTGTTGTTGTTTGCTCGTAGCATTAGAGGGTACTTGTCGTCATCGTCGTTCTCGCTGTTACCGCGTCTTCGAGGATATCGATCGATTATTCGTTGCTTCCGATACTCTGCGATAGCGTCTAATTCGTAGGAGCCGTGGGGTTCGTAATGCATTCATTAGCGGCGTCGACGATGGAGTTGTTTTCGGTGTCATAGTTCACGACGAAATAGAATTTATCATTGATCGAGTCGATGTTCGGTATAGTGTGAAACGTCTCCAAGTCCGCGAGTCCTAATTCGTATTGACCATCACTCAAATCTATCGGCGGAAAATAGTTTACCGTGAGCACGCTGCTGCGACCCGTTAGCGGGAGCGTAAACGACATATCATAGATTACACTCGCGTGACGGAGAGAGGGGAAGTGACGCGCGCGTACGAATACTCGGCAATTTATCGATATTATGAGTCTTTATTATAGAAGGTGTGAATCGCCATTACGCATGGATACATTGTAACATAATCTTAGTACATACAAACACACACGCACACCGATAGTAATATTAGTATATAGGCCATAATTCCATAGACTTTTGCTGTAAAAATTGCAGGCACAAGCGACCGCAATTCATCTCGTCGAAACGTTGAAAACGATTGTGATTGTACGTGATCGTTGTACCGCGTCCGAAATAGTATATCAATTCCGCGGGAGGTCGCAGATTCCCAAAACTATCAAAGTACTGTACTCGCGGTCCGCGTTCGGCGTACGGGACCCAGTGCGTACCGGTGCCTCGATTCTCATCCAGATTCGCGATACCGCATTCGTTGCTTCGTACACGCGTGGGAAGCGTGTCGCGCATAAACACTCCTCGAAAGAACGGGATGCTGGCGCATTCACGTTCTAATTGCAGGTTCGTCATAGGTTGTTGCGTTATCGCCGCCACCGTCGCCACGCGCCTATGCGATCGGCGGTTTTTTTTTTCTTTGTTCGCAGTCGTCGTTGGCGTCTCGGGTTCAAGCCCGCGCCTCGCTTGTACGGTGTCAGATGCATCCCTCGCCCCTCCATCGCCCGATTATGACGCAAAGTCTCTTCCAGCTGTTTTCGAGAGGCCTTCGAATCGTTGACCGCTTTGGTTATACCAGCCGCTCCACCGGCCAATGCCCTGATGGCTGATAAAGCATGCAACACGAACGGAAGAAATGGAAGAAAGCCACTCGTAGATTACGATGTCGTCGTCGTCGTTGCGGATGTTTCCTTCCAGAATTTCGCTGTTTACGTTTCGTCCTTCTCATACCCATGCCGAGTTTAGTCTTAGCCTTCATCGTTGCCAACACTCCAGTCGCGGCTGCTTTTTCACCAAAGGTCGCGTCGTTCGCGAATACTCGTTCTCGCGCTCGTTCGGCTAACGCACGATCCGCCTCGTGTCGCCCCTCTAAATCCTTGCGACTAGAGTACGCGATATCGTGATCGCGGCACGCTGCGTCCAGAGGATTCACACCTTCGTCGCCACGAGCCAATCGCTTTAGCAAACGCGTTGCCGGTCCGCAGAACTGATAACCTGGAACGTGTAATTCGAACGGTTTATGATGTCGTTTACGAGACCCGATCCAGTCTTCTTCTTCTGATTATTCTTCTTCCTCCTCTGATTCTTTCCTAGTCCGTGAGACTTTGCGGTCGTTGATTCAACCATATACGTTAGAATAGTCACGATAGCTACTACAATAATAAACGCGTACGCGCGCGTCACCGATCACTGTGATAGTGACCTGCGCGACGCGTGCCACGAATATAAATAGTCGATTATATAATATGCGATTCGCGAAACAGTCGGACGTTATTCGCGTGACCGCGAACAGAATGCTCGAGGATGATAGGGATCCGAGTCGATCGAACAGACACGGCCCGTTATTACCGCACAGTGTACGAGGCGTGATTTGCGGTCCGTCCGGGTCCGGAAAAACGAACGTACTTCTAAGTATGCTAGAGAGTCCGAACGGTTTGCGTTTCGAGAACGTGTACGTATACTCGAAATCATTGAATCAGCCAAAGTATCGATATCTCGAACAGGTGTTGTCGCTCGTCGACGGAATCGAATACTTTCTCTACTCGGACAAAGCTGAGATCGTTCCACCGAGAGACGCTCGACCCGATTCGATCTTCGTGTTCGATGACCTGGCGTGCGACGAACAGATCGCGATACGCGAATACTTATCCATGGGCCGCCACGCGAACGTGGATTGCTTTTATTTATGTCAATCGTACGCTAGAATACCGAAACATTTGATCAGGGATAACTCGAATTTTCTCATGCTGTTCAAACAAGATGGTACGAACTTGCGTCACGTGTACAACGATCACGTGAACACAGACATGACGTTTGAGTCGTTCAACGACTTGTGCGCGAGATGTTGGCTTCGACGATACGATTTCGTGGTGATCGATAAGGATAGTTCCATGTACGAAGGTCGATATCGAAGAGGATTTAACGATATCGTCGTAGCTCGTTGACATCAGTAAACCGCGAGTCATTCATCGAACAACACGAAATGGCCAACGATCCGACGACGACGACGACGACTGTTATAACCTCGAGCAACGTCGACGCGAAGCATTCCCAAAAACATCGCCGACGTCATCGACAAAAAGGAACGAAACATCAAAAAGGAACAAAACATCAAAAAGGGACGAAACGTCCGAGCGTGGACGCAAAGGTGGAAATCGCCTCAGTCAGCGATGTTATACGTATAAAGTGCTTACCCTTGAAAATTGGTAAAATGGCTACGGAAGCGGCTGTGGAGGTGAGTACGCGTCCCATCGTCGAACCGCTGAAACGATTGATCGAAAACTCGTCCGCGTTGAAAATGCGCTCAACGCCACGATCGCGACCAGAGAAGAGGAAACATGAAATGATCAACAACAACAACAACAACAATCATCGAAGAGACTTCGACCCGTTACTCCGTTGTTAACCAAGGAAAGTCAAAATAACCTTCCAGATTCTAACGACTATGACGACGACGACGATGATGACAGCGACGATAACGACGACGCCGACAACGATAATGACAACAACAATGACAACGACAACAACACCGACGACGACGACGACGATGACGACGATAACAACGATGTTGACGATGATGTTGTTGATGATGTCGATGACAAAGACGATGAAAAAATTCAGGATGATGAGTCGTCAGCAAAGGTTCATGATTTGGATTCGCTGCGCAACCCCGTCGACGATATCGAAGTGTATGTACGGAACGCCAAAGGACCCTTGTCGCGAGAATACCTGCGACTGTTCTTCGCCGATACTAAGAAACGAATCGACAACGTGTACGGCATATACTTGGGGTCCGACGAAGACCTAATGATCGGCGATTACGTACTCACAATCGACGGGGACGGTGACGACGTTCGCGTCAACGGAACGCGATACGCGGGAACTCGGGGTTTGTACGAACTGCTGTTCATGCGAATACCCAGCGTTAGCACGTACACGGACGCGGATAGTCACTCGTACCGACGCATCTTACTATCAACGAACGCGCATAAGCGAAACCATTCGCCGAGCAAGCGCACGCTGGGTAACAAGGGGTATAAGTATAAGAAAATCATATCCGCGATAATCGGTGGGGAGCGGACGTCGGGTATCAGACGCGTTAGGGGCATGGGTATGAATGGGGGTGCGGGCGACGCGGTCACGCGACGAGGACAAGGATTACCAATCGACGAATCGATGACGGTTACCGACAACGCGATCGATTACGTGTACTGGGACGATCCGAACGAATTGATCGGTAGACTGAGATTGCTCATAGCATCTCGCGCGGCAGGTTACACGGGTCACGATAACGAAATCGCATCCATCGTGGAGGAACTTCGCGAGGCCAAACATACCTTAAATTGAACGATTCGGTGATGGTCGCGTCAGTAGTGTTCGCGTACACGCATCGTTATGTCGGTGAACAAGTTTGGCATCGCGTTACGCAACAACAACAACAAAAATAACAACAACAACGACGAAGCGAGAATGGCAATGACGAGATTATTATCCTCGGTGGACGAACGCTTTACCCAAAACATCGAAACGGCTATCGCGAGCGCGCGACTGGACGCCAGTATCAACGATCTCAACTCGAGACGCGAGTACAACGAACGATGACGGATATCGTTAACGCGCAATTGTCTCGACTAGAGGATGATTTAAATAACGCGATGGAACGACGCTTGGATCACTTGAAAGACAGACTCGAAGTGTTGACGACGTTGATAACGACCACGGATCTGTACAAACGAAAGGAACCGCGAAAAGCGAATGAGGGTTTACGACGACGACGAAACGTCTAATAATAACGAACGATCGCGAAAAACGTGTATGGATTGCGTTTTGCGAGCACTCGAGGAACTCATACTACTTCTAACATCCTTGGAACGTCGCGATCATCCCCCACCCACCCGCGAAGCATGAGTAAGGAGCGAGTACAATTAGTGAACGAATTACACGTTCCGCGAGACGAAATTTTCTACGGCGTAGCGTCGTGATTCGCGGCTACGATGATTTGTGGCAGGCCGATTTGGTGGAGATGCGTCTGTACGCGAAGCAAAATCGAGGATATCACTACATACTAACGATCATCGATGCGTTCAGCAAGTACGCGTGGGCCATACCCGTGAAAACAAAAAGTGGACGCGACGTGACCGCTGCGTTCACGATCGTGTTGCAGCAGAGCCATAGATGTCCGCGAAATTTACAAACCGACATGGGAAAGGAGTTTTACAACGCGGAGTTACAACGATGTGCGAAGACTCGCGGGATCAACCACTACTCCACGTTCAGCGTGATGAAAGCGTCGATCGTCGAACGTTTCAATCGCACGCTGAAAAACCTCATGTGGAAAAAATTCTCCTTGAACGCGTCCTATCGTTGGGTTGACCTGTTACCTGCGCTCGTACGCACCTACAATCATCGCAAGCACCAAACGATCAACGCCCGACCCGTTGACGTGACCCCCGCGATGCGTTTGTCGTTCGCCGCGATTGAACCCCTCTCACCCTCCGCATCGGAAGGCGTTGGGCGACGCGCGAAATTCAAAGTCGGTGACAAGGTACGCGTGAGCAAGTTCAAGACCCTCTTCGAGAAGGGGTACACTCCGAACTGGTCGACCGAGGTGTTTGAAATCATAACCGTACAACGAACGTGCCCGGTGACGCACATTCTGCGCGATTCGGCGGGAGAACCGATCTCGGTTGGATTCTACGAGTACGAACTACATTCGGTCGCGAATCCAGACGTCTATCTGGTCGAGAAGATTATTCGTCGCAAAGGAAACCAGGTGTACGTTAAGTGGCTCGGATTCGATTCGTCGCGGAACTCGTGGATAAGCAACAAGGATATTCTATGATTCCCGATCACAAACCCACTCGAAGTTACTAAAATAAATGAACGAAAAATAAATATATATATATATATGTATACACTGTGTCCGTTTATTCAATTTTTCACATTCTCCTTCGCCTTCTCGTATATGCGTACAAATAATCTTCATAAAGTATGAAAAAAATATACATATATACATATATACCAACGCGTATAAAATACAATTTTAGCTATTCCACGCTATATACAATTTTTGACTATCCTACGCTATACACATATTCATAAATAAGTAACCAAAGAAAGAAACGTATATACATATATGCATGCAAACATACTAAGCAATGGAATTCTCGAGGGACTCGTCGGGGTCAAGATGGAGACGTTCGTGTGCCTTGAGCTCGGGGATTCGATAATGACCCCACGGAAGGGTGTCGACTCGATCGGCTAAAATACACCGCTTGTCGTCGAACGGACTGAGAGCGTTCTTCTCTTGACTCACGGTATACACATGGTGCTCTTTGGAGCGTATATTGTTCTGCCGAATCGATTTCTCGGTGAGATCGCGGAGACAACCAATGTAATCGTCGAATTGTACATGATTCGCGACCACGTGTCTCCGCATACCCTTCACTTTTTTAGTCTCACTCGTAGACCCCACTGCCGCGTTAAACGTTTTAGTTGCGTACATCTTAATCCTCAATCCGACGAATTCGGTCATCAAGGCGCCGTTGTTCTCATCTTTCATGAGTCCCGGCACCTTTTTGTTTTCGCGGGGCATACCGTACGGATTGTCCACCGCGTAATCACTCGTGTCGAATCGGGCGACGTCACGCTTCATCGTTTCATACGCATCCTCGCATTCCACGCTATACAATAAACTGTCGGTGTCGGTGTACAGGACCTTACACTTATCACCGAAGTCCTCACGCATATACGCATAATGAAACTCGTACAGGCATTCTTTCGATACGTCCAGTACACTCATTCCCACGTATATCAGTTTGTCGAACTTCACTTTCAGTTTGCGCATTTCGATGGCCACCAACTGCTCGGAGAAGATCGTGCGGCTGTGAAAGTTCGGTTTTGCGATCAGCGCTTCCGCGCCGTAACGACCGTCCCACCGCGTCACCAGTCGCACATCTACGCGATTCCGCACATTCTCCATTGTTTTCCCGTACAACGCATTGTTCATTAATTTAAATAGCGTTTTTTGGAATTCGCTAGTAGCTCGCGTCCTCAAATTGTTGTTCAATCGGATGTAGTCGCGCAACCAGTGCGACTGATCGAATCGCAACACCCGATGAATTCGCGTTACGCGTAAATCGTGTCGCACGCACTGTTTCAGGTAGCGATAATGTATGACGTATCGCTCCTTATCGTCCAGCGTGGCAAGCAGCTTGGTCTGTTTTCCTTCTGGAGCGTGCTCGCGCACCGGATAGAATGCAAGGTCGGCGTGGGCGTCGTGGATCTCCTTGGGATATTCGATGTCGACCTCCAACAGGTATCCCTCGGATTCCTCGGAGTCCTCGCCGTCTAATAGGGATGATACGTCGAGCGCGGCAGCCGTCGCATCGTCCAGCCATCGAAACCCACCTTTCGGCATAGCCTGCGACATCGCCCATCCGTACAAGTTGTTGACGTCGAAGTACATCAGATACGTCGATGCCTTCGATTCGTCGTACATCCCTGCAGGCAGGTGTTTGTTGTTGGCACGCGCGTACCTGTGCTAGCACTGACTCAGACCGCCGCGTATGCCACGCTCTACGAACAGTAGAATGTCCACGTCCGTCAAAAGTTCTAATCGCACGCCGGTGTACTTGAGCATCGCGTCCCACGTGAAACTCGGTAGCGTAAAATAATGCACGGGATCTAGTTCGTAACTCGCGATACAGTCGGTGCGGAAACTCTCGAATACGTCGGCGAGTAACAGTACATCTGTTTTCAAGTACAAATCACTGTACTCGCCCAATGTCTGTACGCGAAAAGTATTCCACACGTTCGCGGCCTGCGCGTAATCAGGCTCCGACGCGACGCTATCGTTCAACCGATTATAGAACGCTTCGCGGGACGGTAAACACGTACCATTCAGTTTGATGTATGACGTCACGTAGTCGTACGGGAAGACGCCCTTCCTGGTAAGGAGATTGAACTGATCATCCGACAGGGATTGAAACTCGCGTCTTAGAATCGCGAGTCGTTCTTTGCCAAGGTCCGAAGCGAGTTTCTCCAGACTAGAGGCCAAGAACTTCAACGAATCTATGAATCGAAACTTCAATCCCCTCTTGACGTGTTTCGTGAAAGATGTATACCCCTCTTTCGTTACCGGCAGCAGGTCGATCTGTCCTTCAAACGCGGACGCCAACTCCTTGATCACGAAATGCGCGTCGTAGCCTGATAAATTATGAAACACTACCGGTATCGTGTACGATCGTTGAAACTGTATGTTACACGACACGTGGGCTGCGCCTCGGTACTCGCTCGTCGAGTGACAATGGTCGCGCACTTTTTTGTCCCCCTCGACGAAAGATTGCCCACACACGTG
Organism: Andrena marginata; assembly: GCA_963932335.1. Taxonomy (NCBI): domain Eukaryota; kingdom Metazoa; phylum Arthropoda; class Insecta; order Hymenoptera; family Andrenidae; genus Andrena; species Andrena marginata. Next base: position 22,455,605 of record OZ010663.1, read on the forward strand.
ACACACGATCGCGTCGTTAAAACTACGCCACTGTCGACTCGTCAACGAGTTCATCGGTTTCGCGTTCCGCAACCACGAATACGCAATGTTCGCAAAGTCACGCAGTTCTTGTACGAACCACTTCACGCACTCGGATTCGTGACGATACGCGCGATAACGACACAGAGACGCGTCGGTGGCAAAATGGATGTAATATCCCACGCTGTACGCTCTATGCTGCTGGTATGTGTACGTCCGACTCCGCTCCGCAGGCTCGACAACCTCCAGCATGCATTCGAAGTCCGCGTAAATGATGAATGGCGCTCGTTCCTTATTTTTAAAGTTCTTGAACTGCAACCATTTACCCTTCAGGGACGGCAATTCGACGGCGCACTCGTTCAGACGTTGGCAGTCCACGTTGTGCTTCGTCAATTGCACGTTCGAATGAAAGAAGCTGAGACATCTGTAACGATAATAGTATTAATAATACAACACAATATTCGATAACACATCAATCGAAATATACCATATTTTACTAACCTTTCGCAAACGAATACTTGATGTCCGTGATTGCCGAGCTGCTTCGAAATCAGTCTCGACATGCTGCGAATGCATGCGAAATGATAAAGTTGAGGTTCCTTGGGATCCTGCACCAGTAGCAGGTTCGCGAGTCTCTCTCGCTTGTCCTTGGTCAAACGCAGAGGCACGCAGCTTCCGTCGGACCACGTGTACACGTTTACGGACACGTCGTTCAACCTTTCGAACTTGGCCAGCTGGTCCAACGTCACGGGAAGAGTCATATCCTCCGTATAGTGTGGGTACGATGCGACCCTACTCACGTTCATAGCCACAGGGTACAAACTGGCGACGACAGACCACAAGAAACACGCATTATCTCTATTCTTTATGTTGACCACCGCTTTCTTCAGGACGACGGCGCGCGGAAGCGGTACGTTGCAACCGCCTCGAAGTGGATTGTGCTTATTAATATTCACTAGAATATTTAGCACGGCCTTTGAGGTCCATCCACTGTCGCGATCTTGAAACTCCTCGAGCATCACTAGCGTGGGAGCGACCACGTGCTTCGAGTACCACTCGCGAATGTTCGAAGTCATTAACAGTACACGATTTCGCGTACCGAAACTTTTCATGTCCGTATTTTCACCCAACATAAACTCCGCGTTCAAGTTCGTATTGACTGACACGCTTTTATGCGTCGTGATAGCGTCCGTGACGCGCGAGATCACAGTTCGTCGAGCACCTTCTAAAAATCGACGCGTATCGACGTGTCCCACGTTGATAACCGTACCGGTTGAAATACGGCCTATAAACGCAGATTCCACGTCTTCCCATACGACATTAGGTACCGTCGATCGACCCGAAACCCCGCACCCCACTCACGAAAACTTTTCCCGCACGATTGCGCGCAATGTCTTTATTCGCGCGATCAGCGACACTAGGCGTTGTTTCGCGGACACGGACACTCCTTCGCTGCTCTGATACTCGACGATGAGCTGCAGACACGTGGCGCAATGATCCATCCAGTCTCGGAATTCCACAATACTGCGTAAATGCTTAGACATCTGGGACAAACCCCGTACGTGTCCATGAACCCCTCCATGTTCGCTTATTCACAAAGAGTTCACTTCTTTACAAATAGTCAATTTCCCAGAGATCTTCGATTTCGTCTGATTTCATGATGCGGCTTTTCCAGGTGATGCGATCATACTCGATATGTGGAAATCGGTACAAGGACGAGCTTCGAGTTTCGCGGCAGACTCGTATGATCATCCAAATATCGTTTCAATTCCCGACACAAAAACCTATTCACTGAAATTGTTGTTGTGTCAGGACTCAATACTTCCAGTACATTGACCATTCCGTTATCGATGTCATGTAGAAGCGTCAATGGTGTACACACGATCCCGGTAGTGTACTCCGTACGCTTGAGATGCACGTCCTTATCTCCAACGATGCAATATAATGAACATTTACCCGCAGTACTGTGTCGCGCGATATAACGTAACAATTGACGATGTTCGCACGAAAATTGCATAAATCCATGTCGAAAAATGCTAATCCATGACGTCTCGGATAATGTCGGTGCGCTTAACACACTACGAATCTTATGTCGCTCGATCGTCAGTGATTCGTCATCTAACTGCAGCAACGTCGATAAATAGTTCACCCCACCATCGTTATCGTCGTCGTCGGAAGACGATGACACGAGTAATGCATCTCGCGCGTCCAGTTCAGCGACTATACACGCTTGTTTGCTTCGAACACACGTTCGCACTATTTCCACACTACTCATAAATAATGTCAAACGTTGTTGTTCCGATTCCGATAATTTTCGAGTCTTAAAATGTTCGCGGATGAGACGTAAATACTCGTCACATGGTATGAACCATTCGTAGCACTGTTCTTCGGTACGCAGCAGTGGAATCATCCCCCGCAACAATTCATACGAATTCACGAAAAAGTCCATGCCTCGCGATACTTATGCACGCGTAACGTATTTCACAATCTTCACCGAGCGACTGCAAGATTTAATATACTAGTCACCTATCCTATTCGTGATTCTTAAAACGCCATCGTACTATGTTAACGTCAGATGCAGTTCGAACGTATCCTCAAATTTTTCCCCACCCTTACACGATCGCTGTATACTACTCCCACGATTCAGATATAAACACGCGGTATCGCGCGGTGCAATGGCATGTTTACTCTATGGACTTCGGTGTGAAAGTCTATGTACGAATTCTTTTCGCCCTTCCACGCTCCCACGACGCTTGACTTGCAGACCCTCAAAAAGGGTGCTTGAGACGTCGCCCTGTTCTCGATCGTGAAAATACTTGGAACTCTACCCCGAATAATTATCGCTTAGCTGCTCGCGTGAAAGGAACGCCTAATTTATTGTTTCGGGGACATTGCGTTTTCTCGAGGGTACTTCTTAGAGGTCCTAGTCTTGGGAAAAGTCAATGCTCAGATATATAAACGCACCCTCTTTCTCAGAAATTATCATCGACTGCAATGTCGTGTTTATTCCAAGGGCTATCGCACCGATTGATTTACAATAATTAAAGCTATATGTACACATCATTGCACGTGCGCTGCATCGGTCCCACGATTGAAACATAAACAAACGGTACGAAGAGTGTGCACGTAGGCGCCCGAAACGTGTTCGATCCTGCCCAGATATAAACACACTGCATGTCGCGGCGCAATGTTTATTCCATGGGCTATCGCGATGATTGATTTATAATAATAATAATAATTATCGCTCTATGTTTATATCATTGCGCGTGTGCTGTATCGGTCCCACGATTAAAATATTTCCTTATCTTTTGTCCGAAATCATGGTCCACCCTCTTTCTCAGAAATCATCATCGAAGACGCGATTTGAATTTCCACGAATCGTTCGCGGTGGCGCCTGCGCACCGATCCCCGCACACGTACGGAGATTGCGCGGCGGCGACGGGTGCCCAAATATACCTTAGACATGCAACAGGTGACGTAAACACGAAACGTATGAAAACCTTGGAAAATTTACCATGGCGGGCCCAAATACCGACGCGGACCCAAAGTATCTTAAACGTACAATAGGTGGCGCCAACCCGAAATGTATGAAAAACCTGGAAAATTTACCAGGACGGGCCCAAATACCGACGCGGACCCAAAGTACCTTAAACGTCCAATAGCTGGCACCAACACAAAATGTATGAAAAACCTGGAAAATTTACCAAGACGGGCCCAAATACCGACGCGGGCCCAAAGTACCTTAAACGTCCAGTAGGTGGCGCCAACGCGAAATGCGCGCGACGCCATTTTGAAAATTTGAAAATCCTCCCCCTCCCCTGTGACGTCAACCCCCTCGCCCACGAACTCGACCTGCGCGCGCGACGCCATTTTAAAAATTGTGAAAGTCCCCCTCCCCTGTGACGTCACCCCCTCACCAACGAACTCGGTCGACGCCATCTTGGAATCCCCCTCCCCTGTGACGTCATCCCCCTCACCTACGAACTCAGTACCCCCCTCCCCGCCTCACCCCCTCGCCTATCTCGCGGAAGAGCGCGGTACCTCACCCCCTCGCCACCACTTGAGCCAGAATCGGCATAGCCTAACTACTGATCATCCCCATAAAAATCTTCAGAAAAGTAAAAAAATTACGCCAAGTACATTGAAGCAAATAAATCACAAAAAATAGAACATAATAATAATTACAAAATAAAAAAATATGTGGAATCAAGATGAACTGCAAGTATGTACATAAAGGTGCTTTCCCATAGAATGCAAAGTGTAATACAATAAAAGACAAAAAACTGGCCGGGCCTGGAAATCAAATGCTTAGCGTGGCCATGCAAGGTATTCTCGGTTCATGAATACCAATACCTTCCCTATTCCAGGCTTTCAGATAATTTGTCAATCTAAAACTATCAATATGAGTACATTTTCAGTATATAGCGTTTTTAAATAATTCTTATTCATTGACAACTTGACCTAGCCTGACCACGCCAAGTATTTAACTTCCAGGCCCGGCTATCGTTTTTTGTCTTTTATTGTATTACACTTTGCATTCTACGGGAAAGCACCTTTATGTACTTGCAGCTCTTTTTTATTTCACACCTCTTTTTATTTTGTAATTATTATTATCTTCTATTTTTGCTGATTTATTTGATTTCATGTACTTGGCGTAATTTTTTTACTTTTTTGAAATTTTTTTATGGGGATTATTTTTTATCTCAGGCCAATTAGGATTGCAGATCAAAGTGATAAATAAATAGGATCTGCTATAATGTCTAACATATGTCATCGCCTCTTGTGTGCGTTGGTGCATATATTTTGGCTTTCCTACAAACGAAGAAGGCAGTATTACCAGTTGCCCAATATTCTATACATGCTCATTTTCAATAAAATTCAATCCCTCTGTTTTTACTTTAGCATATTGATCAACTAAAAATTGATTGAGCAGCATTCCAAATCTGTGTAATGTAATGAATTGGTATTTTCTGACCATTAATCTGTACGCATAGAAGTTCATGCATGAAATCTTTTTTACAAGAGGTGCGCCAGTAGCAGGATTTACTTGAGGAATGGAAACGGAGTAGTCATTTTCACCTCGACATAACATCAAGGGGTACTGAATCGCGTCGTAGGAACTATGAATTTCAGTGATTTTTGTTTTCTTATTGCTACGTCCATGCAAAAGAATATCTCGATATTTATACTCTTGCCCGACGATTAATATGGCCACCTCGGAAGTAGTTGGTACATTAAATTGTCCTTGGTGTTCTCCAACAGGTATCCGAACTGTGTAAATGATCAGATTAAAATCTGTAAAATTGGGAGGAATTGTCTCCAAAACTATTTCAAATGAGTGAACGTAATTGTTATGATGGTGCAACATATCTTGTAAGAACATAACTAAATGTACAATGACAGGATGGAGGACATTGTGACATCGGGTCGAAGCCTGTGTGTCAGCATTTGAAATTAAATAAATTTGTAGGAACTTATGAGAGTCAGGAGAAGCTGGAAATACGCCGCCAGCTAGATGATATACCTGCCCTTGAACTTTAAAATTCGGCATGTAACCATCTCTCAAAATCTGTTTACTCATAAGCGATGTCATTTGAAACGCGTTGTTATAATGACAGATATTTTTATGAATTTCTTTGGACAGTGAATGCTGCCCAGGAAAAACAAAGATTCAGGAGGAACAAGAAGTTCATCCAATTTGACCTTTCCTTGTAGACAGCAAAAATCTGCTGGTTCATCATACCATTTTAACGCAGTCCAAAATTGCCACGCATTTGCCATTGGACGTAAAGTAACAGATGTGTCGTCCATGTAATTGAAATTGGGATCATACATCATTACTGAACGGGGTTTATGTACCCATCGTAACATACGGGGAATTACTGATGAATTTGCGCGTGATTCCCCTTGTGCAGTGTATCGTGCTCTATCCTGTGATAGACGACTTTCCCTTGCTCCGTTTGTTTCGTTTTCTCTCCTCAAACATCGTTTGAGATTTGACTCAGTGAGCACACCGGTTAAAAGTGAGGTTAGGAACGACGGTGAGAAGGTAGAGAACTTTGCACAGCACTTGAAATTAGTAACGTCAGATTATTAAAATACACTCGTAGTGAGCGATGAGTTCTTTGAGTTTACAATGTTTTTGCGATTTATGCACGAGGCACGTGATGAGACAATGCAAATACGCCTGCTGGCCACACGCGGCACTCGCGATAAATATTTCACGGCCGGTTCGATAATAATGAACGCGAATAGAAGTGAGGATGAGCGTGATTGAAAGTTACAGTGATTATTGAAAATGCACTACGATAAGCGAATGAGCTGTGTGTCGATAGGCGCACAAGGTTAAAGCTAAAGATCTACGAATTGCACGAGACGCGTCTTTCACTTTACACAATGTGAACAAGAGTTATGATTCCTCGTGAACGTAAAACAGTAATTGAGCGATGAGCTGAGTGTTTGAGAACTAATTGATTACACTACATAACGAGACAAAATGAGAGATGAGATTCACAAATTGCTGATATAACCGAATCGTACGCGACACGTCTCCATTGGCACGCTACGTGAACAAGAGAGCACTCAATATGGATGATCATTTCCGTTACGCGTCGTCTCGAAGCTGCTCGAGAGTCGATCAACGTGGTGAAATCTGATTAGGTGATCGATTGTCGCTGACTCTTGATAGGTTGATCGATTGATGGTGAGTTTTGATTGGCCGATCGATTGTGGATCAGCCGCGCGTTCCGCTGCCCAGTAGGTGCTGCGTCGAGAGCGAGTGTGGCGTCTTTGGGAATTAATGTATTCCCAAACATTCTGCCCGCCATCATCAGCTGGACCGAAGATGGTGATGGTATCTGAAACAATTGAAACCGCCAACCTCGCGATTGGCATGATTAGTGCAGTTACAGCTGATGCGGACTGAGCTGAGCTATTTCTCTTGGGCTGGATGTAGTTGAGGTGCGTCAGTGAGCTGATGTCAGATTCACTAGAGGAATAGCACTACTTGAGCTGGATAGAGTTGTTCTCGTAGAGATGGTGTTGAACGATGAGTCCAGCAAGCTGTTGTATCACCTCGCTGAATGAAGTGAGTCCTGGTTCTGAGTTTGCACTGATGATTCAAGTGGTGCATAATCCACCGATGATGTTGATCTTGGGTGAGTTGAACCTTGCCCATTCCACGTCTGGATTGCAGTTGCACTACAATGTGCATGAGTGGTGATTAGATGCACTGCGCATGAGCTCGATTCGTTATTGTAACATACACGAGGCAACGTGGAGTTGAGCTGCTTCCCACGAAGGGTGAATCAATGTGATTGTGGCAATACATGCTGATCGTTCCTGTGAGTCACTATTGGAAGAATAACAATACTATCCAGGATGGGAAACTGTGGTATGAGTCAGACCGTGATTGTTGAATGGCGAGCCATGAGCGAACAATCAGCTGGTCACGCGTGACCGTCGATGTCAGTGATTAATGAATGTTGTGAAGGTGTGGTTCTCGAAAGAGGTAGTTGGCCCATCAGATGATGGACACGGATCCCCCCCCTTTTTTTTTTACTTGGTGGAAATCCCCACGGATACTCCCCGCCCTCGGGGGAGGAGGGGGGTTATGTGGGACATGAACTCACTAAAACCACCAAGGTGACCTCTACGCGAGGGGTGGCCGTCGCCGCGGGAGGACTTTCTGCGAGATCAGGCGAGCGATTACTTTCGCTTGCCTCCCTTTGGCGACGTTAGGCGCACCCGCGCGGATCGCCCCACTTATGGGCTGTGCTCGCAGGGGAGGGGGGGTTGCCGTGCGGGCGCGTGGGCCTGTTATCAGGTCCCCGAGCCCACACCGCAGATTTCCCCCTCCCTCGCTTGTCTTGCGTTGCTACTCTTCTTCTGGGCGGCACGTCGCGGGTCACACGCGCGTGTGCGGCCCTCTACACGGGTCGATGCTGGCTAGGACAAGAGGGTGGCCCCCGTCCCCTCTGTCCCTCGACCCCTGGTATCCTGGCCCGAGACTTTGAGCTGATGGGCTCTGGTCTAACGATGGCCGGAGACGTTCGCTCGAGGATTCCCGGATGCCTAGGCTATCTCCTATAGTTCCCCTCTGTTGCTTCTCTCTTTTACTACGCTTCCCCCCCCCCCTTGTTTTATTAGCGTTCTTCCTCTTGACGTCTGGACCTCCCCTTTTCTGGAAAACATATTAAAGCACAGCACGACACGACATGTAATATACTAAATAACTAAATAGATAACTATAAGGGTACGATCATAATTAAATAAGTCAGTAAGGTACGAGGTATAAATAACATGCAGTAGGGTTAATAAAAAGGGGGGGGGTGGTCCGCGGCGTTATATTGGTGTCTTCCATGCGTATTTCATACTCCTATCCTGGGGGGGGGGGGGAGTGCCTGGTGGCATTCTTATCCTCCCCCTGGTCAGGGTCATCTCTTTTTCTTCTTTGTTCCTCTAATTCTGTTTGGGTGTCCTTCCCTTTCTCTTGTTCTCTCCTCTTCTTCTTTCTCGAGTATGATGGGCTCTGCAAACGCCGCCATAGCGTCCCAGTTGTCGCGGTCTCGTGTCATCTGACGAAGTATCGTGGGCAGGGATAGGTCAGGACCTATCCGCTCCACCAGTGCCAGTCGATCTTCGTGCAATTCCCGACACTCTGCAACCGTGTGGTCCGCGGAGTCCAGGTCTTCTGTGTCGCAGCTATAGCAACGCGGCGTTTCCTCGCGTCCGATTCGATGCAGGTAATCACCGAAACATCCCGCTCCGGTGATTACCTGTGTGAGACGAAAGGTAAGTCTTCCATGCCTACGCTCCGCCCACTCATTAAGGATGGGCAGGAGCGCCCCGACGACACGCCCCCTCCGGTGCTCGGGGAGCTGTAGCCATTCCATCCATTTTTCTTTCATGTGTCGCCGGACCTGGGTACGCAGCGCCTCGGGCCCCACGCATCGCGGATGGATCCCCGCCCCACTGACGTCATGTGAGGCGAAGTAGACTTCCACCTCCATTTCGGCCAGCAGGTGAAATGGCGGGGACCCCCCCAGTGCCGATATCTCTGCGTGCGGCACTGTGCGGTACGCCCGCACAACTCGGAGGACCGCACGCCGGTGGGTTGAGGCAAGGAGCTCCCTCCCAACCCGGCATCCTCCGAGGTCACCGGCCCATATTGGGGCTCCGTAGAGCGTCATGGACCGGATGACTGCCACGTACAGGCGCCGATTCATCTCGTGTGGGCCCCCCAGGTTACGCATGATTCGCCCGAGGGCATTTACCTGTTTCGCTAACCGGGGGGCCAGGGCCCTGAAGTGCCGCGAGAACCTCCAGTAGGAGTCAAGTGTCAGCCCTAGGTATTTCATGGACCGGCTGACCTCGACATTGGTTTCGCCGATCCTTAGAACTGCCTCCGGAGGAGTTCCGGATCCTACTCTGTTTGTGAGCCACATTATTTCGGTTTTATCTGTAGCTACTTGCAGGTCTAGCGCCGTGATTGCTGCGACGATCCGCCGCGTTGCTTCCTCGGCGAGTTTGATTGTTTCCTCCCATTTTTGCCCGGTTGCCACCACGAGGGTGACATCTGCATAGCAGATAAGCGACACCTCTCGTGATGGCATGGGCGTGCGTAGCACTGCATTGAAGGCTAGGTTCCACAGAAGAGGGCCTAGTACAGATCCTTGTGGGACCCCGCGGTGCACGGCAATCTCCCCGGTCTCGCCTCGGCTCTCGTAGGTGATAACCCTGTTGCGGAGGTAGTCTCGGACAAGTCGCCTCAGATAGGGCGGGATGCGGTGGTAGAGCAGGGCATTCGCGATATCTAGGAATACAGCTATACCCACCCCACCCCCAGCCACCGCTTCATGCGCCAGGGACCTCAGTAGCGCCAGTGCGTCTATCGTCGACCTCCGGCGCCTGAAACCAAACTGACGGTCCGACAGGTCCGGGGCCTCCGCTCCATGATGTGATTCTATACTTGTGGTTTATGTATCCGATCATGTATAGTTCGTAATAAACCTTGATATCTTTCTACGGGGGAGAATTATCATTCCTCGCACCAGGACTCAACAATTGGCGCAGTTGGTAGGACGAAAAACGCGACCCAGTGCGGGCCATTTTTGTCAAAAATCGCAAGTGTTGAACAGTGAGGTTACCTTGCGAAATGTCGAGTGAGGAAATCAAACAGTTAACCGAGGCAGTAAAATGCCTCCTGCAGCTACAATTACGAGACCCGACAGAGGTAAGACAAGCAGCGACCATCGCATCGAAGAAAACTCCTACCGAAATCTTCAATCAGCTAGACAGCCGTCTAGAAAAGTATACGTTTCAGACGCCTGAAGAAAAAAACCCGTTCAAGAAATGGCTCAAGAGGAACGAGCAGACAGTCGTAAAGGAAGCCGAAGCACTTCCTGCAGCTATGCGAACTCAGCTTATATTGGGCAGGTTGGGTCAATCTGAATTTGATCGTTTAACGGACCACGTGGCGCCAGCCGATCCTGCGACCATGACGCAACAGGAGGTAATTGAGAAATTAAAACATTTGTTCGATGATGAAAAACCGATTACTCGTCGGCGAATTGAAATTTTAAATTACCGTTACGATAAAAGCGTACCCATTCGTCTTCACATTGATCGCATAAATCAGCATACGACAGAGTTCGACCGCGCAAGTTTAACGGAAGATAACCTAAAAATAGCGTTACTGTTGCAATCGTTCTGTTATTCGGGCGACAACGAGGACTAAAAGAAAATCGTGCTACGGGTCATAGAAAAAGACGCGAATGCTTCTCTTGTAGATGTCACGAGCGAACTCGAAGCGCATATGAATGTACGGGAGAGCCTCAAAACACTCGAAAACCCCACTGCACAACCGGAAACGGTAAATGCAATCCATTCCAAACGGAAGCGGGGGGGTCAGAAACCCGCGAAACCGGGGAAAGCTACGGCCAATGTCCCGAAAGTCGACGCGGCGTCACCGGCAGCAGATGAGAAACCACAACCTTCGCTTAGCAACCAGTCGAAATGTAGCGGGTGCGGCAACGCGCATAAGTGGTCCGATTGTCCGTTTGCCGACGCGTTGTGCCATAAATGTAAGAAGAAGGGCCATATCGCGAGGGTTTGCCGCGCTGCGCAGTATACGCAGAATAAACACTTGGCGATACAGTTTGTTTCGGACGCGCGCTATAACCGCCGAATGTATCTCAATGCTACGATCCGTGGCGTAGATATTCGCTTGCAGCACGACACGGGTTCGAACGTGACGGTTATTGGTAGGGACGTATGGTATCGTGTGGGGCGCCCGAAGCTCACTTCAAGCGAGACCATCTTACATGCGGGCGGTAACAATTTCGTGACTCTGGGATATTTCCGAGAGTCAATCACGATACAGGAACCGCGGACATCGACATACATGTATCCAATCGAGATGGGTTCAATTTGTTAGGGTTGAACGGTATTGATATACTAAACCTGTGGGGAAAATCACTGACGAAAGATCAAAAATCAACCCCGGCCACGGGGTCAAGCCAAGCGCGTAAGCAGTATACCGCGTGCGAATCATTGCGTGACGACCGAACGCAGTCGGTTGGGGAATTTGAGGTTAAGCTTCGAGAAAAATTCACCAGCGTGTTTGCGAACGAGTTAGGGAAGTGTAAGAACTTCGTAGCCAAATTCTATCTCACACCCGACGCGAGAAAAGTCCAGCTGCCGCATAGACCAATTCCGTACGCAATGGTAGAGCCACTGGAAGAGGAAATGAATCGTCTCCTCGCAGCAGACGTCATTGAACCGGTGGAAATATCGGAATGGTCCACCCCGATCGTAACAGTAAAAAAATTGAACGGAAAGACTAGGGTATGCGCTGATTATTCAACAGGGCTAAATGCGGCACTAGTAGATGATAAGTATCCGTTGCCGAATGTAGAAAGTGTATTTGCGAAATTGCACGGTAATAGAATTTTTAGCCGGTTGGACCTTAGCGATGCGTACCTACAAATCGAAGTAAACGAGGAGTGTCGCGACCTGACGACTATAACCACACCAAAAGGGTTGTATCGGTATAAACGCTTGCCATTTGGCATCAAGACAGCGCCGGCGATTTTCCAACGGGCGATGGACCAAACCTTGGCAGGCATCGACGGAGTCTTGATATATCTGGACGACGTGCTGGCGATGGGTGCTTCACGCGAAGATCACGACCGACGGATCGAGGCGACTCTGAAACGCCTAACAGATAATGGGTTCCGCTTGAATTTAGAGAAATGTACATTGCCATGTCGGAAGTAAAATTTTTGGGTTTAATGGTGGACGCTGATGGAATTAGCGCCGATCCAGAACGCACCCGGGCTATTGCGAACATGCCGGATCCAACCAACGAAACTGAGCTGAGAAGTCTCCTGGGGATGGTTAATCATTATGGCAAATTTGCCCCCCATCTACACAGCGTCAAAAATCCTCTGGAGGAGCTCACTAAAAAAGGCGTTCCGTGGGTGTGGGGCCCCGGGCAGAGACGTGCAATGGCGGAGATCAAGCGAATCATGTTACGCGAGTTCGTCTACTGGCCTGGGATGACGAAGGACATTGAAAAATTTGTGGGCCAATGTAATCCATGTGCGCTTTCACAAAAGATGCCAACCAAAATACCGCTGAGCCCATGGCCTTAAACGATCAGACCTGGCGAACGTGTTCACATCGACTACGCGGGCCCTGTGAATAACCACTACATTTTGGTCTTCGTGGACGTCCATTCAAAGTTCGTGGACGTGGCGCTAACGACTACAATAACAGCCGAGCGCACAATCGAATTGTGCCGTGAAGTCTTTAGCAGGTATGGTCCACCAGAAGTACTCGTAACTGATCATGGCACCCAATTCACTTCCACACAGTTTGCAAAATTCTGCACGGAGATGGGGATCACGTACTTGCTGTCACCGGTCGGACACCCCCAGTCGAACGGCGAAGCAGAACGCATGGTGGATTGCATAAAGCGCGCAATACAAAAAGAACCGACAAACTGGAAAAAAGAGCTTTTTGGATTCTTGTACAGCCATAGGTACACGCCGTGTTCAGCAACACCAGAGAGAAGGTCGCCTGCCGAGTCATTCTTTGGAAGGAAAATGCGGTCGCCACTTGCATGTCTTTTACCGATAGAGCGGGGAGACACAGCCTACGGGGAGCACCAAACGGCAATGAAGGACCAGTTCGATCGACACAACGGAGCCCGCGAACGTAAACTCAAGACGGGAGAAAACGTTACCGTACAGCTCAACGACAGGCAACGCGAGCTGGGTTGCATAAGGCGGGTGTTGTCAAAGAACCAATTCGAAGTACAACTCCGTGACGGACGGATTATATCGAGACATGCTAATCACATGTGGAGAGGCGGTACCGGGGATTACTGGTACGAACAGTAGCCGAGAGGGAAAAGCTGGGTCCACATCACCGGACGTTTCGCCGATCCGAGCCCCCCGACAGAATCGCGGTGCCCCGCTGGCGGCCAACCCGACACCGGAGGAAGGAATTGCCACTACAGCGGAAGACGAGCAGCCTCCTGAGGACAGCGTCGCGAATGCGGACGGCCCGGTGCGGGCGACCCCAGCGAGGCGGTCGAAACGCGATCGCAGGCAACCGAGACGATTGGTTTTCGATCCGAGATTCGAAACGTATTCGGAGCGTTAATCTTTTTCTTAGGAGGGAAGGTGTTGGGATCATTTAAATCCTCGCGCTGTATTCCCTCTCCTCCCATCTCTCGGTGGGGGGACGCGGCGTGGCGAAGGGCGCGCCACCACGGCGTGGCAGGGAGTCCTGGAGACGGCGTTTGAGACGTATGCTTGTGGGTTATGTATCCGATCATGTATAGTTCGCAATAAACCTTGATATCTTTCTACGGGGGAGAATTATCATTCCTCGCACCAGGACTCAACACTAATTTTGCTGATACCGCGATGTATGGACGTCCCCACGGGTCCTTGTTTAAAGTGTCCAGAAATTCACCATACATCTTTTCTTTGGCCTTGGCGATTTCCTTACGCAGCACGCGTCTTGCCCTGGAAAAGTTTTTTCGGAGAGACTGCAGTTGCTTCGGGGGCATCCGTCGTGGGTCTCGCCGGCGGGCGTTCGTGAAGCGGCGTCTGGCTGTGAGGTTCGCTGTCCTGAGGTTCGCGATCTCCTCTGTCCACCAGTATGTTGATGTTCTTCTCCCTCCCGGAGGTTTTAGGCGTGGCATTGATGCGTCACAGATCACCTGCATAGTGTCCCTCATCCATGCGGCCCCCGTTGTAGGGTCATCTAAGGTGCTTGGGAGTGGTGGCCACACAGCCGCCGCAGCTGCTATTTGCGCAGCCTCGGTGTCCAGACGTTTAATTGCCCAGCGGAGGGGAGGATATTTGGGTCGCGGCGCTCGTGGGGTCGCGGCGGAGGATGTGGCTAGCATGACCACCATATGATCTGACCCGATTTCTATGTTCTCCGCCACCCAGCATTCCGAAGTGGCATTCATTGCTGCCAGGTTTGCCCAGACTAGGTCTATCGTGGATTCCCCGTTGGGACCTCGAAACGTGGAGGCCATCGGGGGGTTTTTAGGCTTAGGCACATGGCTTCCGCCCACTCTACTAGTATTCGCCCTCTGGCATTCGTTCTATGTGCCCCCCATTCTGTTGCATGCGCGTTGAAATCGTCCATAATGATAATGGGTTTGTCCATTTGAGGGATGATGTATGCTTCAATGTCCTCCAGGATGTTTTCAAACTCGGAGATTTTGTATCTGGGAGCTGCGTAGCAACCTATTACCAGAAGGTTACCCCATTTCACCGCTGTCCATCCTGTTCCGTGTTGTAGTCCCGAGCATATCGGGGATCCTCTTCCTCCATCCCACATTATGGATACCTGATTGTCCGGATTGGTGGCCCGGCATGTGTTATCTTGTAGCGGGTATGGTTCTGAGACCACTTCCAGTCCGGCGCTCCACTCCATACGTGCCTGATGTAAGAGGTCGGGGATCCGTCGAGAGTGGTTGCAATTTGCCAGCATGATTATAGATCCGTTGGGCATTGGTGAGTCTTCGGATCTGCCTCCTCCTGGCGCTTCTCTTCTCTTTCTTCTTCCTTCTTTTTCGTGGGTCTGTCCCTGTCCTCTTTTTGGCTATTTTCTTCGTCTTCGTCGGACTCTCTGTTGGTTCTTATGGGGGCTCCGCCGAAAGACATAGCAATTGATTGAGCCAGAAGGGCTGTCTCCGTGTTGTCCTCCAGAGGGGTGAGAGAGGGGTCATTGTAGTACCCGATTTCTTTAGAGGCCTTGTTGCCTGCGGGTTGTGGAGAGTCTCCTTCTGTCTGGCTCTCTCCTATCACCTTTTTTCGACCCTCTTCCATGTTTCCGTCCGGGCTTCGTGCCTCCTCTTTCCTTTTTCTCCTTTTCACTGTTTTGGTTAGCCTGTCGGTGGGAGAATGCGATATATCCCTGGCTTCCTCGTTTGTTGCCGGGGGATCTCCTCTGTGTCTCCTCTTCCCATTTCCCGTTCCGCCTTTGGGATGCATATCCGTTGGAGTGGGCGGAGGTCGATTTGGTGTGGCTGCGCTTCTTTTTAGGTCCGGGTTTTCTATCCTTAATTCTTTGGGGCTGGGTAGGCGGGGCGTCGGGTTGTTGTTGTTGTTGTTGTTCTCCGTTGCTTCCCTGCCTTCCTTCCTTGTTGCCGGGTTCCCTGTTTTCTTTTTGCTCGGGTTCCTGGTCATTGCTTGCCTTGAGGGGGGGGGGGGGGTGGCATGCTGGGCCCCCCATTCTATGTCCACTTGCCAGACCAGCTCTTTCGCATATTATGCACCTAGCGGGGGCTTGACATGTCCGGGAGACATGTCCCTCCTTCCCACACCTATATCATCTCGGCGGGTTTTCGTCTGTGGAGCCACTGCACCTTGTTTGCACGTGGCCGAATTCCAAGCATCTGTAGCACTGTAGTCTTCGCTGTTCCAGAGGGGAGACCCGAGTCGTCAGTCCTCCCACTGACATGCGTCCTGCTTTGGTTATTTTAGCGACTGTAGCTACTGGTCCTTTAGCCCACATGGAGAAAAGGCCAGAGCTGTTAGGCCTTCTGGTTCCCAGGGTCGCAGTTCCCTTGTTGCGCTATAGCCTGTCTTATTGTTTCTTCCGTGGCGAGTTCAGTCAGCTCGGTGATCTTGAACTCTGCCATCTTTTGTGGGCATTGTATTTTAATGCCCGTATCTTTGAGTAGTCCATCCAGTTGACTTTTGAGCTTGCGGGCTTTTTCAGGCCCATCTTCCCCTTGGATCTCTAGGACCAGGCCTCCTGAGGCTGCTCGTTTTGGTCTCATGGCTGAAATTCCCAGCTCCGCAACGTTTATCATTGCCATAGTGCTTGTAATCTGGCTTGCAATTCCTTTCCCTTCCAGTTTGCCGTCATTTGATCCTACCGGAGCTGTAATGGCGATTGCCGCTGTTCGTGGGACCCTTGGTATACGTGGGCTTGCAGGGGTGTTGGATTTTTTATTCTGCCGCAGGTCGAGTGTGTTTTGGTTATATCTCGGATTTGGCAGTTCTTTCCTTTCCTTTCCTATGGTTGGCGTTGTGTTCGCCCTAGTTGCTTTACCTCGTTTGCCAGCCACTTGTGCCCACGTTTCCTGTATTCTTTGGTTCTTTAGTTCCGTAACATCCGGGATTGGGGGTGGTGTGGTCGTGGCAGGTATTTGTCGGGTTCCCTCATCCGGGTTTTTGGGGATGTCTGCAGTTTTGGGGGCCTTAGGAGGGATGCACTTCCCAGCTTCTTTGGCCACTCTTTTCTTCTCCTGATTCCATTGCATTTTGGAAGTATGTTTTTCCTGCGCGTCCATTCTATCGTCTACCGGTGTTTTGTTTGGCTTTACGTGGTTGGCTTGGGGTCCTTCGGTGCCTTTGATTGCCCTTCTTTCCCCTTCTAGCCGCTTCTCTAGACTGTCTAGCCTTCTGACTATAGCTTGCCAGGGAGTTTTGACTGCTATCTCCGTTGTGGGTCGGGTCGTTTCCTCTCTCCCCTTGGTAGTGCAGGACTCCACCTTCGCCTCGTGTCTCGTCTCCCGTGCTGAGATGAGGGGAATACTGCATATCACTGGGGGAGGTGAACCTGTTTGCACGCTCTTATCCAGGTAATTCCCTCTCTCTTTCCTCTTGGGCTCCTGTACCTTCTGCACTGTAGGTTCGCTGCGTTCCTCCTCTTTGCCCATTCTTTCGACAGTTAGGGTAGGAGGTTCCTCCAGATCCATTTTTTCATTTGGTTTGGTATCATTATTTCGTTCCTCTGGTCCACGATTTCCTTCCTTTACTAGGGTCTCGAACTGGGAGGAAAGAGAGCGGATTCTTTTTTCTAACACATCATTTCGTGTTTCCAACGACTCGCATTTTAATTTCCACCTGCCAGGGCGGAATACGGCTCCTGGTGGCTGTACTGGGATTTCTCCCATGCCAGTCCGGCTGGATATAACTTCTATGGCTGCTGCAGCCCTTGTCACTGCGATCTTGATTGTCCGTACGTCTGTACCCTTGACATTCTTGGCCGTGACTATGGTGGCCACGACCGCATCCAGTGCCTGCTGGGCTTCTCCAGCCAGCGGGGCCACTTCCATGGCTTCCGCCCATTGCAGAAGTTCCTCCCTGTCTGGGCGAAGTTTCCCACCCGGTCCTATCCTCTGCGTTGTCCAAACGCCTGGGTTTCTCTTTCTTTTTTTGGCGAGTTGTGCGTCTGGGTCGGCTCTCCAGTTTGGGCCTGCTTCCGCGTTCTCTTCCTGTTGGCTTTTTGTTTCGGGTTCGGCTGGTTCGCTCAATTCTCCGCTCGCTCTGTCTTCATTCGGCTGACTGCCCATGTGGCTGTTGTTGTCCGCGGAATTCGTCCGGGGGCGGTGCTGGAATCGGAAGCTACTCCGTTCCCTGGGTCTACCGAATATCATTTCTGGCTCGGGTCTTTGGGTTGTTTCCGTATGTTTCTTTTCCTCAGGAGAGGATAAAAGGCACACTACTTCCGTGTCAGTTCCTTTTTCCGTGTTGTCCATCCTGTCGTGTCCGGTTGTTTCTTGGATTTGTCTTTTCAGGGAAGCTAGTTCTCTTGGTTCTTTCCCTTTGGCCCACTCTTCTACACTCCTTATGTAGGGTGAGCCTCGGGGCTTGCGCGTAGTCGTCGTTGTCTGCGCTAACTTGTCCCCTTTGAGGCCTCTTGTTTCGACGCTGGAGGGTTCAAACGTACTTCTTCCATCCCCTTTCGGGGCCTTGGAGTTATGTCTCTCGCTTAGCTTGTCTCTCTCAGTACCTATTTCCTTTCCAATGCCATGTCCGTAGGGTATAGCCGGTCCTGCTTCTATGGTCTTTTGCGGGAGGGATGACATCTTATCACTCCCTATCCCGCTGACGTCGGTCCGAGGCACCAACTCGGCGTCACCAGTCTTGTCTCTTCCTTCAAAATGGCTGCTGACGGAGCCAGAGTGAGCCGGACGATCTTCCGGAAGCGGCGCAGTTTCCGAGGCTTTTATATATTTGTGTCTATCCATATTGAGTGTCTTAAGGGCGACGGCCCTCGCCCTGCGGCTCCTAAAAACTGCGCTAATAAAGGGGGTTGAGAGTATATTTGTTAGGGCATTGTGGTGTTTGTGTGTGTGTTGAGTGTTTGCGTCACCGGCCGGTGCAGGGGGGGAGGAGCGGAAGAGGCAGGGCGTGCCCCGCCAGTCGCCAACCGAGGCAGCGCCAGGCGGGCAGCCCCATCCCCGCCCGCCACCTGCCCCCCCCCCCGGCTCGCCTCGCGTGTCCATGTTCCCTGGGTTGGCCGTTTTTTAGCTGGGGCGGTAGCACCTCCGTTTGGCCAGGCGGGGGGAGCATAGTTCCTTCCCTCTGCCCATCGGGAGGCCTAGCCGCCGCCCCACAGCCCTCCCACCACGCCAAGGTAAACGGCCCTGGGGAGGGACACGGATCCCCCTTTGTCAACCTCACACCACACAACAATGAAGTTGACTTCTCACTGGAGCTCGTCGTCCGATGATCCAGTGTATTAGTCCGATGGAAATGGGACAAGGCTGAGTTCTTCCATGATATTGATGGTTGTGAGCGTGGTCCTGACTCAGACCCGACAGACGTGAAAGGCGAGGTTCTTTTGATAGGTGTCTTGATATTTGATAGAAGCGTTGCAGCTGACCGTTGGCTTATGCTGATGAGGCGTGATGCTGCTTGTTGAATTATGGCTTCAAGGAGCTCGAGTTGAGTCTGCCTCTAGTGCGACTTGTTTCTTGATCGTCGACGAAGGCCGTTAGTCACTTAAGGGAGGTCTTGAAGGCTGAGAGGACATGGACCGAGAGCATTGCATTCGGGACAGATGTAGGTCTATGGTGTGGTCTGTTATCTGCATGATTGCTGCTGTTCTTGATTCCACATTGTTGAGGTGAGATGAATGTGAATGAGATGCAGCTTGTCAACCTTGAGATGATTCTGAAACAAACTGAACTGATGTCAATGGGTGTGTTGAGGGGTTCGCGTTTGTGAGTGAGCTTCAAATGACACTTGAATGTTGAATGTAGAGCGAGTTAGACTGTCTTGGACTAGCTTCTGGTAAACTTGAATACACTGAGCTGGAGCTCGCCTCAGGATTGTATGAATACAAGAGGTAAGGATTACCGTCAGATACCACTTGATGTAGATCCCAGAATTGTATGAATTCACTAGGGCACAGATGAGCCTCGAGCGAAGGAATTGCAGGTCTTCTGGTGCAATACTTGCGAGCATCACATCGAGGTTCGAAAGCAGCCGGCGATACATGGTTTGCTGACGAGTCCCTCGCTGTAGTGACGATTTGGTGTTGAATGCGAGACTTCTTCTGTCCAGACTTCTTGACAAAGATGCAGTGATTGCAAGACAGAGTTGTAAATTTTGTCTACACTGCAATGAATGTTTGTGCAGCGTCATAAGTCATGGTGTTCTGCGCACCAGAGTTTCTGATGCCCCCGCTGTTGAGTAATTGAACGCTGAGCAATCATTTTGAGTTAATGTGCTTGGAACTTTCCCTTGCATATATTAGGAGAATTCTTAATCGTAAACCTTCCAATGTGATGTTCGAGAAGTAATCCATATGTGTATGTAGTTTGAGAATCTGTCGACGCGTGAATATTGATGTTGAGATGAGGGTTGATTAAATGTAGCTGGCACGCCGTGCCAGGATTACTGCAGTAGTGAGCAACAGTTGCTAGCTTGAGGATGATGCACGGTGCTGCCTATTCTTTAGAGCACGCTGGTGAATGTCTTTTGAGGAGGCATTGAGTGTCGACACTTTGTGAATTGTGGATGGTGAGGATACGGTGATGGAAATTACCGCTGCCATGACATGTTGATGGGCATCAGAGAGGTTGTTTGATTTCACTGTTGAGCCGCTGCAGTCGTTGACCGCTGAAAACATGAGCGCTTGCAAGCATTTAAGATCTCTCTTGATGTAGCGCCAGTGAGAAGTGGTTTGGGATGGTATCATCCTTGGGATGGCAGTGGATCATCCCAGTGGAGCGTGAGCGACCGCGACTCTTGCAATCGTCCTTGCTTCAATAGTGACCAGTGATAAAATACTGAATGGATCACAGATTTGCTACTTCTGAGAATTTGAGAGCTTTTGAATTGTGAATCGTAATTGACTTGGAAGGTGATTTGGAGTGATGATTGTGATGAAAAGTAGAAGTAGCGTGTAAGGTTGAATACTAGAATTTGAGGTTGAGGACGAGAAGTTGAAATTATGGGTGAGGGTGGTTCCGTGGACGCTGAATGCTCTATAGGGTAGTCGTCGAGTTAAATGATTGGTAGAGCTCCCAACCGTGAGCCCAATGCCGAATGTGTTGTACAGGTTGTCCCTTCAAAATGCGACTGAGACGCTGCCCGCGTCGCACAGGTCTTTATCCCGGATGAGTCGTTCCATTGAGTCTGTCAGCTGTTTCGGCATTGCCAGATACTTCTTCGATGGATCTCGCATGCGTGATCATTAGGAAGATGTTGCTGGACTACTTTCTGAGACCATGATCGCTGTCACGATCCTCATTGGTCACGGCGAAGTAGATGAGCATGCCATTGTGCAGGCACGAGCGTTGATGAATGACCGGTACATTACGTCTGAGGATGGTTGAGTAGGTTGAGCACAATGAATCGCCAGGTTGATTCAAGATTGTGTTTTTCGAGAATGGTCTTCGCCTTCTTCATCTGAGGTTTGAGGGTTGGGCGACTAGCACTGATGGGGCGCCCGTGGTGAGCTGGACTTGATAATTTTCCACGAACTGTTGGGCCAATGACGAGATCCGTGGGTCTGAACTGTAGACAGCCCGCTTCGGCCATTTTGAAGTTCTTGATCGGTGACAATCTTGGTGCCAGTCAAGTCTGAGTAGACTTCTGGGCCCCAATGTCCATAATGGTGATGCATGACCGCGAACATTGCGAGTTGAGGTGGTAGAAGATCCTTCTTGACGTAGCTGAGCTTGGAGCCTGATGAGGTTGATAGTTTGAAGTTTTCTCGTTAGTTGAGCATAGTGATGGAGTATTGACACTGACTGCTCGTTTGTTGTTCTGTAAGCACGTGTACCTCGTCGAGAAGCGAGACGTGAGTGTACGTGTGAATGTTGCCATCAATGGCTTGTAAAGTATTGAAACGATACACCTGGGTTTGATGAGAAGTTGTTGGTGAGTCTGGCGCCGATGTTCATTCGTTAAGATCGGTGGGTTAGATGTTGCCACGCTTCATCTGGCGTGTGAACTTGATAGTTGTTGTTTCATGGCGATGCCGCTGAGAGCCTTTGCTGATCAACATGCCTATATCGAATCATCATGGCCAACAACTCACAGCAACCATAAATGTTTTGATAGTTGCATACTTGATAGTTGTTGTTGAGGAGATGCCCTGTGTGTGGCGGTTTCAATTGTTTAAGATACCATCACCATCTTCGGTCCAGCTGATGATGGCGGGCAGAATGTTTGGGAATGCATTAATTCCCAAAGACGCCACACTCGCTCTCGACGCAGCACCTACTGGGCAGCGGAACGCGCGGCTGATCCACAATCGATCGGCCAATCAAAACTCACCATCAATCGATCAACCTATCAAGAGTCAGCGACAATCGATCACCTAATCAGATTTCACCACGTTGATCGACTCTCGAGCAGCTTCGAGACGACGCGTAACGGAAATGATCATCCATATTGAGTGCTCTCTTGTTCACGTAGCGTGCCGATGGAGACGTGTCGCGTGCGATTCGGTTATATCAGCAATTTGTGAATCTCATCTCTCATTTTGTCTCGTTTTGTAGTGTAATCAATTAGTTCTCAAACACTCAGCTCATCGCTCAATTACTGTTTTACGTTCACGAGGAATCATAACTTTTGTTCACATTGTGTAAAGTGAAAGACGCGTCTCGTGCAATTCGTAGATCTTTAGCTTTAACCTTGTGCGCCTATCTTCTCACAGCTCATTCGCTTATCGTAGTGCATTTTCAATAATCACTGTAACTTTCAATCACGCTCATCCTCACTTCTATTCGCGTTCATTATTATCGAACTGGCCGTGAAATATTTATCGCGAGTGCCGCGTGTGGCCTGCAGGCGTATTTGCATTCTCTCATCACGTGCCTCGTGCATAAATCGCAAAAACATTGTAAACTCAAAGAACTCATCGCTCACTACGAGTGTATTTTAATAATCTTACGTTACTAATTTCAAGTGCTGTACAAAGTTCTCAACCTTCTCACCGTCGTTCCTAACCTCACTTTTAACCGGCGTGTTCACTGAGTCAAATCTCAAACATTTTGCACGCGCATGGCGTCGACTGTGGCGTCTTTGGGAATTAATGCATTCCCAAACAAACATGTTCTTTTGGCCTTAGAAGTAAAACGCCCTATTTCTGGTTTCCTTTTAAGCATATTCGTGATGGGCTTTTAACAATAATAAAGAAAGTTTTTATTATTAATTGCTTAAACTATCGGCCGTTGTCAGGGCTCCTTATATGTATCAACTGCTTTATCCAACCTGCGAGAAGTGTTCGGCCCGGTCACCGTCTGGTGGTTGCGTTGCGTACTATCCATCGCGAGCCGGTCGAGTCATGACTTTTTTATTACCTACACATACAACTAACGATGTGACCCTCAAGCATCCTCAGCACTGTGCGGGAAACCGTCACGCGCATCTCTTGCGCGCAGAAATGTGGACGCCATGTAAGATAAAGGTCTATCTGCTTCGCTTTACTATTTTGCTTATTACTCGGTCCCAGTAATATCAAGATGACAATAGTCCAAAATCTTCCCCGAGAATTGTACTACTCGTTAAAGAAAGACGCATCTAAATTGATCTATTAATTCCTGAGTTTTGAGGGAACAGGTAAACACATATTTTCATTTATATACGCAGAGAAGATATCACATGCCCATGTGTATTTATTGGTTATCAAATTTTATATTACAACAAGCAATGCTATTGTAATTATTGCCGTCAATAGTGTTACGTATGTGGAATTTTCCCATACGCCGCTCTCAACCATTTTTCGAGCTCGCGTCTGCGAAGGGAAAACGCCCTAAAACCCTTTTTGTTTATCACATACCACTAAGGGGGTCATGATCTCGACCATCTGGATCACGACCATGGGAACGGGAGTGACACGACGACGACCCCGAAGGATTTCCTTATATGGAAATTCCTAATGCATCCCCACTCATTTTTGGGACTATATAAACCCTTTGGTTTCATCCCTCGTTGGTTAAAAGCTATAGAGTCACGCGTAAAGTCACGTCGTGTCACGCTCGTACAGAGTTGGTAAGATCGAGCTAAAGTCCCTGTCAGAATCATAGTTAACCTCATAGGATCCGCGAGTCCGGTTTATATCCTATTTGGCACTTTGAAATAGCCACTCATACGCCCCGCATCGCCAGTGCGTCAACACCGTGCAACTAGTGGTAACCTACACACTTTTATTTATTATTTAATCGCGACACTTACATTTGTACAATAACTAATTATTGAATATACGAATGGTGTTCACGTGTAAATCGAGTAGATTCGTTAAACCCATCTCTTACCCAGCGATCCTTATAATATTAGTAGCACTCACCCACTGATACAACTTTACCGCTCGAGTTGTATCAAATATTAATTAAGAGTTACGAGGCATTACTAACATTTCCCGCGACTCCCTGATTTCGCATCAGGTTCGTTCGCAACCTTTCATCCACAACAAGGAATCTTCTCCAACCCAGTGGCTCCCCGATTTCGCATCGGGTTCGTCCACGAAATCTCACCCTCCTACGGCTCCCTGATTTCGCATCAGGTTCGTCCGTATCCTACAGCTCCCTGATTTCGCATCAGGTTCGTCCGTATCCTACAGCTCCCTGATTTCGCATCAGGTTCGTCTGTAAATCTACCAACTTCCGAACAGCTCCCTGGTTTCGCACCAGGTTCGTCTGTGAATAATCCAACCTCCTAACAGCTCCCTGGTTCCGCACCAGGTTCGTCTGTGAACTTCATCCTAGTGACTCCCCGATTTCGCATCGGGTTCGTTCACGACGTTTCACCTTCCTGCGGCTCCCTGATTTCGCATCAGGTTCGTCCGCGTGTGACTCCATTCCTAGAGGCTCCCTGATTTCGCATCAGGTTCGTCCTCGCCGTCAATAATCCTAGCGGCTCCCTGATTTCGCATCAGGTTCGTCCGCGCCCCTAACTAACAACCTCATAAACCGTATTCCTTGGGAAATACCCTCCTCGCCGGCCTCTCGCGTTGCCGCAGCCCCGGCTCGTAACAGAACTGGTGACAGCGGTGGGATGCTACTGCATTAGAATCGCCGTAAAATTTGGGTTTTTAAATACGTTAAAATCACTCGTAATTTATTACCGACGATATACTAGTTTTCTCTAGTCAAGTCACTTAGTAATTTTAAAATGGCAACCGCACAGGCGAACGTCTCTTCTAACGATATTATGAACCTAACAGTTTCAATTGCAAACTCAATGTCGCTTTTGACACAACGGACATGTATACAGAATATTACTATGTCAATTCCAACCTTCGACGGTGAAAGTCCACCCTTGACGCGCTTTGTACAAAATGTGGAAGACGGGTTAACTTTGATTCCTGAGGGTACGGAAGCCGAGTATCTTGCGATAATATTAACGAAACTGATCGGTCCGGCACGCAGGTGCACGTTAGAGCATAAATTCGACTCTGTTAAGAAATTAGTTCAACATTTGAAAAAGAGATTCGCGCCGGGAAGAAGTTTGTCATATTTTCAAGTCGAAATCGCGAAACTAAGCATTCGCGAAGGAGAAAGTCTGCGACAGTACGTCGACAGGACTAGCCATCTCGTTTATTGTGCGCGCGGAGCTATTCGGGAAAGGTATCTGGATCACGCTGAAGACTTCGTAAAAGAAATGGAAAAAGACGTTAAAGAAAACTTCATCGATGGTTTACCGGATCGAATTTCCTGGAAAGTGTCGGCTCAGATTCAAGACATTAAAACACTTGAACAAGCTTACGACGCCGTGCTACAGATAGATAGAAAATTAAGGAATCGGCGACAGTCGCCCCGCAATGAATCGCCCTCCAGGTGGTCTCGCCGAGACCATTACGCCGAAGATTCTCGTCGCCACGACCGCGAAGTGTCGTACCCACTTTCTCCGAGTAGATACGACCAGAACAGGGATCGGTCTCTTAGAACATCTGGTTTTGAAGAGGAACGAGAAGGACGGACACGCACGACGGCCTGGACTTTGCGCCACCGGAGCCCCTCGAAATCCCCTTGTTATCGCTCCGACTCATCGTACGCAGATGTTGGAGAAAAACATTATTCCATTTTAAAAAACCCCGATAAAGATCGCAAGTCGAGCTTATATTGTTGGCATTGCGGTATACCCGGACATGACGGAAAATCTTGTAGGAAACATACGCGTAGCCCGAGATATCAACGAGACTCGCGAGATTCATCCGTCGAATCAAACAAGTCTTTAAACTTCGATCGCGCTCAACGTATAGGCGACACGATGAGCGGAAACAAAGAAGCTCGCCAAAGGACAGTCCGCTTCGAAGAGGAACCCTCATCAGGGAAGCACCTGCCCCACGCATCAAAATCAAGGTTCCAGAACTGGAGTCAGGAACGGGAGAATTCTTAATCGACGGTGGAGCATCCGTTAATTTAGTAGTCATTAACGCCCTGGGAGAAAAAGCCACGATAAACTCTCGGGAAGAAATCGAATTAACCGGAATTACTACTAATCTAATTCATACTTTACGAACAACAATTCTTCATATCCACGAAGCTCCTGCACTTTTCTATGTAGTAAAAGAACTTGCAATAGAAGCAGACGGTCTTATAGGAAGCCCATTTCTAAAACAGGAAGAGGCCGAAATTTCCTATTATCATGGGACGTTGGTATTAAAAAATAAACCAACCCGACCTCTACGTTTTTCAAATTATCAGGACCTACCTCAAATGAAGGAGCTATTGACATCGACCAAACATCGTATCGAGCCCCGGACGTCGCAACAGATTGCTATAAGAATAACAAACTCGAGGATTAAGGAAGGATATTTACCACGTATCAAGACCCTCGAACATCTTTACATAGGGGAAGCAGTTGTGAGTAACAATAAAGGGAAGTGCTACGTTATGGCAACAAATACCAGCGATGTACCCTTAGACGTAGAGATAGAGCCACAAACATTAGAGCCATTCGATATCTTCGGGTCATCAGACGAAGATTTTTACCCAGCTGTAGAACACCCGTCAAAATTCAGACCCAACGAAGATAGAATGCAAAAAATTTTAGAAGCTCTAAACACTAAACATTTGAACAAGGAGGAACTAGATTTCGTTACCAATTTGGTTAAAGATTTTCCCGACCGATTCTATCTTCCTGGAGATAAACTAGGGAAGGCCCGCGACTTTAAACATTTAATCCATACATCCAATGATATTCCAATCAACACAAGACAATATCGTTATCCTCTCATACATCAAAAGGAAATTCAAAAGCAAATCAGCGCGCTATTATCAAATGGTATAATTACACCTTCAAAATCTCCATATAATTCACCTTTGTGGATCGTCCCGAAGAAAGAAGACGAAAACGGAGTGAAACGTTGGCGTCTAGTAATAGATTTTCGCGGCCTCAATGAAATTACAATTTCTGATAAGTATCCATTACCTCAAATCACAGAGATCTTAGATCGATTAGGAGGAGCTAAATATTTCTCAGTCTTTGATCTGGCAAGTGGATTTCATCAAATAGAGATGGATCCAAAGGATAAAGCAAAAACAGCATTCACTACTCCAAATGGACATTACGAATTTTCTCGAATGCCTTTCGGATTAAAGAATGCACCACCCACCTTTCAACGCCTGATGGATCAAGCACTCACTGGACTTCAAGGAACAGACCTCTTTGTGTACTTGGACGACATAGTGATCTATGCATCATCGTTACAGGAACATAATATCAAAGTCAAGAAATTGTTAAACCGCCTTCGAGAACATGGATTAACCCTCCAGACCAACAAGTGCCAATTCCTGCGAAAGGAAGTCGCATACCTTGGACACATTATTTCAAAGGAAGGAGTAAGACCTGACCCTAGGAAATTAAAAGCTGTTCAAGATTTTCCAACACCCACATCGCAGAAGAACATTCAACAATTCTTGGGACTTGTTAGATATTACCGAAGATTCGTACCTAATTTCACCACAAAAGCAAAATCATTAATTAACTTATTAAGAAAAGGCATCAAATTCAAATGGACAGAAGAACAAGACCAGAGTTTTAAGCAATTACGTAACGAACTTTGTCAGCAGCCTATATTGCAATACCCTGATTTCAGTAAACCTTTCATTGTAACCACAGATGCATCCGATTACGCTATTGGAGCTGTACTTAGCCAAGGGGAGATAGGAAACGACCTGCCGATTGCTTACGTCTCTCGGAGCCTAAATAAACCTGAGAAGAATTATTCGGCTACGGAAAAGGAATGTTTGGCCATGGTTTACGCCGTAAGATACTTCAGGCCCTACATCTACGGAACCCCATTCACCCTCGTTACAGATCACAGACCACTCGTCTGGTTACATTCTGTCAAAGACCCAACTTCCAGACTTATGAAATGGAAGCTCCGTCTTTTAGAATACGAGTACCAGGTTGTCCATAAATCCGGAAAGACGAATAAGAACGCAGACGCATTATCGCGCAACCCCACGTCTGCCTGCCTACCACTTATTCCACGAGAGCTCCAGGACCCCGACTTCAAAGCCCAGATACCGAAAACAGACGCCAATACTGAAACAATCGGACACCGCATACGACAGTTACGAAGAGATAGGGAAAATCGACCCAAGTATCGAGAGACAAGCAGCAGTTCAGATGAAACAGAAGAAACCGCACGTGGGAACGTTCAACATTCTCCAATAATACACAAGAACCGATCTTTTCCCAGCTTATCTCAAGAGGTAACCATGCCAGATGAACGCCAGGAAACCATAAACAGTTTTTCACCCGCAGCAAATTCCACTCAAATCGTCCCTTCAGATAAGGACCAGACCGTATTAGACAATTTAATATCGTTTGAGGAGCCGCTCGAAAATACTGTAATAGAAAATGCAAGAAACATTCAACTAGATTTACTCGGTAACCCGCAAGAACCATCGGAAGTCATGGAAGAACCTCTACAACCCTCAATAAACCAGCTACCTGCAGGAACTATGCCCGAAACAAGTGTAGGACAACCACCTGACAACAGGTTAACCGAACCTAGGGTCTCTGACCGCACACTTGACTCCTACCCTTTCTTCACTACTGAAACCGAGGATTCAAACGACCTTGACGATCTGGAAGAGACCCCATTAGATCAACCGCATAAAATTATCGTTTCTTCAAATACATTTACCGCTGAAGAAGGACATTACGTACACTTCATTTCTGCCGACTGCAATTTAGTAAACCCCGTTGGAAAATTACTGTCAGACACTGAACTAATCAATAAACCAAACCTTCTAGCAGAACAACCAAACAAGGGAAACGTGATAACTACGGACAATGGATTATTTAAAACCTTCAGTATAATAATCTCAAACAATTTCTTCGATAATATTAAAAGAGTAGATGTGCTCAACGGCTTGAAAATTCTTCGACACACCTTGGATCAAAATCAGATTAAATCATTTCGAATTTCTGCTACGGGGGACCTTCACAAAATACCATCCAACGAATTCGTTAAGATATTAGAAGAGGTTTTCGTAGAAACAGGCTTGCAGATTATTCTATGCAATTGTACCATCACAACACCATCCGAAGAAGACAGACAGCACATTATCCGTGAAGCTCACGATAGTTTAATTGGAGGACATAAAGGAGTAACGAAAACATACAAACGCATCCGATCAAAATTCCATTGGCCACAAATGCGCAACGACATTCAAGACTACATTCGAAGATGCCAAAGTTGTCAAGAACAGAAATTAGTCCGTGCGAAAACTCGTCAGCCGATGTTAATCACCGACACACCTATAGGAGCCTTCGACAAAATTTCCTTGGATACAGTAGGACCTTTACCAATTACACCCAGTGGGAACAGGCATATTCTCACCATTCAAGATAACTTAACAAAATATTGCGTAGCCGTAGCAATACCTAACATTCGAGCTGCTACAATTGCAGATGCCTTCGCTAGACACTTCATCGCAATTTACGGTACACCTCGCGCAATACTAACAGACAAGGGAACTAGCTTCATCGGAACACTTATGACCAATCTCTCTGAAATATTCAAAATCAAGCAAATCACAACCTCGGGATATAGACCACAAACCAATGGATCTCTGGAACGAAGTCATATCGTCCTCACCGAATACCTCAAGCATTACATGGATGATTATGAAGACTGGGATTTATTAATACCATTCGCAATGTTCTCTTACAACACTTCCGTTCACGAAGCAACAAATTTCACCCCATACGAATTAATCTTTGGAAAGCCAGCTCGGGAACCAAGCTCTTTTCCAACTGGCGAAAAATTAAAGTCATTTGGAGACTATTTAGTAGAATTAATAACACACATGACTCGAATTCGGAATATAGCCTCAGATAATCTATACAAAGAATCAGAACAAATTAAAACACGCCAATTTTCCGTACACTGCAACACGATAAGCCGACCATCTGTCCAAATATGGTCCTGATCACCTTGCTCCCGAAACATACCCTCACAAGCAGCGAGAGTCTACCTGAGGGGCAACCAATTCCTTCCAATCGCCGCCCCTGCAAACTACAACCAGCACGGAGATGCTGATTGGGGAACAGAAGGATGGCCGCACAGCCACCTGGTGCTTGACCGGCTACCCGGACAACCACCACTGGACGTCATAGAATACTGGTTGCAGCTTGGCTACGCGGTACCCAGCGACGACTAAACTCTTACACCCGGCAATACCTACCGATAATTACACTAATTACACCACACTACACTCGACAATTCTCTTTTACACTTTTTCTTATAAAAAGATTTGTGGGGTGTTTTCCCTTCTTTTGAAAAGCATCACGAGAATCGCGATGTTTTGTCTTAGGGGGGAGATGTTACGTATGTGGAATTTTCCCATACGCCGCTCTCAACCATTTTTCGAGCTCGCGTCTGCGAAGGGAAAACGCCCTAAAACCCTTTTTGTTTATCACATACCACTAAGGGGGTCATGATCTCGACCATCTGGATCACGACCATGGGAACGGGAGTGACACGACGACGACCCCGAAGGATTTCCTTATATGGAAATTCCTAATGCATCCCCACTCATTTTTGGGACTATATAAACCCTCTGGTTTCATCCCTCGTTGGTTAAAAGCTATAGAGTCACGCGTAAAGTCACGTCGTGTCACGCTCGTACAGAGTTGGTAAGATCGAGCTAAAGTCCCTGTCAGAATCATAGTTAACCTCATAGGATCCGCGAGTCCGGTTTATATCCTATTTGGCACTTTGAAATAGCCACTCGTACGCCCCGCATCGCCAGTGCGTCAACACCGTGCAACTAGTGGTAACCTACACACTTTTATTTATTATTTAATCGCGACACTTACATTTGTACAATAACTAGTTATTGAATATACGAATGGTGTTCACGTGTAAATCGAGTAGATTCGTTAAACCCATCTCTTACCCAGCGATCCTTATAATATTAGTAGCACTCACCCACTGATACAACTTTACCGCTCGAGTTGTATCAAATATTAATTAAGAGTTACGAGGCATTACTAACATTTCCCGCGACTCCCTGATTTCGCATCAGGTTCGTTCGCAACCTTTCATCCACAACAAGGAATCTTCTCCAACCCAGTGGCTCCCCGATTTCGCATCGGGTTCGTCCACGAAACCTCACCCTCCTACGGCTCCCTGATTTCGCATCAGGTTCGTCCGTATCCTACAGCTCCCTGATTTCGCATCAGGTTCGTCTGTAAATCTACCAACTTCCGAACAGCTCCCTGGTTTCGCACCAGGTTCGTCTGTGAATAATCCAACCTCCTAACAGCTCCCTGGTTTCGCACCAGGTTCGTCTGTGAACTTCATCCTAGTGACTCCCCGATTTTGCATCGGGTTCGTTCACGACGTTTCACCTTCCTGCGGCTCCCTGATTTCGCATCAGGTTCGTCCGCGTGTGACTCCATTCCTAGAGGCTCCCTGATTTCGCATCAGGTTCGTCCTCGCCGTCAATAATCCTAGCGGCTCCCTGATTTCGCATCAGGTTCGTCCGCGCCCCTAACTAACAACCTCATAAACCGTATTCCTTGGGAAATACCCTCCTCGCCGGCCTCTCGCGTTGCCGCAGCCCCGGCTCGTAACAATAGTAACAATTATGATCGTCACAACAGTGAATGTGTTAACTGCAATTTCAATTGCTATGTCATTACCAGAGAAACATGTAAACATTTTTTAATGTACCCTTGTAAAATTTTATAGTCGTTATAACTGAGTCCTAAATAAGTTCCATAATTTGCAACACCTTCAGCTCAACCAAATGTAGCCTCGTGTCACGTCCCGCGACGTGGAATCAAATATTAATTAACCCTTTAAATCATATTATATTTATTATTTCGTACTCTGAGGTATTATAACCACATCGTATGGAAAATATTATACAGAACGTTATACAATGTATCACCGATTAGGCATTATCATCGTAAACTACGATAAGAAGAGATCGAGCGAAGAATACACGGACGCCAATGGACGCGCAAAGAGGTAGCGGACACCCAGCTGTACACCAGCTAGCCGAGCGCACGCACACCGAGGAGGCCCAGCCAAAATCAGCTGATGTTCAGCATGGGACGGTGGCCTCTATCAACCAGCGGAGTCAACGCCAACTTCGCAATGCTGTGCCCCTGGTCCTCGCCAGAAGATTGCCCTCCCGTTATCTCCCGCTAATCGATCACCGATATTAATACAATATACTTAACTTCAAGCCCTAATGAGTAAACTGTACGAAGCCAATCGTACAGAGCGTATTGTAAGCAATAGCATAAAAACACAAAATGTGAATTAATATAAAAATCTTGCTGTCGTTGCCACTGGGAGTCAGGCAAAATAATGCGCATAGTCGTGGAGAAAGACACCTTAAGGGCGCAACGGAGGAACGTGACTAACAAAGAAACATATCGAACCCGAAAATTCTGATTTTAATGAAACACCGTACGATTGCAGAGCATGTCGGAGTATGTAAGAAACGATTTTTTTCTGCGGAAAAACACTCTGAGGGGGTGAAATCAGCCCCCGAAATTTTCAGCGATTTTTCGTTTTTCGAGTATAACATTGTAACGGTGCGAGGTAGAAGAAAACCGTAAATTGACAAAATGTTCAGTGTTTGATGGCGTATAACGCGCTGCAAAATAAATGTTTGTACGTCCACAATTTATAAATAAATTAAAATTTTCTTTATTTTACAAACATTTCTTTTGCAGCGCGTTATACGGCATCAAACACTGAACATTTTGTCCATTTACGGTTTTCTTCTACCACGCACCGTTACAAAGTTATACTCGAAAAACGAAAAATCGCTGAAAATTTCGGGGGCTGATTTCACCCCCTCAGAGTGTTTTTCCGCAGAAAAAAAAATCGTTTCTTATATACTCCGACATGCTCTACAATCGTACGGAGTTTCATTAAAATCAGAATTTTAGGGTTCGATATGTTTCTTTGTAAGTAGTAAACAAATTCTCAGATAAGAGCGATGGGAAGATTCTTTCTGAAAGATCCTCGGCAGAGGCTGTGGGATGGGCTCTGCCACCTAGGATTTGTCATGTGACAAATCCTAGAAAAGGACTGACCAACTGCTCTATGGAAAGGGACTGACCATCCGCAAAGCTCATTGCAATATTCGTGTTTTTAAACTCATTAATTACTTTGATCCACAAGTTAATTGCGATATATACACATCCTAAGACTTTATAATGTGTTTGAACCACGCCAAAGAAAAATAAAGGTGCTTGTTTTTATATAATATATCAGTGAGTGAAGTGATTCCACCTCAATTACCCATCCTCTAAATCGAACGTTCGCTTTTTGGAAAAGTGAAGCAAATTACAACAATGTGCATTGACAGTTCACGGGTTACGCTGGTTAATGGTATCACCTATGAGCAGAACGTTGCCCGCGGTTTTACCAGAGATTAACCGTAAGCCATAATCGGCGCGATTTATTTAAATACTAACGAATTTGCAAAATCACGCTTGCCTCCGCCGATGGTGCCGCTGAAGAGCAGATCGTTGCCCGCGGTAGTGCCTGGTGCGGAAGATAGAGAGTGATTTATCGGTCGAATAATAATTGCTATTGAAAATTCCAAAAGACGAATGCCGCGAAACCACCGTGCGGAAAGACGTGTCCATTTGCGTAAACTGAACTGGTTATATTGAGAAGTACCCGTTACCAGCGACGAGCTTTTGGGAGTCGTCACAACTTCTAACCCCCGAATTCGGGTATACCCTGTTTCCTACAGAGTGGGCAGCCCCAAAGCTCGAGGAAGCGCCAGAGATCAACGGGGTCCCGGACGCGCCCATCGCCTGGAAATTAATCCCGATCGACGTATACAAGAGGTAACCAGCCTAAAATATCGCGTTGATATACGCCTAAAGAATTCCCAACTATCCCAGAGCGTAAAGTACCTGAACTAGCTTAAAAGCAAACAAAAAATATAAATTCCATAAAATCGCGCCCCAAATAGGAAGTAGGGACGTAACACCTTATAAAAACAGATATTTCAGTGTGCGCTGCAGTAACAGCATTTATGATATCCTCTATAAGCCAAGTATACCAAGGGAATCGTATATTTCTCGCGAACATATATCGCGATCGTGTCTTGCCGATAGTTTCACAAAATCGATAATATACATCGAACAGATTGTAACAAATCCCCAAAACTGTCCCTTTTCTTTTTCGTTAATAAACATAATTATTAATTACTTAAATATTTATATTCTTATTATATTCTTATTATTTTACTTTTATAAGAAATTGTTAGTGTTCATATTAATATTAGCTCAGAATACCGCGAGACGCGAGAGCAATGAAAGAGAGAATTGAGTGTTGCGGAGTGGGAGAATTAAACGCATGCACAATCCTCAGTCGATCAGCGGATCGGTGAGAGCGAGAATCGGGAGCAGCGACGTGTGCATAGCGACGAGAGAGGGAACCTAGCGTTCTACACGCGCCTGCGCATTAACCAGTCGCTCTGTAGCCCGACTGGGGAACGGATCGTGCGAGCAGAGAATTACTGACGCGTAATAGTCGAACTCCATTCCTATTGGTGCGCTCCTAGTACTCCGAATATGTATAAATACGGGCAAGAAAGCCCAAAGAGCATTCATTCAGATTCATAGCTCAATCAGAGACAATACTTTGGATCATTTAAGGCTATTAGCTGATCCCAACATAAACAAGGCTCCGACTTTGGAAGCCGCTTGGTAAGCCCCTTGGTCGTGCTGATCGTCCCAAACTAAGCCAATAGTCGCCAGGTTTGACAAGAGGTTCCTGCCGTGGAAGCTATTAATAATTCACCTCAGGTTAGTAATATTACTCCTGACCAACGAGGGAATGAGTTTATTCCAGGTGGGCATACCTGCTTCTGATGAATGTAGAAACAACTACAGACAATTCTCAACTTGAACATATTCAATCTCCTAGATCCTAAGTTATACTAATTCCTATCTCGACTGAGAGTCAGTATCTATAAACTAATTCCTACATCGACTGAGAGTCACTATCTATAAACTAACTCCTACATCGACCGAGACTCATTATCAGTTATTTAAGTTATATTACTCTAAATCGATCGAGCAAACGGGCGCACTTTTATACCGACCAAGAGTCGCAACCCAAGACGATCAACTTTATTTTCGTGTAACGACCGAGAGTTGCAACTTATTTAATAATTCTAATTTCTTTAGTATGTTGCATGTATGATTTGAAAGTGTTTTCTTGAATAAACACTATTAAGATTAATTATTGTTCTGGAATTCTAATTCTTTATCGCACGCCACTCAAACCAATCCCGAATTCCTGTAACACGCGTTGTGCCACGCGTAGAAACGTTACAAGGTACCGTAAACTGGGGTGAATTTGCCCGCCCGCCCATACAGCACACTCCGTGGCCAGAACGTTCCGTGACCATGGCTAGAGAATGGCCGGAACGTTCCGTGACCATGGCTAGAGAATGGCCGGAACGTTCCGTGACCATGGCTAGAGAATGGCCGGAACGTTCCTATGTCCGCCCTTGTGGAACGTTCCGGCCATTCTCTAGCCATGGTCACGGAACTTTCCGGGAATTTTCTAGCCATGGTCACGGAACTTTCCGGGAATTTTCTAGCCATGGTCACGGAACGTTCCGGCCATTCTCTAGCCATGGTCACGGAACATTCCGGGAATTTTCTAGCCATGGTCACGGAACGTTCCGGCCATTCTCTAGCCATGGTCCCGTAACTGTTCGCAGATTTTACAGCGATGTTGTTTCGGCAAAATTTGTGTGATATAACAGAAAGGATAGGAAATGTAAAGGAAATTGATTAAATTACAATAAATATTGGTAATATTAATATATTTTTTTGTACAAGTCGAAAACTGCAACAATAATAATAAATGCGAGACAGTCTGAACACATTAGTTAAATATACAGTGTGTCAGTTGTTTTTGAAAAAGTGCAACTATCTCGAAATATATGAATAGTACGAAAAATTGTTTCATACGGAAGTTGTATGATGTCGGGGGAGACATAGCATGCTCGTATTTTTTATTTCTTTTTCTTGTAACTGACATGGAAATGTTTTCTAAAAACTACGCACATGTTTTTTTTTATTGTAAACCCATGTTCAGATTTAGGGAGCGAAAATTACATTCTACAATATAGTAATATGTCGTTAAAAGCCTGAGACGAAAACAAATGCCTGGGATGCGGAGAAAACTATTTCGGGGAAGCAGCGATATTTGTGCTACGAATGTTTCTGCGGTCTTTTCGGTTGTTCAATGCCAAGATTTTTTTTGTTGGTATTTCGGAAACTGTTGAATGTTTGAATGGTGAAATTCAACAGTTATATACACCATATATTTCACCATTCAAACATTCAACAGTTTCCGAATTACCAACAAAAAAGATGTCTTGGCATTGAACAACCGGTAACAATATATATATATATGCTGCATCCAACATTCAACAGTTTCCGAAATATTGATAAAAGAAGGACATTTTGGCATTGAACAACCGAAAGGATTGTGGAGGGATCCGTAGCACAAATATCGCTGCTTTCCCTTGTCAGTTCGGGGATCACTCTCCCACCACACACGTGGTTCAAACACTATTAACCCTCGTACAACGAATGCAGGGCCATTTTGACCCAACTCTGCCAAAGTCTTTCTTTATTAATAAATTTTATTTAATTTGAAAAATTTTAATTATTTGATTCATTTTATATTTATTTCTTTTCGTGAAACCGGTGTATCATCGAAATGTTTTTATGGATCAAAAACGCCCTGCATTAGTCTCATGGGACCATATTCCTCATTCGCTATCAGCGGTTAATCCGCCTCGTCCACAGCGGTACTGTTTTGGGCCTTGTTATTTTTAATTTCAGCCCGCGTGATCCGCTTTTTTGTTTGGGCTAACCACTTAGCACAGGCGTTCGTGATTTCGACATCCGTTGCCGAGACCCCCCTCTCGCTGCATGCAGCGTGTACTGAAACTGGAATAATACATGCATTTATTTTACAATTTTAATTGCTGAAATGAGATAAATAATAAATTTACTTACCCAAAACTAACTTCACTAGATTTTTATATATTTTCAATGCTTTTTTTTTGTTTCTCCCACACCAACTGTACTTTTCTGCTACATTATCATTTATTACTTTTTGAAGCACCATAGCCGTCGTTATTGATAAATTGCTCCCACCTATTCTTTTCAATACATTAACCTATAAAAAGACATCAATAAATTATTTTTGTCATGAAACATGGCTTCAATAAAAGCAGCATTCGTGTAACACCAATCACAGAGTGCATTGAAGCAATGAAATAGTATATTCTCCCGTGTCAAGCATTATATTTTTTTCAACACCTGCATGAAAGGTGTGTTTTTGAAAGCCTGCTCAGCGATTCGCAAAAAATATGCATGTTCGATTGCTTTTTTATTCTGTCAAAATTAATAAATAGGTACGTGTATTTATTTTCCAACAAATCGATAACGATTAGTCGAACAACTGCATCTTCATACCATAGGGTAACGTCAAACTCCACTTTCTTTGGGAGGAATGTAAGAAATTGCGAATACACATGCGCGTAAAGTCTTCTTCCCTTGGGACATATACTTTACGCGAATACGTCTGAAATTAGTCATTTTGCTCCCGCTGAGCAGGCGTAAAAAAACACATTTTCAGGCAGGTGTTGAAAAAAATAATAATCACCATTAGTTTAAAGAATAGTTACACAAAAGTTAATGGATATTTACAAGGAAACTGTAGGAAAAGTAAAAGCTTTTCGCGCAGCCAGCAACGAAATACAAGGTGTCCCATAAAATTGCGGGACTTTTCGGAAACATGCAATTTCCTGTCTTCTTGCATCAGGACGGCACATGTTCCAAAAAGTCCGCAATATTCATGTTCCGCAATTTTATGGGACACCCTGTATATGCAAGAAAATCCCATCGTAGTGCAATAGTAGAAGAAGTGCATTGCATTTTAGAAATTGCATGTATGTTGCTACTATTTATAAATTATAATAAATAACAATACTCAGGTAATTATCCTTTGTATGACTGTAATGCAGCAAGATAAAGTAACTGTTGAATATAAAAGTAATTATAATATAAAGTTAATGTTTCACTTTTTAATGCTATGTACTCTTAGTGCATTTATTACTCTTACGCCACTTACCATATTATTGAATATTGTTGTGTCGCACAATTGATTATTAAAAATCTGTAATCCTTCTTCCTCGTTAATTGGTATATTGTGTACCGCCGAAAAATCTGATTCATTCGTTAGTGCGTCTCTGGCCGAATTATTCGTCCCAGTTTTTTGAATGGTATTCAATTGCTTTTGCATATCATCCAATCTTAAATTAATCGCTGCAATGCTCTTTCTCATGAAAGTTTCGAAATCTGAATAAAGATAAGAAAAGTTAATTTAACATGTGTAATTTTTTTTAAGAGAAATCACATTTAGGATCTAGAGACGCGGTAGCGCCTCGACGCCAAGTACATGAAAAAAAACACCCTGTATATGTCGACTGTCCCTGTCGCTACCGTGTGCCTTTACTCGTCGCGGAGTCACTCTAACCTAATTCTGACATTTATACATTAATATCATTTATAATAAATATTTTGAATAAAATATTCATTCGTATTAAAATATTTATTTGTATAAAAATATATCTGCTTAATATTATTTAATACATTTTTCCTTTGTATAAATAGCCATTGTTATAATTGGTGTAAATTTTGTATATCATTAATTTTGTAAAGCTATTAATTTAAGACAATGTTTTTAAATGGGATTCTTTTTTATGGGTTATATATAGTTGTATTGATTTTTCATGTACTTGGCGTATTTTTTTACTTTTTTGAAGTTTTTTATGGGGATTATAATAAATGGGTAGAAACCCATTGGATTCGATATGAGTTTTTATCTGCGGAAACGTACGTGATGATGATGATGATGATGATGATGATGATGATGATAATGATTTTGTTCTTGGTGGTAGTGATGCTATTCTTGACGATGGTCCTGGTAATGCTGCTGTTGGTGCTGGTCGTGCTGATGGTGGTGTTGGTGTTGGTGTTTCAATATCCTCGGGAGACGCGAGTAGTGTACTTGTCATTATATCACATGTACTGGGCATTTCTTGACAATAGTCGTCCGTTGGCATGTTTGTAACATCTGCATTAAAACCCGCAATTCATCATGTAACACAGTTCAATAAAATGAAAGTTTTTTGTGTTCCGTAATATCCACCCGGTAATTCTTGTACAGTTTTTCGCCCTGAACACGAACCCGCAACCAAAATTACTGTATCACCCTCAGTTGTGGAAAAACATGAGTTTTTGTAAAAACACACGATTTTGGCCAAAAGTGAGGTATTACGTGAAAACTAAGAACGCTAGAAAGTTCGAGTTACTCTGAAAAGATAGAGTAGAGTTGTTCGAATATATCGGTGTATATAGTTATTAAATTTGAATGTTTTGAATTCTTGTAAATGACCATCACACTTTGAAAAAGTGTCGTTGCGCATGGTTTGCACGCAATAGTTTTGCATTTTTACGAAAAATTTTTTACCTACCCCGAAAACGCTACTCACAATCTGAGTCTGTACACATTTCTGCAGAAGAAACCATCCAGGAAAAGGAACGGTTTTTAACTCGAACTGATAGAGAAAATATCCATCGGCAACGCGTCACAGTGTTTTGCCGCCTGGCGGCCATTGCTCGCCTGCCGCGAATCGTCAGGGCCGTTCGAAACGCGTAATCGACGCCGATGATACCGTTCAGTGAACATTGACTTTATATATGTATCATCCTTATTTTTTTTCTCATGTATTCATGGATACACTGTAATTCTCAGCTTGTCGCAGCACAAGTTTTATTCCATGCAAAGAAAGACTTTCAAGACTGCTTAGCACGACTGACTACAATGATTTTGAAGACAAACGTGAGTTCTGACTAAGACGATGTGTATAGGAAAGCAGAGCATTTCAAGATATTTATTATTTCTGTGATTGTATCGCGCGTTAGGGAGAGATGCCAAGCGATGTTTATATGTATATCGAAACAGTTCCTGCGATACCTACGAACTCTTACTTCTCAGTCTCGCACTAAAGCTCAGAAATTTGTATTACTTTCGTATCGCATACTGTGTTTCAGAAATATTGAATAATGAATTTATTCAAAAAGATGCCTAAATGATGCTTAAATACGCTTCGCGTTGACTTCAAATACTGTTTAACGAGTTTGAACTATTACCATATTTGGAAAAGTGTTCTAAATCTTGTCAAACAATAATAATAAAAATGTTGTAAATTCAGAAAGAATTGTGTTTGTGTCTATCCGGCTTCATATTAACAAGTCATACATAGGTATTCATGCATTGAAGATCGAAATTGTTTAAAACAGAGACTGAACGGGAAAAGTTTGTTTAAATCCGAGAGTAGTATCTACGAATACATGAAAAAAAACTAGGGATGATCCATATAGAATGTCGGTGCCCACTGAACGGTACCATCGACGTCGATTACGCGTAGCGCCAGACCTGACAAGTCGCGTCAGGCGAGCAATGGCCGTCAGGCGGCAAGGCACCGTGAACGCGTTGCCGATTGATATTTTCTCTATCAGTTCGAGTTAAAAACCGTTTCGACACTTTTCCTGGATGGTTTCTTCTTCACAAATGTCTACAGAATCCGATGCTGGGTAGCATTATCGAGCAAGGTAAAAAAATTTCGTAAAAAGGCAAAAATATTGCGTGGAAACCATGCGTAACGACACTTTTTCAAACTTTGATGGTCATTTAGTACAACCATTCAAAACATTCAAATTTAATAAGTATATACACCGATATATTCGGGCAACTCTCCTCTATCTTTCCAGAGTAGTCGAACTTTCTAGCGCTCTTAGTTTTCACGTAATAGGTACCTCACTTTTGCCCAAAATCGTGTGTTTTTACAAAAAATCATATTTTTCAAAAACTGAGGGTGATACAGCAATTCGGCTTACGGATTCGTGTTCAAGGCGAAAAACTCTACATGAATCACCCAGCGGATATTGCGGAACAAAAATCGTGTTGTACAGTGATAATTGTCAACATCCTCCGATCAATGTTCATGCGGGAGTCCCAAAATGGCGAGAATTCTCGGATGATGCAATATACCGATGAGAAAAGACATGGAAACAGTTTTAGAATGCGAGGCTTCCGAACCACGCAGTTTAAGGCCGTGTGAAGTGAGCGCGCAGCAGCGTACATTAAAAGACTTATCGATGTGTTCTTACATCGGGATATTGCATGTTCCGGGAAGTCCTGCGATTTTGAGACACACTGTATATTACTTCACATTTATTTTCATAATAAATGATTAATATAAAAATACCTTCTTCCAATAATTTACGCAGAGGTGGAATGGGTAATGCAGTGTTTTTGGTTTTTTTATGCCTCTTCGTGGGGGGTTCATCCTGAATGTCGTCTTCCTCGCTCGACAATGCAACGCGGGTAGAATTTCTTTTGCGCTCTTGTAATATTTGTCTACTATTACGTGTTCCCCCGTTCATCCCATCGGACTCCTCAACGTTCGACGTATCCATCGCATCGTCCCTCAGCTCAACAGCTCTATCATAATGATCTGACACAGATAATTCGTTAATACGTAACACATTAAGTTATATGCGTATTCAGGAAGATTTATAGAAATAATGATTGTATTGAAAAAAAACATACCTGTTGAACAAAACCACTTTATGATAATGCAACTATCCCAATGATTACTTTCCAGTGGAGGCACTCCCTTCATAATCAATCTATTGAGTGTATAATCGTTTCTCACGTGACTTGGCCATACACTTTTATTTCTTTCAACATTCATCCAACAGGAGGGAATGATTTGGACTCCGTCGGAAAATTCCACAATAGAATATTTCTTCAACATTGTTGCGGGTTGTACTAAAAAATAATTATGAGAATTTATTACAAAATTGACACTGCATTATATTAGAATACTTGTGAAATATTGCCGTATTATAACTTTGTGTTAATCGTGATGTTACTTGTACTTACCGATAATGACCTAAGCCTTTGTAAAACGTATTCAAAGCTTCACTTTGAAAAACAAGCAACAAAAAGTTACAAAAAAAAACCCAACCACAAAAAATTACAAAAAAAATAACGCGCACACGGACTATAAAACGAATAAACTAAATGAAATATATTTTAAAAACAAACTAAACACACTATAAGTCTAAAATGAATAAGAAAAATCTAATTATATATAATAAAATATTAAAAAACACACTTAACACACTATATACGTATATAAAAGGAATAAAATAAATTGAATATATAATTTGAAAAAACACACTAACACACTATATAATATAAGTATAATATAAAAAGAATAAGAAATATTGAATATATAATTTTAAAAAACACACTAACACACGATTACTATAAAAAGAAGAAAAAAAGGGAATATATATTAAAAGAAAATAACACGAAATATAAAAACTTGTCAAAACGAGAGCTGCTTGTTCTTCGAGAGTTAACTTCGAACTGGCCAGGTCTTGTATCAGGGTTGGCGAGCGCGGTACAGCCAGGCGACAAAGAAGTTCATTGTTGGCGCTCGAGCCGAGCCGAGCCGAGCCTAGTCGACCCGAGCCGAGCCTTGCCGCGAACCGAGCCATGCCGCGAACCGAGCCATGCGCCGTTGCAATTCACTCTTACGAGGGGTGGACGAGCGATTTTTTAACGAAATCTGGCAGAAAATGTTGAGGCCAATGTGTATAACAAATTCCAGAATACAGTGTTGGAACGCTTTGCTTGTGCGGCGGGCGTTCGCGTCCCCGTGCTCACCGTAAGCGCTTGCGACCATCGCGCACGTAAAAGACGGAGTGTCACGGCGTCCGAAACAACGGAGCGAGACAAAACATTCTCGCTCTCGCTCTATCTCTCCCTAAATTAACTGCATCTTTCAATCGGGTGAATTTCCGAAGCTAAAATTTGACATTTGGAATCCTCTCACATTCTTCAAAACGGCGTGTGCCGTGTATAAGTATTGATTGGGGCTAGATTCGTGTGGAGGACGCGCGGCCGCTACGCGAAAAAAATAATAAGTACCCGAAATTTTAGATTTACGGTCCGCGTAGAGAAATAATGAGATCTAAAGACGGGATTTCCTAGCCGCGATCGGCCGCGGCGGTCCCACCAGCGCAACAGAGACACAGATGCATACATAAGTACTTCTCCCTTGCGCTGGTGGGATAGCCGCGGCCGATCGCTGCTAGGAAATCACGGCTTAACGTCGTCGTTGAAGGCTTAAGCCACATACATGTTGAGATCTATAACCAATATATGTATCAATACAGATGGCGCTATGTATGTGCCTCAGATTTCGGTTGTTTCTGAAACGACATATAGGCCGGTATTCATACACAGTCAGACGAAATCATGATACATCAGCTCACAAGTGTAAGAAAAAGCTGAGAGTCAATGGAAAATCAAAACCGGAATTGGTTGTACTATTATACTATATTTTACACGGAATGAAACGAGGCCTCTAAACTAGGGATCACGGCGTAGAACGTGTATTGAAGATACATGTGTAGTTAATATATTCGTGTTCTAATCCGTGTACTTGTTGATGCACGGGTACACGTGTATCGAAATATACGGGTTTCACGTGTATTAACATATCCATATTAATATAATGTACATAGTTAAAGTTAAGTAGTTTATATACTAGTATTGTACTCAAATACCCTTAGAAATAAGTTTTCTCCGTTCCATATGGTTTTTGTATTTATGTGATGTTATGCTAAATAATGTTTTTTATAGATTAGACAAAAAATACAGCATTTTCTGCAGTCCTCCGTTATTGATGAGCCCTTCACGAGTATTTAAAAAAAAAATCATTGAAATCGGTCAAGATTTGCGCTGTCTAGCGATTTTTGCACCCCATCCGGGTGCAAATACCTCCTGAATTTCTGGGACCCGGGTACACATTCATATTTGCAGTAAATAACGTACGTATTCACTCGTCAAAATCTATAGGAAATGATGTATAACAAGTAAAGGAAAAGCTTCAACCACGAATTATAACGGAAAAACCGAAATTTTCGTCGAAAATGTCAACTTCAACTTAGGTTTTCAAGGTCAAAACTTGTTTTTCATACATTCTAAACATTTTTCCCTTAATATGCAACATCTTAGCTTTAACCTCCAAAAAGTTTCATGCCTCTACCTTATTCCTATCAAGAGTTCTACGATTTTGACACAAAAAGGAGCAGTTTGTCCCACTGTGGCGCCGTGGACCCATCGTTTTCGTTGCGTCCCCAGACGCAACAATGTATCGTCTTTCGACTGATCATCGACGGCATCGTCGTAACAAATTATTGCCCACCGTGATTCGCTCTCACTCCGAGCGGCCACTGAGTAGGCCATGCGAGCGGGAGAGTCGGACCGTCGGCATTCTTTCAATAAGAATGTATCGCAAATGAAACTGTCTATAGGTGGCGCATTCAACGTAATACCCAAGATGGCGTGTGAATTGGTGCGAGAGAGAGGAGTATAGATTCTCAATCACCCGTC
Source organism: Andrena marginata (assembly GCA_963932335.1). Classification (NCBI taxonomy): domain Eukaryota; kingdom Metazoa; phylum Arthropoda; class Insecta; order Hymenoptera; family Andrenidae; genus Andrena; species Andrena marginata. The sequence continues at coordinate 22,500,425 of OZ010663.1, forward strand.
TTTCTCCCTCGCACGATCAATTACGGAATTCTCGCATTACGGTCGATTAGGAACCTATACTCCTCTCGCTCGCACATGTCTTTCTCTCTCGCGTGATGTTGGCGACAGTTTCGAGCTTTCAATGCGACCTACATGTATATATGATTGATTTTTTTTTTACCAAAAGGTAGCGCTTTACGAGTGTAATCAGGCAATCTGCTCTCTGCTATTTTCTCTAATTTCTTAGGCAATTCTCTTTTTCCGTGAGTTCGGCGATTGTTCACTGTGCTCCTGTGTTCAAGTGGTTGTGGGTTGAATTCAGTGGTGCTGGTTCTCCCCGCGGTTCCCGTACATTTCGCCGAAATTGATAGACAATTCTTGGAATCCGTTGGTCGGGATCCATTATCACCTGTTGTCGAAGTGTTTTTGTGACAGTTTTTCTCATCGCCAAGCCGGTGTGTGTTTGTGTCCACTCTATACGAAGTTTAACTCACTGGGCCGGTGTTATTCGTCAAACAGGTGTCAGGTGCCATCTATATTTGACTGTTTGGATTGCTAATCATACGTTAATCACTGCCTTATCGACACTGCCTCATCATGCCTTCCTGTAAACACTGCTCGAAATTCTTGCCTAAGTCTGGTCTGTGTTCCGGCTGTGGTCTAAACAATAATCTTTCGACACAATCTGTATCTGCAACAATAGCTGGCTTTACGTCTCAGCCAAGTACTAGCCATTCGGCTCGTTGGTCGCATAACCCGGATGATCTATCCAATATTGGTGCCACTCTCTCTGACATACGGGGTCAACTTCGTTGCCTCAACGAGATAAAGCACAGCCTTTCTAAGCTTGACGACATTACCGCTACTCTGAATGAATGCATGGAGCGTGTCGAGAACTTGCACCTATCAGTTCAGGATGTCTCTCGCCGTGTGGATGGGCTTTCATCAGCCCAGTATCAACTTTCGATGAGATGTGACAACATCGAACGGCGCATTGCTGCAAGTGATAATGCCCACCAATCGCCACCAACTGATGCTGCATCTGTAGGGCGCTTCTCTACCATGTCGCAGCGTCTACAGCGGCTTGAAGAAGCCAGCTGGCTCCACGAACTGGCCATTACGGGCTTACCAGAATTCTCCAGTGACTCCTTAATGGAAGTTATCTTTTCTCTTGCCGCTGCCATTAATGTCACCTTTGCCACTACTGATGTAGCCGCAGCTACCTGCATCAATAGCAAAAAATCTAAAACTAAAACAGTGATAGTGAGATTCATGTCTGCTTTCGTTCGTGACTCCTGGCTTAACAAGAAAAGAGCAAAAAAAGACTTAAAAGTTGCTGAAGTCATCCCGAGTTGGCCGGATACCCTAATTTATATAAATGAAAGGTCATCAGCGGAGGAGCGCCGAATCTTTGCAGAGGCGAAGCAATTTGCGAAGGTTCACAACTACCAATATGTCTGGATGAGAAGAGGTGTTACTTACGTCCGCAAAGACAGCAGCGCAAAGGCCGCGCGGTTTCTTCTGGCTCGGGCTTCTCAACTCGGGATTGCGTCGACCAATACAACCATAACTGGGCCGACCACGGGGACGCCCCTGCTGAACTCTTCTGTGCAGTACGACGTGCCAAATGCCAACAATTGACTTCTGCCGGACATAATGAATGTTGTGCCTCAGTCTCCCTATCGTAGGAGCCTATATTGCTCTCGGATGACTTCTAATTTTGTCAATGACAATCATAGTTTCATCTTCTCTAACTCAAACGTTTGTCCAAATCTTTCTATTGCGCATTTAAACGTTCGCTCTCTTGCGTGTCATCTTAATAACCTCATTGATCTCATTTCCTGGACTAATATTGATATTTTAACTTTAAGTGAAACGTGGATCTGTCCGCGGGATCCTTCGACGAGCTTTGACATTGCTGGTTATTCGCTAGTCCGAGGGGATAGAAAGTTGGATGTTTCAGTTAGAGGGGGTGGGGTGGCTATTTTTGTAAAATCAAACCTGCGGTTTAAAATGCTTTGTACACAGATTCCTGAGTCATACAATTGCGATAAATCCCTTGATGTTGTTGGGATCAGGGTTAATATCTCGCGTTCATCCTTCTCAATTTTTTCGGTTTACAAGCCGCCGAAATGCCATCCCGCAGCAATAGCTACTTTAGAGTCTTTTCTTTGCGATAGTGCGTTGTCAACCGACTTTCTTGTGTGCTTGGGAGACTTTAATATTGACCTGGGTAATACTTGCTCGACAGGTTTCACTGACATCAGTAACCTTATACATTCCCTCGGTCTGAAACAGTTAATTAACGAGCCAACTCGTATAACACTTTCTAGTGCTACCATTCTGGACCTAATCATGGTTAGTAATAATCTTAAAATCATCTCTTCTGGTTGCCTTGAAGTCAGTGATATCAGCGACCACTGCGTAGTTTACGCCGTACTGGATATTTCCAAGCCTCAGCCTGCACAACGTTTTGTACTGCGGCGTAGCCTGGGTAAGATGCTTGAAGGACAATTCAATCATTCTGTAGCTCGAATCAACTGGGATGAAGTTTACAATTCGCCCAATGTTGATTTGAAACTTTCAGCTTTTACGAGTATTATAGCTAATGTCTTTGACACCTACGCCCCAGTACAGCGAATACGCGTTACAAAACCGAGGGCGCCTTAGCTTACATCGAATGTAAAGAGGCTCATGGTACTCCGGAATAAAGCTCTATCGAGATTTAAACGTACTCGTTCTGAGGCGCACTGGAACTACTATAAGCAGCTGAGAAACTACACGACAATGGCAGTTAAGGCTGAAAAGTCGGCTTTCTGCCAACTCATTTCGACCCGATCCTCTTCTAAATCCTTTTGGAATTTTCTTTCCTGCTCTGGTGCTCACTCTTCCTCTCGGTCGCTTTCACTTCCGCCACGCTTCTCTAACCCCACAGCGATCAACAGCTATTTCATTGACGCCATCCCTGCAACTCCGGTTAGCTCGGACCTTATCGCGAAGTATTCGCTTCCTTCTACTGGTAGCTCTCAGTTTAAATTTGAACCTATCACTGGTAATGATATCTTGGCGGTACTGCGGGCCACTAAACCCACGTCATTCGGGCCATTCGACATTACGGTTGAGATGCTTTCCTATATTTTTCCATTCTTTCTGGATCCTCTTCTGCATATTTTTAATTCCTCTCTTTCTGCCGGCGCATTCCCATCCCTATGGAAACACTCTTCTGTTCACCCAATCCCGAAAGCCGCGAATCCTACCTCATTCAATGCACTTCGTCCCATTACGGTCACTCCTTTTCTCTCCAAAATCTTTGAAAAACTCTGCCATAAACAACTCACACAGTATCTTTGTGCTACAACAGCTATTCCGAAGCACCAATCAGGTTTTCGCGCAGGGTTTAGTTCGACAACATCGCTAGTACACTTATCTGACTCCGTCTTAAAAGCTTTTGACTCGCGTCGCCTGGCTTGCATTGTTTCTCTTGACTTTACTAAGGCATTTGACACGCTTAATCACGATCTGCTATTGGCTATGCTGCAGGGAATTGGTGTTCATGGAACTGCGCTGGATTGGTTTCGCTCATTTATTACGTGTCGTTCGCAGCAAGTTGTTCTTACTAATCCATTACCAACTTATTCCACTGTTCGATCGACGTCATGTGGAGTTCCACAAGGTTCGGTCTTTGGTCCGATATTGTTCAAGATTTATGTGTCTCAACTCCCACGTGTTGCTACCTTCTGTCAAACTTACATGTATGCGGACGACACTCAACTACTTTTGTCTTTCCATCCTGGCGATGCTGTCCTGGCTGCTGCTCAAATCGAGGCTGATCTAGCTAAGATTCATGAATGGTCTACTTCACATGGCCTCTGTCTTAACCCTGCCAAATCGTCTATCCTTCTAGCTGGCTCCACTCCTCTCCTTCAATCCGTCAACTCTTTCCGTCTCAAAATAAACAATATTCTGGTTCCTGTGCTCTCCTCCGTAAAAATTCTTGGCGTTACGTTTGACTCCTCGTGGAAATTTACTCATCATGTATCGTCTAAAATAAACAGTGCCCGGCTTCGCCTGAAACTCCTTCATCCGCTCAGGAAAATTCTCTCGCGTCGTCAGAAGCTGCTTGTCTCGCAACTACTTGTCATATCTTTATTTGACTATGCTGATGTTGTTTATTGTCCGTGTCTTACAAAAGCGGCGCTCGCGAGAATCCAATCTGTCCAAAACTCTTGTCTTCGTTTCACTTTCTTGGCTCGCAAATACGATCATGTAACTCCGCTTATTAAGGAATCAGGGTGGCTGGTTATGAAACTCAGATGGATTCTCCATCTGTGCTGCTTGGTCTATAAAATCATTCGCGATGACACCCCTTCTTACCTGCGTGAATTAATTAAGAGGAACTCCGACGTCTCTGCTACCGGCAGTTGTGTTACGCGGTCGGAATCTCTGCTGGTTGTGCCGATACATCGCACATGCAAATACTGCGGCTCTTTTTCTTATGTTGCTTCTCGTTACTTCAACCTTCTTCCTCCGAGTATCTCTTCACTCCCTACCCTGTCATGCTTTAAAGCTGCGGTAAGCGCTTATCTATTAGATCATCCGCTTATTTGACATACCCTTGTTCCACCTCTGCTTATTACCTCCTTTACTTTTTCTTTCTTTACTTTACTTTACTTCTACTTTCTTCCTAGTTCTAGGTTTAGTTTAGTTGTTTTTGTCTCTAGTCTTAGTTTTTAGTTCTTTCGTTTCATGTGTTTCATGTTTCTCAAGATACGCGCTTCGTCTGTATGCTTTTACGAGGTTAGGCCTAATAACAGCTTAGCTGTGCCTCGCCTTTTCGCCATTTTTGTGTATAAGTTGGTGAAATAAAGATGGGAAATAAATAAATAAATAAATAAAATAAAAATAAATATGCTCTAAGAACTCATCACGCGCATGCTCAGACGCCATCTTGAGTATTACGTTGAATGCGCCACCTAGACCGAGTTTCATTTGCGATACATTCTCATTCGATCAGAAAAACATAATATCGCACACGGACGAGTATCATACAAAGCAACAGGTGATCGAGTAGTTAGGCTATGAGAGTTCTGGCTCAAGTGGAGGCGAGGGGGTGAGGCGGGGAGGGGGTACTGAGTTCGTGGGTGAGGGGGATGACGTCACAGGGGAGGGGGGTTTCAAGATGGCGTCGACCGAGTTCGTGGGTGAGGGGGGTGACGTCACAGGGGAGGGGGATTTTCAAAATTTTCAAAATGGCGTCGCGCGCGCAGGTCGAGTTCGTGGGCGAGGGGGTTGACGTCACAGGGAAGGGGGAGGATTTTCAAATTTTCAAAATGGCGTCGCGCGCATTTCGTGTTGGCGCCACCTACTGGACGTTTAAGGTACTTTGGGCCCGCGTCGGTATTTGGGCCCGTCTTGGTAAATTTTCCAGGTTTTTCATACATTTCGTGTTGGCGCCACCTATTGGACGTTTAAGGTACTTTGGGTCCGCGTCGGTATTTGGGCCCGTCCTGGTAAATTTTCCAGGTTTTTCATACATTTCGGGTTGGCGCCACCTATTGTACGTTTAAGGTACTTTGGGTCCGCGTCGGTATTTGGGCCCGCCATGGTAAATTTTCCAAGGTTTTCATACGTTTCGTGTTGACGTCACCTGTTGCATGTCTAAGGTATATTTGGGCACGCGTCGCCGCCGCGCAATCTCCGTACGTGTGCGGGGATCGGTGCGCAGGCGCGACCGCGAACGATTCGTGGAAATTCAAATCGCGTCTTCGATGATGATTTCTGAGAAAGAGGGTGGACCATGATTTCGGAGAAAAGATAAGGAAATATTTGAATCGTGGGACCGATACAGCATAAACATAGAGCGATAATTATTATTATTATAAATCAATCATCGCGATAGCCCATGGAATAAACATTGCACCGCGACATGCAGTGTGTTTATATCTATGGAATAAACATTGCACCGCGACATGCAGTGTGTTTATATCTGAGCAGGATCGAACACGTTTCGGGCGCCTACGTGCACACTCTTCGTGCCGTGTGTTTATGTTTCAATCGTGGGACCGATGCAGCGCACGTGCAATGATGTGTACATATAGCGATAATTATTGTAAATCAATCGGTGCGATAGCCCTTGGAATAAACACGACATTGCAGTCGATGATAATTTCTGAGAAAGAGGGTGCGTTTATATATCTGAGCATTGACTTTTCCCAAGACTAGGACCTCTAAGAAGTACCCTCGAGAAAACGCAATGTCCCCGAAACAATAAATTAGGCGTTCCTTTCACGCGAGCAGCTAAGCGATAATTATTCGGGCTAGAGTTCCAAGTATTTTCACGATCGAGAACAGGGCGACGTCTCAAGCACCCTTCTCGAGGGTCTGCAAGTCAAGCGTCGTGGGAGCGTGTAAGGGCGAAAAGAATTCGTACATAGACTTTCACACCGAAGTCCATAGAGTAAACATGACATTGCACCGCGCGATACCGCGTGTTTATATCTGAATCGTGGGAGTAGTATACAGCGATCGTGTAAGGGTGGGGAAAAATTTGAGGATACGTTCGAACTGCATCTAACGTTAACATAGTACGATGGCGTTTTAAGAATCACGAATAGGATAGGTGACTAGTATATTAAATCCTGCAGTCGCTCGTTGAAGATCGTGAAATACGTTACGCGTGCATAAGTATCGCGAGGCATGGACTTTTTCGTGAATACGTATGAATTGTTGCGGGGGATGATTCCACTGCTGCGTACCGAAGAACAGTGCAACGAATGGTTCATATCATGTGACGAGTATTTACGTCTCATCCGCGAACATTTTAAGACTCGAAAAGTATCGGAATCGGAACAACAACGTTTGACATTATTTATGAGTAGTGTTGAAATAGTGCGAACGTGTGTTCGAAGCAAACAAGCGTGCATAGTCGCTGAACTGGACGCGCGAGATGCATTACTCGTGTCATCGTCTTCCGACGACGACGATAACGATGGTGGGGTGAACTATTTATCGACGTTGCTACAGTTAGATGACGAATCACTGACGATCGAACGACATAAGATTCGTAGTATGTTAAGCGCACCGACATTATCCGAGACGTCATGGATCAGCATCTTTCGACATGGATTTATGCAATTGTCGTGCGAACATCGTCAATTGTTACGTTATATCGCACGACACAGTACTGCGGGTAAATGTTCATTATATTGCATCGTTGGAGATAAGGACGTGCATCTTAAGCGTACGGAGTACACTACCGCGATCGTGTGTACACCATTGACGCTTCTACATGACATCGAGAACGGAATGGTCAAAGTACTGGAAGTATTGAGTCCTGACGCAACAACAATTTCAGTGAATAGTTTTTTGTGTCGAGAATTGAAACGATATTTGGATGATCATACGAGTCCACCGCGAAACTCGAAGCTCATCCTTGTACCGCTGAGATATCGATTTCCACATATCGAGTATGATCGCATCACCTGGAAAAGTCGCATCATGAAATCAGATGAAATCGAATATCTCTGGAAAATTGACTATTTGTAAAGAAGTAAAGTCTTTGTGAATAAGCGAACATGGAGGGGTTCATGGACACGTACAGGGTTTTGTCCCAGATGTCCAAGCTTTTACGCAGTATTGCGGAATTCCGAGACTGGATGGATCATTGCGCCACGTGCCTGCAGCTCATCGTCGAGTATCAGAGCAGCGGAGGAGTGTCCGTGTCCGCGAAACAACGCCTAGTGTCGCTGATCGCGCGAATAAAGACATTGCGCGCAATCGTGCGGGAAAAGTTTTCGCGAGTGGGGTGCGGGGTTTCGGGTCGATCGACGGTGCCTAATGTCGTATGGGAAGACGTGGAATCTGCGTTTATAGGCCGCATTTCAACCGGTGCGGTTATCAACGTGGGACACGTCGATCCGCGTCGATTTTTAGAAGGTGCTCGACGAACTGTGATCTCGCGCGTCACGGACGCTATCACGACGCATAAAAGCGTGTCCGTCAATACGAACTTGAACGCGGAGTTTATGTTGGGTGAAAATACGGACATGAAAAGTTTCGGTACGCGAAATCGTGTACTGTTAATGACTTCGAACATTCGCGAGTGGTACTCGAAGCACGTGGTCGCTCCCACGCTAGTGATGCTCGAGGAGTTTCAAGATCGCGACAGTGGATGGACCTTAAAGGCCGTGCTAAATATTCTAGTGAATATTAATAAGCACAATCCACTTCGAGGCGGTTGCAACGTACCGCTTCCGCGCGCCGTCGTCCTGAGGAAAGCGGTGGTCAACATAAAGAATAGAGATAATGCGTGTTTCTTGTGGGCTGTCGTTGCAAGTTTGTACCCGGTTGCTGCGAATAGTGATAGGATCGCATCGTACCATCACTACTCGGATGTGTTTCGCACGAGCGATATGACTTTACCCGTAACGTTGGACCAGCTGGCAAAGTTCGAGAGGATGAACAACGTGTCGGTGAACGTGTACACGTGGTCCGATGGAAGCTGCGCGCCCCTGCGTTTGACCGAGGACAAGCGAGAGAGACACGCGAATCTCCTACTGGTGCAGGACCCCAACGAGCCTCAACGTTATCATTTCGCGTGCATTCGCAGCATGTCGAGACTGATTTCGAAGCAGCTCGGCAAACACAATGGACAAGTATTCGTTTGCGAAAGGTGTGTAAAATATGGTATATTTCGATCGATGTATTATTGATTATTATGTTGTATTATTAATACTATTATCGTTACAGATGTCTCAGCTTCTTTCATTCGAACGTGCAATTGACGAAGCACAACGTGGACTGCCAACGTCTGAACGAGTGCGCCGTCGAATTGCCGTCCCTGAAGGATAAATGGTTGCAGTTCAAGAACTTTAAAAATAAGGAACGAGCGCCATTCATCATTTACGCGGACTTCGAATGCATGCTGGAGGATGTCGAGCCTGCGGAGCGTAGTCGGACGTACACGTACCAGCAGCATAGAGCGTACAGCGTGGGATATTACATCCATTGATCCACCGACGCGTCTCTGTGTCGTTATCGCGCGTATCGTCACGAATCCGAGTGCGTGAAGTGGTTCGTACAAGAACTGCGTGACTTTGCGAACATTGCGTCTTCGTGGTTGCGGAACGCGAAACCGATGAACTCGTTGACGAGTCGACAGTGGCGTAGTTTTAACGACGCGATCGTGTGTCACGTTTGTGGACAACCTTTCGTCGAGGGGAACAAAAAAGTGCGCGACCATTGTCACTCGACGGGCGAGTACCGGGGCGCAGCCCACGTGTCGTGTAACTTAGGGTTTCAACGATCGTACACGATACCGGTAGTTTTTCATAATTTATCAGGCTACGACGCGCATTTCGTGATCAAGGAGTTGGCGTCCGCGTTCGAAGGACAGATCGACCTGCTACCGGTAACGAAAGAGCGGTATATATCGTTCACGAAACACGTCAAGGGAATCGACGCCGAGAACAACGATTGGAAGAGGGGATTGAAGTTTCGATTCATAGATTCGTTGAAGTTCTTGGCCGCTAGTCTGGAGAAACTCGCTTCGGACCTTGGCAAAGAACGACTCGCGATTCTACGACGCGAGTTTCAATCCCTGTCGGATGATCAGTTCAATCTCCTTACCAGGAAGGGCGTCTTCCCGTACGACTACGTGACGTCATACATCAAACTGAATGATACGTGTTTACCGTCCCGCGAAGCGTTCTATAATCGGTTGAACGATAGCGCCGCGTCGGAGCCTGATTACGCGCACGCCGCGAACGTGTGGAATACTTTTCGCGTACAGACATTGGGCGAGTACAGTGATTTGTACTTGAAAACAGATGTACTGTTACTCGCCGACGTATTCGAGAGTTTCCGCACCGACTGTATCGCGAGTTACGATCTAGATCCCGCGCATTATTTTACGCTGCCGAGTTTCACGTGGGACGCGATGCTCAAGTACACCGGCGTGCGATTAGAACTTTTGACGGACGTGGACATGCTACTGTTCGTAGAGCGTGGCATACGCGGCGGTCTGAGTCAGTGCTCGCACAGGTACGCGCGTGCCAACAACAAACACCTGCCTGCAGGGATGTACGACGAATCGAAGGCATCGACGTATCTGATGTACTTCGACGTCAATAACTTGTATGGATGGGCAATGTCGCAGGCTATGCCGAAAGGTGGGTTTCGATGGCTGGACGATGCGACGGCTGCCGCGCTCGATGTATCATCCCTATCCGACGGTGAGGACTCCGAGGAATCCGAGGGATACCTGTTGGAGGTCGACATCGAATATCCCAAGGAGATCCACGACGCCCACGCCGACCTTCCATTCTGTCCGGTGCGCGAGCACGCTCCAGAAGGAAAACAGACCAAGCTGATTGCCACGCTCGACGATAAGGAGCGATACGTCATACATTATCGCTACCTGAAACAGTGCGTGCGACACGGTTTACGCGTAACCCGAATTCATCGGGTGTTGCGATTCGATCAGTCGCACTGGTTGCGCGACTACATCCGATTGAACACCAATTTGAGGACGCGAGCTACTAGCGAATTCCAAAAGACGCTATTTAAATTAATGAACAATGCGGTGTACGGGAAAACAATGGAGAATGTGCGGAATCGCGTAGATGTGCGACTGGTGATGCGGTGGGACGGTCGTTACGGCGCGGAAGCGCTGATCGCAAAACCGAACTTTCACAGCCGCACGATCTTCTCCGAGCAGTTGGTGGCCATCGAAATGCGCAAACTGAAAGTTAAGTTCGACAAACCGATATACGTGGGAATGAGTGTACTGGACGTATCGAAAGAATGCCTGTACGAGTTTCATTATGCGTATATGCGTGCGGAGTTCGGTGATAAGTGTAAGGTCCTGTACACCAATACCGACAGTTTAATGTATAGCGTGGAATGCGAGGATGCGTATGAAACGATGAAGCGTGACGTCGCCCGATTCGACACGAGTGATTACGCGGTGGACAATCCGTACGGTATGCCCCGCGAAAACAAAAAGGTGCCGGGACTCATGAAAGATGAGAACAACGGCGCCTTGATGACCGTGTTCGTCGGATTGAGGTCTAAGATGTATGCAACTAGAACGTTTAACGCGGCAGTGGGGTCTACGAGTGAGACTAAAAAAGTGAAGGGTGTGCGGAGACACGTGGTCGCGAATCATGTACAATTCGACGATTACATTCGTTGTCTCCGCGATCTCACCGAGAAATCGATTCGGCAGAACAATATACGCTCCAAAGAGCACCATGTGTATACCGTGAGTCAAGAGAAGAACGCTCTCAGTCCGTTCGACGACAAGCGGTGTATTTTAGCCGATCGAGTCGACACCCTTCCGTGGGGTCATTATCGAATCCCCGAGCTCAAGACACACGAACGTCTCCAGCTTGACCCCGACGAGTCCCTCGAGAATTCCATTGTTTAGTATGTTTGCATGCATATATGTATATACGTTTCTTTCTTTGGTTATTTATTTATGAATATATGTATAGCGTAGAATAGTCAAAAATTGTATATAGCGTGGAATAGCTAAAATTGTATTTTATACGCGTTGGTATATATGTATATATGTATATTTTTTTCATACTTTATTAAGATTAATTGTACGCATATACGAGAAGGCGAAGGAGAATGTGAAAAATTGAATAAACGAACACTGTATATATATATATATATATATATATATATATATATATATATATATATATTTATATGTATGTGTGTATTTATTTTTCATTCATTTATTTTAGTAACATCGAGTGCGTTTGTGATCGGGAATCATAGAATATCCTTGTTGCTTATCCACGAGTTCCGCGACGAATCGAATCCGAGCCACTTAACGTACACCTGGTTTCCTTTGCGACGAATAATCTTCTCGACCAGATAGACGTCTGGATTCGCGACCGAATGTAGTTCGTACTCGTAGAATCCACCCGAGATCGGTTCTCCCGCGGAATCGCGCAGAATGTACGTCACCGGGCACGTTCGTTGTACGGTTATGATTTCAAACACCTCGATCGACCAGTTCGGAGTGTACCCCCTCTCGAAGAGGGTCTTGAACTTGCTCACGCGTACCTTGTCACCGACTTTGAATTTCGCGCGTCGTCCAATGCCTTCCGATGCGGAGGGTGAGAGGGGTTCATTCGCGGCGAACGACAAACGCGTCGCGGGGGTCACGTCAACGGGTCGGGCGTTGATCGTTCGGTGCTTGCAATGATTGTAGGTGCGTACGAGCGCAGGTAACAGGTCAACCCAACGGTAGGACGCGTTCAAGGAGAATTTTTTCCACATGAGGTTTTTCAGCGTGCGATTGAAACGTTCGACGATCGACGCTTTCATCACGCTGTACGTGGAGTAGTGGTTGATCCCGCGAGTCTTCGCACATCGTTGAAACTCCGCGTTGTAAAACTCCTTACCCATGTCGGTTTGTAAATTTCGCGGACATCTATCGCTCTGCTGCAACACGATCGTGAACGCCGCGGTCACGTCGCGTCCACTTTTTGTTTTCACGGGTATGGCCCACGCGTACTTGCTGAACGCATCGATGATCGTTAGTATGTAGTGATATCCTCAATTTTGCTTCGCGTACGGACGCATCTCCACCAAATCGGCCTGCCACAAATCATCGTAGCCGCGAATCACGACGCTACGCCGTAGAAAATTTCGTCTCGCGGGAGCGTGTAATTCGTTCACTAATTGTACTCGCTCCTTACTCATGCTTCGCGGGTGGGTGGGGGATGATCGCGACGTTCCAAGGATGTTAGAAGTAGTATGAGTTCCTCGAGTGCTCGCAAAACGCAATGGATACACGTTTTTCGCGATCGTTCGTTATTATTAGACGTTTCGGAGCCGTAGCCGCTATTGAGGCAGTCATTGATCATCGTCGTCGTCGTAAACCCTCATTCGCTTTTCGCGATTCCTTTCGTTTGTACAGATCCCTCGTCGTTATCGACGTCGTCAACTCTTCGAGTCTGTCTTTCAAGTGATCCAAGCGTCGTTCCATCGCGTTATTTAAATCATCCTCTAGTCGAGACAATTGCGCGTTAACGATATCCGTCATCGTTCGTTGTACTCGCGTCTCGAGTTGAGATCGTTGATACTCGGCGTCCAGTCGCGCGCTCGCGATAGCCGTTTCGATGTTTTGGGTAAAGCGTTCGTCCACCGAGGACAATAATCTCGTCATTGCCATTCTCGCTTCGTCGTTGTCGTTGTTGTTATTGTTGTTGTTGCGTAACGCGCTGCCAAACTTGTTCACCGACATAACGATGCGTGTGCGCGAACACTACTGACGCGACCATCACCGAATCGTTCAATTTAAGATATGTTTGGCCTCGCGAAGTTCCTCCACGATGGATGCGATTTCGTTATCGTGACCCGTGTGACCTGCCGCGCGAGATGCTACGAGCAATCTCAGTCTATCGATCAATTCGTTCGGATCGTCCCAGTACACGTAATCGATCGCGTTATCGGTAACCGTCATCGATTCGTCGATTGGTAATCCTTGTCCTCGTCGCGTGACCGCGTCGCCCGCACCCCCATTCATACCCATGCCCCTAACGCGTCTGATACCCGACGTCCGCACCCCACCGATTATCGCGGATATGATTTTCTTATACTTATACCCCTTGTTACCCAGCGTGCGCTTGCTCGGCGAATGGTTTCGCTTATGCGCGTTCGTTGATAGTAAGATACGTCGGTACGAGTGAATATCCGCGTCCGTGTACGTGCTAACGCTGGGTATTCGCATGAACAGCAGTTCGTACAAACCCCGAGTTCCCGCGTATCGCGTTCCGTTGACGCGAATGTCGTCACCGTCTTCGTCGATTGCGAGTACGGAATCGCCGATCATTAGGTCTTCGTCGGACCCCAAGTATACGCCGTACACGTTGTCGATTCGTTTCTTAGTATCGGTGAAGAACAGTCGCAGGTATTCTCGCGACAAGGGTCCTTTGGCGTTCCGTACATACACTTCGATATCGTCGACGGGGTTGCGCAGCGAATCCAAATCATGAACCTTTGCTGACGACTCATCATCCTGAATTTTTTCATCGTCTTTGTCATCGACATCATCAACAACATCATCGTCAACATCGTTGTTATCGTCGTCGTCGTCGTCGTTGTCGTCGGTGTTGTTGTCGTTGTCATTGTTGTTGTCATTATCGTTGTCGGCGTCGTCGTTATCGTCGCTGACATCATCGTCGTCGTCGTCATAGTCGTTAGAATCTGGAAGGTTATTTTGACTTTCCTTGGTTAACAACGGAGTAACGGGTCGAAGTCTCTTCGATGATTGTTGTTGTTGTTGTTGTTGATCGTATTCATGTTTCCTCTTCACTGGTCGCGATCGTGGCGTTGAGCGCATTTTCAACGCGGACGAGTTTTCGATCAATCGTTTCAGCGGTTCGACGATGGGACACGTACTCACCTCCACAGCCGCTTCCGTAGCCATTTTACCAATTTTCAAGGCCAAGCACTTTTTACGTATAACGTCGCTGACTTTGGCGATTTCCACCTTTGCGTCCGCGCTCCGACGTTTCGTTCCTTTTTGATGTTTCGATCCTTTTTGATGTTTCGTCCCTTTTTGTCGATAACGTCGGCGATGTTTTTGCGAATGCTTCGCGTCGTCGTTACTCGAGGTTATAGCAGTCGTCGTCGTCGTTGTCGTCGGCGGTTCGTTGGCCATTTCGTGTTGCTCGATGAATGACTCGCGGTTTACTGATGTCAACGAGCTACGACAAACTCGTTAAATCCTCTTCGATATCGACCTTCGTACATGGAACTATCCTTATCGATCACCACGAAATCGTATCGTCGACGCCAACATCTCGCGCACAAGTCGTTGAACGACTCAAACGTCATGTCTGTGTTCACGTGATCGTTGTACACGTGACGCAAGTTCGTACCATCTTGTTTGAACAGCATGAGAAAATTCGAGTTATCCCTGATCAAATGTTTCGGTATTCTAGCGTACGATTGACATAAATAAAAGCAATCCACGTTCGCGTGGCGGCCCATGGAGAAGTATTCGCGTATCGCGTTCTGTTCGTCGCACGCCACGTCATCGAACACGAAGATCGAATCGGGTCGAGCGTCTCTCGGTGGAACGATTTCAGCGTTGTCCGAGTAGGGAAAGTATTCGATTCCGTCGACGAGCGATAACACCTGTTCGAGATATCGATACTTTGGCTGATGCAATGATTTCGAGTATACGTACACGTTCTCGAAACGCAAACCGTTCGGACTCTATAGCATACTTAGAAGTACGTTCGTTTTTCCGCACCCGGACGGACCGCAAACCACGCCTCGTACGCTGTGCGGTAATAACGGGCCGTGTCTGTTCGATCGACTCGGATCCCTATCATCCTCGAGCATTCTGTTCGCGGTCACGCGAATAACGTCCGACTGTTTCGCGAATCGCATATTATATAATCGACTATTTATATTCGTGGCGCGCGTCGCGCAGGTCACTATCACAGTGATCGGTGACGCGCGCGTACGCGTTTATTATTGTAGTAGCTATCGTGACTATTCTAACGTATATGGTTGCACCAACGACCGCAACGTCAGGGACTAGGAAAGAATCAGAGGAGGAAGAAGAATAATCAGAAGAAGAAGACTGGATCGGGTCTCGTTAACGGCATCATAAACCGTCTGCCGTTCGAACTACACGTTCCGGGTTATCAGTTCTGCGGACCGGGAACGCGTTTGCTAAAGCGATTGGCTCGTGGCGACGAAGGTGTGAATCCTCTGGACGCAGCGTGCCGCGATCACGATATCGCGTACTCTAGTCGAAAGGATTTAGAGGGGCGACACGAGGCGGATCGTGCGTTAGCCGAACGAGCGCGAGAACGAGTATTCGCGAACGACGCGACCTTTCGCGAAAAAGCCGTAGCGACTGGAGTGTGGGCAACGATGAAGGCTGAGACTAAACTCGGCATGGGTATGAGAAGGACGAAACGTAAACAGAGAAAGTTTGGAAAGAAACATCCTCAACGGCGACGACGACATCGTAATCTACGAGTGGCGAAACGCGGTGGCTTTCTTCAATTTCTTCCGTTCGTGCTGCCTGCTTTATCAGCTATCGGGGCATTGGCCGGTGGAGCGGCTGGTATAACCAAAGCGGTAAACGATTCGAAGGCCTCTCGAAAACAGCTGGAAGAGACTTTGCGTCATAATCGGGCGATGGAGGGGCGAGGGATGCATCTGACACCGTACAAGCGAGGCGCGGGCTTGAACCCGAGACGCCAACGACGACTACGAACAAAGAAAAAAAAAAACGCCGATCGCATAGGCGCGTGGCGACGGTGGCGACGATAACGCAACAACCTATGACGAACCTGCAATTAGAACGCGAATGCGCCAGCATCCCGTTCTTTCGAGGGGTGTTTATGCGCGACACGCTTCCCACGCGCGTACGAAGCAACGAATGCGGTATCGCGAATCTGGATGAGAATCGAGGCACCGGTACGCACTGGGTCGCGTACGCCAAACGCGGACCGCGAGTACAGTACTTTGATAGTTTTGGGAATCTGCGACCTCCCGCGGAAATGATCTACTATTTCGGACGCGGTACAACCATCACGTACAATCACAATCGTTTTCAACGTTTCGACGAGATGAATTGCGGTCGCTTGTGCATGCAATTTTTACAGCAAAAGTCTTTGGAATTATGGCCTATATACTAATATTACTATCGGTGTGCGCGTGTGTTTGTATGTACTAAGATTATGTTACAATGTATCCATGCGTAATGGCGATTCACACCTTCTATAATAAAGACTCATAATATCGATAAATTGCCGAGTATTCGTACGCGCGCGTCACTTCCCCTCTCTCCGTCACGCGAGTGTAATCTATGATATGTCGTTCACGCTCACGTTAACGGGACGCAGCAGCGTGCTCACGGTAAACTATTTTGCGCTGATAGATTTGAGTGATGGTCAATACGAATTAGGACTCGCGGACTTGGAGACGTTTCACACTATACCGAACATCGACTCGAGCAACGATAAATTTTATTTCGTCGTGAACTATGACACCGAAAACAACTCCATCGTCGACGCCGCTAATGAATGCATTACGATTCCCCACGGCTCCTACGAATTAGACGCTATCGCAGAGTATCTGAAGCAACTAATACTCGATCGATATCCTCGAAGACGCGGTAACAGCGAGAACGACGATGACGACAAGTACCCTCTAATGCTACGAGCAAACAACAACACCATGAAAAGCGAGCTATATTGTTCGTTCTTTGTAGACTTTACGAAACCGAACAATGTGGGCTCGTTGCTAGGATTTTCCCCGAATCGCGTCTTATTACCGAGAATCTGGCACGAGTCCAACGGACCCGTAAATATTATAAACGTTAACGTGATTAGAGTAACGTGCAACGTCACTACCGGCGCGTACAGCAACGATAAACAGGTTCACACGATCCACGAATTTTCGCCTCGCGTGCCGCCAGGATATAAGATATCGGAAACTCCGCGACACGTCATTTACCTGCCGATCGTCGCACGAGCAATACACGATCTAACGTTGTGCATCGTCGATCAACACGATCGTCCTATAGATTTCCGTGGAGAAGAAATAACGATTCGTTTACACGTTCAACGACGTCCGCGCGATAGGTAGCGTGACCGTACGTGTATGCGCACGTGTGTAGTATGTTAGTGTTAGATCACACGTACGAATCATCAATCGCCGCTGATACTCATACCGTCTCTGTCTCGCGTCACCTACGAGACCCTTTATCTACAGGCGAAAGTGTAAGAAGAATAAAGACGGGAGGAGCCATAAGAAGAGGACCGCTAAGAAGCATAAGAAAGCCGTTGACTCGTCGAAACGCGCGTTTCCTGCGATCGCTAGGTTTCATCGTCGCTTATTAGACACGCAACCACGATGTCGATTATTTTGGACGTGGCGAATACGCCAACCTTCGACAATCGCATCACGAAGATCGAATTACACACGTATAATCCGTACGCCAACACAACGTTCGACAATAGCGACGAGATAAGACTTCCCATACAGCAGCAAGATCTGTACACGCTTCCGTGCGAATGTTTCCTCTACATCGAAGGTCGTGGTACGTTGACAGCGCAAGACGCGAAAGGCCCGCCAACGTCCGCGACCGCTGTTCTCGACAATAATTGCGTCGCGTTCATGTTCGATGAGATTCGATACGAATTGAACGGTGTCGAGATCGATCGTTGTCGAAATCCAGGAATCACTACCACCTTGAAAAATTTCGTTTCATTGTCCGCCGAGAGAAGCAAAGCGCTTGCGAATGCCGGTTGGAATTATGACATCGATTACGATAAGGATACTTTTCATTCGGGCGCTTTCAATTTCTGCGTACCCCTGAACGTGTTATTAGGATTCTGCGAGGATTTCAAACGCATCGTGATGAACGCGCGACACGAGCTAATTCTTATACGGGCGCGAGACGATTCGAACGCGATGCACTGCACCTCCGCCACTGCGATCCCGAAACTGGAGATACGCAAGGTGCAGTGGCGTATGCCCCACGTCGTTTTGGATGAAGTGAATAAACTATCGATGCTGCGGATCTTGGAAAGCGAACGACCGATCGCGATGAGTTTCCGATCGTGGAGCGTGCACGAGTATCCGTTACTGCAAGCAACAACGAAACACACGTGGACCGTGAAAACTACGTCGCAAATCGAGAAACCTCGATACGTGTTATTCGGCATGCAAACGGATCGAAAGAATCGTCCAAATAAACCCGCGTGGATATTCGACCCGAATAATCTCACAAACGTTCGACTCTACCTAAATTCCGAGACGTATCCGTACGATGACATGCAAATAGATTTTCCCAAATATAAATTCGCGATCATGTACAATATGTATGCGAATTTCATCCGATCGTACTACGGTCACGGAGAACCGTTGCTGAGCGCGAACGAATTCCTTAAATACGCGCCTATCGTGGTCATAGATTGTTCTAGCCAAAACGAATCGTTGAAGAGCGCTACCGTGGACGTGCGAATAGATTTCGAATGCAAAGAAAATATCCCCGCTAATACTTCAGCCGTCTGTTTGTTCATACACGATCGTATAGTCGAATACGGCCCTTTAACCAACATGGTACGCAAACTAATACAGGGTGTCCCAAAAATGCTGCGGGTCCTTAAAGGGGGTGATTCGGGGGGTGATAGCAAACAACTTTTTCCTTTGCGAAAATGTTCTCCGAGGTTTCGTTAACGAGATATTAACAAAAAGCACCGACCAATCAGAGCCCGAGATTGGCGGCCGAGTTCCCGCGCTAGCGTGGCCGCGCGCCGCGCTGCGACTGCGAACAAGCAACTCGGCATGCATCGAAGGAAATTGCACAGAATGGCAAATGAAAAAGACGTAACAAATAAAATCGAACATGTTGTCATGGTTTGTTCGTCATTTAAAGTGAATAATGAATAAAGGATAAATGGATGAAAATCGCGTGCAACCTAAAAAGACGAATACGCAGTTTTTTTTTAGAAGATTCGAAAATAATAATTATTTAAAGTGGGAGGATAAGGAATACGTAAATTTTCTTGTGTTAATAACGTAGCCACGAAAAGGTAATGTAACAGGAAATTAACGAAAAATAATAGTAGTTCGTTATTGTGATAAAAATCCGTAATTCAATAACGGCCAGCACTGTTGGTGATAACGAATAAGTCTGTTTAAAAAGCCCGAATAAATATTTTCGTACGGGAATTTTGAGAATTATCGCCGGAAATAAGCCATCGTTTGCGTTAAATTTAAAAATGAATGATCACCAATAAAGTAACTAAAACTCACCCTTGTTGGAAATTCACCTGCAGCTTGAAAATCTGTGTCACAGGGTCACTGAACCGATCCTGGTCATCGATGGACCAGCTCAGTGCACAGCTGGTCCCAGGTATACGACACTACCGAAAGTTAAGGGTCGCAATGTCAGGTGCGTCCAGGTCGACGTACCGAATATTCACTTCACTGCACGGCTACTAACACTGATCACTTAATTTATTTTTCATGGAACGCGTTCTTCCTACGTTATAAAAATTGGTGGAAATGAATTTTTACTTGGCGTTCGGAGCCGTGGGTATTTCCGCGCAAATTCTCACGCTGCAGCACTTGCGTCCTCGTTGTTCGGGGGGTGCAACCAGAACATCGCGTAATACTCTTGAGCAGAGAACATTTCTGCGACGTGATTGCTTGCTGACTGACAAGATTTTTACGAAGCGACTTCTTCTACCCTCAAATAGTTTCTCTCGTTCCATTATGAGTTGACCCCCCACCAGACCAAGAGGCTTCAGGTAGAAAGAAGCCAGCACATTTTCGAAACACACGTGCTTCGCAGAAGTGCAACGAACGGACTATCGTGCACTTTTACAAAACTCCGCGTTCCGTCCTTTTACTGCTAATGTACCCATTGCTTCGAGGTAGGCAGCAGACACCACGTGCATCCCTCCCAAACGGCCACTGTCCTAAAGAGGTCCTCTTCACAGCAGTATCTCCTCCCCAAGGCTTCACTCGCACGGAATTCGTCGACGCAGAGCATTTCGCTAGGGTCGCGGTTTATAACCGTACTGTCCCACTAGTCGACGGTAGACAACGGTTTCCTACAGTTTTGGGTAATTTATGGCTTAGTTGGTTCCGCCTCGTAGCAGACGTGAACTCAAAGTATCGGAAAATGGAAACTGGAAACAGGATTTTTTTCTTTATAGCTACTCGAAGACTTTCTGTTTCTCTTCTCTTCCGTCCCTTTCGAACCGAAACACGTGGTGTCTGCTGCCTACCTCGAAGTAATGAGTACATTGGCAGTAAAAGGACGGAACGCGGACTTTTGTAAAAGTGCACGATAGTCCGTTCGTTGTACTTCTGCGAAGCACGTGTGTTTCGAAAATATGCTGGCTTCTTTTTACCTGAAGCCTCTTGGCCTGGTGGAGGTCAACTCATAATGGCACGAGAGAAACTATTTGAGGGTAGAAGAAGTCGCTTGGAAAAAATCTTGTCAGTCAGCAAGCAATCACGTCGCAGAAATGTTCTCTGCTTAAGAGTATTACGCGATGTTCTGTTTGCACCCCTCGAACAACGAGGACGCAAGTGCTGCAGCGTGAGAATTTGCGCGGAAATACCCACGGCTCCGAACGCCAAGTAAAAATTCATTTCCACCAATTTTTATAACGTAGGAACAACACGTTCCATGAAAAATAAATTAAGTGATCAGTGTTAGTCGCCGTGCAGTGAAGTGAATATTCGGTACATTAACCCGGACGCACTTGACGTTGCGACCTTTAACTTTGGATGGCGTCGTGTACCTGAGATCAGCTGTGCATTCGGCGCGTCTGCCGATGACCAGGATCGGTTCAGTGACCTAGTGACACAGATTTTCAAGCTGCAGGTGAATTTCCGAAAGGGTGAGTTTTAGGTACATTATTGGCGACTATTATTTTTTAAATTTAACGCAGGTTATAGCTAATTTCCGGTTCTAATTCTCCAAATTTCCGTACGTAAATTTTTTTCGCAGTTTTTAAACGGAGTTATTCATTATCCACAACAGTGTTGGACGTTATGGAACTATGGATTTTTATCACAATAACGAACTACGATCACTTCTCGCTCGTTCCCTGTTGCATTACCTTTTCGTTTGTACGTTATTAAAAAAGAAAATTTACGTGTTCCTTATCCTCTCACTCCAAGTAATTATTATTTTCGATTCTTCTAAAAAAAAACTTTGTATTTGTCTTTTTACGTTACGCATGATTTTCATCCATTTATCCTTTATTCATTTTTCACTTTAAATGACAAACAAACCATGACAAAATGTTCGATTTTATTTGTTACGTCTTTTTCATTTGCCATTCTCTGCAATTTCCTTCGATGCATGCCGAGTTGCTTGTTCGTAGTCGCAGCGCGGCGCGCGGCCACGCTACCGCGGGAACTCGGCCTCCAATCTCGGGCTCTGATTGGTCGGTGCCTTTTGTTAATATCTCGTTAACGAAACCTCGGAGAACATTTTCGCAAAGGAAAAAGTTGTTTCCAATCACCCCCTGAATCACCCCCTTCAAGGACCCGCAGCATTTTTGGGACACCCTGTATAGCGTGCGTATGAGATCTATTACTACTACTACTACTGCTACTGCTACTACTACTGCGGATACTGCTACTGTTTTAAAACGTCGATGTCGAAGACCTCAGTCACTGTTCCGACACCGTCGCCGACGGTGCTACCTAAACGAATAATAATGTTCGCTATTGTAGATCTGCAAGGTTGCAATATCGAACGCGAGTTCGTCGTCAAAGAGATCGCTATTCGCGCAAACATCAACAACGATAAAACACCGACGATCAGCCATTGGATCTTCGAACCGCCATACTTCTGGGAACATCTGAATTCGCGGGAGCAACATCAAGCATCCTGGCTCGCGAAGCATCATCACGGGCTTCGCTGGTCTGACGGCTACGTTCCATACTCTAAACTTCCGGGACTTCTCGCCAGTGTACTCGCGAACATTGACTTCGTGATCGTGAAAGGTGCGGAAAAGAAAACCTGGATGCTGCAACTACTACCTGACATAATCGTTGAGGATGTATGCAATTTGTACGAACTGACGGGGCGAAAAATCAAGAACAACAACAACAACAACACCAACAACAACGCTCGAACTGTCGAAGACGACGGCGGCTATGATGTTGACGATGATTATTGCGGGATCATGCCGGACACCGTGGACCCTGACGTTCCTAACCTGAGGTCTATGTCTTCAACGAATGCCTTTCGATGCGCATTTCACAAGAATTGCGGTGTTTGCGCGTTGGAGAATGTCGGGAAAATATGGAATTATATACGCAGCATTACCTAATGTAAGTCCTACACACGCATTGCATCTACTTTACGCGTCATATGCAGAAAACGAACATGTAAGAATTATTTTTTTGTTTTCTATAGCGATGAACACAACGACGACGGTGATGAGTGAAATGACAGCGACGGCTGCTTCCTTTACCCGCGAGCAAGAATATCCCTCCCATACGAACGTTATTTCCCGCAAATACTGATATTATAATTTGAAGTACGCATGGATGGATGGATGTACATGAATAAACACACACTGTTTTGAATAAAAATTATATTTATTTAAAAATATATTTCATATTTAAAAATATTTAAAAATATTTAAAAAAAAATTTCCTTGACGTCACGTCCTGCAACACACAGAGAAAACACCAAATTATTATATGAAACGTGAAACACCAAACAAATAAAATTCACTCGTACTCACTCTCTGAATAATCTTTCGAGATACCAAAAGTCTCCTTCAAATGATAAAAATTCAATTTGCAACGTGTCCTCACGCCACGTGCGTCGGGCTGATTGTATCTTCAGTCTCAATTCTTCTGGTATCCGCCCGTCCTCCTGTGTCGGGTATTGGCGACGCTGAAACAAACACACGACTCGATTAAAAATCATTGAATGGTGTACGCGGATCATTTGTGCGAAACATCACTTACCAACAACTGGATTATGGCGTCGCGATCCCCGTCGCGTGCATGGGCCTCGATGTCAGCCCGACGGTGAAACAAACGCGCGACTCGATTAAAACATCGTCGATTGGTGTCCGCGTATCAGAATAATTTTTTTTCAGAAACGTCACTTACGAGGCGCCCGACAGTCCCCAAATATTCATGGCTCCACTCAGCCATTTGATTTTCACGTTCTTGCTGTAACAAACATGTGATTCGATTAAAACACTGTTGAATGGTATATGCACATCAATTTTTTTTTTTTGCGAAACATCACTTACGAGAAAATGAATTATATCCCGCCGCTCCACGCGCCATGCTCTCATCAAGTCATCGCGTTCGCGCTGAAACAAACGCATAACTTTGCTAGAAGACCGTCCAATTGAATGCACGCACTAATAATTCCATTTACACAAAAACTATACTCACAATTTTTTGGACGATCGCATCACGCTCGTCATGCCACGCACGTTCAATTTCCCCATGCCTTTGCTGTAACAAATGCGCAACTTCAATAGAATACCATCGAATGGAACACGCGCACAAATTTAATTTTCACGAAACTATACTTACGATGCATCGCTGCATTTGAAATGCATTCATTCCTTGCGCCGCGGCGTATAAACTGGCTTCAAACGCGTCCATGATTTTTTATAAAAAAATGTTTGTGATACTAGACTGTCCCGTGCGGTGGTGGTCGACACCCTTATATACGTTTCGTTTCCCTAGCCTAGAACGATGGCCCTACGCGTTGCAAGGGTAGGGATAGTTTTCAGGTAGGGTAGTCTTGAGGCATGGTGGGGATGGTTACGTCACAGTTTCTCTGCATCCTGCTCCTCCTGCTCCTGCTCCTCCTCCTCCTCCTCCTACTCCTCCTCCTTCTTCTTCTTCTTCTTCTTCCTCGATGATTTTATAATATGAAACTAATTATTCCAGCTTATAGTATACTTTTATGACTCGCACTTTTATGTTTTACATCGCAAATCGTCTCTGACTCTTCTGTGGTATGCATGTTCCTTGAATTTGTCATGCACACCATTTGAATTTGCCACGTATTCTCTAACCCTTGTGCGGTAAACACACGCGTCTTGACCATCGCCATCACTGATGCGATATACTTTCACACATTGACGTGTATGTGTACGTGAATCAGTATAAAGTGACGTCGGTCAGTCTTATAGGCATCAGTTCACCACGCACGCTCGAGTGCTAACAAGTATCGCCCGCGTCATTTTTTCGTCGATGAGAATCATACGTATTGTATACCAAAATGTACAAACGAAGCTTAAACGATTCATCCTGCACATCCGACAACGCTGGTGGCATTCCAAATAAACGCCAACAGACCAATATGAGGTATGTATACATACGTTACTATACACTTTACACATACTCCATTCACTTATTTCTTTCACTGTAAACGCCAACGAACGATGCATTAATTTCATGTACATGTTTCTTACAGTTCTGGATCCACAACGCCAAAAACGTTGAAAACACCAAAACCATCGATAGTACGGATCTTGGGGCGTGATTATCCACTAACCTCAACAGCTTATAAACGTCTAACTATTGGAATTCGCATTGGCATGGATTCGTGCCGCGTCGAGATCGCCATAGTCGACAACAAATGTAGCGAGGTGTGCTTTTCAATGTCGACGTGGAAGCTCCTACTGCAAAACGAGGCGGACATACTCCAACGATTACGCAGCAACGCAACATCGCCCCAAACCCACATCGTAATTGATCATTTGCGACTCGAATTCACGCGTATGCATGACGATCAACTTATTAAAATCACCGATAATCGCGTTAGCTTATACATGACGGAAGTTACGATACGAAAACTGTTCGCGTATGACCATTGCATCAATGATATGTTCACCTGGTTGACTGAAAATATGTACTCTGTAAGCAGTAAATATGCTGCATTCGTGGAAGTTCTACGTACCGCTTCCGTACCAACGAATTATGTGAAATTAATTTCCGAAAGTGAGACCTTTGAGCAGCATTCTTTGATTGATTGTGAATTGTTAGCGTTAGGATTACAATCCATGCTGCGTGATGTAAACCACGTACCACTATAGTACATGTATATATATATATATATATATATATATATATATATATATATATATATATATATATATATATATATATGTTTTAATAATAAATGTATGACTTTCACATCAATACATGTAACGCGTTATTTATAATATCCTTTCATACATATTCCTATCCATATATTAATTCTTAGAGGCGTGGTCTTAGCGAATGTCAATTGCGTTTCCGGATAGGTAATAGGGAGGGGTGGGTTCGGATACGTTCCCACGACGCTTGACCATGACACTGGATCTACTGTAAACCAGATGTCTGCGGGTCTATGTACGAATTCTTTTCGCCCTTACACGCTCCCACGACGCTTGACTTGCAGACCCTCGAGAAGGGTGCTTGAGACGTCGCCCTGTTCTCGATCGTGAAAATACTTGGAACTCTAGCCCGAATAATTATCGCTTAGCTGCTCGCGTGAAAAGAACGCCTAATTTATTGTTTCGGGGACATTGCGTTTTCTCGAGGGTACTTCTTAGAGGTCCTAGTCTTGGGAAAAGTCAATGCTCAGATATATAAACGCACCCTCTTTCTCAGAAATTATCATCGACTGCAATGTCGTGTTTATTCCAAGGGCTATCGCACCGATTGATTTACAATAATTATCGCTATATGTACATATCATTGCACGTGCGCTGCATCGGTCCCACGATTGAAACATAAACACACGGCACGAAGAGTGTGCACGTAGGCGCCCGAAACGTGTTCGATCCTGCTCAGATATAAACACACTGCATGTCGCGGTGCAATGTTTATTCCATAGATATAAACACACTGCATGTCGCGGTGCAATGTTTATTCCATAGATATAAACACACTGCATGTCGCGGTGCAATGTTTATTCCATAGATATAAACACACTGCATGTCGCGGTGCAATGTTTATTCCATGGGCTATCGCGATGATTTATTTATAATAATAATAATTATCGCTCTATGTTTATGCTGTATCGGTCCCACGATTCAAATATTTCCTTATCTTTTCTCCGAAATCATGGTCCACCCTCTTTCTCAGAAATCATCATCGAAGACGCGATTTGAATTTCCACGAATCGTTCGCGGTCGCGCCTGCGCACCGATCCCCGCACACGTACGGAGATTCCGCGGCGGCGACGCGTGCCCAAATATACCTTAGACATGCAACAGGTGACGTCAACACGAAACGTATGAAAACCTTGGAAAATTTACCATGGCGGGCCCAAATACCGACGCGGACCCAAAGTACCTTAAACGTACAATAGGTGGCGCCAACCCGAAATGTATGAAAAACCTGGAAAATTTACCAGGACGGGCCCAAATACCGACGCGGACCCAAAGTACCTTAAACGTCCAATAGGTGGCGCCAACACGAAATGTATGAAAAACCTGGAAAATTTACCAAGACGGGCCCAAATACCGACGCGGGCCCAAAGTACCTTAAACGTCCAGTAGGTGGCGCCAACACGAAATGCGCGCGACGCCATTTTGAAAATTTGAAAATCCTCCCCCTCCCCTGTGACGTCAACCCCTTCGCCCACGAACTCGACCTGCGCGCGCGACGCCATTTTGAAAATTTTGAAAATCCCCCTCCCCTGTGACGTCACCCCCCTCACCCACGAACTCGGTCGACGCCATCTTGAAACCCCCCTCCCCTGTGACGTCATCCCCCTCACCCACGAACTCAGTACCTCCCTCCCCGCCTCACCCCCTCGCCCATCTCGCGGAAGAGCGCGGTACCTCCCCCCGCCCCGCCTCACCCCCTCGCCTCCACTTGAGCCAGAACTCTCATAGCCTAACTACTTGATCGTATGGTTTTTGAGATTGAATCGAATGAAAAGAACGCTGACGATCGGACTCTCTCGCAAATTTACGTAGTTGACGCCAATTTTGTCAACTACCTAAATTTACGATTACAAAAAATTATTTGTAATCTATTACACAATTACATTTTGAAATTACGTGAAATTTGCATCTGTACCCCAGACGTCCGTTCGTTTGGAAAACTCTGCAGGGATCGCCCGCGTGCCGAAGTCACGGGCCCAGTCGGGTTTTCCACACCCCTCGACCCTTGAAACACTTTAGGATCGGCAAAGGCGTCCTTGCATCGGGGTCATAGCAAAGCTGCCGTTCCAATGCGCGACCGGCGACAACGGCTGGCGGCGGTCACACTAGTGCAAGGGAGAAGTATGCATCTGTTTCTCCCTTGTACTAGTGGGACCGTCGCCGGCCGCACATTGGAACGGCCGCTTGCATTCATCGCCATAGCCGTTCCACCGTAAATAAACACTAAACAGACCCACCATGCAACGACCAGCCTTCTCCGCACAGCGTCGAATTGCCTTACACAAGGCAAGATATCGATAATTAAAGAAGTTATGAAACTTTGGGCATACGTATTAATACATACCTATACAGGGTATTACTTTACTGATAATCAAGGATATTCTAGGGGGTGATTCTACAGGCGAAAATAAGACAAAAATTAAGAGTGGCGAAATAAAGAATAAGTTTAAGGTTAAAAAATCGTTTTTACAATAATGACAATTATAAAGAAAGATTTATTTAACGAATTTAGGCTAAAGGTCGCGATTTTATAAATCCGAAAAAATACTACCACATTCGGTGAAAAATTTTGTATAAAATAAGCCTATCTCTTGTTGATAATTTACATATTGAACGTCGTAGGAACTTAGGAAGCTGTTAAGGACAGCGGCGCGCCCCGTTTCAGGTAAAATACACTGCTGGTAAAAATTCAGGGAACACTATAATTTCCAGAATAATTTGATCATTTTCAAATGGCTGTTTTATCAAGATGAACCGCAAAAGACAAAATTTCAACATTTTGTGCCTAATTTGAACTTATGCACGGGCTTGGTATTTACATTAGTACATGACTAACACCAATCTCATATTTTCGCTTTTATAATTGGGTTGTCCTCTAATTGTCTTGTTACTTTCCGTGTCACCTTGTCCGCGCGGATTTAACTGCAGGTTAAAGGTTCCCCCAGGCTGTGGGACCCTTTAATCGTCTTTCGCCCCTACGGCTTAGGGCCTATGCGGATATACCTGTGCTATTACCAATAAAGTAATAAAACGTTTCGAACCGATCCTAGCAAAGTTAAATGACTTGCCAGGATTATTTCTTAAGGACCTCCGCTGAATTGTACGTGTCTTGTATTTTTTTCGCCGAAGCTATTAAGCACGACCTTTCGTTGGAAAAAGAATTTCAACCAACGTGACGCGTACTTTCGTTGTAATATTTCTGTCAATTCCCTTCTCCCAATACTCGAAATGCGTTTCTTTTAACAGGCTACAGATTTTACGGTCTCGCTGGTAGCAAGATGCATTCAAGATACAGTGTGTACCACAAGAGCGTGGACGCGATATCTCTGTGTAAATAATTATTTTTGGTAAAATTTTTTATATAAGTCGATAGTACATATAAAAAGCTAATACGCACTTAACTGGTAGTGTGCCCAATCTCTACCATTTGGGATTATTGCTTGACAGCGTCTGGGTATACTTTCGACCAACTTTTTTTTTAATTTTGAAATGCACTTTCCTCGGAGTTTGTACTTCATAATAGACCCAATATTTTCTATTGGATTAACATCAGGGGATTGAGATGGTCAATCCAACACGTTGATACCGTTACTCGTTTTCCATTCTGTGCAAAGGCGGTTTCGGTGATTCGGATCATTATCGTCTTGAAAAGTGTCCATGGCCCCCTTGTTCCATCAAACCAACGTTTTGCTGATGTTAGGAGACCCCTTTTATATATAATATGATCATTTTTGGGCATTTAAATTATCCGTAAAGACGCATAATGTCCCGAAACCCCGAACGTTAAAAAAAAAACCAAACATGGACTTTCATTGGATGTTTAATACTCCTTTGGATAATTTGATTTCCACGGGCAGATCAGGCTCGTTTGATAGCACTCCAATCCCAAAACTATGCCTCGTCGCTGAAAACAACATTGTCTCACGTTTTCGTGTACCTACATCCGTCGTTTTTTGACATGTTTTGTTGAAAACAACGGCTTTGAGATTGTACTCCGCCATGCAACATTATTTTCCTTCCAGCAACGTTTAATTGGACACACTACCAGTTAAGTGCGTATTAGCTGTTTAGATGTACTATCGATTTATATAAAAAATTTTACCAAAAATAATTATTTACACACAGATATCGCGTCCACGCTCTTGTGGTACACACTGTACCTCGCGGAGGTACAAAGGATCGAAACGGGAAGTCCGCTGACTGCGCGTGGAAAATTGCATTCCTGCGGTTCATCTTCATAAAACATGAAAATTCTTTAAACTGTAGCGGCCAACGGCACGTAGGGATGCCACCTTTTTTACACAAAAATAACGTACATTTGCTTTCGTGACGTATACAAAAAAGTACGCTCAACAAATTAAAAGTACATTTTAATCTTATTAGTTTTTATTTCTTTCAAACATATTTTCTATTGTTTTTAGCATTACAAAGTAAATTTTTATTATTTTAAAATGTCTCAATGGCATCATTGCACTCAATATTCATATTGAATATTGCGACTAGCCTCGTCACGCGCTTCGAGTGTGGAAGCTCTTCCGCTACGTTGCCAAACTTTCACTAAGTGTGTCTCCAAATGAGTGGAGATACGCTTTCGAGTGTATACAGTGTATATGTACATACTTAGGTCTATGTGACATCATGTTATCTCTACGCGAAGAGATCGTGTCAACCCTGTCGCCCCTGCCTTCGGCCAACCCTGCGTGCGATGGCTCGTTTAGTCGAAGTAAACTCTGAAAGAACAAGCATCTCTGATTTTGAACTTTCGAGTTACTTTCTTTTTTACATTATATTATACTTATTTTTTATCCTTTTTATACTTCGTATTAGTGTTTTGTTATATATATATTTGAAAATTGTGTTATCACGGCACGAACCACGTTTAAATTCTGGACGTGCATTGTCCACAATTGCCAATTACATTGTCTCGCAGAAAATATAAATAAGTTGCGTTTTAACATCTGGTAAGTACCACTGCTGATAGATCATCTCAAGTATATAGTTGGATATAGTACGGTATGATCCAACCAACGCAATCAACTTTAATTTTGAGGAGTTAGGCGGGAGGAGGAAAGAACCTCTAATATAAAATTTGAGCTGCGGATATTTGTTAGTTTCTGAGATATTAATAAAAAACTTTCGGCATAAGACATTGAAATCTATATACAGTGACTTTTGAAAATGTTCTGACACTTTTTAAAACGAGTCTCGGGATCTCGAGCAATACGATAGTATCGAGAGCCGCCCGATCCTGCTAGAAACTTTTCCGAACCGTCCGGAGGGCCGGGAATCCGAGTCTCGGAACAATCCGCACATCCGTAATGGAAAGTCGAATGCGTTGTCTCTGAATAAGTAAACAGCAATAATGTATGAGTTCGTACGCAAAACCTAACGGAAAACTAAATCCGACAGATTTTGGAAATGATCAACAGTACGCAAAACCTAACGGAAAACTAAATCCGACAGATTTTGGAAATGATCAACACGTTTTGATTAACATACATTTATTTATACACTTGGCTTGCGTCCAGTTTATGTTACCGTATCCCTATACCTATCGTCGACTGCGAAACAATCGACGGCGACGAAAAGATTTAGTAACGTCTGTATAGGTAAATTTCAATGTATTTTGCGTAGGTTTTTTATTAATTTCTCAGAAAGTAACAAATACCCGCAACTGAAATTTGATATTAGGCCTTCTCTCCCCCTTAAGCCCAAATCCTAAAAATTTCAGTTCATTCCGTTGGTTGGGTCATACCGTAGTGCAGCCATATGCTGTTTAACAAATTGTTATAACTAACTTCTCATTTGTATATGAAATATGTTCAGGTTATTATGGCGGATAACAAACGTATTAGGAAAGACTATAGCCTATGTTCTGCTAGACATCAAAGGAGGAGAATTCAGCAATATTTGAAGGATAATGAAAGCCAAATAAATCAATCTGATGCGGAATTGGCAATTGATGAGCTTCCTACCTCTTCACAGTACTTAGAATATAAAAATTCTGAACTAAATAGTTCGCAGGAAGTGTACGAGTCTTGCGATGAAGTACCGTGCACCGACAATGACCATTTGAGGAATATTCACAACAATGATATTTGTGAAAGTGATGAAGAAGAAGACACTAATTCATTATTTGATGATAATAATGAATACTATCATTGCATACTGGATTATGACACATCCGATGATGAATTAGCGAATGATATTGTTGATTGCAATGAACCGGAGAGCCCTGCGACATTAAGACTGGAATTATCCAACTGGGCATTACGAAATAATATTACTCATAAAGCCATCAACGAACTGTTGAGAATTTTTTTATCATACGTGCCCAAATGCTTACTACCGAAAGATGCCAGGACATTGTTACACACTCCCCGTACAAGTAATTGTACCAAAATACAAGGGGGAGATTACTTACATCTTGGTGTAGAACAGATGCTAAAATGTTATGCTCAAATGTACGTTGAGGCAAATATTAGCGTACAATATATAGATCTGTCTTTAAATATTGATGGCTTGCCGTTGTCAAGGTCCTCCTCCAACAGTTTCTGGCCCATATTAGTATCGGATACAATTTTCAAACGAATACAGATTGTTGGAATCTATTATGGGTATAAGAAACCAGAGTCATCCAACGAGCTGTTGGACAAATTCATTGATGAAATAACATATTTCATAAACAATGGGTTTATTTATGATAATAATAAATTTTCTATTAGGTTAACAAAAATTATCTGTGATGCTCCAGCGAAATCGTTTGTATTATATACAAAAGGCCATACAGGCTTTTCGAGCTGCTCGAAATGTACAATTGTTGGGAAATCAGTTAACAGAACTACGTGTTTCCCTTATAGCGAAGTGCCTGATACAGCGAGAACAGACGAAGATTTTTTACGGCAAACCGACGAAGATTACCATAAAGGTACAAGTGGTTTGTTAAAAGTGCCAAATATTGGGTTAGTATCAAATGTGCCCCTAGACTATATGCACTTAATTTGTCTGGGAGTTATGAAGAAGCTCTTGCTATTGTGGATTAAGGGACCGTTAAACGTAAGGATTGGTGGACAAGCTAAGAACACGATATCGGAACATTTACTATTGGCTGGAATTTCTGTACCGCGTGAGTTTTCCCGAAAACCGAGAACTTTGACGGACATCAATTATTGGAAAGCTACGGAATTTCGGCAATTTCTACTGTACACAGGTCCTATTGTACTGAAGCGTGTACTATCGAAAAATATATACGAACATTTTTTAACACTGCACGTGGCTGTCAGTGTGTTAGTTAGCCCTATATTAATTAATAGTGAAGAGAATGTTAAATATGCTGAGGAATTATTAGAATATTTTGTTAAACATTTCGAGGTATTGTATGGGAAACAATATGTTTCTCACAATGTCCAAAACTTACTCCATTTGTGCAATGATGTTCGAAAATTTGGAGTGTTGGATAATTTTAGCGCATTTCCTTTTGAAAACTTTTTAGGTAGTTTGAAGAAATTAATAAGAAAATCGGATAAACCATTGCAGCAATTGGCAAGACGTTATGGAGAACTGCAGCGGGGATCGGTTCTAAAATCATTAGCAATACTGGGAAAATATATTTGTAAAGGTTCCCATCACAATGGACCATTATTGCCCATTTTCCCAAACAAAACTGTGACGCAATACAAAAAATTGGAAACTGATGGGTATTATATACATTGCGATGACAATAGGAATAATTGTTTCATGCTGAAGGATGGAACGATCATTCGCATTGTAAATATAGTGCAAATACGGACGGAACAGGTGTACAATGTAATAGGTCACAAACGGAAAGTAGCTGGCGATAATTTGTTTGAGAAACCCTGCCCATCTTCAGTTTTAAAAGTTTTTGTTGTTTCCGAAGGGACGCGATTATGTTATTGGCCGGTTTCACAAATACAGTGTAAAATGTGGACTATAAAAAGAAACGAAACCCAGGATTACGTTATGCCCTTGCGACATAAGCATGACTAAATTTGAAGAGAGGGGCTATTCTTTTCGTCGCACCACGCTGTAAAGTGCGATACCACTGATTCTGTCAGTGGTCACATGTGCCTGCAATGGCACTTGTACTCGCGGAACGTAGAATCACGCGAGTCGATCCACACAAGCATAAGTTTACCAAAAAAGTGACAAAGGAAATAATAGACTGTCTGAGTTAACTGTTATTTAACCATTTAAATCATTCATACTTACTATTTCGTACTTTGGTATATTGTAACCACCTCAAATAAGTTATCGATATAATACATAGCCGAAAAGGCATTATAATCGAAACTCGCGATAGGAAGAAACCAAGCCAAGAATCAACGAATGGCAACAGTGAGCAGGAGAACGAGCACGAAGGTGGTAGTGATCGACAGCCGTATAAAAAGGGACTGACTACCCGCGGAGCAAAATCATAATTAATTATTATCTTCATATTATATGAATATGCAGTTTGATTAATATTATAGTTAACAGTTAGCAACCGTTTTTGCACAATATTTTCTTAAAAGATTTATAAAGTGTAAAAATCATCGCAAGAAAAATAAAGGTGAATTTTTATTATTATATCAGTGAGTGAAGTGTTTCCACCCCATTACCCCATCCTCTAAATCTGAGCGTTCGTCTTTTGTTAAAATGAAATCAATTACGAAAATGTGCACTGATAGTTAACGGGTTGCGTTGATTGATGATACTACCTATGAGCAGAATGTTGCCCGCGGTTTTACCAGAAATTAGGCGTAAACCGTGATCGACGCGATTTGTTTAAATATTAATGAAATTCTAAATAAATATTTGCGATTGTGGAGAAATGGAGCTTGCCTTCCCCGATGGTGCCGCTGAAGAGCAGAACGTTGCCCGCGGTAGCGCCTGATACGGAGGGTGGAGATTGATTTATCGGTCATTTAATAAATATTATCTAGTGACGCGGTAGCGTCTCGACACCAAGTACATGAAAAACACCCTGTATATGCGATATCGCTACCGTGTACCTTTACTCGTCGCGGAGACACTCTAACCTAATTCTGACATTTATACATTAATATCTCATCTAAAGCGCAGTTGGAAAGCATTTTTATGTACTGGCAGCTCATTTTGATTTCACATCTTTTTTTAATTTTGTAATTATTATTATCTTCTATTTTTTGTGATAGAAAATAACAAGAGATAAATGCCGAGAAGTCATCGTGCGGGACGGGAAGTAGGGACGTAACAAGACATACAGTTATAAAGAATTTTTTTTTATTTTTTAATTAGTCATAAAATTTTGATACAGGTAGAAATTCCCTCCTCTGCCACTTCCACCTTGTGTCCACCCACCCCGGCCTCTTCCACCTTGTGTCCAGCCACCCCGGCCTCTTCCACCTTCTGTCCACCCACCCCGGCCTCTTCCACCTTCTATCCACCCACCCCGGCCTCTTCCACCTTGTGTCCACCCACCCCGGCCTCTTCCACCTTGTGTCCACCCACCCCGGCCTCTTCCACCTTGTGTCCAGCCACCCCGGCCTCTTCCACCTTTTGTCCACCCACCCCGGCCTCTTCCACCTTCTGTCCACCCCCTCCGGCCTCTTCTCCCGTCGTCCCATCCACTCCAGCCTCTTCTGCCTCTGTCGCCACCGCGCCAGGCACGTCCACTGCCGCTGCCTGTATCTTCTATGCGCCGATACGCTAGGCGCTTCATAGCCTTATATATCTGAAACAGTACCATCAGAATTACATTTTGTACTTCTACCCATACACTATATAGTGAATCCCAAAAATATTCGGACAGAACCGGAATAACATAGGGTCAAGTCAATTTCATTAAATGCAATGCTATATTATTTTATTCCTAATATTGAAGTTCTTTGTGAGACAAATTGATACAATATACATTATATTTTGTTACATTGAAATTCGTGAAATATTGATAAACCGTAGATGTCACATGAAATCAAATATTATCGTATATACTATTGCCCGGTCGACAGAAGATTCCTAGCAGGCGGTCTCGAACGATGCAGTTCGTCGGTGTAACGATTGGTCGCGAGTCACCTATTTGGACATATTTTTAAAGACGGGGCACACGTATTTTGATTATTTGCTGAAGTAGGCACATGTACGTTGTCGCACCGCGCGACGAAGAGGCCGAACAAAACACATCGAGATCGAGTGGGATAGAGTGATCTGACCGACGAACGGCAAAGAAATAGCGTAGGCATCTCAGACGGTCAATCATTAATATATAACCCCCAAAAAATAGAACAAAATATATAATCACAAAAATAGAAGATAATACACAAAAAAATAGAACACATATACAATCACAAAAAAATAGAAGATTATAATAATTACAAAATAAAAAAAAGGTGTGAAATCAAAATGAGCTGCAAGTACATAAAGGTACTTTCCAACTGCGCTTAAGATGACACAACTACATATACACAGCTAAAATGCTGTGATCATACATTCCATTACTCATACCGCGGACATTTTTTAATTAATCCGTCAAAAAGAATCCCATTTAAAAAAAATTGTCGTAAATTAATAACTTTACAAAATTAATAATATACCAAAATTACGCCAATTATAAGAATGGCTATTATACAAAGACAAAATTGTATTAAATAATATTAAGCAGACATATTTTTATACAAGTAAATATTTTAATACGAATAAATATTTTATTCAAAATACTTGGCGCTGCACTCCGAATTGGAGTTGCTAAACTGAAATAAATATATATAAATTGCATTAATCTTTTTCTTTCTTTCTTGTGCGTGCTTTCGTGAATGTGTGTATGTGTGCGGGTGCATATGCTACGTATGATATTAGAGTTAAATATATGTAGAATACATCTGACAGCGTTTCTAATATGTATATGTATATGTATGTTTATGTATTTTAGATTGTAAGGGAGTTATTATAAATTATTATTACTACTAAAACAATTAACATTTTTTCGGTTCCGCAGCGCCAAGTATTTTGAATAAAATATTTATTCGTATTAAAATATTTACTTGTATAAAAATATGTCTGCTTAATATTATTTAATACAATTTTGTCTTTGTATAATAGCCATTCTTATAATTGGCGTAATTTTGGTATATTATTAATTTTGTAAAGTTATTAATTTACGACAATTTTTTTTAAATGGGATTCTTTTTGACGGATTAATTAAAAAATGTCCGCGGTATGAGTAATGGAATGTATGATCACAGCATTTTAGCTGTGTATATGTAGTTGTGTCATCTTAAGCGCAGTTGGAAAGTACCTTTATGTACTTGCAGCTCATTTTGATTTCACACCTTTTTTTTATTTTGTAATTATTATAATCTTCTATTTTTTTGTGATTGTATATGTGTTCTATTTTTTTGTGTATTATCTTCTATTTTTGTGATTATATATTTTGTTCTATTTTTTGGGGGATTGTATATTGTCTTCTATTTTTTTATGATTTTATTATTACCTTCTATTTTTTGTGATATATTTGATTTTTCATGTACTTGGCGTAATTTTTTTACTTTTTGAAGTTTTTTTATGGGGATCTCACTTCTTTTTACAAAGATAATTGGCATAGTAGGGACAGACTTTAGATAATTTTTATTGGGGGAAAAAAAAGTGGAAAATTTGAAATCGACCGGAAGACGGGAAACCGGGTCTCATCGCATTTGAATTTTTTTTTGTAATCGTTTTTCTCCATTGTAGTATATCGTTAATATACATGTTTATATATGGTTGAATTTGTCTTTTTACACTCTGTAATAATATAGAATCAAAGTATAAGATTACTTGAAAAATTATGACCTTGAAATCTCGTAAATTTACCGTAAAAAAACATCTTTCGTTGTAATTATTTTTACCATGTCAAACAGTACAACTTTTGTCTAAGGAATTTATTTCATATATATATATGTAAATAATAGATTTCAAAATTTTAATGAAATAACCGATACTTTCGTTAAGAATACACTGTTCCAACAGATTTTATAAATATGGATTCTCTAGAATGGAAAAGTGATCCCAATTATAATATTGGATTAAATATAGTAAATAATTTAGCAGTAAACGATTCGGCCGAACGAGCAGTCAAACTCATGCAAAAGTTCAATTGTAACTATACAACAGCCATCTGGACTTGTAACATTCAATACACGTTTCTTATAAATTTTCGTACGCTGAATACGAATTCGCAAACCGTTTTTCGCCAACATCCTCCGTTTTCAAAAATTAGTTTATTTAAAAAAAAAAAATGCAAATTTTCAACTTGAACGTCTTGCGTATCGAAATAGTAATAGTTATTCGGTTGCTTGTTCCGTCAAAATTATTTTATAAACCTTCGGGAACACAACGATATAAGTTATTATTGCATTATTACTATTTAAATATATTTAAACCACGATCAAAGAAAAAATGCACCCGAAACGCAACAATTTTTGCAGATATCTGTCAATTTATTTTAAAATCTAAGAGTCTAGAAGAAAATCTGACTACTCCACGCGATGCAGCAGACATTTTTCCTTCGGAAAACATTAACAAAAGTGGTAGGTCACATTTCGTTTTCAATAACTGAGCGAAATAGTTTGGCAAAACGTATGGCGCCGACAGTGGTAGTCGCGCGCGTGTAAGCGATTCTGTCGGTGAGCGGCAATGGATACGCCCGCCGCTGTTGCCTTCTGTATTGAAAACAAACCGTGACTTACCACTTTTGTTGGTGTTTGCCGGGGGGAAAATGTCTGTTGCATCACGTGCAATGGTGAATTTTCTTCTAGAGCCCTAGTTTTTAAAATAAATTGAAAAATATCTGCAAAAATTGGTGCATTTCGGATGTAGTTTTCCCTTTAATCAGTTATTTATAATTATCCAAAAAAAATTTTAGACGAAAATTATACTGTTTGACAACATAAATATAATGCCAACGAAAAAAGTATTTTTTGATGGTTCATTTTTTGAGATTTCAAGGTCATGATTTTTTTGTGTAATCTTATACTTTGATTCTATATTATTACAGAGCGTAAAAAGATAACGATATATAAAAATGTATATTAACGATATACTACAACGAAGAAAAACGAGTTACGAAAATAAAAAATTTCAAATGCGATGAGGCACAGTTTCTCGTTCCCCGATCAATTTCAAATTTTGCACACATTATTTTTTCTCCCAGTGGCATAATCCTTGGGGGGTGACCCCGTCAAAAATCTCAAAATTATATTTCGACAAGAGTAACTAAGGTCC
The DNA here is from genome assembly GCA_963932335.1 of Andrena marginata. Lineage (NCBI taxonomy): Eukaryota > Metazoa > Arthropoda > Insecta > Hymenoptera > Andrenidae > Andrena > Andrena marginata. The sequence goes on from OZ010663.1 coordinate 22,539,310, forward strand.
ACCCTAATAAACAGTCTTATGACGGGATAGAATTAAAGATAAATTCTACATAATAGAAACTATGCACACCTGCAATGCTTCAAGATGATGATTGAATTGGTGGAATTGGTTTAAATTTGAGTTTTCTGATATGAACCAAACTTACAAGAAGCAAATAGAGGATTGCAGCTGAATAAATCGTTTAATAAAATCGTTTAATTAATATAATTAATATAATACTATTTCATAATAAATTTTTTTCTCTGACGTAGATCACACTGCATCATCTTCCGCTTTGATTATCTGTAAATATATATAAAATCCACATTTTAGTTATTTTAGTTACAACTTAACGTAGAACTTATTATATATAGAAATAGAGTGGCCTTTTGCTTTAGTGAGTGTAGAGACTAAATAATGTGTCCGAAGGAGGTGCGAGCGTATGGCAGAAAGTCTTGTTGCAGGAAATTTAAATGCTAATGGTAATAATTCAGCGAAATGAACGCGGAGATCCAATATTTTTAACGCACAATGTATTGGTGTTGGAATGAAACTAATTTATTTAGTATGTTTATTGGTGATTTTAAATAATGGGAATCTAAAAAATTAATGAATTAATGAATAGCGTGACAACTACTTTGGATTTTATTAATTAAAGTATTACGAATGTCTTTCACAAAAGATTGAAAAGCATTAACGGAGATGTGTTTTCAGTGTACTTTCTTCACTAATGTGACTTGCTTTACATTGCAAGAAGTCCACCATAATCTATTTTCTTAATAATTCTTAATGCTATGTCTTTAAACAAATTTTGTCGATTTACCTTATTTGACAAAGTTCCAGAAACTTGTGCGAAACAAGATGCTCTGTCTATCTATTTAATCTTCTCCGGACAACCTCCACGCCTGTGCATTCCCTTCATTTCTATCCATCCAAGCCTGTGCGTCCCCTTCAATTGTACTATCCAAGCCTGTGCGTCTCCTTCATTTTTATCGAAGTCCTGTACGTCCCCTTCATTTCTATAATATAATAACCTTTACATAAAATAAAAACTCTAAATTGCTGGTATACAAATACAAATATCTGGCAATTTAAATTCAATGCAATTTTCTACTACAATATATTATTTTGTACAAGCATGGTACAAATTTCTAGAAACTTATGCGAAAGAAGGTGCTTCTCTGTCGAACCTTCTCCGGACAACTTCCAAGTCTGCGACTCTACATAAGAAATCTATTAAATAAATTTGGCGACTTACCTTGTTAATTGAGACAATAATTCAGTCGCCTATTTAGTGTAAAAACTCGTGACATTTCAAATTTGGACAACTTACCTTATTTGACACTTGCAGGTTATGATGGAATGACACTTGATAGGTTATAAAATTCAAAATAGTATATATAGGTATTATATATTATATATATACAATGACGGACGACGATCCAGGCCGAATAATCCCGAGAGTCGACGAACGAAACATACACTAGTTTCTTTTGGCTGAAGGTGTGCGTGTAACGCGTATACGTATTATGTCGACGAAAATTTTGACTGGAGAAGAAGAATCAGAATCAGAAGAAAAATTACCGTTTCTGACAGATCCATGACATGATATTACGATATCTCTGTCATGCGTGGACCGATTTTATTGAATTTGGACGCATTCGAAAGCTTATATGCGGTTTACATAAGAAAAATGCCTTTAAATTTAGAAAATATAGCAGGCGTGATGAGATATTAACGAAATAAGTTTCAGGTTAGGTTGGAATCGTCCGGCGACGAGTAAATGATAGCAGTAGCGACAGTCGACATATATATATATATATAGGGTGTTTCATGTACTTGGCGTCGAGACGCTACCGCGTCTCTAGATAATATAAAAATTTCATTATTTTTCACAATATGTTCAGGAAAGTATTATCATTGGTTTGGTAGCAGGATAATACTATTATCTTTGGTTTGGTATCAGGATAATACTTTCCTAAACATATTGTGAAAAATAAGGAAATTGTGATGGTATTATATATTAATCGTTGACTGTCTGAGATGCCTACGCTATTTCTTTGCCGTTCATCGGTCAGATCACTCTATCCCACTCGATCTCGATGTGTTTTGTTCGGCCTCTTCGTCGCGCGGTGCGACAACGTACATGTGCCTACTTCAGCAAATAATCAAAATACGTGTGCCCCGTCTTTAAAAATATGCCCAAATAGGTGACTCGCGACCAATCGTCACAGCGACTGACTGCATCGCCCGAGACCGCCTGCTGGGGACCTTCTTTCCACCGGCCAATAGTACATTATTACGGACAAAATAATATAGTAAGTAGTAAGGCTAAGCGGGTTCTAACGCAGGTCCTCTTAGGGAAGCGCGGGGGCGGGGGGAAGTGAGGGCGCGCGGGGGAGTGCGGCGGAGGGAAACATGGGCGCGGGGCCTGCGGGGAGTGGAAGACCGGTTGCGCGCGCACGAGCCGCGGAGTGGGGGAAGCCGCGATGATGGAGGGGATCACTCCGGGCCGAGCCGCCGCGGAGACCGGACCCGCCGCCGGAAGGGGGAATGACCCCCGAAAAATCTCTTTCAAACCCTGGCCCACCCAAAATTTTTTTCAGAGGGAGGGGATGACCCCCAAATATTTTTCCAAACCATTATGTGATGGAATTTTCCCCCAACACAGAGAAATAATAATAATTTTATCAGACGATATCGGACAATGTCGGGCAATGTCGGCTTTTTACGAACCGCGTCTTCGGGGAGGGAAAGAGACAGAGCATCATTTTAAAGCTAAAATTCAGAGGAGGGAAAGAGAGAGCAATATTTTAAAGCCAAGAGTATTCTAAAGCGTTCAGATTTAGCGTCGCAGCGTCTCGCGCGATCATGCGTAACTTGAATCCTCTGGAGCAGCCGTGCGGGATGACGTCATTCGGCGGCGCGAAGAACGAAACAGAATTATGCGGCGTCAGCAGAAACGTCGAATCTTAAAATTAGGTGATTAGGAGAGATGGATGAGCACAGGTAAATAAAATGGAGAAATATGTGCTAAAAGATGATAATATATTGTTACAATATAAATATAAATAGAAATATAAATAGAAATATAATTGCAAAAGTAAAAGTGCGGGATGATGTCATTTGACAGCGCGAAAAATGCTCGAACGAAATAAACGCTGAATCTTAAAATTATGTGAGGAAAGGAGGAGGATGATGGGTAAATAAAATGGTACAATGAAATACGTTTAAGAAATTTTATTTAAAATTAAAAGAATATAATTTAAAATTTTTTCCTACGAGCATCATCCACAATATCATTGATAGCACATGCTACCAGTTCGCAATCGATCAATGAATGCTGTTCGAAGTGTTCGCTTTCAGAAATTAATTTTACATAATCTGTTGGCGCGGTAGCGCTACGTAGAACGTCTACGAAAGTGGCATATTTACTGCTTACAGAGTACATATTTTCAGCTAACCACGTGTACATATGTTCAATGCAATGATTGTACGCGAATAGTTTACACATCGTGGCTTCAGTCATATATATGACAACGCGATTATCGGTGATTTTAATAAGTTGATTATCATGGATACGCGTGAACTCTAGTCGTAAATGATCAATTATAATGTGAGTTTGGGGCGATGTTGCGTTGCTGCGTAATCGTTGGAGTATGTCCACCTCATTTTGTAGCAGGAGCTTCCACGTAGACATTGAAAAGCTTAACTCGCTACCTTTATTGTCGGCTATGGCGATCTCGACGTGACACAAATCCATACCAATGCGAATTCCTATAGTTAGACGTTTATAAGCTGTTGCAGTCAGTGGATAATCACGCCCCAGGATCCGTACGATTGATGGTTTCGGTGTTTTCATCGTTTTAAACGATACGGATCCAGAACTGTAAGAAACAAGTACATGAAATTGATACTTCGATCGTTTGCGTTTACAGTGAATGAAGTAAATGAAAAGTGTATAGTAACGCGTACGTACCTCATATTGGATTGTTGATGATGTTGTTGCTGCCGTTGTTGGCATTTATTTGGAAACTCACCATCGTTGCCGGCTGCGCAGGATGAATCGTTTAAGCTGCGTTTGTACATTTTGATGTGTGCTATATTTTTTATGGAGTACCGTCTGTTCCGTCAAAGTCACTGAGGCTACTGAGCAACTGATGGAATAGCGTCCGGGAGACTGGCTTAAATAGAGGTGCAATTGCTTCCCCCACCACACCATTTTTTATTCTAAACCCAAAAATTTTTCCATAATGTGTTTCAATCTTGACGTCGCAGTATGTAATTTGAGCCTCATCCTCAAGGATAAAAGTCTCGACACGTGTTGAACGTCGAATCTTAAAATTATGCGACGTCAGCAGAAACTGTGTCGGATGATCTTGCGCGCCAATTCGCCATACGTGTAAATCATAGAAAGAATTAAGCTGTGTCAGCGAAAATTGTGCATATGAGGGGAGGGAGTACGCTGACGGAGATAGCAAATTGCAATCTAGGTATAAAAGTGCAGCCTAAACTGCACAAAGCCTCAAATCGTTGCAACGTGTTGCGAGGAAAAGACATTTACATTTACAACAATGGGAAAATTCGCGCAAGTAAGCCAACAATTGCTGGATCAATCCACACAATTGATTTCGCGGGAAGAATACCTCGTATGGGAAGAACGGTGCAACGAGTGCATCGAATCTTTGGAAGAACAGAGCCGCATAAAACGCCCGCGATTATCGATCGGTGTTCGGCAATCGTTGGTTGCTCGAATCGCGCAGCTCGAAGGGCTGAAACATTCGTTGCGTGGCCGTTTCGTGCGTGAAGGTGCAGGACATTCGAGCACAGGACTTTTGTGGCGCGAAATAGACGCTGCGTTCGATACCCGCGTATTAACTGGTGCCGTGCTAAATTCAAACTACATCGAGCCGCGCAACTTCCTCCAAGATGCAGGGGCCATTGTGCTGGAGCATGTGCAGGGTGCTTTGAGGAAACAGCGGAACCTCAAAGTGAACACGGTGTTTAACGGTGAATTTGTGGCGGGTGACAGGCATGCTTGTAAAAGCATTAACACCCGGAACTGCGAACTCTTCCACACATCCGATCTACAGGAGTGGTACCAGCGATGCGTCATCGAACCCACCCTGGCGTCGCTGGAAGAGTTCCAGGAACGCGACAGCGGATGGGCATTGACGAGAATCCTCAACCTGACCGTCAATGTCAACAAGTATAATCCGCTGCGTGCCGGGTGTCACTTCAAGTTGCCGCGGGAATTATCTTTGAAGAAAGCCACGATCAGTGTACAATCCCCAGACAATGCCTGTTTCGCGTGGGCAGTGGTCGCCGCTCTCCATCCCGCCGAACGAGACACCGTGTGCCCAAGTTCGTACCCGCACTATGCTTCCGTGCTAAATCTCCAGGGCATTGAGTTCCCAATGTCCCTGACGCAAATTGGGAAGTTTGAGCGGCAGAACAACATCTCCGCCAACGTGTACACCTTTGAGGAGAATACAGAGTCGACGGTCTTTCCGTTGCGCCTCACAAGCCAAAAGAGGGATCGGCATGTAAACTTGCTCTACACGCCGAATCAAGAGCACGGTGATGTAGGGCACTTTGTATGGATCAAGAACTTGTCTCGGCTGGTGAGCGCGCAGCTGAGCAAAAACAAAGCAAAGAAATTCATCTGTGATCGGTACGTATAGAAAACTTGTGAAATATTGAAATGTCTTGCGAAACAATTAAATAAAAAATTTTTGTGTTTTTACAGATGTATGCACTACTTTAGCTCTACCGAGATGTTGGAGGCGCATGCAGTGGACTGTGGGCAGATGAACGACTGTGCCATCGTGCTGCCCAGCGAAGGCAAAAATTTCCTCAGCTTCGAGAACCACTGTAGGAAGGAGCGGCTCCCCTTCGTGATGTACGCAGATCTGGAGTGCATCATCGCAAAAACAGGGGCTAACCACCAAACGGGTGAGGCGGACAACAAATTGCACACATACCAACACCACAATGTGCACAGTATTGCATATTATATGCATTGTTCGTACGATACATCGCTATCGACGTATCGGTGTCGCCGCGACGCGGATTGTGTTTCATGGTTCGTAGACGAACTGAAAAAATTTGCAAACTTCGCCAAACCCATCTTGACCAGTAATGTTCCCATGCATGATTTAACCACCGAACAGTGGACGACATTTCGCGATGCAACACACTGTCATATTTGCGAAGAACCATTCGCGGCTGATGATGTACGAGTTCGCGATCATTGCCATCTCTCCGGACGGTTTAAAGGTCCAGCACATTCGGAGTGCAATTTAAATTATAAAAATGCGTTTTACATCCCCATAGTTTTTCATAATTTATCCGGCTATGATTCGCATTTCATTATCGAGGAAATAGCTACCGCTTTCGAAGGCAGCGTTGATGTATTGCCTATAACTAAAGAAAAGTATATTTCGTTCACAAAAAATGTCGAAGATACGACCGATTCAGACTCACGAAATTATATTAAATTACGATTCATCGATTCGTACAAATTTCTCAACACCAGTCTCGACAAATTAGCATATTTTCTTAGCACAAATCAATTAAAAATTTTACGATCCAAATTTGAAACATTATCCGCCGAAGATTTCAATTTATTGACGCGAAAGGGTGTATTTCCGTACGAATACCTTGATTGCGCGAACAAGCTGCAGGATCCATGCTTACCGCCGCGCGAGTCATTCTACAGTTCGTTAACGGGTGAGACTGTATCCGAGACCGATTACGCACTCGCTGAGACAGTCTGGCAGCGTTTCGGGATTGGAACCTTGGGCGAATACAGCGACTTGTATTTGAAAACAGATGTCTTGTTATTGGCAGATATTTTTGAAAATTTTCGCGAAAGTTGTATCAAGAGTTACGGATTAGATTCAGCACATTATTATACTCTACCTGGTTTCACGTGGGATGCTATGCTAAAACACACCAAAATTACATTCGAATTGCTCACCGACGTCGATATGGTTATGTTTATTGAACGCGGTATACGTGGGGGTTTAAGCCAATGTTCTGGACGATATGCACATGCCAATAACAAGTACATGTCATCTTATGACGCATCAGAAGAGTCATCGTACTTGATGTACTTTGATGTGAACAATTTGTATGGATGGGCAATGTGTCAGCCCCTACCATACGCTAAATTTCAATGGGTCGAAGATGCTGCAAATTTTGATGTGTCTTCAATCCCGGTCGATTCACCCACGGGATACATTCTCGAGGTAGATTTGGAATATCCGCAACGTCTGCACGACGCTCATGCCGATCTTCCGTTCTGCCCGACAAGTGCCAAACCACCTGGCAGCAGGCAGGACAAGTTACTCGCGACGGTATATGATAAGCAGCGTAACATTACCCATTACCGTAACCTGCAGCAGTGCACGCGTCATGGTCTTCGTATTACAAAGATACACCGCGTCCTGCAATTCGCACAATCTCCCTGGCTCCGCGATTACATCGAACTCAATACACGGTTTAGAACAAGCGCGACAAACGACTTTGAAAAAAATTTGTACAAATTGATGAACAACGCGGTATTCGGCAAACCTATGGAAAATGTACGAAACCATGTGGATGTAAAACTTTTGACTCATTGGGAAGGGCGGTATGGCGCGGAGGCAATGATCGCAAAACCGAATTTCCACAGCAGAAGTGTTTTTTCGGAAAATTTAATAGCTGTTGAATTGCGGAAACTCGAGGTGAAATTCAACAAACCGATATACGTGGGTATGTGTATTCTGGACATATCAAAAATTTGTTTGTATGAATTTCACCACGAGTACATGTCTCCCCAGCATGGATCAAATTGTAAAATTCTATACACCGACACAGCCAGTCTCATTTATCACATTCAATGCGACGATATCTACGAGTCCATGAAACACAATATCGATAGATTCGACACAAGCGATTATCCTACTGATAATGTATATAATATGCCGCGCGTAAATAAGAAGGTTCCGGGGCTGATGAAGGATGAAAATAACGGTGCGATAATGACCGAATTCGTAGGTCTTAGGGCGAAAATGTATGCACTTCGCGTAGACGGCAAAAAAGATACGAAAAAGGCGAAAGGCGTCAAGACCAACGTCATAGCCAGAACGATAACTTTCGACGACTACGCGCAGTGTTTGCAAAGGGAGATCGAAATGGTTCGCAGACAATCATGCATACGGTCTAAATTGCATAAAGTGCACCATTTCGGAATCTAAAATCGCTCTAAGCCCACACGACAACAAGCGGTATATCGTACCCGATTCGACCGACACTCTGCCCTGGGGCCATTACCAAATTCCATTGTAAAATAGAAATTATTGTATTTATTATAAATAGTGGAATTATTGTATTTATTATAAATAGTGGAATTATTGTTTGCTTTTCGCCATCGCTCTTTATTAACTTGTTTCTTATAAATAGTAGAATTATTGTTGGCAAATGTATAGAAATTATTATAAATAACGAAATTATTGCATAAAAATTGTTCATACATATATAGAAATTATAAATGGCGGAATTAATGTGTAAAAAAGAAAAAAAAATGTTCACACATGTATATGTATCATTGTATTTATTGAACCATGTATTATTATTTTTACAATACATTATTTTTATTTATCCAAGAATTGTGTGATTTATCAAACCCCAGCCACTTGACGTACACCTTATCCCCCTTTCTACGCAACACTTTTTCCACTAGATACACATCAGGATCGGTGACACGTTGCAGCTCGTGTTCATAGAATCCTCCGGCAACGGGTTTTCCACAGGAATCGTCCAGCAGATACGTCGCGGGATTAGTTGTCTGTACTTTGGCTATCTTGAACACCTCCGTTGTCCAGTTCGGCGTATAGCCTTTATCGAAGATGGTTTTAAATTTGCTCACGCGCACAAACTCGCCCAATTTGAATCTCGCTGGTGCAGCGATCTTTATGTTGCTGTATACGGTGGCTAGCAGCGTGTCGGTGATCGCAGGGGTAACATCGCAAGGACGCATTCCGATGGTTCTATGTTTTCGTGCGTTATACTCTGCAAGTAGACTTGGTGGCGCATCGGTCCATCTATAGGTTCCATTCAGCGTAAACAGTTTCCACATATTGTTCTTCAAAGTTCGATTGAAACGTTCTACGACAGAGGCCTTCATCACCGAATACGTCGAATAATGATTAATGTCATGCTTTGTCAAGAGTTTCTGCACATCGGTGTTGTAAAATTCTTTTCCTTGATCGGTTTGCAAATTTTTCGGATATCGATCTCTAAATATCTTTGCAAACGCTTTAGTCACTTCAGCACCACTTTTAGTCTTGAGTGGCAACGCCCATGCATACTTGCTCAACACATCGATGACGGTGAGTATGTAGTGGTGACCCTGGTTGAATCGCGAGTATGGACGCATTTCTACAATGTCAGCTTGCCACAGATCATCGTATCCATGCACGATGACGCGCCTCCGCGGAAAATGTCTTCGAGCTGGAGCGTGCAATTCCTCAACGAGTTGTAGCTTCTTGTGGCCATGGTTTTCTTTACTCTTGGATTTCGATAATGGCTGCATGTTTGATCGCAGAGGTGTCTTGGATACGAATGATGCGATAATTATCAGGTACGTGCATTAAGTGCTTCCCGTTGGTCCGAGAAAATTCTGGACAAGTTGCTGCTCCGCAGCAAAAGCGGTTATAGCCTCTTTAACTTTACGAATTTCATTGTCCGGCTGCGGGATAGAATTCGACACTTGCGATATCTTTTGAACACTGTTTTGCAACGTCAGCATATCTCTTTGAAACACGACCAGCTTCCTCTCTAATTCTTCCTGCTGCTCTCTCAACAGTTTAATGCTCTTTTCCACGTATAGTTTATTGACGGCATCGGTGTCGGCCAGCGGCTCAGCTACGCGTCGTATCTTGCGTGATTTTGCATCAAAGTCTGCACCGGTTACGCAAAGAGCGTTATCTCGCATGTAATTTCGAAGCAAACCGCTCCATTTGTAATAGTCCATTCTAGCTGCTCCACTCTTCTCGAGCGATACCCCAAATTTGTTGATTGGCATCTCGATGCATACTGCGCACATCATCGGCGCGCGCTTTTATATAATGAGGCCTACCTCGCGGAGTTCCTCGATAATCGATAGAATTTCGGGACCGTGAGAGTTGTTACCCGCCTGACGCGACGCTTCGAGCAAACGGAATCGATCCACCAGCTCGTTGGGATCGTCCCAGTGTATGTAATCGATTTTGTTATCGTTTACCACCATGACTCGCGGTACCGTTAGACCTTTCCCTGCCCTACTAGCCGATGCACGGGGAATTAGCGGTGCAATTACATGTTTGTACTTGTATCCCTTGTTGCCCAATATGGGATTTTTAGCACCATGACCGCGTCTGTGGGCATTCGTTTCCAGCAGTATACTTTTGTATTTTTGTTTATCGGCATCGGTGTATACAGTATCGTCGGGAATTCTCATAAAAATCAATTCGTAAAGGCCGGGTGTTCCTCTGTATTTTACACCATCTATGATTATATTATCATCCTTGTCTATATCGAAAGCCTTGTCCCCAAGCATCGTTCTACTATTGTCAAAGTATACACCGTACACATAGTCCATTGCTGTATCCTTATCACTACTTAGGATTGCACTCATGTATTTTTGCCCCAGCGGGCCGAAATGACTGCGGATCGTTTTTTGTCCCTCGGATGTTTGGAATTGCTGTCTAATAGATGTTACAAACGACTCATCGGGACTAGTTTCAAAAACGTCGTCATCAACGGCTGAGAGCGATTGCACATTGGGGAATGTATTTATTGGTGTAGGAGGAGCCGGAGAATCGTTTGATGTAGCATTTTGTCGTTTCCGCTTCGATTGAACTGGTGTCGAGGTTATGGGTGAATATTCCAATGGCCCGTGTTGTTTCCTCTTTGTCTTGCGCGATGTGTTCCCTTTCGGATGGATTTTTTTAGGCGTTAATGTTTCATTCCCTTCAACGTCTGTACTCATCAGCGGTGATGTGTCAGCTTCTGCTGTTGTGGTATTTTCCACAATATGTTTCAAGGGTTCAACGATAGGTTTAAAGTATCTCTCCAACGCGATATCTTCCTCCATCTTGCCAGTCTTCAAAGCCTGATGTTTCCGGCGAATGGAATCGCTGGTTTTTGCAATTTCCTTCGCTATTCTCTCGCGATTCTTAATCTCCAGAGTATCGATATCAATCATCGTTGTGCCGCAGACGTTGCTTTCCCACCGACGTGTTGATGACGATTGACCATCTCACGGTACGGCAAACTCGTTAAATCCCTTTCTATAACGTCCATTGGACATGGCGCTATCCTTGTCTATTACCACGAAACCATACTCCCGTTGCCAACAATTACAGCACAAAGCGCAGAAATCCTCGTAAGGCATGTCAGTGTTTACGTGATCGTTGTACACATGTTTCAAGTTGGTACCATCCTGCTTAAACAGAATCAGCAGATTCGCATTGTCGCGTATAAGATGTTTGGGAATTTTTGCATATGTCTGACAGAGATAGAAGCAGTCAACGTTCGAGTGGCGCCCCATTGCAAAGTATTCCCTTATCGTATCTTGCTTGTCGCATGCCACGTCATCAAAGATAAAAATAGAATTCGGAAGCGATTCGCTCGGTGGGATTACGTCACTGTTATTCGAAAACGTAAAGTAGCCAATTTCATCTATCGGAGTCAATAAATTCTTCAAGTACTGATATTTCGGCTGTTGCAACGACTTGGAGTACACGTACACGTTCTCGAAGCGGACGCCGTGAGGACTTTCCAACAAGCTGACCAGCACGTTGGTCTTTCCGCAATTTGATGGGCCACAAATAACGCAGCGGATAGTATTTGGCAGCATGCTACCATGTCTGCGTCTTGTTTTCGAAGACATCACTCGCGATTTATCATCAAAATTTGTCACGCGTATCGTCACAGGTTGTCGCACGAATCGCATCCTCTCCGTGAACTGTGAAAAATGATTTTGATACGTCGAAGCGCCCCTATTTATAGGTCCGCACCGAAGCAAAACGGTTCAGTATTCAAAATGCTTCTGATCCTGCCGAATAATTGTGATATTCGAGACCTAACCTCTGAGCAGTTGAAATATATACCAAAGATTATTCTACTCCGAGAGTTTGGCAGGCACATTGATCAGTTGTGGGACAGACTCCCCGAGCATATAAAAGCCGATTCTGAGGTTCAGCAGTATCGTCGGTGTCTGGAACATTATAATCGCCCTTGGCAGCGAACGCATATCGACGGTCCAGCACCATTGATTAAAAACTGTAGCGAATGTCGCCGACGAGGGTAAAGAAAGGCAGTGGTTTGTTAAATCGGGCGATAAACGCGCTACCTATCGAATTACATATTCCGGGATACCAGTTTTGCGGCCCAGGAACTCATCTGGCAAAACGATTAGCTAGAGGGGATCGAGGCATCAATCCGTTGGACGCAGCATGTCGAGAACACGATATTGCGTATTCGCGTAGCAACGACCTCGGCGAAAGGCACGCGGCAGATAACATACTCGCTGACAAAGCGCGAAAACGCATCGTTGCGCGAGACTCGACTCTGGGTGAAAGAGGTGCTGCTACGGCTGTTTGGGCAGCTATGAAGGCCAAGACGAAGATCGGAATGGGGATGAAAACAAAAACCCGCAAAAGGATTCCAAAGAGAGCACCAAAAAAGCGGATTCTTCCGGTAGCAAAACGGGGTGGTATATTACCACTTCTACCGTTGCTAGGTGTTCTCGGATCATTGGCTGGCGGAGCGGCGGGGATCGCCAAGGCGGTAAATGATAATAAGGCGGCGCAACATCAGCTGCAGGAAATGCAACGTCATAATCGCTCCATGGAAGGTCGGGGACTTTATCTCGCACCGTACAAGCGCGGACAGGGAATATCGAAACGAAAAAAAAAAACGCCGAAAAGAAAATAAAAATGCCTGCGGGCGTAACTACCGATGCACAATTGGAGGAGTTGGCAAAACGTATGCATATTCCATTCTTTAGAGGCGTTTTTATGCGTAACGCGTTACCAGGCGGAGGAGTACGTCGAAACGAGAGCGGTATCGTAAATTTGGACAATGTCGAGGGGCCTGGGACTCATTGGGTGGCGTATGCGAAGAGAGGGAGTCGAGCTATATATTTCGACAGCTTTGGGAATCTTCGACCGCCTAAGGAATTCATACAATATCTGGATAAAGATGCTGTGAAAATTGAGTACAATCGTACGTCTTATCAAAAGTGTGATCAGAGCAATTGCGGACAACTATGTCTACGCTTTCTACAATCGATCGGCACCGAATTTAAGGATTGACTTCCCACCACTCTGATTCAGTAACAGTCGAGCAGTTCGAGCAGAATATGTCGTTAACATTCACTCTAACCGGCAAGAGTAGCACCCTCGCGGTAAACTACTTTCCACCCATAGATTTGAGCGACGATGATTACGAGCTTGGTCTAACAACCTTTGAAACTTATCACACAATACCGAACATCGACTCAAGCAATGATAAATTCTACTTTTTCTCAAACTATGACATCAAAAACAACAGCGTCGACACCACTCATGAATACATTACGATTCCCCACGGCTCCTACGAACTAGACGCCATTGCCAAGTACCTGAAGCAGCGATTACTCGAGCGATATCCTCAAAAAAATCTCGACGGCACCGATGACGGTGACAACGATGCGTATCCTATAGTGTTGCGTCCCAACAACAACACCATGAAAAGCGAACTGTACTGCCGGTTCGCCGTAGACTTTACAAAGCCCAATAACATTGGATCGCTACTGGGATTCTCGACGAATCGGGTATTAGAACCAGGACGATGGCATGAATCTGACGATCCAATTAATATCATGAACGTGAACATTATTCGCATAGAATGTAGCGTGACCGCTGGTGCGTACAACAATGGGAGGCGTGTACATACGATACATGAATTTTCTCCGAGAGTCCCACCAGGATATAAGATATCGGAAACGCCCGCGCAGATCATTTACCTTCCAATCATCGCACGGGTCATTACGGATCTAACGATACGCGTTGTGGATCAAGACGGACGATTGCTCGATTTTCGAGGTGAAGAGATTACCATCAGACTGCACGTACGACGACGACGATCATACGTGTAGTGCGAAAGAGATGCTTGTATTGAACGACTCCAGAAACCCGTTTCTTCCAAGTGAAATTGTTTACAACACCAACAACTGCAACAAGTCCGATCACGCTAAAAAGAAGAAGCTCAGTGCTGCGAACATTGCATTTTTGAAATCTTTGGGATTCATTGTACGCATTTAAGTTGAAAAAAATGGCTGATATTCTAAGCATTGGAGGGAAGCCTACGTTTGATGATCGCATCGTCAAGCTCGAGACTCACACATACAACCCATACGTCAACACGACGTTTGGATACAGCGATGAGATAAGAATACCGATACAGCAGCAGGATTTATACACATTACCGTGCGAAAGTTTCCTCTATGTGGAGGGGAAATTGAAGATAAATAAGCCAAACGATGCGTTAACGGTGATGTTGGGAAATAATTGCATGGCGTTCTTATTCGATGAGATTCGATACGAGCTGAATGGTGTGGAGATTGATCGCAACAGAAACGTTGGAATAACTAGCACGCTTAAAAACTATGTATCGCTGACATCGGACGAAGACAAAAATATGGAGAATGCCGGATGGGGCTTGAAACGACGCGATGGGCTAATAGTGAAAAACCATTTCAATTTTTGCGTCCCACTCAAATATTTGCTGGGATTTTGCCAGGACTACAAACGCATGATTATTAATGCGCGTCACGAATTGATTTTAATACGATCGCGCAACGACAACAATGCTCTAATAGGATCACCGATGTTGGAACCAGAAATTGAATTACTTAAACTACAATGGCGGATGCCTCATGTGACGCTGAACGACGTTAATAAGCTATCGTTGCTACGTACTTTGGAAAGTGGACAAAACCTGAGCATTTGTTTTCAATCATGGGATCTGTACGAGTATCCTCTCTTACAGAGCACGACCAAGCATTCGTGGGCCGTGAAGGCATCTGCACAGCTGGAGAAGCCGCGATGCGTGATCCTTGCTCTACAGACTGGTCGAAGGAATGTGATGAGCGAAGATGTTACTAAGTTCAACAACTGTAAATTGACCAATGTAAAACTTTTTCTCAACTCGGAATTTTACCCATACGATGACATGAACTTGGACTTTGACAAGAATAAGCATGCCATCTTGTATCACATGTATACGCAATTCGGTAAATCGTATTATGGACATAGTTGCAACGAGGCATTATTCACCGTGGCTGAATTTTTACAATTTGGCCCCATCGTGGTGATTGATTGCTCGCGACAAAATGAGTCGATCAAGAATGGCACCGTGGACGTGCGCATAGAATTCGAGTGTAAAGAGAATGTGCCGGTAAATACTACAGCCTACTGTCTGATTCTGCACGATCGGGTGGTTGAATACAATCCACTGACAAACGTGGTGCGCAAAATGAATTAAATTGCCACGCTACTTGCCCGCCCTCTCCTGTGCGAAATTCACACAAAATTTAATCATGAAAATCGAGATGCTTTACGAGAAAAACTGCATTCTCCCGTCTGTCTTGAAAGCGAGCGGACCTCTAAATTGTACCGATAATGGTCGTGCCAACATTTGTTGACCTGCAAGGGTTCATCGTCGATGGAAGGTTTGTCGTCAAGGAAGTGGCTGTCCTATGCAAGGGGACAATTCTCTCGCACTATATTTTTGGGAGTTCAATGCCGCAATATCTTCTTACAAAATCCGATAAATCAAGCATCCGATGGTTGGTGGCAAAGCATCATGGACTACGTTGGGACGATGGAGACGTTCCGTACAGTATGGCTAAACAGCTAATTACGAAAGCTGTAGCTGATGCGATCGACGAAGAAGATGACACATCCCATATCATATACGTTAAAGGCCTGCAGAAACGCGACTGGCTTGCGGATTTCCTGGATGAAAATACGAGAGCGGACGTGATCATCGAGACGCTGGACATTGACTACGAGGATATAAAATCCCTAAATAAGCTAAATGTAGTTAATACTCTGCGTTGTGGCAGACACGCAAAGCACTGTGCCTTACAAAATGTATTTAAAATATTCAACTGGTGGTCTAAACGCCAGAGGCATAAATAAAATATAATCAATTTTTAATGCATAAATGTTTTTTCTTCACCCTCCCCCAACCTAATCTCCTACATGTACGCTAGATTAAGACGATAGTTGAAATTATTTAGAAGCGGTTCATTACACGTTCGATACATGTTCAAAGTGGTACGATTGATGTTCGATACACGTTCAAAGTGGTACGATTTACGTTCGATGTGGTACGGTAGACGTTCGATTCACGTTCGTTTCACGTTCGATGTGGTACGATTCACGTTCGATTCACGTTCGTTTCACGTTCGAAGTGGTACGATACACGTTCAAAGCCGTTCAATACACGTTCGATGTGGTACCATTCACGTTCGATGTGGTACGATTGACGTTCAATACACGTTCGATGTGGTACGATTGACGTTCGATACACGTTCAAAGTGGTACGATTGATTTTCGATACACGTTCAAAGTGGTACGATTGACGTTCAATACACGTTCGATGTGGTACGATTGACGTTCGATGTGGTACGATTGATGTTCGATGTGGTACGATACACGTTCGATACATGTTCAAAGTGGTACGATTGACGTTCGATGTGGTACGATTGACGTTCGATGTGGTTCGACTCACGTTCGATTCACGTACAAAGTGGTACGATTGACGTTCAATAAACGTTCAAAGTGGTACGATTGACGTTCGATACACGTTCAAAGTGGTACGATTGACGTTTGATGTGGTACGGTAGACGTTCGATACACGTTCGAGGCCGTTCGATACACGTTCGAAACCTTTTCAATGTCGTTCGATACACGTTCAAAGTGGTGTGATCTAGTCGAATGATGTGTCAAAGAAGAAGGGAAAGAAGATGCGTGGGAATAAGGAGAGGACGGTCAGCGAAGAAGAAGATAAGTACATGGAGGAGGATGGTCAGCGAAAATGCAGGTGGTCTATGATGAAGATGGTGAAGAACAAAGGCATCCTACTTTGCAAAGCTATGCACTTCTTCATTTCATGATGGGAGGGGGTTTTGACATGCGAAGGCCAGGAGATGTAGCGAGACCAGTTGTCTTCAAATCATTGCAGACAATATAATGGGAGTGCAACGCATCGCCCCAGAGTGTGATCCAGAGGTATGTACTTTAAAATATTTTTAACATTTATCGCGTTCAGCCTTTTAAATCGAGTGAATATTATATCGCGGGTTTCTATATTCTAGCGTTCGCCACCGCCATCGCCAACGTGGTCGGACGACTGGCGTGACGCGCCGTCGCCGCCTTCGCCACCTTCGCCACCTTCGCCACCACGTTGGTCGCCATCGCCACCCTCGCCATCGCCGCCTCCTCCACAGGTATGTATTAATACTTTGCATTGTTTTATGCATTGTATGTATCAGTGTTATATCAATGTTTGTGCGTATGTTCCAGGATTTGCCAAATCATGCGCCTATGCTGCGGGCACCACGGCTTTACGTAAGGCGTGATTTGACACCTGTGGTGCAGCAGCAGCCCGCATATGGGGCCGCGCGGCTGCGACCATATGCATGGCGGTGGGTGTCATATCGCCAAATGGGGCCCCTGCAGCGGCCACGACACCCATCACCCCCCTGGATAGACGTCCGGGGCCCGCTGCCGCCACCACCACATCCAGGGTGGGTGATGCCGCCCGCATCACCACCACATCCAGGGTGGGTGATGCCGCCCGCAGCACCACCACATCCAGGGTGGGTGATGCCGCCCGCATCACCACCACATCCAGGGTGGGTGATGCCGCCCGCATCACCACCACATCCAGGGTGGGTGATGCCGCCCGCAGCACCACCACATCCAGGGTGGGTGATGCCGCCCGCATCACCACCACATCCAGGGTGGGTGATGCCGCCCGCATCACCACCACATCCAGGGTGGGTGATGCCGCCCACATCACCACCCTCACCCCCAATACCACCCCCGCAACCATCACCATAATTTTTTTTCATTTTTTTTTATTTTTTTTATATATATTACATTTATATTGTATTTTATATTCTTTTCTATTTTTCTATTTTTTTTATTATTCTTTATTTAATTTCTTTTTTATTTTATATAATATTCAATTTTTATATTCAATTTTTATATCTTTATATTTATATTCATATTTTTATATTTATACTTATATTTTTATATTTATATTCATACCTTCATATTTATATTCTTTTTATATATTCTTTTTATTATTATATTCCATTTTCTTTTCTTGTATTATTTTATTTTATTTTATTTTATTATATTCTTTTTTATATTCCTATTCTTTTAATTTTTAAATAAATTTTCTTAAACGTATATTATTTCTCCATTTTATTTGTCCGTCTTCCTCCTCGCCACATAATTTTAAGATTCGACGTTTTAAAAATTATTATTTCTCTGCGTTGTGGAAAAAAAGTTTTCGCTGACGCCGCATAATTATATTTCATTCTTCGCGCCGTGAAAATGACATCATCCCACACGGCTGCTCCAGAGGAGGACTCATATTACATACGATCCCGCGAGACGCTAAGATTGAAAATCATTTTGAAAATTTTTTAGAATGCATGCGATTGTAACCCTATGTAGTGTTGTCTCTTTCTCTCCCTAGAATTTTAGCTTTAAAATGATGCTCTGTCTCTTTCCCTCCTCCGAAGACGCGGTTCGTAAAAAGCCGACATTGCCCGACATTGTCCGATATCGTCTGAAAAAAATATATTATTTCTCTGTGTTGGGGGAAAATTCGGGGTGGGTGGGGGTTTGAAAAAATATTTGGGGGTCATCCTCTCCCTCTGAAAAAAATTTTGGGTGGGCCAGGGTTTGAAAGAGATTTTTCGGGGGTCATTCCCCCTTCCGGCGGCGGGTCCGGTCTCCGCGGCGGCTCGGCCCGGAGTGATCCCCTCCATCATCGCGGCTTCCCCCACTCCGCGGCTCGTGCGCGCGCAACCGGTCTTCCACTCCCCGCAGGCCCCGCGCCCATGTTTCCCTCCGCCGCACTCCCCCGCGCGCCCTCACTTCCCCCCGCCCCCACGCTCCCCTCAGAGGACCTGCGTTAGAACCCGCTTAGCCTTACTACTATAGTATTTAGTATTGCGCATAATTACTTACTTTTGTCATTTTTCTCTCCACTTTTTCTATATTTTCAATGCCTCCCACTTCTCCTCCTTCCTGCTTCTTCTCCTCCTCCTCCTTCTTCTTTGCGGTTTGTTCGCGCTCGCTTGATTTTTCTCCCGTATCCATAAGTGCATCCTGTAACTGGAAATGACATAATGAATGTATTATTTTATTGAAAATAGTAACATTCTATGAACATACAGAGTGATTTCTCGCTAAAGTCCTCAACGGCGATGCCGTCATCATTGATAAACCGTGCCTCGCTAACAAGGAACGTTCGGCAACCCGGAAATTAAACAAAAATATGAAACTTGGTGTGCGAATAGAGATAGTTCATCCGTAACGTAACCCTATTTTTACCCGACTTCAAAAAGAAAGAGGCTCTACGTTCGATGTCTATGTATGTATGTATGTATGTATGTATGTATGTATGTATGTATGCATGTAACCTTGTTTAAATGGATTGGCATTTTGTTAGTTGATCTTTATTTACTTTTCTGAACCTACTGACCTAATTTTGACCATGTATAGATTATATTTGTCCGCGAATTTCTCCGTAACTACTGTACCGATTTTCGTGAAACTAATTGCATTTAGTTTACCTTTAATCAACTTAGGTCATGGAGAAAGAATTATCAAAATCGTGTTAAGTAGTTTTGATTTTACACCAAAAATAAGAAATCTATTTCATTATTTGAAGTCCATTGTAGCAGTTTCCATTAATAAAATTGTTTCTTAAACCAATATTTAAATAATTATTTATATCAAGTTTAGACAGCTGTTAATTATTTAAACAAGAAAATTTTTTTTTTCAAATATAATATTGACGTAGGTGTCAAAAGTTGCCCAAGGTGGTCTATAATCGGTGTTTGAAAGAATTTTTTTCTCGGACTTTATCTTCAGGTTGCGCATTATGATTATCTATGCTAAAAATATAGGCGTACAACATTCGATGTTTCAAATGCCTATAATTGCAGAGAAAATAATATTTAAAAAGTATCACGTATTGCTTTTAAGCGAATAATGTACACAAACATATTTTTGTGCGTCGAAATTCGCAACTCACCGAGGCGGGAGTATCACCCTGTTTAATAGTATACAATTTTAATACTTACATTTGACATATCGTCCATTTACCGTGCTGCAAACGGTCTTGAGGCGAGCACCACTGTTTTAAAATGTTGTCTATCTTTCACTATCACGTGACGAGCTCCGTAACGCGTGGAGGTTATTGAAAGACTGACTTTCCTCGGTCAGGAAAGTCCCTTCGTCGTCGTCGTCGTTTCAGAAAATTCCGCAAGGTGCAAAAAATTTTACCGCTGGCCCTGTTTATGAGCGGGCCTGGTGTCCGTGGCCGCCGTCGCCGCTCAGTGGGGCAAATCGGGTGGAAACGCGGTACAAAACGTTTTCTGACTGAAATCATATATTTCTTCCTCATTTTTTCATTTCATTCAGTTAGGACGTATATTTGTGATGTTGTTGTCACTGAATAATTAATGAAACTTGTTTGTCTAACTGTATTTGTAAATCAATTTTTTGAGAATCTTTTAAATCCTATAAAAGGCTATAGCCGGTTAAGATGGTCAAATGTGCCCCTAAACTGAATTCAAATCACGAACAGCTATTCCAAAGCTTATAAAAAAAAGAACGATTTATGCGAAGTTTCAACTTTGTATCTCGACCCAGGGGGTAGTAAAGAGTAAAAATAGAAAATCAGGTTTTTCCCGAATTTTGCAGGTTCTATACCAGCAGATGAAAAATTTTGAAAAAATTCACAGGCGTATCTGTTATCGGTGCACATGTTACGGAATCGTTTCAGATTTTTAAATTGAAAAACCAAGCTGTGAAAAATAAAAACGCCAAATAATTATGAAAAATGCCGGTTGTGTATCGAAGCAGTCTTAGTACTATAATTATATTTTTACTGTAAGTTCGTGTCATTGTTACTATTATCGTGAATTTTTTCCAGATTTTTCAAATTCGTGCGCCGCAATTAAAAAAATTAAAAACCTATTTTTTCGCCGTTTTTTCCGTGTCAGAGTAACTAATAGGTCGAACTTAAGTATATACTTTATGGAATAAGCCTTTCATGCAATCTTCAATGTCTTTACATGCAGCAAAACAGCGTAGGAGTCAAACGAACTAAACATGCTGTACCATTACAGTCTAAAATGTCTATTATGTTTTCAATGGCGTCAATGGCGCAGCGGTAAAGTGTCCGAATGTTGAATCGTTACGAACTTTTGGAACGTAGATTCGAGCCTCGGAACTTTAAATCCCCCCCACCCCGATAGGTTTATATTTTTTTTCACATTAATTATGTATTTACTCGATTTCTAGCTATATGGCAATGATCAATATTTATATACAAATGTTTTAAAAACATATTACAAATATTTTAATACTTGAAATATACATAAAAATGACTTGAGAAGATTTTGATGCCACCGTTTCTCTGGTCAAGTATGCCGTCAATTACAGTATTGTTGTAACATTTCCTGCACTAAATTAATCTTATATTAAATTGGTTTTCTAATCTCTTATCTTTAACAATGGTGGATGGATTGCAGCAACAATCGTGTGTTGTTTTGTAATTATTTCGCCTCTTATTGTAGACAATACAACTCTCTCTTGTTTCCAAAATTCATAAGCTAAATAATGCTGTAATTGGCAGGATACCTAACAAGACTTGTCAAGTATTAAAATATTTTTAATATGTTTTAAAACATTTATATATAAATATTGATCATTGTCATATAGCTATAAATCGAAAAAATACATATACAGTATCGTCTCCCTGAGGGCTCGCTGGTCGGCACCGGCGTTGTGCCTTCAGACTGCTCGACGCATGCGCGCGACGGTCAGATAGCCAGGCACAGCACGAGTATTTTTTGCGTCCTCGCAGAACTTATCCAATTGAGCCCTTTATTGTAATGCATTTATTTGAGTTTATTGATGACCTTACTCTGAATTGTTATTTGTAGTTTAAAACAGTTGCAGTACAATTTGTAATATTTTATTTTAAAGTTTATTTTCAACAATAGCAGCAATGAAAATATTATTTTGCACCTCTTGTCAACCTTACGCCCCAGCAGTTGCCTAAGTTTACAGAGTAAACTCATAAATAATCTCTAATAAATGTATTATAATAAAGGGTGGAATTTGACAAGTTCGCCTAAGGCGCAAAAAAAACTTGAGTCGGGTCTGCGTCAAGATTTTGCGAAATGGTTCTTATGCTCACCGCAAGCGCTTCGGTTCAGGGGCACATTTGACCATCTTAACCGGCTATACCCTTTAATAGTTATAAAATCTTTATTTATGTCACATCGAAACTATTTCACACATATATATTTTAATTAATTTTAACAAATATTACAAGCCGCCTTCGTCGAATTCATTTTTATTTTTTGTTTCTTCTTCGTTGTTTTTATCAAAATAAAATTTGGTACACTTCCAATACGCACCTCAACACATAATCCCACCAAAAATTAGTTGAATAAGAAGAAAGCTTTAAATAACAATCTTAATTGTGAAGAATTTCGAGGTTGTCCTCTTCAAAACCACGAAGTCGCGTTAAAAATTTTGAAATGTGAAAAAATTTAAAAAAATTAAAACCGACTTAAAAAAAATAAAAGTAAAAAATAATTTTTTCCCTTACTCAATCTACGACTCTCATATTTTTTAAGTCGGTGCCTCATCATTTGCACTGTGTAAATCTGGCGCCGACTTAAAAAATATGAGAGTCGTAGATTGAGTAAGGGAAAAAATGATTTTTTTCTTTTTATTTATATTTTTTTTGAAGTCGGTTTTAATTTGTTTAAAATTTTTTTATTTTTAACATTTTAGTTGTGTATATATATTGACACAACATGCTGAGGAGATATGCGCATACGTGCATAAACTAATAATAATTAAGTGACAATAGTCTTTATTATTAACCACAACTGGCAAAATATTGGGCCAATATTGATTCCGCGTAGGATGTACATATACAGTAATCTGGACCTACAATAATTATTATTGATAGCAATTAGGGAAAAGTCGATACAAGAATCGATTCTGGAACCTTTGTTGTAAAATGTCCGAAAAGTTGCGTGACCATGGCTAGAAAATGGCCGGAACGTTCCATGACCATGGCTAGAGAATAGCCGGAACGTTCCGTGACCATGGCTAGAAAATTCCCGGAACGTTCCGCGACCATGGTTAGAGAATGGCCGGAACGTTCCATGACCATGGCTAGAGAATGGCCGGAACGTTCCATGACCATGGCTAGAGAATGGCCGGAACGTTCCATGACCATGGCTAGAGAATGGCCGGAACGTTCCATGACCATGGCTAGAGAATGGCCGGAACGTTCCATGAGGCTGGCAGGAAGGTTCCAACTGGCAATGTTCCACCGCAACATGGCTGGAATGTTCCAGGAAGGTTCCTATGTCCGCACCGAGGGAACATTCCACGGCAACCCCCATGGAACCTTGCTGTCACCTTCAGGCAACGGAGAGTGCTGTATGGGCGGGGTAACATTGCCCACTTTTCGGAAAGACTTTATTTTATTTTATTGTGAAGTAATTAGAACGTATGGTGCTTTGTAATCGATAGCAATAATTTCTCCAGGGGCAACCGCAAAAAAAATAGCGAATTCAATCATATGGTAATTTTTCAGTCAGAGTAAAAAAGTGGGCAATGTCACCCCGACGGGTAAAGTCACCCCAGTTTACGGTACTACTCAATACAAGATTGCGCTGGATTGTAGAAAAAACATGTGGTGTCGATGTAGAAATCTGAGTCCGAACCCGCTATCTCTAACAAGGAACGTTCGGTAATCCGGAAAATCAGAAAATTATGAAAGTCAGAATGGAAGTAGCGTAGTTCATCCGTAACGCAACCCTACTTTTCGTTGGTGCCATAATGCAATTTTTAGGGGTGAAATAACCCCTTGAAAAAATGCAAAATTTTCTTTTCCGTGGAATATTTCGAGAACGGTGAAAGATATCGAAAAGAAATTTAAACAAAAGTTGCTTGCGACTTTTATATTAACAAAACGGCGTGAAAATAATATTCGAAAAATACATATTTTTCAAGTTATCCCCACCACCAACCCTTAAAATTAAGCTTCTGTATTTTGTAAATATACGCTGAAATACCTCTGGATAATTTCTTTTCATACATATAAATAGTGTAAGCATTATATTTTTTTGCAAACAAATAAAACCTCTATTACCGAATTTGAAGTCCATTTTGGCAGTTTTCATTAATAATATGGATTCTTAAAGGGGCCGTCTCACCGGGCCTTCAATGTGTGCGTACGCTCACACCAGCTATGTTAAGCGTGTACGTATACGCGTGTAGCAAACAATCCGTAAATTACAACTTTCGTCCTGGAATCGGCACGAAGGAAGTTTTTGCGGGTACAGTTGCCTTCAGTAGACATCTGTCCAGGGTGCTCTGGTGCGTTTGAACGCTAATGAGCACCCAACTTTGAAATAATAATGAATTTATGAATCGTGTACTCAGGACAGCCCGAAAAATGACAGAATGAAGCTTCAAGGCTTCTCCGTCACCGGCACTGATGGTATATTCGTGCCTGGTACCATCAAAGCCGGTGGAAGATCCAAGCTAGCCGATAAATGTAGCAAAGACATAGTTGCCGAGACGTATCGACAGTCGAATCGCGCTGTTGCCGCATTTCCCCTATCACTATTTTACCATCAAGGAGGCTTGAATGAATCACGGCGAAGCGGATGGAGAACAGAGATGGGCAAAGATAATATTATTATTATTATTATTATTAAGCGTCTTTTATTGCACAAAATAACAGAGATCAATAAACGAAGGATAAACATCGACAAAAGCACAGGCGAAGTTCAGTCTGGGACTGTTTTACAACTTAACCTATCTGGATAAACTCAAATAAAAGATACTACAGTATTGTCTCATTACGGGCTCGGTTTGGTGTACACGATGTGGAATTTTCGCTATTCCACCACTTCCGTCTCACTCTTGTCCGGCGATGGCTAGAGCGAAATGGAACGAGAGCGAGCGAGAGACACTGAAAGCGAGCGAGGGTGGTACGAGATAGACAACGAGATGTTGTTTTGTCTCGCTCCGTCTTTCGGACGCCTGACACTCCGTCCTTTGCGTTCGCGGTCGTCGTGCAGGCAAAGCGTTCCATCTCGCTCCCCCCTTCGGCCAGGAAGAAGCGAGAAACGAACACTCGGAATTAGAGATCTGTTCACGACAAGAGCTCAACGCCGGCCCGACCAGCGAACACATACGGAGACAATACTGTACACACACATAATTTCAACATAACTTACTTTCGCTATAGCTTTCTCCAGCTTTTCCTCTCTAGCCTCCTTCTCCTCGTCCTTTTTCTCCTCCTTCTCTCTTTTATTTGGCTGTTGTTCACTCTCCTTTCCCTTTTTCTCTCCCCCCCCCCCCCTCCACTTCCCGCCGATGAGGTCGGGACCGTATTTTTTCTCTGGAAATGAAATGATGAATGTAATATTTTTGGCAAATAGTAAGATTGTACAGCGTGATTCTCTCGCTAGAGTCCTCAACGACAATAGTCTAAGAGCTGGATACATAGGGGTCAACGTAACTCGATGCAGTCACTCCCGGTCTACAATGCCGCCAATAAACCGTGCCTCGCTGAGTTACGTGGAAGTGATGAATTCCACGTTCTGCATTTCTCAACAGATCTTTGCGAAAATGGCGTCAATCGATGTCGTGCCGATGAAAATGGTACCACGATAACTTCGTTAAAAATAGTCCGAATTACATGACATGATTTTAATCGGGAGAACGCCAGGAATTCATTGGTATCACTGCAATATCGATGCGATGAAGAATAAAGAATTTTTTAATACGCCGTAATGAATCTCGTCGCCAGCTTCCACGTCCACGAAACACAGCAAGGCGCAGCTTATTGGCGGCATCGCCTTTGAATACTCTAGCCAGAGAGTCACTCTGTATAATAATATACAATATAATACTTACATTTTGCGGATTCTCCATGTTCTTCTTCGACCAGATCGCGTGCGTTGCGGTCGTTCTCTAACAGAGTCCGTGAGTCAACTGTTGCTTGCCACGCAACAATTCCTTGGGCAGACTTATTTGTGGAGGAGAACACCTACAGTAGCCGTGATTACGTGTGCGTGACTGATACAGGCGCAATAACAGCCTCTTAACAATATTTCTGTTGACTTAAACCGACATAACACATTCTATTTTCCAATTTGTCCCGGGTATTAGGATTGGTTTGGATATATTGGGGCGCGCGCCCACGCGCGGGCGCGTAAAGCGTGGTAGCGAACCGATGTGAGTTTGGCAATGCTAAAAATGAGACTGTGGTTACAAAATTTCAAAAGTGGAAAATGGGGGGGGCGGAAGGGCTCGTGGGTAGGGAGGCCTTCACCAACGTAAAAAAAATTTAAGAAATAAATTAACAATTTTTTATTAATATTTCAGAAACGAAATATTAAAAAATACTCTGAGATTTTTGGGAGGAAATCAGGCGTGAATATTAAATCCGTCACTCTGCGGATTTTGAAGGAACTCAGGCGCGAATCTTGAATCCAGCACTCTAAGCGTTTTGAGGAGAAAATTAGGCGCGAATATTAAATCCGTCACTCTGGGGATTTTGAAGGAACTTAGGCGCGAATATTAAATCCGTCACTCTATGGATTTTGGAGGAGATCAGGCGCGAATGTTAAATCCGTCACTCTGAGGTTTGGAGGGAATTTAGGCGCGAATGTTAAATCCGTCACTCTAAGAATTTTACGGAGATCAGGCGCGAATCTATAATCCAACACTCTAATCGACCAGGAAAGGTTTAACAGGTAAATACACACCCGAAGAACA
Source organism: Andrena marginata (assembly GCA_963932335.1). Classification (NCBI taxonomy): domain Eukaryota; kingdom Metazoa; phylum Arthropoda; class Insecta; order Hymenoptera; family Andrenidae; genus Andrena; species Andrena marginata. Next base: position 22,566,447 of record OZ010663.1, read on the forward strand.
CCCGTTATAGTACCTTGTATTTGTTTTGGTCTCGGTAATATGATTTACCGCTGCATTTATGTAAAAGAAACCACGCTTAGTGTTTCTGTGGATTGCACGACTCATGCAGTAGTATGTTTGTAAATATTGGAAGCGCTTTCGCGTCCACGAACGGAAATCAGCTGCTGCGGCAGCTTGTTTTGGTTTGGAATCGTTATAACCAAGGATGCACACAATAATTCCAAACGTGATTGAAAACAAATAGGTTTATTAACTTTAAATTGGTTCGTTTTTGTTTAAACGATAATTAACCACAATACGAGAATATGAGTATGAAATACAATATACGATAATTAAGTAGAATGATATAAGCAATAGTAATATAAAATGGTATACAAAATAATAAATGTTTGCAATAAGCGTTGATAAAAAAAACAGTAAGAATAGTAATACAAAATAATAAATGAATAGCAATAAGTTTAGAATGCAATAAGCGTTATTAATACAAAAATATAAATGGTCGCAATAAGATTTAGAAAGCAATAAGCGTTATTAATACAAAATATAAATGGTCGCAATAAGCTTTAGAATGCAATAAGCGTTATTAATACAAAATATAAATGAAAAGCAATAAGCTTTAGAATGCAAAATTAAATAATAATACAAAATAATATGATGAAGGTGATATGCAATGTTAATGGTAATTATAATGTCTTACGATGATTGGTGAATGGTGATTATTGATCACTGATTTGAATCTTTAACGTTAGTAACTAGTAACACTGAATATAATGAATAATCTTTCGTTAAGTAACACTGCATGTTGATTAAGGAAAAATGGATAATGAGCGCTCCGGCCTCTCAGGACCTCGTATTTATTTAGTTTTACAGGAGTGATGCGGGGGTACGCGCGGTAGAGACCTTGACACATTTCAAAATAAGACGCAGTGGGACTTCCGGGGTTTTTATAAACGGTATGGCTATTAATAGACGTATTTATGTCACGTACGTCAAATATTCGTCGCAATTAGGTTTCTGGGATTTTTATGACTGCGAAAGGAGATACTCAACTTGTCGAATGGATTTTGGGTGTTTTATAGGAAAGGGGTTAGAGTGGCTTGGACTCTGTGAGTCGTAAAGAGGGGATTGAGACGTGGTCTCGATTTAAGAAGGTTTTGTAACGAGGGGCTTGTTTGAATTCGTTTTGAGAGAAGGATTCATGCCTCATAGGGCGAATATGGGACGAAGTTTTGTAACGATCATCTCGTGATGGGGATCACTAAGGTACATCATCGAGGTGGAGTTTTGTATCGATCATCTTGTGTTGGTGACCGCTAAGGTACAACATCAAGGTGATCAGCGATTGGGAAGATGGGGTAAGAGTTGAGTTTGAGAGTTTTTGGTGGAGTGATTTTGAGATTCATGAATAGATTTTGGAATAGGACCGCGCGAGAAATACTGGGACATCACACACCCCCTCCCCCGAATAAAGCTTTCGAATAAAAGAAAAAGTAATTATGCAGAACTGGTGTTTCCTCACCGATTTCAATTATTTTTGGATATGTTGCCGGGGACATGATTCTGAATAACTTTTCCCATACATGTTACCGACGCTCGACCTTCGTTGCCGAGATATTTGCCAGAAACTATCGGTATAATCCGAACATTGTTATATAGTCTGTTGAAAACCTTAGTGTTAACTTAGTTTAGTAAGCGCTAGTAACTGTAAGCCCGTTGTTCATATAGTTCCTGTGTAACTATGGGATTTTCTGTCCCGTTTATATATATAATATAATAATAATACCGATAGTTTCTGGCAAATATCTCGGCAACGAAGGTCGAGCGGCGGTAACATGTATAGGAAAAAGTTGTTCAGAATCATGTCCCCTGCAACATATCCAAAAATAATTGAAATCCGTGAGGAAACACCTGTTCTGCATAATTACCCTTTCGTCCTTTTGTCCGCTCTCGCTCGTTCGCGGATTCTCTCATTCTTGAACAAAGAATTCTAAGAAATTGTGGAGATAGTCGCCGGGCTCCTGAATAACCAGGGATCGGCGGGGCTCAAGGTACCACTGATGGAGGGGGACACACCTACAGAAGCGGTGGTTGTGTTGCGTATACTGCGCCTGTATCAGTAACGCACACGTAACCACGGCTCCCGTAGGTGTTTCCCCCTCCCACAGCGGTAGCTGGTGCCACGTCTATCCCTGACCGACTGTTTGCGTTGCCTGGTTTGCAGAGCGTCATTTGTTTCAAAACGCACCACAGACGAATCTTCGGATTCACGTTTCACGTTCACGGTTCGCGTTTACGTTTTTGTAACGGGCAGTAGGATTTTGAGTCGTGTTGCGTTGTGTTTGTGGTTGTGTTGTGTTTGTTGGTTTAGTGTAGAATACGTGACACACTAAATGTGAATATGCAGGATGTGGAAGAAGATATGGACAATAATTCTCCGTTTCGTCCGCGATAATTACGTCCGTCCGCAAGGAGATTTTCGAAACGGAAAGTACATCGCCAAAAGAGACCTACCCCAAAAGAGACTTCTACCCACCGCGTCTTCGGAGGAGGGAAACAGATAGAGCATTACTTTAAACTTAAAAAATATGGGGGAGGGAGAGAGACGGCAATACTTGGTGGTACAATAGCATGCATTCCATAGATAACAATTTTTTTTAAGCGTCGCAGTGTATTGCGCGATCGCGTGTAACTCGAATCCTCTGGAGCGGTCGGGCAGGGTGACGTCATTTGGTAGCGTGAAGAACGAAGTAGAATTATGCGACGTCAGCAGATATTTCATCGAATGATATTGCGCGCTAATTCGTTATATGCATGAATCATAGAAAGAATTATGATGTATCAGCGGAAATTGGTGGATATAAATATGCGCTCCAAAGTGCACAAAGCCTCAAATCGTTGCAACGTGTTGCGGGGAAAAGACATTACAGTCATGGGAGAATTCGCGCAAGTAATCCACCAATTGCTGGATCAATCCCCACGATTGATTTCCCGGAAAGAGTAACTCGCGTGGGAAGAACGGTGCAACGAGTGCATCGAATCGTTGGAAGAACAGAGCCGCGTGAAACGCCCGCGATTATCGATCGGTGTTCGGCAATCGTTGGTTGCTCGAATCGCGCGGCTTGAAGGACTGAAACATTCGTTGCGTGGCCGTTTCGTGCGTGAAGGTGCCGGACATTCGAGCACAGGACTTTTGTGGCGCGAAATAGACGCTGCGTTCAATACCCGCGTATTAACTGGTGCCGTGCTAAATTCAAACTACATCGAGCCGCGCAACTTCCTCCAAGATGCGGGGACCATTGTGCTAGAGCATGTGCAGGGTGCTTTGAGGAAACAGCGGAGCCTCAAAGTGAACACGGTGTTCAACGGCGAATTTGTGGCGGGTGACAAGCATGCTTGTAAAAGCATTAATACCCGGAACTGTGAACTCTTCGGCACATCCGATCTGCAGGAGTGGTACCAGAGATGTGTCGTCGAACCCACCCTGGCGTCGTTGGAAGAGTTCCAGGAACGCGACAGCGGATGGGCATTGACGCGAATCCACAAAATGACCGTCAATGTCAATAAGTACAATCCCCTGCGCGCGGGATGCCATTTCAAGTTGCCGCGGGAATTGTCTTTGAAGAAAGCCACAATTAGCGTACAATTCGAGGACAATTCATGTTTCGCGTGGGCAGTGGTTGCCGCTCTCCATCCCGCCGAACGACACGCCGATCGCCCAAGTTCGTACCCGCACTATACATTGGTGCTAAATCTCCAGGGCATCGAGTTTCCAATGTCCCTGGCGCAAATGGGGAAATTTGAGCGGCAGAACAACATCTCCGTCAACGTGTACAGCTTCGAGGAGGAGAAAGGGTCGACAGTCTTTCCGCTGCGCCTCACCAGTCACAAGAGGGATCGACACGTCAATATGCTCTACACGCCAAATCATGAGCACGGTGATGTAGGGCACTTTGTATGGATCAAGAACTTGTCCCGGCTGGTGAGCACGCAGTTGAGCAAGCACAAGGAAAAGAAATTCATCTGTGACCGGTATGTATAGAAACGTATGAAATATTGAAATGTCTCGCGAAACAATTAAATAAAAAAAATTTATGTTTACAGGTGTATGCACTACTTTAGCTCTACCGAGAAGTTGGAGGCGCATGCAGTGGACTGCGACAAGATGAACGACTGCGCCATCCTACTACCCAGCGAAGGCAACAATTTCCTCAGCTTCGAGAACCACTGCAGGAAGGAGCGGCTCCCTTTCGTTGTGTACGCAGATCTCGAATGCATCATTGAAAAAACAGAGGACAACCACCGAATTGATGACAACAAATTACACACGTATCAACATCATAATGTTCATTGTATAGCCTATTATATGCATTGCTCGTACGATACATCCCTATCGACGTATCGATGTTGCCGCGATGCGGATTGTGATCCATGGTTTGTCGACGAACTGAAAAAATTTGCAAACTTTGTTAAACCCATCTTGATCAGTAATGTTCCCATGCCGGATTTAACCAACGAACAGTTAACAGTATTTTACAATGCAACACACTGTCATATTTGCGAAGAATCATTCAAGGCTGGTGATGTACGAGTTCGCGATCATTGTCATCTATCCGGACAGTTTAGAGGCCCGGCACATTCGGAGTACAATTTAAATTATAAAAATGCGTTTTACATCCCCATAGTTTTCCATAATTTATCCGGCTACGATTCACATTTCATTATCAAGGAAATAGCTACCGCTTTCGACGGTCATGTTGATGTATTGCCTATAACTAAAGAAAAGTATATTTCATTCACTAAAAATGTCGAAGATACGGCTGACTCAGACTCGCGAAATTATATTAAATTACGATTCTTCGATTCGTATAAATTTCTCAATACCAGTCTCAACAAATTAGCATCTTTTCTCAGCACAGATCAATTAAAATTTTTACGATCCCAATTTGAAACATTATCCACCGAAGATTTCAATTTATTGACGCGAAAGGGTGTCTTTCCGTACGAATACCTTGATTGCGCGAACAAGCTGCAGGATCCATGCTTACCGCCGCGCGAGTCATTCCACAGTTTGTTAACGGGTGAGACTGTATCCGAGACCGATTACGCGCACGCCGAGACAGTCTGGCAGCGTTTCGGGATTAGAACCTTGGGCGAATACAGCGATTTGTATTTGAAAACTGATGTCTTGTTATTGGCAGATATTTTTGAAAATTTTCGCGAAAGTTGTATCAAGAGTTATGGACTAGATTCAGCACATTATTATACTCTACCTGGTTTCACGTGGGATGCCATGCTAAAACACACCAAAATTACATTTGAATTGCTCACTGACGTCGATATGGTCATGTTTATCGAACGCGGTATACGTGGGGGTTTAAGCCAATGTTCTGGAAGATATGCACATGCCAATAACAAGTACATGTCATCTTACGACGCATCGGAAGAGTCATCGTACTTGATGTACTTTGACGTGAACAATTTGTATGGATGGGCAATGTGTCAGCCCCTACCATACGCTAAATTTCAATGGGTCGAAGATGCTGCAAATTTTGATGTGTCTTCAATCCCGGTCGATTCGCCCACGGGATACATTCTCGAGGTAGATTTGGAATATCCGCAACGTCTGCACGACGCTCATGCCGATCTACCGTTCTGCCCGACGCGTGCCAAACCACCTGGCAGCAGGCAGGACAAGTTACTCGCGACGGTATACGATAAGCAGCGTTACGTTATCCATTACCGCAACCTGCAGCAGTGCACGCGTGTAACGTTCTCGAACGAGACGTTGCCGTTCCTTACAGGAGATTCACGAGTAGAGCGGTTTACCCGTGAATTTGTGGGATTTGGTTCGGGTGGCGTGCGATTAAGAAATGAATTTCTAGATACGAGAGTCCTTCTTTTAATAATAAATAAGAAAATGATTTATTCAAAAGTAAATGGTAGTGACTCTAGGTCGAAATAGAACATATAATACGACACTGAGTCGTGCGATTTATGACAATTAATAGAAATAAAGTAATAAGTAACGTCGTATCGGTCGGTAAATCGTTTTGATTTCGGTTCCTGACGCTAAGTCGGTACTAAAGAATATAATTTTGATTTCGGTTCCTGACGCTAAGTCGGTAATAAAGAATATAATTATGATTTCGGTTCCTGACGCTAAGTCGGTAATTAAGAATATAATTATGATTGAGGCGTATAAAGATATAGTATAAGGTCTCGACACGAAGTCGGTGTAATACAAGATACGACACTAGGTCGATTTGGAATGTTAGTTGAGATATAGTGAGCGTTCCTTCTCGAGGATAGATGTGGCTTCCAGTTGCCTATAAGCTTGCCTACGCTTTCTAGGATGGAAGCCGAGGGGCTAGTTAAAGCGACCTCAGATGGTAGCCAGGTAGCCGGTTAGGGCGTCCCCAGATGGTAGGTGAAATAGTAGCTTCCTTCCTTCGTATTTGGTCGTTGTCTTCTGGTGCCTATAAGCTGGCCCACGCTTGGAGGTAGTTGGTTTAGAATGATGGGCTGTAGTAAGCGACCTCGTATGGAAGTTGAGGGGCTGTAGAAAGCGACCTCGTATGGAAGTTGAGGGGCTGTAGAAAGCGACCTCGTATGGATGTGGAGGTTCAGAGTTTAAGATAAACTTCTTCTAGATCTGCTAGACTGAGGGGCTGATGGAAGCGGCCTCGTTTAGGTTCGGTTGCAGAACCAAGTCTGCCTTCCTGCTGCTGGCGGGCCTCTATTTATACCGATTTGTGGTACTTGGCCCGCACCAATCACTCGCTGTGCGATCTCGCGCACCAATTAATATTCACATCCGTTTCGCGCCACTCGCGCACTACGCTCGGATAATTCGGCGTCCGGTTGTTCGTTCGATGTGCGCACGCGCGCTTGATTCGCTCGCGGCACTAAGTTTACCTTTTGAATTAAAGGTTATGCGCATGCGTTGCGCGTCACTCGGTCTTTCGCGCGCTGTTTGAACACGCTCTCGCACGCGTTGTATAATATCTTACGTATAATAAAGGAAATTAACAATATATATGAAAAATAAAAGGAAAAATTTATGGCGGTGGTAGCGGAACGTTACATCTCACCGCCCGGTTTTTCTCTCGTCCCGAGAGATGTATTTATAGCTTTTCTATTTTGCGTTGGTTTACCGGTTTGCGAGAAAAAGTCTGGCCCTCGATTTCTTCTTCAATTTTTTTTAAATATTTTAACGTTTTCACTGGGATCGATCGTTGTCCCTGTTGTCGGAGGTGGTGCGTTCCCCGTGCCAAATAAAAATATATATTTCCACGCGCGTTGTCGTGGGTCGGAATGAGTGAGCTTCGTATACGGTTGCCAGTCCACTTCTGGCACTGTTATTTTTTTTAATTTCCATGGTAAAGATGGTGATGTTGAATTTTGATTTGAATGTTTTAAACTTGCTTGCGTTCTAATACGTTTTAGCCTTCTTCCCGATCGGTTGGGCATTTTGCAAAACTATTTCTTAATGTGATTGATTTTGAAGTACTCGAGACCGAATGAAACCTAGCTGTATAGTGTCTCTTATATACATATGGTTCTCCTTACACCGTATTGTGATTGACTCTATCCCCATTATTGAGTACATTTTCCCCTGAATTTTACTGTCCTTTTCTATTCGTAATGCTATTCTATTTCTTATTGTTTGGGGTTTGTGATTCCTTGAAAAATTTCTATCTTCCTTTATTTACAACGTGTCTCTACGCTTCAGGGATATAGAATTCTGTGAAAATTTCCTGTCCTACTCTGTTTATAATGTTACTCTACTCTTCTACTGTCTGAGGTTACGATTTCTTGAAAAACTTCTATCTTATTCTATTTACTATCGTTCAGGAATGCGCGGTTTGTTTACATCGCGCCCGGCTCGTCCTTGTTGCAGGATTATCGTTCTCGCTCGCTCAACAGGGATACGAAGGTAACGGGAAATGAATGGATTTATTAGGAAGGTAATAGAATTTAGACTTGAATATTTATATATATATAGTAATTTATTGGGGCCGTGATTGTCCCCTTTCGTCGGCCTCCAATACATTTAGTGATACCCCCAATTCAAGGGCCTCCCTATTATTTTTACTTATGTGCATGAGGGTGTGAATGCATTCCTTGCACTGTGCCGCCACTCCCCAGTTAAAAATCTCCCGGGTGCAGATTAAACAATATTTAAAATTAATTAAATGCCTGCGTAGCGTGAGGAGGTGACGGCTTGCGGGGGTGTAGTATTTGGTGTCCTCCGCGCTGAGGTTTCGATAGCATGGATAGCATATTTTACGCCGGTATAGATCGCTGCAGTCCGTCCGGTATCCTGGCCATTTTGGTTTTAAACATATCATGTTTAGTATCAAAATGTATGGGTCTTCTTCTTCCTGGCGAGGGCGGTGAACCCACTTTTCTTCGGGCGATTTATTTGGCATTTTCTGTACAAGCACACCACGTGTTGATTTGGTAATTTGATTTTTTTTTTTTATAATCTGTTCTTTTAATTAATGTATGCTTAATGCTGTTCCTACCTTACTTTTCTCCACTATTTGCCTTGATTAGGTACGTCTTTCTTTCACTAACTTGTCTTTGCTGTTAAAATTACGTCCTTTTGCCAGGGTGTCACTTTTCTGAATGAGCTCCTGCGTAATCCCCACCACTTTTGAATTTAGCGCTGCGAAGTTGCTAATGGTTTGCCGTAATGTCCCTAGGGGCGGCGCAGTCTGGTGGCGTATAGGCCTTTTTTATTCTGTCCATGTGGACAACCTTAGTTCGACGGGGGCTCACAGCTATCTTTACATTGTTGTTTTTTAAGATCTCGATAATTGTGTAAGGCCCATCGTATTCGTCGCTGAATTTATCTCTTTTCGGTTTTAAAACCAGTACTTGATCGCCTTTGTGGTAATTAACTGAGGATACCTTTCGGTCGTAGTAATATTTTTGGCGATACTTTGAGTTTTCTAAATTTTTACGTCCCAGTTCGCGAATGTTAAGCAACTTTGTTATTAACCTCTCTACATGGTCTGGATATGTAGTTAGCGGGTCATTTGGCATTAAGCTTGATGGTTGTCTGGCTTTTTTACCATATACTAACTCGTAGGGAGTGTATTTGGTCCCTTCATGTATACTAGTATTATAAGAGAACATTGCTTGAGGTAACCACTGGTCCCATTGTTTTTCTTTGGTTATGTAATGTTTTAAATATTCAACTAATACATGATGGCTTCTTTCCAGGGAACCGTTTGACTGTGGATGAAATGCTGAGGTTTTATACTGCTTGATATTGAAAGCCTTTGCAAAGTTTTGCATGAGAGAACTGATGAATGAAGATCCTTGATCTGTGAGAATGGCTTTTGGACATCCATATTGGCATATGAAGTGTGTGGTGAATGCTTGGGCTATTTCTTCGCTTGTGAACGAGACTAATGGTATTGCTAATGAAAATTTTGTTAAATTGTCCTGTATGGTAAGTATATATGTTTTCCCTGACTTTGTGGGTGGCAATGGTCCCACAATATCCATGGATATTTTGTCAAAGGCGTCTAGTGGTGTGTCTGTTATAATCATAGGTTCTTTTGTTTTAGCTCGTACTAATTTCTTCTTTTGACAACTTATACATGTTTTAATGTGTTGCCTTACATCCTTTTTCATGTTTGGCCAGTGGTACAGGTTTCTAATTCTGTTATAGGTTTTGGTTACCCCTTTATGTCCTCCTACTGGTGACTCGTGGTTTTCTTTAATTATTGTTGGACGATCTTGTTCTGATGGCAGCTGTACAGTGCCATTGCAGATTGTGATGCTAATATTTGTTTGTAAGAACCTTAGGGTGATCATTTGTTTTAATTTTTCCAATGATATATTAATTTCTGTTTTGGGTAATGAGATCTTGTTAATATTACTTTGTGTTAATGTATTATATAGGTTCCTAATTACGGTATGATAAGCTACTTCATTTGGAGGATCTGGCATTACCATCCCTAAGATGGTCCGCTCTGCTTTGGGAATTTCTATTATACTTCCTGCCTGGAGTGGCAGGGGTAAGGTAATTTTAATTTGTTCCTTAGTTATGAACTCCTTGCTTCCCTCACCTACTGGTTTCCCATGTGTGGTGATAAATATGCCTGCAGTTTCCCTTCTCATCCATAAATTGTCTGCAATTTCTTTGACCCTGCTTTGGATCGATTCTTGGTTAACTACTCTTGGTAGTGCTCGTTGTCGTGGCGGTATTTGCTGTCGGGGTGGTCCCGGTCGTCGCGATGATACTTGCTGTCGGGGTGGTCCAGTGAATGTTTTAAAATTATTCTGTGGATCTTTTCTTATTATAATTGGGGATATTGGCCCTGATAATGTGTCACTAGAATCTCGTGTGCAGTACTTCTTTCCTCTTATTGGCGGGCTATTCGTCTTGCTGCTACTGCTATTACTGGAATCTATTTTCGGAGGTTCTCTATAAGCATGACTTCTTGGGACTTCTATGTTTTCGCTTATTTCCATGATTTGATCCCAGTCTTTTTCTAATACTTCTATTTCCATTTGTTGTGGGCTGTGAGGGCGGTTAAGGGTGGTTGGTCTGGGGTTTGACGGTGGAAGACCGATTTGTCCAGGGGAGGGGTGAACCTCTACTGATACCTGGATATTTTGGGTTGCTTTGAAGCTATCGGTGGATACTTCCATTTCTTCAGAATCCCCTCTTGGCGCGATTCCCCTTTTCTTTTCTGCTGGTCTGTTTGATGATGATGTGGTAGTCGTGGTTTTAAGCTTCCTTTTTAATTTTCTTCTCATTTGTATTTGATCAGGATTAAACTCGGATGATGATGAGGAGGATGATCCATCTCCTTTAGGTTGTTTTGTGGGACTTGGATTTGGGGATCCCGGACTCGTGGCGGTTTGGGGGCGCGATCGTTTCCCTTCCACTTGTAGCGGGAATATAGTTACTGGATTCCGTGAGAGGGCGTCTGCGTTAGTGTTAAATCTCCCGGGCTTGTATATGATTTTGTAGTCATATTCGGCTAATTTTATTTTCCAGCGCATGAGTCTGGAGGTAGGATTGTCTAGTGTATGTAGCCATTCTAGTGGTTTATGGTCCATCACTAAAGAAAAACGTTTCCCGTATACGTATGAACGGAAATGTTGTACGGCGTATATTAGAGCCAGTAGTTCGCGTTCTGTTGGAGCATACCGTGTTTCAGCATCGTTTAATATTCTTGAGGCGTAAGCTATTGGAAGATCTTTCCCGATTTCTCCTTGACTTAGAACCGCGCCTATTGCGTAACCAGAGGCGTCTGTAGTTATGATAAAGGGTTTATCGAAGTCTGGATATTGTAATATTGGCTCCTCGCATAGAGCATCTCGTAATGTCTCGAAAGCGTCTTGTTGTTTAATTGTCCATTCAAATCTGCGATCCTTTCTTGTTAGGTCGGATAATGGCTTTGCTATTTTGGAAAAATTCTTTATAAACCTCCGGTAGTATCCGGCTAGTCCTAAAAATTGTCTTATATTTTTCGCAGTTTTGGGTAGTGGGAATTGTTTGACTGCTTCTAGCTTCTGCGGGTCAGGCCTAACCCCTTCTTCGCTAATAATATGACCTAAATAGCAGACTTCTCTTTTTAGAAATTCGCATTTGTCTGGTTGCAGGGACAGGTTGGCTTCTCTTAGTCGATTCATTAGTCTTATGAATTTAGTGGCGTGTTCTTGTAGTGAACTAGCGTAGATTACAATGTCGTCGAGGTACACGAATAATTCTATTCCTTGTAATCCGGTAAGGACTTGGTCCATTAATCTTTGAAATGTGGCGGGGGCGTTTTTGAGCCCGAAAGGCATTCGATTGAATCCATAGTGTCCATAGGGTGTCGAAAAGGCGGTTTTGTGCTTATCTTCCGGATGCATTGGTATCTGATGGAATCCTGATGCTAGATCGAATATCGAGAAGTACTTTGCACTGCCTAGTTGGTCTAATATTTCCACTATATTCGGTAAGGGGTATGCGTCGCCTATAGTTTTCTCATTTAATCGACGGAAATCTATTACTATTCTCCAGCGTATGTTCCCTTGACTATCCCGTTTCTTGGTTACAATGAACAATGGTGAGTTGTACGGAGAAGTTGAATGTGAGATTATCTTGTTTTGTATGAGTTCATTTATTTGTCTATTAATTTCTTCCTTATGGACTTGGGGGTATCGATATTGCTTTACGTTTACTGGTGCCTCGTTCTCGGTAATTATCCTGTGAGACACCGCGTTTGTTGCTTCTAGTTCGCTACCGGGGAGGTGGAATCTATCTGCGTATTGTTCGATTAATTTTACTATATTGGCTCTTTCTTCAGGATTTAGGTGATTAAGGCGAAGTAGTTCTAATACTTGCCTAATGTGGTCTGGAGAAGCTATTTCTCCTTCAAATTTTATTTCCTCGTACTGTTCGATTTCTACTGAGGGTATTTCGATTTTGATATCGTTGGAGGATGTGTTTATGGCATATAGATATCCTATTCCATCATCATTAGTAACTATAGCATTACCCATTAAGATTTTCGGGTGTACGTTTAATTTCGGCACGTATCCCGTTTTTAGGCTTGGATTTAGAATTTTGATTGGGATTTGGTATCTCATTCGAGCTGGTATTGTTATCTCCACGTTTTGAAATGGAAGTAATTCATTTCCTATAGTGATTCCTTTTCTTGAGTAATCTATGACTGCTCCACTCCCGTGGAAAAAATCTGACCCTAGAATTCCGTCCTGAGCCGTAGGTAGAGTTTTGACTACATGTATGTTAGCTATTTTATCTAACAGTCTTGCTTTAATGTATCCTATTGTAGCTAGTGTACCGTCTGTAATTCCCGTTAATTCGTAGGTGACGTCGGTAAAAATCTGTGTGCCTGGTGAAACGGCTTCTTCTTTTATCACGCTCAAATCTGCTCCCGTGTCGATCATCATTATTACCCTATCTGGCTTAAAATCTGGACTAGATAAAGCTAAACTGGGGGCTCTCCATGTTTCTGATAGTCTTAATTTTAACACGGCTTGACTGCGTACAGGATTTTGAGGGGGGGTTGGCGTTGGCTGTTCGGAATTTGGAGTTTCTGCGAGCCTTCGTTTGTCATTATATATTTTCTTTCGACATTCCTGAATTGTGTGTCCCTTGTTTTTGCAATATCTACACTCTATTGATTGGGTTTGGCGCGGCATTGTTTGGGACCCGGTATTATACGACGACGGCCTTGACCCAGAATTATTAGGTGTTGACTGGGGCGCGGTGTTTATGTTCCGGCATTCCTGAACTGTGTGACCTACTTTCCGACAATAATTGCAATATTTAGATCGCCAACTAATTTGAGCTATTTGTCCTGCTGGGAATTTACTGCTACACTCTGTGGCTGAGTGTCCGTACCCGAAACAATTTGTGCACTGCGCGGAGTGCGAAAGTCCTTCTGCGAATTTATTCCTCATTATATTTTCCTGACACTCTGCCTCGGCTTTTATAGCGGCGCTAATGGCGGTATCGAGGTCAGTGAATTCGACCGTTCGCATTCGTGCGTAAATTTCTGGTTTTAACCCTGTTTAGAAAGCTTTAATGGAATTTGTTTCCGCGGATTGATTGTATTGCGCTACGTGTAAAGGAACCTCTATTTCATTACAGTATCTTAGTTGTAGGAGGATCCCGGAAACTCGACTGCTATAATCTACAGTGGCTTCATTCGGTAACTGAGCTATCTTTGACATTTCTCCATATAACTGGATTGAAGAATGTAGTGGAGCGAAACGAGAGCTGAGGACTTTAATTACCTCTTCGATTGTGTTATAATCGCCGTTAAGTATGACTCGAGATGCTTGCCCGGATAGTTTACATTTGATTAACTGTACTAAACCGTATTCGGCGTTCGGCGCGATCATATTTTTCGCGTTTCTGCAGCATTTTGAAAATTGGTGTATAGTTATGTTTCGTCCGTCGAAAGCCGGAACCGTGTCCGCGGCATCGCGAATTCTAGTATGCGGTTGGCGCGCATTTTCCTGGCTTAATTGTAGGCGTTGTAGTTCCTCTACAACTGCGTCTACATTAGTGGTGTTTGACCCTACTCCGCCTGTAGCCATGATTTAGCTTCTTTTAACGCGCCTGACTTAGTAAGAAAGAAGGAGTCTTGTTCTTCGCTAGGAGAGTGTATCTCCTTTGCCACACTTTCGCGGTTTCAAGCAAAAAAAAATATCCCACCGCTGTCACCAAAATTAACTACCTGTAACGTTCTCGAACGAGACGTTGCCGTTCCTTACAGGAGATTCACGAGTAGAGCGGTTTACCCGTGAATTTGTGGGATTTGGTTCGGGTGGCGTGCGATTAAGAAATGAATTTCTAGATACGAGAGTCCTTCTTTTAATAATAAATAAGAAAATGATTTATTCAAAAGTAAATGGTAGTGACTCTAGGTCGAAATAGAACATATAATACGACACTGAGTCGTGCGATTTATGACAATTAATAGAAATAAAGTAATAAGTAACGTCGTATCGGTCGGTAAATCGTTTTGATTTCGGTTCCTGACGCTAAGTCGGTACTAAAGAATATAATTTTGATTTCGGTTCCTGACGCTAAGTCGGTAATAAAGAATATAATTATGATTTCGGTTCCTGACGCTAAGTCGGTAATTAAGAATATAATTATGATTGAGGCGTATAAAGATATAGTATAAGGTCTCGACACGAAGTCGGTGTAATACAAGATACGACACTAGGTCGATTTGGAATGTTAGTTGAGATATAGTGAGCGTTCCTTCTCGAGGATAGATGTGGCTTCCAGTTGCCTATAAGCTTGCCTACGCTTTCTAGGATGGAAGCCGAGGGGCTAGTTAAAGCGACCTCAGATGGTAGCCAGGTAGCCGGTTAGGGCGTCCCCAGATGGTAGGTGAAATAGTAGCTTCCTTCCTTCGTATTTGGTCGTTGTCTTCTGGTGCCTATAAGCTGGCCCACGCTTGGAGGTAGTTGGTTTAGAATGATGGGCTGTAGTAAGCGACCTCGTATGGAAGTTGAGGGGCTGTAGAAAGCGACCTCGTATGGAAGTTGAGGGGCTGTAGAAAGCGACCTCGTATGGATGTGGAGGTTCAGAGTTTAAGATAAACTTCTTCTAGATCTGCTAGACTGAGGGGCTGATGGAAGCGGCCTCGTTTAGGTTCGGTTGCAGAACCAAGTCTGCCTTCCTGCTGCTGGCGGGCCTCTATTTATACCGATTTGTGGTACTTGGCCCGCACCAATCACTCGCTGTGCGATCTCGCGCACCAATTAATATTCACATCCGTTTCGCGCCACTCGCGCACTACGCTCGGATAATTCGGCGTCCGGTTGTTCGTTCGATGTGCGCACGCGCGCTTGATTCGCTCGCGGCACTAAGTTTACCTTTTGAATTAAAGGTTATGCGCATGCGTTGCGCGTCACTCGGTCTTTCGCGCGCTGTTTGAACACGCTCTCGCACGCGTTGTATAATATCTTACGTATAATAAAAGAAATTAACAATATATATGAAAAATAAAAGGAAAAATTTATGGCGGTGGTAGCGGAACGTTACACGCGTCATGGTCTTCGTATTACAAAAATACACCGCGTGCTTCAATTCGCTCAATCTCCCTGGCTCCGCGATTACATCGAACTCAATACACGGTTTAGAACAGGCGCGACAAACGACTTTGAAAAAAATTTGTACAAATTGATTAACAACGCGGTATTTGGTAAAACTATGGAAAATGTGCGAAATCACGTGGACGTAAAACTTTTGACTCATTGGGAAGGGCGGTATGGCGCGGAGGCAATGATCGCGAAACCGAATTTCCACAGCAGAAGTGTTTTTTCGGAAAATTTAATAGCTGTTGAATTGCGAAAACTCGAGGTGAAATTCAACAAACCGATATACGTGGGTATGTGCATTCTGGACATATCAAAAATTTGTTTGTACGAATTTCACCACGAGTACATGTCTCCCAAGCATGGACAAAAATGTAAAATTCTATATGCAGACACTGACAGCCTCATTTATCATATTCGATGCGACGATATCTACGAGACCATGAAACACAATATCGATAGATTCGACACAAGCGATTATCCCACCGACAATGTATATAATATGCCGCGCGTAAATAAGAAGGTTCCGGGGCTGATGAAGGACGAAAATAACGGTGCGATAATGACCGAATTCGTAGGTCTTAGAGCGAAAATGTATGCACTTCGCGTAGACGGCAAAAAAGATACGAAAAAGGCGAAAGGCGTCAAGACCAACGTCATAGCTAGAACGATAACTTTCGACGACTACGCGCAGTGTTTGCAAAGGGAGATCGAAATGGTTCGCAGACAATCATGCATACGGTCTAAATTGCATAAAGTGTACACCATTTCGGAATCTAAAATCGCTCTAAGCCCACACGACGACAAGCGGCATATCGTACCTGTTTGAGATTCGAGTAGTTCGGATCTCCGCCACACCCAACTCACAGCAGCACCTCCTGGACAGCGGAGCGTCAAGCCCGATCCACAATCGATTCGCCAATCACCGGTCAGCGACAGAACGCTCATCCAATCACGTTTCCCCACGTCTGTCGATCCGCAGGGGAAGACGGTTAACGGAAATCGATCATCCATCTTGCCACTCTTGTTCACGTAGCGTGCTTGAAAAGACGTATCGCGTGCGCTTTTACTGATTTTCTCAACTCGTGAATTTCTCATCAAATCGATTCTTTCTCACCGGAATAAGTTCTAGTTCGCGCTCACTCTTTCATTCTGCTCACACTCAGATATCACGCGAATCGATTGTGGATCGTGCTCGTGGTGCGACCGCGTGGTCGTGGTGCGTGGCCTTCTCTCAACAAAAAACTTTCGTATCTCGCACCCCGTGCTTTCGCTCACCACTCACTGTTTTATAATCGCTTGTGACTCACTCCGCGAGTGTTATTTTCAATAAACAACATTTTAACTCAACCACGTGCATTGCATCTTTCGGACATAACCTCCCCGGCATCTCACGCGCACCGCGAAGTAGTATTCGCGAACATTTTTGGTCCTTCGAGCCGGATTGGATGTGTAGTGTGTGAGGTTCAGTGCCGTGCTCATCGCTCAAGCCAAGTTTCAGTTCTCGGTGCTCACCATGGCGGACGGAAACCACACCACCAAGTCGACCACTGAGTCGCGATCGTCAACACCGAATCCGCCGGACACTCACAATTCAAGAACGCTCCATGTTCCTCAGGAACAAGCCACTCAGGCCACCGGCAGGACGAGGTCCTCGTCGCCGTCAACGACGCCTGCACCGCTCATCATCAAGGCTCATTCTCAGAATTGCCGCTTTCAAGCCCTGCAAGACTTGCGGTCTGAAGTCCCGGAGGATCTGGAATCCACAAAACTCAACGAAGTGCAGTCACTGCTCGACAGCGTCGAAGAGCTGCACAAGGCATTCCTCACGGAGCATGCGCACTTGGAGGAGTTTTGGCCGGTAAAGTGCTTAAATCATGAGTACTTTGCTTCAGGTCTCCTAACTCAAGAGGCGAAGCTCGTAGCAGAGCTAAGGCGGGCACTCCGGCGTCTCATCACTCATCAAGTGAATTCTTCTCAACCCGGCACGTCTGCCACAACTGCCAATGCAGCCGCGAGCAGAGCTGCCAAACTACCCGAGCTCGCCATCCCCAAGTTCTCTGGGAATTATGTAGATTGGCCGGCCTTCAGTGAGCTGTTCACCTCACTGATTATCAACGACACTCAGCTCATGGAGATCGACCGGTTGTACTACCTGAGGGCCAGCCTTACAGGGGAACCCTCAAGGCGAGTCAACGCATTTCCACTGCGGGGCTCGTCATTCCAAGCGTGTTGGGAGTACCTCAACAAACGCTTCTCAAACAAGCGGCTACTCATCAAAGAACAGCTTGACAAGCTACTCACCATAGCTCCCATCACCACGCGGTCCGCGACTGCACTCAAAGATCTCGCTGCAACGATCACCGAAGTGAACGAGACTTTGATTGCGTTGAGTGCTGACAAGGAAATGCACAACTGCCTACTCGTGCATGTCATTACAAACAGCCTTGACAAGGTCACCCGAGAGGCCTGGGAGACCTCTCTCACCAATCCCGCAGAGTGCCCTCGATACCAGGATCTACTGGCCTTCGTGGAGACAAAGGGTGGAGCCTTGGAGCAAATGGAGACCTCGAAGAAGACATCTGCCCCTGCCTCCTCCACCACTCGCTCAGCTCAGCGCAAGTCCGCAGCTCACCCTGCGACGCAGGCCAAATCCACGTCTCAACTCTCAAGCAAGGTGCAGTCATCAAAATACCCTTGTGACTGTTGTTCCGAGGATCATTTCATAGTGATGTGTCCCAGATTCAAGGAGAAATCCGTGACTGAGCGTCGCCAGTTTGTGGTGACCAACACCTTATGCAAAAATTGCTGTGGTCGCCACGACACGGAGGTGTGCAAATCCGCACACAGGTGCAAGACGTGTGGGGCGAAGCACCACACGATGCTGCACCTCCTTCCATCTTCTCATCAAGGCTCAGCTCACTCCCAGTCCAAGCCATCGGCCGAAGCAAGCTCCGCTCCCCTTACCCCTCAAACTGAAGGGAAGACGTCAGAAAAGGGCGAACGCTTCTGAAGTGTTGGTGCAGTCGTCGGCTCAGGCTCATCAAACTCAGCACATTCAAGCACAACAGGTCAAAATTGCTCATTCTTTGCTCACCCTGCTGCAGGTTGCCACGCCACCTCACGCACACTCACCTTGTTAGCCACGGCTAATGCACAGCTCATCACTCCAGTGGCCTCGCTGCCAGTGAGACTACTCATCGACTCAGGCTCAGAGCTCACCTTCATCAAGGAGGAGCTCATCACTCAACTTAACCTTCAACGAACCCACTCATCCATATCAATCATCGGCATTGGAGGCAACAAGTCTACTCAGACTCGAGGAGTCGTGACTATCACGCTGCGCTCACATTACGACTCCTCTACGGTCGTCACTCAAGCCCAAGTTCTGCGAACTCTCACATCCAGTCTACCATCAGTTGAAGCGCCACGTCAAGAATGGCCACACCTCACCAGGTTAAGGCTAGCTGATCCAGATTTTCTAAGACCTAGGCCCATTGACATAATTATTGGCGCAGACTCATACGGAAAAATCATAAAGCCTAACCTCATGAAGGGTGACCCTTCAATGCCAATTGCCCAGTTCTCAATCTTCGGGTGGCTCGTTCTCGGGCCAGTTAGAACTTCTCAATCTCAAGTCAGCTCGTCGCACAACGCTGCAGTGATGCAGCACAGCGACGACAAGATCCGTGATCTACTGGCAAAATTCTGGATTCAAGAAGAGCTCCCGACAGATGCACCCTCAGAACTCACCCCTGAAGAACAAGAATGTGAGGATCACTTCAAAACGACACACACTCGTGACTCTTCAGGAAGATACATCGTACGCATCCCTCTCAAGTCATCTCCAAGTCTATTGGGCAATTCATACCAGACAGCTCATGCCTGTCTGAAGCGAACACTCAACAAACTCAACAGAGATAATGAATATCGCAATCTCTACCAAGGGTTCATGAAGGAATATGAGGAACTCCATCATATGGTAAGAGCCTCCTCAATCTCACCTAATACGCACTCTGTCTTCTACCTTCCACATCACGGAGTCCTCAAGCTCGACAGCCAGACCACCAAGTTGAGGGTCGTCTTCAATGGCTCAAGCCCAACCTCAACGGGGCACTCGATCAACGATCTCATGCACACAGGTGCGAATCTACTTCTCAATATCACCGACGTGCTGCTGTGGATTCGCCAGCACAAGTACATCTTTGCCACAGACGTGACAAAAATGTACAGACAAATCAAGATTCACGAAGACGACCAGGACCTCCAGAGAATACTGTGGATTGATGAACACTCGAAGGAGGTGCCATACAAGCTCACCACTGTCACGTATGGAACCAAGGCTGCGCCATTCCTCGCTGTCAGAGCGCTACTGCAACTGGCTGAAGATGAAGGCCATCGCTTCCCAATGGCAGTACCATCTATCACCCATGCCAGATACGTCGACGACATCTTCGGTGGTGCTGATACAGGTGAGACACTCACCACAATTGCTCAACAATTAAATGACCTGTGCAAGGCGGGAGGTTTTCCACTTGCCAAATGGAAATCAACCTACCCTCCATTGCTTGAATCAATCTCTCATGAAGTACGAGCTAGCAACTCGTACGTTGCACTTGACGACTGCAATACCAAAATTCTCGGATTACAATGGAATGCTCTTAATGACAAATTCTCATTCACAACAAAATCTATCAGCAACTCAAGACTCACTAAACGCCTCATTCTCTCTGAAGTAGCCAAGATATTTGATCCACTTGGCTTCTTAGCTCCAGTCATCATTCGGGCAAAGGCACTTTTGCAGGAACTGTGGCTGCACAAACTGAACTGGGATGACCCACTGCCATCCCAAGTCACTACTCACTGGCTCACCATCAGAGAAGATCTAACAAGTCTGGCCAGACTCTCAATACCCAGGTGGTTCAACACCTTCTCCTATTCAACAGTGGATTTACATGGATTCTCTGATGCCTCTCAGCTCGCCATGGCAGCGGTAATTTACATTACCGTGACCTCACCGTCCACAACTCACAAGGTGTCGACACTCGTGTGCTCCAAAACCAAGGTTGCACCACTTAAGAAGCTCACAATCCCAAGACTCGAACTCACTGCAGCCTTGATGCTCGCAAAACTCACGAAGTACGTTCAAGCTACTCTGCAACTCAACGTTGCTACAATTCATTTGTGGACGGATTCTCAAATATCACTCTCATGGATCAAATCACATGCATCACGCTGGAAGGATTATGTGCGGAACCGTGTCTCCCAAATTCAAGAGCTCACCCCACACGCACATTGGAGACATGTCCCAGGAACAGGAAATCCAGCTGATTGTGCCTCTCGAGGCTTAACAACACATCAGCTTGAACATCATGAGCTTTGGTGGACGGGACCATCCTGGCTCACTCAACCCAGTGACTCATGGCCCTCTCAACCTACTTTGAAGGACAACCCAAGCATGCTGGAAGCTCGTCCTGGAATTTCAAATCTACTGAACATTCGAAAATTCGAATATCACTGGGACCTCATCCACAAATACTCATCTCTCAACAAACTCCTTCGCATCACTTCAGTTTGTTTCAGAGTTTTGTCACATTTGAAAAGGTCAACGATCTCCTTACCAATCATCGCTCAGTCGCCTGAGGATCTGGAGAGGGCCAGGATCTTCTGGATCAAAGCGACGCAGTCCCTTTACTTCACACATGAATTAAAGGCGCTGAGCTCCGGCACCACGTTGCCAGCTTCCCACACGTTCAATCGTCTCACAGCCTTTATCGACCAGGAAGGAGTGATTCGGGTCGGAGGCCGACTCAACAACGCTCACATTGCATATGGAAGTAAACATCCAGCAATTTTGCCTCGTCACTCACGTCTGTCCGATCTGATTATAGATCAAGCTCATCGACAAACTCTTCATGGAGGAACTCAGCTCACGCTCGCTCAAATCCGACAGACCTACTGGATCATCGGTGGTCGAGCTCCAGTAAAATCTCACATTCTGCGGTGTGTCGTGTGTGCTCGGCAAAGGGGGATCCGTGCCCATCAACTGATGGGCCAACTACCTCTTTCACGAGTCACGCCCACACGCGCATTCACCAGTACTGGACTCGACTATGCTGGTCCCATCACCTTAAAGACATGGAAAGGGCGAGGCGCCAAGACTCAAAAGGGATGGATTTGTGTGTTCGTCTGCCTTACCACATCAGCTGTTCATCTCGAGCTAGTCACCGACTACTCCACAGAAGGTTTCGTCGCAACATACAGGAGGTTCATCTCGCGAAGAGGAATCCCTCACTCACTCCACTCAGATTGTGGCACCAATTTCGTCGGAGCCGATGCCATGCTCAAGAGGATGTTTACTCAAGGCTCTCAAGAACACCAATCTCTCGCTCAACTGTTTGTCAACAATAACACTCGCTGGTGTTTCAACCCCCCAGCTGCACCACACATGGGAGGCAAATGGGAGGCTGTGGTGAAGTCCACCAAACACCATCTTCGGAGAACCGTGAGTGAGACAGCACTCACCTACGAAGAGTTTAGTACACTTCTCACTCAGATTGAGGCCTTGTTGAATTCACGACCTCTCGAGCCCCTCAGCGACGATCCTGAAGATGTCGCAACGCTCACCCCGGCTCACTTCCTTATTGGCCACCCGCTCTCAGCTCTACCGGAACCTTCAGTGGAACATTCATCCATCTCACCATCAGCACGGTGGAAACTCATTCAACAACGGACTCAGCAATTCTGGACTCAATGGTCAGCACACTATCTGCAACGCCAGTTATCCATCTCCAAGTGGCATCATCCATCCAATGCCATCAAGGTCGGCTCCCTAGTGCTCATCACCGATGAGCGATTTCCCCCGAGCAAGTGACAGAAGTGGTTCATTACACGTCCAATACACATTCGAAGTGGTACGATTGACGTTCGATATGCGTTCGAAGAGGTACGATTGACGTTCGATACACGTTCGAGGAGGTAAGATAGACGTTCGATATGCGTTCGAAGAGGTACGATAGACGTTCGATACACGTTGAAAGTGGTACCATTCACGTTCGATGCATGTTTGAAGTGGTATGATACACATTCGATACATGATCAAAGTGGTTCATTACACGTTCGATTCACGTTGAAAGTGGTGCGAAGACGTTCTGTACACGTTCAGATTGATATGGTCGACCTGATTTTACACTGATACAATCATGGGAATGAAGTGGAAAGAGTATATGATTGTTAAATTGAAACACAAAAGTGGACAATAAATTAAATTATTATTATATTTTTTCTTTTTATATTGTATTTTTATATTGAATTTTAAATTTTTTCTTTTTTATTTTATATTTTTACACTCTATTTATATTCTATTTATATTCTATTTATATACTATTTTTATATTTTTTCTTTTATTTTATTATGTTTGTTCATTTTCTCTTACTTTATTATTATATTATTTTTTTATTGTATATTTGTTATGCAATGGTATTTTCTTTTATTTCATTATTTTATTTTCTTCTCTTTTATATTTATATTGTTTTTTATATTGTATTGTATTTTATTTTCTTTAATATTTATTATTATATTATTTTTTTATTATATTTCTTATACAATGATATTTTCTTATATTTCATTATATCATTTTCTTCTCTTTTATATTTATATTTTTTTTATATTTAATTGTATTTTCTTTTCTTTTATTATTTTATTTTATTTTATTTAATAGTTATATTGATTTTTATATTGTATTTTATTTTCTATTTTAATTGTATTTTTATATTTTTATATTCATTTATATTTATATTATTTTATATTGTATTGTGTTTTATTTTATATTTTTTTATTACATTTTTATATTTTTATTGTGAAAGAAGTGTGAACCAAAATGGAGCATATAGTAAAGACATCCAAGACCAAGAAAGAGAGATGAAAATAAAAGAGTCAAAGTTCCTAAGAGAATTAAGAGAGGTGGCAAGGAAACCAGGAGATAAGCCGAAATACTTATGGGGGGAAAAGGAAAAAAGGAGAGGAGAATTAGAAAGGATATGAAGATTCATACAGGGTAGTGAAACAAGGGCATCTAAATATTGGCTATCGAAAGAAGGAAGGATACGTAGGCTTTGTAAGAAAGAGGCATAAACAGTGAAACACATGATTGAAGCATGTGAAGTAAGTGGAGAGAGTGGCAGCAATTGGAAAGAGGTAATTAGAGGAGAAGGGACAAACTTGGCTATTCTACAGGAGATAATAGGGAGATGGAAAAGATGGGAAGAACGGGAAAGAGATAAAAGAATATTATGCAACATAAAATAGATTAGGAAACACGTAAAATAGAAAAAAATGTTAAGACACATCAGGACACATTAGAAGGGTAGAACTTACACTGACACAATCACAGGAATGAAAAGGAAAGAGTATACGATCGTTAAATTGTGACACAAAAGTGGGCAATAAATTATATTATTATATTTTTCTTTTTATAATGTATTTTTATATTCTCTTAATATTCTATTTTTATATTTTTTTCTTTTTTATATTATACTTATTATTTAATTGTATTTTCTTTTTCTCATTATTTTATTTTATTTTCTTTTATTTTATTATTATATTTCTTTAATTGTATTTTCCTTTATTTTATTATTTCATTTTAATTTCTTTTATTTTATTATTTTATGTTATTTTCGTTTATTTCATTATTATATTCTTTTTTATTATATTTCTTATTTAATTGTGTTTTCTTTTATTTTATTATTATATTTTCTTTTCTTTTATGTTTATATTGTTTTTATACTGTTTTTTATATTGTACTGTATTGTATTTTTTTCTTATTTAATTGTATTTTCTTTTAATTTATTATATGGCCCAATCGCTCCTAATATTGAATAATTAGAATTTGCACCCCAACCAATAATTATCACAAGAATGAGCAATTTTGACCTGTTGTGCTTGAATGTGCTGAGTTTGATGAGCCTGAGCCGACGACTGCACCAACACTTCAGAAGCGTTCGCCCTTTTCTGACGTCTTCCCTTCAGTTTGAGGGGTAAGGGGAGCGGAGCTTGCTTCGGCCGATGGCTTGGACTGGGAGTGAGCTGAGCCTTGATGAGAAGATGGAAGGAGGTGCAGCATCGTGTGGTGCTTCGCCCCACACGTCTTGCACCTGTGTGCGGATTTGCACACCTCCGTGTCGTGGCGACCACAGCAATTTTTGCATAAGGTGTTGGTCACCACAAACTGGCGACGCTCAGTCACGGATTTCTCCTTGAATCTGGGACACATCACTATGAAATGATCCTCGGAACAACAGTCACAAGGGTATTTTGATGACTGCACCTTGCTTGAGAGTTGAGACGTGGATTTGGCCTGCGTCGCAGGGTGAGCTGCGGACTTGCGCTGAGCTGAGCGAGTGGTGGAGGAGGCAGGGGCAGATGTCTTCTTCGAGGTCTCCATTTGCTCCAAGGCTCCACCCTTTGTCTCCACGAAGGCCAGTAGATCCTGGTATCGAGGGCACTCTGCGGGATTGGTGAGAGAGGTCTCCCAGGCCTCTCGGGTGACCTTGTCAAGGCTGTTTGTAATGACATGCACGAGTAGGCAGTTGTGCATTTCCTTGTCAGCACTCAACGCAATCAAAGTCTCGTTCACTTCGGTGATCGTTGCAGCGAGATCTTTGAGTGCAGTCGCGGACCGCGTGGTGATGGGAGCTATGGTGAGTAGCTTGTCAAGCTGTTCTTTGATGAGTAGCCGCTTGTTTGAGAAGCGTTTGTTGAGGTACTCCCAACACGCTTGGAATGACGAGCCCCGCAGTGGAAATGCGTTGACTCGCCTTGAGGGTTCCCCTGTAAGGCTGGCCCTCAGGTAGTACAACCGGTCGATCTCCATGAGCTGAGTGTCGTTGATAATCAGTGAGGTGAACAGCTCACTGAAGGCCGGCCAATCTACATAATTCCCAGAGAACTTGGGGATGGCGAGCTCGGGTAGTTTGGCAGCTCTGCTCGCGGCTGCATTGGCAGTTGTGGCAGACGTGCCGGGTTGAGAAGAATTCACTTGATGAGTGATGAGACGCCGGAGTGCCCGCCTTAGCTCTGCTACGAGCTTCGCCTCTTGAGTTAGGAGACCTGAAGCAAAGTACTCATGATTTAAGCACTTTACCGGCCAAAACTCCTCCAAGTGCGCATGCTCCGTGAGGAATGCCTTGTGCAGCTCTTCGACGCTGTCGAGCAGTGACTGCACTTCGTTGAGTTTTGTGGATTCCAGATCCTCCGGGACTTCAGACCGCAAGTCTTGCAGGGCTTGAAAGCGGCAATTCTGAGAATGAGCCTTGATGATGAGCGGTGCAGGCGTCGTTGACGGCGACGAGGACCTCGTCCTGCCGGTGGCCTGAGTGGCTTGTTCCTGAGGAACATGGAGCGTTCTTGAATTGTGAGTGTCCGGCGGATTCGGTGTTGACGATCGCGACTCAGTGGTCGACTTGGTGGTGTGGTTTCCGTCCGCCATGGTGAGCACCGAGAACTGAAACTTGGCTTGAGCGATGAGCACGGCACTGAACCTCACACACTACACATCCAATCCGGCTCGAAGGACCAAAAATGTTCGCGAATACTACTTCGCGGTGCGCGTGAGATGCCGGGGAGGTTATGTCCGAAAGATGCAATGCACGTGGTTGAGTTAAAATGTTGTTTATTGAAAATAACACTCGCGGAGTGAGTCACAAGCGATTATAAAACAGTGAGTGGTGAGCGAAAGCACGGGGTGCGAGATACGAAAGTTTTTTGTTGAGAGAAGGCCACGCACCACGACCACGCGGTCGCACCACGAGCACGATCCACAATCGATTCGCGTGATATCTGAGTGTGAGCAGAATGAAAGAGTGAGCGCGAACTAGAACTTATTCCGGTGAGAAAGAATCGATTTGATGAGAAATTCACGAGTTGAGAAAATCAGTAAAAGCGCACGCGATACGTCTTTTCAAGCACGCTACGTGAACAAGAGTGGCAAGATGGATGATCGATTTCCGTTAACCGTCTTCCCCTGCGGATCGACAGACGTGGGGAAACGTGATTGGATGAGCGTTCTGTCGCTGACCGGTGATTGGCGAATCGATTGTGGATCGGGCTTGACGCTCCGCTGTCCAGGAGGTGCTGCTGTGAGTTGGGTGTGGCGGAGATCCGAACTACTCGAATCTCAAACAGGTACGATATGCCGCTTGTCGTCGTGTGGGCTTAGAGCGATTTTAGATTCCGAAATGGTGTACACTTTATGCAATTTAGACCGTATGCATGATTGTCTGCGAACCATTTCGATCTCCCTTTGCAAACACTGCGCGTAGTCGTCGAAAGTTATCGTTCTAGCTATGACGTTGGTCTTGACGCCTTTCGCCTTTTTCGTATCTTTTTTGCCGTCTACGCGAAGTGCATACATTTTCGCTCTAAGACCTACGAATTCGGTCATTATCGCACCGTTATTTTCGTCCTTCATCAGCCCCGGAACCTTCTTATTTACGCGCGGCATATTATATACATTGTCGGTGGGATAATCGCTTGTGTCGAATCTATCGATATTGTGTTTCATGGTCTCGTAGATATCGTCGCATCGAATATGATAAATGAGGCTGTCAGTGTCTGCATATAGAATTTTACATTTTTGTCCATGCTTGGGAGACATGTACTCGTGGTGAAATTCGTACAAACAAATTTTTGATATGTCCAGAATGCACATACCCACGTATATCGGTTTGTTGAATTTCACCTCGAGTTTTCGCAATTCAACAGCTATTAAATTTTCCGAAAAAACACTTCTGCTGTGGAAATTCGGTTTCGCGATCATTGCCTCCGCGCCATACCGCCCTTCCCAATGAGTCAAAAGTTTTACGTCCACGTGATTTCGCACATTTTCCATAGTTTTACCAAATACCGCGTTGTTAATCAATTTGTACAAATTTTTTTCAAAGTCGTTTGTCGCGCCTGTTCTAAACCGTGTATTGAGTTCGATGTAATCGCGGAGCCAGGGAGATTGAGCGAATTGAAGCACGCGGTGTATTTTTGTAATACGAAGACCATGACGCGTGTAACGTTCCGCTACCACCGCCATAAATTTTTCCTTTTATTTTTCATATATATTGTTAATTTCTTTTATTATACGTAAGATATTATACAACGCGTGCGAGAGCGTGTTCAAACAGCGCGCGAAAGACCGAGTGACGCGCAACGCATGCGCATAACCTTTAATTCAAAAGGTAAACTTAGTGCCGCGAGCGAATCAAGCGCGCGTGCGCACATCGAACGAACAACCGGACGCCGAATTATCCGAGCGTAGTGCGCGAGTGGCGCGAAACGGATGTGAATATTAATTGGTGCGCGAGATCGCACAGCGAGTGATTGGTGCGGGCCAAGTACCACAAATCGGTATAAATAGAGGCCCGCCAGCAGCAGGAAGGCAGACTTGGTTCTGCAACCGAACCTAAACGAGGCCGCTTCCATCAGCCCCTCAGTCTAGCAGATCTAGAAGAAGTTTATCTTAAACTCTGAACCTCCACATCCATACGAGGTCGCTTTCTACAGCCCCTCAACTTCCATACGAGGTCGCTTTCTACAGCCCCTCAACTTCCATACGAGGTCGCTTACTACAGCCCATCATTCTAAACCAACTACCTCCAAGCGTGGGCCAGCTTATAGGCACCAGAAGACAACGACCAAATACGAAGGAAGGAAGCTACTATTTCACCTACCATCTGGGGACGCCCTAACCGGCTACCTGGCTACCATCTGAGGTCGCTTTAACTAGCCCCTCGGCTTCCATCCTAGAAAGCGTAGGCAAGCTTATAGGCAACTGGAAGCCACATCTATCCTCGAGAAGGAACGCTCACTATATCTCAACTAACATTCCAAATCGACCTAGTGTCGTATCTTGTATTACACCGACTTCGTGTCGAGACCTTATACTATATCTTTATACGCCTCAATCATAATTATATTCTTAATTACCGACTTAGCGTCAGGAACCGAAATCATAATTATATTCTTTATTACCGACTTAGCGTCAGGAACCGAAATCAAAATTATATTCTTTAGTACCGACTTAGCGTCAGGAACCGAAATCAAAACGATTTACCGACCGATACGACGTTACTTATTACTTTATTTCTATTAATTGTCATAAATCGCACGACTCAGTGTCGTATTATATGTTCTATTTCGACCTAGAGTCACTACCATTTACTTTTGAATAAATCATTTTCTTATTTATTATTAAAAGAAGGACTCTCGTATCTAGAAATTCATTTCTTAATCGCACGCCACCCGAACCAAATCCCACAAATTCACGGGTAAACCGCTCTACTCGTGAATCTCCTGTAAGGAACGGCAACGTCTCGTTCGAGAACGTTACAGGTAGTTAATTTTGGTGACAGCGGTGGGATATTTTTTTTTGCTTGAAACCGCGAAAGTGTGGCAAAGGAGATACACTCTCCTAGCGAAGAACAAGACTCCTTCTTTCTTACTAAGTCAGGCGCGTTAAAAGAAGCTAAATCATGGCTACAGGCGGAGTAGGGTCAAACACCACTAATGTAGACGCAGTTGTAGAGGAACTACAACGCCTACAATTAAGCCAGGAAAATGCGCGCCAACCGCATACTAGAATTCGCGATGCCGCGGACACGGTTCCGGCTTTCGACGGACGAAACATAACTATACACCAATTTTCAAAATGCTGCAGAAACGCGAAAAATATGATCGCGCCGAACGCCGAATACGGTTTAGTACAGTTAATCAAATGTAAACTATCCGGGCAAGCATCTCGAGTCATACTTAACGGCGATTATAACACAATCGAAGAGGTAATTAAAGTCCTCAGCTCTCGTTTCGCTCCACTACATTCTTCAATCCAGTTATATGGAGAAATGTCAAAGATAGCTCAGTTACCGAATGAAGCCACTGTAGATTATAGCAGTCGAGTTTCCGGGATCCTCCTACAACTAAGATACTGTAATGAAATAGAGGTTCCTTTACACGTAGCGCAATACAATCAATCCGCGGAAACAAATTCCATTAAAGCTTTCTTAACAGGGTTAAAACCAGAAATTTACGCACGAATGCGAACGGTCGAATTCACTGACCTCGATACCGCCATTAGCGCCGCTATAAAAGCCGAGGCAGAGTGTCAGGAAAATATAATGAGGAATAAATTCGCAGAAGGACTTTCGCACTCCGCGCAGTGCACAAATTGTTTCGGGTACGGACACTCAGCCACAGAGTGTAGCAGTAAATTCCCAGCAGGACAAATAGCTCAAATTAGTTGGCGATCTAAATATTGCAATTATTGTCGGAAAGTAGGTCACACAGTTCAGGAATGCCGGAACATAAACACCGCGCCCCAGTCAACACCTAATAATTCTGGGTCAAGGCCGTCGTCGTATAATACCGGGTCCCAAACAATGCCGCGCCAAACCCAATCAATAGAGTGTAGATATTGCAAAAACAAGGGACACACAATTCAGGAATGTCGAAAGAAAATATATAATGACAAACGAAGGCTCGCAGAAACTCCAAATTCCGAACAGCCAACGCCAACCCCCCCTCAAAATCCTGTACGCAGTCAAGCCGTGTTAAAATTAAGACTATCAGAAACATGGAGAGCCCCCAGTTTAGCTTTATCTAGTCCAGATTTTAAGCCAGATAGGGTAATAATGATGATCGACACGGGAGCAGATTTGAGCGTGATAAAAGAAGAAGCCGTTTCACCAGGCACACAGATTTTTACCGACGTCACCTACGAATTAACGGGAATTACAGACGGTACACTAGCTACAATAGGATACATTAAAGCAAGACTGTTAGATAAAATAGCTAACATACATGTAGTCAAAACTCTACCTACGGCTCAGGACGGAATTCTAGGGTCAGATTTTTTCCACGGGAGTGGAGCAGTCATAGATTACTCAAGAAAAGGAATCACTATAGGAAATGAATTACTTCCATTTCAAAACGTGGAGATAACAATACCAGCTCGAATGAGATACCAAATCCCAATCAAAATTCTAAATCCAAGCCTAAAAACGGGATACGTGCCGAAATTAAACGTACACCCGAAAATCTTAATGGGTAATGCTATAGTTACTAATGATGATGGAATAGGATATCTATATGCCATAAACACATCCTCCAACGATATCAAAATCGAAATACCCTCAGTAGAAATCGAACAGTACGAGGAAATAAAATTTGAAGGAGAAATAGCTTCTCCAGACCACATTAGGCAAGTATTAGAACTACTTCGCCTTAATCACCTAAATCCTGAAGAAAGAGCCAATATAGTAAAATTAATCGAACAATACGCAGATAGATTCCACCTCCCCGGTAGCGAACTAGAAGCAACAAACGCGGTGTCTCACAGGATAATTACCGAGAACGAGGCACCAGTAAACGTAAAGCAATATCGATACCCCCAAGTCCATAAGGAAGAAATTAATAGACAAATAAATGAACTCATACAAAACAAGATAATCTCACATTCAACTTCTCCGTACAACTCACCATTGTTCATTGTAACCAAGAAACGGGATAGTCAAGGGAACATACGCTGGAGAATAGTAATAGATTTCCGTCGATTAAATGAGAAAACTATAGGCGACGCATACCCCTTACCGAATATAGTGGAAATATTAGACCAACTAGGCAGTGCAAAGTACTTCTCGATATTCGATCTAGCATCAGGATTCCATCAGATACCAATGCATCCGGAAGATAAGCACAAAACCGCCTTTTCGACACCCTATGGACACTATGAATTCAATCGAATGCCTTTCGGGCTCAAAAACGCCCCCGCCACATTTCAAAGATTAATGGACCAAGTCCTTACCGGATTACAAGGAATAGAATTATTCGTGTACCTCGACGACATTGTAATCTACGCTAGTTCACTACAAGAACACGCCACTAAATTCATAAGACTAATGAATCGACTAAGAGAAGCCAACCTGTCCCTGCAACCAGACAAATGCGAATTTCTAAAAAGAGAAGTCTGCTATTTAGGTCATATTATTAGCGAAGAAGGGGTTAGGCCTGACCCGCAGAAGCTAGAAGCAGTCAAACAATTCCCACTACCCAAAACTGCGAAAAATATAAGACAATTTTTAGGACTAGCCGGATACTACCGGAGGTTTATAAAGAATTTTTCCAAAATAGCAAAGCCATTATCCGACCTAACAAGAAAGGATCGCAGATTTGAATGGACAATTAAACAACAAGACGCTTTCGAGACATTACGAGATGCTCTATGCGAGGAGCCAATATTACAATATCCAGACTTCGATAAACCCTTTATCATAACTACAGACGCCTCTGGTTACGCAATAGGCGCGGTTCTAAGTCAAGGAGAAATCGGGAAAGATCTTCCAATAGCTTACGCCTCAAGAATATTAAACGATGCTGAAACACGGTATGCTCCAACAGAACGCGAACTACTGGCTCTAATATACGCCGTACAACATTTCCGTTCATACGTATACGGGAAACGTTTTTCTTTAGTGATGGACCATAAACCACTAGAATGGCTACATACACTAGACAATCCTACCTCCAGACTCATGCGCTGGAAAATAAAATTAGCCGAATATGACTACAAAATCATATACAAGCCCGGGAGATTTAACACTAACGCAGACGCCCTCTCACGGAATCCAGTAACTATATTCCCGCTACAAGTGGAAGGGAAACGATCGCGCCCCCAAACCGCCACGAGTCCGGGATCCCCAAATCCAAGTCCCACAAAACAACCTAAAGGAGATGGATCATCCTCCTCATCATCATCCGAGTTTAATCCTGATCAAATACAAATGAGAAGAAAATTAAAAAGGAAGCTTAAAACCACGACTACCACATCATCATCAAACAGACCAGCAGAAAAGAAAAGGGGAATCGCGCCAAGAGGGGATTCTGAAGAAATGGAAGTATCCACCGATAGCTTCAAAGCAACCCAAAATATCCAGGTATCAGTAGAGGTTCACCCCTCCCCTGGACAAATCGGTCTTCCACCGTCAAACCCCAGACCAACCACCCTTAACCGCCCTCACAGCCCACAACAAATGGAAATAGAAGTATTAGAAAAAGACTGGGATCAAATCATGGAAATAAGCGAAAACATAGAAGTCCCAAGAAGTCATGCTTATAGAGAACCTCCGAAAATAGATTCCAGTAATAGCAGTAGCAGCAAGACGAATAGCCCGCCAATAAGAGGAAAGAAGTACTGCACACGAGATTCTAGTGACACATTATCAGGGCCAATATCCCCAATTATAATAAGAAAAGATCCACAGAATAATTTTAAAACATTCACTGGACCACCCCGACAGCAAGTATCATCGCGACGACCGGGACCACCCCGACAGCAAATACCGCCACGACAACGAGCACTACCAAGAGTAGTTAACCAAGAATCGATCCAAAGCAGGGTCAAAGAAATTGCAGACAATTTATGGATGAGAAGGGAAACTGCAGGCATATTTATCACCACACATGGGAAACCAGTAGGTGAGGGAAGCAAGGAGTTCATAACTAAGGAACAAATTAAAATTACCTTACCCCTGCCACTCCAGGCAGGAAGTATAATAGAAATTCCCAAAGCAGAGCGGACCATCTTAGGGATGGTAATGCCAGATCCTCCAAATGAAGTAGCTTATCATACCGTAATTAGGAACCTATATAATACATTAACACAAAGTAATATTAACAAGATCTCATTACCCAAAACAGAAATTAATATATCATTGGAAAAATTAAAACAAATGATCACCCTAAGGTTCTTACAAACAAATATTAGCATCACAATCTGCAATGGCACTGTACAGCTGCCATCAGAACAAGATCGTCCAACAATAATTAAAGAAAACCACGAGTCACCAGTAGGAGGACATAAAGGGGTAACCAAAACCTATAACAGAATTAGAAACCTGTACCACTGGCCAAACATGAAAAAGGATGTAAGGCAACACATTAAAACATGTATAAGTTGTCAAAAGAAGAAATTAGTACGAGCTAAAACAAAAGAACCTATGATTATAACAGACACACCACTAGACGCCTTTGACAAAATATCCATGGATATTGTGGGACCATTGCCACCCACAAAGTCAGGGAAAACATATATACTTACCATACAGGACAATTTAACAAAATTTTCATTAGCAATACCATTAGTCTCGTTCACAAGCGAAGAAATAGCCCAAGCATTCACCACACACTTCATATGCCAATATGGATGTCCAAAAGCCATTCTCACAGATCAAGGATCTTCATTCATCAGTTCTCTCATGCAAAACTTTGCAAAGGCTTTCAATATCAAGCAGTATAAAACCTCAGCATTTCATCCACAGTCAAACGGTTCCCTGGAAAGAAGCCATCATGTATTAGTTGAATATTTAAAACATTACATAACCAAAGAAAAACAATGGGACCAGTGGTTACCTCAAGCAATGTTCTCTTATAATACTAGTATACATGAAGGGACCAAATACACTCCCTACGAGTTAGTATATGGTAAAAAAGCCAGACAACCATCAAGCTTAATGCCAAATGACCCGCTAACTACATATCCAGACCATGTAGAGAGGTTAATAACAAAGTTGCTTAACATTCGCGAACTGGGACGTAAAAATTTAGAAAACTCAAAGTATCGCCAAAAATATTACTACGACCGAAAGGTATCCTCAGTTAATTACCACAAAGGCGATCAAGTACTGGTTTTAAAACCGAAAAGAGATAAATTCAGCGACGAATACGATGGGCCTTACACAATTATCGAGATCTTAAAAAACAACAATGTAAAGATAGCTGTGAGCCCCCGTCGAACTAAGGTTGTCCACATGGACAGAATAAAAAAGGCCTATACGCCACCAGACTGCGCCGCCCCTAGGGACATTACGGCAAACCATTAGCAACTTCGCAGCGCTAAATTCAAAAGTGGTGGGGATTACGCAGGAGCTCATTCAGAAAAGTGACACCCTGGCAAAAGGACGTAATTTTAACAGCAAAGACAAGTTAGTGAAAGAAAGACGTACCTAATCAAGGCAAATAGTGGAGAAAAGTAAGGTAGGAACAGCATTAAGCATACATTAATTAAAAGAACAGATTATAAAAAAAAAAAATCAAATTACCAAATCAACACGTGGTGTGCTTGTACAGAAAATGCCAAATAAATCGCCCGAAGAAAAGTGGGTTCACCGCCCTCGCCAGGAAGAAGAAGACCCATACATTTTGATACTAAACATGATATGTTTAAAACCAAAATGGCCAGGATACCGGACGGACTGCAGCGATCTATACCGGCGTAAAATATGCTATCCATGCTATCGAAACCTCAGCGCGGAGGACACCAAATACTACACCCCCGCAAGCCGTCACCTCCTCACGCTACGCAGGCATTTAATTAATTTTAAATATTGTTTAATCTGCACCCGGGAGATTTTTAACTGGGGAGTGGCGGCACAGTGCAAGGAATGCATTCACACCCTCATGCACATAAGTAAAAATAATAGGGAGGCCCTTGAATTGGGGGTATCACTAAATGTATTGGAGGCCGACGAAAGGGGACAATCACGGCCCCAATAAATTACTATATATATATAAATATTCAAGTCTAAATTCTATTACCTTCCTAATAAATCCATTCATTTCCCGTTACCTTCGTATCCCTGTTGAGCGAGCGAGAACGATAATCCTGCAACAAGGACGAGCCGGGCGCGATGTAAACAAACCGCGCATTCCTGAACGATAGTAAATAGAATAAGATAGAAGTTTTTCAAGAAATCGTAACCTCAGACAGTAGAAGAGTAGAGTAACATTATAAACAGAGTAGGACAGGAAATTTTCACAGAATTCTATATCCCTGAAGCGTAGAGACACGTTGTAAATAAAGGAAGATAGAAATTTTTCAAGGAATCACAAACCCCAAACAATAAGAAATAGAATAGCATTACGAATAGAAAAGGACAGTAAAATTCAGGGGAAAATGTACTCAATAATGGGGATAGAGTCAATCACAATACGGTGTAAGGAGAACCATATGTATATAAGAGACACTATACAGCTAGGTTTCATTCGGTCTCGAGTACTTCAAAATCAATCACATTAAGAAATAGTTTTGCAAAATGCCCAACCGATCGGGAAGAAGGCTAAAACGTATTAGAACGCAAGCAAGTTTAAAACATTCAAATCAAAATTCAACATCACCATCTTTACCATGGAAATTAAAAAAAATAACAGTGCCAGAAGTGGACTGGCAACCGTATACGAAGCTCACTCATTCCGACCCACGACAACGCGCGTGGAAATATATATTTTTATTTGGCACGGGGAACGCACCACCTCCGACAACAGGGACAACGATCGATCCCAGTGAAAACGTTAAAATATTTAAAAAAAATTGAAGAAGAAATCGAGGGCCAGACTTTTTCTCGCAAACCGGTAAACCAACGCAAAATAGAAAAGCTATAAATA
The DNA here is from genome assembly GCA_963932335.1 of Andrena marginata. Taxonomy (NCBI): domain Eukaryota; kingdom Metazoa; phylum Arthropoda; class Insecta; order Hymenoptera; family Andrenidae; genus Andrena; species Andrena marginata. Next base: position 22,602,522 of record OZ010663.1, read on the forward strand.
CATCTCTCGGGACGAGAGAAAAACCGGGCGGTGAGATGTAACGTTCCGCTACCACCGCCATAAATTTTTCCTTTTATTTTTCATATATATTGTTAATTTCCTTTATTATACGTAAGATATTATACAACGCGTGCGAGAGCGTGTTCAAACAGCGCGCGAAAGACCGAGTGACGCGCAACGCATGCGCATAACCTTTAATTCAAAAGGTAAACTTAGTGCCGCGAGCGAATCAAGCGCGCGTGCGCACATCGAACGAACAACCGGACGCCGAATTATCCGAGCGTAGTGCGCGAGTGGCGCGAAACGGATGTGAATATTAATTGGTGCGCGAGATCGCACAGCGAGTGATTGGTGCGGGCCAAGTACCACAAATCGGTATAAATAGAGGCCCGCCAGCAGCAGGAAGGCAGACTTGGTTCTGCAACCGAACCTAAACGAGGCCGCTTCCATCAGCCCCTCAGTCTAGCAGATCTAGAAGAAGTTTATCTTAAACTCTGAACCTCCACATCCATACGAGGTCGCTTTCTACAGCCCTTCAACTTCCATACGAGGTCGCTTTCTACAGCCCCTCAACTTCCATACGAGGTCGCTTACTACAGCCCATCATTCTAAACCAACTACCTCCAAGCGTGGGCCAGCTTATAGGCACCAGAAGACAACGACCAAATACGAAGGAAGGAAGCTACTATTTCACCTACCATCTGGGGACGCCCTAACCGGCTACCTGGCTACCATCTGAGGTCGCTTTAACTAGCCCCTCGGCTTCCATCCTAGAAAGCGTAGGCAAGCTTATAGGCAACTGGAAGCCACATCTATCCTCGAGAAGGAACGCTCACTATATCTCAACTAACATTCCAAATCGACCTAGTGTCGTATCTTGTATTACACCGACTTCGTGTCGAGACCTTATACTATATCTTTATACGCCTCAATCATAATTATATTCTTAATTACCGACTTAGCGTCAGGAACCGAAATCATAATTATATTCTTTATTACCGACTTAGCGTCAGGAACCGAAATCAAAATTATATTCTTTAGTACCGACTTAGCGTCAGGAACCGAAATCAAAACGATTTACCGACCGATACGACGTTACTTATTACTTTATTTCTATTAATTGTCATAAATCGCACGACTCAGTGTCGTATTATATGTTCTATTTCGACCTAGAGTCACTACCATTTACTTTTGAATAAATCATTTTCTTATTTATTATTAAAAGAAGGACTCTCGTATCTAGAAATTCATTTCTTAATCGCACGCCACCCGAACCAAATCCCACAAATTCACGGGTAAACCGCTCTACTCGTGAATCTCCTGTAAGGAACGGCAACGTCTCGTTCGAGAACGTTACACGCGTGCACTGCTGCAGGTTGCGGTAATGGATAACGTAACGCTGCTTATCGTATACCGTCGCGAGTAACTTGTCCTGCCTGCTGCCAGGTGGTTTGGCACGCGTCGGGCAGAACGGTAGATCGGCATGAGCGTCGTGCAGACGTTGCGGATATTCCAAATCTACCTCGAGAATGTATCCCGTGGGCGAATCGACCGGGATTGAAGACACATCAAAATTTGCAGCATCTTCGACCCATTGAAATTTAGCGTATGGTAGGGGCTGACACATTGCCCATCCATACAAATTGTTCACGTCAAAGTACATCAAGTACGATGACTCTTCCGATGCGTCGTAAGATGACATGTACTTGTTATTGGCATGTGCATATCTTCCGGTACATTGGCTTAAACACCCACGTATACCGCGTTCGATAAACATGATCATATCAACGTCGGTGAGCAATTCGAATGTAATTTTGGTGTGTTTTAGCATGGCATCCCACGTGAAACCATGTAGAGTATAATAATGTGCTGAATCTAGTCCATAACTCCTGATACAACTTTCGCGAAAATTTTCAAAAATATCTGCCAATAGCAAGACATCAGTTTTCAAATACAAATCGCTGTATTCGCCCAAGGTTCTAATCCCGAAACGCTGCCAGACTGTCTCGGCGTGCGCGTAATCGGTCTCGGATACAGTCTCACCCGTTAACAAACTGTGGAATGACTCGCGCGGCGGTAAGCATGGATCCTGCAGCTTGTTCGCGCAATCAAGGTATTCGTACGGAAAGACACCCTTTCGCGTCAATAAATTGAAATCTTCGGTGGATAATGTTTCAAATTGGGATCGTAAAAATTTTAATTGATCTGTGCTGAGAAAAGATGCTAATTTGTTGAGACTGGTATTGAGAAATTTATACGAATCGAAGAATCGTAATTTAATATAATTTCGCGAGTCTGAGTCAGCCGTATCTTCGACATTTTTAGTGAATGAAATATACTTTTCTTTAGTTATAGGCAATACATCAACATGACCGTCGAAAGCGGTAGCTATTTCCTTGATAATGAAATGTGAATCGTAGCCGGATAAATTATGGAAAACTATGGGGATGTAAAACGCATTTTTATAATTTAAATTGTACTCCGAATGTGCCGGGCCTCTAAACTGTCCGGATAGATGACAATGATCGCGAACTCGTACATCACCAGCCTTGAATGATTCTTCGCAAATATGACAGTGTGTTGCATTGTAAAATACTGTTAACTGTTCGTTGGTTAAATCCGGCATGGGAACATTACTGATCAAGATGGGTTTAACAAAGTTTGCAAATTTTTTCAGTTCGTCGACAAACCATGGATCACAATCCGCATCGCGGCAACATCGATACGTCGATAGGGATGTATCGTACGAGCAATGCATATAATAGGCTATACAATGAACATTATGATGTTGATACGTGTGTAATTTGTTGTCATCAATTCGGTGGTTGTCCTCTGTTTTTTCAATGATGCATTCGAGATCTGCGTACACCACGAAAGGGAGCCGCTCCTTCCTGCAGTGGTTCTCGAAGCTGAGGAAATTGTTGCCTTCGCTGGGTAGTAGGATGGCGCAGTCGTTCATCTTGTCGCAGTCCACTGCATGCGCCTCCAACTTCTCGGTAGAGCTAAAGTAGTGCATACACCTGTAAACATAAATTTTTTTATTTAATTGTTTCGCGAGACATTTCAATATTTCATACGTTTCTATACATACCGGTCACAGATGAATTTCTTTTCCTTGTGCTTGCTCAACTGCGTGCTCACCAGCCGGGACAAGTTCTTGATCCATACAAAGTGCCCTACATCACCGTGCTCATGATTTGGCGTGTAGAGCATATTGACGTGTCGATCCCTCTTGTGGCTGGTGAGGCGCAGCGGAAAGACTGTCGACCCTTTCTCCTCCTCGAAGCTGTACACGTTGACGGAGATGTTGTTCTGCCGCTCAAATTTCCCCATTTGCGCCAGGGACATTGGAAACTCGATGCCCTGGAGATTTAGTACCAATGTATAGTGCGGGTACGAACTTGGGCGATCGGCGTGTCGTTCGGCGGGATGGAGAGCGGCAACCACTGCCCACGCGAAACATGAATTGTCCTCGGATTGTACGCTAATTGTGGCTTTCTTCAAAGACAATTCCCGCGGCAACTTGAAATGGCATCCCGCGCGCAGTGGATTGTACTTATTGACATTGACGGTCATTTTGTGGATTCGCGTCAATGCCCATCCGCTGTCGCGTTCCTGGAACTCTTCCAACGACGCCAGGGTGGGTTCGACGACACATCTCTGGTACCACTCCTGCAGATCGGATGTGCCGAAGAGTTCACAGTTCCGGGTATTAATGCTTTTACAAGCATGCTTGTCACCCGCCACAAATTCGCCGTTGAACACCGTGTTCACTTTGAGACTCCGCTGTTTCCTCAAAGCACCCCGCACATGCTCTAGCACAATGGTCCCCGCATCTTGGAGTTTGAATTTAGCACGGCACCAGTTAATACGCGGGTATCGAACGTAGCGTCTATTTCGCGCCACAAAAGTCCTGTGCTCGAATGTCCGGCACCTTCACGCACGAAACGGCCACGCAACGAATGTTTCAGTCCTTCAAGCCGCGCGATTCGAGCAACCAACGATTGCCGAACACCGATCGATAATCGCGGGCGTTTCACGCGGCTCTGTTCTTCCAAAGATTCGATGCACTCGTTGCACCGTTCTTCCCACGCGAGTTACTCTTTCCGGGAAATCAATCGTGGGGATTGATCCAGCAATTGGTGGATTACTTGCGCGAATTCTCCCATGACTGTAATGTCTTTTCCTCGCAACACGTTGCAACGATTTGAGGCTTTGTGCACTTTGGAGCGCATATTTATATCCACCAATTTCCGCTGATACATCATAATTCTTTCTATGATTCATGCATATAACGAATTAGCGCGCAATATCATTCGATGAAATATCTGCTGACGTCGCATAATTCTACTTCGTTCTTCACGCTACCAAATGACGTCACCGTGCCCGACCGCTCCAGAGGATTCGAGTTACACGCGATCGCGCAATACACTGCGACGCTTAAAAAAAATTGTTATCTATGGAATGCATGCTATTGTACCACCAAGTATTGCCGTCTCTCTCCCTCCCCCATATTTTTTAGGTTTAAAGTAATGCTCTATCTCTTTCCCTCCTCCGAAGACGCGGTGGGTAGAAAGCCGATCTTTCCCGACATTGCCCGTCATCATCCGATAATTCGTTGGCGTCCGGCAACGGTGTGTGTGCACGTGTGTGACGCTCGGTATATGTATCATTCATTAAAGACTAATGTTAGAGAGCCGACGTGGGGGAGTTGGATAGGCGGCTGACTCGTACCGCGGAGGTCTTGGGTTCGAGCCCCGTCGCCCGAGATTCTGTTTTTTCATTTATAATAATATCTGAAAATTAATATTTCCTTCCTTACCGACAGTCTGTACCACGCTCCAGAGTAGCAATTCCCCCTGCGGTTCCTCCTCGATGCGGTTTCGGTTCGATATCGATTTGGTTATCGATTGATTCGATATCTGCTCTCGCGCTATACCTCCCACCACTTTGCCATCTGTATGACGTTATTCGCGACCGCGCCGCCGCGCCCGCCGCCTGCCGCGTTGAGATTTCCTGCGGCCTTAAAACTCAAATTTGGATTTCAAGGTCAGGGGGAGGAGTGGGGGAAATGGCCTTCAAACTCAAATTTGGGTTAGAATCCCCCTTGCCTTACTACTTACGGCGTTCGAAACAAAGTTTGCAGAATTTGTCGGATTGCTGAGAAAAACGAGAAAGAACCCCGAAAGCACACATGTTTCAAAAACTGGAACACATCTCGAGCATCGACTGCTATGGAAAGCGATGCTATAGTAGAAGGAGTCAACACTAGTGTAGAAAAACGTGGGCTCGTTTATTCTACACTGATTACTGATGGGGACAGTTGCGTGTATAAGAAGATTATTGATGCGGACCCATATGAGACGGATTCGTGTAAAAAAGATTGAATGCACGAATCATTTGTTGCGAAACTTTTGCACAAAAATGAAAGCGATTGTAAAAAAGACCACATCCGGACCATTGAGACAAACTGTGGAAAGTAGCATTCGCCGGATGCGCACGGACATCGTCAAAGCCGCAAAGTTTAGATCCAATCAGAATGTATCAATCGACGAAAAAACGAAGAATTTGTAAAAACGAAGAGTTTGGTGAACACGCAGAGTGTGCAAGACTAGAATATTTCTGCGATGGAAACAATAAAGAGAATGAGAAAAACATCGTTTCAGACTTGATGAAAATTGGAGTGTACCAGGACGTAAAAGAAATACTTCGTCCACTATTAGCTCATGCGGAGAGCTTACTCTATAATACTACTAACAACGCTGTGGAAAGTTTGAACGGACTAATTGCCATGTACACTGGCGGAAAAAAATTAAATTTCGCCGAAAGAGGATCCTATGCAGGGAGATATGCGGCTGCTGTCGTGGAGTACAACAGTAAGCAAGTGCACTCCCGATTGGATGCGATTATGAAGAAGAAAACGCCCGACGTTGTGCGCCAAATGGAAGAAAAGAAAAAGAAAGAAAAGGAAAAGAGAGCTGCAAAGCAGAAGGAAACGAAGGCTGCGCGATATGTACGCAATCATTTGCCCTCGCAGAAAGATTCTGATTATGGACAAAATGCACAGAAGCCAGACATGCCATCCGAAATGTATGAACTGGAGCGGGAAAAGCATATGCAAATGCTCAGTGACTGGCAAGAGAAAAGACATGCCATTGAAGATGAAACAATCGGACAAGCAAAGAACCGCAGATGGTTGCAGTACAGGTCCAAATTGTTGACAGCACCCAATTTTGGACAAGTGTGCCGTCGCCGACCTGACACGCTGTGCGGAAATACAGTAAAATCAATTCTTTATCCGAAGATAATTAGTGCACCCGCGGTGGAATACGGGAAAGAATGCGAGAATATTGCTCGCGAAGAATTGAAGAAGCAATACACAGATATTGCGGAATGTGGATTTTTCATCGACAGCTGCATCGCCTTCTTAGGAACTTCACCTTAGGAATCATTGGTCAAGAGGGTATTTTGGAAATCAAATGCCCGAAATCAACAGAGTACTTTTTGCCGGAAGAAGCTATTGAAAAAATATCCGCTGTCCGGCGCATCTACGCACGTAAGACAAGTTATGCAATGAACAAAGCGTATCACTATTTTTATCAAGTACAAGGTCAATTACAAAGTACTGACAGAAAGTACTGTATATTTTGCCTTTGGACCCCGAAGGGGCTGAAATCAATAAAAGTAAAGAGAGATGATGCGTTTTGGAAAAGAAAAATGGAGCCAAAACTGGTTCAATTTTATTTAGAATGCATGCTACCCGAATTAATAGATTGTGGGCACAATAGGCGCATGCCTATACGGGAGCTTCAATTTATATTAGCAGAAAGATAGGCACTTGTACTCATGGATCATGCGATCACGCGAGTCAATTCGCGCCGGCGTAACTTTACCAAGAAAGTGGAAAAGGAAATAATAAATTTAATTCACCCTTTCATTTTTTCAGACACATTTCTAAGTTCACAGGAGCAGACAGACGGAAACCGGCTCGGTCAAAATGCGCCTGGCTGATACACACGGGCGTCGCAGGTATGAATGATGTTCGACGAATTATTGAAACAAACTTTTACTTTTATACCAAACTTACAGAAATGTCTGCGATCATTTGTTACAGGCGGACTTTTTACCAAGTTACTGCAAATATGGTGTATGGGACAGTAATGCCAGGACAAATGGAATAATAAGTACCATATTTCAGGTAAAGTTTAACAGCTTATAAATCTACAGTTAAATTTTGTACGCTTACAAAACTTCCTAATGTACTTTATAATGTGTTACAGATCCACACTGCCTACGTCATCTTTCGGTATGAGCGACCTGGCAAAATTGTAGGAAGACCACCAATGAAGTAGAGGAATTACACAAAATGAGAGAAGATAATATTATTGCAGTATTGTCTCGTTAGCGGATCGCTGATCCGGACCGGCGTTGAGCCGTCAGCGTAAACAGAGGCTTAATGGTCCGCGCACACATATCCGTTCCGGCGTGCCAGTGGTAAGAAGAAGAGGGGCGTAGAGGGTCTCTTCTTCTTACCACTGCTACGCCGTAACGGTACTGACATGGAACGGATATGTGTGCGCGGACCTTCCGAGTGTTCGTTTCTCGCTTCTGTCTGGCCGAAGGGGGGAGCGAGATGGGACGCTTTGCGTGCGCAATGGGCGCGAACGCAAAGGACGGAATGTCACGGCGTCCGAAAGACGGAGCGAGACAAAACATCAACGCGTCGTCTGTCTCGTACCGTTCTCACTCGGTTTCAGTGGTGGGCATACTTACTTGATAGCGAAAAATCCACATCGTGGACACCAAACCGAGCCGCTAACGAGACAATAGTGTATTCTTCGAAAAATATATACTTTTTTTATCTGTAATTGTCCATTTCAAGGGGGCGAAAGCTTGAATGTCGAATTTCAATTCTCCAAAGAAGTTGGATTGATTTATGAGTCATTATTATTAATGACTGTAACTTGATTAGACACAAAAAATATATAAAAAAAAGTTCTGTTAAACGATTTTGCCAAAAAGCCACTAACAATTAAAAAATACTTCTATTCTTGTACTACAATTTCGATGGTGTTTTTTAACTTTAAATAAAAACGTGGAGCAGGATATTTCATAACAGAATATGAATCCCGTTTAGTACATCATCAAGTGTCGAAATGAATTTATTGCGAGATATCCGGCTCCACGATTTTATTTAAAGTGAAAATACACCATCGAAATGGTAGTATAAGAAAATAATTATTTTTAAGTTTTTAATGCATTTTTAATAAAATCGTTTAGTTTAAATTTTCTTCTATATATTTCTCTTATTTTCTAGTTTTTAGTGTTTGTGGATTTACATTTCATAGCTCAAACTTCTTTACAAACATCTTTTATTGCTGTATGCAGTGTAATAGTTTGCTTGAACCCTACAGTACTAAAAGTTCGTAAAGAACGCGAGTGGTTGATTTTAAGTCGATTGGATTTGTGGATAATTTTTTGACCCCTTGGAGATTTTTTTCATAATTTTGTATTGTCGTCCAAACTATGCACCCCTGAAAAGTTTCAAGACAATTGGATGGTTGGAACTGATTAAAATTGAGTTTCCAGATTTGAATCAAACATACAAACAAACAGGGGATCGTAGATGAATGTCTGTATGTCATTTAATGAGACATTCCAAAATATACGTATTGTTAATACTGATCTCTAGTTTATATTGATAAATTTTTACAATCGTAGAATAACAATTCCGAAGAAAAGCATGTACAAAAGTATTAAATAGAAATATATTTTTTTCCAAATCGCTGTTTTAAAAAAATGATTACGTTATAAATTTGTATTTAAACAACAGTCAATTCTTGTTGATAAAAAAGATACTTTGATGTATAGTTAGATAAAAAAGAAAGCGTCATATGTTTTTAAAAGAACTATTAATAGATATCATTACGATCGGCGCGTTACACTTCGATGATGTACTTTATTCAAATTGTATGCATTGAAATTGGACATTGATTATACAAAATATTACATCCTTCTGCGTATAAATAAAAACTATTGATACGCAAATTAGTATTGTTTCATTGACATGTTTCCTAACTTCACTATCCAGCCTCTCTATCTTTCATTATCGCTATCCTCCTTTACGTTCAGTGAGGCTCTAACACTAGACGCAGCTGTCGTTCCGTATTCCTTCAAGACTTCTCGATAGAAAGAGCTGCGGCAACAGCGCGGCAGGGACAGAGTGAACAGAAAATGTGATCAACTATGCGTAACTATGCGTCAAAAATTAGTCTACATAGAGTACCTGGAGATGTCACCTCTGTAGAAGTTCTTTTTATCGACCGCAGTAGTTTTATTAGGGTCCGTCTGTTTACTGGGGACGCATCGATCGATTCGGACCATAACAAAAAGGAGACGGCACCCTTAAGGGGGTAGACACGGGTAATGCAGCCCGCTGTATACCGACACAATCTGGTCCGAAACATGGGTTCGGGATTTTTCGTTTTTCGTCCTTTTATGAGCATATTTTGGGCTGGGCGAGGTCTCATTCGAAAGAGGAAGGTTCAACGCAGAGCGCTTTGCTCATGGTTCAACGAAATTGTGTTGATATGTAATAATATGAGTGTCCAAAGTAGAGCAAAAGTCGACAAAATACACCAGCAGAATCTAAGCATTGATAGGTCACTAAAAGAGATTTGTGACTCAAACGGTGAGCAGAGCGCTCCGCATTGAACCTTCCTCTTTCGAGTGAGACCTCGCCCAGCCCAAAATATGCTCATATAAGGACGAAAAACGAAAAATCGTGACTGCATTCCCAAATCGGAGTTCCGCCATATTGGCGATAATACAGAGCAAGTCACGTGACAAATTTAGTTGAGCTAGTGGATACGAGATGGCGCCAACTCGGGAGGACTGCCAACGTGGAATCATAGCAAAACTGAGGCGTTAGCTGGATGCACGAGCCACAGTAAAAGCGTGATGCAGTCAATGTATGCATTTTCGGACGATTGTAGGTTAGGTTATATGCATTTTAGGCATACATTGACTAGGAACTGCTGGGAATGAATACATTTACTAAAGCTTTTACCGTAAAACGTACATCACTTGAAATCGCTGTCGTATTTATGTTATAGTAATTGAGACAGTTAGAGCAACAACGGAATAACCTGCAAATAAATTTTTCCTATTGTACATTGATGGCTCAGCGCACACATATTGTATGTCCACTTTTAGCGTGTTTTGAGAAAAAGAGGTTCAAACATTCAATGGTACTTTATAATTAAATAAATACTTTTTGCATTATTGTATTATTATATATATGTAATATAGGTATCACTGAAAATATGTTATTAGTAGTATAAGTTAAAATCTGCAAAATTATAATAATAATTCCATAATAACACTTCGAAGATGGACATGCTATATGTAACCAAGTACAGAGGAGGACATAGTATACCGAATGATATTGTATAAAAATGAACGAGAGGAATAATAACTGGAAATAATCTCACTTCAATATTATATTTATCAAGAGACACGGTAGTGTCTCGCGCCAAGTATATATAGATATATGCGCAGCGCGAGACACCGAGTGTCTATATTACGCCACGACTCGCTATCAAGAACCCTGAGATTTCCGAATCTCAATAACGGCTGATCCGATTAGGTTTTGAATGGTCTTAATGGATAGCTTGGGTTTGATTTACATAAGAAAAGTGTCTTCGTTTTGTTTCTACGGGCCTTATGAGCTGAGATATTTCGATGTAAAGTTGCAATTTGCTGAATTTTATGTTCTTAAAATTCAGCATCGTCCTCGTCCTCGTCGTCGTCCTACACTTCTAGGCAAGAGGGGAGTATGAAAGGGTGAGGAAATGTCCCTCAGGCACGTCGTTCATTGGATGCGGGTTTCGGCCAATCGCGTAACAAATAATCTGACAGCTACATAGTCAGAGATAACCTACAATGTGCTTAGTGTCAAATAAAGTAAATTGTCCGAATTTGAAATGTCACGAGTTTTTACATTAATTAGGAGACCGAATTATTGTCTTAATTAAGAAGGTAAGTCGCCAAAATTTTTTAAATCGAGTTAGTATGTACAGTCGTAGACTTGGAAGTTGTCCGGAGAAGGTTCGACAGAGAACCATCTTCTTTCGCATAAGTTTCTGGAAATTTGTACCATGCATGTATAAAATAATAATACCATGCATGTACAAAATAATATAAATTGTAACAAATTGCATTGCATTTAAATTGCCAGATATTTTTATACCAGCAATTTAGAGATTTTATGTAAAGCTTATATACATTATATTTAGAAATGAAGGAGACGCAGAGGACCTGGATAAAAATGAAAGGGACGCACAGGCTTGGATAGAATTGAAGGGGACGCACAGGCTTGGATGGATAGAAATGAAGGGAATGCACAGGCGTGGAGGTTGTCCGGAGAAGATTAGATAGATAGACAGAGTATCTTGTTTCGCACAAGTTTCTGGAACTTTGTCAAATAAGGTAAATCGACAAAATTTGTCTAAAGACATAGCATTAAGAATTATTAAGAAAATAGATTATGGTGGACTGCTTGCAATGTAAAGCAAGTCACATTAGTGAAGAAAGTACACTGAAAACACATCTACGTTAATGCTTTTCAATCTTTTGTGAAAGACATTCGTAATACTTTAATTAATAAAATCCAAAGTAGTTGTCACGCTATTCATTAATTCATTAATTTTTTAGATTCCCATTATTTCAATTCACCAATAAACATACTAAATTAGTTTCATTCCAACACCAATAAAGTGTGCGTTAAAACTATTGGATCTCCTCGTTCATTTTCGCTGAATCATTACCATTAGCATTTAAATTTCCTGCAACAAGACTTTCTACCATACGCTCTCACCTCTTTTGGACACATTATTTAGTGTCTACACTCACTAAAGCAAAAGGCCACTCTATTTCTATAAATAGTAAGTTCTATGTTAAGTTGTATATAATTAAAATGTGGCTTTATATATTTACAGATAATCAAAGCAGAAGATAATGCACTGTAGCAATACGGAAATTTAATATATGTACTATTCCCACACCCAAAGTAGTAATAGCTCGACAATCATATAAAGTTATGAATGCTATATTTCATAGTGGTTCATGTATTGGGGATGGCCATTACACCAGTATATGTAAAGAAGAAGGAATGACTAGTAGTTGGATTGAAGCTGATGACGTGCAAATTAAAAAAAGGCAATGGCCCAAAGGCGCTAAAAATCTTTATATTTTATTCTTACAAAAAAATGATAATAAATAAGCATGGTAGTGAACCGATGTACAACCCCATAAAAAGAATCCCATTTAAAAAATTGTCGTAATTTAATAACAGTAAACACTACAAAATGTGTGAAATCCCCACAAAATTACCTTTTTACAAAAAGGTACAAAAAAGAGCGCCAAGTATATAATCTCTTCAAAAAGAATCCTATTTAAAAACAATGTCGTAAATTAATATAAATTTAATAATGTTCTATACTCTACAAAAATAATGTTCTAGACTGTACAAAAATAATGATATACAACAATTGCGCCAATTATCACAATGACTATTTATACAAAGAAAAAATCACAATAGTACAATGAAAAAATGTATTAAATAATATCAAGCAGATATATTTTATACAAATAAATATTTTAATACGAATAAATCACATAAAAAAATAGAAGAAAATATACAATATAAAAAAATATATGAAATCAAAATGAGCTGCAAGTACATAAAGGTGCTTTCCAACTGCGCTTAAGATGACACAACTACATATACACAGCTAAAATGCTGTATTCATACATTCCGTTACTCATATCGCGGACATTTTAAATAATATGAAGATAAAATGTAACATCTAGATATTTGCCTAGATGTCCGCGGCCTGGAAGTCAACTCTGACAATATAAATACACATTCATTGTTTTATGTTTATAAATAATTCTTATTCATCGACACCTTGACCTTGGCCACGCCAAGTATTTGACTTCCAGGCCGCGGACATCTAGGCAAATATCTAGATGTTACATTTTATCTTCATATTATTTAAAATGTCCGCGATATGAGTAACGGAATGTATGAATACAGCATTTTAGCTGTGTATATGTAGTTGTGTCATCTTAAGCGCAGTTGGAAAGCACCTTTATGTACTTGCAGCTCATTTTGATTTCATATATTTTTTTATATTGTATATTTTCTTCTATTTTTTTATGTGATTTATTCGTATTAAAATACGTTGTGATTTTGCTAATGGTATGCTATTGATAAATGCCTTGTAGTATTGAGGAATAATTCTGTTGGAAGATACAGAAGATCTTTTTTCTTCGCGATAGATATAGGAAGACTTTTTTAAAAAAATTAATTTATTGTCACTGTTCGAGAAATTCGGCATGTTTACGCCATCTCCCAGGCCCACCGGTAATTAGACAACGGTAACGGCCCACTGACTCATGTGGAGCGTCGATCCCTGCCCCTTCCATCAACCTGCGATCGATGGAAGGGGGACTCTTCTTCCTTCCAGGAAATCACTGCCGATTTCCTGCAATTCAGACGCTCTTTGCTCGCGAAAAGTAACACTTGCTAACATAACTTTGCCTACGCCACTTGCTTGCGCTTTCTTGCCTAAACTACTTCTAATAGTTACGCGTTGCGACTTTGCTTCGCACGCTTCACTTAATTCTAAGGCTTCTTTTGTTAATAACTACCGAACGTGCTTGTGTAAAAATAGATATTTAATTATAGTGCGGGAACTGTAAATATACACAATTCAGACTCCATTAATCACGGTAAATAAATCCTGTGCTTCGTATTAATTACGTTAATAGTTTTCGCTTGCGCCGATCCTTGATACTTGTAACAGTCACATTTTCCAAGAATATTTTCGTCCTCTGGCATGGACATACAATAAACAAAAATATTATTTTTGATAAATTTATAGAAAAGATAAAAATGTGATTTTTATACAGCATAAAGAAACAGTCAAGCACTATTTGTTGTATATAAGAACTCAAATTTCATAAAAAGTGGACATACAATATGTGTGTACTAAGCCATCGATATGATTAGTAGAGCCTATTGGAATACGTTATTGCTACTAACTCAATTTCGAAAAAAAATGTGGGTTAGTCTGTTGTTGCTCTCACTGGCTCAATGATATGGAAAAATACCAAAGATGGGCATTACTTAAATAACCCGAGTCAATTTTTATTTAAAGCGCTAATATTGAATTAATTTAATCATGGGGAATTCAATTGTTGAGCGGCTTTTTCGTTCTTTAGCGCTACATTTGTGAACTTTTTATCATCCTTCCGAAACATGAAGAGACACGGTAGTGTCTCGCGCCAAGTATATATATAGATATATATGCGCAGCGCAAGACACGGAGTGGCTCTATTACGCGACGACTCGCTATCAAGAACCCTGAGATTTCCTAATCTCAATAACGGCTGATCCAATTAGATTTTGAATGGTCTTAATGGATAGCTTGGGTTTGATTTACATGAGAAAAGTGTCTTCGTTTTGTTCCTACGGGCCTTATGAGCTGAGATATTTCGATGTAAAGTTGCAATTTGCTGAATTTTATGTTCTTAAAATTCAGCATCGTCATAGTCATCGTCCTACACTTCTAGGCAAGAGGGGAGTATGAAAGGGTGAGGAAATGTCTCTCAGGCACGTTGTTCATTGGATGCGGGCATCGGCCAATCGCGTAACAAATTGTTGTCACGTGACAGCTAGGCAGAGATATTATAACCTACCAAGTGCTAAGTGTCAAATAAATTGTTGTCACGTGACAGCTAGGCAGAGATATTATAACCTACCAAGTGCTAAGTATCAAATAAAGTAAATTGTCGGAATTTGAAATGTCACGAGTTTTTACACTAATAGGAGACTGAATTATTGTCTCAATTAACAAGGTAAGTCGCCAAAATTTTTCAAATAGATTTCTTATGTAGAGTCGCAGACTTGGAAGTTGTCTGGAGAAGGTTCGACAGAGAAGCATCTTCTTTCGCACAAGTTTCCACAAATTAATATATTGTTTTTATACCAGCAAACAATTTTTACACAGGCTCGAATAAAAATGAAGAGGACGCCCAGGCTTGGATAGAAATGAAGGGGACGCACAAGCTTGGATAGAAATGAAGGGGATGCACAGGCTTGGAGGTTGTCCAGAGAAGGTTAGGCAGACAGAAAAACATCTTGTTTCGCACAAGTTTCTGGAAAGTTGTCAAATAAGGTAAATCGACAAAATTTGTCAAAGTAGCGTAGCATTAAGAATTAAGAAAATTATAGCGTACTGCTTGCAACGTTGAGCAAGTCACATTAGTGAAGAAAGTACGCTGAAAACGCATCTCCCTTGATACTTTCCAATCTCTTTTGGAAAGGTATTCCTAATACTTTATTAAAATCCACAGTAGTTCCTACGCTATTCATTAATTTTATTAGTTTCCCATTAACAATATTTCAATTCAAAAATATAAACATACTAAATTAATTTTATTCCAATACCAATACATTGTACGTTAAAAATATTGAATCTCTTCGTTCATTTTTGCTGAATTACCATTAGCATTTAAATTTCCTGCAACAAGACATTCTGCCATACGCTCTCACCTCCTTCGGACACATTTTGTAGTCTGTACACTTAAAATAGCAAAGGGCCAATCTATTTTTATATGTTCTACGTTAAGTCATAACTAAAATGTGGAATTTTGTATATTTACAGATAATCGAAGCAGAAGCGATAGAGAAAGTAACCCTGCTGCAAATGAGAAAAATAAGCACATTTTCATGTATAATTTTATTCTAGAGTTTTAAGAAATATGTATATACAATTAATATTGAGTTTTATTATGAATGTGGAAAACTGTATAATTCAGACAACAAAAATAAATCGGACATAGTATTATATTAATTAAACGATTTTATTCAGCTTCGATTCTATGTTTGCTTCATATCTGAAAACTCAACTTTAAACCAATTCGACCAATCCAATTGTCTTGTAGCTTTGCAAGCGTGCGGAGTTTGGATAACGATATAATATATTGTTGAAAAAATAACCCCGAGGGGGTGAAAAAGTTATCCAGTCATCAATAAACACTACAAAATGTGTGAAATCCCCACAAAATTACCTTTTTTAAAAAAGGTACAAAAAAGAGCGCCAAGTATATAATTCCATCATAAAGAATTCCATTTAAAAACATTGTCGTAAATTAATATAAATTTCTTAATATGCTATATTTAACTGTACAAAAGTGATGAGATACAACAATTGCGCCAATTATCACAATGGCTATTTATACAAAGAAAAAAATGTACTCAATAATATTAAGCCGACATATTTTTATACAAATCAATATTTTAATACGAATAAATATTTTATTCAAAATACTTGGCGCTGCTCTCTGAATTGGTGTTGCTAAACTGAATAAATATGCATAAATTGCATTAAAATCTTTTTCTTTCTTTCTTGGCTCTGTGATGTCTTGTCTTGTTTTATTTATTAACCAAGACAATTAACATTTTTTCGGAGAGCAGCGCCAAGTATTTTGAATAAAATATTTATTCGTATTAAAATATTGATTTGTATAAAAATATGTCGGCTTAATATTATTGAGTACATTTTTTTCTTTGTATAAATAGCCATTGTGATAATTGGCGCAATTGTTGTATCTCATCACTTTTGTAAAGTTAAATATAGCATAATAATCACGCGTTGGATTCAACATCAAACACAATTTTATATATGTTTGTTCATAACAGTTTTCTGCATAGGATGTGTATTTCATGTTCTGTTTCAGTGTTTTGCTAATTAAAATTAGTTAATTACTAATTAATTCATTTTCGGGGGACATGCCCTCGTGTATTTTTCCTTTTCACTTATAATTCCTTACTGCCAACGTAGAATATTGTAACATAAGCACATTTCAAGTAAATGTACAATGAATTTTCTACGTTTACAGTACCAGCAGACTTTCTGTTTAAAAAGTACAACGCAATAACTGAGAATTTCTTTCCACATTCAAAATAAAATATGGAGCTAGCAAACAGCTCCCTCTCGCGTACACAGGCAGCCGCGTATCTATGGGTATTACCATTTCTGTGCAGAAAAAATCTGCTGTAATACCGACCGGCCTCGGCGGCCAGACCACGTGACGTGTCTACCCCCTTAAAGCCATACTTAAATTATTATTTAAGTAAAGTTTAGACAGCTTGCAATTATTTAAGCAAGGCAGTACGTACCTAAAATTGCATCCAAGGTAAAACTCATTGAAACTAATCAGTGATGTGTATGAATCAGTATAATAACAGCACATTCGTATCAAGAGACACGGTAGTGTCTCGCGCCAAGTATATATATAGATATATATGCGCAGCGCAAGCCACGGAGTGGCTCTATTACGCGACGACTCGCTATCAAGAACCCTGAGATTTCCGAATCTCAATAACGGCTGATCCAATTAGATTTTGAATGGTCTTAATGGATAGCTTGGGTTTGATTTACATGAAAAAAGTGTCTTTGTTTTGTTCCTACGGGCCTTATGAGCTGAGATATTTCGTTGTAAAGTTGCAATTTGCTGAATTTTATGTTCTTAAAATTCAGCATCGTCATAGTCATCGTCCTACACTTCTAGGCAAGAGGGGAGTATGAAAGGGTGAGGAAATGTCTCTCAGGCACGTTGTTCATTGGATGCGGGCATCGGCCAATCGCGTAACAAATTGTTGTCACGTGACAGCTAGGCAGAGATATTATAACCTACCAAGTGCTAAGTGTCAAATAAATTGTTGTCACGTGACAGCTAGGCAGAGATATTTTAACCTACCAAGTGCTAAGGGTCAAATAAAGTAAATTGTCGGAATTTGAAATGTCACGAGTTTTTACACTAATAGGAGACTGAATTATTGTCTCAATTAACAAGGTAAGTCGCCAAAATTTTTTAAATAGATTTCTTATGTAGAGTCGCAGACTTGGAAGTTGTCTGGAGAAGGTTCGACAGAGAAGCATCTTCTTTCGCACAAGTTTCCACAAATTAATATATTGTTTTTATACCAGCAAACAATTTTTACACAGGCTCGAATAAAAATGAAGGGGACGCCCAGGCTTGGATAGAAATGAAGGGGACGCACAAGCTTGGATAGAAATGAAGGGGATGCACAGGCTTGGAGGTTGTCCAGAGAAGGTTAGACAGACAGAAAAACATCTTGTTTCGCAAAACATCAAGTTTGTGGAAAGTTGTCAAATAAGGTAAATCGACAAAATTTGTCAAAGTAGCGTAGCATTAAGAATTAAAAAAATTATAGCGTACTGCTTGCAACGTTGAGCAAGTCACATTAGTGAAGAAAGTACGCTGAAAACGCATCTCCCTTGATACTTTTCAATCTCTTTTGGAAAGGTATTCCTAATACTTTATTAAAATCCACAGTAGTTCCTACGCAATTCATTAATTTTATTAGTTTCCCATTAACAATATTTCAATTCAAAAATATAAACATACTAAATTAATTTTATTCCAATACCAATACATTGTACGTTAAAAATATTGAATCTCTTCGTTCATTTTCGCTGAATTACCATTAGCATTTAAATTTCCTGCAACAAGACATTCTGCCATACGCTCTCACCTCCTTCGGACACATTTTGTAGTCTGTACACTTAAAATAGCAAAGGGCCAATCTATTTTTATATGTTCTACGTTAAGTCATAACTAAAATGTGGAATTTTGTATATTTACAGATAATCGAAGCAGAAGCGATAGAGAAAGTAACCCTGCTGCAAATGAGAAAAATAAGCACATTTTCATGTATAATTTTATTCTAGAGTTTTAAGAACTATGTATATACAATTAATATTGAGTTTTATTATGAATGTGGAAAACTGTATAATTCAGACAACAAAAATAAATCGGACATAGTATTATATTAATTAAACGATTTTATTCAGCTTCGATTCTATGTTTGCTTCTTGTATGTTTGCTTCATATCTGAAAACTCAACTTTAAACCAATTCGACCAATCCAATTGTCTTGTAGCTTTGCAAGCGTGCGGAGTTTGGATAACGATATAATATATTGTTGAAAAAATAACCCCGAGGGGGTGAAAAAGTTATCCAGTCATCAATAAACACTACAAAATGTGTGAAATCCCCACAAAATTACCTTTTTTAAAAAAGGTACAAAAAAGAACGCCAAGTATATAATTCCATCATAAAGAATTCCATTTAAAAACATTGTCGTAAATTAATATAAATTTCTTAATATGCTATATTTAACTTTACAAAAGTGATGAGATACAACAATTGCGCCAATTATCACAATGGCTATTTATACAAAGAAAAAATGTACTCAATAATATTAAGCCGACATATTTTTATACAAATCAATATTTTAATACGAATAAATATTTTATTCAAAATACTTGGCGCTGCTCTCTGAATTGGTGTTGCTAAACTGAATAAATATGCATAAATTGCATTAAAATCTTTTTCTTTCTTTCTTGTCTCTGTGGTGTCTTGTCTTGTTTTATTTATTAACCAAGACAATTAACATTTTTTCGGAGAGCAGCGCCAAGTATTTTGAATAAAATATTTATTCGTATTAAAATATTGATTTGTATAAAAATATGTCAGCTTAATATTATATGCATTACTTGAAGTGTAATCTTACCCCACAAAATTACGTTTTTTAAAAAAAGGTACAAAAAGGTACGCCAAGTATATAATCCCATAAAAAAAGATCCCATTTAAAAACATTGTCATAAATAAATACCCATCAAAAAGAATCCCATTTAAAAACATTCTCGTAAATTAATAGTTTTACAAAACTAATGATATACATAAATTGCGCCAATTATCACAATGGCTATTTATTCCAAGAAAAATATGTATTAAATAGTATTAAGCAGATATATTTTTATACAAATAAATATTTTATTCAAAATACTTGGCGCTGCTCTCTGAAAAAAAATGTTAATTGTCTTGGTTACTAAATAAAACAAGACCAGGTAGCACTGAAACAAGAAAGAAAGTAAAAGATTTAAATGCAATTTATACATATTTATTCAGTTTAGCAACACCAATTCGGAGAGCTGCGCCAAGTATTTTGAATAAAATATTTATTCGTATTAAAATATTTATTTGCATAACAATATATCTGCTTAATACTATTTAATACGAGCCCCCACCTGTTCAACGTGTTGACGGCGGACCTAGAGGAAAAGTTGAGGAAGGTGGGATGGGGGAGTAAGGATCGGAGGGGAAAAGGTAAGATCACTAGCGTACGCGGATGATTTGGTGTTGTTGGCAGAGGACGAAGGGGAGTTGAGGGGAATGATAGGAAGGCTAGAGAGGTATCTGGACAGGAAGAAACTGGTATTGAATGTAGAAAAGACGAAAATTATGAGATTCGCGAAAGGAGGGGGGAGAAGGAAGAAACTAAGCTGGAGCTGGAAGGGAAGGAGGATAGAGGAGGTGACAAAGTTCACATACTTGGGATACGAGATAGGAAGGGATGGAGGGCAGGAGGGGCAGGTGGCGGCAAGGGCAAGAAAGGCGGCAGTGGCAATGAGGCAGGTATGGGAAATCGGGAAAAGAAAGTTTGCGAACGATGTGAGGAGAAGGCTAGCCCTATTCGACGCGCTAGTATGGACGGTGGGGAGTTATGGGGTGGAGGTATGGGGTTGAAGGGAAAGGAAAGCGATGGAGGCGACGCAGGAGAGATTCGTAAGGTGGGTGTTAGGGGTGGAGAGAGTAACGCCGGGGTACACGGTAAGGAAAGAGGTGGATAGGGAGAAGTTGCGGATAAAAGCAGGAAGAAGGGCGTGGAACTTCGAGGTGAGGCTGGAGGAGGGAAGAGGGAGTGGGTTGGCGAGAAAGTGTTGGGAGGAAATAAAGAAAAGAGAAGGAAAAGAGGGAAGAGTGTCCGCGTGGGAGGAGGAAAGGAGAGGATTTTACAAAGAGGTAGGACTAGAAATAGAGGAGGTGAGGAGGCTAAGGGAAAGGGGGAGGGAGGGATATGAAAAGATAGAGAGAAGATATAGGGAAAAGGACGAAGGACAAACATGGGAAAAAATAATGGAGTCCAGATACAACAGGTGGTATAAATGGACGAGGGGGGGGGGGATTCCCGGAATAACTGAGAAAGGGGTGGGGGGAAAGCAGGTGGAGAAGGATTGCAAGGTTTAGGTTGGGAAGCGAGATATGGGAAGGAAGGTACTGGGAGGGGACGGAGAAAAGGGTATGTAGAGTTTGCGGGGTGGAGGAGGAAACATGGGAACATGTTTGGAAAAGATGCAGGGGCAGAGGGGACAAAAGTAGCTGTAAGAGAAGTGTTGGGAGAAGAGGGGGAGGGGTGGCTAAGAGCGCTGGAAGAGGAGAGGAATAGGATTCATGGGGGAGAATGGGGAGAAGGAGGAAAGTAGAGAGGGGAGAGGGCAAAAGAAAGGGAGAAAGAGGAAGAGGGAGTGAGCGAGCGAGTGAGTGAGTGAGTGAGTGAGTGAGTGGGTGAAGGAGCGAGGGAGTGAGCAAGCGAGAGAGAGAGAGACAGAGAGACAGAGAGAGAGAGAGAGAGAAATGGTTGAAACGGAAGAACGGAAGGATGAATGTGGAGAGTGGAGTGCAAGATAGAATGAGCAAGTGTGAGAGAAGAGGAGTGGGGAAGCGAGAAAGGGCAGCGAGATCCGAGCGCGGGAAGTGTGAAGCGGGCGAGGGGGCGAGACGCGGGCGACAGCGGCCAGAAGCGAGCGAGGGCGACGAGAAGCGAGCGAAATGCGTGCGAATGCAATGAGGCGAAACGGCGAGATCGTATATAGTGTAAATATAGAAGAGAGATAGTATAAGTGTAGGAAATAGGTTTAAGTAGAGTAAGGAAAGGTGGGAAGCGGCAACAGAAGTTCTTGTAACCCCAAGGGGAGCAATAAAGATACATACATACATACATACTACTTAATACATTTTTTTCTTGGAACGAATAGCCATTGTGATAATTGGCGCAATTTATGTATATCATTAGTTTTGTAAAGCTGTTTATTTACGACAAAGTTTTTAAAAGGGATTCTTTTTGATGGGTATTAGTTTACGGCAATGTTTTTAAATGGGATCCTTATTGATATTATTATATACTTGGCGCTCTTTTTTGTACCTGTTTTTAAAAAAGGTATTTTTGTGGGGATTTCACACATTTTGCAGTGTTTATTGATGACTGGATAATTTTATCACCTCCTGGGTTTTTTTTTTAATTAACAATATATTATATTGTCATCCAAACTATGCACACCTGTAAAGCTAGAAGACAATTGGATTAGTGGAATTGGTTTAAATTTGAGTTTTCGCCGACGCTAAATAAAATCGTTTATTTAATATAATACTATGTCCCATTTATTTTTTTTTTCTCGAAATTATACAGTTTTCCATATTCATAATAAAATTCGAAGTTAATTATACATACATATTTCTTAAAACTCTAAAATAGAATTATACATGAAAGTGTGCTTGTTTTTTTTTCATTTGCTCGTACAGTGGGGTTAATTTCTCTTTTGATTCTGCTTCCATTATCTGCAAATATATTAAAACCACATATTTTAGTTATAACTTGACGTAAAACATGTCGATATAGAATGGCCCTTTGTTATACTAAGTGTAGAGACTATAAAATGTGTCCGAAGAAAGTGAGAGCGCAGAAAGTCTTCTTGGAGGAACTTTAAATGCTAATGGCAATTTAGCGAAAATGAACAACGAGATCCAATATTTTTAACGCACAATTTATTGGTGTTGGAATAAAATTAATTAAATATGTTTATTGGTGAATTGAAATATTCGTAATGGAAAACTAATAAAATTAATGAATAGCGAGGGAACTACTGTGGATTTAATAAACTATTAGGAAAATCTTTCACAAGAGATTGAAAAGTATCAAGGGCGATGCGTTTTCAGCGTACCTTCTTCAATAATGTGACTTGCTCTACAGTGCAAGCATTACGCTATAATTTTCTCAATTCTTAACGCTACGCTAATTTGACAAATTTTGTCGATTTACCTTATTTGACAAATTTCCAGAAACTTGTACGAAACAAGATGCTTTTCTGTGTATCTAACCTTCTCCGGACAATCTCCAAGCCTGTGCACCCCTTTCATATCTATCGAAGCTTGTGCGTCCCCTTCATTTCTATCCAAGCCTGTGCGTCCCTTTCGTTTCTATAAACTTTACATAAAAACTCTAAAGTAAAAATGGTTTGCTGGTATAAAAACAATATATTATTTTGTAGAAACTTGTGCGAAAGAAGATGCTTCTCTGTAGAACCTTCTGCGGACAACTTTCAAGTTTGTGCGTCCCCTCCGTTTTTATAAGCTCTACATAAATAGTTTGTTAAAAAATTTTGGTGACTTACCTTGTTAATTAAGACAATAATTCAGTGTCATGTATGGTGTAAAAACTCGTGACATTTAAAAAATTTTAACTAGTTTCCTTATGTCACACTTGCCAGGTTATAATTGTTTGATACTATCTAGGTTACGTTTACCTCGACAGATCTGCTCTCTGCTAGTTGTCACGTGACAACGATTTGATACGCAATTGGTCGAAAGTGCCGAAACCTTCATGGAATCAACGACGTGGATGTTGGAGACATTTCCTCTCCCTTTCGTATTCCCCTCTTGCCCACACTTGACGATGACGATTCTTAATTTTTCAGAACATAAAATTCGTCAATTTGGAACTTTGCATTGAAATATCTCAGCTCATAAGGCATGTAGGACTAAAGCGAAGGCACTTTTATTGTGTAAATCAAACCCAAGCTATCCCTTAAGACCATTCAAAATCTAATCGGATCAGCCGTTATTGAGATTCGATAATCTCAGAGTTTTTGATAGCCGGTCATGGCGTAATATAGACACTCTGTGCTCGCGCTGTGCATATATCTATATACACTTGGCGCGAGACACTACCGTGTGTCTTGATTAGGCTATTTTGAAAACCACACCTAAAATAAATAATGTGTCACGATTTACAATGACTTTGCAAAATATATATGTTATCATTGAAATGATGCAGAATCACATTGATGCCAATAACTTTGTCGAACCTTCCGATATGCATAATGCATATATGTATGAACTTTAAATGATTGTAGATCAATTTTATTTACCTACATCACTAATAACATGTATGCTGTGAATAAAAGTTTGAAATCAGCGGTCGCTCCCGCCTCAATGTAGACCCCGTGCGTTCCTTTGTTCTTTTCGTTCATTGTGTGTGTTTTGAATGTGTGTCGTGCCACGTACTGAGCGGTACGTTAATGCGCAGATAGTATAATGTTATATTCTTATATTTGTATATTATATTCTTAAAATAAAACTATAAAACTATAAATATATATATATACATATATATATATATACATATATATATACACATATATATATATATATATATATATATATATATATATATCTGTTTATACTCAAACAATATAACATGTGAAGTGACCGCAAAAATTTTTAAACATTCGCATATATATATATATTGGAAGAATTATACTAATAGAAGACGATAGATACATTGCAAATTACGGTTCGTAATTGGTACAATAATGATATTCTTCATAGAAATGATTAAAACAAAAATATTTACCACACCAAGCACATCGCATAAAAGCCGGCCCTCCACAAATACTACATTTAGGTATAAGCTTTTCATTCCTGAAGTAACAGAAATCTACAGCATTTTGAAATTCGCTTAATTTGAATGGACTTCAAATTCGGTAATAGCGGTTTTATTTGTTTGCCAAAAAAATATAACACATAAAGTAATTACATGTATGAAAACAGATTATCCAGGGGTATTTCAGCATATATTTACTGTTGGAAGCGACAGCGTCGCTAGACAACTTTATATTTGGCGCCCAAAATATAGAGTGCGCGACGGGAGTCTTTTAGAACAATCTAGAAGGGCACCGGCCCCGGTTTTATGAGAGTGCGATGCTTCACTTCCGTGTCTGTCTCGTCTGAGTAGCAACGTAATAGTAAGAATCTGGTGTGTCGAACAAATTTAAAAAAAATCAGAAGCAATCACAGCGTTATCTACCTTATTTTGTACAAGCAAGTGTTAGCACAGTTAAAGCAACTGAGTAGTTAGGCTATGAGAGTTCTGGCTCAAGTGTAGGCGAGGGGGTGAGGCGGGGCGGGGGGAGGTACCGCGCTCTTCCGCGAGATGGGCGAGGGGGTGAGGCGGGGAGGGGGGTACTGAGTTCGTGGGTGAGGGGGATGACGTCACAGGGGAGGGGGGTTTCAAGATGGCGTCGACCGAGTTCGTGGGTGAGGGGGGTGACGTCACAGGGGAGGGGGATTTTCAAAATTTTCAAAATGGCGTCGCGCGCGCAGGTCGAGTTCGTGGGCGAGGGGTTTGACGTCACAGGGGAGGGGGAGGATTTTCAAATTTTCAAAATGGCGTCGCGCGCATTTCGTGTTGGCGCCACCTACTGGACGTTTAAGGTACTTTGGGCCCGCGTCGGTATTTGGGCCCGTCTTGGTAAATTTTCCAGGTTTTTCATACATTTCGTGTTGGCGCCACCTACTGGGCGTTTAAGGTACTTTGGGCCCGCGTCGGTATTTGGGCCCGTCTTGGTAAATTTTCCAGGTTTTTTCATACATTTCGTGTCGGCGTCACCTGTTGAATGTTTGAGGTATATTTGGGCACGCGTCGCCGCCGCGCAATCTCCGTACGCGTGCGGGGATCGGTGCGCAGGCGCGACCGCGACCGATTCGTGGAAATTCAAATCGCGTCTTCGATGATGATTTCTGAGAAAGAGGGTGGACCAAGAGAAAAGATTTTTTCTGAGAAAAGATAAGGAAATATTTGAATCGTGGGACCGGTACAGCACATGTGCAATGATGTAAACATAGAGCGATAATTATTATAAATCAATCATCGCGATAGCCCATGGAATAAACATTGCACCGCGCTATGCCGTGTGTTTATATTTGAATCGTGGGACCGGTACAGCGCACGTGCAATGATGTAAACCTAGAGCGATCATTATTATAAATCAATCATCGCGATAGCTCATGGAATAAACACGACATTGCACCGCGCCATGCAGCGTGTTTATGTCTGAGCAGGATTGAACGCGTTTTTTATGCCTACGTGCACGCGCTTCATACCATATGTTTATATTTGAATCGTGGGACCGGTACAGCGCACGTGCAATGATGTAAACATAGAGCGATAATTATTGTAAATCAATCGTCGCGATAGCCCATGGAATAAACATGACATTGCATTCGATGATGATTTCTGAGAAAGAGGGTGGTACATGATTTCTAAGAAGTCATAGAGTGAACCGCGCCATGCAGTGTGTTTATATCTGAGCAGGATTGAACGCGTTTTTGATGCCTACGTGCACACTCTTCGTGCCGTATGTTTATATTTGAATCGTGGGACCGTTACAGCGCACGTGTCATGAAGAACTGAATTATGCGTTGCGCTCGCATAAGCAACCATCGTAAACATACAGCGATAATTATTCGGGTTAGAGTTCCGAGTATTTTCACGACCGAGGAGGCTGTAAGTCAATCGTCGCGATAGCCCATGCAGTAAACACGACATTGTACCGCGCCATGCTGTATGTTTATAGTAGGTAAGTGGAAGCGGAACAGCGACCGTGTAAGGGTGAAAAGAGGTCGATATAGGCCCATGGGTATCTGATTTATACTATACCAATGTTAGTACCTCCACGATGCTCGCGTCATCGTCTTCCGATGACGATACCGATGGTGGGGCGAGCCCTTTATCGACGTCGCTGCAGTTGGATGAAAAATCACTGAAGATCGAGAGACATAAGATCCGCGACGCATTAAGCCCACCGTCATTATCCGAGACGTCGTGGATTAGCATCTTTCGATACGGATTTATGCAATTGTCGCATCAACATCGTCAATTGCTACGCTAAATCGCGTGATATAGTACTACGAGCAAGTGCACATTATATTGCATCGTTGGTGACAAGGACGTGTACCTTAAGCGTACGAAGTACTTTACCGCGGTCGTGTGTACACCGTTAACGCTTCTGCAGGACATTGAGAACGGTACGATCGAAGTATACAAAGTGTTGTGTCCTCGAACATTGACTATTACCGTGGACTCGTTTTTGTGTCGTGAATTAGCAAGATTTTTGGATGAGCACCCGACACCGATTGTGCGACGACAATCAAAGCGCATCATTTTACCGTTGGGTTTCCGATTTCCGAACACGGACCACGTCACCTGGAAGAGCCGTATTACCCATTCGACACTACTCGTGCGTGTCTGGTAGACAAAAAAAAAACACTTTGTAAATAAGTGAACATGGAGGGGTTCATGGACATGTATAGGGTTTTGTCCCGGATGTCTAAACTTTTACGCAGTATTGCGGAATTCCGAGACTGGGTTGATCATTGCGACACTTGCCTGCAGCTCATCGTCGAGTACCAGAGCAGCGGAGGAATGTCCGTGGCCGCGAAACAACGCCTAGTGTCGCTGATCACGCGAATAAAGACATTGCGCGCGATCGTGCGGGAAAAGTTTTCGCGAGTCGGTTGCGGGGTTTCGGGCCGATCGGCGGCACCCAAAGTCGTATGGGAAGACGTGGAATCTGCGTTTAAAGGTCGCATTTCAACCGGTGCAGTCATCAACGTGGGACACGTCGATCCGCGTCGATTTTTAGAGGGTGCTCGACGAACTGTGATCTCGCGCGTCACGGACGCTATCACGGCACATAAGAGCGTGGCTGTGAATACGAACTTTAACGCGGAGTTTATGTTGGGTGAGAATACAGAGATGAAAAGTTTCGGTACGCGAAATCGCGTACTATTAATGACATCGAACGTTCGCGAGTGGTACTCGAAATACGTGGTCGCTCCGACGCTAGTGATGCTCGAGGAGTTTCAAGATCGCGACAGTGGATGGACCTTAATGGCCGTGCTAAATATTCTAGTGAATATTAATAAGCACAATCCACTTCGAGGCGGTTGCAACGTACCGCTTCCGCGCGCCGTCGTCCTGAAAAAAGCGGTGGTCAACATAAAGAATAGAGATAATGCGTGTTTCTTGTGGGCTGTCGTTGCCAGTTTGTACCCTGTTGCTGCGAATAGTGATAGGATCGCATCGTACCATCACTACTCGGAGGTGCTTCGCACGGGCGATATGACTTTACCCGTAACGTTGGACCAGCTGGCCAAGTTCGAGAGGATGAACGACGTGTCGGTGAACGTTTATGCGTGGTCCGACGGAAGCTGCGCGCCTCTGCGTTTGACCGAGGACAAGCGAGAGAAACACGCGAATCTCCTACTGGTGCAGGACCCCAACGAGCCCCAACTTTATCATTTCGCGTGCATTCGCAGCATGTCGAGACTGATTTCGAAGCAGCTCGGTAAACACAATGGACAAGTATTCGTTTGCGAAAGGTGTGTAAAATATGGTATATTTCGATCGATGTATTATTGATTATTATGTTTTATTATTGATGTTGTTATCGTTGCAGATGTCTCAGCTTCTTTCATTCGAACGTGCAATTGACGAAGCACAACGTGGACTGCCAACGTCTGAACGAGTGCGCCGTCGAATTGCCGTCCCTGAAGGATAAATGGTTGCAGTTCAAGAACTTTAAAAATAAGGAACGAGCGCCATTCATCATTTACGCGGACTTCGAATGCATGCTGGAGGATGTCGAGCCTGCGGAGCGGAGTCGGACGTACACGTACCAGCAGCATAGAGCGTACAGCGTGGGATATTACATCCATTGTTCCACCGACGCGTCTCTGTGTCGTTATCGCGCGTATCGTCACGAATCCGAGTGCGTGAAGTGGTTCGTACAAGAACTGCGTGACTTTGTGAACATTGCGTATTCGTGGTTGCGGAACGCGAAACCGATGAACTCGTTGACGAGCCGACAGTGGCGTAGTTTTAACGACGCGATCGTGTGTCACGTGTGTGGACAACCTTTCGTCGAGGGGGACAAAAAAGTGCGCGACCATTGTCACTCGATGGGCGAGTACCGAGGCGCAGCCCACGTGTCGTGTAACTTACAGTTTCAACGATCGTACACGATACCGGTAGTGTTTCATAATTTATCATGCTACGACGCGCATTTCGTGATCAAGGAGTTGGCGTCCGCGTTCGAAGGACAGATCGACCTGCTGCCGGTAACGAAAGAGCGGTATATATCGTTCACGAAACACGTCAAGGGAATCGACGCCGAGAACAACGATTGGAAGAGGGGATTGAAGTTTCGATTCATAGATTCGTTGAAGTTCTTGGCCGCTAGTCTGAAAAAAACTCGCTTCGGACCTTGGCAAAGAACGACTCGCGATTCTACGACGTGAGTTTCAATCCCTGTCGGATGATCAGTTCAATCTCCTTACCAGGAAGGGCGTCTTCCCGTACGACTACGTGACGTCATACATCAAACTGAATGATACGTGTTTACCGTCCCGCGAAGCGTTCTATAATCGGTTGAACGATAGCGCCGCGTCGGAGCCTGATTACGCGCACGCTGCGAACGTGTGGAATACTTTTCGCGTACAGACATTGGGCGAGTACAGTGATTTGTACTTGAAAACAGATGTACTGTTACTCGCCGACGTATTCGAGAGTTTCCGCACCGACTGTATCGCGAGTTACGATCTAGATCTCGCGCATTATTTTACGCTACCGAGTTTCACGTGGGACGCGATGCTCAAGTACACCGGCGTGCGATTAGAACTTTTGACGGACGTGGACATGCTACTGTTCGTAGAGCGTGGCATACGCGGCGGTCTGAGTCAGTGCTCGCACAGGTACGCGCGTGCCAACAACAAACACCTGCCTGCAGGGATGTACGACGAATCGAAGGCATCAACGTATCTGATGTACTTCGACGTCAACAACTTGTACGGATGGGCGATGTCGCAGGCTATGCCGAAAGGTGGGTTTCGATGGCTGGACGATGCGACGGCTGCCGCGCTCGACGTATCATCCCTATCCGACGGTGAGGACTCCGAGGAATCCGAGGGATACCTGTTGGAGGTCGACATCGAATATCCCAAGGAGATCCACGACGCCCACGCCGACCTTCCATTCTGTCCGGTGCGCGAGCACGCTCCAGAAGGAAAACAGACCAAGCTGCTTGCCACGCTCGACGATAAGGAGCGATACGTCATACATTATCGCTACCTGAAACAGTGCGTGCGACACGGTTTACGCGTAACGCGAATTCATCGGGTGTTGCGATTCGATCAGTCGCACTGGTTGCGCGACTACATCCGATTGAACACCAATTTGAGGACGCGAGCTACTAGCGAATTCCAAAAGACGCTATTTAAATTAATGAACAATGCGGTGTACGGGAAAACAATGGAGAATGTGCGGAATCGCGTAGATGTGCGACTGGTGACGCGGTGGGACGGTCGTTACGGCGCGGAAGCGCTGATCGCAAAACCGAACTTTCACAGCCGCACGATCTTCTCCGAGCAGTTGGTGGCCATCGAAATGCGCAAACTGAAAGTTAAGTTCGACAAACCAATATACGTGGGAATGAGTGTACTGGACGTATCGAAAGAATGCCTGTACGAGTTTCATTATGCGTATATGCGTGCGGAGTTCGGTGATAAGTGTAAGGTCCTGTACACCGACACCGACAGTTTAATGTATAGCGTGGAATGCGAGGATGCGTATGAAACGATGAAGCGTGACGTCGCCCGATTCGACACGAGTGATTACGCGGTGGACAATCCGTACGGTATGCCTCGCGAAAACAAAAAGGTGCCGGGACTCATGAAAGATGAGAACAACGGCGCCTTGATGACCGTGTTCGTCGGATTGAGGTCTAAGATGTATGCAACTAGAACGTTTAACGCGGCAGTGGGGTCTACGAGTGAGACTAAAAAAGTGAAGGGTGTGCGGAGACACGTGGTCGCGAATCATGTACAATTCCACGATTACATTCGTTGTCTCCGCGATCTCACCGAGAAATCGATTCGGCAGAACAATATACGCTCCAAAGAGCACCATGTGTATACCGTGAGTCAAGAGAAGAACGCTCTCAGTCCGTTCGACGACAAGCGGTGTATTTTAGCCGATCGAATCGACACCCTTCCGTGGGGTCATTATCGAATCCCCGAGCTCAAGACACACGAACGTTTCCAGCTTGACCCCGACGAGTCCCTCGAGAATTCCATTGTTTAGTATGTTTGCATGCATATATGTATATACGTTTCTTTCTTTGGTTATTTATTTATGAATATATGTATAGCGTAGAATAGTCAAAAATTGTATATAGCGTGGAATAGCTAAAATTGTATTTTATACGCGTTGGTATATATGTATATATGTATATTTTTTTCATACTTTATTAAGATTAATTGTACGCATATACGAGAAGGCGAAGGAGAATGTGAAAAATTTAATAAACGGACACTGTATATATACAGGGTGTCCCAAAAATGCTGCGGGTCCTTAAAGGGGGTGATTCGGGGGGTGATAACAAACAACTTTTTCCTTTGCGAAAATGTTCTCCGAGGTTTCGTTAACAAGATATTAACAAAAAGCACCGACCAATCAGAGCCCGAGATTGGCGGCCGAGTTCCCGCGGTAGCGTGGCCGCGCGCCGCGCTGCGACTTCGAACAAGCAACTCGGCATGCATCGAAGGAAATTGCACAGAATGGCAAATGAAAAAGACGTAACAAATAAAATCGAACATGTTGTCATGGTTTGTTCGTCATTTAAAGTGAATAATGAATAAAGGATAAATGGATGAAAATCGCGTGCAACGTAAAAAGACGAATACGCAGGTTTTTTTTAGAAGATTCGAAAATAATAATTATTTGAAGTGGGAGGATAAGGAATACGTAAATTTTCATGTGTTAATAACGTAGCCACGAAAAGGTAATGTAACAGGAAATTAACGAAAAATAATAGTAGTTCGTTATTGTGATAAAAATCCGTAATTCAATAACGGCCAGCACTGTTGGTGATAACGAATAAGTCTGTTTAAAAAGCCCGAATAAATATTTTCGTACGGGAATTTGGAGAATTATCGCCGGAAATAAGCCATCGTTTGCGTTAAATTTAAAAATGAATGATCACCAATAAAGTAACTAAAACTCACCCTTGTTGGAAATTCACCTGCAGCTTGAAAATCTGTGTCACAGGGTCACTGAACCGATCCTGGTCATCGATGGACGAGCTCAGTGCACAGCTGGTCCCAGGTATACGACACTACCGAAAGTTAAGGGTCGCAATGTCAGGTGCGTCCAGGTCAACGTACCGAATATTCACGTCACTGCACGGCTACTAACACTGATCACTTAATTTATTTTTCATGGAACGTGTTGTTCCTACGTATTAAAATTGGTGGAAATGAATTTTTACTTGGCGTTCGGAGCCGTGGGTATTTCCGCGCAAATTCTCACGCTGCAGCACTTGCGTCCTCGTTGTTCGGGGGGTGCAACCAGAACATCGCGTAATACTCTTGAGCAGAGAACATTTCTGCGACGTGATTGCTTGCTGACTGACAAGATTTTTACGAAGCGACTTCTTCTACCCTCAAATAGTTTCTCTCGTTCCATTATGAGTTGACCCCCCACCAGACCAAGAGGCTTCAGGTAGAAAGAAGCCAGCACATTTTCGAAACACACGTGCTTCGCAGAAGTGCAACGAACGGACTATCGTGCACTTTTACAAAACTCCGCGTTCCGTCCTTTTACTGCTAATGTACCCATTGCTTCGAGGTAGGCAGCAGACACCACGTGTTTCGGTTCGAAAGGGACGGAAGAGAAGAGAAACAGAAAGTCTTCGAGTTGCTATAAAGAAAAAAATCCTGTTTCCAGTTTCCATTTTCCGATACTCTGAGTTCACGTCTGCTACGAGGCGGAACCAACTAAGCCATAAATTACCCAAAACTGTAGGAAACCGTTGTCTACCGTCGACTAGTGGGACAGTACTGTCATAAACCGCGACCCTAGCGAAATGCTCTGCGTCGACGAATTCCGTGCGAGTGAAGCCTTGGGGAGGAGATACTGCTGTGAAGAGGACCTCTTTAGGACAGTGGCCGTTTGGGAGGGATGCACGTGGTGTCTGCTGCCTACCTCGAAGCAATGGGTACATTAGCAGTAAAAGGACGGAACGCGGAGTTTTGTAAAAGTGCACGATAGTCCGTTCGTTGCACTTCTGCGAAGCACGTGTGTTTCGAAAATGTGCTGGCTTCTTTCTACCTGAAGCCTCTTGGTCTGGTGGGGGGTCAACTCATAATGGAACGAGAGAAACTATTTGAGGGTAGAAGAAGT
Source organism: Andrena marginata (assembly GCA_963932335.1). Classification (NCBI taxonomy): domain Eukaryota; kingdom Metazoa; phylum Arthropoda; class Insecta; order Hymenoptera; family Andrenidae; genus Andrena; species Andrena marginata. The sequence continues at coordinate 22,635,819 of OZ010663.1, forward strand.
CGCTTCGTAAAAATCTTGTCAGTCAGCAAGCAATCACGTCGCAGAAATGTTCTCTGCTCAAGAGTATTACGCGATGTTCTGGTTGCACCCCCCGAACAACGAGGACGCAAGTGCTGCAGCGTGAGAATTTGCGCGGAAATACCCACGGCTCCGAACGCCAAGTAAAAATTCATTTCCACCAATTTTTATAACGTAGGAACAACACGTTCCATGAAAAATAAATTAAGTGATCAGTGTTAGTAGCCGTGCAGTGAAGTGAATATTCGGTACATTAACCCGGACGCACTTGACGTTGCGACCTTTAACTTTGGATGGCGTCGTGTACCTGAGATCAGCTGTGCATTCGGCGCGTCTGTCGATGACCAGGATCGGTTCAGTGACCTAGTGACACAGATTTTCAAGCTGCAGGTGAATTTCCGAAAGGGTGAGTTTTAGGTACATTATTGGCGACTATTATTTTTTAAATTTAACGCAGGTTATGGCTAATTTCCGGTGATAATTCTCCAAATTTCCGTACGTAAATTTTTTTCGCAGTTTTTAAACGGAGTTATTCATTATCAACAACAGTGTTGGACGTTATTGAACTATGGATTTTTATCACAATAACGAACTACGATCACTTTTCGCTCGTTCCCTGTTGCATTACCTTTTCGTTTGTACGTTATTAAAAAAGGAAATTTACGTGTTCCTTATCCTCTCACTCCAAGTAATTATTATTTTCGATTCTTCTAAAAAAAACCTTTGTATTTGTCTTTTTACGTTACGCATGATTTTCATCCATTTATCCTTTATTCATTTTTCACTTTAAATGACAAACAAACCATGACAAAATGTTCGATTTTATTTGTTACGTCTTTTTCATTTGCCATTCTCTGCAATTTCCTTCGATGCATGCCGAGTTGCTTGTTCGTAGTCGCAGCGCGGCGCGCGGCCACGCTACCGCGGGAACTCGGCCTCCAATCTCGGGCTCTGATTGGTCGGTGCTTTTTGTTAATATCTCGTTAACGAAACCTCGGAGAACATTTTCGCAAAGGAAAAAGTTGTTTCCAATCACCCCCTGAATCACCCCCTTCAAGGAACCGCAGCATTTTTGGGACACCCTGTATATATATATATATATATATATATATATGAATGAAAAATAAATACATACATACATACATATAAATATATATATATATATATATGTATGTATGTATGTATTTATTTTTCATTCATTTATTTTAGTAACATCGAGTGCGTTTGTGATCGGGAATCATAGAATATCCTTGTTGCGTATCCACGAGTTCCGCGACGAATCGAATCCGAGCCACTTAACGTACACCTGGTTTCCTTTGCGATGAATAATCTTCTCGACCAGATAGACGTCTGGATTCGCGACCGAATGTAGTTCGTACTCGTAGAATCCACCCGAGATCGGTTCTCCCGCGGAATCGCGCAGAATGTACGTCACCGGGAACGTTCGTTGTACGGTTATGATTTCAAACACCTCGGTCGACCAGTTCGGAGTGTACCCCTTCTCGAAGAGGGTCTTGAACTTGCTCACGCGTACCTTGTCACCGACTTTGAATTTCGCGCGTCGTCCAATGCCTTCCGATGCGGAGGGTGAGAGGGGTTCATTCGCGGCGAACGACAAACGCGTCGTGGGGGTCACGTCAACGGGTCGGGCGTTGATCGTTCGGTGCTTGCGATGATTGTAGGTGCGTACGAGCGCAGGTAACAGGTCAACCCAACGGTAGGACGCGTTCAAGGAGAATTTTTTCCACATGATGTTTTTCAGCGTGCGATTGAAACGTTCGACGATCGACGCTTTCATCACGCTGTACGTGGAGTAGTGGTTGATCCCGCGAGTCTTCGCACATCGTTGAAACTCCGCGTTGTAAAACTCCTTACCCATGTCGGTTTGTAAATTTCGCGGACATCTATCGCTCTGCTGCAACACGATCGTGAACGCCGCGGTCACGTCGCGTCCACTTTTTGTTTTCACGGGTATGGCCCACGCGTACTTGCTGAACGCATCGATGATCGTTAGTATGTAGTGATATCCTCGATTTTGCTTCGCGTACTGACGCATCTCCACCAAATCGGCCTGCCACAAATCATCGTAGCCGCGAATCACGACGCTACGCCGTAGAAAATTTCGTCTCGCGGGAGCGTGTAATTCGTTCACTAATTGTACTCGCTCCTTACTCATGCTTCGCGGGTGGGTGGGGGATGATCGCGACGTTCCAAGGATGTTAGAAGTAGTATGAGTTCCTCGAGTGCTCGCAAAACGCAATCGATACACGTTTTTCGCGATCGTTCGTTATTATTAGACGTTTCGGAGCCGTAGCCGCTATTGAGGCAGTCATTGATCATCGTCGTCGTCGTAAACCCTCATTCGCTTTTCGCGATTCCTTTCGTTTGTACAGATCCGTGGTCGTTATCGACGTCGTCAACTCTTCGAGTCTGTCTTTCAAGTGATCCAAGCGTCGTTCCATCGCGTTATTTAAATCATCCTCTAGTCGAGACAATTGCGCGTTAACGATATCCGTCATCGTTCGTTGTACTCGCGTCTCGAGTTGAGATCGTTGATACTCGGCGTCCAGTCGCGCGCTCGCGATAGCCGTTTCGATGTTTTGGGTAAAGCGTTCGTCCACCGAGGACAATAATCTCGTCATTACCATTCTCGCTTCGTCGTTGTCGTTGTTGTTATTGTTGTTGTTGCGTAACGCGCTGCCAAACTTGTTCACCGACATAACGATGCGTGTGCGCGAACACTACTGACGCGACCATCACCGAATCGTTCAATTTAAGATATGTTTGGCCTCGCGAAGTTCCTCCACGATGGATGCGATTTCGTTATCGTGACCCGTGTGACCTGCCGCGCGAGATGCTACGAGCAATCTCAGTCTATCGATCAATTCGTTCGGATCGTCCCAGTACACGTAATCGATCGCGTTATCGGTAACCGTCATCGATTCGTCGATTGGTAATCCTTGTCCTCGTCGCGTGACCGCGTCGCCCGCACCCCCATTCATACCCATGCCCCTAACGCGTCTGATACCCGACGTCCGCACCCCACCGATTATCGCGGATATGATTTTCTTATACTTATACCCCTTGTTACCCAGCGTGCGCTTGCTCGGCGAATGGTTTCGCTTATGCGCGTTCGTTGATAGTAAGATACGTCGGTACGAGTGAATATCCGCGTCCGTGTACGTGCTAACGCTGGGTATTCGCATGAACAGCAGTTCGTACAAACCCCGAGTTCCCGCGTATCGCGTTCCGTTGACGCGAATGTCGTCACCGTCCTCGTCGATTGCGAGTACGGAATCGCCGATCATTAGGTCTTCGTCGGACCCCAAGTATACGCCGTACACGTTGTCGATTCGTTTCTTAGTATCGGTGAAGAACAGTCGCAGGTATTCTCGCGACAAGGGTCCTTTGGCGTTCCGTACATACACTTCGATATCGTCGACGGGGTTGCGCAGCGAATCCAAATCATGAACCTTTGCTGACGACTCATCATCCTGAATTTTTTCATCGTCTTTGTCATCGACATCATCAACAACATCATCGTCAACATCGTTGTTATCGTCGTCATCGTCGTCGTCGTCGTCGGTGTTGTTGTCGTTGTCATTGTTGTTGTCATTATCGTTGTCGGCGTCGTCGTTATCATCGCTGTCATCATCGTCGTCGTCGTCATAGTCGTTAGAATCTGGAAGGTTATTTTGACTTTCCTTGGTTAACAACGGAGTAACGGGTCGAAGTCCCTTCGATGATTGTTGTTGTTGTTGTTGTTGATCGTATTCATGTTTCCTCTTCACTGGTCGCGATCGTGGCGTTGAGCGCATTTTCAACGGGGACGAGTTTTCGATCAATCGTTTCAGCGGTTCGACGATGGGACGCGTACTCACCTCCACAGCCGCTTCCGTAGCCATTTTACCAATTTTCAAGGCCAAGCACTTTTTACGTATAACGTTGCTGACTTTGGCAATTTCCACCTTTGCGTCCGCGCTCCGACGTTTCGTTCCTTTTTGATGTTTCGATCCTTTTTGATGTTTCGTCCCTTTTTGTCGATAACGTCGGCGATGTTTTTGCGAATGCTTCGCGTCGTCGTTACTCGAGGTTATAGCAGTCGTCGTCGTCGTTGTCGTCGGCGGTTCGTTGGCCATTTCGTGTTGCTCGATGAATGACTCGCGGTTTACTGATGTCAACGAGCTACGACAAACTCGTTAAATCCTCTTCGATATCGACCTTCGTACATAGAACTATCCTTATCGATCACCACGAAATCGTATCGTCGACGCCAACATCTCGCGCACAAGTCGTTGAACGACTCAAACGTCATGTCTGTGTTCACGTGATCGTTGTACACGTGACGCAAGTTCGTACCATCTTGTTTGAACAGCATGAGAAAATTCGAGTTATCCCTGATCAAATGTTTCGGTATTCTAGCGTACGATTGACATAAATAAAAGCAATCCACGTTCGCGTGGCGGCCCATGGAGAAGTATTCGCGTATCGCGTTCTGTTCGTCGCACGCCACGTCATCGAACACGAATATCGAATCGGGTCGAGCGTCTCTCGGTGGAACGATCTCAGCGTTGTCCGAGTAGGGAAAGTATTCGATTCCGTCGACGAGCGACAACACCTGTTCGAGATATCGATACTTTGGCTGATGCAATGATTTCGAGTATACGTACACGTTCTCGAAACGCAAACCGTTCGGACTCTCTAGCATACTTAGAAGTACGTTAGTTTTTCCGCACCCGGACGGACCGCAAATCACGCCTCGTACGCTGTGCGGTAATAACGGGCCGTGTCTGTTCGATCGACTCGGATCCCTATCATCCTCGAGCATTCTGTTCGCGGTCACGCGAATAACGTCCGACTGTTTCGCGAATCGCATATTATATAATCGACTATTTATATTCGTGGCGCGCGTCGCGCAGGTCACTATCACAGTGATCGGTGACGCGCGCGTACGCGTTTATTATTGTAGTAGCTATTGTGACTATTCTAACGTATATGGTTGCACCAACGACCGCAACGTCTCACGGACTAGGAAAGAATCAGAGGAGGAAGAAGAATAATCAGAAGAAGAAGACTGGATCGGGTATCGTTAACGGCATCATAAACCGTCTGCCGTTCGAACTACACGTTCCGGGTTATCAATTCTGCGGACCGGGAACGCGTTTGCTAAAGCGATTGGCTCGTGGCGACGAAGGTGTGAATCCTCTGGACGCAGCGTGCCGCGATCACGATATCGCGTACTCTAGTCGAAAGGATTTAGAGGGGCGACACGAGGCGGATCGTGCGTTAGCCGAACGAGCGCGAGAACGAGTATTCGCGAACGACGCGACCTTTGGCGAAAAAACCGTAGCGACTGGAGTGTGGGCAACAATGAAGGCTAAGACTAAACTCGGCATGGGTATGAGAAGGACGAAACGTAAACAGAGAAAGTCTGGAAAGAAACATCCTCAACGGCGGCGACGACATCGTAATCTACGAGTGGCGAAACGCGGTGGCTTTCTTCAATTTCTTCCGTTCGTGCTGCCTGATTTATCAGCTATCGGGGCATTGGCCGGTGGAGCGGCTGGTATAACCAAAGCGGTCAACGATTCGAAGGCCTCTCAAAAACAGCTGGAAGAGACTTTGCGTCATAATCGGGCGATGGAGGGGCGAGGGATGCATCTGACACCGTACAAGCGAGGCGCGGGCTTGAACTCGAGACGCCAACACCAACGGCAACTGCGATCAAAGAAAAAAAACACCGATCGCATAGGCGCGTGGCGACGGTGGCGGCAATAACGCAACAACCTATGACGAACTTACAATTAGAACGCGAATGCGTCAGCATCCCGTTCTTTCGAGGGGTGTTTATGCGCGACACGCTTCCCACGCGCGTACGAAGCAACGAATGCGGTATCGCGAATCTGGATGAGAATCGAGGCGCCGGTACGCACTGGGTCGCGTACGCCAAACGCGGACCGCGAGTACAGTACTTTGATAGTTTTGGGAATCTGCGACCTCCCGCGGAAATGATCTACTATTTCGGACGCGGTACAACCATCACGTACAATCACAATCGTTTTCAACGTTTCGATGAGATGAATTGCGGTCGCTTGTGCATGCAATTTTTACAGCAAAAGTCTATGGAATTATGGCCTATATACTAATAATAATAATAATAATAATAACGGCATTTACCCAGATTATGTTAAAATGTATCCATGCGTAATGGCGATTCACACCTTCTATAATAAAGACTCATAATATCGATAAATTGCCGAGTATTCGTACACGCGCGTCACTTCCCCTCTCTCCGTCACGCGAGTGTAATCTATGATATGTCGTTCACGCTCACGTTAACGGGTCGCAGCAGCGTGCTCACGGTAAACTATTTTCCGCCGATAGATTTGAGTGATGGTCAATACGAATTAGGACTCGCGGACTTGGAGACGTTTCACACTATACCGAACATCGACTCGAGCAACGATAAATTCTATTTCGTCGTGAACTATGACACCGAAAACAACTCCATCGTCGACGCCGCTAATGAATGCATTACGATTCCCCACGGATCCTACGAATTAGACGCTATCGCAGAGTATCTGAAGCAACGAATACTCGATCGGTATCCTCGAAGACGCGGTAACAGCGAGAACGACGATGAAGACAAGTACCCTCTAATGCTACGAGCAAACAACAACACCATGAAAAGCGAGCTATATTGTTCGTTCTTTGTAGACTTTACGAAACCGAACAATGTGGGCTCGTTGCTAGGATTTTCCCCGAATCGCGTCTTATTACCGAGAATCTGGCACGAGTCCGACGGACCTGTAAATATTATAAACGTTAACGTGATTAGAGTAACGTGCAACGTCACTATCGGCGCGTACAGCAACGATAAACAGGTTCACACGATCCACGAATTTTCGCCTCGCGTGCCGCCAGGATATAAGATATCGGAAACTCCGCGACACGTCATTTACCTGCCGATCGTCGCACGAGCAATACACGATCTAACGATGTGCATCGTCGATCAACACGATCGTCCTATAGATTTCCGTGGAGAAGAAATAACGATTCGTTTACACGTTCAACGACGTCCGCGCGATAGGTAGCGTGGCCGTACGTGTATGCGCACGTGTGTAGTATGTTAGTGTTAGATCACACGTACGAATCATCAATCGCCGCTGATACTCCTACCGTCTCTGCCTCGCGTCACCTACGAGACCCTTTATCTACAGGCGAAAGTGGAAGAAGAATAAAGACGGGAGGAGCCATAAGAAGAGGACCGCTAAGAAGCATAAGAAAGCCGTTGACTCGTCGAAACGCGCGTTTCCTGCGATCGCTAGGTTTCATCGTCGCTTATTAGACACGCAACCACGATGTCGATTATTTTGGACGTGGCGAATACGCCAACCTTCGACAATCGCATCACGAAAATCGAATTACACACGTATAATCCGTACGCCAACACAACGTTCGACAATAGCGACGAGATAAGAATTCCCATACAGCAGCAAGATCTGTACACACTTCCGTGCGAAAGTTTCCTCTACATCGAAGGTCGTGGTACGTTGACAGCGCAAGACGCGAAAGGCCCGCCAACGTCCGCGACCGCTGTTCTCGACAATAATTGCGTCGCGTTCATGTTCGATGAGATTCGATACGAATTGAACGGTGTCGAGATCGATCGTTGTCGAAATCCAGGAATCACTACCACCTTGAAAAATTTCGTTTCATTGTCCGCCGAGAGAAGCAAAGCGCTTGCGAATGCCGGTTGGAATTATGACATCGATTACGATAAGGATACTTTTCATTCGGGCGCTTTCAATTTCTGCGTACCCCTGAACGTGTTATTAGGATTCTGCGAGGATTACAAACGCATCGCGATGAACGCGCGACACGAGCTAATTCTTATACGGGCGCGAGACGATTCGAACGCGATGCACTGCACCTCCGCCACTGCGATCCCGAAACTGGAGATACGCAAGGTGCAGTGGCGTATGCCCCACGTCGTTTTGGATGAAGTGAATAAACTATCGATGCTGCGGATCTTGAAAAGCGAACGACCGATCGCGATGAGTTTCCGATCGTGGAGCGTGCACGAGTATCCGTTACTGCAAGCAACAACGAAACACACGTGGACCGTGAAAACTACGTCGCAAATCGAGAAACCTCGATACGTGTTATTCGGCATGCAAACGGATCGAAAGAATCGTCCAAATAAACCCGCGTGGATATTCGACCCGAATAATCTCACAAACTTTCGACTCTACCTAAATTCCGAGACGTATCCGTACGATGACATGCAAATAGATTTTCCCAAATATAAATTCGCGATCATGTACAATATGTATGCGAATTTCATCCGATCGTACTACGGTCACGGAGAACCGTTACTGAGCGCGAACGAATTCCTTAAATACGCGCCTATCGTGGTCATAGATTGTTCTAGGCAAAACGAATCGTTGAAGAGCGCTACCGTGGACGTGCGAATAGATTTCGAATGCAAAGAAAATATCCCCGCTAATACTTCAGCTGTCTGTTTGTTCATACACGATCGTATAGTCGAATACGGCCCTTTAACCAACATGGTACGCAAACTAATATAGCGTGCGTACGAGATCTATTACTACTGCTACTGCTACTACTACTGCGGATACTGCTACTGTTTTAAAACGTCGATGTCGAAGACCTCAGTCACTGTTCCGACACCGTCGCCGACGGTGCTACATAAACGAATAATAATGTTCGCCATTGTCGATCTGCAAGGTTTCAATATCGAACGTGAGTTCGTCGTCAAAGAGATCGCTATTCACGCAAACATCAACAACGATAAAACACCGACGATCAGCCATTGGATCTTCGAACCGCCATACTTCTGGGAACATCTGAATTCGCGGGAGCAACATCAAGCATCCTGGCTCGCGAAGCATCATCACGGGCTTCGCTGGTCTGACGGCTACGTTCCATACTCTAAACTTCCGGGGCTTCTCGCCAGTGTACTCGCGAACATTGACTTCGTCATCGTGAAAGGTGCGGAAAAGAAAACGTGGATGCTGCAACTACTACCTGACATAATCGTTGAAGATGTATGCAATTTGTACGAACTAACGGGGCGAAAAATCAAGAACAACAACAACAACAACACCAACAACAACGCTCGAACTGTCGAAGACGACGGCGGCTATGATGTTGACGATGATTATTGCGGGATCATGCCGGACACCGTGGACCCTGACGTTCCTAACCTGAGGTCTATGTCTTCAACGAATGCCCTTCGATGCGCATTTCACAAGAATTGCGGTGTTTGCGCGTTGGAGAATGTCGGGAAAATATGGAATTATATACGCAGCATTACCTAATGTAAGTCCTACACACGCATTGCATCTACTTTACGTGTCATATGCAGAGAAACGAATATGTAAGAATTATTTTTTTTGTTTTCTATAGCGATGAACACAACGACGACGGCGATGAGTGCAATGACAGCGACGGCTGCTTCCTTTACCCGCGAGCAAGAATATCCCTCCCATACGAACGTTATTTCCCGCAAATACTGATTTTATAATTTAAGTACGCATGGATGGATGGATGTACATGAATAAACATACACACTGTTTTTGAAAAATATATACATTTATTTAAAAATTGTTGTTCATTTATTATTAAACATATATATGCATGTACTATAGCGGTACGTGGTTTACATCACGCAGCATGGATTGTAATCCTAACGCTAACAATTCACAATCAATCAAAGAATGCTGCTCAAAGGTCTCACTTTCGGAAATTAATTTCACATAATTCGTTGGTACGGAAGCGGTACGTAGAATTTCCACGAAGGCAGCATATTTACTGCTTACAGAGTACATATTTTCAGTCAACCAGGTGAACATATGATTGATGCAATGGTCATACGCGAACAGTTTACGCATCGTAACTTCCGTCACGTATAAGGTAACGCGATTATCGGTGATTTTAATAAGTTGATCGTCATGCATACACGTGAATTCGAGTCGCAAATGATCAATTACGATGTGGTTTTGGGGCGATGTTGCGTTGCTGCGTAATCGTTGGAGTATGTCCGCCTCGTTTTGCAGTAGGAGCTTCCACGTCGACATTGAAAAGCACACCTCGCTACCTTTGTTGTCGACTATGGCGATCTCGACGCGGCACGAATCCATGCCAATGCGAATTCCAATAGTTAGACGTTTATAAGCTGTTGAGGTTAGTGGATAATCACGCCCCAAGATCCGTACGATCGATGGTTTTGGTGTTTTCAACGTTTTTGGCGTTGTGGATCCAGAACTGTAAGAAACATGTACACGAAATTAATGCATCGTTCATTGGCGTTTACAGTGAAAGAAGTAAGTGAATGGAGTATGTGTAAAGTGTATAGTAACGTATGTATACATACCTCATATTGGCCTGTTGGCGTTTATTTGGAATGCCACCAGCGTTGTCGGATGCGCAGGATGAATTGTTTAAGCTTCGTTTGTACATTTTGATATACAATACGTATGATTCTCATCGACGAAAAAATGACGCGGGCGATACTTGTTAACACTCGAGCGTACGTGGTGAACTGATGCCTATAAGACTGATCCACGTCACTTTATACTGATTCACGCACACGTACACGTCAATGTGTGAAAATATATCACATTAGTGATTGTGATGGTCAAGGCGTCTATGTATACCACACAAGGGATAGAGAATACGCGGTAAATTCAAATCAAATACGATTGACTTACAGCCTCCTCGATCGTGAAAATACTCGGAACTCTAACCCGAATAATTATCGCTGTATGTTTACGATGGTTGCTTATGCGAGCGCAACGCATAATTCAGTTCTTCATGACACGTGCGCTGTAACGGTCCCACGATTCAAATATAAACATACGGCACGAAGAGTGTGCACGTAGGCATCAAAAACGCGTTCAATCCTGCTCAGATATAAACACACTGCATGGCGCGGTTCACTCTATGACTTCTTAGAAATCATGTACCACCCTCTTTCTCAGAAATCATCATCGAATGCAATGTCATGTTTATTCCATGGGCTATCGCGACGATTGATTTACAATAATTATCGCTCTATGTTTACATCATTGCACGTGCGCTGTACCGGTCCCACGATTCAAATATAAACATATGGTATGAAGCGCGTGCACGTAGGCATAAAAAACGCGTTCAATCCTGCTCAGACATAAACACGCTGCATGGCGCGGTGCAATGTCGTGTTTATTCCATGAGCTATCGCGATGATTGATTTATAATAATGATCGCTCTAGGTTTACATCATTGCACGTGCGCTGTACCGGTCCCACGATTCAAATATAAACACACGGCATAGCGCGGTGCAATGTTTATTCCATGGACTATCGCGATGATTGATTTATAATAATTATCGCTCTATGTTTACATCATTGCACATGTGCTGTACCGGTCCCACGATTCAAATATTTCCTTATCTTTTCTCAGAAAAAATCTTTTCTCTTGGTCCACCCTCTTTCTCAGATATCATCATCGAAGACGCGATTTGAATTTCCACGAATCGGTCGCGGTCGCGCCTGCGCACCGATCCCCGCACGCGTACGGAGATTGCGCGGCGGCGACGCGTGCCCAAATATACCTCAAACATTCAACAGGTGACGCCGACACGAAATGTATGAAAAAACCTGGAAAATTTACCAAGACGGGCCCAAATACCGACGCGGGCCCAAAGTACCTTAAACGCCCAGTAGGTGGCGCCAACACGAAATGTATGAAAAATCTGGAAAATTTACCAAGACGGGCCCAAATACCGACGCGGGCCCAAAGTACCTTAAACGTCCAGTAGGTGGCGCCAACACGAAATGCGCGCGACGCCATTTTGAAAATTTGAAAATCCTCCCCCTCCCCTGTGACGTCAACCCCCTCGCCCACGAACTCGATCTGCGCGCGCGACGCCATTTTGAAAATTTTGAAAATCCCCCTCCCCTGTGACGTCACCCCCCTCACCCACGAACTCGGTCGACGCCATCTTGAAACCCCCCTCCCCTGTGACGTCATCCCCCTCACCCACGAACTCAGTACCCCCTCCCCACCTCACCCCCTCGCCTATCTCGCGGAAGAGCGCGGTACCTCCCCCCGCCCCGCCTCACCCCCTCGCCTACACTTGAGCCAGAACTCTCATAGCCTAACTACTCAACTGTGTGTTAACAATATATCAGTATTATTTCTTTCATTTGTTGAGACTGTTTTATTTAACGACCCGAATACGAGCACGTGGAAATTCCAACATCCCAACATTTACAAAATACAAAAGCTTAATTTTTAGGGTTGGTGGTGGGGATAACTTGAAAAATATGTATTTTTCGAAATTTATTTTTGCGCGGTTTAGTAGATATAAAAGACGGAAGCAACTTTTGTTTAAAATTCTGCATTTCTTTCAAGGGGTGATTTCACCCTTAGTAATTGCATTATGGCACCAACAAAAAGTAGGGTTGCGTTACGGATGAACTATGCTACTTACACAGTCAGTTTCATAATTTTCTGAATTTCCGGGTTGCCGAACGTCCCTTGTATGTAAGTACTGCCGAGTATAACCTTCTACACTGCGTTCCATATAAGAGCATACCGACGTTCCTACCGATTTGCAACCGATCTTTGCAATTCTCATGGATCTGACATATTTATATTAACTACCAATCAACAGTGTAACCCTGCGCGAAACCAGTATGCTTTAATGTGGAACGCAGTGTAGCGTGCACGAAAGAGCGCGCTCCTTCCTTCACGCTAGTGTTCACGTACTTTTGCATGGCACGCCGGCGTGTGGCGCGCAAGAGCGGACGGGTCTGTGTAAAGGGCCCCATTCGTTTTGCGAAAGTATGGCTAGAAAATTGATTGCAGATGTAACGGCAAATAATGAATTGACCTATATTTAACAAACCATAATAATGGTAAACAGATATAATTGAATGAAACGATGGACTGTGAGTAAAGTGTGTAATGTATATCTGAGTCGACTAGGCTGGGAAGTATTGGACGCGAATGTTGAACACGTCTGTTAAGGATTCAAAAGGCCACGGGGTTTATGATGCGGAAGAGCCCTCTTCGTTATTTTTGAGTTTAAGAATTTCATTAGCGCGATTACTGTGACTGTTAAACATCTGGCATCATAAAGAGGGGGAAACTCCAAATCCCAGTTATGACGGGTACCCTTGGAGTCTCTCCTGGCGCTCAATAGCGATTGACGTGTCATAACCCCCCTGGACAGGTCGCGCACGTGAGGGTCGTTTCTGTCCGCGGGACCTTGGGGCCTGTCTCGGGGTGTCGATACGGTTTCTCCCCACTGCATTTTGTTTATGCAGAAAGGTGGGCGGAGTGTAGACAAAATTCAGGAAACCGCCCAACGTAGGACCTTAAGGACACTGATTGGCAGACGAATATTTCCACCCTGAACGGACCTCCGTGGTAGACTTGCTGGTGGGGCAAACCGAGGTCTCGTTAGAGGGTGCGCGGAGGAGGAACAGTAGAACTCAAATTAAAAACGAAGAAAAAGGTTCTCGGCTCCTGTCAGCCTTAGAAACGGCCATACATATTTATACTTACTGTATTTGGACTCTTGTCGACCAGAGGAACGGTCACTTATTAATAAATTGTTGTTTTTTAAAATCGAGCGTGGTTAATGAACCAGCAGTTATCCACATACCAATTACGCTCAAAACAACGTCGTCATCGTACAAATGCTTTTTCGTATGACGGTCAAGACTCTCTGACTTCGATTGATTGATTTTTACTGGTTTGGCGGACTCTTCCTGTTGCTGCCGAAAACAGTGCTACGCACAGCGCTGATTGGAATATGTGCGATAGGCCACGTAAACCGCTCTAACCGAAGACACGCTACGTGTTTACGCAGAGTCAAAGTTGTGATTGGACGTCCGATTTGACAGTTACTTCTGAGATCATCAGCGCGGTAATAACATCAGCTAACACACGCACGCATCTTTCTGCTCATTGCCTCGCAACCTAGGAATTTCGAAAATGCCTCGACCTTTGACATTGTATAAGCTCTGTGCTTCCGTTTTCTGTAAGTGTGATTTCTGTGTCGTGCTTGTTTATTTTGCTACATTCGTTAACTGGAGTGCTTGTCTTGTAAGTGTATAACGACGTCGACAAGCCGACAAAAAAAAATTGACGTTCGACCGGATTTTTCGGAAACGGATCATTCTTCCCGTGGCCTGCCCTCGGCGTAAGACTCACTCACATTCTCGAAAAGAGTCTGACGGTAGCTGCCCCGATTGACTAACGCAGTGTCGGTGTCAACCAATCTGGTAATGTCTCAGGCTCTAATTGTGCCACCTATTCTCTGCGCCCTTTTCCAGGAAAGGGGCTTGAGTTGGCGGAAGTCGCTCTGGCCAAAAATTTGGCAGCAAAGCCTACCGGACCGCGTATCGGACTGGTCAAACGGGCAAAGAAACCCACATCTACGGTGCACGTGCAAGCGCGTTGACCAGCGATCCTTTTGAAGTTGCTCATGAGGGTGCCGGACGAGTTCACCTACCTTGGCGTTTATAAGGGCAATTAACAGGTTTCTTGCCGCGAGACTAATTGGCCCGTGTAACGGCCAAATATATGCGGATCCCAGGACTGCCTGATAATGAATTATGGCTTCCTTTTTAGCAAAACCGGAGAAACCTCTTCCACGCATCAATGCAACGCGGAACACGACCCTCAACCGCAATATCGTTATTCTTGATTTTCGTATGATTCTCGTGTCTAGAATCACCCCTTAAATTTTCCCCCAGCCGTACTCAAACACCATGTATTTAAGTTGACTTGACTTTATGAATAAAAACAAATACTATGCACGTATGAAAAATAATTTAACGATAAATTCTTTTTTTCTTTCTTTGTTAAATAGTATTTAACTTTGCTCGGTATTGAAACCAAATGATCATCGGCTACAAACTTTTCGTTTGCAGTAATATCTTCGTGAGTGGTCCCGAATGGTGTGGATGTTTTTCAAAAGCTGAACGCCCTTGTGCCGCGGTTCATAAACGATCACCCCCTGACGTTGCGCCTGCTTGCGACTCTCGTGGGTATTACCGTAGTACCCAATGTCATCATGGACTTGGACTTTGCTGGTGTGTGGATCTTCATGGTGTTGAGTTCGCTGAGACCAGAACACGTGGCAAGATGCCAGATTGTGGTAAATATCTTTATTGTCTATTACAATTTTGTAACGAATATCCATTATTGCTGAGATAAATACAATGCAGACTGAAAGACACATTTGATATTTTAACCTATAAAACACCTCACAGATGCTATGAAATTTTCGTTGACTTTTTTACGATTAGTTGGAAAAGACAGCTACTGTAACTACAGCTGTAATTATTCGATTATTTGACTATTCGAATAATTTCGAATACGAAGAATTTCTTCGAGTTTTCGAATATACGAATAATCAGGAGTATTTAAATATTCGAATATTCGGATCGTTCGAATTTCGGATTGTATCGAATAGGAATCTGAACAAGCAATATTTCTTCACACTTTATCGTGAAATTCTTTTCATTTTGGCCTTTACAATTACTTGTTTTTCAAACGATAAATCTGGAATTTTATTAGTCTTTTGTAAATTTATAAATTTTGCAACGAAAGGTATACAATCTATTTAAATTTATGGACCTAATGTATTTAAATGTTAAATCATAATGCTCATTAATAGCAATAGTATTAATTTGTTTTGCTTCCTTTTACGAGATAAAATTGTATCATTCATAGTTGTTATCCTTATTCGCTAGTCAGGGCCGTCTTAACAAATTTAGCCTTGGGCTAAAATAATGTAGTGCCCCAATACCTTACGCAAATACCAGCTCTATGCACCATATAGACTGCAGCTTCTTCCTAATGGGTGCAAGGCGGTGAATCGTACAGATTTAACGGTTGCCGTGTCTCTCCTCTCATAAAAAATTGTACTTAAAAAAGCATTTCAACATACTTAATTCTAAAGCACCCTTGAATTAAGCCCCTGGGCTATAGCCAATTTAGCCCACTGGATAAGGAGGCAGTGTCGCTAGTCTTATCTATCTTACTTCATCCCTCTTCCAATCTTGTGGTTAACTCCAATTCGGCTCTGCTTGAGCGTCAAACAAAGAAGTTCTTTGTCGCCTGGCCAACTCGTTGTTGGAGTTCACCTTTATATACACTATCTTCCATAGTCCATGTACACATCCGCATTCACCTTACTTAGTTAGCTTAGTTCTTTACTATCCTATTTACAATTATTTACAATATTTACATATTTAACTTTTTTCGAACTTGTAACATATAATACGCGATTCTTGTACATTTTTATGCGTTGAATACGAATCTGCGAAATTCATTATATTCGTTTACAATCGAGCAATACTTATTTTCGAAGCGTTCATTGTGAAACGTTTGCCTACCAGAAGTCGAATAGGGGACAATCGACATCGTGACGTTTTTTAGGGATTTCGACTTTCTTCACTTCGAGTTAATCTGTATATTGCTCTGTCGGCGAGTGGTCATTTGGTAACCATCCGTAGGTACCCGTATGTACCGGTGTCCACCGCTGAATCGCGAGGCAACACCATCATAAACCGCACACTGGCGAGACACTCTGTCCGATCAGCACGGCGAGTTTTTGGGACTAGCTGTTGAGGCACAGACCAGGTATAGAATAGACCTTTCACTCTATTGTCTTCAGTGTCACCGTTCTGAAGTACCGATATTCTGAAACAACCACTGGTTTCGAGCGCCCTCTCCGATTTTCGAGCGGTGGGTACGGAAAACATAATGTGTTTCTAGCATTGACACAGATAAAGCTCTCGGTATCATTGAGAAAAGTACAGAAGCTGTATTATACAGGGTGTCCCACTAAGTCGGTTCACTTCAAATATCTATTATTTCAAGTAATAAACAAAAATATTATTTATAAAAGTTGTCTGGTTGTAAGAAACACAACACATGGTGAAACTATTTTCTTTACTAAAAATTAGATCAATTTTTTTTCAAATGTACTGTCAAATTCAATAGAATAGCGAATTCTGAGTATGAAAGTATTAAAGTACATTAATCCTAAAACTTACTGTTTCTGAGATGTTCAACATTGTCCATCCTATTACTTTGATTATGAAACATATTCGAAGCTATGTTCAGTTCATTTCGAATAGTCAACCGTTGAATGCAGAAATAATAAAATAAAACAATAAATACGAAAGTGAAAGGACGCTTTTTTACTCTTGAAAGTATAAACATGCCATGTGAAGTGTGTGTAATAAACCAAATGAACAACACTTAATATAAATTCAAACATATTGAAATATTTATTAAAACATGATACAGAAATTAAATAAATAGTTCGAACAATTTTTTGGAAGTATTTGAAGCATTTATAGAGTGCATATTATATCGAACTCGATGCGACTTTGTTTTTCAGCTACCTGTCTTGCCTCTTTGAACTATTTCACACCTTCAAGGGGAAGGGCGATAGCAAGTCATAGTAGTGTAAATGATAGGGATGCACCACTACAGTGGTTCGCGCTATGTCGGTGTGCCATCCTTTCAATGGGACGGACTCAACTAGCGCGAGTGCAGCGAGCCTAAATTTTCTTATGTCGGGGGTCCCGTCCCGAGTCCTGCGGTCTCTTCTTCGAGAAATGATTCGATTTTCCTACTGACACGTGCAGATCGTCCCTCATAAAACTTTCCTATTTTTCGGGTGCCTATACTTTCTCTCGCGTGATCGGCGCTTGCACTATTTGAACAGCAAGCGAAAGGGGTACTTTTCATGTGTCATTTATTCATACTATAAAAAAACAATTGGAATAAAATACCGGCAGCAAATAAGATTCATTATACATATAAGAACGAAATATTTGGCCAAAACTACAAGAAAAGGTTTTGTTTATCACACGTACACACTCTCGCGTTCTCTCTCTCTCTCACTCTCTGTCTCTCTCTCTTTCTTTCTTTCACCTTAGCTGCGCAGTTACTTCAAAGTGAATCTGCCAATGTTAAAACATCAAAACATTGAAGTAATAAAGTTAACGGGATGAGCCACGCAAATGCACGCTCGTAATTTGCACTTCGGTCCCTCCAAGGTCGTTTTTAACGACGAGAAGCGCACCCCAGCTACGCAAATGTTTGTCAAAAGTAAAAAGCAGACCATCACGAGCAAGCGAATACTCGCCGCGCGTACCTCATGGCCAGGTCAACCCCCCGTGGTGCCGTACCGAATACTATGGCTTTCGACCCTCGAAAGGATTGGAATACCATTAAGAAGTGAGAAATGTCCAGGATTTCCGCATTTCTCGTCAGATCTCTGCAGGAACGACGCCGATCGATTCCTTATGTTTCGCCGATGAAACTAACACCAAGAACGACGTAATTCGGAGCATAATGAAGGAAATTAGATAAAAAATTGATTTTCATAAACTTCATTTAACTTCGTTAAAAATAGCCCCATTTCCATGAAATTTGGTATGATTTTCGTTGGAAGAACATAAGGAATTCATTGGTGGTCGAATTGAGGTCGGCGCCCCGCCGAAGTAACACCAATGCATTCTTTATGTTTTTCTGGTGAAAATCATACCAAATGTCATGCAAATCGGACTACTTTTACGGAAGCAATTTGTATATTTCCATAAATATATTAGGGTTCCAAATCTATAATGACAAACACATACGTTCTCGGGTTATAGAAAAAAAAATGGGGAGCAGAGAATTTTCCATGATTTGAGGCAGGGAAAGTACATAGTTACTACCAAATAAGCTCATCCTTGTCAGGGTGCTCACCCGAACCGCCTGACAAGGAGACTGAACGACGTAAACCGAGAGTGAGTGAAAGTAACTTTTGTTGGAAACATTTTTTCTTAAAACCATTCCAAACTATTTCTCAATGTCTAGATGCTAGAAAACAGGCAAAAGGTCGGAAACTAATATCGTTCCAAAATGAGAAGCAAAAATCACATTTAGTATTTTGACCTGCAGGAGTAGGTATCGTTTACACCACTTGGGTTTTCCCCAACCACTTACCCGATGACCGTCTACCCAGATTATTATTGCCGCGACGCGACCCCCTCAACCATTCTTTGCGCGCTGCCTGACAACTGACTCCTACCACAATCACACACCCCAAAAATCAGTCACACCAAAATCACGTCACACGTCACTCTTTCAAACAGTACTCGCGCCTATAGAACATACCTATCTGCTCATTCTTCACATTCATTGTACAGTGTGTAGAGAAATTATTGGTCGTTGCTCTTAGGTGGTGAATCTACACCTTTGGATCGGCCGACATTTGTAAAAAAAATGTCCGCGAAATTGTTTATAACATTGAAAATTAATGTTAAATTTTTTGGTAAATTTGTTGAAAAACTACATCCTCGCCGATTTCAATGACCTTCACACATGTTGTCAAAGTCATCATTCGGAACAACATTTCCCTTTAAACTTTTTGGCGGTCGGTTTTGGTTTACGAAATATTCGCAAAAAACTTTATTTAACATTAGAATTACCGAGTTTAACACATACATCGGTTAGCTAGCATGCTTTACGTGCCCCCCCCCCCTCCCCGCCCTAATCTAGCCTCCATCAATACTAATATCGTCGGCTATGAAACAGATTTATATACATTATGCCGAAAGTTTTAAACAAAAAGTTTAAAGGGAAATGTTGTTCAGAATGACGACATTGACAACATATGTGAAGGTCATTGTAATCGGTGAATAGGTAACCTTTCGACAAATTTACCATGTTTTTTTACATCAACGTATTCTGAGCGTTGAAAAGGGAAAATGTTTGAAAGAAGCCATATGACGCAAAGGAACCCTTTGGTCAGGAAAAATTGTTAAAGATTTCGGAACGATTTGATTGTGTAGAGTTACACGTATATGTAGGCATGGACCCACCACTACTCTGCTGCATGATACGAGACACATCATAAGATTACCATAATTTATTAACCATTTTTTAATTAATTATTATAGGTAGTGTTCAAAATGATAAATGAAAGTGTTTCTGTGTACACAGAGTATTCCGGATATATAGTTGAAAAAAATTGAAAAAGTTGAAAAAGTTATATAAACCCATGTCCGCAAATAATTTATTAGGGAATTATAAGATAGTAGAGATTCGTTACATCGTAAGCGAAGTTGTACAATGCTTCTTCGTTGTATGGGTCTGTAGAGTTGCTGATTAATAAAGAAATGAAGAAATTTTTATTTGCCAGTTAAAAATGCTGTATTAATTTGACATCGGGACACCCTGTATTTAATTCTTACCACTATTATAACTTTCATTCCTACCACTTATAGCGCTACACTCTTATTTCGTGCTTAACCGTTAACGTTGGATGCGATACGGAAATGGTAATGGGGCTCTAGAGCTCCAAAATCGAGTGACACAGAAGACAATAGAGTGAAATGTCTATTTTATACCTGGTCTGTGGTTGAGGGTACCTCCTCCACCGATGAATTAACAGAGGGGAGGTCCCTCCTCTTTTTCAAAAGTGCAAACAATTGGAATTTGTCTCCTCCCAAAATTTTCGACAACGCGTCTACAATGCGGACGCCGCAAAAGTTAGTGAAAGCTTCTGTCAATGTCATCGTTCGGACAACAGCACCCATTTTAACCGACTTCAGAAAGGAGGAAGTTATAAGTTCGACCCGTATGTATTTTTTTATGTTTGTCCCCGTATAACTCCTCAGCATATGGACCGATTTTGATGACTTTTTTGTATTCGAAAAAGGACGATGTCCTGATGGTCCCACCCCACACTGCATCAACATTGGCCCAATATTTTACCAGTTCTGGTGAATAATAAAGAATATTGCCAACTAATTATTGTTATTTTATGTATGTATGTATCTTAACTAAAAAGTTCAAAATACAAAAATTTAAATCAAAATTAAAACTGACTTCAAAAAAATAAAAATGCACTAAAATGTAAAAAATAAGTGTTTCCTTTATTTAATCTACAAGTCTGATATTTTTTAAGTCTGCGCCTCATTATTTGCACTGTGTAAAACTGGCGTCGACTTAAAAAATATGAGAGTCGTATATTAAATAAGGGAAAAGATTATTTTTTACTTTTTAGAGCATTTTTATTTTTTGCAGTAGGTTTTAATTTATTTTTAAATTTTTGTGTCTCATCAAACGTTCCTCACGCAGACATCATTCGGAAACACAGACGAATTCGTTCCTTGCCAACGTATTATTCTCGTTAAGGCTGCCGTCTCAAGTTTGTTATGGGCCGAATCGATCGTAGCGTCCCCAGTAAACAGACGGACCCTAATGAAACTATTGCAGTCGGTAAAAAGAACTTCTGCAGAGGTGACATCTCTAGGT
The DNA here is from genome assembly GCA_963932335.1 of Andrena marginata. Lineage (NCBI taxonomy): Eukaryota > Metazoa > Arthropoda > Insecta > Hymenoptera > Andrenidae > Andrena > Andrena marginata. The sequence continues at coordinate 22,657,185 of OZ010663.1, forward strand.
ATTCTATGTAGATGAATATATGAAGCATAGGTGCCACATTTTCTGTTCTCTCTGTCTCTGCCGCACTGTTGCCACAGCTGCTTCTATCGAGAAATCTTGAAGGAATACTTAGGCCCGGTGCACACGAGCGTCACTCGTCATTTTGCAGTCGCGTCAATATGACGCTGCGTCTTGTGCGTCCAATTTTTTAGCGGTATGCGTCAATTTTGCAGCACCTCAGTCCGACGCTGCGTCCAACGCGTCGTTTGATACGATCGGCAAGTGTCAATTTTGATTATCCATCAGTTTCAATCTAACCATGGAGACGTTAGCACATACGGAACAAAGAAATAAATTTATTCGCTTGTATATTTGTTATAATATCCTATATGGATCTCAAGGAAAAAGAAAACCCCATAAAAAACTTTAAAAAAGTAAAAAAATTACGCCAAGTACACGAAAATCAAATAAATCATAAAAAATAGAAGGTAATATAAATCACAAAAAATAGAAAAAGTATACAATACAAAAAAAGATGTGAAATCAAAATGAGCTGCCAGTACATAAAGGTGCTTTTCAACTGCGCTTAAGATGGCACAACTACATACACACAGCTAAAATGTTGTGTTCATACATTCCATTACAATGTATTACATAATATTAAGCAGATATATTTTTATACAAATAAATATTTTAATACGAATAAATATTTTATTCAAAATACTTGGCGCTGCGAAACCGAAAAAATGTTAATTGGCTGAGTATTAATAATTTACAACAACTCCCTTACAATGTATACACACATTCACGAACGCACGCACAAGGAAGAAAGAAAAAGATTAATGCAATTTATACATATTTATTCAGTTTATCAACACCAATTCGGGGAGCAGCGCCAAGTATTTTGAATAAAATATTTATTCGTATTAAAATATTTATTTGTATAAAAATATATCTGCTTAATATTATGTAATACATTGTAATGGAATGTATGAACACAACATTTTAGCTGTGTGTATGTAGTTGTGCCATCTTAAGCGCAGTTGAAAAGCACCTTTATGTACTGGCAGCTCATTTTGATTTCACATCTTTTTTTGTATTGTATACTTTTTCTATTTTTTGTGATTTATATTACCTTCTATTTTTTATGATTTATTTGATTTTCGTGTACTTGGCGTAATTTTTTTACTTTTTTAAAGTTTTTTATGGGGATCTCACTTCTTTTTACAAAGATAATTTGCATAGGGAATGACTTCACATACTTTTTAATATTATTTTATAATTTATATAATTTTCTTTAATGTCAAAATCAAAATAAGAATTAAATAGAATTTTATATACATTGAACTTACGGTTCATGGTTCCTAATTTTCAGAGCACGGTGCTTCTGAATAATTTAATTCCAATTGGATTTATAAATGGTGGAATATTTTAATCAATAAGAAACTTAATTTTCTAATTTACATTAATATTCGTGGCATTTCTCAGAAATGCTTAATGTCGTGTACGTAATATGTTCCAACGTATCCTATTGTATTTCATATAATAATAATATTAAACATTGTAATAGTACTTACTTATTATATAGCATACATATAATTTTATTCATGAATCTACATATAATAGTGTCTGTAATTATTTAATTATTAGGTATTCTGCTGTGACATCGACACATGGTATTTAAATTTTGTGAAACTTTTTATCAAATGTATTTAAACAGAGTTTCGCATACATGTATACAAATAAATTTGTAAACTCATGGAATCTTCATATGAAATAAAATTCCTTGGAATGTAAGTCTCTTATAATTAGTTGTCGATCTATGAATGCGAGACGTAAAAGGCAAAAGAATGATTTTCTGCCGACGTTAATCTTACAATGATATAAATTAAAAATAGTTTGCTGGAATAAAAACATATGCTTAATTACAATATATTATTTTTGTACATGCATGGTACAAATTTCCAGAAACTTGTGTGAAAGAAGATGCTTCTCTGTCGAACCTTCTCCGGACAACTTCCAAGTCTGTGCGTCCCCTTCATTTCTATCTATAAGAATACATAAAAAAAAATCTATTAAAACATTTTCGTGACTTACCTTGTTAATTGAGACAATAATCAGTGTCCTATGTGGTGTAAAAACTCGTGACATTTCAAATTTTAACAACTTACCTTATTTAACATTTGCCAGGTTATATAATAATTGATTGACACTTGGTAGGTTATAAAACTTGGTATATATATGTACAAAGACGGACGACGATCCCTGTCGAATGATCCCGAGAGTCGACGAACAATACTTGTGTTATTAGTGAAGGTGTGCGTGTAACGCGTATACGTATTATGTCGACAAAAATTTTGACTGGAGAAGAAGAATCAGAAGGAAAAGAAGAATTTCTTTCTTACCGTTTTTCGACTGACCATGAGACGATATTACGATATCTCTGATATGCGTGAACCGATTTTATTGAATTTGGTCGCATTCGAAATCTTATATGCGGTTTACATAAGAAAAATGCCTTTAAGGGGACTAGGCAGTCGAAAAATCGATTTTTTTTTATTGCATTTTTGGGAAGTACTATCCTTTCTGAATAAAATACCGTTTGGTTTATACTAAAATTCACAAAATTGTAAGCGAGGTATATAAATGTAAAAGTATTTTAAGACGTAGAAAAACTTTAAACGCGTTTTCCTCGAAATCTTTTTTTCTCTTGCTTTTTTCCTGATTGTGAACGAATGGAGGTTCAGATCGACTCGAAAAAATTACAGGATGTGTAAAACATATGCCATTTCGGACCAAACCTCTGATATGATCCGGAAAACTTCGAAATTTTCATAAAAAAATTAAGAAGTCACCGGATTTTGGTAGCGTCAAAACAAGAACGAATTTTTCTCGGAAAAATCGCCGTTTTTCAGCCACCAATTGCATAATTTTTATTTAATTTTTGTTTTTATAGGTTTGGTCCGAAACTATGAATCCAAGAAACAAGAATCACACCTTTGAAATCGAATTGCGTTACATTTTAAGACCGATATTAAGGGAAAACGACGGAAAAACGTTAAAATGTTTACACGTCTGCAGCGCCATTTTTTAAGTACATATATATTTCTTACCAATTTTTTTTTTCAATCTGTATGGTATTAACAAACATTGGGTAAAAGGATACATCTGGATTTGCTTTCATTTTTTTTTAGAAATAAATAAGTAACAGGGTCCATTTCTCACTAAAAACGACTGCCTAGTCCCCTTAAATGTAGAAAATATTGCTAGCGTGATGAGATATTAATGTATAAATGTCAGAATTAGGTTGCAAGCCTCCGCGACGAGTAAAGATACACGGTAGCGACAGTCGACATATATACATATATATATATATTATATTATATATATAGGGTGTTTTTTATGTACTTGGCGTCGAGACGCTACCGCGTCTCTAGATATTGGGTTCATCTTTTCAACAGTACACGTTTCCTTAAAGGTGCATTCAGGGCTATGTTCAATGATTTAAGAGAGAATGAGTCAAAATTTTTTAACTATTTTCGTATGAGTGTGAAATCGTTTGACGAATTGTGTATAAAAATTAGTAGAAACGCGGAATGTCAAAACACTGCTATGAGACATGCTATTCCACCACAAGCGGATCTATGCATTGCTCGATGAAAAAAACAACGAACTACATACTTCACCACTGAGACGTTAGCGTCACATCCGCGTAGAGGCAACTTAGAGCATATAGACATGGAGGTCTCATTGAAAGCGCGAAGCTGTCGCCAACATGGTGCGAGAGAGAGAAGTATATGTCCTAATCGACCGTAATGCGCATGCACCGATATCGTTGGCAACCATCCGCGGTTACTATGAATATCGTTATTTACGCTCGTACGTACCTTTTGAAAAACGGTTATATGTATCGAGTTGAAATTAAAAAATGCCATGCCGATATTGCTTGTTGTGTGGTAACCGAGATAAATCGGCTTCCTATTACTCGTAAGTAAATATATATAATCCACCATTTTCCATCTGCTTCGTTTCCGAAAATAAATAAATGATGAAAGCATGCACCGCGTATCACTTCAAACCATACCGCGTGCAGCCAATTTCACGATATCGGCGCATGCGCATTACGGTTGATTAGGACATATATTTCTCTCACTCGCAAGATGTGTTTCTCTGTCGCACGATATCGGCGCTTGCGCATTACGGTCGAATAGGACATCTACTTCTCTGATTCTTTCTCACGTGATGTTGCCGACAGTTTCGAGGCAGTCACTCTAAGGCAATGATACCTCCATGTATATATGCTCTAAGAGAGGCAATAGCCGCGTCCATTTCATAAAACGCAAACACGACGCGAAGTTGCCGCCAAAAAATGCGTTACGTGTGAATCCCTCCTATATAATTACACGTACTGCTGACACGCGGCGTCCTAGCTGTGCCCTGGCAAAACCAGCGCCATTTTTTAAAACGCAAACACGACACAAAGTTGCCGCCAAAAAATTCAGTTATGAGTGAATCTTTCCATATACATATATGTACTGCTTGAACGTGGTATCATATTGACGCGACTGCAAAGTGACGCGTGACGTTCGTGTGCACCGAGCCCTACGGCACGAGAGCTGCGTTTAGCGTCGGAACCTCGCTGAACGTAAAAAAGGATAGCAATAATGAAAATAGAGAGGTTGGGTAGTGAAATTAGGAAACGTGTCAATGAAACAATACTAATTTGCCTAAATAGTTTTTATTTATACGTAGAAGGATATAATCATTTGTATAAACAGTGTGCAAATTCAAAGCATACAATTTGAATTAGGTACATCACCGAAGTGTAACACGCCGATCGTGATGAAATTTATGAATGTTATAATTCTTCTAAAAACATATGACGCTTTCTTTTTCATCTAACTGTACATCAAATTATCTTTTATATCAACAAGAATTGTTTATTACAAATTTAATAACGTAATAATTTTTTGAAAACATCAATTTGGACAAAAAGTATATTTCAATTTAATACTTGGGTACATACTTTTCTTCGGAATTGTTATTCCACGATTGTAAAAATTTATCAATATAAAGTAGAGATCACTACTAACAATACTTATATTTTGGAATGTCTCATTAAATGATTTTATTTAGCTACGATGCTCTGTTTGATTCAAATCTGGAAACTCAAATTTAATCCACTTCCAACCATCCAATTGTCTTGAAACTTTGCAGGGGTGCGTAGTTTGGATGACAATAGAAAATTATGCAAAAAACTCCGAGGGTTGAAAAAATTACCCACTCACCAATAACCCATAACCACAAATTCAATTGACTTAAAATCAACCATTCTTTACGAACTTTTAGCACTGCCCCCACAGCACATTTGTTGCCGAAATGTCTCAGATGCGTTGCGGTTTAATCCTTGGAATATTGCACGGAATGTTGCCGAAAAGTTACAAGTAAATTGCTATGTCCGCCCTGTGCAACATTGCAGGATATATTTCAGCAACATTTTTTCGGGATTTTACAGCAATGGTAGCGCAACATTTCTGAGATTTTAAGGCAATGGTAGCGCAACATTTCTGAGATTTTACAGGAATGGTAGCGCAACGTTTCTGAGATTTTACAGGAATTATTCCAGTTTCGGTAATATTACTAGGATATTATGGGAAAGTTAAAGAAATGTAAGGGAAATTAATAAATTTATAATAAACATTGCCAATGAAATATTTATATATTCTTTTCGTTCGTGATAGTAAAATAACAATTACAATAACAATAACAATAATAATTACACTAACAATTACAATTACAATAATTATTGTATTATATAGTCGGGAGAGGGCTGCACCGTGTCCATGTGGGAGAGCTGCGCTGTGTCCGCGGGGGGGGGGGGGGGGAGTGCAGTGCATCCGTGGAGAAGGGCCGCTGCAGGTGTTGGCCCTGATTTTCCCTGCTGCAAGTCGGCTGATTCAGGTGCGCATTCCCAGCGTTTCTATTCAGCCGCAGTTCTGCACGTTGGATGCGTGTTTTCGCCTGTGCGAACCACTTTCCCGCCGCAAGAATTATATCCATATCTGTGCATCGATTCTGGGTCTCGACGCATATGGCATGTACTGAACCTAGGATAATACATACATTTATTTTACAATTTTAAGTGCTAAAATGAGATAAATATTACACGGCAATATTTCCGCAATTTTGCAGTAATATTGCAATGCAACTCGCAACCAAACGGCAACATTGCAATGTACTGCAACTTTTGTGCAACATTTCGGCAACAAAATGTGCTGTAGGGGTGTAGAGTTCAAGCAATGTGTTAAACTGCATACAGCAATAAAAGATATTTGTAATGAAGTTTGAAAATGCATTAAAAACTAAAAAATAATTATTTTCTTATACTACAATTTCGATGGTGTATTTTCACTTTAAATAAAATCATGGAGCAGGATATCTCGCAACAAATTAATTTCGACACTTGATGCTGTACTAAATTGATTCATATTCTGTTATGAAATATCCTGCTCCACGTTTCTGTTTAAAGTTAAAAAAACACCATCGAAATTGTAGTACAAGAATAGAATTATTTTTTAGTGGTTAGTACTTTTGTTGATAAAATCATTTAACAATTTTTTATATATATTTCTTTGTCTCTAATTAAGTTACAGTCATAACAATAAATCAATCCAATTTCATTGGAGAAATGAAATAAGACATTTCGAAGAATTATATTCTCTTATTATTTTTTCTCATTCTGGGCAATTCCTCTTCTCCATTGGCGGTCTCCCTACAATTTTGCCAGATCGCTTATAATGAAATCTAATGTCCGGCAGTGTGGATCTGAAACACATTATGTAATGGAAATACTTAATTGTTGTTTTATAAGCGTACAAAGTTATACCGTAGATTTATAAAGTGTCAAACTTTACCTGAAATATGGTAGGTACTTATTATTTCATGTAGCACTCCATTTCCCCTGGCATTATTTTCCCATACACCATGCGCGCAGTAATTTTATAAAAAGTCCGTGTGTAAGAAATGATCGCAGACATTTTGGTAAGTTGGATATAAAAGTAAAAGTTTGTTTCAATATTTCGTCGAACATCATGCATACCTGCGACGCCCGTATGTATCAGCCTCGCGCACCTTGACCGAACCGGATTCCGTCTGTCTGCTCCTGTGAACTTAGAAATGTGTCTGAAAAAATTAAAGGGTGAATTAAATTTATTATTTCCCTCGTCACTTTCTTGAGAAAGGTAAGGTGGCGTCGATCGACTCGCGTGATCTTACGATCCGCGAGGAAAAGTGCGATTGCCGACACTTATGACCACTGACACGGTCAGTGGCCCTGCACGTTGCAGTGCGGTGCGACGCCGGATTGATGTTATAGTCTCACTATTTTCGGAGGGTGACCGTTTTCGCTTTTTCAAGCTTTTCGGTTTTTCTTTCGTTCTTTCTGCTAACATAAATCGAGGCTCCCAAATAGGCATGCAACTATTGTGCCAACTATCTATTAATTCGGGTAGCATGCATTCTAAATAAAATTGAATCAGTTTTGGCTCCATTTCTCTTTTCCAAAACGCATCATCTCTCTCTACTTTTATAGATTTCAACCCCTTCGGGGTCCAAAGGCAAAATATACAGTACTTTCTGTCAGTAATATGTAACTGACCTTGTACTTGATAATAATAGTGATGCGTTTTGCTCATTGAAATACCTGTTTTACATGTGAACATGCGCTTGACAGCGCGTACTGTTTCCATAGCTTCTTCCGGCGTAAAGTTCTCCGCTGATTTGGGGCATTTAATTTCCAAAATACCATCTTGACCGATGATTCCATCCGGTGAAGCTCCTAAGAAGGCGATGCATCTGTCGATGCAAATTCCACATTCCGCAGTATCTGTGTGTTGCTTCTCCAATTCTTCGCGAGCAATTTTCTCGCATTCTTTCCCGTATTCCACCGCGGGTGCTGTCATTAACTTCGGATACACAAATGACTTCACTGCATTTGCGTATAGGGTGTCAGGTCGGCGACGGCACACTTGTCCAAAATTGGATGCTGTCAACAATTTGGACCTGTAATGCAACCAACTGCGGTTCTTCGCTTGTCCGATGGTTTCTTCTTCAATAGCATGTTTTTGCTTTTGCTAATCACTGAGCATTTGCATATGCTTTCCCCGCTCCAGTTCATACATTTCGGATTGCATGTCTAGCTTCTGTTAATTTGGTCCATGATCGGAATCTTTCTGCGAGGGCAATTGTTTGCGTACATATCGCGCAGCCTTCGTTTCCTTCTGTTTTGCAGCTTTTTTTTCCTTTTCTTTCTTCTTCTTTTCTTCCATTTGGCGCACAACCTCGGGCGTTTTCTTCTTCATTATCGCATTCAGTCGCGAGTGTACTTCGTTACTGTTGTACTCCACGACAGCAGCAGCACATCTCCCTGTATGCGATCCTCTCTCGGCGAAATTTAATCTTCTTCCGCCGATGTACTTGGCAATTATCGCGTTCAAACATTCCACAGCGTTATTATTGGTGTTATAGAGTAAGCTCTTCGCATGAGCTAATAGTGGACGAAGTATTTCTTTTACGTCCTGGTACACTCCAATTGTCATCAATTCTGGAACGATGTTTCTTTCATTCTCTTTATTCTTTCCATCTCAGAAATATTTTAGTTGTGCACACGCTTCGTGATCACCAAACACGTGGCTCGGAACATTCTCTATGTCGCCGTGCAAATTCTTCGTTTTTTCGTCGATTGATACATTCAGATCGTATCTCAACTTTGCGGCTTTTACGATATCCGTGCGTATCCGGCGAATGCTACTTTCCACAGCTTGCCTCCATGGTCCAAGTGTAGTCTTCTTCACAATCGCTTTCATTTTTGTGCAGAAGTTTCGCAACAAATGATTCGTGCATTCAATTTTTTTACGCGAATCTGTCTCTTATATGGATCAGCATCAATAATCTTCTTATACACGCTGCACAGTGGTCCCAAATCGTTAAAAAGCGGCAAACCCATCAAACCGTACTTCAATTTAGTCAGAAATCGGTGCTCGGGGGTTTTTGGGGTCTCTGATTACGAATCTGAACTTCAAATTTGTTAAAACAAAATGGCGAATCCAATATGGCGGACGCGTATATCAGAAAAAGATCATATTGGACGAAGCTTGGTATACCAAGGTGTTCGAGGTGACTGACTACGAACCTGGGTTCAAAATTCCAAAAAAACAAAATGGCGAATCTAATAGCACTGGTGTAAATGTTGGTTTTAATTTTTGTGAAAATGGATTCTTCGATTTTTTACTAAAATTATATAATTAGAATGACGAATTTAATATGACGATGTTAATTTCCAATCGTTTTTGGAATTTTTTTCGGACTTCAGTGACAAACTCATCATTTCTACTGCCAGGCATTTTCCCCTTGGCTCTGAAATCCATTCTTGCTCCTTATCGATACAGTGTTTATACAATCCCAGTTTCCTTCGAGACTTTAATATAAACAGTCGTTCTCCTCCGCTCGGTCCTTCCATATATCCCGGTATACCATATACAACAATATATCATTGGCTAATTTGTTTAAATCATTGAAAAAGCAGATCTTTTGGAAGTGGTCTTCCTGCATTGAACTGGTCGCTTCAAACCGAAACATTGTCAAGTTATAATCTTGGACCCATTATGAAGTAAGATCACACTAGTGTTTTCGATAAATTTTTTATCTCATATTACATTTTTTTACAAATATATTAAATTTTGCAGAGATATCATCAATACGCTCTGGTGGGACAAAGTATAGACAGCGTTGATACCCCTACTTGGCACTTTAAATTTAAATATCTTAAAAAATCGCAAATTTCCGCAAATTTTCTCAATTGGATATCATACTTGACATATTACTTTATATCAAGAAACTTGTTACAGCGTGACACTCGGTGACACTCATCTTTGTTTTCCTTCCGTTTTATTAAAACGTGACTTAGATTTATGACACATTGAGAAGGGAATTACATGGCTAAATTCAAACATATTTTACTTTGTTTCTGTGGAAAGTTTATGTTTATAACGCCTACTTTAATGGTAAACTGTTGCACATATGGATCTTTTCAGATAAACTTTCTCTGACACATTAAACATGCTCCCCTTTTCAAGACATTAAGGAGCATGAAATTTCGTCAACTTTGACAGCCTATATCTCAGTAACCAATCAATATATGTGGGATGCCGATGAGCGCTGGTCGAGGCGTAGCGCGTAACGCGCTCGGAAAACAGCCGAAAGGCGCGGAGGCATTGTCGCGTGGCGTGAGGCGGAACAGATTTGGGAGTTGCGTACCTGTCGTCGAGAAAGACTGTTGCGTGCTTGCGTCTTGATCCTTTTTACTTATCATTATTATTATTATTATTCCACCACTTATTAGTCCTAGTTACATTAAATTGTGTTTATTTTAATATTAACTGGGCCTCAATCCTTTACAAGTCCTCCATATCCGCGTCCCATTTGCCTGAGAATTCAGCAAGAACCAGGAAAAATCCTACAATTGGGGGCTCGTCGCCGGGATACCTCGAGGGCGAATGAATGGAATGGCCTTGATTGAGCAGTGGTGAAAAGTGGCCCACGGAAGGCAAAATATAGACAAAGTTGTCGGTTGGCGAGTGATTTGAAGTTGTCGGGCAGTGCGTAAGTTGACCGCTGGCCGGAAGTTGTAATAATCGATCGCGGAACGTTAATCAAGTTGTTTAAAGTTGTAAGTGTGCCATAATAAGTTGTGACAGTAGACAATAAAGTGGCAGGATGAACAACGACGCAAGTAAGCTAGCGACGTCCGAAGAAGACAGCATGGACGAACAGAGCGATAAGGGAAGTCTGGACAGAACCATCGTACCTAACGAAGCAGCAGCCTCGAGCAAAAAAGTAAGAGGCAAGACCAACTCGAAGCAGAAAGAAGTAGCAAGAAGAAACCGGAATCTATCAGGAGATATAATCGACGCAATGAAAGTGAAAGAGCTTAGGGAAAAGCTAAAAGAATTGCGTTTGGCAAACACAGGAAATAAGAACGAATTGAGACAAAGGTTGAAAGCGGCCGAGCACGTCGACGACGACGACGAAGAAGAAGATGACGATGAAGGAGAAGAAGCGGACGACGGTGATTCGGACGACGGCGGTTCGAACGAAGATGTCGATAGTGAATGCGAACTGGAGGATGACGAAAAACCACGTGGATTGAAGAGACACGCAGGTGCGAGAAAAGAAATCATAAAATTCACGATTAAAGACGTCGATAACAGCATCCCGTATTTCACTGGTGATGATAAACTGCCGATAAAAAAATGGATCAGTGATTTCGAAGAGTTAAGCACTTTACTTGACTGGAACGATCTCCAAAAGCTGTTATATGGAAAAAGAATGTTACAAGGGTCGGCGAAACAATTCATCGCGTACGAGAAGGGAGTCGTGTCATGGAGTATTCTCAAAAAGAAGCTGCTACGCGAATTCAAGATAGAGACGAATAGTGCAGTAATTCACGAACAGTTAAGAAAACGCAAACGCGGTCCGAAGGAAAGTGCGCGGCAATACGTATGCGCCATGCAAGAGATCGCGAGTCAAGGATACATCGAAGATGACGCGCTAATCGAACATGTCATAAATGGCATACAGGACAGAGAGGCAAATAAAAACATGCTATACGAAGCTAGCTCACTGTACGATTTAAGAAGAAGGCTAGAATTATACGATAGAAGAAAAGAAAAAGAAAAAGAAGCTGAGGGCAGTCGCAACGGGGAAAAGAAAGCATCCGACGGAGAAAACAAGAAGACGCGACAGCAGCCGAATCGAGACTCGAAGACGGAGAGGAAATTACATTGTTTCTCTTGTGGGTCAGCGGAACATGATGTGAAAAATTGTGTAAATAAAGCAAAGGGGCCCAAGTGTTTCGCATGCAACGAGTTCGGACACGTATCGACGGACTGCCGAACGCAGGCGAAATCGAAACCCAACGCGGACAGCGTCAGCTGCGTAAAAAGTATAAAGGACAGACTAAGTGCTGTCGATATAAATGGCACAACGTGCTATGCTCTGGTGGACACGGGAAGTGAGGTGAATTTGATTCGGAAAGACGCGCATTGTAAAATCAATAGCCCATCGCTACAGTCGACGTCGCGAGTTTTTACCGGTTTCGGAAATGCACGAACGGTACCCATCGGAAAGTTTACGACAAAAGTGCGCGTCGACGGTGATTATTTCGATATCGGAATGTACGTGGTAGCTAACGAAGCGATGTCTACGGAAATAATATTAGGGCAAGCCTTTTTAAAAGGCGTAGAAGTGCATATAAACCAAGGCGAAATCGTAATAAAAAAAGTGAAGCCGAAGAATGACGATGCGAACCGGGAAGCCAAAGAGATGGAACGCGCCAACAACGCACCTGAAGACGTCCCGATGGGTGGATTGGCGAGTATCAACTGTATCGAGCAGAGCGAATTGAACATTGTTAATGGACCGTATAAGGAAAAGGTGGAAAATGTTATACAAAGGTATGATCCGGTTAAAGATGTTAAGACGACGGTCGAAACGCGAATCACGGTTAGCGACGAAATCCCAGTCCGACTTCGACCTAGACGTCTAGCTTTTAAAGAAAAGGAAATATTAGATGCACAAATACGAGAATGGCTTGACGCAGGTATAATCACAATAAGCATAAGCGAATACGCGAGTCCTATTGTTATAGTACCGAAAAAAGATGGAACCATGCGGGTGTGCATAGATTATCGCTATCTATATAAGAAAATAATCAGAGATAGATTTCCGATGCCCCTGATAGAAGATTGTATCGATGCTTTGACAGGTGCGCGATTTTTTTCGGTCCTCGATTTGAAAAACGGATTCTTCCACGTGCCCGTTGCTGAGTCGAGTCGAAAATACACGTCGTTCGTAACGCCCGACGGGCAATACGAGTTTACCAAAACGCCGTTTGGCCTCTGTAATAGTCTGACGAGTTTTTTGCGATTTATAGACGAGGTTTTCAGGGAATTAGTTAGAAGTAAAGTAGTTATCACCTATATGGATGATCTGATTGTGCCGGGTACTAACGAGGAGAACGCTTTCGAAAATCTAAAGACTACGTTAGAAACCGCGGAAAAGCATGGTTTGTGCATAAACTGGAAAAAATGTAAATTCCTTCAACCGCAAGTAGAATTCTTAGGACACGTAATTGGGAACGGCCAAGTCGGCCCGTCGCCAAGTTAAGTCAAAGCGGTACAAGCGTTCCCAGAGCCTGCTAAGAAAAAAGATGTACAGAGCTTTCTCGGTCTTACGGGGTATTTTCGCAAATTTGTAAAGAATTATGCCAGCATAGCGTACCCGTTATCGGACCTGTTGAAGGACGGCGTTAAATTTCAGTTCGGTGAAAATCAAAGACGATCGTTTGTTGCACTGAAAGCCGCGCTATCTTGCGAACCAGTGCTACGTATCTTCCAACGTCAGGCGATCACCGAATTACACACCGACGCCAGTGCCAAGGGGTTCGGGGCAGTTTTAATGCAAAAAAATAGTGGCGAGAAATTGTTTCATCCCGTCCACTACATGAGTAGAAAGACCACCGAGGCGGAAGAGAAATTTAGCTCATACGAGTTAGAACTATTAGCGATAGTAAGAGCGGTGCAAAAATTTCGCGTTTATCTTTTAGGATTAGATTTTAAGATAATCACCGATTGCGAAGCGGTGCAAAAGACATTGTACAAAAAGGATCTTCGTCCGAGAGATGCGAGATGGGCGATGGTTCTAAAGGAGTTTGATTATGAAATAGAACACCGAGCGGGCGAGCGCTTAAAACACGTAGATGCACTGAGTCGATATCCAGTCCTGGCCGTTGAAGATAAATTGCTCGAAATGATTCGGAAAAGACAAGACGAAGACGAACGTATTAGGGTAATAAAACAGGTATTAGAAAAGGATCCGTATGAGGATTACCTTGTAGAAAACAATCTGTTGTTAAAGCGGTGCGGTGAGAAAAATGTTATTGTGCTACCGGTTAGTATGTTCGTGGATACCATTCGAAGAGTGCACGAGAATGGACATTTCGGTGTGAAAAGAGTGACGGATAGAATTAAGGAAGAGTTTTATATACCTAATTTAAGCGAACGAGTAGAGAAGGTTATCAGTTGTTGCGTCCCATGCATTCTCGCGGAAAAGAAAAAAGGAAAAAAGGAAGGCATGCTCTCACCCATACCGAAGGGAGATACTCCGCTTTGTACGTACCATATAGATCATCAGGGACCAATGGCATCTACAGGTAAACAGTACAAGTATATTTTGGTTGTCGTGGATGCGTTTGCTAAATTTGTTTGGATATATCCGACAAAGACGACGAACGCGGCGGAAGTAGTACAAAAGTTAGTTATCCAACAGAAATCAAAGATTATTGCGCGTCAGAATCTATTGAACATTTTACGATAACCACCGGTATACCACGCGCGAATGGCCAAGTTGAACGCATCAACCGCACAATTATCTCGGTGTTAACGAAACTTTCTATAGAAAAGCCGGACCATTGGTATAAACATGTCGACCAATTGCAGCGATGTTTAAATGGTAGTTTTCAACGCGCAGTGGGCATGACGCCCTTTGAAGTACTTTTTGGCGTAAAAATGAAACAGAAGGAGGACGAGCGAATTCTCTCGTTAGTGGAACAGGAGGCTATAGAGATGTTTGATGCGGATCGTGATAGTTTAAGGCAAGCGGCTAAAGAAAATATTATTAAGATCCAAGCGGAAAATCGTCGCAATCACGACAAAACTTGCAAAGTAGCAACTAAATATAAAGAAGGCGACTTAGTGGCGATTCAAAGGACGCAATTTGGTGCGGGTTTGAAAATTAAGCCGAAATTCCTTGGACCATACAAAGTAGTAAAGGTGAAGCGAAATAACCGATACGAGGTAGTGCGAATTGGCGAAAGCGAAGGGCCAGGAATTACCTCGACCGCGGCAGATTATATGAAGCCGTATTTAGGAGCGTCTTCGGGGTCCGAAGAACTGTAGGATGGCCGAATGTGGGATGCCGATGAGCGCTGGTCGAGGCGTAGCGCGTAACGCGCTCGGAAAACAGCCGAAAGGCGCGGAGGCATTGTCGCGTGGCGTGAGGCGGAACAGATTCGGGAGTTGCGTACCGGTCGTCGAGAAAGACTGTTGCGTGCTTGCGTCTTGATCCTTTTTACTTATCATTATTATTATTATTATTCCACCACTTATTAGTCCTAGTTACATTAAATTGTGTTTATTTTAATATTAACTGGGCCTCAATCCTTTACAAGACCTCCATATCCGCGTCCCATTTGCCTGAGAATTCAGCAAGAACCAGGAGAAATCCTACATATATTTAAGAAATTCAAGCGGCATTTGATGCACTAATGTATATACAACAAATATGCTATAATAGCAAAAAGCTGCTATATACTTCAAAAATTGAGTTTTGGCCAGCTTTTGGCGATTTGGGACCACTGTGCGTCGCCTCTTTCAATCGCACAACGCTTTTCTTCTTCAGTCGCTGCTAGCATCTCTTCTTCTGCAGCAGTAATTGCGGACTTGACGAATTCATCGTGTTTCTTCACAAAGTCCCTCTTCGACATGCAACGTATGTTCATTCCCGCCAAAATGTGTTCCAAATGGGCATAGCTGCCTACACATAAAATTGTTGCATTAAAAGCGCCTTGATTGCAATCCACTTCATCCGCTTCGTCCGATTGATTGCAGATTTCATTTTTGTAATGGCATAAAGTGCACATTACGCTGAAGATGCTCTTGAGGCCACGCCGTTTCACACCAGTTATTCGTAGGTGTTCAATGCCACTGTCTTCCCTATTTTTTGCATGCTTACTTATTTTTTGCAATTGAGCAAGCACATTTGGGAAATTCATTATATCGTTGCTATTTAGGAGGGGCGATTGCTCTTGGGGCTTGTTCTTCTCAACTTTTTCTACAACGAAATTTTCTTCTTCGTTACTTTCTATATCAAATTCTTCAAGCGCCTCTTCAGTTTCTTCCGAACTGGCCGTATCAGTGTCTTCATCGGATGGCGAGTGCATTATCTCCTGGGATGTATGATTTCGTCCATCGGATGTTGATGGTTCCTCTACCATACGTTCGTCGGCCACTTCTTCTGAATGTTGTCCTACGGCAGTGTTGTCTGCCGGTTTTCCCCTTTCCTGTTTCTTCTGTAGCGTCAAAGGTCTTCTCTTTTCGCGACATACTTTCCGTTTCGAAAATCTCCTTGCGGACGGACATAAGTGTCGCGGACGAAACGGAGAATTATTGTCCATATCTTTTTTCACAATCCTGCATATTCGCATTTAGAGTGTCACTCATTTTACACTAAAACCAACATACACAATACAACACAACGCAACACAACTCAAACTCCTTCTACTCGTTACAAATAAACGTAAACGCGAACCGTGAACGTGAAACGTGAATCCGAAGATTCGCCTGTGGTGCGTTCCGAAATAAATGACGCTCTACGAGACAGACGACGCGATGATGTTTTGTCTCGCTCCGTCTCTCGGACGCCGTAACACTCTATCCTTTGAGTGCGCGACGGGCGTGCGCGATGATCGCAAGCGCTTATGGTGAGCGCGGGAACGCGTACGCCCGCCGCGCACGCAAAGCGTTCCATCTCGCTCCCCCCTTCGGCCAGAAAAAACCGAGAAACGAACACTCGGAATTAGGATTCTGATGACGATAGGGGCTGAACGCCGGAATGGGATTGATACCGTAGCGATACATATCGATACCCCTCTACAAATTTCAATCTGGTATTGATACATATCGAAGTCAAAGGTATCAAAAGGAATCGATACTTCTTTGATACTTACATATGCGAAAGTACCGATACCTTTTTGATACCTACACAAAAATATCGATACCTACTTGATACCTATACGAGAATATCGATTACTGCTTGATACCTACACGTAAATATCGAGACCTATGTGATACTTACCTGAAATGTCGGTATCTATTTGATATCTACTTGAAAATATGTATATAATACCTGCTTGATGCTTGTACGAAAGTATCGGTTGCGATTTGCAATTTAGTACTTCACAAAAATATTATTACTAGCTGAGCCGTTATCTGGTTACACCCGGGAATTAAGTATGATGTTTGAAAAATAAAAGAGCCTAAACAAAAAATTTATAGCCTATAATCTAATCTAGGACGTACGTAACATATATTCCAAATTTCATTGAAATACGCTTAGCCGTTTAGGCTTGAAAGGACAAACAAACAGACAACGCTTCACTTTTATATATCAGTAAGGATTACCAATCATGATTTGACAATATAACAATGAAGTAGGAGTAAGAATCAATATCATGAACTACGTTTATAATTGAATTTTTATGAATAAATGATGTACATACACATTATTCCTTAATGTGTAAAAATTGCTGCATTATTCAATGTTATTAAGAAATAATATTTTTTTTACTTTATTATCCTTTAATCGGTTTCTTTTCTTACTTACTAACTCTCCAGCCTTTGAAAAAACACGTTCAGCAGGCACGAAGCATGCCATAATGCAAAAATTTTTTTCTGACAAACTCGGCTAGAATGAAATATTTTGTTGCATTTTGCTTCCAATAAATAAGGGGATTTGTTTTTCTGGGTAAATAACTTTCTTTAAAATAGTTATCTAACTGTAATTGTACATCCTTATGATCTAATGAGATCCTATTTCTGCCTTCGATATAATTATCAAATGAAGCCCAAAAGTAAGAAAATAAATCGATTAAAGGATAATAAAGTAAACAAAATATTATTTCTTAATAACATTGAATAATGCAGCAATTTTTACACATCAAGGAATAATGTGTATGTACATTATTTATTCATAAAAAATCAATTATATACGTAGTTCATGATATTGATTCCTACTCCAACTTCATTGTTATATTATCAAATCATGATCGGTAATAAATAATATTTTTGTGAAGTACTGTTGTGCTGAGGCGCCTGGGGGTCGAGATTCTGGGTACGAATCTCGGGGTGCTCCTGGGCGTCCTTCGCGATCGTCGTCCACGGGCTCCGAAGGTTCGGGTGATTATGCCGGGACGGAAGGATTCGGTTTAGAACCCGGAGGTAGGAGATCGTTGCAGGTCGAAGAGTTGGAACTCACCGTAAGGTTTAACAAGTTTATTTGATCCCGATCTGGGTGATAATTACACTGTGCCTAGTTTGGCATGAGTCTTGAAAAGTCGGGTCTTGATCCCATGACAATTCGGTGTCAAGTCTGAGCTCGCATTGCTCGTACATTATTCTTATAAGGTAGTCGGGGCGAAGCGGGGACCATCGGGGTCTCCGCCTTTGGCCTGCTTTTGGGTGTTTCGCCATGTGCTGACGGGTCTTGGTGCGCTTCCGAGATCCCTTACGCGGTTGTGCCGAATTCCGGCCGCTCGATTGGGACAATCGGAATGTGGGTGGTGTCGGCACGCTTAGGTGTCGGTCCGGGCACAACAGTACTAAATAGCAAATCCCAACCGATACTTCCGATATCAAATAGATATCATAACAGGTTTGCCATCTCATCACAGAATTATCATATAAATGAATGCGGAAAATGTAAGTATTATATTGTATATTATTATACAGAGTGACTCTCTGGCTAGAGTATTCAAAGGCGATGCCGCCAATAAGCCGCGCCTCGCTGAGTTTCGTGGATTTTGACGCCGCGGCGAGATTCACTACGACGTATGAAAAAATTCTTTATTCTTCATCGAATCGATATGGCAGTGATACCGATGAATTCCTGGCGTTCTCACGATTAAAATCATGTCATGTCAATCGGACTATTTTTAACGAAGTTAGCTTGGGGCCATTTTCATCGGCACGACATCGATTGACGTTATTTTCGCAAAAATCCGATCCTCGTGCGTTACAAAAAGTAGCACGTTTCAATTTTCTTACGAATAATTGGTACGTTTGCCTTAGTTCTCACAAAAACTATCGCGTTTCGGTTTTCGCTGCGAAAACTAGCACGTTTGAGCGGTTTGCCACGTGATTAAAATTTTCATACGTACTGTCTTTTGGAAATTAGATGGAATTAGTATGTATTAAATAATATTTGCAACAGTTGCATTCTTTGAAACTGACAACGCGCTGAAACGCGATAGTTTCTGCATTCTGCAGTAGAATCCAAAACGTGCTACTCTTCGTGGCCAAACTGGATAATATGTTAGTTTTCGCCGCAAATTCCCAAATGTGCTATTCTTCATGGCGAAACAGTATAACGTACTAGTTTCCGCCGCAACAGTACGAAATGTGTTATTCTTCGTGGTGAAGCAGTCAAATGTGTTATTCTTCGCGGCGGAAGTTCAAACGTGCTAATATTCGTCAGAAACGATGGAACGTGCTTCTTTTCGTGGCAAATCAAAACGTCCTACTTTTCGTAAGAAAATTGAAACGTGCTGATTTTCGGAACGCGCGTCGTGATGAGAAATGTAGAACGTGAAATTCGTCACTTCCACGAAACTCAGCGAGGCGCGGCTTATTCGCGGCATTGTCTTTACGACTCTAGCGAGAGAATCACGCTGTACAATCTTATTATTTGCCATAAAATAATACATTCATTATTTCATTTTCAGATCATAAATGCATTCGTCAACTGGCGTGAGCCAGGGCGGGTAAAGGAGAGGGATGGAGGAGAGAAAGAGAAAGAGGACAGAAATAGGAAGGAGGATGAGGAGAAGGAAAAAGAGAGGGAGGAAGGAGATAAAGAAGGAAGCTGAAAAGAAAGCGGAGGCGGAATCCAAAAAACTTCGCAAAGAATTGACAAAGTTATGTTGAATGTGTGTGTGTTTTTTTCTGAAGATTGTTGGTATGAACGGCGACGGCGCGGCGAAGCCCGGCAAAACCGAAATGGCACCGCGTGGTCGAACGTGAAATGTATCCAGTCCTGCAGTATAATTGAAGAATTTTCAATTATTCATCGAGTCGAGATGGCAATCACAACAATGGATTGTCGCTCTCATTGCCCCATAATATTGCACTAAAAAATGACGAATCTCAAGTTCTCCATTTCCCTTCGGATCTTCGCGAAATTTAGTATGATTTTTATCGAAAAAACCTAAGAAATCCATTGGTGTAACTGTCATATCGATTCGATGAAGAATTAAAAATTGTTTAATTATGCTGTAATGAATCTCGTCTCGAGCGTCGTACATATTCACTATATGTACGGATAGAAGTAGAAAATGTAATTTTTATTGTACTGTTTCAGATGAAAAGAGAACTCCGACAGTTGCGGTATCAGGCGAGGGGTGGGGGAAGGAGAAGAGGCACGGCGGAGGATGGGGCCGGGGTGGCTACAGTGGCGGAAGGCGCGGGGGAGGGGGGCACAATATTTATATTTGCTAAGCAATTTAATAAAATATAATGTAATAAAATCTTTTTTTAATGATTAGTGTGATGTGTTTTATTTAGAAAAACATATATAAAAAAAAATTATGGTGTTAATATCACATAATTCACTATAAATAAAATCGTAGGGCACGATATTTCGTAACAGGATATGAATCATTTTAATACTTTAACTTCTGGTTGCACATGGTGCCCCACGATTTTATTTAAAGTGAATTATTTAAAGTGATAAACACCATCAAAATTGTAGTACAAGAAAATAATTATTTTCTGGTTTCTAGTGCATTTCTAATAAAATCGTTTAACATCAAAATTATGTTTGAAATATTTTTCATTTTCTAGTTTTTAGTGTTTGTGGATTTACATTTCACAGCTCAGACTTTTTTAGAAATATATTTTATTGCTGTATATAGTTTAACAGTTTCCTTAATCGCTATAGTGCTAAAGTCACTAAAAAATAATTCTGGTCTTGTACTACAATTTCGATGGTGATATACTACGAACGCCTGCAAAGTTTTGGTTTTATTATTCGTATGTACGTGACGGATCATTTCTCAATAAATTGTGTATTTTCGGTAATCGCGATGTGACTAGCGTCCCGAACGCAGAAGCTTTTTGTCGGTTTCGTAAAGAACGTGATAGTTGGAAGTGGGTTAAGATCTATTTCAGTTGGAATGGACAATGCCGTATATACGGTGCATTCCATGCCAAGCGGATCACTTTGAACACTGAATACATGAGATTTTGTTCAAATTGAAACACGTTATACAGTATTATCTCTCTGATCAGTATTGGCTCGCTGGTCGGGACCGGCGTTGAACCCCTATCGTGAACAGAGTCCTAATTCCGAGTCTTCGTTTCTCGCTTCTTTCTGGCCGAAGGGGGGAGCGAGATAGGACGCTTTGCGTGCGCGACGGGCACGAACGCAAAGGACGGACTGTCAGGCGTCCGAAAGACGGAGCGAGACAAAACATTAACGCGTCGTCTGCCTCGTACCATCCTCGCTCGCTCACGCCTTCGCTAGACTAGAGTGAGACAGAAGCGGTAGGGATACCGAAAAGTCCACATCGTGTATACCAAACCGAGCCCGTAATGAGCCAATAATGTAGTATCTTTTATTTGAGTTTATCCAGATATTATCTTTGCCCATCTCTGTTCTCCAGCCGCTTCGCCGTGATTCATTCAAGCCTCCTTGATGGCAAAATAGTGATAGGGGAAATGCGGCAACAGCGCGATTCGACTCTCGATACGTCTCGGCAACTATGTCTTTCCTACATTTATTGGCTAGTTTAGTCTTCCACCGGTTTTGATGGTACAAGGCACGAATATACCATCAGCACTGGTGACGGAGACTCCTTGAAGCTTCATTCTATTATTCCTCCAGTCTGTCTCAGTACACGAGTCAGAAATTCATTATTATTTCAACGTACGGTGCTTATTAGCGTTCAAACGCACCAGACCCGTCTGCACGGATGTCTACTGAAGACACCTATACCCGCAAAAACTTCCTTCTTGCCGATTCCAGGGCAAAAGTTGTAATTTACGGTTTGTTTACTACGTCGCGTATACGCAGGGCCAACGGAACCATTATGCAAGTTACGCACCGCATAAGGGTGCCAGCCGAATGGGACGCTAAAAAACTGTATCGCACGCTTAATAATAAAGGAATCCAACTCCCACATAAACGGAATGTACACCCCGTAAAACAAAACATATTAAATAGAAAACAGGTGCAAAAATTTGGGGGCACCAAAAATTTTCTTGCATACGGGCGCCAGTTAACCTCGCGTCGGCCCTGTGTATACGTCACACTGGTGCTACGTGCTGCGGTACACCATTAGCGCCACCAACGGAGAAGCCTGGAAGCCTCATTCTGTCACTTTTCGAGTCAGAAATTCATTATTATTTCAACGTACGGTGCTTATTAGCGTTCAAACGCATCAGACCCGTCTGCACGGATGTCTACTGAAGGCACCTATACACGCAAAAACTTCCTTCTGGCCAATTCCAGGACGTAAGTTGTAATTTACGGTTTGTTTACTACACGCGTATACGTACACGCTCAAATTAGCTTGTGCGAGCGTACGCACACATTCAAGGCCCAGTGAGACGGCAGCCTTAAAGTCACCATACGTACAGCAACGTTTTTTCCGCGTCTGGTCGTCAGTCTGACCAATAATGAGTTCTTTTTCGTCATTATATTTTCAATGAGTTACTTAAGGGACTCCATACACATAGGATGTGACAAAATAGGACGGGATTTGGAGAATTTTTTTCGCTCGAGAAATGATTTTATCAAAGAGACATTATACAGGGTGTCCCAAAAATGCTGCGGTTCCTTGAAGGGTGTGACTCAGGGTGTGATTGCAAACAACTTTTTCCTTTACGAAAATGCTCTCCGCGGAAGGCACGCGCTCTGATTGATCGGTGTTTTTGGTTAATATCTCGTTAACGAAATCTCGGAGAGCATTTTCGTAAAGGAAAAAGTTGTTTGCAATCACCCCCTGAGTCACCCCCTTCAAGGAACCCCAGCATTTTTTGGGACACCCTGTATACATTGTCTATAAAATGTAAAATCTTCATTGAAAAATTTCGATAAGAAGTTGCGTCATATCTTCGTTGTTTTTATCTAAATCAAAAAAGGAAAAATTATTCTTAAAGTAAACAAGAAAACTAGTACTTTTCGTAGCCGATTATTTTTTACTCAATTTGTCGCAAAATGGCGAGCATTTGAACATAGAAATCCATTTTATGACTGAATACATATGCCTACCCTTTTGCGACAAATTAAGGAAACAATAATCGGCTACGGGAAGGGCTAGTTTTTTGTCTACTTTAAAAATAATTTTTCCTCTTTTGATTCAGATGAAAAACAGCGAAGATGTGATGGTAAGCGCAAACGTCTTTTCTGAAGAAAAAAAACGTTCTAAGGAAACCGCTACCACCCAGCTTCTTCTCCGAATTTTTTTAATGATGATTTCACATTTTATAAACAAAAGTATGACAATTCTAATTGATTATTCTTTCGTCTTTATTACTCGTTAAACAAAAACAGAACAAAAAGATGTGGTACATTAGGAGAAAGTAAAGGCGAGTACCCTAGTAGCATTTTTGGTTGGCCAACGGTAGCCAACAGTTGGGAATAAGTTGGGATATAGTTAGTGTTTTGCCTATCAATTCCCAGCATAGGGCCTACGACAAAAAACTTTCGACAGTTTGCCAATGAATATTCAATTTTGGGCCTGCAATTATTATGGTTGGGAAATTAACAAAAAGTTACGACAGTTTGCCAACGAATATTCAATGTTGGGCCTACAATTATTATGGTTGGTTAATTAACAAAAAGTTACGACAGTTTGCCTAAGAATATTCAATGTTGGGCCTACAATTACTATGGTTGGTTAATTAACACAAAATTTACAACGATGATTAAATGTTGTCTTATAAACGTCAGAAAATTTGTGTTCGCAAAAGAGGCCTATTACCGACACCTATTGTCGACTTATGCTAATTAGACAGGTGGCAACGGCCTGCTCACTCATGTGGAGCGCGGATCGCGTCCCCTTCCATCGACTCGCGATCCATGGAAGGGGAAGGCCTGCTCTTCCTAGAAATCGACCGTGATTTCTGGGAATCGGCCACTCAGTTCCTGATATCATCTTGGTAATTATCTTTCGCTTACGCATCCTACCCGCTTTATTCGACTTGCTTCGAACTCTTGCTTCGCGACCTTGCTTTGCGAAATCTCGCTGGTGTTCGTGCTACTCCAGCTAACACTTAATTCTATTGCAATTAAGAATACTTAATATTAAACAAAAGTTACTTGTCTTTATAACTGTTACCTTTATATGTAAATAATTATTGACTCGAATTGTGTTATTTTACCGATGTACAGACTTTATTATACATGTTGGGTTAAACTAAGTGCATAATTATACCGTATCGTTCGTACTAATCACGTTAATAGTTTCACTTGCGCCGATCCTTGATACTTGTAACAATTTGCTACATCCAAAAACCTGTTATTATATTCCAAGTTGTAATTTTTCTTTTCTTATTTATAAATACATGATGAGGACGTTTGTCTTGAGACGAATGTGAAATTTTAAGGAATGAGTCTAAAGGTAGAATGATGATATTTTGTAGAATCTTTCGCGTCACTGCGCAGTTTTTATAAACATTTAATGTTATTTATGTGACTAGAAATTAGAAGTGTTTACAAGAAAATGTGTTGGGTAAGTGTGAACAGCGGTTGCTTCGTAAGCGGGAAGTTTGGTTTCGATTCTCCTTACTCGCGATTTTTTTTCCCCCTAAACCAGACCTGAAAAGGACATGTTTATGACGTCTTTTGATGTTCTTTAAGACGCCTTCTGGACGTCATTAATACGTCTTTTGGAAATAAACTTTTGGGCTTGTGGAAAGAAACCTTCAGTTGGGCCTATGGAAAGAAACATTCAGTTGGGACTGTGTTAGTTACAATCGTTGGCCCATTTAAAAATAGTGCGACACTTCAACAGTTGGCCAACCGAAAACACGTAATTGGCGCAACAAACTCCCAGCAAATAAATGCTACTAGGGTAAAGGCGAGGCCGCAGTATAAACTGTTAATAAGCCTAACCATACCATAAAACTAAGGTCGGTAACAAATATATTGACCGGTGAGTTTGGTTTTGCGAGCAGGGATCGAGGAGAAATCAGCCACCACCATCTGACGATCGCGGATTTGTCAGTTGGAAATGCGTAGTCGTCGCAGGGTATGGTGGGGTAACGGGAACGCTGCTCGGCTCCGCCTGAATCTAGCCGTTTGGCTCATTATTTATTCTTACCGTTACAGTTGTGTGTGTTACGAAGCTATGCGTAGACCAATACGAGATGAAGCTATCGAGAAAGAATCAATGTTCTGACCAATAAAGCTCCTGAAATTTTTCGTTGCTAATTCACACTTATTCTGATGTGTGTACAGTATTGTCTCCC
This sequence comes from Andrena marginata, assembly GCA_963932335.1. NCBI lineage: Eukaryota > Metazoa > Arthropoda > Insecta > Hymenoptera > Andrenidae > Andrena > Andrena marginata. Next base: position 22,682,528 of record OZ010663.1, read on the forward strand.
TGTAAGCTCGGTTTGGTGCACCCGATACAGGCTTGTCGCTATCCCCACCACTTCTGTCTCACTCTTGTCCGGTGATGGCAAGAGCAAGATAGAACGAAAGCGAGCGAAGACGGTACGAGACAGACGACGCGTTGATATTTTGTCTCGCTTCGTCTTTCGGACGCCTGACACTCCGTCCTTTGCATCCGTGCCCGTCGCGCACGCCCGCCGCGCACGCAAAGCGTTCCATCTCGCTCCCCCTTCGGTCAGAAAGAAGCAAGAAATGAACACTCGGAATTAGGGCTCTGTACTCGATATAGCCTCAACGCCGGTCCCGACCAGCGAGCCTATAGGGAGACAATACTGTATTTCTACCCTGACAGTTCAGTTTGGCCTACACGCCAGAATCTTGGCAGTATCCTCACCATTTCTGGCGCACTCTTGTTCTGCGAAGGCGAAAGCGAGATGGAACGAGAGCGAGTCAGAAAACGTTGAGAAAAGGAGCACCGAGGCAAACAAACGGTGTGGTGGGAGAATATCCCTCACGAAACTCACCGGTCAATATATATATATTTCATATTTCATTGTCAAATTAGTTTTAAGTATGTATAGTATTAGTATACGTATATATATATATATATATATATATATATATATATATATATATATATATATATATATATATATATGATACCGACCTTAAACATTACTTAATACTACGTATACTAATACTATACATACTTAAAACTAATTTGACAATGAAATATGGAATAGAAAGCAAGGAACAATACACAATGGCGGCGAATGCGCAGGTAACGGCACAACATGAGCTAGAGTGAAAAGGGAAGACATGATAAAGCGGACTAACACTAAAAGTGCTGGAGGATGTGATGCCGGGCTGCAGCTTTAAAGGACGGAAAAGAGTCTAGCTGGCGGACAGTAGCAGAAAGGGAGTTATCATAATGTGCCGCGATATATGAGAAAGAAGATTTAAATTTGGAAGTACAATATGCAGGAATACAGAGAAGAATGATAAAAAAGGTTTGTGCGTAGGATGTTGTATAGATATGACGGACAACAAGACGTATCTTAAACACCAGACAGCATAAATGGAGTTTTCATCTTTGCGACATACGCAACCAGGAGGATTTTACGAAAAACGGAGAAATATGATCGAACTTACAGACACAGTAGGAGAAACGCAGACAGGAATTTTAAACACATTGAATCAAGGATGTCAGACGAAACGTGAGAAAAGCACTATATAAGATATCACAGTAGTCAAACAGCGATATAACCAAGGATTGTGATAAGAGAAGTTTCTGAGAAGAGGAAAGAATATGCCGAGAAGGATATAATAGACACAGACGATTAAAGGCTTGGCGACATACAGTAAACACATGATTTTCGAAGGTAATTAATGAGTAAGATGGTGTCTACAAAGCGAATAATACTAAATAAATTTAGAGAAATAACGTTATAGTAACGAGGGAAATATAAAAATATTATAGTTCCTCAAAATAGTTTATGGAGTTTTAGCTTCCTACAAAAAGTCTGCCTATACTGTTTGTGACCCGCTTATGATGAGACACTGGTGAGCCTAGAGGAGAGGGCCTTGGCTGACCCCGTCGGGGTTGTCTACTCATTATTATAATAATAATATTAATAACTGATGGTTGGTTTCGTTTCAAAATGTATAAATTTACCAAAGGTGAATAAAGTTCCAAATTTATCGTTTGAAAAATAAACAATTATTGTAAAGGCGAATATGAAAAGTGTTTCACGATAAATTATGAAGAAATATTGCATGTTCACATTCCTATTCGGTACAATCCGATATTTGTTCACTCAGCATATTCGAATATTCGAATACTTCTAATTATTCGAATATTCCAAGAAATTATTCGAATTCTCTGGTATTCAAATACTTAGATTATTCGAATATTTGTTACAGCTCTAATTGTAACTGCTGCACGACAATTCTGCCACAGACGTAATGACCTATCGTCATTGAGTTCTATACTGACTAAAGTAGGAACTCCTGTACAAAGAAGTAGGCGCGATAGCGGTACGAGGGAAATGGAATATAAGTGAAACCTACATATGTATAGCCTGTTGTAAGACGGAGATATGTTCGCCGCTTATCTTCCCACTTTCTCGGACCGGCTCCTATGCCACACAACAGTGTCCAATTAGTATAGAGCTCAATGCCGATATAATGCTCAACACTATTCTTCGCCGATCCGTCACGCGAAAAGGTAAAAGAAATTCATTTAATGTAAATAGTGTATCATCTGATACACAGATGGCTTTGTTGTAAATTATCAATTATGCGTTAGAAAAAGATGGCCTATTGATACAAATTTAAGAATGAGTGAACAAGTGACTATTCAAAGCGACATATTTTTTTGCTGATAGTTCTCTGTTCAACACCTATCTGGACTTGTTACATTCATTACCCGTTTCTTACAGAGTTTTGTACGCCAAATACAAATCCGCAAACCATTTTTTGCCTTCACCCTCACTTTTCCGGAAATTCAATTTTGAAAAAAATGCAAATTTGGAAATTTGAACATTTTCTGAGTTCAAACAGTAATAGTTATTCAATTGTTTGTTCCGCCAAATTATTCTGTGAATCCTCCCGAATACAACGATATAAGTTATTATGACATTATGAACATTTAAATATGTTTAAACAACGATCGAAGGGAAAAAGACACCCGAAATGCACCAATTTTTCAGATACCTTTCAATTTATTTAAAAAACTAACAGTCTAGAAGAAAATCTGACTACTCCAAGCGATGCAGCATACATTTTTCCTCCGGTAAACATCAACAGCAATCGTAATTCACGTTTTTTTCAATCTTCTTTTAACTCATAACTGATAATTTACAACAATGCCATCTATGTATCAGATGATACACTATTTACTTTACATGAATTTCTTTTAACATGTCGCTTGGCGGATAGGCAGAAAATAGTGTCGGGCACTATAGTACACTTAGCCAAAAAAGATGTCTCCAACTGCGCGTCTACAGATGCAAACATGCGGGGAGAGTGGATACGCAGAATTGAGAGAAGAATAAGACATCAAATAGAAATAGACACAATTAAAATTGCATACTGGAATATAGCAGGATTAAATACTGTTATTATTAATACTATTAATAGTACTATTGTTGGAAATTTATGTTTCCCGGGTCAATCGTCTGATACATAACTATATTGATCAATAGAGGGCGCAGACTATACGCGGCCCACATATCGGTATTTTTCACTTCTTCAATATAAACTTTTAATATTTGCCTTTTTAGAGTCCTTGCTCTTTTTCCTATCACTTCTATAGTAATTGTACTTTTGCTTTCTGTGTGTTCTAAATAAATATATCTGCAACGTGTCAATAACGTAACCGATTCAGACTATTTCTTATCAATTATTATTATTACTACTATTATTAAACGGGTGACACCTTTTGGTTACATAACATAAAAGTACACGATGGAAGAGAGAGGTTATAAGCTATGAAATAGTTATACTAAACTTATAAGGTACGAACTAAATCATGCGACACGACAATGGTCTGTCTTTTGAAGGTGATGTTAGAGTTGTGTGAGAAGAAGATCCTCGCGTCATCGTTTTCCGATGACGATACCGATGGTGGGGTGAGCCCTTTATCCACGTCGCTGCAGTTGGATGAAAAATCACTGACGATCGAGAGACATAAGATCTTGTGGCTGACACCATTAGCCAATTTACATAGACGATCAATGGTATCGTACACACCGCAACTCGTGGCGTGCTTTCTTAAAGAGAAAAGTGGGAAATGTCTAAACATTCTAGGTGGAGCATTAGGTTTGAAATGTTCTAATATGAGTAGTTAGGCTATGCGGATTCTGCATCAAGTTGGGACGAGGGGGTGAGGCGGGGCGGGGGGAGGTACCGCGCTCTACCGCGAGATGGGGAGGGGGTGAGGCGGGGAGGGGGTGAGGCGGGGAGGGGGTACCGAGTTCCTGGGTGAGGGGGCTGACGTCACAGGGGAGGGGGATTCTAAGATGGGGTCCACCGAGTTCGTTTGTGAGGGGGATGACGTTACAGGGGAGGGGGATTTTCAAAATTTTCAAAATGGCGTCGCGCGCGCAGGTCGAGTTTGTGGGCGAAGCGGATGACGTCACAGTGGACGGGGTGGATTTTCAAAATTTCAAAATGACATCGCGCGCATTTCGTATTGGCGCCACCTGTTGGACGTTTAAGGTACTTTGGGTCCGCGTCAGTATTTGGGCCCACCTTAGTAAATTTTTCAGGGTTTTAATGCATTTCGTGTCGGCGTCACCTGTTGGATGTTTGAGGTATATTTGGGCACGCGTGGCCGCCGCGCAACCTCCGCACGCGTTCGGAGATCGGTCCGCAGGCGCGACCACGACCGATTCGTGAAAATTCAAATCGCGTCTTCAATGATGATTTTTGAGAAAGAGGGTGGACCAAGAGAAAAGATTTTTTCTAAGAAAAGATAAGAAAATATTTGAATCGTGGGACCGGTACAGCACACGTGCAATGATGTAAACATAGAGCGATAATTATTATAAATCAGCAAAAAGATTTTGTTTATTTCACAGGGAAGGTGGAATATCGGTGAGTAATTCTGACATATTAAGATGTTTAAGATTTAGTAATTTATTCAATTTAATCATCCCACTCAACTACATCGTCAGCGAATAGGGCACTATCGTTATCGGTAAAAATGGCATTATCGACAATTTCATTAAATAAATCCTCATCAGTATAAATTGAATCATCGTCAACTTGCTCGGGGACTGTCCGAATTGCAATATCGCGAGCCTGAAGCCCTGATACTGGATTCGCAAAAACAGCGTCAAAGTTAATCAGTTTCGCAATGACACATTTTCGCCAAACTACACTTTTTGGATCCATCAAACTGTTCAGTCCATATACATTATTGTAATCAATGTCAGTAGGTATTGTAGGGGCGTTCTGGACCAATTGGTGGCGAGGGTGTGAAGCGTGGTGAGGGGGCCACACCAGTGGAGGGGGAACGTTTAGGTAAGGAGGGGAAAGCTCATGTCGCCAGTGGAGGGGGAACGCGTACCGCCGTCAAGACAATGCGTGGGAAAGTGCACACAGACACACACACACACACACACACACACACACACACACACACACACACACACACACACACACACACACACACACACACACACACACACACATGCACGCACAGGTGAGGTGTACTGCATACGAGTCGTCACACGCTGTGGGAGGTATGGAAAAAATCAAAAGACACGTGTCAGCGCTGATTCCCAAAAGTTCAAGCTAGCCGGTGCTATCTATCGTCCGAACGACAGATCGCATCACCGATAGCGACATTCGAACAAGGAGTGTGAGAGAGAGACATGATATGTATCCACCCCTCTCTCTCTCGACACGTAGTCAAAACATACGGAGTTAGTACGCGTAGAAGATTCGAGGCTAAACTGTCGCGCGATGACCGCGCCAAATAAATCATATAATTGTAACGATGGAAGGTGCACTTCCGAGAATAATGAGCGATATCCACGCGTGTAATCTCTGATCAGCCAACGAACAATGCGTGACACAGAGCTATGAGATTTACGTCTGTCTCTATTAACCTGTCGGTCTGCGGTACAAAAACAAACGGCGCTATTACCCTCGGAAATTGCAAAAAAACTTCCGAGAATTATACGCGACATCTCGAAGTCGCCGAAAGTCGGCGCTATTACCCTCGGAAATTGTAATTCAAAACATGGTCGATAACCGTATCAAAAAAACTTCCGAGAATTTCCGCCAACGAACAATGCGTGTGACAGAGCTATGAGATTTACGTCTGTCTCTATTAACCTGGCGGTCTGCGGTCCAAAAACAAACGGTGCTATTGCCCTCTGAAATTGTAATTCAAAACCTGGGCGATAACCGTATCAAAAAAACTTCTGAGAATTATATGGGTGAACCGAAAAGAATTCTGGGTGTTCTACACCGACGTAAGTCGAAAACCGCCACGGCTATCGCGCGCTAACAGAATCATAACATGGAACTATAACGATGAAGGGTATACTGCCGAGAATAACACGCGATAGCTCTGAACCGTGGGAGAAACCGAATCTAAAATATATGTTCGATAATAATTGAATGTTAAGGAGGAAAAGATTGTGTAATGTATCAACCAATGCATGCGTTCGTATGAAAAAGGTGTTGTATTTATTGGTAAAACAAATAGACATGTATACATTATTATGGTACGTTGCGAGCATCGCTAATAGTTCACAATCTAACAAAGAATGCTGTTCGAAGTATTCGCTTTCGGAAATGAGTTTTTCATAGTCTGCGGTTGGCGTCGTAGCGGCGCGTGTAATGGTAACAAAGGACGCGTATTTGCTGCTTACGGAGTTTACAATTTCCGACAACCACGAGAACGTAGTCTCGATGCAGCGATCGTATTTGAACATTTGTTGTATCGTAGCCTCGGCCATGTATATTATGGAACTACCATCTGATATTTTGGCAATTCGTTGATTGTTGATTAGCGTGATGTCGATGCGTAAATGATCAACGATGATAGAGGCTTGATGCGATGGAGTCGTGTCGATACGGAAACGTTGAAGTATCTCCGGTTCTTGCTGCAGCAGAAGTTTCCACGTAGACATTGGGAAACACAGTTCGTTGGATTTGCTATCGACTATCGTGATTTCAACGTGACACGAATCCCGACCGATGCGAATTCCAATTGCAAGCGTTTGTATGTGGTCAATGTCAATGAATAATCACGTCCCATAATTCGTATGTTAGCCTTCTTGGATGATGTTACGGATTTATCACTGTAAGAAACACGTACAGAGTTAATGCTTCGATTGGTTTCGTTTAAATCAGAAAATTTTGTAGACATATATGTACCTTGTATTCGAACGATGACGTTTATTCGGAAAACCCGTATCGCTGCAGCGGTTGTTGTTATTCTCAGGCATGTAGGAAGCGTCGTTGCAATGTCGGTTAAACATTTTGAATATGCACGACAGATAACTGTACTGAATGGTTGAGAACACTAACTGTGCGAGTACGAACGTTCGCGATGTAATGCGGTTCGCAAGACCGATCTATAACTCTTTTATAGTAACTTGCAATCACACACACCCCCAAAAAACTACAGTTTGATGGTGGTTTAAGATTCGCGAAACCGTGGGAATTCAATCACTTTGCGAGGCTGCGTGGACCAGTATATTTAACTATGGAGTTGAATTTTTTACACGCGAACAACGTAATGTAATGAAGCATATAGCCCGATCCGGCAGTGCTCGCAAGTGTACTATGTTATGTATTGTGGCCGACAAGGAGAAATGGCAACGGAGAGAGATGTACATTACCGCGATTGCATCTACACCCTTTATATATACTCTTACGCGATATCGAGAACAACTTGACGGAAGTGTTAGAGGGGTTATACCCTACAGCGGTAATGTCCGTAGATGTGTTTCTACACAATGAATTAAAGTGTTATGTTCGCGAGTGTCCGAGACGAGTTGAATGGGGCATCGGACAATTAAAATGTAATAGTCGTAGATGTAGGAGACGACCGTATTGGTCATTTAGCAAAAGGCCGGTAATGTTATCGATACGTATGCGACGTTCTAAAGTGAATTTACATACGTGGCGACAACGTGTTACGGAACGATATGCAATCCGGTATTTTCGGTGACTTTGGGGAAGATAAAGAACGATAATATGGAAACGTTCAGGAACGCGTTTGTGGCGTTGTCGCGGATGTCCGAACTTTTGAGGACCACCGCGGAATTTCGCGATTGGATGGACAGGTGCGACGAGACGATACGTCACATGGTCGCGTATCAACGCTAACTAAACTATATTTATTTTAACAATGATACTCTTACTTTCCGTTATTTCGAAATCGCGCGAATTGCAAATTGAAACTTGTCTGATCACGTAAAGTCGAAACGTTGTAGATATGTACTTTAGGTGCTTTGCTCTTCCTTCGTTCGCATTTCCAAAAATCTTCATAATGGTTTACTGATATTATCTACTTATTGAGACTTTATTATTATTCATTGTTCTACTGTTTTTATTGTTAAAAATGATTTTAGCTTATGTTTCTGACTAATGGTAGAAAGTCAGTGTGTTTACTTGAAATAAAAATTTAGAATTTTAGCACATAATAAATCATTTTCATTACTGAATTTTTCTATTACCCAATCCCGAGATTAGTCCCGGGATCCCGAGATAGACTTTAGGAAATCCCGCAATCCCGGGATAGTAAATTATGACCGGGATTGAATTCCCTACATACATACGAAAACGTGGAGCAATAAGATATTCGACGTTACAATCCCGTAAGCAACCATCGTAAACATACAGCGATAATTATGTAATTCGATATACGTGGTAACGCTTCGAGTGTAGGCGACGTTACACGCGTGTATAGGAGGAGGGAAGAGGTATAGTGTAAGAGGGCGAGAGATTCAATGGGGTGCACTATGAACCGCGCGAGGATAACATTCGAGACGAAAGGTCTTTGAGTTTTCCCAGACGTCGAGTAACCGCCAACTCGTACTTAAACCGATAGCAAAGTTTACGGAAACCCTACACACTCTAGCGTCTGATTTACAACAGACCGGTGTTAGGACCGTCCGTACTGTCTATCATACAACACAATTCTCATTCGCTTTCCTCTATGGTCATCCGGTAGACAAATGCCCCTACCCACAACGAATGCTTTACGAATAAGTAATTATCAACCGTATTAGTAGGAAAGGATATTATATATAAATCAGGTGTTACAAGTATTGATATGAAAGTCATACATTTATTATTAAAACATATATGCACGCACTATAGTGGTATGTGGTTTACATCACGCAGCATGGATTGCAATCCTAACGCTAACAATTCGCAATCGATCAATGAATGTTTTTCGAAGTGCTCTCTTTCGGAAATTAATTTCACATAATTCGTTGGTACGGAAGCGGTTCGTAGAATTTCCAAGAAGGCGGCATATTTACTGCTTACTGAGTACATATTTTCAGTCAACCAGGTGAACATATGATCGATGCAATGTTCATACGCGAACAGTTTACGCATCGTAACTTCCGTCATGTATAAGGTACCGCGATTATCGGTGATTTTAATAAGTTGATCATCATGCATACGCGTGAATTCGAGTCGCAAATGATCAATTACGATGTGGGTTTGGGGCGATGTTGCGTTGCTGCGTAATCGTTGGAGTATGTCCGCATCGTTTTGCAGCAGGAGCATCCACGTAGACATTGAAAAGCACAACTCGCCACCTTTGTTGTCGGCTATGGTGATCTCAACGGGGCACGAATCCATGCCAATACGAATTCCAATAGTTAGACGTTTATAAGCTGTTTCGGTCAACGGGTAATCACGCCTCAGGATCCGTCCGATTGGGGGTTTTGATGTTTTTTCAACGTTTTTGACGTTGCACATCCTGAACTGTAAGAACCAAGTATATGAAATTAATACTTCGGTCGTTCGCGTTTACAGTAAATGAAGTAAGTGGAAAGTGTATAGTAACGAGTACGTACCTCATATTGGATTGTTGATGAATATGTTGTTGTTGACGTTTATTTGGATAACTCCCATCGTTTTCGGCCATACCGTTTAAGATGCGTTTTTGATAGTACATTTTAATATACACTATATATGATTCTCAGCGAACGAAAAAATTAACGTGAACGATACTTAACACTCAAGCGTACGTAGTTTAATGACACCCACAAGACAGATCCACAAGAGTATATTGTATCATGGTTGTGTTATGACACAAACATTAATATGAATAGTGCGCGATAAATTCAAATGGCGTGCGCGGCAGATTCAAATAGCGTACACGCTATATTCAATATGCACACGTGTCGCAGAAGAGTCGAAGACAATTCGCGGTGTGAACTATAAAGGTTCACTATAAGCTGGAATAATTAGTATCAAATCATCGAAAAAGAAGAATCTGTGATACGGACGCCCCCACGCCACACCTACTCCACGACTACCCCTACCCTGCAACGTGCAGGGGTAGCCCTCCAGCCTAGAGAACCGAAATGCATATAAGGACGTCGACCGCCGTCGCACGGGCCAGTGTGTTTTACAACCATTTTATAAGCATTTTTATAAGAAGCATTTAAAAAAAAAAAAAAACATGTACGCGTTCGATTATATTCGATCATCTGTGAGGCGAGGCATGAATGCCGCTATAATGCAGCGATGTATAGCTATTTGCCTTACGATATGGAGCACTCGGGTGCCAAGAAGGAAATGAAAAAGTCTTTTCATATAAAAACAAAATATATATGTGATGAATAACGAATACTGTACAAAGACTGGGTCTGAACCACGTGCGTGTCGCCAAAGCTGTGGTCTCAGATATTGCACAAACTATCTAGCAACTTTTGCCGTGCTAGAGGGGCGATCGACTTCCCACAACGATTGTAGCGCTAGTCGAGTTCACGCGGAACCAAGGTCTGTTTTCGGGGTCTGCGTAGATGTGTTGGTTTGATCCGCATTGTGGCGCTGCGCATCGGTGTCAGGAGGAACCGAGTGCGGAGCGGCCACAGATGCATCGTAAGTATTCTTAGTTATGTAAATTGAATTGGTGCGCGTATTTCATTCGACGATATTATATTGAAGTTGTGCGTTTGTTACAGCAACGGCATGGGGAAATTGAATGTACGTGGCAGGAGGAGCGTGATGAAGTGCTCCGAAAAATCATAAGTATGGTTTTTTTTGGTTTATGTAAATTGAATTGGTGCGCGCATTCAATTTGGCGGTCTTCTAACGAAGTTGTACATTTGTTATAGCATGAGCGTGATAATGTCATGCGGGCGTGGCGCGCGGAACGGCGGGAGTTGATTAGCCTTCTCGTAAGTGATATTTCAGAAAAATTATATTGGTTCGCGTACACCATTAAACAATGTTTTAGTCGATTCGTGTGTTTGTTACAGTACGAACGTGAAAACCAAATGGCCGATTGGAGCGTCGAATATCTCGGGACGGTCGGACGCCTCGTAAGTGATGTTTTGCAAAAATTGTATTGATACGCATACATTAATTGACGTTGTTTTAATCGATTCGCACGTTTGTTTCAGCGTCGAGAAGACATCGAGGCGCACGCGCGGGATGGAGACATCGACGTTATAATCCAGCTACTCGTAAGTGATGTTTCGTAAAAATTATATTGGTGCGCGCACATCATTCGACAATGTTTTAATCGAGTCATGTGTTTTGTTTCAGCGGCGCGAATACCCGACGAGGCGTGATGGACTGATGTGTCGGGAGTTGCGGCGACAGATTCAACAGGCTAGGCATACGTGGCGGGATGATACCCTCAACATCGACTTTCTATCGTTCGAGGGAGACTTTTGGGAGTTACCTCGCCTATTTAAGGAGTGAGTATAACTGAATTTTAATTGTTTGGTGTATCGCGCGTTATTACCAACGTTTTATACAATAATAATTTGGTGTTTTTTTTTCTGTGTGTGTGTTGCAGGACGTAACATCACGCTGGAATTTTTTAAAAATATTTTATCAATTTGTATGTTTGCATGTACATATGTATAGGATAACTCGGGTAATATGCCACTTCTCAATATTTTTTAAATAATGAATAATTGAATAAACGGACAATGTATATATATATTTATATATATTTATGTAGGAATGGTAGTAGCGGCCGGAATGCGATACGTTTCCGTGCGAAAGACGGAGGTTGGCGGAGGACGAAGTTCGGCGAAGACGGCCGAATCGAGGCGGTTCTCGCCGGTCGTGCTGATCGGAGGCAGTCATTGTAAAAGGCGTGCTAAGGGCACAGTCACGTTGTCATTTTCTGTATTTCTTTATTCCTTTATTTCATTATTATATTTCTTAATCATTCTTATTGCCTTGATGTGTTTGATTGCTCCTTTAGCGGAACCCTGATATTTCCTACAAATTGGGGGCTCAGCCGGGATCTAAAGCCGGAATTGGTGAGAGATATCGGGATTGTTCGCGAGTGACGCAGTGGACACAGACGAAGCTAAGTATTCTGCGAAGCCGTGCAGTTTTCACGAAAAGCGAAAGAGAAAGAGGCAAAGTGTGTTATAACTGACCGTGCGGAAAGAATCACGAACGTGACGTCGGTGAAGAAATAGGCAAGAGAGAAGACCGGAGAAAGCAGGAGAAGATGGCTACGGAAAACGAAACAGCAACGACGAGTGCCCGAAAGCATTCAAAGGATTCGCAAACAAGTACAGAAGACGGTGATCTAGACAGGACCGTCATAGAATCGGAAGCAGTAGGCAAAACAGAAGCGAAGGGAATAGATAAGATGAAGTTAACCGAGTTAAGTGAGAAATTAAGAGAATTACATTTAAGTACGGCCGGTAAGAAAGCAGAACTGCAAGACAGGTTGAGACGACATATGGAAGAGGAGGAAGGGGAAACGGAAGACGAGGAAGATGACGAAGCGGAAGAAGAGGAAGCTGAATCTGTGGAAGAAGATGAGGAGGATATAGAATCAGAGAGGAAGATGAAAAAGCATGGAAAGAGCGCGGTTGTGAAAAAAAGCATGTTCACGATAAAAGACGTAGAGGAATCGCTTTCGTATTTCACGGGCGATGACAAATTATCAATACGTAAGTGGATCGAAGAATTCGAAGGAACAGGTGCGTTATTACAGTGGAACGACCTACAGATGTTTATCTATGGAAAACGAATGTTGAAAGGATCAGCCAAACAGTTCGTGACGGCGCAGAAAGGTATTACGTCGTGGACGATCTTAAGGAAAAGGCTGAAAAAAGAATTTAAAACGGTGGTAAACAGCGCACAAATACATGCACAATTGTCAAAGCGACAACGAAAACCAAAAGAGACTGGACGACAATACGTGTATGCAATGATGGAGATAGCTAGTGAGGGAAACGTGGAAGAAAATGCATTAATGGAACATATCATCAACGGAATTCCGGATAGGGAGTATAATAAAATGATCCTATATCAGGCGTCTACGTTAGAACAGTTAAAAGCTAATCTGGACGTCTACGATCGCATTAAGGAAAAGTTACAATACACATCGCCCACAAAAGAGAAGTCGGAATCGAAAGGAACGGGAAAGAAAGAAAAGTCAAGTGCAACGGGTAAAACGTTACAGTGCAACACCTGTGGGATGCGCGACCACGAGGCGAAGAGCTGCCCTGATCGAGGCAAAGGCCCGAAATGCTACAAATGCAACAACTTCGGACACATCGCGAGGCTTTGTCCGAGCGCCGCGCAAGACAATACGGCGAAAGTGAATTGTATGTCGAGAAATAAGACAATTTGTGAGATCGATATCAGGAATGTGAAGTGCGATGCGTTGATCGATTCCGGGAGTGAATTATCGTTGATGGATGAAAAGAAATACCGCGAAGTTGGCGGTCCTCCATTGAAACCGACGTTAACAAGTATCACGGGAGCCGGCAACGCAATTACGAAAGTTATCGGCACTTTTGAAGAGAGTGTGAAGATAAACGACGATTGGTACAGGCTGGGATTTTTTGTGGTGCCAACAGACACGATCCAATACGCAACAGTACTGGGGCAGGACTTTTTGAACAGGGTCGAGGTGCAACTACGACAGGGAGAAATAACAAAAATAGTGAAAATACCGTCAGTGTCACAGGAGACGAACGGCGGTTCCAGTGAAATCGGCGATGGCAAGGAAAAGAAAGAAGAAATCGACCGAGTCAATGAGAATGCGTGTAACGCGCATAAAGAAGAAGGGGATGAGCTGATGAGAGTGTTGTGCGTCGACGTGAACGAGTTAGACATCAAGCGCGGGTACAAAGACAGATTAGAGACAATAATTGCGGAATATACACCGTCGAACAAGGTGAGCACAAATGTTAAAACTGTAATAGTGATAAACGACGAAAGACCAGTCACTTCGAAACCGAGTACATTAGCTCCGAGGGAGAGAAAGATTTTAAACGAACAAATAGACGAGTGGTTGAAAGAGGGCGTGATTCAGCCGAGTACGAGCGAATATGCGAGTAGAGTAGTTATAGTTCTGAAGAGAGACGGAAGGTACAGAGTTTGTATTGATTTTCGCGAGTTAAACAAACTAATTAAACGAGATCATTTTCCGATGCCACTTATTGAAGACAGAATTGATGAATTGAGGAAGGCTCGGGTTTTCTCTGTGATAGATCTGAAGAACGGTTTCTTTCATGTACCGGTGGCAAAAGAAAGTCAAAAATATACATCATTCGTGACACCGGAGGGACAGTACGAGTTCTTAAAAACACCTTTTGGTCTCTCGGTCAGTCCTATGAGTTTTCTTAGATATATAGACGAAGTATTTAGAGATTTGATAAGAAGTAAAATAGTTTTTACATATGTGGACGACATAATCATTCCAGGAGAGAACGAGGAACAGGCGTTCGATAATTTAGTAAAAACGTTGAAAGTAGCGGAACGTAGCGGGTTGACGGTTAACTGGCGCAAGTGTAAATTTTTGAAAACGCGAATAGAATACCTCGGCTTGGAAATTGAGAACGGACACGTGTTTCCAGGAACGGCAAAAATCAAGGCAGTAGAGGAATTTCCGACGCCCGGAAATAAGAAGTGCATACAAAGTTTCTTGGGGCTGACGGGATACTTTCGAAAATTTGTTTACAAGTATTCCGAAATAGCTAAACCCTTGTCCGATTTGGTAAAGAAAGAACAACCGTTTGTATGGGGCAACAGCCAAAACGAAGCGTTTACAAAATTGAAACAAGTTTTATCCGCGAAACCGGTATTGCGCATATACGATCCAGACGCGATTACCGAATTGCATACCGATGCTAGTAAGGAGGGATACGGCGCGGTCCTTTTACAAAAGAACGAGGGCGAAGATAAGTTCCATCCAGTTTATTATTATAGTAAGAAAACGACTGACGCTGAGAAAAGGTATCATTCTTATGAACTGGCGGTTTTAGCGATAATTAGTGCGGTTAAGAAATTACGTGTATATTTGTTCGGTATTAAATTTAAGATTATTACAGATTGTGAAGCGTTTAAGAAGACGTTGTCGAAGAAGGATGTCGCCGCGAAAGTAACGCGTTGGTCGCTAATTCTCGGAGAGTTCGAATATACTATAGAACATCGGAACGGGTCGCGACTGAAACACGCAGATGCGCTTAGTAGGTATCCAGTATTAGTTATAGCAAATCAGTTACACGCGATGATAAAAAAGAAGCAGTTGGAGGACGAAAGATTACATGCGGTTAGAACCATCCTTCAGAAAGAGCCGTACGAAGATTATTTCGTAGAGAATGATATTGTAATGAAGCAGGAAAATAATCGAAAGTTAATAGTTGTACCAAATTGTCTGCAAATGGAAATAATACGCGGTACACATGAACACGGCCATTTTGGAATTAAGAAAATGAAAGAGACTATTGAGACTGAGTATTATATTCCACGGTTAGAAGAAAAACTTAAAGAATTCGTTAGCTGTTGTATTCCGTGTATTATCTCTGATAGGAAAGCTGGTAAGAAAGAAGGAGAACTGAGGCCGTTGCCGAAAGGCGACCGACCGCTCAGCACGTATCATATTGATCATGTGGGACCAATGACTGCGACAAGCAAGGCATATCGCTATATTTTTGTAGTAATAGATAGTTTCTCTAAGTTCGTGTGGTTATATCCAACTAGGACGGTTAGCGCGAAAGAAGTACTTAAGAAATTAAAAACACAACAAGACATTTTCGGAAACCCGGAGCGAGTTATTTCTGACCGAGGAACTGCGTTTACTTCCGGTGAGTTCCAAAATTATTGTAACGACGAAGGAATCGAGCACATACTTATTACGACTGGGGTACCAAGGGGGAACGGTCAGGTGGAGCGAACTATTAGAACGCTAATACCAGTACTCGCGAAATTATCTGTGAATAATCAGGACCAATGGTACAAACATGTAGACAAAGTACAGCGATGTCTTAATAGTACCTACCAGCGAGGTATAGGGATGACGCCGTTTGAAGTCATGTTCGGTATACGTATGCGATATAAGCGAGATCACGAAATCATTGCGCTCATTGAACAAGAAACAATTCAAGCGTTCGAGGAAAGTCGTGATGAATTGAGACTAGCGGCGAAAGGAAATTTGTTAAAGATACAGGAAGAGAATAAGAAAACATACAACCGAAAGTGTATACCGGCGAGGAAGTATAAAGAAGGTGATTTAGTTTTTATTAAACGAACACAGTTCGGGGCAAAGCTCAAATTAAAACAGAAATATTTAGGACCGTATAAAATAAGTAAAGTTAAGCGTAACGATCGTTATGAAGTTGTTCGGGTAAACGATGGCGAAGGGCCTGCGATAACCAATACAGCGGCAGACTATATGAAACCGTTTAATTGTAACGGCGATAACGAGGCGTAATCTTCGAGGACGAAAATCTGTCAGGAAAGGCCGAGTGTAGGAATGGTAGTAGCGGCCGGAATGCAATACGTTTCCGTGCGAAAGACGGAGGTCGGCGGAGGACGAAGTTCGGCGAAGACGGCCGAATCGAGGCGGTTCTCGCTGGTCGTGCTGATCGGAGGCAGTCATTGTAAAAGGCGTGCTAAGGACACAGTCACGTTGTCATTTTCTGTATTTCTTTATTCCTTTATTTCATTATTATATTTCTTAATCATTCTTATTGCCTTGATGTGTTTGATTGCTCCTTTGGCGGAACCCTGATATTTCCTACATTTATTTATTTATTTATTTATTTCCGTAACATAGAGCGCGTTTATGATCGCGAATCATAGAATATCCTTGTCGTGTATCCACGAGTTCCGCGACGAATCGAATCCGAGCCACTTAAAGTACACCAGGTTTCCTTTGCAATGGATAAGGTAGATGTCCCAATTACTGCCACCTTAAGATTATAACTGAACTTCATTTAATTATTTCACGTGTTGTTTAACCTAAAAATCATCTTAGTTTGAAACATAATATTATTTAACATCTCCTTCATTAAAAAATAGTTTTATGAATTAAATATGAAGAATTTATTAATAATTAATTAAAATTCGCCAGCGATCCTAGTATACCTATAACTGTCACCTCAAAAATCGTATTGTCCGTATGACTACCACCCAATAACTGTCAGTCCTAATAACTGTGACCAGATAACTGACGATCCCTATTATTGACAATGAGACCTGAATACAGTCGGTCCTCTTTTACTAAGACTCGATTACTGCCAATCCCTTTTACCGAGATCCAGTTAACTGTCACAAATTTAAACTAAATTAATAGCCAGAATTATCAATAATTTAATATATAATCTTTAAAATATATATCTTATACAAGTAGGTATCACAGAATCACACGCTACACGTGGCTACAAGTTTCTGATTTTGAGGTTAGAAGTTGGAACTTTGAGAGACGACAGTAATGCGTACTTCACGTTCTTTTGTCCCGAATACTGCCAACGGTAATAGGGACAAGCCCAAAAATTTTGTCCCTAATGATGTCACCGCTAATTATTATAATTTAACAATAAATATTATTTATTTTATTCGTCATATCATTAAAGTAATTCTTATAGACCGGAATAATTCATTTTATGCAATAGATAGAGGTCGAATAGTAAAATTGTGACCCTTTCTTTAGTATGATTTCACCATCACTTTCTACTAATGTCGTCGCGTTTTTGACGCTCAAACGGCACTTTCATTTTTCAATATTACTTTTTAAGCACTAGGTACATATTAGTAGATATATTTGTTTTATTTTTATGTAAATCAGAATCTCCGTTTAATAATAACATTTTTTTGTACATTTTTTATACGTCACGTTTGAATTACATAAAATAAATAAAGTGTCAGTAATTAGGACACTGTCAGTAATTGGGACGTCCAGATTCGCGACCGAATGCAGTTCGTACTCGTAGAATCCACCCGAGATCGACTCTCCCGCGGAATCGCGCAGAATGTGTCAACAGGCACGTTCGTTGTACGGTTACGGTTTCGAACACCTCGGTCGACCAGTTCGGAATGTACCCCTTCTCAAAGAGGGTCTTGAACTTGCTCACGCGTACCTTGTCACCGACGTTGAATTTCGCGCGTCGTCGAACACCTTTCGGTACGGAGAGGTGTAGGGGCTCATTCGCGGAGAACGACATACGCGTCGCGAATCGGGCGTTGATCGTTCGATGCTTGATCGTTCGGCGTTGGCGTTGGCGTTGACTTTGGCGTTGGCGTTGGCGTTGGCGTTGGCGTTGGCGTTGGCGTTGGCGTTGGCGTTGGCGTTGGCGTTGGCGTTGGCGTTGGCGTTGGCGTTGGCGTTGGCGTTGGCGTTGGCGTTGGCGTTGGCGTTGGCGTTGGCGTTGGCGTTGGCGTTGGCGTTGGCGTTGGCGTTGGCGTTGGCGTTGGCGTTGGCGTTGGCGTTGGCGTTGGCGTTGGCGTTGGCGTTGGCGTTGGCGTTGGCGTTGGCGTTGGCGTTGGCGTTGGCGTTGGCGTTGGCGTTGGCGTTGGCGTTGGCGTTGGCGTTGGCGTTGGCGTTGGCGTTGGCGTTGGCGTTGGCGTTGGCGTTGGCGTTGGCGTTGGCGTTGGCGTTGGCGTTGGCGTTGGCGTTGGCGTTGGCGTTGGCGTTGGCGTTGGCGTTGGCGTTATCGATGTTATTGTTGGTGTTATTGATGTTGTTATTGGTGTTGTTGGTGGTGTTAGGAGGAATACAGGTAAACATTTGGGGGTTACTTCAGAGAAAAAAATTTGGTCACGGGTTAGTTCAGAAAAAAATTTGGTCGCGGGTTAGTTCTGAATAAATTAAGTCCCAGGTTATAACCTAGCGCAACATAAAAAAAATTTCAGAACTAACCTGGGACCAAATTTTTTTCTCGGAATTAACCCCCAAATGTTTACCTGTATTCCTCCTAACACCACCAACAACACCAATGACAACATCGATAACAACAACAACACCAACAATAACATCGATAACAACATCACCAACATCGACAACGTCAACAACGCCAACGCCAACGCCAACGCCAACGCCAACGCCAACGCCAACGCCAACGCCAACGCCAACGCCAACGCCAACGCCAACGCCAACGCCAACGCCAACGCCAACGCCAACGCCAACGCCAACGCCAACGCCAACGCCAACGCCAACGCCAACGCCAACGCCAACGCCAACGCCAACGCCAACGCCAACGCCAACGCCAACGCCAACGCCAACGCCAACGCCAACGCCAACGCCAACGCCAACGCCAACGCCAACGCCAACGCCAACGCCAACGCCAACGCCAACGCCAACGCCAACGCCAACGCCAACGCCAACGCCAACGCCAACGCCAACGCCAACGCCAACGCCAACGCCAACGCCAACGCCAACGCCAACGCCAACGCCAACGCCAACGCCAACGCCAACGCCAACGCCAACGCCAACGCCAACGCCAACGCCAACGCCAACGCCAACGCCAACGCCAACGCCAACGCCAACGCCAACGCCAACGCCAACGCCAACGCCAACGCCAACGCCAACGCCAACGCCAACGCCAACGCCAAAGTCAACGCCAACGCCAACGCCGAACGATCAAGCATCGAACGATCAACGCCCGATTCGCGACGCGTATGTCGTTCTCCGCGAATGAGCCCCTACACCTCTCCGTACCGAAAGGTGTTCGACGACGCGCGAAATTCAACGTCGGTGACAAGGTACGCGTGAGCAAGTTCAAGACCCTCTTTGAGAAGGGGTACATTCCGAACTGGCCGACCGAGGTGTTCGAAACCGTAACCGTACAACGAACGTGCCTGTTGACACATTCTGCGCGATTCCGCGGGAGAGTCGATCTCGGGTGGATTCTACGAGTACGAACTGCATTCGGTCGCGAATCTGGACGTCCCAATTACTGACAGTGTCCTAATTACTGACACTTTATTTATTTTATGTAATTCAAACGTGACGTATAAAAAATGTACAAAAAAATGTTATTATTAAACGGAGATTCTGATTTACATAAAAATAAAACAAATATATCTACTAATATGTACCTAGTGCTTAAAAAGTAATATTGAAAAATGAAAGTGCCGTTTGAGCGTCAAAAACGCGACGACATTAGTAGAAAGTGATGGTGAAATCATACTAAAGAAAGGGTCACAATTTTACTATTCGACCTCTATCTATTGCATAAAATGAATTATTCCGGTCTATAAGAATTACTTTAATGATATGACGAATAAAATAAATAATATTTATTGTTAAATTATAATAATTAGCGGTGACATCATTAGGGACAAAATTTTTGGGCTTGTCCCTATTACCGTTGGCAGTATTCGGGACAAAAGAACGTGAAGTACGCATTACTGTCGTCTCTCAAAGTTCCAACTTCTAACCTCAAAATCAGAAACTTGTAGCCACGTGTAGCGTGTGATTCTGTGATACCTACTTGTATAAGATATATATTTTAAAGATTATATATTAAATTATTGATAATTCTGGCTATTAATTTAGTTTAAATTTGTGACAGTTAACTGGATCTCGGTAAAAGGGATTGGCAGTAATCGAGTCTTAGTAAAAGAGGACCGACTGTATTCAGGTCTCATTGTCAATAATAGGGATCGTCAGTTATCTGGTCACAGTTATTAGGACTGACAGTTATTGGGTGGTAGTCATACGGACAATACGATTTTTGAGGTGACAGTTATAGGTATACTAGGATCGCTGGCGAATTTTAATTAATTATTAATAAATTCTTCATATTTAATTCATAAAACTATTTTTTAATGAAGGAGATGTTAAATAATATTATGTTTCAAACTAAGATGATTTTTAGGTTAAACAACACGTGAAATAATTAAATGAAGTTCAGTTATAATCTTAAGGTGGCAGTAATTGGGACATCTACCTTATCCATTGCAAAGGAAACCTGGTGTACTTTAAGTGGCTCGGATTCGATTCGTCGCGGAACTCGTGGATACACGACAAGGATATTCTATGATTCGCGATCATAAACGCGCTCTATGTTACGGAAATAAATAAATAAATAAATAAATGTAGGAAATATCAGGGTTCCGCCAAAGGAGCAATCAAACACATCAAGGCAATAAGAATGATTAAGAAATATAATAATGAAATAAAGGAATAAAGAAATACAGAAAATGACAACGTGACTGTGTCCTTAGCACGCCTTTTACAATGACTGCCTCCGATCAGCACGACCAGCGAGAACCGCCTCGATTCGGCCGTCTTCGCCGAACTTCGTCCTCCGCCGACCTCCGTCTTTCGCACGGAAACGTATTGCATTCCGGCCGCTACTACCATTCCTACACTCGGCCTTTCCTGACAGATTTTCGTCCTCGAAGATTACGCCTCGTTATCGCCGTTACAATTAAACGGTTTCATATAGTCTGCCGCTGTATTGGTTATCGCAGGCCCTTCGCCATCGTTTACCCGAACAACTTCATAACGATCGTTACGCTTAACTTTACTTATTTTATACGGTCCTAAATATTTCTGTTTTAATTTGAGCTTTGCCCCGAACTGTGTTCGTTTAATAAAAACTAAATCACCTTCTTTATACTTCCTCGCCGGTATACACTTTCGGTTGTATGTTTTCTTATTCTCTTCCTGTATCTTTAACAAATTTCCTTTCGCCGCTAGTCTCAATTCATCACGACTTTCCTCGAACGCTTGAATTGTCTCTTGTTCAATGAGCGCAATGATTTCGTGATCTCGCTTATATCGCATACGTATACCGAACATGACTTCAAACGGCGTCATCCCTATACCTCGCTGGTAGGTACTATTAAGACATCGCTGTACTTTGTCTACATGTTTGTACCATTGGTCCTGATTATTCACAGATAATTTCGCGAGTACTGGTATTAGCGTTCTAATAGTTCGCTCCACCTGACCGTTCCCCCTTGGTACCCCAGTCGTAATAAGTATGTGCTCGATTCCTTCGTCGTTACAATAATTTTGGAACTCACCGGAAGTAAACGCAGTTCCTCGGTCAGAAATAACTCGCTCCGGGTTTCCGAAAATGTCTTGTTGTGTTTTTAATTTCTTAAGTACTTCTTTCGCGCTAACCGTCCTAGTTGGATATAACCACACGAACTTAGAGAAACTATCTATTACTACAAAAATATAGCGATATGCCTTGCTTGTCGCAGTCATTGGTCCCACATGATCAATATGATACGTGCTGAGCGGTCGGTCGCCTTTCGGCAACGGCCTCAGTTCTCCTTCTTTCTTACCAGCTTTCCTATCAGAGATAATACACGGAATACAACAGCTAACGAATTCTTTAAGTTTTTCTTCTAACCGTGGAATATAATACTCAGTCTCAATAGTCTCTTTCATTTTCTTAATTCCAAAATGGCCGTGTTCATGTGTACCGCGTATTATTTCCATTTGCAGACAATTTGGTACAACTATTAACTTTCGATTATTTTCCTGCTTCATTACAATATCATTCTCTACGAAATAATCTTCGTACGGCTCTTTCTGAAGGATGGTTCTAACCGCATGTAATCTTTCGTCCTCCAACTGCTTCTTTTTTATCATCGCGTGTAACTGATTTGCTATAACTAATACTGGATACCTACTAAGCGCATCTGCGTGTTTCAGTCGCGACCCGTTCCGATGTTCTATAGTATATTCGAACTCTCCGAGAATTAGCGACCAACGCGTTACTTTCGCGGCGACATCCTTCTTCGACAACGTCTTCTTAAACGCTTCACAATCTGTAATAATCTTAAATTTAATACCGAACAAATATACACGTAATTTCTTAACCGCACTAATTATCGCTAAAACTGCCAGTTCATAAGAATGATACCTTTTCTCAGCGTCAGTCGTTTTCTTACTATAATAATAAACTGGATGGAACTTATCTTCGCCCTCGTTCTTTTGTAAAAGGACCGCGCCGTATCCCTCCTTACTAGCATCGGTATGCAATTCGGTAATCGCGTCTGGATCGTATATGCGCAATACCGGTTTCGCGGATAAAACTTGTTTCAATTTTGTAAACGCTTCGTTTTGGCTGTTGCCCCATACAAACGGTTGTTCTTTCTTTACCAAATCGGACAAGGGTTTAGCTATTTCGGAATACTTGTAAACAAATTTTCGAAAGTATCCCGTCAGCCCCAAGAAACTTTGTATGCACTTCTTATTTCCGGGCGTCGGAAATTCCTCTACTGCCTTGATTTTTGCCGTTCCTGGAAACACGTGTCCGTTCTCAATTTCCAAGCCGAGGTATTCTATTCGCGTTTTCAAAAATTTACACTTGCGCCAGTTAACCGTCAACCCGCTACGTTCCGCTACTTTCAACGTTTTTACTAAATTATCGAACGCCTGTTCCTCGTTCTCTCCTGGAATGATTATGTCGTCCACATATGTAAAAACTATTTTACTTCTTATCAAATCTCTAAATACTTCGTCTATATATCTAAGAAAACTCGTAGGACTGACCGAGAGACCAAAAGGTGTTTTTAAGAACTCGTACTGTCCCTCCGGTGTCACGAATGATGTATATTTTTGACTTTCTTTTGCCACCGGTACATGAAAGAAACCGTTCTTCAGATCTATCACAGAGAAAACCCGAGCCTTCCTCAATTCATCAATTCTGTCTTCAATAAGTGGCATCGGAAAATGATCTCGTTTAATTAGTTTGTTTAACTCGCGAAAATCAATACAAACTCTGTACCTTCCGTCTCTCTTCAGAACTATAACTACTCTACTCGCATATTCGCTCGTACTCGGCTGAATCACGCCCTCTTTCAACCACTCGTCTATTTGTTCGTTTAAAATCTTTCTCTCCCTCGGAGCTAATGTACTCGGTTTCGAAGTGACTGGTCTTTCGTCGTTTATCACTATTACAGTTTTAACATTTGTGCTCACCTTGTTCGACGGTGTATATTCCGCAATTATTGTCTCTAATCTGTCTTTGTACCCGCGCTTGATGTCTAACTCGTTCACGTCGACGCACAACACTCTCATCAGCTCATCCCCTTCTTCTTTATGCGCGTTACACGCATTCTCATTGACTCGGTCGATTTCTTCTTTCTTTTCCTTGCCATCGCCGATTTCACTGGAACCGCCGTTCGTCTCCTGTGACACTGACGGTATTTTCACTATTTTTGTTATTTCTCCCTGTCGTAGTTGCACCTCGACCCTGTTCAAAAAGTCCTGCCCCAGTACTGTTGCGTATTGGATCGTGTCTGTTGGCACCACAAAAAATCCCAGCCTGTACCAATCGTCGTTTATCTTCACACTCTCTTCAAAAGTGCCGATAACTTTCGTAATTGCGTTGCCGGCTCCCGTGATACTTGTTAACGTCGGTTTCAATGGAGGACCGCCAACTTCGCGGTATTTCTTTTCATCCATCAACGATAATTCACTCCCGGAATCGATCAACGCATCGCACTTCACATTCCTGATATCGATCTCACAAATTGTCTTATTTCTCGACATACAATTCACTTTCGCCGTATTGTCTTGCGCGGCGCTCGGACAAAGCCTCGCGATGTGTCCGAAGTTGTTGCATTTGTAGCATTTCGGGCCTTTGCCTCGATCAGGGCAGCTCTTCGCCTCGTGGTCGCGCATCCCACAGGTGTTGCACTGTAACGTTTTACCCGTTGCACTTGACTTTTCTTTCTTTCCCGTTCCTTTCGATTCCGACTTCTCTTTTGTGGGCGATGTGTATTGTAACTTTTCCTTAATGCGATCGTAGACGTCCAGATTAGCTTTTAACTGTTCTAACGTAGACGCCTGATATAGGATCATTTTATTATACTCCCTATCCGGAATTCCGTTGATGATATGTTCCATTAATGCATTTTCTTCCACGTTTCCCTCACTAGCTATCTCCATCATTGCATACACGTATTGTCGTCCAGTCTCTTTTGGTTTTCGTTGTCGCTTTGACAATTGTGCATGTATTTGTGCGCTGTTTACCACCGTTTTAAATTCTTTTTTCAGCCTTTTCCTTAAGATCGTCCACGACGTAATACCTTTCTGCGCCGTCACGAACTGTTTGGCTGATCCTTTCAACATTCGTTTTCCATAGATAAACATCTGTAGGTCGTTCCACTGTAATAACGCACCTGTTCCTTCGAATTCTTCGATCCACTTACGTATTGATAATTTGTCATCGCCCGTGAAATACGAAAGCGATTCCTCTACGTCTTTTATCGTGAACATGCTTTTTTTCACAACCGCGCTCTTTCCATGCTTTTTCATCTTCCTCTCTGATTCTATATCCTCCTCATCTTCTTCCACAGATTCAGCTTCCTCTTCTTCCGCTTCGTCATCTTCCTCGTCTTCCGTTTCCCCTTCCTCCTCTTCCATATGTCGTCTCAACCTGTCTTGCAGTTCTGCTTTCTTACCGGCCGTACTTAAATGTAATTCTCTTAATTTCTCACTTAACTCGGTTAACTTCATCTTATCTATTCCCTTCGCTTCTGTTTTGCCTACTGCTTCCGATTCTATGACGGTCCTGTCTAGATCACCGTCTTCTGTACTTGTTTGCGAATCCTTTGAATGCTTTCGGGCACTCGTCGTTGCTGTTTCGTTTTCCGTAGCCATCTTCTCCTGCTTTCTCCGGTCTTCTCTCTTGCCTATTTCTTCACCGACGTCACGTTCGTGATTCTTTCCGCACGGTCAGTTATAACACACTTTGCCTCTTTCTCTTTCGCTTTTCGTGAAAACTGCACGGCTTCGCAGAATACTTAGCTTCGTCTGTGTCGACTGCGTCACTCGCGAACAATCCCGATATCTCTCACCAATTCCGGCTTTAGATCCCGGCTGAGCCCCCAATTTGTAGGAAATATCAGGGTTCCGCTAAAGGAGCAATCAAACACATCAAGGCAATAAGAATGATTAAGAAATATAATAATGAAATAAAGGAATAAAGAAATACAGAAAATGACAACGTGACTGTGCCCTTAGCACGCCTTTTACAATGACTGCCTCCGATCAGCACGACCGGCGAGAACCGCCTCGATTCGGCCGTCTTCGCCGAACTTCGTCCTCCGCCAACCTCCGTCTTTCGCACGGAAACGTATCGCATTCCGGCCGCTACTACCATTCCTACATAAATACATATAAATATATATATATACATTGTCCGTTTATTCAATTATTCATTATTTAAAAAATATTGAGAAGTGGCATATTACCCGAGTTATCCTATACATATGTACATGCAAACATACAAATTGATAAAATATTTTTAAAAAATTCCAGCGTGATGTTACGTCCTGCAACACACACACAGAAAAAAAAACACCAAATTATTATTGTATAAAACGTTGGTAATAACGCGCGATACACCAAACAATTAAAATTCAGTTATACTCACTCCTTAAATAGGCGAGGTAACTCCCAAAAGTCTCCCTCGAACGATAGAAAGTCGATGTTGAGGGTATCATCCCGCCACGTATGCCTAGCCTGTTGAATCTTTCGCCGCAACTCGCGACACATCAGTCCATCACGCCTCGTCGGGTATTCGCGCCGCTGAAACAAAACACATGACTCGATTAAAACATTGTCGAATGATGTGCGCGCACCAATATAATTTTTACGAAACATCAC
Source organism: Andrena marginata (assembly GCA_963932335.1). Lineage (NCBI taxonomy): Eukaryota > Metazoa > Arthropoda > Insecta > Hymenoptera > Andrenidae > Andrena > Andrena marginata. The sequence continues at coordinate 22,709,101 of OZ010663.1, forward strand.
TTACGAGTAGCTGGATTATAACGTCGATGTCTCCATCCCGCGCGTGCGCCTCGATGTCTTCTCGACGCTGAAACAAACGTGCGAATCGATTAAAACAACGTCAATTAATGTATGCGTATCAATACAATTTTTGCAAAACATCACTTACGAGGCGTCCGACCGTCCCGAGATATTCGACGCTCCAATCGGCCATTTGGTTTTCACGTTCGTACTGTAACAAACACACGAATCGACTAAAACATTGTTTAATGGTGTACGCGAACCAATATAATTTTTCTGAAATATCACTTACGAGAAGGCTAATCAACTCCCGCCGTTCCGCGCGCCACGCCCGCATGACATTATCACGCTCATGCTATAACAAATGTACAACTTCGTTAGAAGACCGCCAAATTGAATGCGCGCACCAATTCAATTTACATAAACCAAAAAAAACCATACTTATGATTTTTCGGAGCACTTCATCACGCTCCTCCTGCCACGTACATTCAATTTCCCCATGCCGTTGCTGTAACAAACGCACAACTTCAATATAATATCGTCGAATGAAATACGCGCACCAATTCAATTTACATAACTAAGAATACTTACGATGCATCTGTGGCCGCTCCGCACTCGGTTCCTCCTGACACCGATGCGCAGCGCCACAATGTGGATCAAACCAACACATCTACGCAGACCCCGAAAACAGACCTTGGTTCCGCGTGAACTCGACTAGCGCTACAATCGTTGTGGGAAGTCGATCGCCCCTCTAGCACGGCAAAAGTTGCTAGATAGTTTGTGCAATATCTGAGACCACAGCTTTGGCGACACGCACGTGGTTCAGACCCAGTCTTTGTACAGTATTCGTTATTCATCACATATATATTTTGTTTTTATATGAAAAGACTTTTTCATTTCCTTCTTGGCACCCGAGTGCTCCATATCGTAAGGCAAATAGCTATACATCGCTGCATTATAGCGGCATTCATGCCTCGCCTCACAGATGATCGAATATAATCGAACGCGTACATGTTTTTTTTTTTTTTAAATGCTTCTTATAAAAATGCTTATAAAATGGTTGTAAAACACACTGGCCCGTGCGACGGCGGTCGACGTCCTTATATGCATTTCGGTTCTCTAGGCTGGAGGGCTACCCCTGCACGTTGCAGGGTAGGGGTAGTCGTGGAGTAGGTGTGGCGTGGGGGCGTCCGTATCACAGATTCTTCTTTTTCGATGATTTGATACTAATTATTCCAGCTTATAGTGAACCTTTATAGTTCACACCGCGAATTGTCTTCGACTCTTCTGCGACACGTGTGCATATTGAATATAGCGTGTACGCTATTTGAATCTGCCGCGCACGCCATTTGAATTTATCGCGCACTATTCATATTAATGTTTGTGTCATAACACAACCATGATACAATATACTCTTGTGGATCTGTCTTGTGGGTGTCATTAAACTACGTACGCTTGAGTGTTAAGTATCGTTCACGTTAATTTTTTCGTTCGCTGAGAATCATATATAGTGTATATTAAAATGTACTATCAAAAACGCATCTTAAACGGTATGGCCGAAAACGATGGGAGTTATCCAAATAAACGTCAACAACAACATATTCATCAACAATCCAATATGAGGTACGTACTCGTTACTATACACTTTCCACTTACTTCATTTACTGTAAACGCGAACGACCGAAGTATTAATTTCATATACTTGGTTCTTACAGTTCAGGATGTGCAACGTCAAAAACGTTGAAAAAACATCAAAACCCCCAATCGGACGGATCCTGAGGCGTGATTACCCGTTGACCGAAACAGCTTATAAACGTCTAACTATTGGAATTCGTATTGGCATGGATTCGTGCCCCGTTGAGATCACCATAGCCGACAACAAAGGTGGCGAGTTGTGCTTTTCAATGTCTACGTGGATGCTCCTGCTGCAAAACGATGCGGACATACTCCAACGATTACGCAGCAACGCAACATCGCCCCAAACCCACATCGTAATTGATCATTTGCGACTCGAATTCACGCGTATGCATGATGATCAACTTATTAAAATCACCGATAATCGCGGTACCTTATACATGACGGAAGTTACGATGCGTAAACTGTTCGCGTATGAACATTGCATCGATCATATGTTCACCTGGTTGACTGAAAATATGTACTCAGTAAGCAGTAAATATGCCGCCTTCTTGGAAATTCTACGAACCGCTTCCGTACCAACGAATTATGTGAAATTAATTTCCGAAAGAGAGCACTTCGAAAAACATTCATTGATCGATTGCGAATTGTTAGCGTTAAGGCAGGGTCCCACTAGTGCAACCGCGCGCCGCGCACGTTTTTTTCGACGCGCAAGGCCGATTTGTTGCAGAAAGACGTTCCCACTGGTGCAACTGCGCGCCGCGCACGGGTCAGATTTACGAGTTTCTCGGATTTTCGAGGAGTTTGGAGCACTTGAAAGGGTCGACTTTTACGACGACCCGCGCGTCGAAAGCGATCGTGTGCGCGCCATGCAGGGATTTCTCTGCCACGCGCGCACGCGAATGCACGCCGCGCATCGTCGAAAAAAGACTGGAAAAATGTGTGTTTTATAACGCAAATGTACTCTTTACTCCTACATATCACTTGCATACGTATGTTTATGGTCTGTTATGTAGTTTATATACTGCAGCAAGCAATGACATGATAATTATTATTGTAAGTAGCAACAATTATACTGCTGCGAGAGGTATACTTGTTTCTAGATACATCATAATTGTAATATACTATATATGCAGTATGTGACACTGAATTGTAATTGTATAGTGTGTCCGTTTTAATTGGATGCGGTGGATTATCTCGCAAAGAAGTGAAGATATTTTAAGATGATTAAAATTGATGAAATTTTATTCAAGTATGTTCTTTTATTGAAATAAAATCATTTGTTTGAAAATTTTTGTTTGATTGCGCTAAATAAGCTCAAACAGCTGTTAAATCACAATTATTCTGGATCAATGTGGCGCGACTTTGGGGAAAACCCAAGCGTCCTTTCCGTTTCGATTTGCAGTGTCTCCCGCGCGATTTTTCGCGGTTCTAGGGGAACCATTCCAACGGGCAGTTTAAGCGTCAGTTTTTCTGCGCTAGGGTAAGTCTTCACTAGGGTAAACGGGTGACGCTACGGTCGTTTTTCCTAAAATTCGAAGGGAGGGGTTCGCAGGTATACATACACCCGCTACAAATATACACCTCAGTTCAGTGTAAAGTAAACGGTAGAAGCAAATATGAGTGATCAACTGCCGTTAGAGTGGACTGATGAAAAGGTCCTACAATTAATTGGTTTATACCAAGAGAGGCCTGCATTGTGGAATCCACATGTAGCGGCGTACCACGTGAAGCATGTGAAGTTCGATGCATGGTGCGACGTCGCAAAAATTTTAAATACCACAATCGAAGTAGTGAAGACGAAAATAACGTCTCTGCTGTCTTCGTATAGAAGAGAGAAGGCGAAAGTGGGAAAATCGAAGGGAACTGGGAAAGGTAAGGACATTTTAATATTATTCGTTCTCGTAAGCGTGGATGACTTTGCGGCTCTTTTTAATGTTTTTGAAATATCACACGAAAACTATACATTATAATCCCAAAATAATACAATATTTTAAGACAAATCAATGTTTACTTTTATAGTTAAGTCAGAAATAAAATTTCAGGTTGTCACAGAGTCACCCCCGCTTATGATACTATTATTGTAATGTACAATATTTGAAAATTTCAAAACCACTAATTTATTTTTATTTATGTATGTCATAGGTCGTAGTGAAATATACAGCAGCAAGTGGTTTGCGTTTGCTAGTTTTCAATTTTTAACTGACAGGGACAGCCCCAGCACGAGCTTCAACACACAAGAAGTACGTATAACACACAACATATATAAGAACATATAATATTATAAGATATATTTTTGGGGTCTCGCGTTTCATTTTCCACAAAAGTGACTGTGAATTTTTGTGTATTTTGGTGGTAGTCGAAAACCATGTATTATTTTATAAGCGAGGGACGAATTCTTTACCAGCCGCCGCATGTGTATAAATACGCGTTATTGTAGGAATAATTTTCGAAGTTTCGTTATTCATGCGCATCTTGGTAAGGAATTCGTCCTTCGTTTATAAAATAATCGGCAAATTCAGCCCTTATTTGTTGAGCTGACGTCGGAGGTCGTCTGTCATCCACGTGTTGTAAATTTAACAATGCATTTGCAGCGTTCATATTCTGTACCCTCCAGTTTCCACGAACATATTCGCCCTCTTCGAACGAATCAAATTCTCCGGACGGGGAATAAATGTTTCTCGATGTGTTATTCCGTAAAAAATTATGTAAATAAATTGTTGTTGCTATTATGATAGTAGCTTTTCTGGGGCTTAGCAGCATTGGTTTTCGCAACACCCTAAATACCACCGACAAAATGCCAAAGGCATTTTCTACCACCCTGCGTGCCCTGCAGTGCCGATAATTATATATTCTTTCCATGGTCCCCTTTCTATGGTTTCCGCTATATGGTTTCATTACATTATTATGTAATGCAAATGCCTCGTCTGCTAACAAAACGTACGGTAATCGCGTACGTCTCCCAGGAAGAGGTGCCATTTCTGGAAGGCTCATAGTCCCATTCATTATTTTTGTATAAAGTTTCGTATTTTTAAATATACCACCATCAGATATTCTGCCCTGACACCCGATGTCGGCAAACAGGAAATTATATTTTGCATCTACCAATGCAAATAATACAATGCTATGATATCCTTTATAATTATAGTACTCGCTGCCCCCGTGAATGGGAGCTTGAAGCATAATATGTTTGCCATCGATGGCGCCAATGGCGCGTGGAAAATTCCAATCGTTATCAAAATCCCTTTCACATGCGTGCCATTCTTCGGCCGTACTTGGCATCTGCAATTAATAATTTTATTTAAACATTTATCATTTTTTTAAATCTTCTATCAATTATATGTCAAATTCGTTATCATCGTGCAAACTTCAGTAAGCTATAAATGACTTTCTTTTAATAGACACCTGAAACTCAACAAATACTCCAACCAGAACCGGATGCACAAAATGATATACGCAGTGAATCACCACTTCATGCGGCTCCTGGACCATCCAGGAGAGGAAGGAGAAGAAGTAGTGAAAATCCATGGTTGGAAAGGGCGTATGGGATAATTGGAAATTCGACGATAAGGGATGACTGCACGAGCTTCGCCGAGAATCTAGCCATTAGAATACGTGCGTTGCCCCGGCGTCGACAGTTATTAATAATGAATAGATTTACAAATCTTTTGTTCGAAGAGGAAATGGAGCAACTGATAGAGAGTGGAAGAGTGAGTGAGTGAGACAGAAAGACAGAAATAATAAATATTATAAAAATATACGACACAAATTTTATCACTTACCTTCACATAGTTGTTCAACGCTTTTATAATGCTTGTGCAGACATCAAACACGCTTCTTGACACGCTCTGTTTAGATATTTTTAACAAATATGAAAGACTAATGAACGAATCGCCAGTCGCTAAATATCGTAGCGTCACCGCCAACCTTGTTCGAGCTGGAATACATGGTCTGAATGTTGTATTTCTCTTACTTATTTGTGGCTCAATTAACTTCAACAAATTTTCAAAATCTGTGGCACTCATCCGACAAAAATTTTGAAATTGGGTTAGTGATAAATCACTCATCAACCCACCCTCTTCCAGGTCACGTCTTTTAAATAATTGTGACATCCATTCACGCCGTTTCCTTTGCTGCTTTCGTTCACTTTTCGAGGATGCGTGTATTATTACTATAGCGGCGGCACACACTTCCTCCAATGTTGGCGACGACATTTTCACTGCACACGTTTTTACACTTTCTGTAGCTGTATCGTTCGCCGAGTAAAACTGAAATGAGGAGTGAAAACCCGGAAACTAAGCACCTACTTAGGTAGAAAAGGTGCAATATAATTCAGGTAAAAATTGTAGTAAGGGAGAGTGGGGTAAACTCGAACGCGGGGCAATCGCGAATGCGATGTTACGGCGTTTAATTAAATAAAAACGATGTTCCCTCTCCACTAGCAAATGGTTTAGGTCGTATCCAACGCCGTTTCCTATCGCATTGCCACGGAAATATCTCGACATTTGTGGATGAGTACGGAAGTCAAATTTTATTCATTTTCTAAGTCATAAACCATTGTTAGTACTGTACCGGACATCGGCACAACCAAATACGAACATTTGGCGTGCAGATGGTCGGCATGGTTTATGACACGTGCGCCAGCAAAACTATTTTTGAGTAAGCCGCTTTCGGTTCCTTTCGTGATTGAATTTTGAAGAAAGCATGTTTTGCCTTCGAAACTTTCGTTTACGGCCACAATACTTATTGCGAGTATCATAAACCTCGAGTTCCGTAGGGCCCACGATGCGAGGCCGGGCGGCCTGCGATCGGCCACGTCACGCGCCTCGGGGAAATCCCGCTGCATTACCAGGTATTTCGGGACTTCTAGTACATACACCAGGCCATACTTGCCTACCCATTTCAGAAATGCGAATTAGTCAGAGGAAATGATACACGTGTATTTCCTATGCAGGGGTAAAAAGTTCGCGTCTCGGAGGAATGCTGATTCAATTGGTCATGATATAATCTCCCTTCTACCCCCAATCTCATATCGTGCAAGAATAAAAAACAAACAGGATGCTGAGAATACAGAATACCTTCATTTTATTTGAAACACTTCAAGTAGTATGAAGTGTGAAGGCGTTGTTTCGGCTACTGGCGCAACCACCGGCGTTTAGTTTTATTGAGATAAAGAAAGCAAGATGTAGAAAAGGAGGCTAGTATTTCCTCTGTCTTCGACGTGCGCGCCAAGCATTCGCATGCGCGCTTGGCAGAGCGTCGGCCCATTTCGTGCGCGCGGCCTCATAAATTAGACCCTTTCAAGTGGACGAAAACGTCGTGCGCGGCGCGCGGTTGCACTAGTGGGACCCTGCCTTTAGGATTGCAATCCATGCTGCGTGATGTAAACCACATACCACTATAGTGCGTGCATATATGTTTTAATAATAAATGTATGACTTTCATATCAATACTTGTAACACCTGATTTATATATAATATCCTTTCCTACTAATACGGTTGATAATTACTTATTCGTAAAGCATTCGTTGTGGGTAGGGGCATTTGTCTACCGGATGACCATAGAGGAAAGCGAATGAGAATTGTGTTGTATGATAGACAGTACGGACGGTCCTAACACCGGTCTGTTGTAAATCAGACGCTAGAGTGTGTAGGGTTTCCGTAAACTTTGCTATCGGTTTAAGTACGAGTTGGCGGTTACTCGACGTCTGGGAAAACTCAAAGACCTTTCGTCTCGAATGTTATCCTCGCGCGGTTCATAGTGCACCCCATTGAATCTCTCGCCCTCTTACACTATACCTCTTCCCTCCTCCTATACACGCGTGTAACGTCGCCTACACTCGAAGCGTTACCACGTATATCGAATTACATAATTATCGCTGTATGTTTACGATGGTTGCTTACGGGATTGTAACGTCGAATATCTTATTGCTCCACGTTTTCGTATGTATGTAGGGAATTCAATCCCGGTCATAATTTACTATCCCGGGATTGCGGGATTTCCTAAAGTCTATCTCGGGATCCCGGGACTAATCTCGGGATTGGGTAATAGAAAAATTCAGTAATTAAAATGATTTATTATGTGCTAAAATTCTAAATTTTTATTTCAAGTAAACACACTGACTTTCTACCATTAGTCAGAAACATAAGCTAAAATCATTTTTAACAATAAAAACAGTAGAACAATGAATAATAATAAAGTCTCAATAAGTAGATAATATCAGTAAACCATTATGAAGATTTTTGGAAATGCGAACGAAGGAAGAGCAAAGCACCTAAAGTACATATCTACAACGTTTCGACTTTACGTGATCAGACAAGTTTCAATTTGCAATTCGCGCGATTTCGAAATAACGGAAAGTAAGAGTATCATTGTTAAAATAAATATAGTTTAGTTAGCGTTGATACGCGACCATGTGACGTATCGTCTCGTCGCACCTGTCCATCCAATCGCGAAATTCCGCGGTGGTCCTCAAAAGTTCGGACATCCGCGACAACGCCACAAACGCGTTCCTGAACGTTTCCATATTATCGTTCTTTATCTTCCCCAAAGTCACCGAATATACCGGATTGCATATCGTTCCGTAACACGTTGTCGCCACGTATGTAAATTCACTTTAGAACGTCGCATACGTATCGATAACATTACCGGCCTTTTGCTAAATGACCAATACGGTCGTCTCCTACATCTACGACTATTACATTTTAATTGTCCGATGCCCCATTCAACTCGTCTCGGACACTCGCGAACATAACACTTTAATTCATTGTGTAGAAACACATCTACGGACATTACCGCTGTAGGGTATAACCCCTCTAACACTTCCGTCAAGTTGTTCTCGATATCGCGTAAGAGTATATATAAAGGGTGTAGATGCAATCGCGGTAATGTACATCTCTCTCCGTTGCCATTTCTCCTTGTCGGCCACAATACATAACATAGTACACTTGCGAGCACTGCCGGATCGGGCTATATGCTTCATTACATTACGTTGTTCGCGTGTAAAAAATTCAACTCCATAGTTAAATATACTGGTCCACGCAGCCTCGCAAAGTGATTGAATTCCCACGGTTTCGCGAATCTTAAACCACCATCAAACTGTAGTTTTTTGGGGGTGTGTGTGATTGCAAGTTACTATAGAAGAGTTATAGATCGGTCTTGCGAACCGCATTACATCGCGAACGTTCGTACTCGCACAGTTAGTGTTCTCAACCATTCAGTACAGTTATCTGTCGTGCATATTCAAAATGTTTAACCGACATTGCAACGACGCTTCCTACATGCCTGAGAATAACAACAACCGCTGCAGCGATACGGGTTTTCCGAATAAACGTCATCGTTCGAATACAAGGTACATATATGTCTACAAAATTTTCTGATTTAAACGAAACCAATCGAAGCATTAACTCTGTACGTGTTTCTTACAGTGATAAATCCGTAACATCATCCAAGAAGGCTAACATACGAATTATGGGACGTGATTATTCATTGACATTGACCACATACAAACGCTTGCAATTGGAATTCGCATCGGTCGGGATTCGTGTCACGTTGAAATCACGATAGTCGATAGCAAATCCAACGAACTGTGTTTCCCAATGTCTACGTGGAAACTTCTGCTGCAGCAAGAACCGGAGATACTTCAACGTTTCCGTATCGACACGACTCCATCGCATCAAGCCTCTATCATCGTTGATCATTTACGCATCGACATCACGCTAATCAACAATCAACGAATTGCCAAAATATCAGATGGTAGTTCCATAATATACATGGCCGAGGCTACGATACAACAAATGTTCAAATACGATCGCTGCATCGAGACTACGTTCTCGTGGTTGTCGGAAATTGTAAACTCCGTAAGCAGCAAATACGCGTCCTTTGTTACCATTACACGCGCCGCTACGACGCCAACCGCAGACTATGAAAAACTCATTTCCGAAAGCGAATACTTCGAACAGCATTCTTTGTTAGATTGTGAACTATTAGCGTTAGGCTTGGATTCAATGATATACGATGCTCGCAACGTACCATAATAATGTATACATGTCTATTTGTTTTACCAATAAATACAACACCTTTTTCATACGAACGCATGCATTGGTTGATACATTACACAATCTTTTCCTCCTTAACATTCAATTATTATCGAACATATATTTTAGATTCGGTTTCTCCCACGGTTCAGAGCTATCGCGTGTTATTCTCGGCAGTATACCCTTCATCGTTATAGTTCCATGTTATGATTCTGTTAGCGCGCGATAGCCGTGGCGGTTTTCGACTTACGTCGGTGTAGAACACCCAGAATTCTTTTCGGTTCACCCATATAATTCTCAGAAGTTTTTTTGATACGGTTATCGCCCAGGTTTTGAATTACAATTTCAGAGGGCAATAGCACCGTTTGTTTTTGGAGCGCAGACCGCCAGGTTAATAGAGACAGACGTAAATCTCATAGCTCCGTCACACGCATTGTTCGTTGGCGGAAATTCTCGGAAGTTTTTTTGATACGGTTATAGTAGTATGTCTATGCCGATTCTAACCCAGGTCCTCTGAGGGGAGCGCGGGGGCGGGGGGGAAGTGAGGGCGCGCGGGGTAGCGCGGCGGAGGGAAACATGGGCGCGGGGCCTGCGGGGAGAGGAAGACCGGTTGCGCGCGCACGAGCCGCGGAGTGGGGGAAGCCGCGATGATGGAGGGGATCACTCCGGGCCGAGCCGCCGCGGAGACCGGGGCCCACCGTCGGAAGGGGGAATGACCCCCAAAAATCTCTTTCAGCCCACCCCAAACATTTTTTCAAACCCCCACCCACCCCGAATTTTTTTTCCGACACAGAGATATAATAATTTATTTTTATCAGACGATATCGGAAGATCTCGGGCAATGTCGGCTTTTTACGAACCGCGTCTTCGGAGGAGGTAAAGAGACAGAGCATCATTTTAAAGCTAAAATTTAGAGGAGGGAAAGAGAGAGCAATATTTTAAAGCCAAGAGTATTCTAGAGCGTTCAGATTTAGCGTCGCAGCGTCTCGCGCGATCGTGCGTAACTTGAATCCTCTGGAGCAGCCGTGCGGGATGACGTCATTTTCACGGCGCGAAGAACGAATCTTAGAATTTTGCGGAATCAGCAGAATGTTTTGTCCCCAACGCAGAGAAATAATAATTTTTTGAAATATTGAATCTTAAAATTAGGTGGTGAGGAGAAAGACGGATAAATAAAATTTACAAATAATATGTGCTTAAAAATGATAATATATTGTTATAAAAAGTATATAAAATATAATAATAAAATAATATAGAATAAAATACAATATAAATATAAAATAAAATACAATACAATATAAATATAAAATAAAATACAATACAATATGGAATATAAAAATAAAAGAATATATATATAAAAGAAAAAAGAAAAAATGAATATATAAATATAAAAGAAAAATAAAATAATAAAAATAGAAAAAAATAAAATAAATATAATAAATTTAAAAATTTGGAGGTGGCGATGGTGGCGGCGATGATGATGACGATGATGATGATGATGATGATGATGATGTTGATGATGATGATGACGATGATGATGATGATGATGATGATGATGATGATGATGGGGAGGAGGAGGAATAATTAAACATCAGCCAGTTGGGTGGTGAAGGCGGCCGTCGTCGCGGCCCCAACGCATTAAATCGGGCGCGCAACCGCCGCACCCGTGCAACCATCACGGGGCCAATTACAGGCCCCAACCGCCGCATCTGCACCTCACGAGGTGCAGCTTGTTCCGCCAACCACCCCCGCAATTCTTGAAGTGGTATGCCCTATAACATATAAATATCGATATAACATATCAAACATAATAAACATCCAACATGCAAAAACACTGTAAAGTATTACATACATGATGGGGCGGTGGCGGTGAAGGTGGCGGCGATGGTGACGGGGTCCGCGGCGGCGACGACGGCGGGGGAATTGATGGTTGCGGCAAGTCCTAGAACCCACAAACATCAATATAATATTTACGGCTGTGAGATCGAACTCGATATCAACGGTCAAACATGATAAAAAACATCAAAATATTGTTATATACATACCTCGGGGATGTCTCCACATGGCTCGGGGTTTGGGTTGGGAGCAATCCCCTTCAATCCCATTTTTTTAATATAATTTTAATTGGTAGCCGTCACGATTCGAAGACGACTGGTCTCGCTACATCTCCAGGCTCGCACAAGGGGACCCTTATCATGAAATTGAGAAGTGCGTAGCTTTGCAAAAGTGAGATGCTGTTGTTCTCTAGATTCATTTTCGCTGACCATTACATTTTTTTTCTTTGCACACATCATTTCGTTGAACCGTTTTCTCCTTCTTCTTTGACACATCATTTGACTAGATCACACCACTTTGAATGTGTATCGAACGTCAATTGTACCACATCGAACGTCAATCGTACCACTTTGAACGTGTATCGAACGTCAATCGTACCACATCGAACGTGAAACGAACGTGAATCGAACATGTATCGTACCACATCGAACGTGTATCGAACGTCAATCGTACCACTTTGAACGTGAATCGAACGTGTATCGAACCACATCGATCGTGTATCGAACGTCTACCGTACCACTTCGAACATCAATCGTACCACTTTGAACGTGTATCGAACGTCAATCGTACCACATCGAACGTGTATCGAACGGCCTCGAACGTGTATCGAACGTCTACCGTACCACATCAAACGTCAATCGTACCACTTTGAACGTGTATCGAACGTCAATCGTACCACTTTGAACGTTTATTGAACGTCAATCGTACCACTTTGAACGTGAATCGAACGTGAATCGTACCACATCGAACGTGAATCGTACCACATCGAACGTCAATCGTACCACATCGAACGTCAATCGTACCACTTTGAACATGTATCGAACGTGTATCGTACCACATCGAACATCAATCGTACCACATCGAACGTCAATCGTACCACATCGAACGTGTATTGAACGTCAATCGTACCACTTTGAACGTGTATCGAACATCAATCGTACCACTTTGAACGTGTATCGAACGTCAATCGTACCACATCGAACGTGTATTGAACGTCAATCGTACCACATCGAACGTGAATGGTACCACATCGAACGTGTATTGAACGGCTTTGAACGTGTATCGTACCACTTCGAACGTGAAACGAACGTGAATCGAACGTGAATCGTACCACATCGAACGTGAAACGAACGTGAATCGAACGTCTACCGTACCACATCGAACGTAAATCGTACCACTTTGAACGTGTATCGAACATCAATCGTACCACTTTGAACATGTATCGAACGTGTAATGAACCGCTTCTAAATAATTTCAACTATCGTCTTAATCTAGCGTACATGTAGGAGATTAGGTTGGGGGAGGGTGAAGAAAAAACATTTATGCATTAAAAATTGATTATATTTTATTTATGCCTCTGGCGTTTAGACCACCAGTTGAATATTTTAAATACATTTTGTAAGGCACAGTGCTTTGCGTGTCTGCCACAACGCAGAGTATTAACTACATTTAGCTTATTTAGGGATTTTATATCCTCGTAGTCAATGTCCAGCGTCTCGATGATCACGTCCGCTCTCGTATTTTCATCCAGGAAATCCGCAAGCCAGTCGCGTTTCTGCAGGCCTTTAACGTATATGATATGGGATGTGTCATCTTCTTCGTCGATCGCATCAGCTACAGCTTTCGTAATTAGCTGTTTAGCCATACTGTACGGAACGTCTCCATCGTCCCAACGTAGTCCATGATGCTTAGCCACCAACCATCGGATGCTTGATTTATCGGATTTTGTAAGAAGATATTGCGGCATTGAACTCCCAAAAATATAGTGCGAGAGAATTGTCCCCTTGCATAGGACAGCCACTTCCTTGACGACAAATCTTCCATCGACGATGAACCCTTGCAGGTCAACAAATGTTGGCACGACCATTATCGGTACAATTTAGAGGTCCGCTCGCTTTCAAGACAGACGGGAGAATGCAGTTTTTCTCGTAAAGCATCTCGATTTTCATGATTAAATTTTGTGTGAATTTCGCACAGGAGAGGGCGGGCAAGTAGCGTGGCAATTTAATTCATTTTGCGCACCACGTTTGTCAGTGGATTGTATTCAACCACCCGATCGTGCAGAATCAGACAGTAGGCTGTAGTATTTACCGGCACATTCTCTTTACACTCGAATTCTATGCGCACGTCCACGGTGCCATTCTTGATCGACTCATTTTGTCGCGAGCAATCAATCACCACTAGGGGGCCAAATTGTAAAAATTCAGCCACGGTGAATAATGCCTCGTTGCAACTATGTCCATAATACGATTTACCGAATTGCGTATACATGTGATACAAGATGGCATGCTTATTCTTGTCAAAGTCCAAGTTCATGTCATCGTATGGGTAAAATTCCGAGTTGAGAAAAAGTTTTACATTGGTCAATTTACAGTTGTTGAACTTAGTAACATCTTCGCTCATCACATTCCATCGACCAGTCTGTAGAGCAAGGATCACGCATCGCGGCTTCTCCAGCTGTGCAGATGCCTTCACGGCCCACGAATGCTTGGTCGTGCTCTGTAAGAGAGGATACTCGTACAGATCCCATGATTGAAAACAAATGCTCAGGTTTTGTCCACTTTCCAAAGTACGTAGCAACGATAGCTTATTAACGTCGTTCAGCGTCACATGAGGCATCCGCCATTGTAGTTTAAGTAATTCAATTTCTGGTTCCAACATCGGTGATCCTATTAGAGCATTGTTGTCGTTGCGCGATCGTATTAAAATCAATTCGTGACGCGCATTAATAATCATGCGTTTGTAGTCCTGGCAAAATCCCAGCAAATATTTGAGTGGGACGCAAAAATTGAAATGGTTTTTCACTATTAGCCCATCGCGTCGTTTCAAGCCCCATCCGGCATTCTCCATATTTTTGTCTTCGTCCGATGTCAGCGATACATAGTTTTTAAGCGTGCTAGTTATTCCAACGTTTCTGTTGCGATCAATCTCCACTCCATTCAGCTCGTATCGAATCTCATCGAATAAGAACGCCATGCAATTATGTCCCAACATCACCGTTAACGCATCGTTTGGCTTATTTATCTTCAATTTCCCCTCCACATAGAGGAAACTTTCGCACGGTAATGTGTATAAATCCTGCTGCTGTATCGGTATTCTTATCTCATCGCTGTATCCAAACGTTGTGTTGACGTATGCGTTGTATGTGTGAGTCTCGAGCTTGACGATGCGATCATCAAACGTAGGCTTCCCTCCAATGCTTAGAATATCAGCCATTTTTTTCAACTTAAATGCGTACAATGAATCCCAAAGATTTCAAAAATGCAATGTTCACAGCACTGAGCTTCTTCTTTTTAGCGTGATCGGAGTTGTTGCAGTTGTTGGTGTTGTAAACAATTTCACTTGGAAGAAACGGGTTTCTGGAGTCGTTCAATACAAGCATCTCTTTCGCACTACACGTATTATCGTCGTCGTCGTACGTGCAGTCTGATGGTAATCTCTTCACCTCGAAAATCGAGCAATCGTCCGTCTTGATCCACAACGCGTATCGTTAGATCCGTAATGACCCGTGCGACGATTGGAAGGTAAATGATCTGCGCGGGCGTTTCCGATATCTTATATCCTGGTGGGACTCTCGGAGAAAATTCATGTATCGTATGTACACGCCTCCCATTGTTGTACGCACCAGCGGTCACGCTACATTCTATGCGAATAATGTTCACGTTCATGATATTAATTGGATCGTCAGATTCATGCCATCGTCCTGGTTCTAATACCCGATTCGTCGAGAATCCCAGTAGCGATCCAATGTTATTGGGCTTTGTAAAGTCTACGGCGAACCGGCAGTACAGTTCGCTTTTCATGGTGTTGTTGTTGGGACGCAACACTATAGGATACGCATCGTTGTCACCGTCATCGGTGCCGTCGAGATTTTTTTGAGGATATCGCTCGAGTAATCGCTGCTTCAGGTACTTGGCAATGGCGTCTAGTTCGTAGGAGCCGTGGGGAATCGTAATGTATTCATGAGTGGTGTCGCCGCTGTTGTTTTTGATGTCATAGTTTGAGAAAAAGTAGAATTTATCGTTGCTTGAGTCGATGTTCGGTATTGTGTGATAAGTTTCAAAGGTTGTTAGACCAAGCTCGTAATCATCGTCGCTCAAATCTATGGGTGGAAAGTAGTTTACCGCGAGGGTGCTACTCTTGCCGGTTAGAGTGAATGTTAACGACATATTCTGCTCGAACTGCTCGACTGTTACTGAATCAGAGTGGTGGGAAGTCAATCCTTAAATTCGGTGCCGATCGTTTGTAGAAAGCGTAGACATAGTTGTCCGCAATTGCTCTGATCATACTTTTGATAAGACGTACGATTGTACTCAATTTTCACAGCATCTTTATCCAGATATTGTATGAATTCCTTAGGCGGTCGAAGATTCCCAAAGCTGTCGAAATATATAGCTCGACTCCCTCTCTTCGCATACGCCACCCAATGAGTCCCAGGCCCCTCGACATTGTCCAAATTTACGATACCGCTCTCGTTTCGACGTACTCCTCCGCCTGGTAACGCGTTACGCATAAAAACGCCTCTAAAGAATGGAATATGCATACGTTTTGCCAACTCCTCCAATTGTGCATCGGTAGTTACGCCCGCAGGCATTTTTATTTTCTTTTCGGCGTTTTTTTTTTCGTTTCGATATTCCCTGTCCGCGCTTGTACGGTGCGAGATAAAGTCCCCGACCTTCCATGGAGCGATTATGACGTTGCATTTCCTGCAGCTGATGTTGCGCCGCCTTATTATCATTTACCGCCTTGGCGATCCCCGCCGCTCCGCCAGCCAATGATCCGAGAACACCTAGCAACGGTAGAAGTGGTAATATACCACCCCGTTTTGCTACCGGAAGAATCCGCTTTTTTGGTGCTCTCTTTGGAATCCTTTTGCGGGTTTTTGTTTTCATCCCCATTCCGATCTTCGTCTTGGCCTTCATAGCTGCCCAAACAGCCGTAGCAGCACCTCTTTCACCCAGAGTCGAGTCTCGCGCAACGATGCGTTTTCGCGCTTTGTCAGCGAGTATGTTATCTGCCGCGTGCCTTTCGCCGAGGTCGTTGCTACGCGAATACGCAATATCGTGTTCTCGACACGCTGCGTCCAACGGATTGATGCCTCGATCCCCTCTAGCTAATCGTTTTGCCAGATGAGTCCCTGGGCCGCAAAACTGGTATCCCGGAATATGTAATTCGATAGGTAGCGCGTTTATCGCCCGATTTAACAAACCACTGCCTTTCTTTACTCTCGTCAGCGACATTCGCCACAGTTTTTAATCAATGGTGCTGGACCGTCGATATGCGTTCGCTGCCAAGGGCGATTATAATGTTCCAGACACCGACGATACTGCTGAACCTCAGAATCGGCTTTTATATGCTCGGGGAGTCTGTCCTACAACTGATCAATGTGCCTGCCAAACTCTCGGAGTAGAATAATCTTTGGTATATATTTCAACTGCTCAGAGGTTAGGTCTCGAATATCACAATTATCCGGCAGGATCAGAAGCATTTTGAATACTGAACCGTTTTGCTTCGGTGCGGACCTATAAATAGGGGCGCTTCGACGTATCAAAATCATTTTTCACAGTTCACGGAGAGGATGCGATTCGTGCGACAACCTGTGACGATATGCGTGACAAATTTTGATGATAAATCGCGAGTGATGTCTTCGAAAACAAGACGCAGACATGGTAGCATGCTGCCAAACACTATCCGCTGCGTTATTTGTGGCCCATCAAATTGCGGAAAGACCAACGTGCTGGTCAGCTTGTTGGAAAGTCCTCACGGCGTCCGCTTCGAGAACGTGTACGCAACAATGTATAGCTCACTATTTTGACCGAAATAAGTTGGATACGAGTCACTTTACTAATCATATTGCCATGAAAATTGCCCGTGTTACGTGATTTTGAGAGCGATACAATAAATATTTCCATAATTATCACTGAAGAGAATGTAACTTATTCAGTTTAAATCCCATTGTCGAATTGAAGCTTGTTGAATACTTTGGGGGTGTTTGATTTCCGATAGGATTATCGGATTCTTTGAATACCTATTAGTAATGCCCTTCTTCATTTGTGAAACTTGTGCAAAATATCATTGTGAAAGATTTAATGAAAATTCATTGCGAATCGATAATTTATACATAATTCCAGTGTCGATGATCACGACACTGACGCATTTGTTCGCCTGAATTTTCATTAAATCTTTCACAATGATATTTTGCACAAGTTTCACAAATGAAGAAGGGCATTACTAATAGGTATTCAAAGAATCCGATAATCCTATCGGAAATCAAACACCCCCAAAGTATTCAACAAGCTTCAATTCGACAATGGGATTTAAACTGAATAAGTTACATTCTCTTCAGTGATAATTATGGAAATATTTATTGTATCGCTCTCAAAATCACGTAACACGGGCAATTTTCATGGCAATATGATTAGTAAAGTGACTCGTATCCAACTTATTTCGGTCAAAATAGTGAGCTACACATTGTTGCGTACACGTTCTCGAAGCGGACGCCGTGAGGACTTTCCAACAAGCTGACCAGCACGTTGGTCTTTCCGCAATTTGATGGGCCACAAATAACGCAGCGGATAGTGTTTGGCAGCATGCTACCATGTCTGCGTCTTGTTTTCGAAGACATCACTCGCGATTTATCATCAAAATTTGTCACGCGTATCGTCACAGGTTGTCGCACGAATCGCATCCTCTCCGTGAACTGTGAAAAATGATTTTGATACGTCGAAGCGCCCCTATTTATAGGTCCGCACCGAAGCAAAACGGTTCAGTATTCAAAATGCTTCTGATCCTGCCGGATAATTGTGATATTCGAGACCTAACCTCTGAGCAGTTGAAATATACAGGGTGTCCCAAAAATGCTGCGGTTCCTTGAAGGGGGTGATTCAGGGGGTGATTGGAAACAACTTTTTCCTTTGCGAAAATGTTCTCCGAGGTTTCGTTAACGAGATATTAACAAAAAGCACCGACCAATCAGAGCCCGAGATTGGAGGCCGAGTTCCCGCGGTAGCGTGGCCGCGCGCCGCGCTGCGACTACGAACAAGCAACTCGGCATGCATCGAAGGAAATTGCAGAGAATGGCAAATGAAAAAGACGTAACAAATAAAATCGAACATTTTGTCATGGTTTGTTTGTCATTTAAAGTGAAAAATGAATAAAGGATAAATGGATGAAAATCATGCGTAACGTAAAAAGACAAATACAAAGGTTTTTTTTAGAAGAATCGAAAATAATAATTACTTGGAGTGAGAGGATAAGGAACACGTAAATTTCCTTTTTTAATAACGTACAAACGAAAAGGTAATGCAACAGGGAACGAGCGAAAAGTGATCGTAGTTCGTTATTGTGATAAAAATCCATAGTTCAATAACGTCCAACACTGTTGTTGATAATGAATAACTCCGTTTAAAAACTGCGAAAAAAATTTACGTACGGAAATTTGGAGAATTATCAGCGGAAATTAGCCATAACCTGCGTTAAATTTAAAAAATAATAGTCGCCAATAATGTACCTAAAACTCACCCTTTCGGAAATTCACCTGCAGCTTGAAAATCTGTGTCACTAGGTCACTGAACCGATCCTGGTCATCGACAGACGCGCCGAATGCACAGCTGATCTCAGGTACACGACGCCATCCAAAGTTAAAGGTCGCAACGTCAAGTGCGTCCGGGTTAATGTACCGAATATTCACTTCACTGCACGGCTACTAACACTGATCACTTAATTTATTTTTCATGGAACGTGTTGTTCCTACGTTATAAAAATTGGTGGAAATGAATTTTTACTTGGCGTTCCGAGCCGTGGGTATTTCCGCGCAAATTCTCACGCTGCAGCACTTGCGTCCTCGTTGTTCGGGGGGTGCAACCAGAACATCGCGTAATACTCTTGAGCAGAGAACATTTCTGCGACGTGATTGCTTGCTGACTGACAAGATTTTTACGAAGCGACTTCTTCTACCCTCAAATAGTTTCTCTCGTTCCATTATGAGTTGACCCCCCACCAGACCAAGAGGCTTCAGGTAGAAAGAAGCCAGCACATTTTCGAAACACACGTGCTTCGCAGAAGTGCAACGAACGGACTATCGTGCACTTTTACAAATCTCCGCGTTCCGTCCTTTTACTGCTAATGTACCCATTGCTTCGAGGTATGCAGCAGACACCACGTGCATCCCTCCCAAACGGCCACTGTCCTAAAGAGGTCCTCTTCACAGCAGTATCTCCTCCCCAAGGCTTCACTCGCACGGAATTCGTCGACGCAGAGCATTTCGCTAGGGTCGCGGTTTATGACCGTACTGTCCCACTAGTCGACGGTAGACAACGGTTTCCTACAGTTTTGGGTAATTTATGGCTTAGTTGGTTCCGCCTCGTAGCAGACGTGAACTCAGAGTATCGGAAAATGGAAACTGGAAACAGGATTTTTTTCTTTATAACAACTCTAAGACTTTCTGTTTCTCTTCTCTTCCGTCCCTTTCGAACCGAAACACGTGGTGTCTGCTGCCTACCTCGAAGCAATGGGTACATTAGCAGTAAAAGGACGGAACGCGGAGATTTGTAAAAGTGCACGATAGTCCGTTCGTTGCACTTCTGCGAAGCACGTGTATTTCGAAAATGTGCTGGCTTCTTTCTACCTGAAGCCTCTTGGTCTAGTGGGGGGTCAACTCATAATGGAACGAGAGAAACTATTTGAGGGTAGAAGAAGTCGCTTCGTAAAAATCTTGTCAGTCAGCAAGCAATCACGTCGCAGAAATGTTCTCTGCTCAAGAGTATTACGCGATGTTCTGGTTGCACCCCCCGAACAACGAGGACGCAAGTGCTGCAGCGTGAGAATTTGCGCGGAAATACCCACGGCTCCGAACGCCAAGTAAAAATTCATTTCCACCAATTTTTATAACGTAGGAACAACACGTTCCATGAAAAATAAATTAAGTGATCAGTGTTAGTAGCCGTGCAGTGAAGTGAATATTCGGTACATTAACCCGGACGCACTTGACGTTGCGACCTTTAACTTTGGATGGCGTCGTGTACCTGAGATCAGCTGTGCATTCGGCGCGTCTGTCGATGACCAGGATCGGTTCAGTGACCTAGTGACACAGATTTTCAAGCTGCAGGTGAATTTCCGAAAGGGTGAGTTTTAGGTACATTATTGGCGACTATTATTTTTTAAATTTAACGCAGGTTATGGCTAATTTCCGGTGATAATTCTCCAAATTTCCGTACGTAAATTTTTTTCGCAGTTTTTAAACGGAGTTATTCATTATCAACAACAGTGTTGGACGTTATTGAACTATGGATTTTTATCACAATAACGAACTACGATCACTTTTCGCTCGTTCCCTGTTGCATTACCTTTTCGTTTGTACGTTATTAAAAAAGGAAATTTACGTGTTCCTTATCCTCTCACTCCAAGTAATTATTATTTTCGATTCTTCTAAAAAAAACCTTTGTATTTGTCTTTTTACGTTACGCATGATTTTCATCCATTTATCCTTTATTCATTTTCCACTTTAAATGACAAACAAACCATGACAAAATGTTCGATTTTATTTGTTACGTCTTTTTCATTTGCCATTCTCTGCAATTTCCTTCGATGCATGCCGAGTTGCTTGTTCGTAGTCGCAGCGCGGCGCGCGGCCACGCTACCGCGGGAACTCGGCCTCCAATCTCGGGCTCTGATTGGTCGGTGCTTTTTGTTAATATCTCGTTAACGAAACCTCGGAGAACATTTTCGCAAAGGAAAAAGTTGTTTCCAATCACCCCCTGAATCACCCCCTTCAAGGAACCGCAGCATTTTTGGGACACTCTGTATACCAAAGATTATTCTACTCCGAGAGTTTGGCAGGCACATTGATCAGTTGTAGGACAGACTCCCCGAGCATATAAAAGCCGATTCTGAGGTTCAGCAGTATCGTCGGTGTCTGGAACATTATAATCGCCCTTGGCAGCGAACGCATATCGACGGTCCAGCACCATTGATTAAAAACTGTGGCGAATGTCGCTGACGAGAGTAAAGAAAGGCAGTGGTTTGTTAAATCGGGCGATAAACGCGCTACCTATCGAATTACATATTCCGGGATACCAGTTTTGCGGCCCAGGGACTCATCTGGCAAAACGATTAGCTAGAGGGGATCGAGGCATCAATCCGTTGGACGCAGCGTGTCGAGAACACGATATTGCGTATTCGCGTAGCAACGACCTCGGCGAAAGGCACGCGGCAGATAACATACTCGCTGACAAAGCGCGAAAACGCATCGTTGCGCGAGACTCGACTCTGGGTGAAAGAGGTGCTGCTACGGCTGTTTGGGCAGCTATGAAGGCCAAGACGAAGATCGGAATGGGGATGAAAACAAAAACCCGCAAAAGGATTCCAAAGAGAGCACCAAAAAAGCGGATTCTTCCGGTAGCAAAACGGGGTGGTATATTACCACTTCTACCGTTGCTAGGTGTTCTCGGATCATTGGCTGGCGGAGCGGCGGGGATCGCCAAGGCGGTAAATGATAATAAGGCGGCGCAACATCAGCTGCAGGAAATGCAACGTCATAATCGCTCCATGGAAGGTCGGGGACTTTATCTCGCACCGTACAAGCGCGGACAGGGAATATCGAAACGAAAAAAAAAACGCCGAAAAGAAAATAAAAATGCCTGCGGGCGTAACTACCGATGCACAATTGGAGGAGTTGGCAAAACGTATGCATATTCCATTCTTTAGAGGCGTTTTTATGCGTAACGCGTTACCAGGCGGAGGAGTACGTCGAAACGAGAGCGGTATCGTAAATTTGGACAATGTCGAGGGGCCTGGGACTCATTGGGTGGCGTATGCGAAGAGAGGGAGTCGAGCTATATATTTCGACAGCTTTGGGAATCTTCGACCGCCTAAGGAATTCATACAATATCTGGATAAAGATGCTGTGAAAATTGAGTACAATCGTACGTCTTATCAAAAGTATGATCAGAGCAATTGCGGACAACTATGTCTACGCTTTCTACAAACGATCGGCACCGAATTTAAGGATTGACTTCCCACCACTCTGATTCAGTAACAGTCGAGCAGTTCGAGCAGAATATGTCGTTAACATTCACTCTAACCGGCAAGAGTAGCACCCTCGCGGTAAACTACTTTCCACCCATAGATTTGAGCGACGATGATTACGAGCTTGGTCTAACAACCTTTGAAACTTATCACACAATACCGAACATCGACTCAAGCAACGATAAATTCTACTTTTTCTCAAACTATGACATCAAAAACAACAGCGGCGACACCACTCATGAATACATTACGATTCCCCACGGCTCCTACGAACTAGACGCCATTGCCAAGTACCTGAAGCAGCGATTACTCGAGCGATATCCTCAAAAAAATCTCGACGGCACCGATGACGGTGACAACGATGCGTATCCTATAGTGTTGCGTCCCAACAACAACACCATGAAAAGCGAACTGTACTGCCGGTTCGCCGTAGACTTTACAAAGCCCAATAACATTGGATCGCTACTGGGATTCTCGACGAATCGGGTATTAGAACCAGGACGATGGCATGAATCTGACGATCCAATTAATATCATGAACGTGAACATTATTCGCATAGAATGTAGCGTGACCGCTGGTGCGTACAACAATGGGAGGCGTGTACATACGATACATGAATTTTCTCCGAGAGTCCCACCAGGATATAAGATATCGGAAACGCCCGCGCAGATCATTTACCTTCCAATCGTCGCACGGGTCATTACGGATCTAACGATACGCGTTGTGGATCAAGACGGACGATTGCTCGATTTTCGAGGTGAAGAGATTACCATCAGACTGCACGTACGACGACGACGATAATACGTGTAGTGCGAAAGAGATGCTTGTATTGAACGACTCCAGAAACCCGTTTCTTCCAAGTGAAATTGTTTACAACACCAACAACTGCAACAACTCCGATCACGCTAAAAAGAAGAAGCTCAGTGCTGTGAACATTGCATTTTTGAAATCTTTGGGATTCATTGTACGCATTTAAGTTGAAAAAAATGGCTGATATTCTAAGCATTGGAGGGAAGCCTACGTTTGATGATCGCATCGTCAAGCTCGAGACTCACACATACAACGCATACGTCAACACAACGTTTGGATACAGCGATGAGATAAGAATACCGATACAGCAGCAGGATTTATACACATTACCGTGCGAAAGTTTCCTCTATGTGGAGGGGAAATTGAAGATAAATAAGCCAAACGATGCGTTAACGGTGATGTTGGGACATAATTGCATGGCGTTCTTATTCGATGAGATTCGATACGAGCTGAATGGAGTGGAGATTGATCGCAACAGAAACGTTGGAATAACTAGCACGCTTAAAAACTATGTATCGCTGACATCGGACGAAGACAAAAATATGGAGAATGCCGGATGGGGCTTGAAACGACGCGATGGGCTAATAGTGAAAAACCATTTCAATTTTTGCGTCCCACTCAAATATTTGCTGGGATTTTGCCAGGACTACAAACGCATGATTATTAATGCGCGTCACGAATTGATTTTAATACGATCGCGCAACGACAACAATGCTCTAATAGGATCACCGATGTTGGAACCAGAAATTGAATTACTTAAACTACAATGGCGGATGCCTCATGTGACGCTGAACGACGTTAATAAGCTATCGTTGCTACGTACTTTGGAAAGTGGACAAAACCTGAGCATTTGTTTTCAATCATGGGATCTGTACGAGTATCCTCTCTTACAGAGCACGACCAAGCATTCGTGGGCCGTGAAGGCATCTGCACAGCTGGAGAAGCCGCGATGCGTGATCCTTGCTCTACAGACTGGTCGAAGGAATGTGATGAGCGAAGATGTTACTAAGTTCAACAACTGTAAATTGACCAATGTAAAACTTTTTCTCAACTCGGAATTTTACCCATACGATGACATGAACTTGGACTTTGACAAGAATAAGCATGCCATCTTGTATCACATGTATACGCAATTCGGTAAATCGTATTATGGACATAGTTGCAACGAGGCATTATTCACCGTGGCTGAATTTTTACAATTTGGCCCCCTAGTGGTGATTGATTGCTCGCGACAAAATGAGTCGATCAAGAATGGCACCGTGGACGTGCGCATAGAATTCGAGTGTAAAGAGAATGTGCCGGTAAATACTACAGCCTACTGTCTGATTCTGCACGATCGGGTGGTTGAATACAATCCACTGACAAACGTGGTGCGCAAAATGAATTAAATTGCCACGCTACTTGCCCGCCCTCTCCTGTGCGAAATTCACACAAAATTTAATCATGAAAATCGAGATGCTTTACGAGAAAAACTGCATTCTCCCGTCTGTCTTGAAAGCGAGCGGACCTCTAAATTGTACCGATAATGGTCGTGCCAACATTTGTTGACCTGCAAGGGTTCATCGTCGATGGAAGATTTGTCGTCAAGGAAGTGGCTGTCCTATGCAAGGGGACAATTCTCTCGCACTATATTTTTGGGAGTTCAATGCCGCAATATCTTCTTACAAAATCCGATAAATCAAGCATCCGATGGTTGGTGGCTAAGCATCATGGACTACGTTGGGACGATGGAGACGTTCCGTACAGTATGGCTAAACAGCTAATTACGAAAGCTGTAGCTGATGCGATCGACGAAGAAGATGACACATCCCATATCATATACGTTAAAGGCCTGCAGAAACGCGACTGGCTTGCGGATTTCCTGGATGAAAATACGAGAGCGGACGTGATCATCGAGACGCTGGACATTGACTACGAGGATATAAAATCCCTAAATAAGCTAAATGTAGTTAATACTCTGCGTTGTGGCAGACACGCAAAGCACTGTGCCTTACAAAATGTATTTAAAATATTCAACTGGTGGTCTAAACGCCAGAGGCATAAATAAAATATAATCAATTTTTAATGCATAAATGTTTTTTCTTCACCCTCCCCCAACCTAATCTCCTACATGTACGCTAGATTAAGACGATAGTTGAAATTATTTAGAAGCGGTTCATTACACGTTCGATACATGTTCAAAGTGGTACGATTGATGTTCGATACACGTTCAAAGTGGTACGATTTACGTTCGATGTGGTACGGTAGACGTTCGATTCACGTTCGTTTCACGTTCGATGTGGTACGATTCACGTTCGATTCACGTTCGTTTCACGTTCGAAGTGGTACGATACACGTTCAAAGCCGTTCAATACACGTTCGATGTGGTACCATTCACGTTCGATGTGGTACGATTGACGTTCAATACACGTTCGATGTGGTACGATTGACGTTCGATACACGTTCAAAGTGGTACGATTGATGTTCGATACACGTTCAAAGTGGTACGATTGACGTTCAATACACGTTCGATGTGGTACGATTGACGTTCGATGTGGTACGATTGATGTTCGATGTGGTACGATACACGTTCGATGTGGTACGATACACGTTCGATACATGTTCAAAGTGGTACGATTGACGTTCGATGTGGTACGATTGACGTTCGATGTGGTACGATTCACGTTCGATGTGGTACGATTCACGTTCGATTCACGTTCAAAGTGGTACGATTGACGTTCAATAAACGTTCAAAGTGGTACGATTGACGTTCGATACACGTTCAAAGTGGTACGATTGACGTTTGATGTGGTACGGTAGACGTTCGATACACGTTCGAGGCCGTTCGATACACGTTCGATGTGGTACGATTGACGTTCGATACACGTTCAAAGTGGTACGATTGATGTTCGAAGTGGTACGGTAGACGTTCGATACACGATCGATGTGGTTCGATACACGTTCGATTCACGTTCAAAGTGGTACGATTGACGTTCGATACACGTTCGATGTGGTACGATACATGTTCGATTCACGTTCGTTTCACGTTCGATGTGGTACGATTGACGTTCGATACACGTTCAAAGTGGTACGATTGACGTTCGATGTGGTACAATTGACGTTCGATACACATTCAAAGTGGTGTGATCTAGTCAAATGATGTGTCAAAGAAGAAGGAGAAAACGGTTCAACGAAATGATGTGTGCAAAGAAAAAAAATGTAATGGTCAGCGAAAATGAATCTAGAGAACAACAGCATCTCACTTTTGCAAAGCTACGCACTTCTCAATTTCATGATAAGGGTCCCCTTGTGCGAGCCTGGAGATGTAGCGAGACCAGTCGTCTTCGAATCGTGACGGCTACCAATTAAAATTATATTAAAAAAATGGGATTGAAGGGGATTGCTCCCAACCCAAACCCCGAGCCATGTGGAGACATCCCCGAGGTATGTATATAACAATATTTTGATGTTTTTTATCATGTTTGACCGTTGATATCGAGTTCGATCTCACAGCCGTAAATATTATATTGATGTTTGTGGGTTCTAGGACTTGCCGCAACCATCAATTCCCCCGCCGTCGTCGCCGCCGCGGACCCCGTCACCATCGCCGCCACCTTCACCGCCACCGCCCCATCATGTATGTAATACTTTACAGTGTTTTTGCATGTTGGATGTTTATTATGTTTGATATGTTATATCGATATTTATATGTTATAGGGCATACCACTTCAAGAATTGCGGGGGTGGTTGGCGGAACAAGCTGCACCTCGTGAGGTGCAGATGCGGCGGTTGGGGCCTGTAATTGGCCCCGTGATGGTTGCACGGGTGCGGCGGTTGCGCGCCCGATTTAATGCGTTGGGGCCGCGACGACGGCCGCCTTCACCACCCAACTGGCTGATGTTTAATTATTCCTCCTCCTCCCCATCATCATCATCATCATCATCATCATCATCATCATCATCATCATCATCAACATCATCATCATCATCATCATCATCATCGTCATCATCATCGCCGCCACCATCGCCACCTCCAAATTTTTAAATTTATTATATTTATTTTATTTTTTTCTATTTTTATTATTTTATTTTTCTTTTATATTTATATATTCATTTTTTCTTTTTTCTTTTATATATATATATTCTTTTATTTTTATATTCCATATTGTATTGTATTTTATTTTATATTTATATTGTATTGTATTTTATTTTATATTTATATTGTATTTTATTCTATATTATTTTATTATTATATTTTATATACTTTTTATAACAATATATTATCATTTTTAAGCACATATTATTTGTAAATTTTATTTATCCGTCTTTCTCCTCACCACCTAATTTTAAGATTCAACATTTCAAAAAATTATTATTTCTCTGCGTTGGGGACAAAACATTCTGCTGATTCCGCAAAATTCTAAGATTCGTTCTTCGCGCCGTGAAAATGACGTCATCCCGCACGGCTGCTCCAGAGGATTCAAGTTACGCACGATCGCGCGAGACGCTGCGACGCTAAATCTGAACGCTCTAGAATACTCTTGGCTTTAAAATATTGCTCTCTCTTTCCCTCCTCTAAATTTTAGCTTTAAAATGATGCTCTGTCTCTTTACCTCCTCCGAAGACGCGGTTCGTAAAAAGCCGACATTGCCCGAGATCTTCCGATATCGTCTGATAAAAATAAATTATTATATCTCTGTGTCGGAAAAAAAATTCGGGGTGGGTGGGGGTTTGAAAAAATGTTTGGGGTGGGCTGAAAGAGATTTTTGGGGGTCATTCCCCCTTCCGACGGTGGGCCCCGGTCTCCGCGGCGGCTCGGCCCGGAGTGATCCCCTCCATCATCGCGGCTTCCCCCACTCCGCGGCTCGTGCGCGCGCAACCGGTCTTCCTCTCCCCGCAGGCCCCGCGCCCATGTTTCCCTCCGCCGCGCTACCCCGCGCGCCCTCACTTCCCCCCCGCCCCCGCGCTCCCCTCAGAGGACCTGGGTTAGAATCGGCATAGACATACTACTGGTTATCGCCCATGTTTTGAATTACAATTTCCGAGGGTAATAGCGCCGACTTTCGGCGACTTCGAGATGTCGCGTATAATTCTCGGAAGTTTTTTTGCAATTTCCGAGGGTAATAGCGCCGTTTGTTTTTGTACCGCAGACCGACAGGTTAATAGAGACAGACGTAAATCTCATAGCTCTGTGTCACGCATTGTTCGTTGGCTGATCAGAGATTACACGCGTGGATATCGCTCATTATTCTCGGAAGTGCACCTTCCATCGTTACAATTATATGATTTATTTGGCGCGGTCATCGCGCGACAGTTTAGCCTCGAATCTTCTACGCGTACTAACTCCGTATGTTTTGACTACGTGTCGAGAGAGAGAGGGGTGGATACATATCATGTCTCTCTCTCACACTCCTTGTTCGAATGTCGCTATCGGTGATGCGATCTGTCGTTCGGACGATAGATAGCACCGGCTAGCTTGAACTTTTGGGAATCAGCGCTGACACGTGTCTTTTGATTTTTTCCATACCTCCCACAGCGTGTGACGACTCGTATGCAGTACACCTCACCTGTGCGTGCATTTGTGTGTGTGTGTGTGTGTGTGTGTGTGTGTGTGTGTGTGTGTGTGTGTGTCTGTGTGCACTTTCCCACGCATTGTCTTGACGGCGGTACGCGTTCCCCCTCCACTGGCGACATGAGCTTTCCCCTCCTTACCTAAACGTTCCCCCTCCACTGGTGTGGCCCCCTCACCACGCTTCACACCCTCGCCACCAATTGGTCCAGAACGCCCCTACAATACCTACTGACATTGATTACAATAATGTATATGGACTGAACAGTTTGATGGATCCAAAAAGTGTAGTTTGGCGAAAATGTGTCATTGCGAAACTGATTAACTTTGACGCTGTTTTTGCGAATCCAGTATCAGGGCTTCAGGCTCGCGATATTGCAATTCAGAGAGTCCCCGAGCAAGTTGACGATGATTCAATTTATACTGATGAGGATTTATTTAATGAAATTGTCGATAATGCCATTTTTACCGATAACGATAGTGCCCTATTCGCTGACGATGTAGTTGAGTGGGATGATTAAATTGAATAAATTACTAAATCTTAAACATCTTAATATGTCAGAATTACTCACCGATATTCCACCTTCCCTGTGAAATAAACAAAATCTTTTTGCTTTGAAAATTTTGAAAATCCCCTCCCCTGTGACGTCATCCCCCTCACCGACGAACTCGGTGGACGCCATGTTGGAATCCCCCTCCCCTGTGACGTCATCCCCCTCACCCACGAACTCGGTACCCCCTCCCCGCCTCGCCCCCTCGCCCACCTAGCGGGAGAGCGCGGTACCGCCCCCCGCCCCGCCTCATCCCCTCGCCCAAACTTGATCCAGAATCCGCATAGCCTAACTACTAATATGTCATATTAATGAACAAAGACAAACAGTTTTGTTATTTCTTAAAACAATTCAATGTACTAGAATTAGTAGAATCGTGGGTTGAGAAGAAACAATGGGGAGGAATGAATGATAAATTGCCGCAAGAATTCTCACGGAAATGTAACAATGCTAACAGGGACAGAAAGAAAGGAGAGAGCTCAGCGGAATTATCACAGGCATAAGGAAGAACATAAAAGAGAAGGAGACGAACAAGGGAAAGGAACATATTTGTTACGTGCCGACCATTTTTCCATAAATTTCTTTACTCTATCATTGACATTTGAACATTTGATAATTTTATTTAGCTTCTTGTAGCCTGTTACGACATGACATTTTCCCCACACAAGATTTGTCGACAACAATCTTTCGACATTGCGCTTCTATATATAAAATATATATAATAATATATATAATAATATATATATATAATATTGAATAACGTGAAATATATATATATATTTCAGAGTTCCATAGACTCGTAGTGACCGTGGAAAAGACACAGTCCCCGTAGAGACTCATTTAAACATACTCATTTTAAACATTATATTTTACGTTCTGTTACTTAAATTCAAACCGATATTTAAATTCACTTTTTATACATTAACATCAGTTTACTGTGCGAGCAATCAAGCGTGTCACGTCACCCAACCGTAGGTCCCTTCAGGTCACGCAGAAAGAGAGCGAGAGAGACGTACCGTGAATCACAGAGAGAGAGAGTAAGGCGTTCAAAATTTAACAGTCTTCTTGTACCAACCTGGTGAGTGTATTTAAAATATGCTATTGTACGGAAGCGGCTGTTGATCCATCCACTTAGTGTGTTACGATGTTACGTGAGGGCGTTAATTTTTAAGCGACCGAGCGGTTGAGTCTAATTTTCTCACACAACGCTTAACGAATTTAAGGAAAGATTATAATTTTAATATAATTAGAGTTATTACGCAAAAATCAGGATTATTTTGGGGGCGGTTTTTGCTTACAACCCATACAGGTTGTCCAATCGGGATGTGATTCTTTGGAGAGACTGGTTCGAAACAAAATGAGATAAGCTTTAAATAATTATTACCATGTATTACAAAAATAAGCAAAAAGGAAAATCAAAGGTGATACACAAATGGGAATCAGTACATGGGTTTCGAAAAGAGTCGTAGATGACTCACGAATCTAAAAGCGCGAGTTGAAGAATATTGGTTCGGTGTCTCAATTATACGCAAATATTTTACGGACGACAATTGACCGAGGGAAACCCCACTATTCACTAAAGTGGTTGGATCATTTGTTAATTCCATACAATAACATAGTTAAGGAGATTTACCGATTTGGAACGAAGATTGTTAGAATTTTGAACGGCTTACTCTCGTTTTCTCTCTCTCGCTCTTTCTCTCTCTCTTTCTATATTTCTCTGTATTTCTCCGGGTGACCTGTAGGGTCCCGCGTACAAGATGATGAAGCGCAGGAGGGTTATATATATACATATATATATAGGTGAGTATCTACGGGGACTGAGTCCTTCCACGTTCACTAGGTCACTATGGAACTCTGGCTCAAAGACTATTTTTGAACGAATAGCGATGTCCCTCGGACAGAACAACTGCGCACCACGCGACTTGCTAGCTGACTGCAGCGAACGAACGCAGGGCAGGCCCGAGCACTTGGGCCTTTGAACAAAGAGCGCCAAAATTGCTGACTCCGCACCTCATGCACACGGGGACCACACGTCGTCGCCTCGGACCGTTCCCAGCCTCACGGGGCTTGAGTTTATCGCATCCGGCGTTCTAAGAATGTTGACGGCGTTACAAGATTCTTGCACAGCAAAATTCAGTGGCGTAACGACTTACATTTAATTATTATTATAATTCGGTTTGTAGACATTGACAATTGGTCGAGGGAGACTCCCATAACAGGCAATGGTTGAATCAATTGTCAGTATTCTTAAATTTGAAAAAGTAGTCGGCACGTAACACTGGGAATTTCCCTTGATCAACAGTTACCTTCCCTTCAACGTGTACCGCGTCATAGAAACTCTCCTATTTATGTAATAACAATCGCCGACCGCATTACCCTTCCAAATTATTAGTTTCAAATGTATAAAGTCAAGCGCCCACGCGATAATTGATCCAACCACTTAGTGTGTTACGGGATTTCCCTCGATCAATTATCATTCATCGTCTATCGTTCGCGTCAAGTGTGTTGTATGTTTCGATGTCAAAATCCAGTTTAGCGTGAAAGGCCGTAATATTCTGAATCGAAAGCGAATATTGTTAAATTCTAAAGCTTATATTATCTACATCGGTGTGTAAACCCACGTAAATTCCCCATTTTGTATCAACTTTTGAATTTCCGTTTTGCTTTTTGTAATACAAGGTAATGTTTTATATAAATCCTTCTCATTTTGTTTCGAGCCAGTTTCTCCTAACTGCCAGATCCTGATTGAAAACCCTGTATAGATTTAGACAAAACCCGCACCCCAAAACCAATCCTGATCTTTGTAAGCTACCAACACACGCGCGAAATACTGTCCTTTCTCTTGGGGTTATAAGTCCTAAGTGACTCTGTGGAACGCGGTGCTGATGGCTTTATCACGCACCAAATTAATTTTAAGTGACTGTTTAATTGACACGACGAAAAAAGGAACTTGCTGGTCCGTAAGATGACCACACAAGAGCACAAATATCTTTGATCGATGGGTCTTAGTCACGAATGCTTGACTAGATTAGGCGAAGTCGTCTGATCCTTGACCGTATTAGTAGAGTGCTGATCAAGTTTTTACGAGCGATGAATGCGTTCGCTCAAGAGACGATTGAATTCTGTCCTGTCTACCTTTTCGACGTCGAAGGTAGACAAGACAGACTTTTCGGAGGTGCCTCCTCGATGAGAAGGAACCTTCCTTCCACGATTTTGGTGGTGGTAGAGGAAGCCTCTCCTTCTTGATGACGTAGCGGAGGGAAAACCAGACATCTGACTAGCAAATCTAGCCAGGTTGTTCGGTCGGAGTGTCTCGCCAGTCTCACAGTTTATGACCGAATTGTCCCGCGAGTCAGCGGTGGATGACGGTATGTGCCGGTCCGAGGTTACCGTATACCACCCGATGACAGAGAAATTCAACGGATTATCTCAGAGCGAAGGCAGTTGAAATTAGCAAAAAAAGGCACAATGCCGATTGCCTCGTGGTCATCTGGCAGGCAAATGGTTCCCAACGAACGATTCGAGAACAAGCAATTGTCCATCGTAAAAGACGTTGAATTTTCGCCTCGCCCTGAACCCGCTTTTGTCCCGTAAGACGTAATAATCTTTGCTTCGTCACTCTGGTTACAACAAAATTTCAATAATCATTTTTCATAATCGTTAAGCATTGTGTGAGAAAACTAAACTCAGCCTCTCAGTCGTACCAAAATTAACACCCTCACGTAATATTTCAAGACAGAAGAATAAAGATACAAAATGAAAAATGGGGAATAATAATAGCGTATAGCAACGACATGAAGGAAGCGAAAGAAGAGTTAGATCAGATAATAGTGGAGAAGGAAGGGGATAAATTAATAACACAGTTCGACAAAATTTGACTTTTTTACTGACTTGTAACATTTAATAGCCGTTTTTAATAGGTGTTCGTGCGCTGAACACGAATCCGCAAACCGTTTTTTGCCATCGCCCTCCGTTTTTGAGAAATTCGATTTTGAAAAAAAACTGCAAATTATCAACTTTGAACATCTTTTGTGTCGAAACAGTAATAGTTATTCGACTTCCGGTTACGGAGCGCGCGAGAGGAGAGTGAGAAAAGTGAGCGGGTAGAACAGAAAGGAAGTTTAGTGGAAAGTGGCACAAGAAGAGAAAAGTGGAGTGAAGAGGAGAGAGAGAGAGGGAGGAAGGAGGGTTGCAGGGGAAAACAAAGGGTGGAGGAAACCAGAGCAAAATGGGAAAGGTTTGGAGGTTCGAGGACAGAAGACAGACGAGACGGAAGAAGGAAAGAAAGGAACGAGGCCAGTAAAGGAGGGATTACAGAAATGGATGAAGGAGAGTTAGAGATGGAACCGGCAAAGGAGGAGAAGAGAAAAGGAGGGGGAGAGGGCAATTAATAGAGTTAGGCTGATGAGAGAAAGGAGTACAAGCGAGGGAAACATATATGAGATGTGGACAAGAAAAAGAGAAAAGAAAGAGAGCGAGGGAATATATAAAGAAAGTAAAAAAAAACTGTTAGGTCTCCGGCGAAAAGAGAGGAGGAAGGAGAAGAGGGAAGCATAAAAAAGATGTTGACAGGAATGGGGGAGGAGATAAGTGAGAGGAGGAAGGAAGTAAGGTATCAGGGAAAACTGATAAGGAAGTGTTTGAGATTAAGGTGGTTGAGCACGCTGGTAGAAAGTGAGGTTAGGAGTCAACAGTGAAGAGGTGCACACAACACAGTATGTTGAGTAAAATGATTTACGTGTCTTTATTGTAAAAATCACTCGCGGTGAGAATGAGCTTGATATTTATAATGTCAATCAGTACAAAACACACGCGGTGAATATAAACGATGAGCAGTGAGCCACTGAGCACGTGGTGAGCCTCGTGGAAACCGACGCACGCCATGCGATTTTCTCACGAGAGAATTCCACGATCTTTACATGTAAATGAGCGGTGAAACAAAAAAAGAGTATGGAGAATATGAATGTGAAAACTGTAAAACTGGTGAGCGGTGAGATTCACAAGTTGATCTTATAAACTGTATCGCACGCGACACGTCCTTTCAACCACGCTACATGAACAAGAGTGATTATAATAATGGATGATCATTTCCGTTACGCGTCTTCTCGAACATGCTCGAGAGATGATCGACGTGAGGAAATCTAATTGGTTGATCAATTGTCGTGAAGCGTTTTCTCGAACTGAAACGGCTTCATGCGATGTGCTGATTGGGTGCTTACTGGACGCTCTGCGTTGCTGATTGGTGATCGACCGTCGATCCTCGCCGATGGTTGGTGGATCGATCGTCGATCCGTGACTCTGTACTGAGTCCATGAGGTGCTGCGCCAAGAGCAAGTGTGGCGTCTTTGGAAAACATTGCATTCCCAGACAGGAAGGAAATGGAAAATCTAAAGCAAGAACTGAAAAAGAGAGGAAATATGGGAAGCAGAAAGAAAAGAGTTATGGAAAGGTATAGAGGAGATGGGGAAGAAGCTGGAAAAGATAGAGAGGCAGCAAAAATAAGGGGGGGGGGGGTAAAAATCATGGAAGAATGGCTTAGGAAAATGGAAAGAGAAAGGAAAGAAGGAGAATAAGAGAGAGGCGAAAGGGGTTGGGGAACGGGAAGTAGAGATGAGCAGGAAGGTGAGAGAGATAGAGAGAAAGTTGGAAATGAAAGAAAGGGAGGTAAGGAGATAGAACATAATAATTAAAGGCCTGAGGACAGGAGATACAATTGCGGTGGAGAGAATGAAAGAATTGATGGGCGATTTAAAGACGGAGGTAGAGATAAGAGGTGTGAGGACAATAAGAAGAAGAGAGAAGACCAGCTACCAAATATCGGCTACCAGAGGAATTTAAATGGCAGGCGCAGTGGGCAAAGAAGAGAAACAAGAAAGGAAGGGCCATGGGAGGGATGTTAATAGAAAGGAAAAGGTGGTTAAAAAAAGAAGAGGACGAGAAGGAGCAAAGAACTGAACAGGAAGTAATAATGATGAGGGCAGTGAAAGCAGGAGAGAGAAAGTGGAGAGTGGTGGGGGTCTATGTTAATGGAGATATGGAGAACAAGTGGGACAGGATTAAGAAGTGGGGGGAGGGGGAGGAGAAGAAATAGGAGCGCTAGTGGGAAGAGATTTTAATGCGAGGACCCGTAACAAGGGGGAAAGAGTAGGAGGTGTGGAGGAAGAACAGGAGACGAAGAGGAAGTCAAAGGATAAGAACGTGAACAAGGAAGGAAGAAAGCTGTTAGAGGCAATCGAGGAAATAGGATGAGCGATACTGAATGGGAACATGAAGGGGGCGAAGAGGGGGACCATATATATACAGGGTGAAGAGAAGAGTTGGTAATAGACTATGTGATAACGGGGGAAGAGGAAAGAGAAGAAATAGACTATGTGATAACGGGGGAAGAGGAAAGAGAAGAAATAGAGAGCATCAGGGTGGAGGACAGAGTGGAATCCAGTCATCACCTGATAGTGTTGTAGATGAAGGGGAGAGAAGGAGAACGGGAAAGAAGGGAAAAGAGAGCGAAGGGAAGAAGGAAAGGAGACTGGACGGAGGAAGCGAAAAGGGAGTATGGAGACAGACCGGAAAAGTTGAGGGTGTTAGGAGGGGACTTGAAGGAGCTGGTAGGGGAGTTAGGAGACAAAATAAAAAAGACGATGGGGGACGAATAGAAAAAAGTAAGGAGGAGAGGTTAGTGGGATTAGGAGTGCATGGAAGAAAGAAAGAAAGTGAGAAAGGAGCTAAGGAGATGGAGGAGGAAGGGGAGAGGGGAGAGAATACAGAGAGGAGAAAAGGAGGTATAATAAGTTTTCGGAGAGAAAGAAAGAAGAGGAGAAAGTAAGATTTATGAAGGAGGTACGAGAATCCGAGACGGAGGTGAAGGTGTGGGATATCATAAACAGAGAGGAAGAAGAGGAGAAGAGTTAACAAACAGATAGGAAAAGAAGAATGGAAGGAACACTTTATGAAACTATTAGGAGGGGTAGAGGAGAAAGTGGGAAGTGGGGGGCGGGGAGAGGAGAGTCAAAGAGGAGGGGGAAGAGAGGGAAGAGGAAGTGACAAGGGAAGAGGTGGAAAAGGTAATAAGGAAACTAAGGGACGAAAAGGCGACTGGAATTGACGGATTGTCAAATGAGACTTGGAAATATGGAGGAGAGGAGGTGAAGAGGAGAGCATGGGAGATATGCAGGAGAGTGTGGAGAGGGGAGGGATGGCCGCAGAGTTGAAAAGGGGGGGGGGGTAATAATACAAATCGTGAAGAAAGGCGGAGGGAAGGTAGCAGAATATGGAGGGGTAACGTTAATGCCCACGCTATAAAAGGTATACAAGATGGTACTGGCGAATAGACTGGAGAACGAAGTGGAAGAAAAAATGATAGTGCCGCCGAATCAATCGGGCTTTAGAAAGGGGATGGGCACAATAGACAATATATACGTGTTAAATTATATCATAAGCAAGTATGTAGCGAAGGAGAAAGGAAACCTAGTAGCCCTGTTTGTGGACTTCAAAGCAGCGGTCGATTCGGTGGACAGGGGGATATTGAGAAAGACGATGAGAGAAAGAGAGGTATAAGAGAAGGGCTCAGGGAAAGGATAGGGGATATATACAGAGAAACAAGGAGCAAAATAGAGGTAGAAGGGGGAGTGAGGATAGCAAGGAAGAGGATATGCTCTTTCATCTACGCGGACGATGTAGTGTTGTTGGCGGTAGGATACGCGGAGAAAAAGGGATTAACGGTCAACACAGAAAATACAAAAATTATGAGGTTCGGGGCAGGAGAGGAAATGAAAAGTGAAGAGAAATGGGAATGGAAGAGAAAAGGGATAAAAGAGTTAAAGGAAATGACGTACCTGGTCTTCAGGCTGAAAAACAATGGAGGGATGGAAGCGCTCGTGGAGGAGAGAGTAAGGAAGGCAGGGAGAGTAATGAGGCAAATGTGGGGAATGGGAAAGGAGGATCTGGATGTTTGATGCGTTGATATGGACAATAATGTCCTACGGACTGAAAATTTTTGGGTGGAAGGGAAAGGAGACGATAGAGAGGACGCAGGAGAGATTTTTAAGATGGGCGATGGGGGTGGACTAAACGACGCCAGGGTATATATAATCAGGGATGAAGTCAAGAGGAGCAAGTTAAGAACGAGAGAAGCAAAATAAGCGTGGTGTTTCGAGGAGAGGTTAAGGACAGGAAAAGACGGGGAGTTGGTCAGGGTCTGCTGGGTGGAAGTAAGAAGAAGCACGGTGGGGGGGGGGGCGGAGAATGTCGAGATGAGAGGAAGGCAAAAGGAAGTACTTTGAGGAAAGGGGATGGAATCAGAGGACAGTGGAGAGGGAAAGAAGAGAAGGAAAATGGAGTGGAAGGAAGTGGAAAGAAAATATATGGAACAGCAAGAACGAGAAATGGAAGAGAAGTTGAGGGAGGTTAGGTATAACAAGATGTACAGGGAAGTGAGAATGGAAGGAATTCCAAAGTACCTGAGGAAAGGGTAGAAAGAAGAGAGCTGGAAGAAGATTGTGAGATGGAGGTTGAGAAATGAATTGAGGGCAGCGAGGTATTGGTAAGAAGAAGTATGTGCGTCTAGGGTACGCGGTGGAGAAGATGAAACGCGAGAGCACATTTTGGAAAAGTGCAGTGGAGAGGACGAAAGGGGCGGAAGAAGACAGGAAAAAAGATAAGCAAGATATTAGGGGAAGGGGAAGGGTGGATGAAAGAATGGAGGGAAGAAGACTAGGGAGCATCGAGGAAAATCGGATGGGGGAGAAGGTTGGGAGGCAGGTGGTAGGGGGAGGACGGGGAAGGAGGGAAGGTAGGAAGTAGAGAGTAATCGGAGAAGGAGGGGGATTTAAGTTAAGATAGGTTAAGGTACGCTGTAAACGGATGCCATTATAACCCTATCGCGATAGTCGCCAATCGACCATCCCCTTTTCCTCCATTAGACGAATGGGTTTCCCTTGTACGGACCCAACGAGATGGGTCCGGTCGGAAATTCGACCATTCAGTAAGGGGCGACTCATTCCAAGTGTCGCCAAGATAATTATCCCTCCGGACGACAGATCCCTTTTAGCAACATCCTGATTTCCAGAGCAGTCCCTTTTCTCCAAATTCCGATTGTCGCCAAGATGCCTCCTTCCGATATCAGATTTCCCAAACACCCCTTTTCCCAAATTCCAAGAGTCGCCAAGATGGCTCCTCCTGATATCGCCGTTTCCCAACACCCCCTTTTTTCCCCCAAATTCTTTAGGCTGCCCGCCTAGCTCACCTCCCACCCCTTTTCGCAACCAAGTTAAATACCGGTCTCAAACCAAGGGACAAAACAGTCGTAGACCTTAGACTAGTCAAGTCACAACGCCGTTCCGAACAAAACCTGTAAAAACTTATAAATTGTACCAGTCATAACAATAAAGAACCAGTAGTTATTAAATCGGAGTTACCTCGACGACAACCCCAAGGGGAACAATTAAATAAATACCTACATACATACATACAGTAATAGTTATCTCCACAAAATTACTTTTTTTTTAGAAAAAGGTACAAAAATGCACGCCAAGTATACTCGTGCAAAAACGAGGTCGTAAATTTCATAACCAATCAAACAGAATTCCATTTAAAAACATTATCGTAAATTAATAGCTTTATAAAATTAATGATATACAAAAATTGCGCCAATTATAAGAATGGCTATTTATACAAAGACAAAAATGTATTAAATAATATTAAACAGATATATTTTTATACAAATAAATATTTTAATACGAATTAATATTTTATTCAAAATACTTGGCGCTGCTCCCCGAATTGGTGTTGCTAAACTGAATAAATATGTATAAATTGCATTAATCTTATTCTTTCTCTCTTGGGCGTTCGGTCGTCACGGTGTGTATATGTGTGTGTGCATATGCTACATATGATATTTGAATTAAATATATCTAGAATAAATCTGACTGCGTTTCTAATATGTATATGTATATGTTTATGTATTTTAGATTGTAGGGGATTTATTGTAAATTATTAATACTAAGTCAATTAATATTCTTTCGGTTTCGCAGCGCCAAGTATTTTGAATAAAATATTTACTCGTAATAAAATTTTTATTTGTATAAAAATATATCTGTTTAATATTATTTAATACATTTTTGTCTTTGTATAAATAGCCATTCTTATAATTGGCGCAATTAATGCATATCATTAGTTTTGTAAAGCTATTAATTTACGACAATATTTTTAAATGGGATTCTTTTTGATGGGTATTAATTTACGACAATGTTTTCAAATGGGATCCTTTTTGATGGGATTATATACTTGGCGCTCTTTTTTGTACCTTCTTTTAAAAAGGTAATTTTGTGGGGATTTCACACATTCTGTAGTGTTTACTGATGACTGGATAATTATTTCACCACCTCGGGGATATTTTTTACAAGACAATTGGATTGGTGGACTTGGTTTAAATTTAAGTTTACCGATGTGAAGCAAACATACAAAAAGCAAACAAAGGATGGAAGCTGAATAAAAGTTTAATTAAAGTTTGATTACTATAATACTATATCACAATAATTTTTTTTCTCTGATGTAGGTCACACTGCATCATCTTGTGCTTCGATTATCCGTAAATATGTAAAAGGCACATTTTTTTGTTACAACATAACTTAGAACTTATAAAAGAAGAATGGACTTTTCCTACAGTAAGTGTAGAGATTACATATTGTGTTCGAAGGAGGTGAGAGCGTATGGCAGAAAGTCTTGTAGGAGGAAAAATGCTAATGGTAATTTATTTTAAGCGAACAGAGATCCAATATTTTTAACGCACAATTTATTGGTGTTGGTATAAAATTAATGTACTATGTTTATTGGTGAACTAAAATATTGTTATTGGGAAACTAATAAAATTAATGAATAGCGAGGGAACTACTGTGGATTTTAATAAAGTATTAGGAATATCTTTCATAAGAGATTGAAAAGTATTGTTTAGGACTGTATATATTGTAAATATTAGATCTAAGTGTACATTGTCTTAGTTCTTAAGAAGCGATTATCGCGCACGGAACTGCGGTAGATCACACTGGTCTGCACTAGCAAAAGTTTACGGTGTCACCATCTCGTCGATTGTCGAGGGAACAATTGCGCTCTCCCCACTCTTAGTCGCGAGCGCTGATTACGCGATCGCGAAGATCCTCGCCAGTCGGTCTCCTGGATTCGGTACTTTAACACTTTGTTTATATACGCCTAAGCTTGTGAATAGTTCAGCAGTTAAGAAAATCTACGGTATTCGCAAATCTGTTACGCGCGGTTCCTACGTGCTTATTTATTACTGCGCTGAGAATAAAACATTACCGGTTTCTACTAGTGCTGGTGAAAAACAAAAATTCTACTTACAATTAACTAAGCCTAAGTACGATTAAGTAAACCTACTTATTCTAAAACTCGAACTACTTAAAGCTACTTATTCTAGAACTAAAACTAACTAAAACTAAACCTAATTTAACCACGAACAAGTATCAAGGAAAATGCATTTTCCGCGTATTTTCCTCAATAATGTGACTTGCTCTACATTGCAAGCAGTACGCTGTAATTTTGTTAATTCTTAATGCTACGCTAATTTGACAAATTTTGTCGAATTACCTTATTTGACAAATTTCCAGAAACTTGTGCGAAACAAGATGCTTGTAGCGACTGCCACACACGCAAAAGATTGTTTTCTTTTCTCTTGGTGTTGTAAGGCCCAAGAGACTCCGTGGCGCGAGGTGTTAATTGCTTTATCACTCGCCAAATTAATTTTAAGTGACTATTTTTAATTGATACGACGAAACGAGAACTTGCTGGTCCGAATGATGACCAGAAGAGCGTGAATGTTGATCGATGGTCTTGGTCACGAACGTTTGACTAGACTGATCGAGTTAGTCCGTACGATGACTAAAATATGAATGTTCGTAAGTGAGTTTTAGTCACGAATGCTTGACTGACTCACTATTTTGATTGGGGCGTTGATGATAGCGATTCGAGGTTTATCGCGAGAGACTGAAGTCTTCCTTTGAGAACCGATAGAATTCTGCCCTCGTCTTCCTTTTCGGCGTCGAAGGTAGACAAGACATTAGATTTTCGGGAGGTGTCAAATTGCTGATTGGCTAGACTTTCCTCGAAGAGGAGGAACCTTCCTTCCGCGATTTGGTGGTGGAGGAGGAAGGCCTCTCCTTCTTGGTGACGTAGCGGGGAAAAAACAGACATCTGGCTAACAAACCTAGCTAGGTTATTCGGTCGGAGTGTTTAGCCAGGGTCACGGTTTATGACCGTATTGTTCCGTGCGTTAATGGTGGACGACGGGAGGTCCCAGTCCGAGGTAACCGTGTACCCTCGCTGACAGAGCAATTTAACATTATCTTAGGACGAAAGCAGTCGAAAATATCAGAAAAAAATGGCACGACGTCGATTGCCTCTTAGTCATCTGGCAGGCAAATGGTTCCCAACGAACGCTTCGAGAACAAACAATTGCCCACCGTGAAGGACGTTGAATTTTCGCTTCGTCCTAAGCTCGCTTTTGTCTCGTAAGACGGAACATGCTTCTCTATCTATCTAAGCTTCTCTGGACAACCTCCAAGCCCGTGCATCCCCTTCATTTCTATCCAAGCCTGTGCGTCCCTTTCGTTTCTATCTAAGCCGCTGCGTCCCTTTCGTTTCTATCTAAGCCGATGCGTCCCTTTCATTTCTATAGACTTTACATAAAAACTCTAATGTAAAAATAGTTTGCTGGTATAAAAACAATATATGATTGTCTAGATACTTGTGTGAAAGAAGATGCTTCTTGTTGTGTGCGTCCCCTTCGTTTCTATAAGCTCTATACAGGGTGTCCCAAAAATGCTGCGGTTCCTTGAAGGGGGTGATTCAGGGGGTGATTGGAAACAACTTTTTCCTTTGCGAAAATGTTCTCCGAGGTTTCGTTAACGAGATATTAACAAAAAGCACCGACCAATCAGAGCCCAAGATTGGAGGCCGAGTTCCCGCGGTAGCGTGGCCGCGCGCCGCGCTGCGACTACGAACAAGCAACTCGGCATGCATCGAAGGAAATTGCAGAGAATGGCAAATGAAAAAGACGTAACAAATAAAATCGAACATTTTGTCATGGTTTGTTTGTCATTTAAAGTGAAAAATGAATAAAGGATAAATGGATGAAAATCATGCGTAACGTAAAAAGACAAATACAAAGGTTTTTTTTAGAAGAATCGAAAATAATAATTACTTGGAGTGAGAGGATAAGGAACACGTAAATTTCCTTTTTTAATAACGTACAAACGAAAAGGGAACGAGCGAAAAGTGATCGTAGTTCGTTATTGTGATAAAAATCCATAGTTCAATAACGTCCAACACTGTTGTTGATAATGAATAACTCCGTTTAAAAACTGCGAAAAAAATTTACGTACGGAAATTTGGAGAATTATCAGCGGAAATTAGCCATAACCTGCGTTAAATTTAAAAAATAATAGTCGCCAATAATGTACCTAAAACTCACCCTTTCGGAAATTCACCTGCAGCTTGAAAATCTGTGTCACTAGGTCACTGAACCGATCCTGGTCATCGACAGACGCGCCGAATGCACAGCTGATCTCAGGTACACGACGCCATCCAAAGTTAAAGGTCGCAACGTCAAGTGCGTCCGGGTTAATGTACCGAATATTCTCTTCACTGCACGGCTACTAACACTGATCACTTAATTTATTTTTCATGGAACGTGTTGTTCCTATGTTATAAAAATTGGTGGAAATGAATTTTTACTTGGCGTTCGGAGCCGTGGGTATTTCCG
Organism: Andrena marginata; assembly: GCA_963932335.1. Classification (NCBI taxonomy): domain Eukaryota; kingdom Metazoa; phylum Arthropoda; class Insecta; order Hymenoptera; family Andrenidae; genus Andrena; species Andrena marginata. Next base: position 22,752,534 of record OZ010663.1, read on the forward strand.
CGCAAATTCTCACGCTGCAGCACTTGCGCCCTCGTTGTTCGGGGAGTGCAACCAGAACATCGCGTAATACTCTTAAGCAGAGAACATTTCTGCGACGTGATTGCTTGCTGACTGACAAGATTTTTTCCAAGCGACTTCTTCTACCCTCAAATAGTTTCTCTCGTGCCATTATGAGTTGACCCCCACCAGGCCAAGAGGCTTCAGGTAAAAAGAAGCCAGCATATTTTCGAAACACACGTGCTTCGCAGAAGTGCAACGAACGGACTATCGTGCACTTTTACAAAAGTCCGCGTTCCGTCCTTTTACTGCCAATGTACTCATTGCTTCGAGGTAGGCAGCAGACACCACGTGTTTCGGTTCGAAAGGGACGGAAGAGAAGAGAAACAGAAAGTCTTCGAGTTGCTATAAAGAAAAAAATCCTGTTTCCAGTTTCCATTTTCCGATACTCTGAGTTCACGTCTGCTACGAGGCGGAACCAACTAAGCCATAAATTACCCAAAACTGTAGGAAACCGTTGTCTACCGTCGACTAGTGGGACAGTACGGTCATAAACCGCGACCCTAGCGAAATGCTCTGCGTCGACGAATTCCGTGCGAGTGAAGCCTTGGGGAGGAGATACTGCTGTGAAGAGGACCTCTTTAGGACAGTGGCCGTTTGGGAGGGATGCACGTGGTGTCTGCTGCCTATCTCGAAGCAATGGGTACATTAGCAGTAAAAGGACGGAACGCGGAGTTTTGTAAAAGTGCACGATAGTCCGTTCGTTGCACTTCTGCGAAGCACGTGTGTTTCGAAAATGTGCTGGCTTTCTTTCTACCTAAAGCCTCTTGGTCTGGTGGGGGGTCAACTCATAATGGAACGAGAGAAACTATTTGAGGGTAGAAGAAGTCGCTTCGTAAAAATCTTGTCAGTCAGCAAGCAATCACGTCGCAGAAATGTTCTCTGCTCAAGAGTATTACGCGATGTTCTGGTTGCACCCCCCGAACAACGAGGACGCAAGTGCTGCAGCGTGAGAATTTGCGCGGAAATACCCACGGCTCCGAACGCCAAGTAAAAATTCATTTCCACCAATTTTTATAACGTAGGAACAACACGTTCCATGAAAAATAAATTAAGTGATCAGTGTTAGTAGCCGTGCAGTGAAGTGAATATTCGGTACGTTGACCTGGACGCACTTGACATTGCGACCCTTAACTTTCGGTAGTGTCGTATACCTGGGACCAGCTGTGCACTGAGCTCGTCCATCGATGACCAGGATCGGTTCAGTGACCCTGTGACACAGATTTTCAAGCTGCAGGTGAATTTCCAACAACGGTGAGTTTTAGTTACTTTATTGGTGATCATTCATTTTTAAATTTAACGCAAACGATGGCTTATTTCCGGCGATAATTCTCAAAATTCCGGTACGAAAATATTTATTCGGGCTTTTTAAACAGACTTATTCGTTATCACCAACAGTGCTGGCCGTTATTGAATTACGGATTTTTATCACAATAACGAACTACTATTATTTTTCGTTAATTTCCTGTTACATTACCTTTTCGTGGCTACGTTATTAACACAAGAAAATTTACGTATTCCTTATCCTCCCACTTCAAATAATTATTATTTTCGAATCTTCTAAAAAAAAAACTGCGTATTCGTCTTTTTACGTTGCACGCGATTTTCATCCATTTATCCTTTATTCATTATTCACTTTAAATGACGAACAAACCATGACAACATGTTCGATTTTATTTGTTACGTCTTTTTCATTTGCCATTCTGTGCAATTTCCTTCGATGCATGCCGAGTTGCTTGTTCGCAGTCGCAGCGCGGCGTGCAGCCACGCTAGCGCGGGAACTCGGCCGCCAATCTCGGGCTCGGATTGGTCGGTGCTTTTTGTTAATATCTCGTTAACGAAACCTCGGAGAACATTTTCGCAAAGGAAAAAGTTGTTTGCTATCACCCCCCGAATCACCCCCTTTAAGGACCCGCAGCATTTTTGGGACACCCTGTATAAATAGCCTATTAAAAAATTTTGGTGACTTACCTTGTTAATCGAGACAATAATTCAGTGTCCTGTGTGGTGTAAAAACTCGTAACATTTAAATAATTTTAACTATTTTCCTTATTTCACACTTGACAGGTTATAATTGTTTGACACTAGCTAGGTTACGTTTACCTCGACAGATCTGTTTTCTGCTAGCTGTCACGTGACAACGATTTGTTACGCGATTGGCCGAAAGTGCCGAAACCTTCATCGAATCAACGACGTGGATATTGGAGACATTTCCTCTCCCTTTCATATTTCCCTCTTGCCCACACTTGACGATGACGATTCTTAATTCTTCAGAACATAAAATTTGCCAAATTAGAACTTTGCATTGAAATATCTCAGTTCATAAGTCACGTAGGACTAAAGCGAAGACACTTTTCTTATGTAAATCAAACCCAAGCTATCCATTAAGACCATTCAAAATCTAATCGGATCAGCCGTTATTGAGATTCAATAATCTCAGGATTTTTGATAACGGGTCGCGGCGTAATATAGACACTCTGTGCTCGCGCTGCGCATATATCTATATATCAGCGCTAGCCAGCATAGGGGCCCCTCACACGCCTGCTTCCCCTTCCAATCTTTCTCTCGCACAGCGTGCCTTCCGTTGTCAAGGAGACTGCGCGACGCTACGAAGGCTGCCAGGACGGGCTAGCCGGGCAAACGTCTTCGCGGTAGCGTAGCGCGGTATCCTTGACAACGCAGACGACAGTGGGAGAACCCCAAGCTTACGCGTAAGCGACCTTGAACAGCGCTGCTATATATCCTTGGCGCCAGACACTGCCGTGTCTCTTGATTTAGCACCGCACCGGTTAATATGCGGGTATCAAAAGCGGTGTCTATCTCACGCCACAAAAGTCCTGTGCTCGAATGCTCAGCACCTTCATGCACGAAACGTCTACGCAGCGAATATTTTAAATCTTCGAGATGTGCAATTCGAGCGATCAATGATTGTTGAGCTCCAATCGATAATAGTGGACGTTTCACTCGACTGTATCCTTCCAGCGGTTCGAGACACTCGTTGTATCGTTCCTCCCACGCGAGGTATTCTTCTTGCGAATTCACTCTGGCGGATTGATCCCACAGTTGCCGTTCTACTTGCGCCAATTCTTCCATGGTTGTAATATCTTTTCACTCGGCACACCACAATAATTTGAAACTTCTAGCGGTTTAGAGCACACTTGTATGACTGACACCGAAACTTGATATCTTTATATTTCACTAGCAAAATACCCGTGCTTCGCTATGCTGAAAAATTAAAAGGAATTATTATTAACTCTTAACATCTGTCTTTGAAGTAATCTTTATGCAATTTCTGTAAAGTAATTCTCTTTGTATAACGCGAACGTTTATATATGTATAGAAAAATAGTCGTGCTACACTAGAGTATAATAATTAAAGGTGTAGCATACAGAAAAGTAGGATTGAGAAACGCTGACCGCCGAGACGTTTCGCGAACACGCTGTAGGCCACCCGACAGGAGAGGCGTGCGGGCGCGGAACCGCGACTTGCGAGGCTCGCGCTTGACGACGCGTTTGTTGATTTCTGCGGCCGCGGATAACAACGATTGGGTATAAATTAGAGGCCCGCAAAGGCATTTTCCTTCTTCGCTGTTCCGAAAGAGGGGACGAGGTAAGACCAACGGCCGCTCTCGGACTGCTTAGGGACTCCGGCAGGAGAGTTCGGCGATAATATATGGACGCCTGCTGGAGGAACTAGATTCTGTTCCTGGACGCTCGACCGATGTGGAGAGTTCGGCGACAATACCTGGACGCCAATCGAACGGGAGAGTACAGAGTAACTCCTGGATGCCTCATTAGATTTAAAGACATGTGCCGTCTGCACATTGCACAATAGAATTGTATAAACTCAGCGAGACGCAATGTCTGATTTTACGGAATTTGTAGCCCCTTCCTATCAACCACATCATGTATTCCCATCTAATCCGAATAAACCTTGTCTGTACAGAAATTATCCATATCTCCTTATCCTGCGAATCCAAGAGGCTACAAAGGTAATTTTATTATATTTGTTCTTGAAGCGCATTTTTACGTAACTTTTGTAAAGTAACCTTTGATAAACGAACATTTATATACAGTGTATGCTGATTTTAGGTATTTGTGTTGTTATGGTAAAACCAAATATCGATACTGAATTGCGTCGCAGTGATTTTCAGAAATCCACAAAAAGTAATTTATATCCCGATGATCATTCTACCATATATATCTGGGGTAATCCACTTCTCTAGCGAGAAAGCGCGCGAGTAGCTTCGCCATCTGGTGGTGATATCGTGGTGTACTGCTATGGGGGTTGTATGGTGCGGGTCAAGTATGCGCATACGCGCGCGACGTAGTCTGTCGTATACGTGGGTCACGTGTTCTGCAAAACAGCTATACACGTGAAATTTTTACATATAAATTACGTGGTAATAACGCGTTTTTAAACACGCTACATAGCCTACGTTCGTCCTAGAGTATTCAGGAATAACGTGTTAAAATTTGAGAAAAATGGGTTCAGTTGTTCTTGAGTTTTACATGAACATAAAAATCGGCTCTCTCTTTATATAATAGTATAGAATATATATATTCCCTATGCCCGCTCCCCAAATACATAGTATTAAAAAAACGCCGATCCTCCCTGACATCATCCAGCACAGTTTCCACTGTCACAGCATAATTCTTTCTACGATTCAATTTGATTTCCAAAAGTATCATATTTCATTCGTGCATTCTTCACGCTACCAGAAATGACGTCATCTCGCCCAGCTGCCTTGTCATTGAGGATTCACATTACATACAATTAGTAAAAAAATACATTATTAATGTTGGTATTGGTAACAGCCTATGGTGTGAGTACCCATATGTGGCATTCGGGAAAGATTATGTCAGAGAGCCAGCGCGTGGGGAATCGGTTAGGCGGCAGACCAGTAACGCCGGAGGTCTTTGCGTTCGAGCCTCGTCGTCCCAAGGCTCTAGTTTTCGCGTACATTAAATTTTGAAAATTAATATTTGTTTAATTACTTACCCATCCTTCCCCCCTTCCCGACAGTCGGTATCACGCCTCGCGAGTTGCACTTCACTTGCGCTTCCCTTTGCACGCACTTCGCCATCGATTCTCGATATCGGTGCGGTATCAGTTTTCGCGCTAGCACCCCTGTGACATCATCCGCCGCCCGCCCGCGCCCACCCGCAATAAAAAACAAATTTACGATTTTTCAAACCCAAATTTGAATTTTCCCCTGACCTGGAAACTCAAATTTGGGTTAGAACTCTCATAGTTATACTACTTAATCGGAATATAGATTCGATTTTTTATATAAAACATGCGCGTCCTTTTTATCCCCTATGAGCCCGATTAGACTTGGAGAAAACCATCTAGGATGGTTTGATCTTTATTTTCACTATATTGTTCACTTAATCATTTATGTTCATGAATATTTCCATGTATATATAGTTAAACGAAACGATAATGTTTCAGATACAATCGTCAACAAAATCAATAACGGAGGTTTGAAAACAAACAGCGTGGATCTGGACGACGATGAAGACCATGGCACCAAGTCTGTCCAAGACGTCGAAGGTTCTGCTGATCAGCCCTTAGATTTCTAGATGCTTTAAGAGTAGCCAGTAACATAGCAGCAATGATCGTAACCGAGAGCAGCGGTTAGACAACGAGGTTTCTCCATGTAAAGGAAAATGCAAATGCTCATGCAGTTGTTCGCTTGTGTCAAGTATTGCTGTTGTAATTGGAGGTGTCTTTGGTACATCACGGTTGTAAAGACTGAAGCCCATACGTATGCCCCAAATTAGGCCAGACAACAATGGAATGTCTAACTATTAAAGGTCACACGAGCAGCAAATTCTCGGACATTACGATTGCACGTTACATAACTGCAATCGTGTCCAAAGTGATCCGATGAAAAAGGGAAAGTAATCAGTCTTCTGACTGATCACACTGTCAAACAAAACTTAACATTTTTCTGATTTGTAACATTCAACAGCCGTATCTTATTGATTTTTGTGCGCTGAATACGAATCAGCAAACCATTTGTCGTCATCACCCTCAGTTTTCGAGAACTTCGATTTTGAAAACAAAAATGCAAATTTTCAACATTTTAACATTTTATGTGTTCAAACAGTAATTGTTATTCTGTTGCTTATTACATCAAATTATTCCACAAACTCTATGGAATACAACGATATAAGTTATTATTGTATTATAATGATTTAAATATATTTAAACAACGATCAAATGTAAAAGGACACCCGGAATGCACGAATGTTTCCAAATATCTTCCAATTTATTTCCAAAACTAAGGGTCTAGGGGAAACTCTCACTACTCCATGCGATGCATCAGACAGTTTTCCTCCGGCAAATATCAACAGAAATGGTATAAAACACCTTTTGTTTTCAATACATAATCAACATAGTTTGGCAAAACGTGCGGTGTCGACAGTGGTAGTCAATGGCGGTGGTGCGTTCACTACAGCGTCACAGAATCGTTTAACGCGCGTGACTACCACTGTCTGCATCGCACGTTTTGCCAACCTATTTCGTTTCGGTATTGAAAACAAAACATGATTTACCACTTCACACCATTGATGTTTTCCGAGGGAAAAATGTCTGCTGCATCGCATGAAGTAGTTAAATTTTTTCCCAGATCCTAAGTTTTTGAAATATATTTAAAGACATCTGCAAAAATTGGTGCATGTCAAGTGTCCTTTTCCCTTTGATCGTTGCTTAAACATATTTGAATATTCATAATTCAATAATAGCTTATATCGTTGTATTTGGAAGGGTTTATAGAATAGTTTGACGGAGCAAGGAATCGAATAACTATTACCGTTTGAACACAAACGATGTTGAAAGTTGCAAATTTTCATTTTTTTACAAAATCGAATTTCTGGAAAACTAAAGGCGATGACGACAAACAGTTTGTGGATTCGTTTTTAGCGCACAAAAATGTATAAGATACAGTTATTGAATATTACAAATCAAAATGGCTGCTGGACAGTAGATCATCATAAACCCATAAGTAATCGTCCCTCAAGAATTAATTTACCACCCTCTTCATTAGTAATTCGTAAATTTGAATGAAATGACAAAAAATGCTAAGTTTTCTTTTTCATCCCTAATATTTGAAAGAGGAAAACCAGAATCAAAATTGATCGATTTAAGAAGAATACAAATGTTAATCCAGTTAAGAAGTTATTGATTCAAAAAATCTTTCAGTCACAGAAAAATGAGGTGTGAGAACCTTGATCCGATCAATGTTTCACATATATTATAAAGAAGAAGTCACTCGAATTATCCTGTATGAGAACGTTAATTTACCTTGTGTGTCTGTTGAGGTACCTCCGTGCACAACTAATCTAAAAGTAATTATATAATATTATATACTATTTATGGATATACAAACTAGAGGTTCCTGAGAAATGAGAATTATAGTAAAGGCACAGTATGGAAAACGAAAATGTTTATCTTTCATAGGGTAAAACTCACATTCATTCCACATCATAGGGACATTGCGAAACCTTCAAGAAAAAGTTACAACTAAAAAGAAAAAATTCTCAGTTGACATATGATTCTTGACAATGTTATATTAACGACATTTTAAATTGTAACATCAACGCCTAATATATATACAGGATATTTAATTTACCGTAACCGTCTGTTACTTTCGATGATACAAAAAATATGACGAATAATTGTTTGTTTTGAGAAGCTAAATATTAATATTAATGCTTTTTTCTCAAGATCACTTTCTGGGTGTTCTGGGTATATTACAGTACTGTACTTAGTTATATATTTTTATTACCACACAGCTGTAGTCATGACTTTGTCGAACTCACCCAGTTATTCTGAAGTTTAAATCTCATTGAATAAAAGAATCATAATAATTAGAGGAAAATCGGAAAAATTAATTTTTTATACTTATTTTTGTGCGAACTATTCAATTTTGAAAGGTGCTTAAAATTATTTGTATTTACATTGGTATCTTTATAAATACAGTTCGAAAATGATATCGCTATATTTTATATCATTGTTAAAGATTTACCGGTGCATGCACATCAAATTCTTTCCCACAAGCCTTGTGATGCTGCAGGAACATTATTTTTTCTTGGTTTTTATATGTAATTAATTTAGTTATATTTACAATTACATTTCAAGTACCGTTTCAAATTAAACTTTTTGCAAGGAATTACGTCCTTTAACTTTTCTATTCTCTTGAAATAATCATGATGTATTTCATTCGACGACATTTGAAAGTTAACAACACGTCGTTGAATTAATAAAAATATGTTGTTACTACGTACAAGTAAGTGTGAATTATGTAGAAAATTGGAGAAAAATGATTTTGATTAAAGTATTTTTAATCATCATATTGGTTTCTTCAAAACAAGCAATTTCTTTCTAACAGATTTTTTGGTACCATCAGAGATAACGGAGATATTAAGAAAATCAAGATAGATATAATACTGCGTACAGTGCAACACCAAGGTCAGGCCCGAATTAAGCCTCTTAGAGCCTGAGCATATCTAACCTTCGAGGGGCTCTTGGTAGAATAGCGGAAGGAGGGATACCGGTATTTTCGATTGTACCTTTTTAACTCTTATAGTAGCGCTCTCCACGGTCGTGTACGCGTAAACTCTGGGTTCTCCCACTCTCGACCGCGTTGTCAGGAATTGGGAGTAGAACATTAGCATGCGAAACTAGCGGTCGGTATGCAAACTAATAGTAATGGCCGACGCAAGTATACCATTTATTGCGATCTACCAATTTTCACATTATCGACGAATTGTATGCAGAAAAAATGTTGTACAACAAATTGTAACGCTACAATGAACAATTGTATCAATTTAAATTTTCGTAAATGTGCCAAAAAGTGGAGTAACTAAAATTACCCACATTACATACTTGTACATATTCCAAAATTGTGTCTAAATGTATTGTCAACATTTTTACTGTAAGAAATAACTTTGAAAGAAACTTTTATACTACTGGATCCATATAAACATATAGTAAACTGTATACTTGCGTCGTCCATGTTTGTTATGTCACACTAGCGCCACCGTTCCCGCGGTGGTAGATTCCTTTGCCAATACCGCGTGATTCTATCCGCGAAGACGCAATCCCGGCTAGCTCGTCAAGGTAGCCTTCGTACTGTCGCGCGGTCCCCTTGATAACGGAAGGCACGTTACGCGAAAGAAAGATTGGAAGGGGAAACAGGCGCGTAAGCCCCTAAGCTGGAGAGCGCTGTCTTATAGAAATCGAAATACGAAAATACCGGTATCTAAATTATACCGGTATGAAGTTCGTGACGTAATATCGGTATAAAAATTATACCGGCATCAAGTCCCTGATTTCAAAATTGATAGAGCTTAGTACTTCAGATTTATTTCCTAAACGTGCTAAGGATGATAACAGTAAACAAAATTTCATTCAATTATTTTTGTTACATAAATGGGAGGCTTAGTACGAGGCCCCCTTGGAAAGTGGGGCTCAGGGCTGCAGCTCACTTAGCTCCCCCTTCCCCCTGGTCATCTCTTGCATAAGGCGAGCCACCTAATGTTATCACCGCAAAAAATTCCGATTCTGTCAACGGTTGCGAAGAAATCTTTGAAAAATAAATTAAATCATTTGGAAGAGCAAATACATATAAATAGCAAATAATTTTTTAACGTCATACATTTTCAGATTTGGAAGTCACCGTTATTTTTTAAAACATGTTAATATGTATTTCGTCGTCGGTGTTGTAGCTAAAATTAGGGCGAATTAGTGTCTTATGACATCACTTTCAAAATTTTTGTTCGAAATATAATATTCCAAACATTTCGAACCATTGCGTTGAAGTTGTAGACATTGATAACTGTCTATAGTATTTACTAGCATAGTATCAGCTCTACCAATGAAGGCGTGACAACGATAAATCACAAGGTCAATCAATATGGGTCTATGACATTCGATGATATACGGCAGAGGTACACAAAGAACCACGCGGATCCACAAATCTTTGCTATTCTGGACGGCGGAGCAGAGCCGTGTATGGATTCGTTTCGTTGATAACTACAGCATGGTTGGGGGCTGAAGTAGTGTGCGTGGGACGAGTCTGAACGCACATACAGTCTTGCAGTCACCCCCACTCTTTACTGTGGTTCGCAACATAACAATACCACACTCTGCCCGGACCCAGCGCGGTGCCCAGAATCGCATACTTGCGAAAGGCTCTTTGTGCATCTCTGATATGTGGTAACGTTTTATTCTAATATGCGCTGCCATTATATCGATAACTGTTTCAGATACATGTCAATCTCTTCGTTTATGGCTTTAAAAATGTAATAAAATTTAAAGAAACGTGTTTGAATATATATTGTATTACCCACGTCTGCATTTATACATTTGGAGGCCGTAGGCCTGAATAGAATGTCAACCTCGTGTCCGAATGTTCTATAATTCGAAAAGCATACCTATTTCCTCCTATGATTCGATACGATCTATGTACCTATATACTATTGCTGCGCGGAAAGAAGGCTCCTGGCAGGCGATGCAGTACTCCGCTAGCTCCGCCTGAATCTCCGTTTGTGTACATTGTAGTAAGTAGATCTGGCCGATTCTGCCAATAACAAAAATACGTGTGCCCTGTCTTTATGAGTAAGCACCAATCGGTGACAAAAATCAAGCGTCATAGTAGTGGTCTCCACCGCCTGCCAGGAGCCTTTCCTCACGCAGTAATAGTGCATATGTACTTTTTGTTTACTTAGGGGAAATCTTCGAAACACACCCAGGCGTCTCCAAAGTAGGGCGAAGACTCCCCGAGGAGGCACCAGGATGTGGGTGTTCCAATTTTCCAAAGGTACTATTTTCATTAATTTTCCTCATGTCCTTGATTCTATTCATTTAAGTGATCTGTATGATCAATTTTAAACAAATTGAATAATATTTAAAGGCGGCACATTTTTATCAGTAGGGTAGACCGATGGCGGTAACACATTGATTTCGGAATACGACTACCAAGGAACTATTACATTTACAACAAAAACTCTTATACAGAAATATTGCTTACTTACTTGACATCTTTGAGTCGCAACAGTTCCACTGTATGTCAAGTAATATCCAAGTTATGAATACAGAATGATAAGCTGAATTTTATAGCTCCAAAGTTACAGTGTAAAGTGTTACAACCGTCTCTGACCCCGGGTCGGTTGTAACACTGTATGAGATCGATAATAACACAAATTTAACTGTACAAAAATAAAATATTAAAATAAATGAAAAAAAAGAAATAAAAAACGTTTGGGCGGGTGCATTTTTCATGTGCAGTACATTGCACTGATTTTTTATTTGAATTGCTTATGTTATGCTATAGGATTCTATGCAAACAAGACAATGTCATTCGCCTTCTTTAACACTATTCGGTTCTGTTGCAATACAACCGACCCCGACTGCCGATGTTAAAATCGCCCCAGACCATGCTTTTGAATTTCAATTATAAATTATTTTGACTAACGAGACACTTAAAAGTGCTAAGTAATAATCAGTATTACTTTAGAAAAAGTCAGATGACAGATCAAAATAAGAAAATGCACATACTTGCAAAGGGAGTGTATGTATGTATGTATGTATATGGTTTATTGTCTCCCCTGAGGGTTTACATTCTCCTTTCACACTCCCTTCTCCTTTCCTTCTCTTCTCTTTACAATGGCTCGCCCTATCCTTATTCACTATCCTTATCCTTACTCTACTTCTTATACTTCTATTTCTAATTTTCCGCTCTCGCCGTAATAGGTGCCTTTACACGGACGTTCTTTTGGGACACTTTTGCGCGCCACGCGCCAGCGCGGCACGCATTTGGCGTGGCGTGTCGGAACGTCGCAGGCCAGAAGATCGTACCCGTCACTACTTAGAGACAGCGAGTTCGGGCTCCCATTTCTACGTCGACTCCACATGCTTTTTCCAGGAACCAGCGCAGTCTTGTATTGTGTACTACCTGTTCCATGTATATTATCGATCTGCGAAACAATCGGCAAGACACGATCGCGATATACGTGGGTTCGCGAAAAGTATACGAATTCCTCGATATACCTGGCTTATAGAGGATATCATAAATGCTTTTACTGTAGGGCACACTGAAACATCTGTTTTTACGAAGCTACATTTGGTTTACCTGAAGGTGCTATAAATTATGGAAATGGTTTATTACTCAGTTATAACGACTGTATTGCGATCTGCATTCTTCTTGCAGACGAAAAGTTTCCACCTCATCGGAAGTTCTTGCTAGCATCTTGTGCGCAGTTAGAAGTGTGGCGCGCCGGAATTCCACGTTCTTGCGTGCGAGTAGAACCGTTGTCAGGCGTGGCGCGTCCAAAAAAGTGTGGCGCGCTAACCTCGACTTCAGAAAAGTTTACATAAGAGACAGAAAAGGTAGTTAGAAAAGGAAAGCGGCACTTGAAACCAAGGGTTTGGCGTGGCGCGTGGAATTTCCGACAGAGCGGAAAATTCTGAGGCGCGCGGCGCGCCTGGCAGCCAAGACTCTTCGAGCCGCTACAGGCGGTAGGAAGTGAAAGAGAATTTTTTCAAACCAAAGAATTAAATATATTTACTTCCAGCTTTGTGGCTTCATTTGTCAATCTTTAGGGAATATGAAAAAAATTGTATGCAAAAATAGTGGTTATATCCGGAGTTATAGTGCTTCAAATAGAGCGCCTTACAAAACTCATATGCGCACTGTTAGCATGTGACGTAGCGTCCCAGCACGAGGAAGCAGACACGTAGCGGCGCGCCCAGGAGTGAGCGAGAAGGCGAGCACCCGGGGAACCGCGACCAAACTCAGCCAAATCATACCGGATATCACCGGTCTCGCAACGTGACAATTAGCTATCGCTCACTCCCCACTGCGCCGCTAGATCGCGTGTTTGATTCTCGCAGCTGGAAATCACCGAGGATCGGAATATAAGCCCCGATACGATTAAGGTAGACAGGCTCGGGGTGGAACCAAATCTTCCGCTACCGAATCCGCCTATAGAGACGCCTGGAAGTTGCCCGGTCTCTTTCCTTCTACCGTTCCGAAATAGAGACGCCTGGATGTTGCCCGGTCTCTTTCCTTCTACCGTTCCGAGATAGAGACGCCTGGATGTTGCCCGGTCTCTTTCCTTCTACCGTTCCGAAATAGAGACGCCTGGATGTTGCCCGGTCTCTTTCCTCCTACCGTTCCAAAATAGAGACGCCTGGAAGCTGCCCGGTCTCTTTCCCTCCAACCGTTCCGAAACGAGACGCCTGGATTTTGCCCGGTCTCTTTCCCCCTACCGTTCCGAAATAGAGACGCCTGGATGTTGCCCGGTCTCTTTCCTCCTACCGTTCCGAAATAGAGACGCCTGGAAGCTGCCCGGTCTCTTTCCCTCCAACCGTTCCGAAACGAGACGCCTGGAAGTTGCCCGGTCTCTTTCCCTCCAACCGTTCCGAAACGAGACGCCTGGAAGTTGCCCGGTCTCTTTCCTCCAACCGTTCCGAAACGAGACGCCTGGAAGTTGCCCGGTCTCTTTCCTCCAACCGTTCCGAAACGAGACGCCTGGACGTTGCCCGGTCTCTTTTCCTCTACCGCTCCGAAACTAAGTCGCCCAGACACTGACCGGCCTCCACCGTTTCGCGAAGCGCAACCGAGGTGAACCGGATCAGGACGACCCCCCCCCCCCCCTTCTCTCACCTAGACGTAGAACATCATGTACATAGTATTCTTATGGAGTTGGAAATAAAGGAAGTAAATCGTATTCAAGAGGATTTCATCAAACCTTGGCATACCGACTGAGTGCATCCTCCTAAATTCCTTCCCCGGAGTAACCACCGTTACAAGCATAAAATCAGTTGTTGTAGTTGTCTCAAATAGATTAATATACGATTAATAGATTAAACTGTATTAACCAAAATCATGATGTTATTTATTTTCATCTGCAACCTAGTAAATTATGTCTGTACCTACCTATCGCAAAGTATTTGCGTAAAATCTAAACATTCGGATAGTTAGTTAAAAAATTAAATATGGATATCTTAATACACGTGAGACCGTATATTTCGATACATGTATACGCGTGAATTTCAGTACACGGGTACACGGATACTACGATCCGTGAATTTCGATGCACGTGTACACGCGTATCGATATGGAAGTGATACCGATGCATTTTTTATGTTTTTCAAATGAAAATTATACCAAATTTCATGTAAATCGAACTATTTTTAACGTAATTTTGGAAATCAATTTATTATGAAGATTCCTTAATTACGATCCGATTTGTGTCGTTTTTGGACCATTTTCATCGGGAAAACATAAGGAAACGATTCACACCACTTTCGCCAAGATCCGATGAAAAATGTAGAATTTTTGATTCGTCACTTTTTAGGGGGCAACGTTGTACGGCCCCCCTGGGCTCGAGGGTCGAAGTCCTTGAAACCCATCGAGGCACGGCTTATCGGTAGGGTTGCCTCTTGAGTCGAGGTTTGCGTGAGACGAAAATTCAAGCGCGCCACACTTTTTTGGACGCGCCACGCCTGACAACGGTTCTACTCGCACGCAAGAACGTGGAATTCCGGCGCGCCACACTTCTAACTGCGCACAAGATGCTAGCAAGAACTTCCGATGAGGTGGAAACTTTTCGTCTGCAAGAAGAATGCAGATCGCAATACAGTCCTTATAACTGAGTAATAAACCATTTCCATAATTTATAGCACCTTCAGGTAAACCAAATGTAGCTTCGTAAAAACAGATGTTTCAGTGTGCCCTACAGTAAAAGCATTTATGATATCCTCTATAAGCCAGGTATATCGAGGAATTCGTATACTTTTCGCGAACCCACGTATATCGCGATCGTGTCTTGCCGATTGTTTCGCAGATCGATAATATACATGGAACAGGTAGTACACAATACAAGACTGCGCTGGTTCCTGGAAAAAGCATGTGGAGTCGACGTAGAAATGGGAGCCCGAACTCGCTGTCTCTAAGTAGTGACGGGTACGATCTTCTGGCCTGCGACGTTCCGACACGCCACGCCAAATGCGTGCCGCGCTGGCGTGTGGCGCGCAAAAGTGTCCCAAAAGAACGTCCGTGTAAAGGCACCAATTCACTCTTTCTCCGCTCTCGCCGTATTCGCTCTTTCGCCGTTCTCGCCTCCTCGCTCTTTCGCCGCTCTCGCCCTCTTGCTCTTTCGCCGCTCTCTCTCTCTCTCTCTCACCGCTCCCGCTCTCCCACCGCCCTCTCTCCCTCTCGCCGTCTTCCCGCTCTCTTACTCTACTCTTATATTTTCTTCTTACTTTACGCATGTCCTTCCCTCTCCTCTCTTACATTACTTTCTCTTACTTCCTAACGTTTATTCCCTCCACCTTCGACTTTCATTTCCTTTCTTCCATTCCATTCCTTCTTTCACTCCTTCCTCCTTCCCTTTTTCTTCCCTTCCTCCCTCACCCTTACACCCCTCCTGCTCCCTCCCTCCTCCTTCTCGGTATCCTCTTCATCCAGTCCTCGCCCTTCCCTCCTACATCCAATACTTCTCTTATCTTTTCCCCTATTCCCCTCTCCTTTTCCTCTTCCCTTGCACACCTCTCCATCACGTGTTCCCACGTCTCTTCTTCCCCTCCACAAATCCTGCATCTCCTCTCCTCCTGCTTTTCCCAATACCACCCATCCCTCATTTCGTTTCCCAACCTAAATCGCGCTATCCTTCTATACCTCTCCTCACTCCATCCTGCTCCCAAATATTTCGGTATTCCTTCCGTTCTTATTTCCCTGTACCATCTATTGTGCCTCGACTATCTTATTTTCTCTCTTCTCTCCTCTTCCTGTTTCCTACAATCTTTCTTTTCCATTTCTTCATACCCTTCCCCCTCCATTCCCCCTCTCACACCCCCTGCCATCCCCTTTCTCTCTTAAATTCTTTCCTCTCTCTCTCCCATGTGGACATCTCTTCCTCCTTCTTTTCCCTTACCTTTCCCCAACATAGTCTTGCCAGCTCCCCCCCCCCTGCTCAACTTCTCCTCTTACTTCCATGCTCTTCTTCCCGCCCACGTCCTTAGCTTCATCCTTTTCGTCTCCTCCCTTACCATATAACCCGGTGTTCTCCAGTCTACCCCTAGTGGCCACCTTATGAACCTCTCCTGTACCCTCTCCACTTCCTCTCTTTCCTTCCAACCCCATACTTCCGCTCCATATCCTAGCACTGTCCACACCAGCGTGTCAAAGAGACACATCCTCCTACTCCATTTGTTCCCAAATTTTTTTTTCCTATTCCCCATGCCTGCCTCATTATCACCCCTACTTTCTTCACTCTATCCCTTACTTGTGCCTCTTGTCCTCCATTTTTCTTGAACACATATCCTAGATATTTAAATTCCTTTACCTCTTCTATTCTCCTTCCCTTCCACCTCCATTCCATCACTCTTTCTCTCCCTCCCCCTTTCCTAAATCTTATTATCTTTGTTTTGTCTACATTCACCTCTAGCCTCTTCTTCTCCATATACTTTTCCATCCTCCTTATCATACTCTCCATTTCTTCTTCCCTTTCCGCCATTACCACCACATCATCTGCATATGCCAATGCGCATATGCTTCTTTGTCCCACCTCCACCCCTCCCCATTTTCCTTTCATTAGCTCCTCGTCCATGTCTGCTGTTAATAAGTTACATAGTATTGGGCTTAGTGGGCACCCCTGTCTCAGTCCTTTGGCCGTCCAGAATCTCTCTCCTATTTCCCCTCCCACCTTTACCCTATTTACTGTCTCCCCGTATATTTCCCACACCCTTTCTAGTAGCCGTGCCCTCACCCCTCTCTTTTCCATTGCCTCCCAAAAGATCCTCCTATCCACTGAGTCAAATGCCGCCTTGAGATCAACGAACAACGCTATCAGTTTTCCTTTCTTTTTATTTATGTATTTCCCTACCACATAATTTAATACATATATGTTGTCCATTGTCCCTACTCCTTTCCTGAATCCCACCTGGTTACTTGGGATCATCCTCTGCCCTTCTAACTTCTTTTCCAGCCTCCCTGCCAGTACCGTTGCATAGATCTTGTATGCCGACGACATCAACGTAACTCCCCTGTAATCGTGTACCTCTTCTCCTCCTCCTTTTTCACCAGTGGTACTATAATCCCCTCTTTCCATCTCTGTGGCCATCCCTCTCCTTCCCACACTCTTCTACATATCTCCCACGCTATATCCACCACCTTCTCTCCCCCATACTTCCACGCCTCATTCGGGATATCGTCCCCTCCCATCGCCTTCCCCTCCTTTAGCTTCCTTATCACTCCTCTTATCTCTTCCTTACTTATTCCTTCCTCCTTTTCCTTCCTCCTATCTTCCTCCCCTCCCATCCTCACCCTATTTTCCACTCCCCCTAGTAACCCCATGAAATACTCCTTCCACTCTTCCCTACTTATTCCTTCATTCACCCCTTTCCATGCCTTTCTTCCCCTATTGACTATCTCCCAGACTTTGTTCTCCGTCTTTGCCTCCGCCACCTCCCTTATCACCCTCTCCCTCTCTTCCTCTTTCTTTTTTTTCGCATATGTCTTTGTATTCCCTCCTCGCCCTCTTGTACTCCTCTCTCCAACTCATATCTCCTCTCCACTTTCTCAACTCTCTTCTCACCTCCTTCTTCTCCCTGCATTCTCTATCCCACCACCCTTCCCTCCTTCTTTGCATCTCTCTTCCCCCTGCCTCCTCCCCCTTCTTCATCTCCTCCTCTATTCTTGCCTCCACCTTGTTCACCTCCTCCTGAACCCCCCCCCTATGTTCGCCCCTTCCATCCCCTTCTCGTACTCTTCCTTCATTCGCTCCGACCATTTTCCCTTTCCTACTTTTCTTTCCCTCTCTTTCCTTCTTCTCCTTGCCGCCCCTCCTTCCTTTATTGTTACCACCAGCGGGTGGTGATCCGATTCAACTCTGTCCCCTACCTGCATCTTTTCTATTCCACTCATCGTTCTGTCATCCCCCAGCACGTAATCTATCACCGTTTCCCCCTTTCCTCCCGTGTATGTGTATTCCCCCTCTTCATCCCCCTTTATGTTCCCATTCAAAATTTCCCATCCCGTCTCTTCCGCTATCTTTACTAATTTCCTTCCATCCCCGTTTACGTTCCCATCTTTCGACTTCCTTCCCTCTCCCTCCTCTTCCTCCCCTCCCTCTATCTTTCCCCCTTGCCTGCCTGTTCTCGCATTGAAGTCACCCCTTATTACCACTCCCCCTTCCTCTCTTTGTCCTTCCATCCACCCTCTCATAATTTCCAACTTCCTCTCCATATTCCCGTTCACATACATCGCCACCACCGTCCTTTCCTGCTCCCCTGCCTTTACTCTTTCCACCTATCATCTCCTCCCTCACCCCTATCATCATCCCTCCCATCGCTCTCCCCTTTCCTATTCTTTCTTCTTGCCCATTGTGTCCTCCATTTGTATCCCTTCGGTAGGCTGTTCTCGATCCTGTTCCAGCCTTTTTCCTCTATCCACGTCTCCAACAAAACTATTACCTCCAATTACCCTATCCCCTTCCAGACTCTTGCTCCTTATTTGTCAGTCCTGCTACATTCCAAAATCCTATCCTCCATCTTTTCTCTTCCTCCTCTTGTTCCTTCCTTCCTTCCTCCTCCCATACCCCGCTTAGTTTTTTGTCCCCTCTCTTCCCTGTCTCCCTTCTACCTCTCCTCCCTCCTTCCTCTGTCCCTCCTTTCCCTCTTCTGCCCTTCCCCTGTCCCCCCTTCTCCAATCTCTTAAAACCTCCCCATCCTCAACCCAAAACCACACTTTCCCGTCTATCTCTATTCGACCGTAGCTTACCCTCACTCTTTTCCCCTTTCTTCCCTCCTCCTCTCCTATCTCCTTTAACCGCCACTGCATCTTTCTT
The DNA here is from genome assembly GCA_963932335.1 of Andrena marginata. Lineage (NCBI taxonomy): Eukaryota > Metazoa > Arthropoda > Insecta > Hymenoptera > Andrenidae > Andrena > Andrena marginata. The sequence goes on from OZ010663.1 coordinate 22,771,454, forward strand.
TCCTTCCATGTTAAATCGTCTCCTACCTACTCCTTTCTCACCCTTAGTTTTCCTTTGTTCCTCATTATCTCTCTTTTATCCCCCACACTCCCCATCCTCACCTCCCGCATCACGTCCTCCCTCTGTCTCCCTCTTCCTCCTATCTCTTTCACTCTCTCTATTCTCCCCTGTACTCCCATCACCTCTAGCACTGCCTTGCCATCTCCGTTCCCTCTCTGCCTACCCCTTTTATTACTATGTTTTTCCTTTTCTCTTCTCTCTCCTTCATTTCTAGCTTTCTTTCCATTTCCTTTACCGTTATTTCCCATTCCTCCCCTCCTGTCCTCTTCTCCTTCCTGTCCCCTCCCCTTCCTTTTCCCCCATCTTCCTCATCCCTTTCCCTCCTTTGTTCCATGTTCCTTAATCTCTCCTCTATCTCCTTCATCTTTTCCTTCTCTCTCCCCACTTCCTCTAGCCTTTTTCCATTCTTTTCAATCTGTTCCCCATTTCCTCTAGCCTTTTTCCATTCTTTTCAATCTGTTCCCCATTTCCTCTTTTTCTTTTCTCCATTTTTCTTCCCACTCTTCCATATTCCCTCTTAGCTTTGCCATATCTTCCTTTACCTCCCTCCCTTGTTGCTTTACCTCCTTTAAATCCTTCCTCACCTCGTCCCTCATTTCCTTTACCAATCTCTCCACTCCTCCCCTTCCCCTTCCCTTTTTCCTCTGGTGACCTTTGCACCTTTCTACTTTTTAAAAACGCCCTCTCTCCCTCTCTCTCTTCCACTTGTTTTTCCTCTTCCTTCTCCCTCTTTCTTTTCCACATCTCTCTAATCTCTATCACGCTTTCCTCACTTGCTGTCCTTTCTCTTGCCAGCCTCTCCGCATTTGTTTTCCTACCCTTCCTTTTCCCCTCCTCTTCCTTTTCCTCCTCTCTCTTTTCTGCTGTCACCTTTCCTATCCCTGTTAACCCTCTCTTTTCACCCGCTTTCCCTTCCATTCTTTATTCCTCTCTTCCACTTTCCCTTCTACCTCTTTTCTTTTCCTTTCTTCCCTACTTTACCTACCGCTATCAACCTCTTCGCTACCTCTCCCTATCGCACGGTGTCTCCACTGTCCTCCTTCTCTACTCGTCTATCCTTCTCTCCTCTGCCTTCTTTCTCTCTCCCGCCCGCTCCTTTCTCGCTTTGCCCAATCTCCGTCTCTACCTCCTGTTTTCTTCTCACTCACGCCTCCTTTTTACTCACCCTTTCCCTCCTTTCCCTTACGTCTCTCCTCCTATTCCCTTCTCGTATCCCTTCACTCCTCACTCCCATTTTTCTACCTTTTATGCCCTTTCCTTTCACTCCGCTCACACACATTTCTGCTCTCTGCCGTACCGGAAATGAAAGTCCTGCGAAGGGAGTGTTAACGTGACAATTATAAGTCAGTAAGAAGAAGTTACTTTAGGGTATCAAAAAGTTATTTTGTCTACTATCCATGTCAATTGCGTATCTATACTGCTAGGACAAGGATGTGTGTATTCCAAATGTCATTGTTTATCGTATATCCAATTGGTGTTAATATCTACCCATTTACAAACATTGTCTTGAATGAATATAAATTTATTAAAATGCTATATTCAACTTTACAAAAGTAATGATATACAAAATTTGCGCCAATTATCACCATAGCTATTTACAAAAAGAAAGAAATGTATTAAATAATATTAAGCATATATATATATTTATACAAATAAGTATTTTAATCCGAATAAATATTTTATTCAAAATACTTGGCGCTGCTCTTCGAATTGGTAAATATGTATAAATTGCATTAAAATCTTTTTCATTCTTTTTTGTCTCAGTGGTGCCTTGTCCTGTTTTATTTTAATTATTCGCCAAGACAATTAACATTTTTTCGGTTTGGCAGCGCCAAGTATTTTGAATAAAATATTTATTCGTATTAAAATATTTATTCGCATAAAAATATTTGTATTTGAATAAAATACATTTTGTTCTTTGTATAAATAGCCATTGTGATAATTGGCGCATCTGAGTATATCATTAGTTTTGTAAACCAATTAATTTACAATAATGTTTTTAAATGGGATATTAATTTACCACAATGTTTTTAAATGGGATTCTTTTTTGTGGGATTATATACTTGGCGCACTTTTTTGGACCTTTTTTTAAATCAGGTAATTTTGTTGGGATTTCACACATTTTTTAGTGTTTATTGATGACTGTATAATTTTATCACCCCCTCAGGTTTATTTATTTTTTAAATATATTGTATTATTATCCAAACTACGCACTCCTGCAATATTTCAAGACAATTGGATTGGAGGAATTGGTTTAAATTTGAGTTTTCAGATATGAACCAGACATACAAGAAGCAAGCAGAGGATCGAAGCTGAATAAAATCGTTTAATTAATATAATACTATGTCACAATAAATTTTTTTTTCTGACGTAGACTACACTGGACCATTTTCTGCTTCAAATATCTGTAAATATATATAATCCATTTTTTACTTACAACTTAACGTAGAATTTATATAGAAATAGAGTGGCCCATTGTTATAGTAAGTGTAGAGACTACAAAATGTGTCCGAAGGAGGTGCGAGCGTATGGCAGAAAATTTTGTTGCAGGAAATGTAAATGCTAATGGTAATTTAGCGAAAATAAAGGAAGAGATCCAATATTTTCAACGCACAATTTATTGCTATTGGAATAAAATTAGTTTTGTATGTTTATTGGTGAATTGAAATACTGTTAAGCAGCCCAAACAGCACACTTCGTTGCAGCAAAGTTGCAGGATGGTTGCAGTAACCTTGCGATGTTGCATAGTTGCAGCGCAATGTCGATGTATGGTTGCTGCGACGTTGCCGTGCAACATTGCACGGGGCGGACATAGAATTTTTGCTGCATAGTTGCGGCATCCTTGCGTGAGTCGTTGCCATCTTGCACCGCAACTATCCTGCAACTATGCTGCAACGAGAGTGTGCTGTATGGGAGCTACTGCGGATTTTAAAATATTCTGAATGTCTTTCACAAAAGATTGAAAAGTATCAGGGGGGGTGTGTTTTCAGCGTGCTTTCTTCAGTAATGTGACTTCTTCTACATTGCCAGCAATCCGTCATAATTTTCTTAATTCTTAATGTTTTGTCTTTTGACAAATTTGGTCGATTTACCTTGTTAATTGAGTCAATAATTCAGTGTTCTATATGGTGTAAAAACTCGTGACATTTCCAAATTTTGTCAACTTACTTTATTTCACACTTGACAGGTTATGATTGCTTGACTGTGACATCTCACTATTTTCGCCCGGTCCTAATTAGCATCTTCCATATAAATTCTCTCACAATCCCACAACTACCAATGAAACCTCAATTCTTAACCCTTTCCCCAACCACCGGGTTGTTTGGACGATGTACATTAGCGGTCCCCATCTTCAGATGATCAAATTTGAAATTCCCTTCCCCTCTTCGTCCTCCGAGGCGCGAACTCTTCCCACATTTAAACTTTAGACAAGTCCCTCGCCAAAACTCATTTAACTCGAGACCCCTCTCTACAACAAACCTATTCAAACCTCCACATTTCAAACCTCCCCAATGAAAATCCTCCAAACCCATCCAACGGGTGGAGTATTCCCTTTTCAAAGCCCCGAAAGACCCCCCGAAATATACCATAACGACACATACCTTACGCATGAGTCATCAATACGTGCCAATTACATAACACATATTTTAAGGATGAATCATCACGTATACCGCAAATTTCCCCCACATACCGACATTCCATCGCTTTGTAGAAATACCAGCGCCGCATGGACCGCGCATCTTTAGTCCAGTTAGTACACTCGCTTCGGGATCACCCGCAACGCGAGTCATATCTCTTTACAAACTCCTAAATTTCAAGTGCTATGCTTTCGTTTTGTGCAACATTCAAAAGAGATCTCCCCTCTTCGACGACACTGTAAGCGCATATTATTCTATCTCTTCGCTTTATATTGTTCTCTTTTCTTACGATTATTGCTTTACATTATTTTCTTTGTATATTTGCATTTATATCATTTAGTTGCATACGTTTCGTTTTATATTGCTTTCTTTTGTTATACCTATTGCTTTATATTATGTTCTTTAATCACGCTTATTACTTTATATGTTAGTCGTTTAACTGCATTCATATCGTTTATACTCCAAGTCATTTTAGAAGGAACTTGCTGACCGACGAGTTTAGATCGGTTCTGCGCCTGTTGGCGCTCATTGGTGCCGAAACAAGTTACAATTGGCTATACCCCAAACAAACGCTTCCTCGGAGCCAATGAGCTCATTCTACATGCGCGAATAAGTTCCTTCTAAAATGACTTGGAGTATAGTTTTGCTTACGGTCTTTGCTTTATATTGTTTCCACTGCTTATATTACCGCCTAATTATATTATTGCTTAACTCTACTGCTTTATATTAACTTGTTTATCATTTATACTAATTCATCGTATGTTTATATTTGCAACCACCGTTATCTAAATCTCCACAAAATTACATTTTTCTAAAAAAAGGTACAAGAAAGAGCGCCAAGTATATAACCCCATCAAAAAGGATCCCATTTGAAAACATTGTCGTAAATTAATACCCATCAAAAAGAATCCCATTTAAAAACATTGTCGTAAATTAATAGCTTTACAAAACTAATGATATACATGAATTGCGCCAATTATCACAATGACTATTTATACAAAGAAAAAATGTATTAAATAATATTAAGCAGATATATTTTTATACAAATAAATATTTTAATACGAATAAATATTTAATTCAAAATACTTGGCGCTGCTCTCCGAATTGGTGTTGCTAAACTGAATAAATATGTATAAATTGCATTAAAATCTTTTCCTTTCATTTTTGTTTCAATGCTATCTGATCTTGTTTTAATTATTAACCAAGACAATTACCATTTTTTCATAGAGCAGCGCCAAGTCCCATGCAGCACACTTGGTTGCAGAAACGTTGCAGAAACCTTGCTGAAAAGTTGCAGTTATGTTTCGGTGTAATGTTGCACAGGGGCGGACATAGGAAGATTCCTGCAACATTTCAGCAATGTTGCGGTGCAATATTACCCTGCAACGTTTCTGAGATTTTACTGCAACCTTTCTGAGATTTTACAGAAACTTTTCCGCAACGTTTCTGAGATTTTAAAGCAACTTTTCTGCAACGTTTCTGAGATATTACAGCAACTTTTCTGCAACGTTTATGAGATTTTACAGCAACTTTTCTGCAACGTTTCTGAGATCTTACAGCAACTTTTCTGCAACTTTTCGCAGATTTTACAACAAATGTCCCGCAATAAGCAGGGTTTAAAAACTGTTATAAAATCGATTTAGTATATAGATTTAGTATAATATCGTGGTATACCCATTATACAGTGTATATTAGGTTACGCTTTGTGTAACATAATATAATTTATGATAATTTAGTGCAATAAGTAGCAGACGATGTAAACTCAATTGATTGTATGCTTTGTGTAAACTATGGGACTTGTCCCGTTTATAACTGAAAGTATAAGATCACGAAAGCACGCGTTGATGTATTCCGTGCGATATAAGGTGGGCCTCATGTTCGCAGCGCGAACAAGACTACCTCCGGTGCTTCCTATTCCAACGGGTTTTCTTCCACTGAAAATCAGCAAATTTCCAATCGCAATATCTCGAAAACCGGCTGAAATAAAATGTATATATTATACCTTATTGAATTTGTCTTGAGACGCACTATCAAGTGATCTCTAAAAAAAATTCATTTAAAAAACCAAACTTGACCATCGTATCTCTTAAAATAGTAATCGAAGAAAGAATTAGCCTGCTTCAATAAATTTGTGTCATCGAACGATGTAATTGCATATAAACAATTTCTTTTATATCTCCAATACGTTAGGAAGTATCCAGCTGTTTACTATTCCCGCGGACATCCTGTATAATGAAATAAAATATAAAATATATGTTGGAGAAGGCAACCATTTAAGGCAATATTGAAGATTGCACAATAATATTGAACGTCTACAGGCCGCTTTAGAAGTGCCATCAAATATCTAGAATCTACTTTACTGGTGCCACGTGCCAAGCTGATGTTTCCGTGAAGGCGAGCACGGCGCACAGTGGGGCAGATCGGGTCGAATCGCGGCACAAACAAGAGGACCACACGGTAGTGGACATCGCTTTTGGAACGACAATATATGGGGGTCGTAGTACTTATGGAGTAATCAATACATATACAATCTACAGTAACCTAAGTTCAAGAAGGTTCCGTGGTCAAAACGGTAACGCGTCAAATTGTCATGCGGGCAGCCCGGGGTTCAAGTCGCTGCAACCCATAATAACTTTTTTTATTTTTTTTTAACAGTTTTTCCTGTGGAAATATATTTTATGAATATTACGTATTATATAGTGCGTTACATATTACTCTACGCAAATTTTAACGTTAAAAATTCTGTAAAATCTCAGAAACGTTGCAGAAAAGTTGTTTTAAAATCTCAGAAAAGTTGCAGAAATATTTCATGCAATGTTGCACACGGGCGGACATAGGAACATTTCTGCAACATCTCAGAAATATTACCTGCAACGTAACTGCAACGAAACTCCAACCTTTCTGCAACCTTTCAGCAACGTAATTTGCTGTAAGGGGTATGTTGAATAAAATATTTCTTCGTATTAAAATATTTATTTGTATAAAAATATATCTGCTTAATATTATTTGATACATTTTTTTCTTTGTATAAATAGTCATTGTGAAAATTGGCGCAATTGGTGTATATCATTAGTTTTGTAAAGTTATTAATTTACGGCAATGTTTTTAAAAGGGATACTTTTTGATGGGTATTAATTCATGACTGTGTTTTTAAATGGGATTATTTTTGATGGGTATTAATTTACGACAATGTGTTTAAATGAGATCCTTTTTGATGGGATTATATACTTGGCGCTCTTTTTTGTACCTTTTTTTAGAAAAGGTAATTTTGTGGGGATTTCACACATTTTGTAGTGCTTATTGATGACTGGATAATTTTTTCACCCCCCTCGGGGTTATTTTTTTAAATAACAATATATTATATTGTCATCCAAACTATGCACACCTGCAAAGCTACAAGACAATTGGATTGGTGGAATTGGTTTAAATTTGAGTTTTCAGATACGAAGCAAACAGAGGATCGAAGCTGAATAAAAGTTTAATTAAAGTTTAATTAATATAATACTATATCACAATAAATTTTTTTCTCTGATGTAGATCACACTGCATCATCTTGTGCTTCGATTATCTGTAAATATATAAAAGCCATATTTTTTAGTTACAACATAACTTAGAACTTATAAAAGAAGAGTGCACTTTTCCTATAGTAAGTGTAGATGTAGCTCCTTGCGCCAGTGTAACGGGCCACGTGCATTACGTGGAGGTATTTTTAACAAAAAGAGGGCAATTAATATCGGATACTAGTTTATTTTTATTCGCAGTCGCGCGCATGCCTCGTGTCTCGCCGTTACAAGTCGACATTCTCTCTTTCACTCTGCCTACTTCGCGGTGTCAATAAAGCCGGCAACCTTTAATGACAAATGTACGGCAGTGCCGGCAACATAAATATCACCGCTACATAGAGACTACATATTGTGTTCGAAGGAGGTGAAAGCGTATGGCAGAATGTCTTGTTGAAGGAAATTTAAATGCTAATGGTAATTTATCAAAAATGAATGAAGAGCTCCAATATTTTTAACGCACAATTTATGGGTGTTGGAATAAAATTAATTTAATATGTTCATTAGTGAATTGAAATATTGGTAATGGGAAACTAATAAAAGTAATGATTAGCGTGGGAACTACTGTAGATTTTAATAAAGCATTACGAATATCTTTCATAAAAGATTAGAAAGTATCGAGGGAGATGCATTTTCAGCGTACTTTTTTCACTAATGTAACTTACTTAACATTGCAAGCAGTACGCCATAATTTTCTTAAATCTTAATGTTACGCTAATATGAAAAATTTTGTCGATTTACCTTATTTGACAATTTACAGAAACTTGTGCGAAACAAGGTGCTTCTCTGTCTATCTAACTAAACTTAAAAATAGTTTGCTGGTATAAAAACAATATATTATTTTGTAGAAACTTGTGGGAAAGAAGATGCTTCTCCGTCAAACCTTCTCCGGACAACTTCCAAGTCTATGCGTCCTCTCCGTTTCTATAAGCTCTACATAAATAGTCGATTCAAAAATTTTTGTGACTTACCTTGTTAATTGAAATGTTAATTGAGACAATAATTCAGTGTCCTATATGTTGTAAAACCTCGTGAATTTCAAAACTTTTGAAATATTCCCTCATTTAACACTTGCAGGTTATGATTGTTTTGACACTACCTCGACAGATCTGCTCTCTGGCTGCTGGCTGCCATGTGACAACAATTTGTTCCGCGATTGGCCGAAACCCGCATGCAATGATCCAATGAACGACGTGCCTGGTAGCCACATTTCCTCCCCCATTCATACTCCCCTCTTGTCTAGAAGTGTAAGACGATAACTATAACGATGAATCTTAACATGAAATTCGGCAAATTACAACTTTACATCAGAATATCTCAGCTCCTAACGCACGTAGGAACAAAACGAAAACACTTTTCTGATATAAATCAAACCGAAGCTATCCTTTGAGATCATTAAAAATCTAATCGGATCAGCCGTTATTGAGATTCGATAATCTCAGGGTTCTTGATAGCGGGTCGTGGCGTAATATAGACACTCTGTGTCTCGCGCTGCGCATATATCTATATATACTTGGCGCGAGACACTAGCGTGTCTCTTGATGTTTTGTGCCAATGCTTGATGTCCACGCATTATTGTAAATTGCTATCGCACCAATAGTGCATTGCTTATTCACTCGCTTTCCAATAAATAGCGGTTCTGTTTACTTAACCGTTTGAATTCTCGCAATTATCCTCCGAATACCAGGAATCCTAACCAGCCTTGCAACGGCTGTACTTCCTTCGCGAACCTCGGGAGTTCTTATCAGTGTTCACAACCCTTCTTTCACTCAGAGTCCCGTATACCCGTTACTACGTCTATTTTGAAGAACTACCATGCGTGTGTTTCTTTCCTCAATACAGTAGTTAAGCCAATTATCAAGGGCTAAGAAGAAACCGCGAAAACCCTAAAGGGTGCCCCTCGGGTGCGCGATTACTTCCCAACCTTCCTTGGTCGATTAGAGCAGCGAAACAGGGTTTCGTGCCTAAGCCCTTGCTACCCCTTAGAACAGCGAAACAGGGTTTCGTGTTTGCCTTCCCGATATTCCCCCTACAATGTCACTGTCCTAAACCCCGCCACCCAAGACGTGACATGACACTAGCTAGGTTACGTGCGTCCCACAGTGTCACAAGTATATAGAAAAAAAATTAATTTCCAATTACGATCAAATTATTTACACGTAATTGATATGTTAATCTTATTTATATCCCCAAGAAATAATTTCTAACATGAAATAATTATTTCAAATACATTTTTGAACATAATAAAAGTAAAACAAATAAAATATACATTTTTTTTAAATACATTTAAACACAAATTAACAACAAACGTATGAAACAATTATAAAGAATTTAATTAATTTTTAAAGTATTTCGTATTGATAATAAAGGGTATAGTCGGATAAGATGGTCAAATGTGCCCCTGAACCGAATTCAAATCACGATGGGTCATTCGAAAGCTTATAAAAAAAGAATGATTTCTGTCGAGTTTCAACTTTGTATCTCGACCCGGGGGGTAGTAAAGGGTAAAAATATAAAATCAGGTTTTTGCCGAATTTCTCCTATACCAGCGGATGAAAAATTTTGAAAAAATTCAGAGGCATGTCTGTTATCGGTGCACATATTAGGGAATCGTGTCAGATTTTTAAATTGAAAAACCAAGCTGTGAAAAATAAAAAACGCCAAAAAATGCTGAAAAATGCCGGTTTTGTATCAAAGCAGTCTTGATACTATAATTATATTTTTACTGTAAGTCCGCATCATTGTTACTATTGTCTTGAATTTTTTTCAGATTTTTCAATTTGGTGCGCCGCAGTTAAAAAAATTAAAAACCGATTTTTTCGCCGTTTTTTCCATGCCAGGGTAACTTATAGGTCGAACTGCTTCATGAAATAAGTGTTTTATGTGATCTTCAATGTTTCTACATACCGCAAAGCAACATATGAATTAGAGAAATTGGAAAAAAACCGAATCATTTGAAACTACGCTATGCTCTTTACATTGAAAAGTATCAACCATACTTTCCAACGGTGTCAGTGGTGCAGTGTTAAAGTGTCGAGCTGCTAATCAAATTATTTATGACAAAGCAGAGATTCCACGCATAGATTCCTTCATAATTAGGCTTACCAGAGATTACTTTGCTAAGCTCCCAGGCATTGATAATGATCTCACACGGGCTATCTCGTCACAAGACGACGAGGCCGCTTACAGAGAGTTGGCATCGGGATACGTATCTCCACAAACATTTACATCCTGTGACAAATGGGGATTAATTCAGGATGCCTATAATATCCCATTGCTATACCATTGGCGTCGAAATAAGGCCAACAAACGAATAGCGCTCACCCCAGTTGACTCGATTTATGACACCAGCAAATTCAAATTTTCTACTAAAGTACCTGATATAGACTTGAACGATTTCCAAAGAGTAAAGTTTAACCGATACTGGTGGCTTAACGACAATAGCGTACACATGCCAGAACTGATTGCAAGATGGCAGTCCTTTAGAGGACCAAGTTAGAGCTAGGATAGTTTAAGTCCTAGGATCCCACTGGGTCCACTGTGTAAATAAATGTAAATAGATAATTGTTATAAGTCTTAGATGTAAGTTTTGGGTTATTAGATAGTTATAGTGTTTTTTTTTCTTAGCTGGACATTTTTTCCACTCGTACCTAAGGCACAATGGGGCCCAACTAATGTGATCTAAATATAGAGCTGGTAATTCACGATATTGTTTATTTTCATACTTGATAAATATAACAGTGTATGGCTACAAGATTCGTATACATCGAACAAGTAGTTTAAACTAATAGCATAAGGCACCACTGTATGGCAGTTTTTATTTTTGTTTTTGATGCCTAAAATTATATGACTGTACAATATTTGGTCCTTCAATAAACACGTTTAAAAAAAAAAAAAAAAAAAAAGTGTCGAGCTGCTAAACCAATGCAAACTTTTTGAACGTAGGTTCGAGCCTCGAACTTATAAGTACCCCTTAGGTTAAGTTTTTTTTTCATTAACTATATATATTTCCTAATTATATGACAAAATAATCAATATTTATTTTCAAATGTTTTAAGACTATTTTAAAAACATATTAACCTGAAATATACGAAATAATGAGTTTGGATTGCCTTTTATGCCACCGTTTGTATTGTCAAGTATCCTATCAATTACGGTATTGTTTAACATTTCCTACACTATATTAATATAAGTGCTAGCTTCGACACTTTAACACTGCGCCGCTGACACCGTTGGAAAGTATGATTGATACTTTTCAATGTAAGGAGCATAGCGTAGTTTCAAATAATTCGGTTTTTCCAATTTCTCTAATTCATATGTTGCTTTGCGGTATGTAGAAACATTGAAGATCACATAAAACACTTATTTCATGAAGCAGTTCGACGTATAAGTTACCCTGACACGGAAAAAACGGCGAAAAAATCGGTTTTTAATTTTTTTAACTGCGGCGCACCAAATTGAAAAATCTGAAAAAAATTCAAGACAATAGTAACAATGATGCGGACTTACAGTAAAAATATAATTATAGTATCAAGACTGCTTTGATACAAAACCGGCATTTTTCAGCATTTTTTGGCGTTTTTTATTTTTCACAGCTTGGTTTTTCAATTTAAAAATCTGACACGATTCCCTAATATGTGCACCGATAACAGACATGCCTCTGAATTTTTTCAAAATTTTTCATCCGCTGGTATAGGAGAAATTCGGCAAAAACCTGATTTTATATTTTTACCCTTTACTACCCCCCGGGTCGAGATACAAAGTTGAAACTAGACAGAAATCATTCTTTTTTTATAAGCTTTTGAATGACCAATCGTGATTTGAATTCGGTTCAGGGGCACATTTGACCATCTTATCCGGCTATACCCTTTTAAATTATTCATTCTTATTATACATCTTCATCAATATCAGGTGAATCTGAAGGAATTCAAAACAGTGTATTTTATACATTAATATTCCAGCATAGATTTGTCTAGTTTTTTCTTTCTATCAGGTGTATTTTTTCATATGTGGGAGCACTCGGGAGCAAATAAAATTTATACCACATTAAAGGACATAGAAAGGTCTAATTATAGTAAAAAAATGAAAGTGCCAATATTTTTCGTTTTTTTTTTAAATTCTTTCCAGAATTTAGAAGATGCGACAAAAAAAGAAATAATTTCAGCCATTGATACATATACATATCTTTAAATTCAAGCTTTTTAATTAATAAAACAAAATACGATATATTTTGCTGAGTTTCAAAGAAAAGAACTTATAAATACAACAAGAATGCAGTGGGTAAATATTTCTTATGTGTAGTCTGTAGCAGCTTGCGTTTGGTTATTCGACATTGAATGTAATTACTAACATTAAATCCGTTATTTATGTTACTACGTTATGGTGGTCTTATATAGGATTACTGTTTATTATCAATTCCATGAAATGAAATACAAAATTTGAACACGTGTCGCGACACTGTGCGTCCCCTTCATTTCGATCTAAACCGGTGGGTGTCCTTCATTTCTACTATAAGCTCTACATAAAAAGTCTATTAAAAAATTTTGGCGACTTACCTTGTTAATTGAAACAGTAATTCAGTATCCTATGTGGTGTAAAAACTTGTGACATTTCAAACAATTTTGACAACTTTCCTTATTGGACACTTGACAGATTATGATTGATTGACACTTGGTAAATTACCACGAACGAAACATGTGTTTGTTTCTTTTGGGTGAAGGTGTGCGTGTAACGCGTGTACGTATTATGTAGAAAAAAATTGACTGGAGAAACACAAGAAGAAGAAAATCTTGCCATATTCGCATGATACATGACAACATATTACGATATCTCTGTCATACGTGGACCAATTTTGATTGAATTTGGTCTTATTCGAAAGCTTACATGTGGTTTACATAAGCTAAATGCCTTTAAATTAGGAAATATTGCAGGCGTAATGAGATATTAATGAAATAAGTTTTAGGTAAGATTGGATTAGCCGGCTTACGAGTAAAAGATACGCGGCACCAACAGTCGACATATACAGGGTGTCTCTAGATACTCACAACGGTTCGCTACCATGCTTTAAGCGCCCGCTCGCGGGCACACGGCCCCCGCCTTTATCTAGTGTTACGTGAGGGCGTTAATTTTTAAGCGACCGAGCGGTTGAGTCTAATTTTCTCACGCAACGCTTAACGAATTTAAGGAAAGATTATAATTTTAATATAATTAGCGTTATTAGGCGAAATTTCAGGATTATTTTGGGTACGGCTTTTGTCTACAACCCATACAGGTTGTCCAATCGGGATGTGGTGCTTTGGATAGACTGGTTCGAAACAAAATGAGACGAGATTTTAGTAAAATAAAATACCATGTATTACAAAAATAAGCGAAAGGAAGTTTTGTAAGGTGGAGCAAAAGGGGAATTTACATGGATTTGTGTTATGTTTAACAATGAAAAGATTAAATCACCGGATGTAGAATATTACAATATTCTGTGCTTGTTTTGGAGCTTACAATTTTTCTAAACTGGATTTTAAAACCAACAAACGACGAATACGGTTGCGAACATTAGTCGATAGACAACAATTGACGGACAATTATTAGTCGAAAATAATTGACCGAGGGAAACCCCGCAACACGTAATGGTTGGATCAATTACCGCGCAAGTGCTTGATACTGTACATTCTCTAATTGAAAATGATTTAAAAATGCGATACCCACGGAAGGACGCTAGAACAGTTTATCGAGGGAGAAATCCCGTAACACACAATGGTTGGATCAACTGCCCTCTCCGTACATGGGCAACGGAGAACAATTTATATAAGAAAAGATTCAAATGATGAACACAATTGCTGAATATAGTAATGCAAACCACTCACCGACCTCGTACTCGTAGATCGTTAGGCTTTAATACCTGCTATTATCCGCCTTTCTTTCGCTCGAGCGCTCACTCTCTTTCTCGTCCTCTTTCTCTCTCTCTCTCTCTGGAGACGAGGTCGTGAGTCTCTCGTTCTCTCCTTCCGGAGGGTCCCGCGTCTAGATGATGAAGCGCAGGAGTGTCGCACAACACAACAATGTTGAAAGTCAGTTCACGATATATTGTTAAGTATTAAACGCACAAATATAAGGATTTAACGGTTAGGATTGTTTATAATTTAATGGTGAAAAACGCAAAATAATATATATGAGTCTCTACGGGGACTGAGTCCTTCCACGTTCACTAAGTCACTATGGAACTCCGGCTCAAAAGTAGGTAGGTAGTGCCGATTCTGGGACTGCCGGGTGAGGGGGTGAGGCGGGGCGTGGGGTACCGCGCTCTTCCGCGAGATGGGCGCGGGGGCGAGGTGTGGAGGGGGTACCGCGCTCTTCCGCCAGATGGGCGAGGGGGTGAGGCGGGGAGGGGGTACCGGGTTCGTCGGTGAGGGGGATGACGTCACAGGGGAGATGTTTTTCAAAATGGCGTCTCGCGCGCAACCGTTGGCGCTATAATTCAACACCGATAACTATTCGAGATTAATTAACCTAAATAATGTAACCGTCTCACGAAAGAATGCAACGTCGCGCTCGTATAAACATCCACCGACGAAATGTAATTCAACGCGCTGTCGCGATAACTATTCGAGAACGATTAATCTAAATAGCGCAACTGCCTCGTGAAAGAATTAACGTCGCGCTTGTATAAACATCCGCAGACGAATATTTTAAAGTTTGGGGGCGGTGTCTTATCACCAACGCTGTAATTCGATATATACGTGGTAACGCATTGGACGTATGCTACAGCGTGTGAGAGAGAGAGAGAGAGAGAGAGAGATTCAATGGAGTACTCGTGAACCGCGCGAGGATAACATTCGAGGCGAAAACTCTTGAGTTTTCCCAGGCGTCCAGTAACCGCCAACTCGTACTTAAACCGATAGCAAAGTCTAAGGAAACCCTACACGCATGGATATCTGATTTACATCAGACCAGTGTCAGGACCGTCCATGCTACCTATCCTAAAATACAATTGTCATTCGCTAAAGGCGGAAAAACCCAGACATCTGGCTAGCAAACCTAGCCCGATTCTTCGGTCGGATCGTCTTACCAGGGTTACGGTTTATGATCGCATTGTTCTGCGAGTCAGCAGCATGTACAGGTTCGAGGTTGCCACTTACCACCCGCTGACAGAGCAACTCGACGGAGTGAAAATACTCGAAATTCCCAAAGAAAACGGTACGATGTCGATTGCCCCATGGTCATCGGACAGACAAATACCCGCCCCAACGAATTCTTTACGAATAAGTAATTATCCACCGTATTAGTAGGAAAGGATGTTATAAATGAATCGTTACAGGTATTAACGTGAAAATCATCCATTTATTAAAACATATACGCGTACTATATTGGTACATGATTTACATCGCGCAACATGGATTGCATTCCTAACGCTAACAATTCGCAATCAATTAAAGAATGTTGTTCGAAGTGATCGCTTTCGGAAATTAATTTTACATAATCTGTTGGTGCGGTAGCGCTACGTAGAACGTTTACGAACGCTGTATATTTACTATCTACAACGTACATATTTTCGGTCAACCACGTGAACATATGATCGATGCAATGTTCATACGCGAACAGTTTTCGCATCGTGACTTCCGTCATGTATAAGGTAACGCAATTATCGGTGATTTTGACGAGTTGATCATCGTGCATGCGCGTGAATTCGATTCGCAAATGATCAATTTCGATGTGGGTCTGGGGTGTTGTTACGTTGTCGCGTAATTTTTTAAGAATGTCAGTCATATTTTGCAGTAGGAGCTTCCACGTAGACATTGAGAAGCTCAACTCGCAACCTTTATTGTCGACTATGGTGATCTCGACGCGGCACGAATCCATGCCAATGCGAATTCCTATCGTGAGCCGTTTATACGCTGTTGAGGTCAACGGGTAATCCCGCCCCAGGATTCGCACGATTGATGGTTTTGGCGTTTTCGTTGTTTTTGGCGTTGCGGATCTAGAACTGTAAGAAATGTATACATGGAATTAATACTCGGTTCGCTTGCGTTTACAGTGAAAAAAGTAAGTGAAAAGTGTATAATAACGCGTACGTACCTCATATTGGACTGTTGATGGGGATGTTCCTGTTGCTGGCGTTTATTGGGGTTATCACCATTGATGGCGGATGCGTAGGATGAATTGTTGAAGCTACGTTTATACATCTTGATATGCACTATGTACGATTATACTGATCGATGAAGAAATTGACGCGAACGATACTTGTTAGCACTCGAGCGAACGTGGTGTAATGACGTTCACAGGACGGACCAACGTTGCTTTTATACAGATTCACGTACACGTACACACACCAATGTGCAAGAGAATATTGTATCAATGACTGCGATGATCATGGTTGTGTTATGTCACACAAACATTAATCTGAATAGCGCGCGAAAAATTCAAATAGCGTGCGCGCTAAATTCAATATGCACGCGTGTCGCGGAAGAGTCGAAGATAATTCGCGGTGCGAACAATAAAAGTGCACTATAAGCTGTAATAATTAGTATCGAATTATCGAAGAAGAAGAAGAATCTGTGATACGGACGCCCCCACCACACCTACTCCACGACTACCCCTACTCTGCAGCATGTAGCGCTAGCCTAGAGAATCGAAATGCATATAAGGACGTCGACCGCCGCCGCACGGGCCAGTGCGTTTTCCAAAGATTTCCAAAGATTTCACAAACATTTTATAAGCATTTTCTTAAAAAACATGGACGCTGCGGATTATCCTCGACCACCCGTGAGGCGTGGCATGAATGCCGCTATGAAGCAGCGATGTATCGTAAGTATAGTTGTGTAAATTGAATTGGTGCGCGTATTTCATTCGACGATATTATATTGAAGTTGTGCGTTTGTTACAGCAACTGCATGGGGAAATTGAACGTGCGTGGCATCAGGAGCGTGATGCCGTGCTCCAAAAAATCGTAAGTATGGTTTTTATGTAAATTGAATTGGTGCGCGCATTCAATTGGGCGGTCTACTAACGAAGTTGTACATTTGTTATAGCACGAGCTTGATAATGCCACGGTGGCGTGGCGCGCAGAACGGCGGGAGTTGGTCAGGCTTCTCGTAAGTGATGTTTCAGAAAAATTATATTGGTTCGCGTACACCATTAAACAATGTTTTAATAGATTCATGTGTTTGTTACAGCACGAACGTGAAAAACAAATGGAAGATTGGACCGTAGAATATCTCGGGACGGTCGGGCGCCTCGTAAGTGATATTTTTCAAAAATTGTATTAACGCGCATACATTAATCGACGTTGTTTTAATCGATTCGCACGTTTGTTTCAGCGTCGAGAGGACATCGAATCCCATGCGCGGGATGGGGACCTGGACATTATAATCCAACTACTCGTAAGTGATGTTTCGTAAAAATTATATTGGTGCGCGCACATCATTCGTTGATGTTTTAATCGAGTCATGTGTTTGTTTCAGCGGCGCGAATTCCCGACGCGACCCGATGGTCGAATCTGCCGCGAGTTGCGGCAAAAGATTCAGCAGGCCAGGCGTACGTGGCGGGAGGATACCACCAACATCGGATTTCTATCATTCGATGGGGACTTTTGGGGATTGCCGCGCCTATTTAAGGAGTGGGTATAACTGAATTTTAATCGTTTGGTGTATCGCGCGCTATTACCAACGTTTTATACAATAATAATTTGGTGTTTTTTTTTCTGTGTGTTGCAGGACGTAAAATCAAGCCGGATTTTTTAAAATATTTTATCAATTTTATTTTTTATATAAAATAGTTTTTTTTTAAAATAAACATATTTTTATATTGGAAAAAGTGTACAATATTTATTAATTGACATCCATGCATGCATACTTAAATTATAAAGTCTATTTTTGCGTAAAAATAACGTTCGTATGGGAGGGGTATTCCTGCTCGTGGGTAGAGAAATCAGTCGCCGTTGTCGTTGCTCTCATTGCCGCCGCCGTTATGTTCATCGCTATAGAAAACAAAAAAATTGTTGCATATTCGTTTCTCTACATATGACGCGTAAAGTAGATGCAATGCGTGTGTATGACTCACATTAGGTGCCGCTACGTATATAATTCCATACTTTATGGACGTTCTCCAGCGCGCAAACACCGCCGTCGTTGTGAAACGCGCATCGTGAGGTATTCGTCGAAGTCATAGACTTCAGGTTAGGAACGTCGGGATCCACGGTGTCAGGCGTGATACCGCAATAATCATCGTCAACGTCGTAGCCGCCATCGTCCTCAACAGTTCGAGTGTTGGTAATCTTTTTCCCCTTCGGCTTGTACACATCGCAGATATCCTCGACGATTATGTCCGGCAGTAGTTGCAGCATTCACGTTTTCTTTTCCGCACCTTTCACGATGACGCAGTCGATGTTCGCGAGTGCGCTGGCGAGCAGTTCCGGAAGTTTCCAGTATGGAACGCAGCCGTCGGACCAGCGAAGCCCGTGATGATGCTTCGCGAGCCAGGACGCTTGACATTTCTCGAACGAATTCAGATGATTCCAGAAGTATGGCGGCTCGAAGATCCAGTGGCTGATCGTCGACGTTTCATCGGTATTGCTGCTGCTGCTTGTGCGTATCGCGATCTCTTTCACGACGAAATCACGTTCGGTTTTGAAACCTTGCATGTCGACAACGGCGAACATCGTTATTCGTATAAGTAGTAGCGTCGGTGACGAATCAGTAACTACGGACTTTGACATCTACATCATCGTTTTAAAACAGTAGCAGTATCCGCAGTAGCAGTAGTAGTATTAGTAGTAGTAATAATAATCGTTTACGCACGCACACTATATTAGTTTGCGTACCACGTTGGTTAAAGGGCTGTATTCGACTATACGATCGTGTATCATCAAACAGTACGCGGTAGTATTACCGGGAACATTTTCTTTGAATTCGAAATCTATTCGCACGTCCACCGTGGCGCTCTTCAACGACTCGTTTTGCCTAGAACAATCTATGACCGCGATAGGCGCGTATTTACGGAATTCGATCGCATTCAGCAACGGTTCTCCGTGACCATAGTACGATCGACCGAATTTCGCGTACATATCGTACAGGAGCGCGTATTTATTCTTATCGAAATCCAAGTTCAAGTCGTCGTACGGAAACGCCTCGGAATTTAGGTAGAGCCGAAGGTTCGTGAGATTATTCGAGTCAAATCTGCTCGCGGATATATCGGGACGATTCTTTCGATCGGTTTGCGTGCCGAATAACACGTATCGGGGTTTCTCGATTTGCGACGTAGCTTTCACGGTTGTAACGTTCCGCTACCACCGCCATAAATTTTTCCTTTTATTTTTCATATATATTGTTAATTTCCTTTATTATACGTAAGATATTATACAACGCGTGCGAGAGCGTGTTGAAACAGCGCGCGAAAGACCGAGTGACGCGCAACGCATGCGCATAACCTTTAATTCAAAAGGTAAACTCAGTGCCGCGAGCGAATCAAGCGCGCGTGCGCACATCGAACGAACAACCGGACGCCGAATTATCCGAGCGTAGTGCGCGAGTGGCGCGAAACGGATGTGAATATTAATTGGATCGCGAGATCGCACAGCGAGTGATTGGTGCGGGCCAAGTACCACAAATCGGTATAAATAGAGGCCCGCCAGCAGCAGGAGGGCAGACTTGGTTCTGCAACCGAACCTAAACGAGGCCGCTTCCACCAGCCCCTCAGTCTAGCAGATCTAGAAGAAGTTTATCTTAAACTCTGAACCTCCAAATCCTATACGAGGCCGCTTTCTACAGCCCCTCAACTTCCACACGAGGTCGCTTTCTACAGCCCCTCAACTTCCACACGAGGTCGCTTACTACAGCCCCTCATTCTAAACCAACTACCTCCAAGCGTGGGCCAGCTTATAGGCACCAGAAGACAACGACCAAATACGAAGGAAGGAAGCTACTATT
The DNA here is from genome assembly GCA_963932335.1 of Andrena marginata. Lineage (NCBI taxonomy): Eukaryota > Metazoa > Arthropoda > Insecta > Hymenoptera > Andrenidae > Andrena > Andrena marginata. The sequence goes on from OZ010663.1 coordinate 22,791,629, forward strand.
TCACCTACCATCTGGGGACGCCCTAACCGGCTACCTGGCTACCATCTGAGGTCGCTTTAACTAGCCCCTCGGCTTCCATCCTAGAAAGTGTAGTCAAGCTTATAGGCAACTGGAAGCCACATCTATCCTCGAGAAGGAACGCTCACTATATCTCGACTAACATTCCAAATCGACCTAGTGTCGTATCTTGTATTACACCGACTTCGTGTCGAGACATTATACTATATCTTTATACGCCTCAATCATAATTATATTCTTAATTACCGACTTAGCGTTGGGAACCGAAATCATAATTATATTCTTTATTACCGACTTAGCGTCAGGAACCGAAATCATAATTATATTCTTTATTACCGACTTAGCGTCAGGAACCGAAATCAAAATTATATTCTTTATTACCGACTTAGCGTCAGGAACCGAAATCAAAACCATATTCTTTATCGATTTAGCGTTAGGAACCGAAATCAAAACGATTTACCGACCAATACGACGTTACTTATTACTTTATTTCTATTAATTGTCATAAATCGCACGACTCAGTGTCGTATTATATGTTCTATTTCGACCTAGAGTCACTACCATTTACTTTTGAATAAATCATTTCTTATTTATTGTTAAAAGAAGGACTCTCGTATCTAGAAATTCATTTCTTAATCGCACGCCACCCGAACCAAATCCCACAAATTCACGGGTAAACCGCTCTACTCGTGAATCTCCTGTAAAGAACGGCAACGTCTCGTTGGAGAACGTTACAGGTAGTTAATTTTGGTGACAGCGGTGGGATATTTTTTTGCTTGAAACCGCAAACGCGTGCCAAAGGAGATCAACTCTCCTAGCGAAGAACAAGACTCCTTCTTTCTTACTAAGTCAGGCGCGTTAAAAGAAACAAAATCACGAATACTACAGGGGCAAATGCCCCTCCGGTAGACGCAGTTGTAGAGGAACTACAACGCTTACAATTAAGCCAGGAAAATGCGCGCCAACCGCATACTAGAATTCGCGATGCCGCGGACACGGTTCCGGCTTTCGACGGACGAAACATAACTATACACCAATTTTCAAAATGCTGCAGAAACGCGAAAAATATGATCGCGCCGAACGCCGAATACGGTTTAGTACAGCTAATCAAATGTAAACTATCCGGACAAGCATCTCGAGTCATACTTAACGGCGATTATAACACAATCGAAGAGGTAATTAAAGTCCTCAGCTCTCGTTTCGCTCCACTACATTCTTCAATCCAGTTATATGGAGAAATGTCAAAGATAGCTCAGTTACCGAATGAAGCCACTGTAGATTATAGCAGTCGAGTCTCCGGGATCCTCCTACAATTGAGATACTGTAATGAAATAGAGGTTCCCTTACACGTAGCGCAGTACAATCAATCCGCGGAAACAAATTCCATTAAAGCTTTCTTAACAGGGTTAAAGCCCGAGATTTATGCACGAATGCGAACTGTCGAATTCGCTGACCTCGATACCGCCATTAGCGCCGCTATAAAAGCTGAGGCAGAGTGTCAGGAAAATATAATGAGAAATAAATTCGCAGAAGGACTCTCGCACTCCGCGCAGTGCACAAATTGTTTCGGGTACGGACACTCAGCCACAGAGTGTAGCAGTAAATTCCCAGCAGGACAAATAGCTCAAATTAGTTGGCGATCTAAATATTGCAAATATTGTCGGAAAGTAGGACACACGGTTCAGGAATGCCGGAACATAAACACCGCGCCCCAGTCAACACCTAATAATTCTGGGTCAAGGCCGTCATCGTATAATACCGGGTCCCAAACAATGCCGCGCCAAACCCAATCAATAGAATGTAGATATTGCAAAAACAAGGGACACACTATTCAGGAACTCCAAATTCCGAACAGCCAACACCAACCCCCCCTCAAAATCCTGTACGCAGTCAAGCCGTGTTAAAATTAAGACTATCAGAAACATGGAGAGTCCCCAGTTTAGCCTTATCCAGTCCAGATTTTAAGCCAGATAGAGTAATAATGATGATCGACACAGGAGCAGATTTGAGCGTGATAAAAGAAGAAGCCGTTTCACCAGGCACACAGATTTTTACCGACGTCACCTATGAATTAACTGGAATCACCGGCGGTACACTAGCTACTATAGGATACATTAAAGCAAGACTGTTAGATAAAATAGCTGATATACATGTAGTCAAAACTCTACCTACGGCTCAGGACGGAATTCTAGGGTCAGATTTTTTCCACGGGAGTGGAGCAGTCATAGATTACTCAAGAAAAGGAATCACTATAGGAAATGAATTACTTCCATTTCAAAACGTGGAGATAACAATACCAGCTCGAATGAGATACCAAATCCCAATCAAAATTCTAAATCCAAACCTAAAAACGGGATACGTGCCGAAATTAAACGTACACCCGAAAATCTTAATGGGTAATGCTATAGTTACTAATGATGATGGAATAGGATATCTATATGCCATAAACACATCCTCCAACGATATAAAAATCGAAATACCCTCACAAGGGGACATCAGAGTTGTGGACATCGCTTTTGGAACGACACTATATAGGGGTCGTAGTACTCATGTAGTATGAAAATACCATTTCGGCTTTTTGCATGGTGGGCCTTCGTTTTCGAGATATTTTGATTTAAAGTTTTTAACGTACGGAGTAATTAAGATATATACCATTTATAGTAAACTATACCCAAGAAGGTTCCGTGGCTACAACGGTAGCGCGTCAGATTGTCATCCGGGCGGTCCGGGGTTCAATTCTCGACTGCTATGACTTTTTTTTTATTTATTTTTTTAAACAGTTTTTCCCGTGGAAATATATTTTGTGAATATCACATATTATATAGTGCGTTACATATTACCCTACGCAAATTTTAAGGTTGAAAATGCATTTATAACATAACATATTATTCTAATCGTCTCTTTCACCGGTGCTTTCATATTCTTGTACTGCGAAAATATTTCATTCCGAAACTTTCGACGCCTGCGATTGTCGAGCAGGTAAAGTGAGATAACCGTTACTTCTGACCGTAAGGGTGGTCTTATACCTGCTCAAAAGAATGGTCGAATACCTGGTCGTTGGGAGCGAGCAAGTCGTGACGATTTCTGTGCTTGGTCGTCAGTTCACTTCGATTCATCGTGAGAAGAGCATCGAGTAAGATCGTTCGCGAATTTTAGAAATGGATAGTGATTCTGTGAGTGCAAGTACTTCTCGAGGAGGAGCAGTTACCGATGACATAGAAGACAAAACGGAGGTATGGAGCGCATGGAAACAATGCGAAAGCCTCTTGAAGGACAATAATTACATGGTGGAATTGCCATGTGCAAAAACATCACCAAAGATTGCACAAATTGCGAACGAAATGTTTAATCGCATTACCACGATGTTCGATGAAATGATGGTAATAGAAGACGAAGAATTTTTTGTCCCGGACGAGAACGATGAAAGTATGCAAACGAGCGATTCAACCGACGAAGAAGAAAGTCCCTGGAAGGACGAAGCGACAACCAGTGGACGAGATTATACAGCGTGTCCCAGAATTGATGTACATCCCGGAACATGCAATATCCTGATGGAAAAAGACATCGAAAAGTCCTTAACCGTTTTGGGATCCGGGGTTTCGTTTTCGAGATATTAAGAAAAAACCCCGACCAATCAGAGCGCGAGCCTTCCGCTGGAGCTCCCGCGCTAGCGTGGCCGCGCGCCGGGCCGCGCCGCGACTACGAACAAGCAGGCGCGGCATGCATCGAAGGAAATTGCGTAGAATGGCAAATGAAAAAGACTTAACAAAAAAATCTAACCTTTTGCCATGGTTTGTTTGCCATTTAAAGTGAATAATGAGTAAAGGATAAATGGATGAAAATCATGTGTAACGTAAAAGGACGAATACACAGTTGTTTTTTTTAGAAGATTGGAAAATAATAATTATTTGGTGTGAGAGGATAAAGAACATGTAAATTTCCTTTTTTAATAACGTACAAACGAAAAGGTAATGCAACAGGGAACGAGTGAAAAGTGATCGTAGTTCGTCATTGTGATAAACATCCGTAGTTCAATAACGGCCAACACTGTTGTTGATAATGAATAAGTGCGTTTAAAAACTGCGAAGAAAAATTTACATACGGAAATTTGGAGAGTTATCACCGGAAATAAGCCATAGCCTGCGTTAAATTTAAAAAATATTAGTCGCCAATAATGTAATTAAAACTCACCCTTTCGGAAATTCACCTGCAGCTTGAAAACCTGTGTCACTAGGTCACCGAACAGATCCTGGTCGTCGACAGACGCACCGAGTGCACAGCTGTTCTAAGGTACACGACACCATGCAAAGTTAAGGGTCGCAACGTCAAGTGCGTCCGGATTAATGCACCGAATTCACTGCACTGCACGCCTACTAACACTGATCACTTAATTTATTTTTCATACAACGCGTTGTTCTTACGTTATAAAAATTGGTGGAAATGAATTTTTACTTGGCGTTTGGAGCCGTGAGTATTCCCGCGCAAATTGTCACGCTGCAGCACTTGCGTCCCCGTTGTTCGGGGGGTACACCGAGAACATCGCGTAATACTCTTGAGCAGAGAACATTTCTGCGACGTGATTGCTTACTGACTGACAAGATTTTTTCCAAGCGACTTCTTCTACCCCCAAATAGATTCTCTCGTTCCATTATGAGTTGACCCCCACCAGGTCAAGAGGCTTCAGGTAAAAAGAAACACACGTGTTTCGCAGAAGTGCAACGAACGGGCTATCGCGCTCTTTTACAAAAGTCCGCGTTCCGTCCTTTTACTGCCAATGTACCCATTGCTTCGAGGTAGGCAGCAGACACCACGTGTTTCGGTTCGAAAGGGTCCGAAGAGAAGAGAAACAGAAAGTCTTCCAGTTGCTATAAAGAAGAAAATCCTGTTTCCTGTTTCCCTTTTCCGATACCCTGAGTTCACGTCTGCTACGAGGCGGAACCAATTAAGCCATGAATTACCCAAAACTGTAGGAAACCGTTGTCTACCGTCGACTAGCGGGACAATACGGTCATAAACCGCGACCCTAGCGAAATGCTCTGGCCGATCAGCCTGATTAATTTTTGGAAACTAGCAATTTAAAAGTATTATTTAACATCAACACGGCTCGCGAAGAGACACAGGAAGAAAGAGAGCATGTAGTTCGCTGACTGCGCGTTGTCCCGCCTGCTTCGTCCTACCTTCAAATTAAAGACGGATCCCTTATCTCTCGAGTATAAACACGCGCTCGAATTTCAAAACAAAAGCACGCGTCGACGTATTCCGTGCGAGAGACGATGGGCTTGAAGTCCGATTGGCCCTACATCCCTCCCAAACGGCCACTGTTCTGAAGAGGCCCTCTTCACAGCAATATCTCCTCCCCAAGGCCCACCTTCTCTCGCACAGAATACGTCGACGCGTGCTTTAGTTTTGAAATTCGAGCGCGTGTTTAGACACGAGAGATAAGCAGGCCCGATTGGTTAGTTTGGGACCAATCGAACTTCAAGCCTACCTTCTCTCGCACCGAATACGTCGACGCGTGCTTTAGTTTTGAAATTCGAGCGCGTGTTTAGACAAGAGAGATAAGCAGGCCCGATTGGTTAGTTCGGTACCAATCGAACTTTAAGCCTACCTTCTCTCGCACGGAATACGTCATCGCGTATTGTCCCTGAATTGAGGGACAATCCGGGGAATGCATTATCCTGATGCCGGAAGACATCGAAAAGTCCTTTACCGTTTCACTTCGAGGTCGCGATTATAAAAATCCGAAAAAGTACTACCACATTCGCTGATATGTTTTTTGTAAATTAAGCTTATTTCTAGAGTAACGCAGATGATATTAACGTCGCAGTAAGCTCTTGAAGACAATGGGGCGCCCCGTCTCAGGTAAAGCAACCGCGCGCGATTACAGTCAGGTGACCGTACCGCTACGACCCCAGGTCTTCAGTCAGGTCAAAAAACAATTCGACAGAAGGATTGCAGGAGAATGACACTGTTCTTTATAATAATCAGATTTGTAAGTTCCAGCTTGTCCTTATCTTGATTATTTGTTGAAAAATGTCGTTGCTCAATGGAAACCACGAGAAGGTGGTGGGCTTTTTCCATCAGGAGAGGTTAAGGATGGGTCAGGAGAAATCAAGATAAGGACAAGCTGGAACTTACAAATCTGATTATTATAAAGAACAGTGTCATTCTCCTGCAATCCTTCTGTCGAATTGTTTTTTGACCTGACTGAAGACCTGGGGTCGTAGCGGTACGGTCACCTGACTGTAATCGCGCGCGGTTGCTTTACCTGAGACGGGGCGCCCCATTGTCTTCAAGAGCTTACTGCGACGTTAATATCATCTGCGTTACTCTAGAAATAAGCTTAATTTACAAAAAACATATCAGCGAATGTGGTAGTACTTTTTCGGATTTTTATAATCGCGACCTCGAAGTGAAACGGTAAAGGACTTTTCGATGTCTTCCGGCATCAGGATAATGCATTCCCCGGATTGTCCCTCAATTCAGGGACAATACGCGATGACGTATTCCGTGCGAGAGAAGGTAGGCTTAAAGTTCGATTGGTACCGAACTAACCAATCGGGCCTGCTTATCTCTCTTGTCTAAACACGCGCTCGAATTTCAAAACTAAAGCACGCGTCGACGTATTCGGTGCGAGAGAAGGTAGGCTTGAAGTTCGATTGGTCCCAAACTAACCAATCGGGCCTGCTTATCTCTCGTGTCTAAACACGCGCTCGAATTTCAAAACTAAAGCACGCGTCGACGTATTCTGTGCGAGAGAAGGTGGGCCTTGGGGAGGAGATATTGCTGTGAAGAGGGCCTCTTCAGAACAGTGGCCGTTTGGGAGGGATGTAGGGCCAATCGGACTTCAAGCCCATCGTCTCTCGCACGGAATACGTCGACGCGTGCTTTTGTTTTGAAATTCGAGCGCGTGTTTATACTCGAGAGATAAGGGATCCGTCTTTAATTTGAAGGTAGGACGAAGCAGGCGGGACAACGCGCAGTCAGCGAACTACATGCTCTCTTTCTTCCTGTGTCTCTTCGCGAGCCGTGTTGATGTTAAATAATACTTTTAAATTGCTAGTTTCCAAAAATTAATCAGGCTGATCGGCCAGAGCATTTCGCTAGGGTCGCGGTTTATGACCGTATTGTCCCGCTAGTCGACGGTAGACAACGGTTTCCTACAGTTTTGGGTAATTCATGGCTTAATTGGTTCCGCCTCGTAGCAGACGTGAACTCAGGGTATCGGAAAAGGGAAACAGGAAACAGGATTTTCTTCTTTATAGCAACTGGAAGACTTTCTGTTTCTCTTCTCTTCGGACCCTTTCGAACCGAAACACGTGGTGTCTGCTGCCTACCTCGAAGCAATGGGTACATTGGCAGTAAAAGGACGGAACGCGGACTTTTGTAAAAGAGCGCGATAGCCCGTTCGTTGCACTTCTGCGAAACACGTGTGTTTCTTTTTACCTGAAGCCTCTTGACCTGGTGGGGGTCAACTCATAATGGAACGAGAGAATCTATTTGGGGGTAGAAGAAGTCGCTTGGAAAAAATCTTGTCAGTCAGTAAGCAATCACGTCGCAGAAATGTTCTCTGCTCAAGAGTATTACGCGATGTTCTCGGTGTACCCCCCGAACAACGGGGACGCAAGTGCTGCAGCGTGACAATTTGCGCGGGAATACTCACGGCTCCAAACGCCAAGTAAAAATTCATTTCCACCAATTTTTATAACGTAAGAACAACGCGTTGTATGAAAAATAAATTAAGTGATCAGTGTTAGTAGGCGTGCAGTGCAGTGAATTCGGTGCATTAATCCGGACGCACTTGACGTTGCGACCCTTAACTTTGCATGGTGTCGTGTACCTTAGAACAGCTGTGCACTCGGTGCGTCTGTCGACGACCAGGATCTGTTCGGTGACCTAGTGACACAGGTTTTCAAGCTGCAGGTGAATTTCCGAAAGGGTGAGTTTTAATTACATTATTGGCGACTAATATTTTTTAAATTTAACGCAGGCTATGGCTTATTTCCGGTGATAACTCTCCAAATTTCCGTATGTAAATTTTTCTTCGCAGTTTTTAAACGCACTTATTCATTATCAACAACAGTGTTGGCCGTTATTGAACTACGGATGTTTATCACAATGACGAACTACGATCACTTTTCACTCGTTCCCTGTTGCATTACCTTTTCGTTTGTACGTTATTAAAAAAGGAAATTTACATGTTCTTTATCCTCTCACACCAAATAATTATTATTTTCCAATCTTCTAAAAAAAACAACTGTGTATTCGTCCTTTTACGTTACACATGATTTTCATCCATTTATCCTTTACTCATTATTCACTTTAAATGGCAAACAAACCATGGCAAAAGGTTAGATTTTTTTGTTAAGTCTTTTTCATTTGCCATTCTACGCAATTTCCTTCGATGCATGCCGCGCCTGCTTGTTCGTAGTCGCGGCGCGGCCCGGCGCGCGGCCACGCTAGCGCGGGAGCTCCAGCGGAAGGCTCGCGCTCTGATTGGTCGGGGTTTTTTCTTAATATCTCGAAAACGAAACCCCGGATCCCAAAACGGTTAAGGACTTTTCGATGTCTTTTTCCATCAGGATATTGCATGTTCCGGGATGTACATCAATTCTGGGACACGCTGTATATCGCTCGAGTATAAGAAAAAAGTTGTTGCGTTGGCGAAAGCTCACCCGAAGTGGTCACTCGCAACATTGCAAAAAAGTGGAGCAAAGCGATTGAAGAAGAAGTCATATTTAAAAATGTAAGACTAATTTCATTCGTATTATTGTTAGACATATAATATTAGGTATTAAATAAATGTAACGGAAATATACATGTTCTTCATAATAATATATTTCATTTTTCCAGTTGGGAAGCAGAAATCGCTGCAGGGGGAACTATGATCGACAAATATGAAACCATTAATAATATGACTTTCAAAAAATTCGAACAAGCCCGGCAAAATTTCGAGCAAGTTACAACATCGACGCTGCAACAATGGGCCCTGACATATGCCCGTGAATTTAATTGCGATCGTTTCGTGGCCAGTACAACCTGGATAATTAATTTCAAGCGAAAGTACGGCATACGACAAAGGAAAATTACGAGGTATGTCAGTTGTGGAGAAGTTGCCTCATTTGAGGAGATACTTCAGGCAGCGACAAACTTTAGAAATAGGATTAAAAAGCTATCCGACTCTTGTACATCCGAATTTGTCATCAATACTGATCAGACCGGGTGTCAATATCAATCGTCCATAAATCGGACATTAGCAATTAAAGGGAGTAAATCCGTTTTCGTGAAAACGCAAAGTTTGAATAAGTTATCACATTCTTATACTGCACAGTATTCAATAACGAAATCTGGCGATATTTTACCGCATGTTTTTATATGTCTGCAAGAAACAGACAATAAATTTGGGCCGCGTGTACAAAAACAGGTCAATCAATTCGTCCAGCAATATGAAAATATTATAGTAACGTGCAGTAAGTCGGGGAAACTTACGAAATATTTATATGCGGAATATTTGAGAAAAGTTGTTAAACCATATGTCGAAGAAAATAAATTTCTATTAATTGTAGATTCGTGGGGAGGACAGACCGGTGATGTATATGACGACATATTTCCTAGAGACTACGACAATAGTAATAATAATAACTGGACACTGGCCATTATACCACCGAAGTGTACACCGTTAGTACAGCCCTGTGATGTATATTTTTATCGACAAATTAAAATTTTTATTAAAAAATTACAACACTGTACACATGTAATAGAGAATGAGCGGGAACTTACCCAGAGAGAGGATGCGTTAAAAATACACTCGTTGCTCCATCATCAAATAAGTGCACCGATATTCCGGCCGATGATTTTATATGCGTGGTACGCGGCAGGGTTAGTAACTTATGAGAAACCCAAATTCCAAAATATTAACGAAATATGTTTTCCCCCAAATTTATTATATTGTCAATGTAACCGTATAGCTATTTTGAAATGTGGGTGGTGTTTCCACGAATTATGTTTCATATGTTTTTACGATATGTATCATCCCAAAAATTGTACAAAAGGAAATTAAATGAAACATTCATTGTCAAAAGGATTGTACAGTATAAATATAGAAATCGTTGTCAAGACTTACTCGCTCCCAACGACCAGGTATTCGACCATTCTTTTGAGCAGGTATAAGACCACCCTTACGGTCAGAAGTAACGGTTATCTCACTTTACCTGCTCGACAATCGCAGGCGTCGAAAGTTTCGGAATGAAATATTTTCGCAGTACAAGAATATGAAAGCACCGGTGAAAGAGACGATTAGAATAATATGTTATGTTATAAATGCATTTTCAACCTTAAAATTTGCGTAGGGTAATATGTAACGCACTATATAATATGTGATATTCACAAAATATATTTCCACGGGAAAAACTGTTTAAAAAAATAAATAAAAAAAAAGTCATAGCAGTCGAGAATTGAACCCCGGACCGCCCGGATGACAATCTGACGCGCTACCGTTGTAGCCACGGAACCTTCTTGGGTATAGTTTACTATAAATGGTATATATCTTAATTACTCCGTACGTTAAAAACTTTAAATCAAAATATCTCGAAAACGAAGGCCCACCATGCAAAAAGCCGAAATGGTATTTTCATACTACATGAGTACTACGACCCCTATATAGTGTCGTTCCAAAAGCGATGTCCACAACTCTGATGTCCCCTTGTCAGTAGAAATCGAAACGTACGAGGAAATAAAATTTGAAGGAGAAATAGAGTAGTATAGCTAAGCGGGTTCTAACTCAGGTCCTCTGAGGGGAGCGCGGGGGCGGGGGGAAGTGAGGGCGCGCGGGGGAGAGAGGCGCAGGGAAACATTGGCGCGGGACCTGCGGGGAGAGGAAGACCGGTTGCGCGCGCACGTGCCGCGGAGTGGGGGAAGCCGCGATGATGGAGGGGATCACTCCGGGCCGAGCCGCCGCGGTGACCTGGCCCACCGTCGGAAACTTTTCAGAGGGGGAATGACCCCCGAAAAATCTCTTTCAGCCCAACCCAAATATTTTTTCAAACCCCCACCCACCCCGAATTTTCCCCCAACACAGAGAAATAATAATTTATTTTTATTGGAAATTGTTTCGGAAGATCTCGGGAAAGATCGACGTTTTATGAACCGCGTCTTCGGAGGAGGGAAAGAGACAGAGCATCACTTTAAAGCTAAAATTCAGAGGAGGGAAAGAGACAACACTACATAGTGGCAGAATCGCATGCATTCTAAAAATTTTCAAAATGATTTTCAATCGCAGCGTCTCGCGCGATTGTATGTAATATGAGTCCTCCTCTGGAGCGGCCGTGCAAGGTGACGTCATTTTCACGGCGCGAAGAACGAAATAGAATTATGCAGCGTCGGCAGAATGTTTTGTCCCCAACGCAGAGAAATAATAACTTTTTGAAATGTTGAATCTTAAAATTAGGTGGTGAGGAGGATAAAATTGAGAAAGAATATGTGTTTAAGAAATATATTGTTACAAAATATGAAAATGACTAATAATATTAAAAAAGGAATACAAAAATATAAACTAAAAGTAAAACATATATAAAAAAAAAGAAAAATAGAAAAATAGAAAAAATATATAAAAATGAAAGAAAAATATATAAAATGAAAGAAAAAATATATAAAAATGAAAGAAAAAATATATAAAAAATATAAAAAGAATATATATATAATATAAAAAATATAAAAATATAAAAATAGAAAAAAATAAAATAAATATAAATATAATAAATTCTAAAAATTTGGAGGTGGTGATGGTGGCGATGGGGGCGAGGGTGGTGATGGGGGCGACGGGGAGCGCAATCGCGGCCTCCTCGCGTCGATCCATGGTGGCGACGGGGAGCGCGGTCGCCGCAGGGGCCCCATCCGCCGATACGGCACCCAAGGCCGCTGCCGCAGCCGAGCCGCCATCATGGGGCTAATAACCCGGGGCAGGTCCTAGAACATACACACAAACGTCATTATAATTAAGCACATAAATATATTAAATATGAAACACACACAAAACAATGCAGAGAATTACATACCACATGAGGCGGCCGTGAGGGTGATGGCGGTGACGGGGACCGCAGTCTCGCCTCCAACATGAAAAATATGTCCTAGAACATACACACAAACATTGATATAATAATGACACATCAAACCTACTAAATATCAAACGCACAAAATGCAAAGTATTACATACCTGTGGAGGCGGCGACTGCGGTGGGGACTGCGGCGGCGGCGACGGCGACGGCTGCCGCGACCCCCAGTCGCTCGACCACGCGGGTGATGGAGGCGGCGACGGCGATGGCGACAGCGATGGCGAGTTCTGGAATATAGAAACCCGCGATATAATATTCACTCGGTATCAACGGTTAAACGCGATAAATGTTAAAAATATTTTAAAGTACATACCTCGGGGTCACACTCCGGGGCAATCCTTTGTAATCCCATTTTTTGCAAAAGAAAAAAATACTCGGACTGTCAGCTTTGACAGTTTGAAGACAACTGGTCTCGCTGCATCTCCTGGCTCTCGCATCTAAACTCATATCTTGAAATCGAGAAGTGCATAGCTTTGCAAAAGTAGGATGCCTTTGTTCACCACCATCTTCATCACAGGCCACCTGCATTTTCGCTGACCATCCTCCTCCATGTACTTATCTTCTTCGCTGACCGTCCTCTCCTTATTCACACGCATCTTCTTTCCCTTCTTCTTTAACACATCATTCGACTAGATTACACCACTTTGAATGTGTATCGAACGTCAATTGTACCACTTCAAAACGTGTATCGAACGAGTATCGAACGTGTATCATACCACATCAAACGTGAATCGTACCACATCAAACGTGAAACGAACGTGAATCGAACGTCTACCGTACCACTTCGAACGTGTATCGTACCACTTTGAACGTGTATCGAACGTCAATCGTACCACATCGAACGTCAATCGTACCACTTTTAACGTGTATCGAACGGCCTCGAACGTGAATCGAACGTCAATCGTACCACTTTTAACGTGTATCGAACGGTCTCGAACGTGAATCGAACGTCAATCGTACCAATTTGAACGTGTATTGAACGTCAATCGTACCACTTTGAACGTGTATCGAACGTCAATCGAACCACATCGAACGTGAATCGAACGTCTACCGTACCACATCGAACGTGAATCGAACGTGTATCGTACCACATCGAACGTGTATCGAACGTCTACCGTACCACATCGAACATCAATCGCACCACTTTGAACGTGTATCAAACGTCAATCGTACCACTTCGAACGTGTAATGAACCGCTTCTAAATAATTTCAACTATCGTCTTAATCTAGCGTACATGTAGGAGATTAGGTTGGGGGAGGGTGAAGACAAAACATTTATACATTAAAAAATTGATTATATTTTATTTATGCCTCTGGCGTTTAGACCACCAGTTGAATATTTTAAATACATTTTGCAAGGCACAGTGCTTTGCGTGTCTGCCACAACGCAGAGTATTAACTACATTTAGCTTATTTAGGGATTTTATATCCTCATAGTCAATGTCCAGCGTCTCGATGATCACGTCGGCTCTCGTAATTTCATCCAGGAAATCCGCAAGCCAGTCGCGTTTCTGCAGCCCTTTAACGTATACTATATGGGATGTGTCATCTTCTTCGTCGATCGCATCAGCTACAGCTTTCGTAATTAGCTGTTTAGCCATACTGTACGGAACATCTCCATCGTCCCAACGTAGTCCATGATGTTTTGCCACCAACCATCGAATGCTTGATTTATCGGATTTTGTAAGAAGATATTGCGGTATTGAACTCCCAAAAATATAGTGCGAGAGAATTATCCCCTTGCATAGGACAGCCACTTCCTTGACGACAAATCTTCCATCGACGATGAACCCTTGCAGGTCAACGAATGTTGGCACGACCATTATCGGTACAATTTAGAGGTCCGCTCGCTTTCAAGACAGACGGGAGAATGCAGTTTTTCTCGTAAAGCATCTCGATTTTCATGATTAAATTTTGTGTGAATTTCGCACAGGAGAGGGCGGACAAGTAGCGTGGCAATTTAATTCATTTTGCGCACCACGTTTGTCAGTGGATTGTATTCAACCACCCGATCGTGCAGAATCAGACAGTAGGCTGTAGTATTTACCGGCACATTCTCTTTACACTCGAATTCTATGCGCACGTCCACGGTGCCATTCTTGATCGACTCATTTTGTCGCGAGCAATCAATCACCACGATGGGGCCAAATTGTAAAAATTCAGCCACGGTGAATAATGCCTCGTTGCAACTATGTCCATAATACGATTTACCGAATTGCGTATACATGTGATACAAGATGGCATGCTTATTTTTGTCAAAGTCCAAGTTCATGTCATCGTATGGGTAAAATTCCGAGTTGAGAAAAGGTTTTACATTGGTCAATTTACAGTTGTTGAACTTAGTAACGTCTTCGCTCATCACATTCCTTCGACCAGTCTGTAGAGCAAGGATGCCTTCACAGCCCACGAATGCTTGGTCGTGCTCTGTAAGAGAGGATACTCGTACAGATCCCACGATTGAAAACAAATGCTCAGGTTTTGTCCACTTTCCAAAGTACGTAGCAACGATAGCTTATTAACGTCGTTCAGCGTCACATGAGACATCCGCCATTGTAGTTTAAGTAATTCAATTTCTGGTTCCAACATCGGTGATCCTATCAGAGCATTGTTATCGTTGCGCGATCGTATTAAAATCAATTCGTGACGCACATTAATAATCATGCGTTTGTAGTCCTCGCAAAATCCCAGCAAATATTTGAGTGGGACGCAAAAATTGAAATGGTTTTTCACTATTAGCCCATCGCGTCGTTTCAAGCCCCATCCGGCATTCTCCATATTTTTGTCTTCGTCCGATGTCAGCGATACATAGTTTTTAAGCGTGCTAGTTATTCCAACGTTTCTGTTGCGATCAATCTCCACACCATTCAGCGCGTATCGAATCTCATCGAATAAGAACGCCATGCAATTATTTCCCAACATCACCGTTAACGCATCGTTTGGCTTATTTATCTTCAATTTCCCCTCCACATAGAGGAAACTTTCGCACGGTAATGTGTATAAATCCTGCTGCTGTATCGGTATTCTTATCTCATCGCTGTATCCAAACGTTGTGTTGACGTATGGGTTGTATGTGTGAGTCTCGGGCTTGACGATGCGATCATCCAACGTCGGCTTCCCTCCAATGCTTAGAATATCAGCAATTTTTCAACTTAAATGCGTACAATGAATCCCAAAGATTTCAAAAATGCAATGTTTGCAGCACTGAGCTTCTTCTTTTTAGCGTGATCGCAGTTGTTGCAGTTGTTGGTGTTGTAAACAATTTCACTTGGAAGAAACGGGTTTCTGGAGTCGTTCAATACAAGCATCTCTTTCGCACTACACGTATTATCGTCGTCCTCGTACGTGCAGTCTGATGGTAATCTCTTCACCTCGAAAATCGAGCAATCGTCCGTCTTGATCCACAACGCGTATCGTTAGATCCGTAATGACCCGTGCGATGATTGGAAGGTAAATGATCTGCGCGGGCGTTTCCGATATCTTATATCCTGGTGGGACTCTCGGAGAAAATTCATGTATCGTATGTACACGCCTCCCATTGTTGTACGCACCAGCGGTCACGCTACATTCTATGCGTATAATGTTCACGTTCATGATATTAATTGGATCGTCCGATTCATGCCATCGTGCTGGTTCTAATACCCGATTCGTCGAGAATCCCAGTAGCGATCCGATGTTATTGGGCTTTGTAAAGTCTACGGCGAACCGGCAGTACAGTTCGCTTTTCATGGTGTTGTTGTTGGGACGCAACACTATAGGATATGCATCGTTGTCACCGTCATCGGTGCCGTAGAGATTTTTTTGAGGATATCGCTCGAGTAATCGCTGCTTCAGGTACTTGGCAATGGCGTCTAGTTCGTAGGAGCCGTGGGGGATCGTAATGTATTCATGAGTGGTGTCGACGCTGTTGTTTTTGATGTCATAGTTTGAGAAAAAGTAGAATTTATCGTTGCTCGAGTCGATGTTCGGTATTGTGTGATAAGTTTCAAAGGTTGTTAGACCAAGCTCGTAATCATCATCGCTCAAATCTATGGGTGGAAAGTAGTTTACCGCGAGGGTGCTACTCTTGCCGGTTAGAGTGAATGTTAACGGCATATTCTGCTCGAACTGCTCGACTGTTACTGAATCAGAGTGGTGGGAAGTTAATCCTTAAATTCGGTGCCGATCGTTTGTAGAAAGCGTAGACATAGTTGTCCGCAATTGCTCTGATCGTACTTTTGATAAGACGTACGATTGTATTCAATTTTCACAGCATCGTTATCCAGATATTGTATGAATTCCTTAGGCGGTCGAAGATTCCCAAAGCTGTCGAAATATATAGCTCGACTCCCTCTCTTCGCATACGCCACCCAATGAGTCCCAGGCCCCTTGACATTGTCCAAATTTACGATACCGCTCTCGTTTCGACGTACTCCTCCGGCTGGTAACGCGTTACGCATAAAAACACCTCTAAAGAATGGAATATGCATACGTTTTGCCAACTCCTCCAATTGTGCATCGGTAGTTACACCCGCAGGCATTTTTATTTTCTTTTCGGCGTTTTTTTTTTCGTTTCGATATTCCCTGTCCGCGCTTGTACGGTGCGAGATAAAGTCCCCGACCTTCCATGGAGCGATTATGACGTTGCATTTCCTGCAGCTGATGTTGCGCCGCCTTATTATCGTTTACCACCTTGGCGATCCCCGCCGCTCCGCCAGCCAATGATCCGAGAACACCTAGCAACGGTAGAAGTGGTAATATACCACCCCGTTTTGCTACCGGAAGAATCCGCTTTTTCGGTGCTCTCTTTGGAATCCTTTTGCGGGTTTTTGTTTTCATCCCCATTCCGATCTTCGTCTTGGCCTTCATAGCTGCCCAAACAGCCGTAGCAGCACCTCTTTCACCCAGAGTCGAGTCTCGCGCAACGATGCGTTTTCGCGCTTTGTCAGCGAGTATGTTATCTGCCGCGTGCCTTTCGCCGAGGTCGTTGCTACGCGAATACGCAATATCGTGTTCTCGACACGCTGCGTCCAACGGATTGATGCCTCGATCCCCTCTAGCTAATCCTTTTGCCAGATGAGTTCCTGGGCCGCAAAACTGGTATCCCGGAATATGTAATTCGATAGGTAGCGCGTTTATCGCCCGATTGAACAAACCACTGCCTTTCTTTACTCTCGTCGGCGACATTCGCTACAGTTTTTAATCAATGGTGCTGGACCGTCGATATGCGTTCGCTGCCAAGGGCGATTATAATGTTCCAGACACCGACGATACTGCTGAACCTCAGAATCGGCTTTTATATGCTCGGGGAGTCTGTCCCACAACTGATCAATGTGCCTGCCAAACTCTCGGAGTAGAATAATCTTTGGTATATATTTCAACTGCTCAGAGGTTAGGTCTCGAATATCACAATTATCCGACAGGATCAGAAGCATTTTGAATACTGAACCGTTTTGCTTCGGTGCGGACCTATAAATAGGGCGCTTCGACGTATCAAAATCATTTTTCACAGTTCACGGAGAGGATGCGATTCGTGCGACAACCTGTGACGATACGCGTGACAAATTTTGATGATAAATCGCGAGTGATGTCTTCGAAAACAAGACGCAGACATGGCAGCATGCTGCCAAACACTATCCGCTGCGTCATTTGTGGCCCATCAAATTGCGGAAAGACCAACGTGCTGGTCAGCTTGTTGGAAAGTCCTCACGGCGTCCGCTTCGAGAACGTGTACGTGTACTCCAAGTCCTTGCAACAGCCGAAATATCAGTACTTGGAGAATTTATTGACTCCGATAGATGAAATTGGCTACTTCACGTTTTCGAATAACAGTGACGTCATCCCACCGAGCGAATCGCTTCCGAATTCTATTTTTATCTTTGATGACGTGGCATGCGACAAGCAAGATACGATAAGGGAATGCTTTGCAATGGGGCGCCACTCGAACGTTGACTGCTTCTATCTCTGTCAGACATATGCAAAAATTCCCAAACATCTTATACGCGACAATGCGAATCTGCTGATTCTGTTTAAGCAGGATGGTACCAACTTGAAACATGTGTACAACGATCACGTAAACACTGACATGCCTTACGAGGTTTTCTGCGCTTTGTGCCGTAATTGTTGGCAACGGGAGTATGGTTTCGTGGTAATAGACAAGGATAGCGCTATGTCCAATGGACGTTATAGAAAGGGATTTAACGAGTTTGCCGTACCGTGAGATGGTCAATCGTCATCAACACGTCGGTGGGAAAGCAACGTCTGCGGCACAACGATGATTGATATCGATACTCTGGAGATTAAGGATCGCGAGAGAATAGCGAAGGAAATTGCAAAAACCAGCGATTCCATTCGCCGAAAACATCAGGCTTTGAAGACTGGCAAGATGGAGGAAGATATCGCGTGGGTGAGATACTTTAAACCTATCGTCGAACCCTTGAAACATATTGTGGAAAATACCACAACAGCAGAAGCTGACACATCACCGCTGATGAGTACAGACGTTGAAGGGAATGAAACATTAACGCCTAAAAAAATCCATCCGAAAGGGAACACATCGCGCAAGGCAAAGAGGAAACAACACGGGCCATTGGAATATTCACCCATAACCTCGACACCAGTTCAATCGAAGCGGAAACGACAAAATGCTACATCAAACGATTCTCCGGCTCCTCCCACACCAACAAATACATTTCCCAATGTGCAATCGCTCTCAGCCGATGATTACGACGTTTTTGAAACTACTCCTGATGAGTCGTTTGTAACATCTATTAGACAGCAATTCCAAACATCCGAAGGACAAAAAACGATCCGCAGTCATTTCGGCCCGCTGGGGCAAAAATACATGAGCGCAATCCTAAGTAGTGATAAGGATACATCAATGGACTATGTGTACGGTGTATACATTGACAATAGTAGAACGATGCTTGGGGATAAGGCTTTCGATATAGACAAGGATGATAATATAATCATAGATGGTGTAAAATACAGAGGAACACCCGGCCTTTACGAATTGATTTTTATGAGAATTCCCGACGATACTGTATACACCGATGCCGATAAACAAAAATACAAAAGTATACTGCTGGAAACGAATGCCCACAGACGCGGTCATGGTGCTAAAAATCCCATATTGGGCAACAAGGGATACAAGTACAAACATGTAATTGCACCGCTAATTCCCTGTGCATCGGCTAGTAGGGCAGGGAAAGGTCTAACAGTGCCGCAGGTCATGGTGGTAAACGATAACAAAATCGATTACGTACACTGGGACGATCCCAATGAGCTGGTGGATCGATTCCGTTTGCTCGAAGCGTCGCGTCAGGCGGGTAACAACTCTCACGATCCCGAAATTCTATCGATTATCGAGGAACTCCGCGAGGTAGGCCTCATTATATAAAACCGCGCGCCTATGATGTGCGCAGTATGCATCGAGATGCCAATCAACAAATTTAGGGTATCGCTCGAGAAGAGTGGAGCAGCTAGAATGGACTATTACAAATGGAGCGGTTTGCTTCGAAATTACATGCGAGATAACGCTCTTTGCGTAACCGGTGCAGACTTTGATGCAAAATCACGCAAGATACGACGCGTAGCTGAGCCGGTGGCCGACACCGATGCCGTCAATAAACTATACGTGGAAAAGAGCATTAAACTTTTGAGAGAGCAGCAGGAAGAATTAGAGAGGAAGCTGGTCGTGTTTCAAAGAGTTATGCTGACGTTGCAAAACAGTGTTCAAAAGATATCGCAAGTGTCGAATTCTATCCCGCAGCCGGACAATGAAATTCGTAAAGTTAAAGAGGCTATAACCGTTTTTGCTGCGGAGCAGCAACTTGTCCAGAATTTTCTCGGACCAACGGGAAGCACTTAATGCACGTACCTGATAATTATCGCATCATTCGTGTCCAAGACACCTCTGCGATCAAACATGCAACCATTATCGAAATCCAAGAGTAAAGAAAACCATGGCCACAAGAAGCGACAACTCGTTGAGGAATTGCACGCTCCAGCTCGAAGACATTTTCCGCGGAGGCGCGTCATCGTGCATGGATACGATGATCTGTGGCAAGCTGACATTGTAGAAATGCGTCCATACTCGCGATTCAACCAGGGTCACCACTACATACTCACCGTCATCGATGTGTTGAGCAAGTATGCGTGGGCATTACCGCTCAAGACTAAAAGTGGTGTTGAGGTGACTAAAGCGTTTGCAAAGATATTTAGAGAGCGATATCCGAAAAATTTGCAAACCGATCAAGGAAAAGAATTTTACAACACCGATGTGCAGAAACTCTTGACAAAGCACGACATTAATCATTATTCGACGTATTCGGTGATGAAGGCCTCTGTCGTAGAACGTTTCAATCGAACTTTGAAGAACAATATGTGGAAACTGTTTACGCTGAATGTAACCTATAGATGGACCGATGCGCTACCAAGTCTACTTGCAGAGTATAACGCACGAACACATAGAACCATCGGAATGCGTCCTTGCGATGTTACCCCGGCGATCGCCGACACGCTGCTAGCCACCGTATACAGCAACATAAAGATCGCTGCACCAGCGAGATTCAAATTGGGCGAGTTTGTGCGCGTGAGCAAATTTAAAACCATATTCGATAAAGGCTATACGCCGAACTGGACAACGGAGGTGTTCAAGATAGCCAAAGTACAGACAACTAATCCCGCGACGTATCTGCTGGACGATTCCTGTGGAAAACCCGTTGCCGGAGGATTCTATGAACACGAGCTGCAACGTGTCACCGATCCTGATGTGTATCTAGTGGAAAAAGTGTTGCGTAGAAAGGGGGATAAGGTGTACGTCAAGTGGCTGGGGTTTGATAAATCACACAATTCTTGGATAAATAAAAATAATGTATTGTAAAAATAATACATGGTTCAATAAATACAATGATACATATACATGTGTGAACATTTTTTTTTACACATTAATTCTGCCATTTATAATTTCTATACATGTATGAACAATTTTTATGCAATAATTTCGCTATTTATAATAATTTCTATACATTTGCAAACAATAATTCTACTATTTATAAGAAACAAGTTAATAAAGAGCGATGGCGAAAAGCAAACAATAAAAAAAAATATCGTGGAATATTCTTGTCTCTGTTAATTCCAATCGTATCGAGTTGTTCTATAAATTCCCAGAATTAATGAAGAATTATGTATCTTTATTTACTAGCCCATGGATAGCAAAGAAACATACATAATTCTTCATTAATTCTGGGAATTCGTAGAACAGCATGATATCATTGGATTAACAGAGACATGAATATTCCATATTCCTATTTTTTTTTATTGTTTGCTTTTCGCCATCGCTCTTTATGAAACTATACATCACGTCGATACGAAGTTTTCAAATTTTGAGAGCGTTATGATAGTTCTCATAGACTGAGGACGAAGTCAGAGGCTTCGTTCACATGAAGAGAGAGCTGCATCAAGTTCAAATTTCTTTTTATAATGATATTTTTTTACAATGGAATTTGGTAATGGCCCCAGGGCAGAGTGTCGGTCGAATCGGGTACGATATACCGCTTGTTGTCGTGTGGGCTTAGAGCGATTTTAGATTCCGAAATGGTGTACACTTTATGCAATTTAGACCGTATGCATGATTGTCTGCGAACCATTTCGATCTCCCTTTGCAAACACTGCGCGTAGTCGTCGAAAGTTATCGTTCTGGCTATGACGTTGGTCTTGACGCCTTTCGCCTTTTTCGTATCTTTTTTTCCGTCTACGCGAAGTGCATACATTTTCGCTCTAAGACCTACGAATTCGGTCATTATCGCACCGTTATTTTCGTCCTTCATCAGCCCCGGAACCTTCTTATTTACACGCTGTATATTATATACATTGTCAGTAGGATAATCGCTTGTGTCGAATCTATCGATATTGTGTTTCATGGACTCGTAGATATCGTCGCATTGAATGTGATAAATGAGACTGTTTGTGTCGGTGTATAGAATTTTACAATTTGATCCATGCTGGGGAGACATGTACTCGTGGTGAAATTCATACAAACAAATTTTTGATATGTCCAGAATACACATACCCACGTATATCGGTTTGTTGAATTTCACCTCGAGTTTCCGCAATTCAACAGCTATTAAATTTTCCGAAAAAACACTTCTGCTGTGGAAATTCGGTTTCGCGATCATTGCCTCCGCGCCATATCGCCCTTCCCAATGAGTCAAAAGTTTTACATCCACGTGGTTTCGTACATTTTCCATAGTTTTGCCGAATACCACGTTCTTCATCAATTTGTACAAATTTTTTTCAAAGTCGGTTGTCGCGCCTGTTCTAAACCGTGTATTGAGTTCGATGTAATCGCGGAGCCAGGGAGATTGAGAGAATTGCAGGACGCGGTGTATTTTTGTAATACGAAGACCGTGACGCGTGCACTGCTGCAAGTTGCGGTAATGGATGACGTAACGCTGCTTATCGTATACCGTCGCGAGTAACTTGTCCTGCCTGCTGCCAGGTGGTTTGGCACGCGTCGGGCAGAACGGTAGATCGGCATGAGTGTCATGCAGACGTTGCGGATATTCCAAATCTACCTCGAGAATGTACCCCGTGGGCGAATCGACCGGGATTGAAGACACGTCAAAATTTGCAACATCTTCGACCCATCGAAATTTAGCGTATGGCAGGGGCTGACACATTGCCCATCCATACAAATTGTTCACATCAAAGTACATCAAGTACGATGACTTTTCCGATGCGTCGTAAGATGACATGTACTTGTTATTAGCATGTGCATATCTTCCGGAACATTGGCTTAAACCCCCACATATACCACGCTCGATAAACATAACCATATCGACGTCCGTGAGCAATTCGAACATAATTTTGGTGTGTTTTAGCATAGCATCCCACGTGAAACCAGGTAGAGTATAATAATGTGCTGAATCTAATCCATAACTCTTGATACAACTTTCGCGAAAATTTTCAAAAATATCTGCCAATAACAAGACATCTGTTTTCAAATACAAGTCGCTGTATTCGCCCAAGGTTCCAATCCCGAAACGCTGCCAGACAGTCTCAGCGTGTGCGTAATCGCTCTCGGATACAGTCTCACCTGTTAACGAACTGTGGAATGACTCGCGCGGTGGTAAGCATGGGTCCTGCAGTTTGTTCGCGCAATCAAGGTATTCATATGGAAATACACCCTTTCGCGTCAATAAATTGAAATCCTCAACGGATAATGTTTCAAATTGGGATCGTAAAATTTTTAATTGATTTGTGCTAAGAAAAGATGCTAATTTGTCGAGACTGGTGTTGAGAAATTTGTACGAATCGATGAATCGCAATTTAATACAATTTCGTGAGTCTGAATCGGTCGTATCTTCGACATTTTTTGTGAACGAAATATACTTTTCTTTAGTTATGGGTAATACATCAACGTGACCGTCGAAAGCGGTAGCTATTTCCTCGATAATGAAATGCGAATCATAGCCGGATAAATTATGAAAAACTATGGGGATGTAAAACGCATTTTTATAATTTAAATTGCACTCCGAATGTGCTGGACCTCTAAACCGTCCGGAGAGATGACAATGATCGCGAACTCGTACATCATCAACCTCGAATGGTTCTTCGCAAATGTGACAGTGTGTTGCATCGCGAAATGTCGTCCACTGTTCGGTGGTTAAATCATGCATGGGAACATTACTGGTCAAGATGGGTTTGGCGAAGTTTGCAAATTTTTTCGGTTCGTCTACGAACCATGAAACACAATCCGCGTCGCGGCGACATCGATACGTCGATAGCGATGTATCGTACGAACAATGCATATAATATGCAATACTGTGAACTTTATGATGTTGATATGCGCGCAATTTGTTGTCCGCCTCACCCGTTTGGTGGTTAGCCCCTGTTTTTACGATGATGCACTCCAGATCTGCGTACATCACGAAGGGGAGCCGCTCCTTCCTACAGTGGTTCTCGAAGCTGAGGAAATTTTTGCCTTCGCTGGGCAGCACTGCATGCGCCTCCAACTTCTCGGTAGAGCTAAAGTAGTGCATACATCTGTAAAAACACAAAAAATTTTTATTTAATTGTTTCGCGAGACATTTCAATATTTCACAAGTTTTCTATACGTACCGATCACAGATGAATTTCTTTGCTTTGTTTTTGCTCAGCTGCGCGCTCACCAGCCGAGACAAGTTCTTGATCCATACAAAATGTCCTACATCGCCGTGCTCTTGATTCTGCGTGTAGAGCAAGTTGATGTGTTGATCCCTCTTTTGGCTGGTGAGGCGCAAGGGAAAGACCGTCTTTGTCTTCTCCGCCTCGAAGCTGTACACGTTGACGGAGACGCTGTTCTGCCGCTCAAACTTCCCAATTTGCGCCAGGGACATTGGGAACTCAATGCCCTGGAGATTTAGCACGGAAGCATAGTGCGGGTACGAACTTGGGCGATCAGCATTTCTTTCCGCAGGATGGAGAGCGGCGACCACTGCCCCCGCGAAACAGGCATTGTCCGGGGATTGTACACTGATAGTGGCTTTCTTCAAAGACAATTCCCGCGGCAACTTGAAGTGGCATCCCGCGCGCAGCGGATTATACTTATTAACATTGACGGTCAGATTCATGATTCTCGCCAATGCCCATCCGTTGTCGCGTTCCTGGAACTCTTCCAGCGATGCCAGGGTGGGTTCGATGACGCATCTCTGGTACCACTCCTGCAGATCGGATGTGCCGAAGAGTTCACAGTTCCGGGTGTTGATGCTTTTACAAGCATGCTTGTCACCCACCACAAATTCGCCGTTAAACACAGTGTTCACTTTGAGGTGTTGATGTTTCCTCAAAGCACCCCGCACATGCTCCAGCACAATGGTCCCCGCATCCTGGAGGAAGTTGCGCGGCTCGATGTAATTCGAATTTAACACGGCACCAGTTAATACCCGGGTATCGAAAGCAACGTCTATTTCGCGCCACAAAAGTCCTGTGCTCGAATGTCCGGCACCTTCACGCACGAAACGGCCACGCAACGAATGTTTCAGTCCTTCGAGCTGCGCGATTCGAGCAACCAACGATTGCCGAACACCGATCGATAATCGCGGGGGTTTCACACAGCTCTGTTCTTCCAAAGATTCGATGCACTCGTTGCACCGTTCTTCCCACGCGAGGTACACTTCCCGGGAAGTCAATCGTGCGGATTGATCCAGCAATTGGCGGGTTACTTGCGCGAATTCTCCCATGGTCGTAAATGCAATGTAAATGTCTTTTCCTCGCAACACGTTGCAACGATTTGAGGCTTTGTGCAGTTTGGAGCGCATACTTATACCTAGACTGCAATTTGCTATCTCCGTTAGCGTACCCCCTCCCTCGAATGCAAAAAAACGACGATCCATGATTCATTCGTATGACTAATTGGCGCGCAAGATCATCCGACACAGTTTCTGCTGATTCCGCAAAATTCTAAGATTCGACGTTCAACACGTGTCGAGACTTTTATCCTTGAGGATGGGGCTCAAATTACATACTACGACGTTAAGATTGAAACTCATTATGGAAAAATTGATAGCTTTAAAATAAAAATGGTGTGGTGGGGGAAGCAATTGCACCTCTATTTAAGCCAGTCTCCCGGACGCTATTCCATCAGTTGCTCAGTAGCCTCAGTGACTTTGACGGAACAGACGGTACTCCATAAAAAATATAGCACACATCAAAATGTACAAACGCAGCTTAAACGATTCATCCTGCGCAGCCGGCAACGATGGTGGGTTTCCAAATAAATGCCAACAACGGCAGCAACAATATCATCAACAATCCAATATGAGGTACGTACGCGTTACTATACACTTTTCATTTACTTCATTCACTGTAAACGCAAACGATCGAAGTAGCAATTTCATGTACTTGTTTCTTACAGTTCTGGATCCGTATCGTTTAAAACGATGAAAACACCGAAACCATCAATCGTACGGATCCTGGGGCGTGATTATCCACTGACTGCAACAGCTTATAAACGTCTAACTATAGGAATTCGCATTGGTATGGATTTGTGTCATGTCGAGATCGCCACAGCCGACAATAAAGGCAGCGAGTTAAGCTTTTCAATGTCTACGTGGAAGCTCCTGCTACAAAATGAGGTGGACATTCTCCAACGATTACGCAGCAACGCAACATCGCCCCAAACTCACATTATAATTGATCATTTACGACTAGAGTTCACGCGTATCCATGATAATCAACTTATTAAAATCACCGATAATCGCGTTGTCATATATATGACTGAAGCCACGATGTGTAATCTATTCGCGTACAATCATTGCATTGAACATATGTACACGTGGTTAGCTGAAAATATGTACTCTGTAAGCAGTAAATATGCTACTTTCGTAGACGTTCTACGTAGCGCTACCGCGCCAACAGATTATGTAAAATTAATTTCTGAAAGCGAACACTTCGAACAGCATTCATTGATCGATTGCGAACTGGTAGCATGTGCCATCAATGATATTCTAGCTGATGCTCGTAGGAGAAAATGTTAAATTATATTCTTTAATTTTAAATAAATTTCTTAAACGTATTTCATTGTACCATTTTATTTACCCATCATCATCCTCACCGCCTAATTTTAAGATTCAGCGTTTTCCGCACCGCCAAATGATATCATCTCACACTTTTACTTTTGCAAAGCTATGCACTTCTCAATTTCACGATAGGAGTTTGCATTCGAAAGCCTGGAGATGCAGCGAGAACAGTCGTCTTCAAACTGCGATAGAAAACAGTCCGATTTTTTGAAGTGACATTTTTTTCATTTTAAGTGAAATTGCTTTTGAAGGACATCATCATCAATCATTCAACGCATAGAAAATACAATCGCATAATACCGTAAGTTTCCATTATCATATTTTTAGTGAATCGTTGTGTTAGTAACTTTGAGAATTATAAGAAAAATCGATTTCAGATTATGTCATTGCCTGCGGAATTGAACCCCCCCGCTGCAGCTGCAATCTCTGACTCCACTGTGGTGCCTATACATGACTACAACCCTAAAATATATGTTGCGTGTCAGAATGTTGCGGTTCAAACCGAAGAAATTTGTGGTGAAGAACTTCATAAGGCTGAAGTTGTTCGCGATGGCAACATCTTTTTAAAAGTGTTCTATAATCCTATTAGCATATGGGGCTGTGAGCTGCTGCCTGAAGAGTTCGAGAGTGAGCGATATTGGTTAAACAGGCATGCGCGGCAAAAACCATTCTTTTCCGATCTTAGTGAGGATGAGGATGAGGATTATGAAAACAAGGATTATAATGATATATATCATCTGCACAGTTTGACGGATCCAAAAAGTGTAGTTTGGCGGAGATGTGCCAATGCGAAACCGATTGACTCTAATACTATTTTTGCGAATGTGGTATCAGGACTTCAGGCTCGCGATATTGGAATTCAGATAATCCCCGAGCAAGTTTGCGATGATTTGTTTTATACCGACGAGGCTCTATTTAATGAAATCGTCGACAATGCTATTTTTACTGACGACGATAGTGCTCTATTCGATGGCGATGTAGTCGAGTGGGATAATTAAGCCAAATATTTGTAACAATATATTTCTTAAACACATATTATTTCTCAATTTCATTTACCCGTGTTCCTTCTCCCCCTTCTCTCCTCACCACCACCTAATTTTAAGATTCCACGTTGTTCACGCCGTGAAAATGACGTCACCTTGCACGGCCGCTCCAGAGGAGGACTCATATTACATACGATCGCGCGAGACGTTGCGCCCGTGAAAATGACGTCACCTTGCACGGCCGCTCCAGAGGAGGACTCATATTACATACAATCGCGCGAGACGCTGCGATTGAAAGTCATTTTGAAAATTTTTAGAATGCATGCGATTCTGCCACTATGTAGTGTTGTCTCTTTCCCTCCTCTGAATTTTAGCTTTAAAGTGATGCTCTGTCTCTTTCCCTCCTCCGAAGACGCGGTTCGTAAAACGTCGATCTTTCCCGAGATCTTCCGAAACAATTTCCAATAAAAATAAAATATTATTTCTCTGTGTTGGGGGAAAATTCGGGGTGGGTGGAGGTTTGAAAAAATATTTGGGTTGGGCTGAAAGAGATTTTTCGGGGGTCATTCACCCCTCTGAAAAGTTTCCGACGGTGGGCCAGGTCACCGCGGCGGCTCGGCCCGGAGTGATCCCCTCCATCATCGCGGCTTCCCCCACTCCGCGGCTCGTGCGCGCGCAACCGGTCTTCCTCTCCCCGCAGGTCCCGCGCCAATGTTTCCCTCCGCCGCGCTCCCTCGCGCGCCCTCACTTCCACCCGCCCCCGCGCTCCCCTCAGAGGACCTGAGTTAGAACCCGCTTAGCTATACTACTAAATAGCTTCTCCAGACCACATTAGGCAAGTATTAGAACTACTTCGCCTTAATCACCTAAATCCTGAAGAAAAAACCAACATAGTAAAATTAATCGAACAATACGCAGATAGATTTCACCTCCCCGGTAGCGAACTAGAAGCAACAAACGCAGTGTCTCACAGGATAATTACCGAGAACGAGGCACCAGTAAACGTAAAGCAATACCGATACCCCCAAGTCCACAAGGAAAAAATTAATAGACAAATAAATGAACTCATACAGAACAAAATAATCTCACATTCAAACTCACCGTATAACTCACCATTGTTCATAGTAACTAAGAAACGGGATAGCCAAGGGAACATGCGTTGGAGAATAGTAATAGATTTCCGTCGACTAAATGAAAAAACTATAGGCGACGCGTACCCCTTACCTAATATAGTGGAAATATTAGACCAACTAGGCAGTGCAAAGTACTTCTCGATATTCGATCTAGCATCGGGATTCCATCAGATACCGATGCATCCGGAAGATAAGCACAAAACCGCCTTTTCAACGCCCTACGGACATTACGAATTCAATCGAATGCCATTCGGTCTCAAAAACGCTCCAGCTACATTTCAAAGGTTAATGGACCAAGTTCTCACCGGATTACAAGGAATAGAATTATTCGTGTACCTAGACGACATAGTAATCTATGCTAGTTCACTTCAAGAGCACACAACCAAATTCATAAGATTAATGAATCGGCTAAGGGAAGCCAACCTATCTCTGCAACCAGACAAATGCGAATTTTTAAAAAGAGAAGTATGCTATTTAGGACATATCATTAGCGAAGACGGAGTTAAGCCAGACCCAAAGAAACTAGAAGCAGTTAAACAATTCCCACAACCCAAAACTCAGAAGAATATAAGACAATTTTTAGGACTAGCCGGATACTACCGCAGATTTATAAAGAATTTTTCTAAAATAGCAAAACCATTATCCGACCTAACTAGAAAGGATTACAGATTCGAATGGACAAACAAACAACAGATAGCTTTCGAGACATTACGGGACGCCTTATGTGAAGAACCTATATTACAATATCCAGACTTCAATAAACCATTTATCATTACCACAGACGCCTCTGGTTATGCAGTAGGCGCAGTTCTAAGTCAAGGAGAAATCGGGAAAGATCTTCCAATAGCTTACGCCTCGAGAATATTAAACGAAGCTGAAACCAACAGAACGCGAATTACTCGCTCTAATATACGCCGTACAACATTTCCGTTCATACGTATACGGGAAACGTTTTTCTTTAGTGATGGAGCATAAACCACTAGAATGGTTACACACATTAGATAATCCTACCTCCAGACTCATGCGCTGGAAAATAAAATTAGCAGAATACGATTACAAGATCATATATAAGCCTGGGAGATATAACACAAACGCAGATGCCCTCTCGAGGAACCCAGTAAATGCATTCCCATTACGAGTGGAAGGGAAAAGATCACGCTCCCAAACCGCCACAAGTCCGGGATCACCAAATCCAAGTCCCACAAAACAACCTAAAGGAGATGGATCATCCTCCTCATCATCATCCGAGTTTAATCCTGATCAAATACAAATGAGAAGAAAATTAAAAAGGAAGCTTAAAACCACGACTACCACATCATCATCAAACAGACCAGCAGAAAAGAAAAGGGGAATCGCGCCAACAGGGGATTCTGAAGAAATGGGAGTATCCACCGATAGCTTCGAAGCAACCCAAAATATCCAGGTATCAGTAGAGGTTCACCCCTCCCCTGGACAAATCGGTTTTCCACCGTCAAACCCCAGACCAACCACCCTTAACCGCCCTCACAGCCCACAACGAATGGAAATAGAAGTATTGGAAAAAGACTGGGATCAAATCATGGAAATAAGCGAAAACATAGAAGTCCCAAGAAGTCATGCTTATAGAGAATCTCCAAAAATAGATTCCAGTAATAGCAATAGCAGCAAGACGAATAGCCCGCCAATAAGAGGAAAGAAGTACTGCACACGAGATTCTAGTGACACATTATCAGGGCCAATATCCCCAATTATAATAAGAAAAGATCCACAGAATAATTTTAAAACATTCACTGGACCACCCCGACAGCGAGTATCATCGCGACGACCGGGACCACCCCGACAGCAAATACCCCCACGACAACGAGCACTACCAAGAGTAGTTAACCAAGAATCGATCCAAAGCAGGGTTAAAGAAATTGCAGACCATTTATGGATGAGAAGGGAAACTGCAGGCATATTTATCACCACACATGGGAAACCAGTAGGTGAGGAAAGCAAGGAATTCATAACTAAGGAACAAATTAAAATTACCTTACCCCTGCCACTCCAGGCAGGGAGTATAATAGAAATTCCCAAAGCAGAGCGGACCATCTTAGGGATGGTAATGCCAGATCCTCCAAACGAAGAAGCCTATCATACCGTAATCAGGAACCTATATAATAAATTAACAGAAGAAAACATTAACAAAATCTCATTACCCAAAGTAGAAATTAATATATCATGGGAAAAATTAAAACAAATGATCACCCTAAGGTTCTTACAAACAAATATTAGCATCACAATCTGCAATGGCACTGTACAGCTGCCATCAGAACAAGATCGTCCAACAATAATTAAAGAAAACCACGAGTCACCAGTAGGAGGACATAAAGGGGTAACCAAAACCTATAACAGAATTAGAAACCTGTACCACTGGCCAAACATGAAAAAGGATGTAAGGCAACACATTAAAACATGCATAAGTTGTCAAAAGAAGAAACTAGTACGAGCTAAAACAAAAGAACCTATGATTATAACAGACACACCACTAGACGCCTTTGACAAAATATCCATGGATATTGTGGGACCATTGCCACCCACAAGATCAGGAAAAACATACATACTTACCATACAGGACAATTTAACAAAATTCTCATCAGCAATACCATTAGTCTCGTTCACAAGCGAAGAAATAGCCCAAGCATTCACCACACAGTTCATATGCCAATACGGATGTCCAAAAGCCATTCTCACAGATCAAGGATCTTCATTCATCAGTTCTCTCATGCAAAACTTTGCAAAGGCTTTCAATATTAAGCAGTATAAAACCTCAGCATTTCATCCACAGTCAAACGGTTCCCTGGAAAGAAGCCATCATGTATTAGTCGACTATTTAAAACATTACATAACCAAGGAAAAACAATGGGATCAGTGGTTACCACAAGCAATGTTCTCTTATAATACTAGTATACATGAAGGGACCAAATACACTCCCTACGAGTTAGTATATGGTAAAAAAGCCAGACAACCATCAAGCTTAATGCCAAATGACCCGCTAACTACATATCCAAACCTTGTAGAGAGGTTAAAAACAAAGTTGCTTAACATTCGCGAACTGGGACGTCAAAATTTAGAAAACTCAAAGTATCGCCAAAAATATTACTGTGACCGAAAGGTATCCTCAGTTAATTACCACAAAGGCGATCAAGTACTGGTTTTAAAACCGAAAAGAGATAAATTCAGCGACGAATACGATGGGCCTTACACAATTATCGAGATCTTAAAAAACAACAATGTAAAGATAGCTGTGAGCCCCCGTCGAACTAAGGTTGTCCACTTGGACAGAATAAAAAAGGCCTATACGCCACCAGACTGCGCCGTCCCTAGGGACATTACGGCAAACCATTAGCAACTTCGCAGCGCTAAATTCAAAAGTGGTGGGGATTACGCAGGGGCTCATTCAGAAAAGTGACACCCTGGCAAAAGGACGTAATTTTAATAGTAAAGACAAGTTAGTGAAAGAAAGACGTACCTAATCAAGGCAAATCGTGGAGAAAAGTAAGGTAGGAACAGCATTAAGCATACATTAATTAAAAGAACAGATTATAAAAAAAAAAAATCAAATTACCAAATCAACACGTGGTGTGCTTGTACAGAAAATGTCCAATAAATCGCCCGAAGAAAAGTGGGTTCACCGCCCTCGCCAGGAAGAAGAAGACCCATACATTATGATATTAAACATGATATGTTTAAAACCAAAATGGCCAGGATACCGGACGGACTGCAGCGATCTATACCGGCGTAAAATATGCTATCCATGCTATAGAAACCTCAGCGCGGAGGACACCCAATACTACACCCCCGCAAGCCGTCACTTCCTCACGCTACGCAGGCATTTAATTAATTTTAAATATTGCTTAATCTGTACCCGGGAGATTTTTAACTGGGAAGTGGCGGCACAGTGCAAGGAATGTATTCACACCCTCATGCACATAAGTAAAAATAATAGGGAGGCCCTTGAATTGGGGGTATCGCTAAATGTATTGGAGGCCGACGAAAGGGCGCAATCACGGCCCCAATAAATTACTATATATATACAAATATTCAAGTCTAAATTCTATTACCTTCCTAATAAATCCATTCATTTCCCGTTACCTTCGTATCCCTGTTGAGCGAGCGAGAACGATTATCCTGCAACAAGGACGAGCCGGGCGCGATGTAAACAAACCGCGCATTCCTGAACGATAGTAAATAGAATAAGATAGAAGCTTTTCAAGAAATCGTAACCTCAGACAGTAGAAGAATAGAGTAACATTATAAACAAAGTAGGACAGGAAATTTTCACAGAACTCTATATCCCTGAAGCGTAGAGACATAGAGACACATTGTAAATAAAGGAAGATAGAAATTTTTCAAGGAATCACAAACCCCAAACAATAAGAAATAGAATAGCATTATGAATAGAAAAGGACAGTAAAATTCAGGGGAAAATGTAGTCAATAATGGGGATAGAGTCAGTCATAATACGGTGTAAGGAGAACCATATGTATATAAGAGACACTATACAGCTAGGTTTCATTCGGTCTCGAGTACTTCAAAATCAATCACATTAAGAAATAGTTTTGCAAAATGCCCAACCGATCGGGAAGAAGGCTAAAACGTATTAGAACGCAAGCAAGTTTAAAACATTCAAATCCAAGTTCAACATCACCATCTTTACCATGGAAATTAAAAAAAATAGCAGTGCCAGAAGTGGACTGGCAACCGTATACGAAGCTCACCCATTCCGACCCACGACAACGCGCGTGGAAATATATATTTTTATTTGGCACGGGGAACGCACCACCTCCGACAACAGGGACAACGATCAACCCCAGTGAAAACGTTAAAATATTTAAAAAAATTGAAGAAGAAATCGAGGGCCAGACTTTTTCTCGCAAACCGGTAAACCAACGCAAAATAGAAAATCTATAAATACATGTCTCGGGACGAGAGAAAAACCGGGCGGTGAGATGTAACGTTCCGCTACCACCGCCATAAATTTTTCCTTTTATTTTTCATATATATTGTTAATTTCCTTTATTATGCGTAAGATATTATACAACGCGTGCGAGAGCGTGTTGAAACAGCGCGCGAAAGACCGAGTGACGCGCAACGCATGCGCATAACCTTTAATTCAAAAGGTAAACTTAGTGCCGCGAGCGAATCAAGCGCGCGTGCGCACATCGAACGAACAACCGGACGTCGAATTATCCGAGCGTAGTGCGCGAGTGGCGCGAAACGGATGTGAATATTAATTGGTGCGCGAGATCGCACAGCGAGTGATTGGTGCGGGCCAAGTACCACAAATCGGTATAAATAGAGGCCCGCCAGCAGCAGGAGGGCAGACTTGGTTCTGCAACCGAACCTAAACGAGGCCGCTTCCACCAGCCCCTCAGTCTAGCAGATCTAGAAGAAGTTTATCTTAAACTCTGAACCTCCAAATCTTATACGAGGCCGCTTTCTACAGCCCCTCAACTTTCACACGAGGTCGCTTTCTACAGCCCCTCAACTTCCACACGAGGTCGCTTACTACAGCCCCTCATTCTAAACCAACTACCTCCAAGCGTGGGCCAGCTTATAGGCACCAGAAGACAACGACCAAATACGAAGGAAGGAAGCTACTATTTCACCTACCATCTGGGGACGCCCTAACCGGCTACCTGGCTACCATCTGAGGTCGCTTTAACTAGCCCCTCGGCTTCCATCCTAGAAAGTGTAGTCAAGCTTATAGGCAACTGGAAGCCACATCTATCCTCGAGAAGGAACGCTCTCTATATCTCGACTAACATTCCAAATCGACCTAGTGTCGTATCTTGTATTACACCGACTTCGTGTCGAGACATTATACTATATCTTTATACGCCTCAATCATAATTATATTCTTAATTACCGACTTAGCGTTGGGAACCGAAATCATAATTATATTCTTTATTACCGACTTAGCGTCAGGAACCGAAATCATAATTATATTCTTTATTACCGACTTAGCGTCAGGAACCGAAATCAAAATTATATTCTTTATTACCGACTTAGCGTCAGGAACCGAAATCAAAACCATATTCTTTATCGATTTAGCGTTAGGAACCGAAATCAAAACGATTTACCGACCAATACGACGTTACTTATTACTTTATTTCTATTAATTGTCATAAATCGCACGACTCAGTGTCGTATTATATGTTCTATTTCGACCTAGAGTCACTACCATTTACTTTTGAATAAATCATTTCTTATTTATTGTTAAAAGAAGGACTCTCGTATCTAGAAATTCATTTCTTAATCGCACGCCACCCGAACCAAATCCCACAAATTCACGGGTAAACCGCTCTACTCGTGAATCTCCTGTAAAGAACGGCAACGTCTCGTTCGAGAACGTTACACGGTCCACGTGTGTTTCGTTGTAGCTTGCAGTAACGGGTACTCGTGCAAGCTCCACGATCGGAAACTCATCGCGATCGGCCGGCCGCTTTCCAGGATACGCAGCATCGAAAGTTTATTCACTTCCTCCAAAACGACATGGGACATACGCCACTACACCTTGCGTATTTCAAGTTTCGGCCACGCCGTGGCGGAGGTGCAGTGCATCACGTTCGTATCGACTCGTGATCGTATAAAGATCAGCTCGTGGCGCGCGTTCATCACGATGTGTTTGTAATCCTCGCAGAATCCTAATAGCACGTTCAGGGGTACGCAGAAATTGAAAGCTCCCGAATGAAAAATGTCGTTATCGTAATCGACGGCATAATTCCAACCAGCATTCGCGAGCACTTTGCTTCTATCGGCCGACAACGAAACGTAATTTTTCAACGTGGTAGTGATTCCCGGATTTCGGCAAAGATCGATCTCGACACCGTTCAATTCGTATCGAATCTCATCGAACATGAACGCGACGCAATTAGTGTCTAGAACAGCGGCCGCGGACGTTGCCGGACCTGTCGCGTCCTGCGCGGTCAACGTGCCACGACCTTCGATGTATAGAAAACTTTCGCACGGAAGCGTGTACAGATCTTGATGCTGTATGGGGATTCTTATCTCGTCGCTATTGTCGAACGTCGTGTTGGCGTACGGATTATACGTGTGCAACTCGATCTTCGTGATACGATTGTCGAAGGTTGGCGTATTCGCCACGTCCAGAATAATCGACATCGTGGTTGCGCGTCTAATAGGCGACAATGAATCCTAGCGATCGTAGGAAACGTGCGTTTCGACGAGTCAACGGCTTGCTTCTCCTTACGGGGCCTCTTCTTATCGCTCCACCCGTCCTTATTCTTCTACTTTCGCCTATCGATAAAGGGTCGCGCCGATGACGCGAGACAGAGACGTCAGGAGTAGCAGCGACGATTGATGATTCGTACGTGCGATCTAACACTAACATAGTACACACGCGCGCATACACGTGCGGTCACGCTACCTATCGCGCGGACGTCGTTGAACGTGCAAACGAATCGTTATTTCTTCGCCGCGAAAATCTATAGGACGATCGTATTGATCGACGATGCGCAGCGTTAGATCGTGTATTGCTCGTGCGACGATCGGCAGGTAAATGACGTGTCGCGGAGTTTCCGATATCTTATATCCCGGCGGCACGCGAGGCGAAAATTCGTGGAACGTGTGTACCGGTTTATCGTTGCTGTACGCGCCGGTAGTTACGTTGCACGTTACTCTGATCACGTTAACGTTTATAATCTTCACGGGTACGTCGGACTCGTGCCAGATTCTCGGTATTAAGACACGATTCGGGGAAAATCCTAGCAACGATCCTACGTTGTTCGGTTTCGTAAAGTCTATATAGAACGAACAGTACAGCTCGCTTTTCATGGTGTTGTTGTTAGCTCGTAGCATTAGGGGATACTTGTCGTTATCGTCGTTCTTGTTGTTACCGCGATTTCGAGGATATCGATCCAGTAATCGTTGCTTCAGGTACTCGGCGATAGCGTCTAATTCGTATGAACCGTGGGGGATCGTAATGTGTTCATGTGCGGCGTCCGCCCTGGTACTGTTTTCGCTGTTATAGTTCAGGACGAAATAGAATTTATCGTTGCTCGAGTCGATGTTCGGTATCGTGTGAAACGTCTCCAAGTCCGCGAGTCCTAATTCGTATGGCCATCACTCAACTCTATCGGTGGGAAATAATTTACCGTGAGCACGCTGCTGCGACCCGTTAACGTGAGTGTGAACGACATATCATAGATTACACTCGCGAGACGGAGAGTAAGGAAGTGACGCGCGCGTACGAATACTCGGCAATTTATCGATATTATGAGTCTTTATTATAGAAGGTGTGGATCGCCATTGCGCATGAATACATTGTAGCATAATCTTAGTACACATACCGTTATTATTAATATATAGGCCATAATTCCATAGACTTTTGCTGTAAAAATTGTACGCATAAGCGACCGCAATTCATCTCGTCGAAACGCTGAAAACGATCGTGATTGTACGTAATCGTTGTACCGCGTCCGAAATAGTGGATCAATTCCGTTGGTGGTCGCAGATTCCCAAAACTATCAAAGTACTGTACTCGTGGTCCACGTTTCACGTACGCGACCCAGTGCGTGCCGGCGCCTCGATTCTCGTCCAGATTCGCGATGCAGCATTCGTTGCGGCGCGCGCGCGAGGGAAGCGTGTCGCGCATAAACACCCCTCGAAAGAATGGAATGTTGGCGCACTCGCGCTCTAATTGCAGGTTCGTCCTAGGTTGTTGGTTTATCGCCGCCACCGTCGCCATGCGCCTACGCGATCGACGTTTTTTTTTTCATCGTCTGCACTCGTCCTTGGCGCCGCCGTCTCGGGTTCAAGCCCGCGCCTCGCTTGTACGGTGTCAGATGCATCCCTCGCCCTTCCATAGCACGATGATGACGCAACGTGTCTTCCAGCTGCTTTCGAGACGCCTTCGAATCGTTGACCGCTTTGGTTATACCAGCCGCTCCACCGGCCAATGCCCCGATAGCTGATAAAGCGGGCAATACGAACGGAAGAAATTGATGAAAGCCAACGCGTTTCGCCACTCGTAGATTACGATGTCGTCGTCGCCGTTGCGGATGTTTTCTTCCAGACTTTCTCTGTTTACGTTTCGTCCTTCTCATACCCATGCCGAGTTTAGTCTTAGCCTTCATCGTTGCCCACACTCCAGTCGCGGTTGCTTTTTCGCCAAAGGTCGCGTCGTTCGCGAACACTCGTTCTCGCGCTCGTTCGGCTAACGCACGATCAGCCTCGTGTCTTCCCTCTAAATCCTTTCGACGAGAGTACGCGATATCGTGGTC
This sequence comes from Andrena marginata, assembly GCA_963932335.1. Taxonomy (NCBI): domain Eukaryota; kingdom Metazoa; phylum Arthropoda; class Insecta; order Hymenoptera; family Andrenidae; genus Andrena; species Andrena marginata. The sequence goes on from OZ010663.1 coordinate 22,829,676, forward strand.
GCGTCACGCTGCGTCCAGGGGATTCACACCTTCGTCGCCACGAGCCAATCGCTTTAGCAAACGCGTTCGCGGTCCGCAGAACTGATAACCCGGAACGTGTAGTTCGAACGGTAGACGGTTTATGATGCCGTTCACGAGACCCGATCCAGTCTTATTCTTCTTCAGATTCTTCTTCTTCTTCTTCATCTTCAGATTCTTCTTCTTCTTCTTGTAAGACGTCGCAGTCGTTGATGCTATCATATACGTTAGAATAATCACGATAGCTACTACAATAATAGACGCGTACGCACGCTTCACCGATCACAGTGATAGTGACCTGCGCGACGCGTGCCACGAATATAAATAGTCATCCTTCGTCGCACGCGCGCGAGTACCTGAGAAACCCCGCGAACATGCGATTCGCGAAACAGTCGAACGTTATTCGCGTAACCGCGAATCGAATGCTCGAAGATGATAGCGATGCGAGTCGAGCGAACAGACACGGCCCGTTGCTGCCGAATAGCGTGCGAGGTGTGATTTGTGGACCGTCAGGGTGTGGAAAAACGAACGTGCTTTTAAGTATGCTAGAGAGTCCGAACGGTTTGCGTTTCGAGAACGTGTACGTATACTCGAAATCGTTGCATCAGCCAAAGTATCGTTATCTCGAGCAGGTGTTGTCGCTGGTCGACGGAATCGAATACTTTCCCTACTCGGACAACACTGAGATCGTTCCACCGAGAGACGCTCGGCCCGATTCGATCTTCGTGTTCGACAACGTGGCGTGCGACGAACAGAACGCGATACGCGAATACTTCTCTATGGGTCGTTACTCGAACGTGGATTGCTTTTATTTGTGTCAGTCGTACGCTAGAATACCTAAACATTTGATCAGGGACAACGCAAATTTTCTCATGCTATTCAAACAAGACGGCACGAACTTGCGCCGCGTGTACAACGATCACGTGAACACAGACATGACGTTCGAGTCGTTCAACGACTTCTGCGCGAGATGTTGGCGTCGACGATACGATTTCGTGGTGATCGATAAGGATAATTCGATGTACGAAGGTCGATATCGAAGAGGATTTAACGAGTTCGTCGTAGCTCGCAGACATTAGTAAACCGCGAGTCGTTCATCGAGCAACACGAAATGTCTAACGAACCGACGACGACGCCGATAACCAGGAGCAACGTTGACGCGAAGCATTCGCGAAAACATTACCAACGTCATCGACAAAAAGGAATGAAACATCAAAATGGTACGAAACGTCGGGCCGCGGACACAAAGGTGGAAATCGCCAAAGTCAGCAACGTTATACGTAAAAAGTGCTTGGCCTTGAAAATTGGAAAAATGGATACGGAAGCGGCTGTAGAGGCGAGCACGCGTCCCATCGTCGAACCGCTGAACTGATTGATCGAAAATTCGTCCGCGTTGAAAACGCGCTCAACGCCTCGATCGCGACCCGTGAAGAGGAAACACGAATACGATCAACAACGATCATCGAAGAGACTTTGACCCGTTACTCCGTATACATTCAAGGAACGTCCGAATAACCTTCCAGATCATGTCGACGACGACGACGACGAAGGTTTACGATTTGGATTCTGTGCGTAAACCAGTCGATGATATCGAAGTGTATATACGGAACGCCAAGGGACCGTTGTCGCGAGAATATCTACGACTGTTCTTCACCGATACCAAGAAACGAATCGATGATGTGTACGGCGTATACTTGGGACCCGACGAAGATCTAATGATCGGCGATTCCGTGCTCACCATCGCTGCGGACGGCGATGACATTCACGTGAACGGAACGCGATACTCGGGAACTCGGGGTTTGTACGAATTGTTGTTCATGCGAGAACCCAATCAGCAGACGTGCACGGACGCTGATTTTCGCTCGTACCGACGCATCTTGTTGTCGACGAGCGCGCATAAGCAAAACCATTCGCCGAGCAAGCGCACGCTGGGTAACAAGGGGTATAAGTATAAGAAAATCATATCCCAGGTGATCGGTGGGGTGCGAACATCGGGTGTCAGACGCGTTAGGGGCAGCGCAGGCGGCGCGGGCGGCGCGGGCACGCGACAAGGTCGAGGATTGCCCATCGACGAATCGATGACGGTCACCGATAACGCGATCGATTACGTGTACTGGGACGATCCGAACGAATTGGTCGATAGGCTTGGATTGGTCGTAGCATCGCGCGCGGCAGGTCACACGGGTCACGATAACGAAATCGCATCCATCGTGGAGGAACTTCGCGAGGACGGGCGCATCTTAAATTGAACGATCCTGTGATCGTCGCGTCAGTATTGTTCGCGCGCACGCATCGTTATGTCGGTGAACAAGTTTGGCACCTCGTTACGCAATAATAACAACAACAACAACAACAATAACAACGAAGCGGCGATGACAATGACGAGACTATTGTTCTCTGCGGATGAACGCTTTACCCAAAAAATCGAAACGGCTATCGCGACCGTACGACTGGACGCAGCGTATCAACGATCTCAACTCGAGACGCGAGTACAACGAACGATGACGGATATCGTTAACGCGCAATTGTCACAACTAGAGGAAGATTTAAATACCGCGATGGAACGACGCTTCGATCACTTGAAAGACAGACTCGAAGAGTTCACGACGTCGTCGACCGCGATAACAACCGCGGATCGATACAAACGAAAAGCAAACGAGGGTCTACGACGACGACGATGACGATGATCGATGATGCTGACAATATCGGCTACGACTTCGAAACGACTAACAACGAACGATCGCGAAATACATGCACCGATTGCGTTTTACGTACGCTCGAGGATCTGATACTAATTATAACGTCTTTGGAACGTCGCGACCATCCCCGACCACCCGCGAAGCATGAACAAGGAGCGAGTACAACTAGTGAACGAATTACACGCCGCGGCTAGACGGAATTTCCTACGGCGTAGCGTCGTGATTCGCGGCTACGATGATTTGTGGCAGGCCGATTTGGTGGAGATGCGTCCGTACGCGAAGCAAAATCGAGGATATCATTACATACTAACGATCATCGATACGTTCAGCAAGTATGCGAGGGCCGTACCCGTGAAAACCAAAAGTGGACGCGACGTGACCGCGGCGTTCACGACCGTATTGCGGCAGAGCGATAGATGCCCGCAAAATTTACAAACCGACATGGGGAAGGAGTTTTACAACGCGGAGTTTCAACGATGCGCGAAGACACGCGGGATCAACCACTACTCCACGTACAGCGTGATGAAAGCGTCGATCGTCGAACGTTTCAATCGTACGCTGAAAAACCTCATGTGGAAACAATTCTCCTTGAACGCGTCCTATCGCTGGGTCGACCTGTTACCTGCGCTCGTACGCACCTACAATCATCGTAAGCATAGAACGATCAACGCCCGACCCGTTGACGTGACTCCCGCGACGCGTTTGTCGTTCGCCGCGAATGAACCCCTCTCACCTTCCGCATCGGAACGCGTTGGACGACGCGTGAAATTCAAAGTCGGTGACAAGGTACGCGTGAGCAAGTTCAAGACCCTCTTCGAGAAGGGGTACACTCCGAACTGGTCGACCGAGGTGTTTGAAATCATAACCGTACAACGAACGTTCCCGGTGACGTACATTCCGCGCGATTCCGCGGGAGAGCCGATCTCAGGTGAATTCTACGAGTACGAACTACATTCGGTCGCGAATCCGGACGTCTATCTGGTCGAGAAGATTATTCGTCGCAAGGGGAATCAGGTGTACGTTAAGTGGCTCGGATTCGATTCGTCGCGGAACTCGTGGATACGCGACAAGGATATTCTATGATTCCCGATCATAAACGCACTCGATGTTACTAAAATAAATGAATAAATGAATACATACATATAAATATATACAGTGTACGTTTATTCAATCATTCACATTCTCCTATATGCGTACAATTAATCTTAATAAAGTAAGAAAAAATACATATATACATATATACATATACTAACACGTATAAAATACAATTTTAGCTATTCTACGCTATATACAATTTTGGCCAGCGAAGATCTTTATGGAACGACTGCGCGGTTCTGATTGCATATACTAACCACCTACCCTAGTCGAAATTCATGAGTCATTATCGCTCCAAGTTCTTTTCTTCGCACTCTTTCTAGCACTCTTTCTCCTTCGCTCACCCTCAACGCCTCAATCAGGTGACGTGATGTCACGTTTGCTCGATGCCTTACCACGCGTATCAAATTCACGCGCCCGTAATAAGTGTGTTTACACCCGTCTCGATGTTTAAAATACGTTGGCCGATGCCTGAATAATTATCGCGCTAAACTTCCGTATGCATACGATCACGAAGCAGCCACCTTAAAATCAGTGCTCAAATGCTACTGCAGCTGTCAAGACATACGTTACCGCGAGAAACGTTTTAAGAATTTATCATATCTAAGTCGCCGTACCTCAAGTACAATTGCTTCGAAGTGAATCGCTTTTGAAGTGGATTATTTTTGGAAGTGCATAATTTTGAAGGAGACTGCTTTTGAAGGATATCGTCAGGCGTTTAACGTACGGAAATACAAGCGATTATACCGTAAGTTTCCATTATCATATTTTAGTGAATCGTTGTGTTAGTAACATTGAGAATTATAAGAAAAATTGGTTTCAGATTATGTCATTACCCGTGAATTTGAATCGTCCAGCTTCCGGTACGATCACCTCTGCTGTGATACCGATCCATACCTCTAGCCCGAAAGTATACGTTACGTGTCAGAATGTTGGGGTTCAAACCGAAGAAATTCGGAATGACATCGTCCACGAGGCTGAAGCTGCTCACGATGGCGATATTTTTTTAAAAGTTTTTTTACAATGCTGACACCGCAATTGATGAACCACCGAATGGTGATTACGGGGATGAGCAATTTTGGTTGAATCGATATGCTCAACAGAGGTACATTTTAGATAACGACGACGACGATGATGAAGATAACGTATATTGGAATGTATATCACCGGCATCGCGCGGGTGCTCCACAGAGCGTGGTTTGGCGTAACTGCGTCAATGCCAAAAAGATTAATTTTACCACTGTTCTTGCGAATGCAGTATCGGGGCTTTACGCTTGCGATATTGCAATTCAGACCGAGCCTGAGCAAATTGACGATGATGCATCTTATGTCGATGGGGATGTATTCTGTGAAATCGTCGACGATGGCATTTTTATCGACGACGACGATAGTGCCCTATTTGCCGACGATGTAGTCGAGTGGGATAATTAAGTTTTAATAAATTATTCAATCTTGAAAATCTTAATATTAATATGTCGGGTTTACTTACCTATCGTCCACCTTCCCTGTAAAGCGGTTGCGCTATTTAGATTAATCGTTCTCGAATAGTTATCGCGACAGCGCGTCGAATTATATTTCATCGACGGATGTTTATACGGAGTGGCGTTGCATTCTTTCGTGAGACGGTTGCACTATTTAGGTTAGTTAATCTAGAATAGTTATTGATGCTGAATTACAGCATCCATGTTAGATCCTTTCGCGCCTTATCTTTCGCGCCTGCGCACCGATCTCCGCACGCGTACGAAAATTCCGCGGTAACGACACGTGTCCAACGTACCTTAAGCCTCCGGCAGATGGTATCAATACGAAATGCGCGCGACGCCATTTAAAATTTGAAAATACACCCCCTCTCCCCTATGGCGTCACCCTCTTATCCACGAACTCGGTCGACGCCATCTTGAAATCCTCCTCCCTTGTGACGTCACCCCCTCACCCACGAACGCGGTACCCACCACCCCACCTCACCCCCGCACCCATCGCGCGGAAGAGCGCGGTACCCCCTCCACACCTCGCCCCCGCCCCGCCTCACCCCCTCGCCCCCGCCCCGCCTCACCCCCTCGCCCATCTGGCGGAAGAGCGCGGTACCCCCTCCACACCTCGCCCCGCGCCTATCTCGCGGAAGAGCGCTGTACCCCCCGCCCCGCCTCACCCCCTCGCCACGCAGTCCCAGAATCGGCACTACCTGCCTACTCTCAAAAACTATTTTCAAATAGTGATGTCCCTCGGATAGAACGTCAACGCACTATGCGATTTGTCAGGCGACTGCCACGAGCGTTCGCAGGGTAGTCCCGAGCAACCCGGGACTTTGAAACAAAGAGCGCCAAATTGCTGACTCTGCACCTCATGCACACGGGCCCAACCGTCGTCGCCTCGGACCGTTCCCAGCCTCACGGGCTTGAGTTTATGGCATTCGATGTTCTAAGAACGTCGACGGTGTTGAAAGATTTTCGCATGGAAGAACGCAGTGGCGTAACGACTTACATTTAATTATTATTATAATTCAGTTTGTATATCATTGACAATTGATCGAGGGAAACTCCCATAACACGCAATGGTTGAATCAGTTGTCAATGACGGTGTGATGGAAATTTAGAAGAAAGAAAAATATAAATGGTCTACTACAATGCTTAAGTTTCCGAAGGCTTATCACAGCGCGCATTCTAAGAACGTCGACGGCGTTGGGAGATTGCTGACAATAATCTTCCATGAGAATATGCCGCGGCGTGACAGGCGTGAAGCTGAATTAAATTACAACTATTAAGAGTATTCACAGATAATCGACAATTGATTGAGGGAAGTTCCCATAACACGTGATGGTTGAACCAATGGTCGACATCTGGGTAGCGAAAAATATGACGTGAATATAGCAAAAATTTTTAGATGAATTTAAAAAGTAACCGGCACGTAACACTAGCTCCAACCAATACTAATACCGTCGGCTGTGAAACAGATTTCAATATATTATGCCGAAAGTTTTTGATATGTTTTTGATATGTAAAGATCATTGAAATCGGTGAGGAGGTAGCTTTCAATATTATGCCGAAAGTTTTTTTTTTAATATCTCCGAATCTAAGGCCAACCGCCAAACAGTTTAAAATGAAATGTTGTTCAGAATGACGACCTTGACAACATATGTGAAGGTCAGCGAAATCGGCGAAGTCCCAGTGTTAAGACGCCGTAATGCCCCTTGTATTATATGCGCGATTAACACCTGTGTGGGTCATGAGTGTAGTGTGAGTACATCTATCGCGGTGATCGAGACGAGCGCGTCTCGCTAGTCAGTCGTACCTCGAAGCGCAACGATTGCTAAGTCAGTGTGGACCTTGTGGGTGCCCATCCCCAGTTAATAAAATTAATTCTCGTATGAAGCATGGAATGGACTTATTACCGTACCACTAGCAACGAAACACCCAGTTCATCGGCAAATTTACCGTGTTATCCTATCGAATACTAAATAAAATGTGTGTTAAGCTGCATGTATTCTAAATTGTCCGTGTACTATCTTGTGTGTACTATTCAGATGTGCGCTAAATTGCATGTGTAATATTGTACTGTGTAGTTTTGATTGATATGGAGCCGAACGACGTGCCTGAGAGACATTTCCTCACCCTTTCATGCTCCCCTCTTGCCTATACTTGACTGCAGGCGCACGTTTTTATACCTTTTTTGAAAATGGTAATTTTGTGGAAATTTGAGATATTTTGTATATCAACAGACGCGGTCGCGTCTGGAAGCTAATTCCCCCCCCCCCCCCCCCCTCTACCCATAGGCAGACTGAGCGACCATCTCTATACACGAATAATAGCGAAATTGACAGGTCCCCGCAGCTATTTTGGCCTTATTATCTTATCTTATGACATAGTCCCGGTGTTTTAACATGATCAAGCGAATAATTTTTTTTTAACCCATTTGTCGTTTTACTTAATGTAGCAAGCTGTTTTTCTAAAAGATAAAAGAATTATTCTGAATTAATATTTATCAAAATGATACTTTTTTTACGAGATCAGACAGTCAGAGTTTTCGTGACGTCACGTTTTCCTCCTACACTTGACGCCAGTAGATGTCGCCATTCGAAAACAGAATTTATCCAATAAATGTCAACTAGCTGCCAATCAATCATAACCTGCCAAGTGTTAGTTTTTAACCTTTTTTTTAAAATGTCACGAGTTTTTCCACCATATAGGACACTGAATTATTATCTCAATTAACAAGGTAAGTCGCTAAAATTTTTTAATAGATTTCTTATGTAGAGTTTATGGAACCCAAATTTTCTAACAGAGTTTTTATGTAATTAGAGGTGATAGAAACGAAGGAGACGCACAGACTTGGAACTTGTCCGAAGAAGGTTCGACAGAGAAGTATCTTCTTAAGCTCAAGTTTCTGGAAATTTGTCAAATAAGGTAAATCGACAAAATTTGCCAAAAGACATAGAATTAAGAATTAAGAAAAATATGACGGATTGCTTGCAATGTAGAGCAAGATATATTAGTGAAGAAAGTACGCTGAAAAACACATCTCCTTTGATACTTTTCAATCTTTTGTAAAAGACGTTCGTAATAAAATCCACAGTAGTTTCCACGCTATTCATTAATTTTATTAATGTTTTTATTACTGTTTCCCATTAACAGTATTTCAATACACCAATAAGCATACTACATTAATTTTATTATAGCCAATGTGCGTTAAAAATATATTGGATCTCTTCGTACATTTTCGCTAAATTACCATTAGCATTTAAATTTTCTGCAACAATACCTTCTGCCATACGCTGTCACCTCCTTTGGACACATTATGTAGTGTCTACACATAGCAAAAGGCCACTCTTTTGTATAAGTTCTATGTTAAGTTGTAACTAATATATGGCTTTTATATATTTACAGATAATCAAAGCAGAAGAGAAACAGAAAATAACCCTGCGGCCGTATTTTGTAAATATTATATATAAACAGTTACATTACAATTATAATTATTATAGTTTATATTTCAAATTCATTAGTTTCATAGTTCATAACTCATAGTACAATTAAAATTATATTTCGTTTAATTAATAATTAGTTAAATATTAGTTAAATCTTCATATTTTTTTCTTATACAACGCCCGCTAATTCCTTAAACCCGAAGCTGAAAATCTGAGAACTGATTTGATTTGTGGCCAATAAGGGAATGTCAAGTATAAAAAGTGACAGAGGAATCAGTGTTCGAGCGAAGAACGAGAATATAATTGGAATGAGAAAAGTTGATTTCACAATCTTTTCGTGAGAACTTTTTAAATTGTTTTCGTGAATTAAAGGTACAATTGGAATTAGCAAAGTTGTTTTTACAATCTTTGCAGGTGAACTTTTTTCGTGAATTAAAGGGAATTAGCTTCTTTCATACATGACTCATGTTTTTTCTGGGGGGGGGGGGGGGAGTGGTACTAGGGGGACGTGTTGTACCTAGGACCACTTTTACTAACACATATATTTTTATCAAATTTTAATATATCTTTTACTCTCAATTTACCGCAGTTTAAAAAAGAAAGGAAAATTGGTCGAAGGTACAATAGTCCGTTGTTCCTCTGACCAGGGGGTTTTGTACCTTTGACCAGCAGGTATAAGTGATACAGAATAAAAAGAAGCAGGCTTAAATGAATACAAATGTTTATTATTGTGTTATAGTAATATGTGACACTGACTTATAGACTATAAAACTATAAAATATTGCGCTTTGCTTTCTTATTTTTTGTTCTTTCCTTTTCTTCAATCGCTAGTTTCTCTGGCGTATTTGTTAGAATGGTAGATTTTCCTTTTGGTCGTCCTCTCCTGGTATTTTTCCGTGCTGCTGCTTTTGAGTGAGGTCTAATCATTTCGGGCGTGACTATCTTCGCAGTTGAAGAGTTGCATTCTGGACTGGATATGAAACTTGAGGGAACTGGTGTGTTATCCAGATGTGTAATGATAGGTAAGGAATCTGCACTAGGTCTGGCGTTAACAGAAGAACTTTGAACAGAAAGATCTTGAAGTGGTGGCACTGATTGATCTTCTTGCGGTACTGCTCGATCCGTTACATTTGCTGGCATGTAGTCTTCATCAGTGAAGATGTTTTCTTTTAAAGGGTATAAACCAGAACTTTTGAAGCCCTTAATTATATTATTAGGGGTGAAAGCTTTTGGGTATGCTGCACCAACGAGTGTTGCCATTTCATAAATTGAAATAGGTTTTCCTGCATTACCTGGTGACATCATCCAGTTATTAGCCGCACTCCTATAAAACGATTTAAAAGGGCCAAATACACCTCGATCAAGCGGTTGCATTTTATGCGATGTATGCGGATGAAATGTCATTAAAACGACACCGCTTCTTTTAGCTAAATCAATTACTGGGATAGAAACGTGGCTGCCGCGGCAGGATTACATTCTGAGGGGCGGCGCAGTCGAATAAACGCCACTAAAGACGTTTGACAAATTTGTCAAACGTCTGGTCAAGGGCTGGATGAATCTCCCCCAGCGAGCCAGTGCGGAGGTAGTTTACCTCCCCACTTGGCGAAGGGGAGCCGGACTCATTCCCATGGCGCACCTGGCTGACGTGCTCACGATCGCGCATGCCTTCAGGATGCTATCCTGCAAGGACAGCGCGGTCGCTGAGCGGGCCAGGACCTCGCTGAGGAATGCAGTCCGGAGACGAACATCCGTCCAGCCCACACAGGAACAGGTCGCCGAGTTTCTCTCGGGCTCGTTCGAGGGACCGTTCGCGTGCGACCTCCAGGGTGACCCTGGCCTGTGGACCCGGATGCGAATGGCGTCACGTCGCCAGGTAAAACGCCTACGAGATTCTCCTTGAATGCCGAGGTTCAGAGGGCCGGCGGACCATAATCCCCCCGGGCGCAACTTCGCAGGTGATTCGTCGCCTGAGAATTGCAGTACAAGAGAGCTACTTGTGCTCTCTCCTGGCTAAACCTGATCAAGGCAAGGTTTACCAGGTGTCGTCGCGATCGGGAGTCAGCAATGCCTTCCTCCGCGACGGCAGGTACGCCCGGTTTGCCGAGTGGCGCTTCATTCATCGCGCGCGCCTCGATGTTCTGCCCCTTAATGGGGCACGACGCTGGGGCTCGGGCGTCAAGCGCTGCAGGCGGTGCGGTTATCCGACTGAGACGCTTCCTCACTATCTGTCACTGCCTGCCGCACTCGGCCGCTCTGCAGCTTCACCATGATGCGGTTATGGCGCGGATGGCGAAAGCCTGCATGGCGAAGGGAGCCATCCACTTAGATCGAAGGGTGGAGGGCGTCAGCGGCGATCTAGCTGTTCTCAGACCGGATATTGCTATCCGGGATGAGACGGCGAAACGCGTCCACATCATCGATGTCACCGTTGCGTTCGAGGACCAGCGCAAGGCCATGGAGGATGCTCGACGATCGAAGATCGTCAAGTATACTCTTCTTGCAGCTGCATTGCACGCATCGGGGTATTCGGTTGATGTGGATGCGATCGTCGTAGGCGCCCTTGGTACGTGGGACTAGGACAATGAGCCGGTGCTGAAGCGTCTCAGTATTTCCCAACATTACGCGGCGCTGATGCGCCGACTCATTGTCACTGACACAATAAGATGGTCCCGTGACATATACGTCGAGCACGTGTCGAAGGTGAGACAGTACCAGGACCCGTTCCACGCGCCTGCCGCTATGCCGCACGCGGACCCCCTCGTCGACCGCTCCCCGCACGGGCTACTCCCCGATCAATCCATATTATGAACATTTACTCTATAGGATCAGGACTAAGGGTGGTTCTAGCAGGATAAGGGGGCGCCTCACACAGCACTAGCTATTCCCCCCCCCCCCCGCTTTTCTATGCCTTTCTTTTTTCTTGTTTTTTCTCTTCTTTTTCTTTTTTTTTCACGTTGTATGTAATGGTCGCTAAAGGCGGCCATTTTTAGAGCAGAGCTTCACCAGGACAGTTTCGCCGAGACTGACGCACATATGTATATATGTAAACTGCGTGCCCCTATATTTGCAAAGACCCATCCGTTGTTAAGCCCCCTGGCTAAACCAGCCATTGTTCAGGGGGCTTAAACCATTGTTTGAATAAACGCATTTTTATCAGTTTTTTGTCAGAACAAAATATAAAGATCTTCAGCGCCTCTGGGCCATTGCCTTTTTTTAATTTGCATGCCATCAGCTTCAATGGAATGACTAATCATTCCTTCTTCTTTACTTATACTAGTGTAATGACCATCCTCAGTACATAAACCACTATGAAATATAGCATTCATAACTTTATATGATTGTCCAACTTCTTTGACTATTTTATCATCTTGAAATGAAAATAATGGTAAACGAATAATAACTATTGTTGGAGATCCGTCTGGCTTTCGTCAACAAGCACGTTTTCTAGCACTTCACCGTGTCTTCTTAAATAGCTATTAGAAAGCGTGGGACTGACTTTGACCTTCCTTTACCTCACCCAAAGCGAGCCGATGGGGGCGCAAGACGTTGTTTGGATTTTTCCGCCAGGACTGCCTGCCTAAAGGACCCTTGGCAGTTGCATTCTTAGTCCAGTCAGTTACAGAACGTCCAAGCAGTTAGAGCTCCTATATTTATATTCTCACCCTAAAACTCTATGTACCGGAATTAAGAATATTTACTTTTGAATAAAGTTATCGTTTAAGTTTATTGAACGAGTGTCTAATTTCCTTGTACACAACATAATTTTTGGTGTCAGGAGTGGGGTTATCTAACTCGACATTTGGTGAAATCAGCAGGAATATTGAAAGTTAAAATTTCACCACTGACCCAAGTGACAATTTCAATTGTTAATCTCGAGTTGGACAATCGAAGATCAACGGAGGCAAGTACCACTACTGAGACAGAATTTCCGAAATCAATCAATTGTACGGAACCAGTTGTGGCGCGAATTTCGGAATAATCAAGGAGCATCAACTGCATCAAGAGACACGGCAGTGTCTCGCGCCAAGTATATATAGACCCATAAAAAAACTTCAAAAAGTAAAAAAATTACGCCAAGTACATGAAAAATCAAATATATCACAAAAAATAGAAGGTAATAATAAAATCACAAAAAAATAGAAGACAATATACAATCCCCCCAAAAATAGAACAAAATATATAATCACAAAAATAGAAGATAATAATACACAAAAAAATAGAACAAAATATACAATCACAAAAAAATAGAAGATTATAATAATTACAAAATAAAAAAAAGGTGTGAAATCAAAATGAGCTGCAAGTACATAAAGGTGCTTTCCAACTGCGCTTAAGATGACACAACTACATATACACAGCTAAAATTATGTACTCATATCGCGGAGACATTACTCATATCGCGGACATTTTTTAATTAATCCGTCAAAAAGAACCCCATTTAAAAACATTGTCGTAAATTAATAACTTTACAAAATTAATAATATACCAAAATTACGCCAATTATAAGAATGGCTATTATACAAAGACAAAATTATATTAAATAATATTAAGCAGACATATTTTTATACAAGTAAATATTTTAATACGAATAAATATTTTATTCAAAATACTTGGCGCTGCGGAACCGAAAAAATGTTAATTGTTTTAGTAGTAATAATAATTTATAATAACTCCCTTACAATCTACAATACATAAACATATATATACATATACATATTAGAAATGCAGTCAGATCTATTCTACATATATTTAACTCTAATATCATACGTAGCATATGCACCCGTACACATACACACATTCACGAAAGCACGCACAAGAAAGAAAGAAAAAGATTAATGCAATTTATATATATTTATTTCAGTTTAGCAAGTCCAATTCGGGGTGCAGCGCCAAGTATTTTGAATAAAATATTTATTCGTATTAAAATATTTACATGTATAAAAATATGTCTGCTTAATATTATTTAATACAATTTTGTCTTTGTATAATAGCCATTCTTATAATTGGCGTAATTTTGGTATATTATTAATTTTGTAAAGTTATTAATTTACGACAATGTTTTTAAATGGGATTCTTTTTGACGGATTAATTAAAAAATGTCCGCGATATGAGTACATAATTTTAGCTGTGTATATGTAGTTGTGTCATCTTAAGCGCAGTTGGAAAGCACCTTTATGTACTTGCAGCTCATTTTGATTTCACACCTTTTTTTTATTTTGTAATTATTATAATCTTCTATTTTTTTGTGATTGTATATTTTGTTCTATTTTTTTGTGTATTATTATCTTCTATTTTTGTGATTATATATTTTGTTCTATTTTTTGGGGGATTGTATATTGTCTTCTATTTTTTTGTGATTTTATTATTACCTTCTATTTTTTGTGATATATTTGATTTTTCATGTACTTGGCGTAATTTTTTTACTTTTTGAAGTTTTTTTATGGGGATCTCACTTCTTTTTACAAAGATAATTGGCATAGTAGGGACAGACTTTAGATAATTTTTATTGGGGGAAAAAAAATGTGTGGAAATTTGAAATCGACCGGAAGGGGGGAAACCGGGTCTCAACGCATTTGAATTTTTTTTTGTAATCGTTTTTCTCCATTGTAGTATACCGTTAATATACATGTTTATATATGGTTGAATTTGTCTTTTTACACTCTATAATAATATAGAATCAAAGTATAAGATTACTTGAAAAATTATGACCTTGAAATCTCGTAAATTTACCTTAAAAAAACATCTTTCGTTGTAATTATTTTTACCATGTCATACAGTACAACTTTTGTCTAAGGAATTTTTTTCATATATATATATAAATAATAGATTTTAAAATTTTAATGAAATAACCGATACTTTCGTTAAGAATACACTGTTCCAACAGATTTTATAAATATGGATTCTCTAGAATGGAAAAGTGATCCCAATTATAATATTGGATTAAATATAGTAAATAATGTAGCAGTAAACGATTCGGCCGAACGAGCAGTCAAACTCATGCAAAAGTTCAATTGTAACTATTCAACAGCCATCTGGACTTGTAACATTCAATACTCGTTTCTTATAAATTTTCGTACGCTGAATACGAATTCGCAAACCGTTTTTCGCCAACATCCTCAGTTTTCGAAAAATTAGTTTATTTAAAAAAAAATGCAAATTTTCAACTTGAACGTCTTGCGTATCGAAATAGTAATAGTTATTCGGTTGCTTGTTCCGTCAAAATTATTTTATAAACCTTCGGGAACACAACGATATAAGTTATTATTGCATTATTACTATTTAAATATATTTAAACCACGATCAAAGAAAAAATGCACCCGAAACGCAACAATTTTTGCAGATATCTGTCAATTTATTTTAAAAACTAAGAGTCTAGAAGAAAATCTGACTACTCCACGCGATGCAGCAGACATTTTTCCTTCGGAAAACATTAACAAAAGTGGTAGGTCACATTTCGTTTTCAATAACAGAGCGAAATAGTTTGGCAAAACGTATGGCGCCGACAGTGGTAGTCGCGCGCGTGTAAGCGACCTTTTTTAAAAAAGGTACAAAAAAGAGCGCCAAGTATATAATTCCATCAAAAAGAATTCCATTTAAAAACATTGTCGTAAATTAATATAAATTTCTTAATATGCTATATTTAACTTTACAAAAGTGATGAGATACAACAATTGCGCCAATTATCACAATGGCTATTTATACAAAGAAAAAAATGTACTAAATAATATTAAGCCGACATATTTTTATACAAATCAATATTTTAATACGAATAAATATTTTATTCAAAATACTTGGCGCTGCTCTCCGAAAAAATGTTAATTGTCTTGGTTAATAAATAAAACAAGACAAGACACCACAGAGACAAGAAAGAAAGAAAAAGATTTTAATGCAATTTATGCATATTTATTCAGTTTAGCAACACCAATTCAGAGAGCAGCGCCAAGTATTTTGAATAAAATATTTATTCGTATTAAAATATTGATTTGTATAAAAATATGTCGGCTTAATATTATTGAGTACATTTTTTTCTTTGTATATTTGTGGAAACTTTTGCGAAAGAAGATGCTTCTCTGTCGAACCTTCTCCAGACAACTTCCAAGTCTGCGACTCTACATAAGAAATCTATTTGAAAAATTTTGGTGACTTACCTTGTTAATTGAGACAATAATTCAGTCTCCTATTAGTGTAAAAACTCGTGACATTTCAAATTCCGACAATTTACTTTATTTGACACTTAGCACTTGGTAAGTTATAATATCTCTGCCTAGCTGTCACGTCACAACAATTTATTTGACACTTAGCACTTGGTAGGTTATAATATCTCTGCCTAGCTGTCACGTGACAACAATTTGTCACGCGATTGGCCGATGCCCGCATCCAATGAACAACGTGCCTGAGAGACATTTCCTCACCCTTTCATACTCCCCTCTTGCCAAGAAGTGTAGGACAATGACTATGACGATGCTGAATTTTAAGAACATAAAATTCAGCAAATTGCAACTTTACATCGCAATATCTCAGATCATAAGGCCCGTAGGAACAAAACGAAGACGCTTTTCTCATGTAAATCAAACCCAAGCTATCCATTAAGACCATTCAAAATCTAATTGGATCAGCCGTTATTGAGATTCGGAAATCTCAGGGTTCTTGATAGCGAATCGTCGCGTAATAGAGCCACTCCGTGTCTTGCGCTGCGCATATATATCTATACAGGGTGTCCCAAAAATGCTGCGGTTCCTTGAAGGGGGTGATTCAGGGGGTGATTGGAAACAACTTTTTCCTTTGCGAAAATGTTCTCCGAGGATTCGTTAACGAGATATTAACAAAAAGCACCGACCAATCAGAGCCCGAGATTGGAGGCCGAGTTCCCGCGGTAGCGTGGCCGCGCGCCGCGCTGCGACTACGAACAAGCAACTCGGCATGCATCGAAGGAAATTGCAGAGAATGGCAAATGAAAAAGACATAACAAATAAAATCGAACATTTTGTCATGGTTTGTTTGTCATTTAAAGTGAAAAATGAATAAAGGATAAATGGATGAAACTCATGCGTAACGTAAAAAGACAAATACAAAGGTTTTTTTTTTTTAGAAGAATCGAAAATAATAATTACTTGGAGTGAGAGGATAAGGAACACGTAAATTTCCTTTTTTAATAACGTACAAACGAAAAGGTAATGCAACAGGGAACGAGCGAAAAGTGATCGTAGTTCGTTATTGTGATAAAAATCCATAGTTCAATAACGTCCAACACTGTTGTTGATAATGAATAACTCCGTTTAAAAACTGCGAAAAAAATTTACGTACGGAAATTTGGAGAATTATCACCGGAAATTAGCCATAACCTGCGTTAAATTTAAAAAATAATAGTCGCCAATAATGTACCTAAAACTCACCCTTTCGGAAATTCACCTGCAGCTTGAAAATCTGTGTCATTAGGTCACTGAACCGATCCTGGTCGTCGACAGACGCACCGAATGCACAGCTGATCTCAGGTACACGACGCCATCCAAAGTTAAAGGTCGCAACGTCAAGTGCGTCCGGGTTAATGTACCGAATATTCACTTCACTGCACGGCTACTAACACTGATCACTTAATTTATTTTTCATGGAACGTGTTGTTCCTACGTTATAAAAATTGGTGGAAATGAATTTTTACTTGGCGTTCGAAGCCGTGGGTATTTCCGCGCAAATTCTCACGCTGCAGCACTTGCGTCCTCGTTGTTCGGGGGGTGCAACCAGAACATCGCGTAATACTCTTAAGCAGAGAACATTTCTGCGACGTGATTGCTTGCTGACTGACAAGATTTTTTCCAAGCGACTTCTTCTACCCTCAAATAGTTTCTCTCGTGCCATTATGAGTTGACCCCTACCAGGCCAAGAGGCTTCAGGTAAAAAGAAGCCAGCATATTTTCGAAACACACGTGCTTCGCAGAAGTGCAACGAACGGACTATCGTGCACTTTTACAAAAGTCCGCGTTCCGTCCTTTTACTGCCAATGTACTCATTGCTTCGAGGTAGGCAGCAGACACCACGTGTTTCGGTTCGAAAGGGACGGAAGAGAAGAGAAACAGAAAGTCTTCGAGTTGCTATAAAGAAAAAAATCCTGTTTCCAGTTTCCATTTTCCGATAATCTGAGTTCACGTCTGCTACGAGGCGGAACCAACTAAGCCATAAATTACCCAAAACTGTAGGAAACCGTTGTCTACCGTCGACTAGTGGGACAGTACGGTCATAAACCGCGACCCTAGCGAAATGCTCTGCGTCGACGAATTCCGTGCGAGTGAAGCCTTGGGGAGGAGATACTGATGTGAAGAGGACCTCTTTAGGACAGTGGCCGTTTGGGAGGGATGCACGTAGTGTCTGCTGCCTACCTCGAAGCAATGGTTACATTAGCAGTAAAAGGACGGAACGCGGACTTTTGTAAAAGTGCACGATAGTCCGTTCGTTGCACTTCTGTGAAGCACGTGTGTTTCGAAAATGTGCCGGCTTCTTTCTACCTGAAGCCTCTTGGCCTGGTGGGGGTCAACTCAAAATGGCACGAGAGAAACTATTTGAGGGTAGAAGAAGTCGCTTGGAAAAAATCTTGTCAGTCAGCAAGCAATCACGTCGCAGAAATGTTCTCTGCTTAAGAGTATTACGCGATGTTCTGGTTGCACCCCCCGAACAACGAGGACGCAAGTGCTGCAGTGTGAGAATTTGCGCGGAAATACCCACGGCTCCGAACGCCAAGTAAAAATTCATTTCCACCAATTTTTATAACGTAGGAACAACACGTTCCATGAAAAATAAATTAAGTGATCAGTGTTAGTAGCCGTGCACTGAAGTGAATATTCGGTACATTAACCCGGACGCACTTGACGTTGCGACCTTTAACTGTGGATGGCGTCGTGTACCTGAGATCAGCTGTGCATTCGGCGCGTCTGTCGATGACCAGGATCGGTTCAGTGACCTAGTGACACAGATTTTCAAGCTGCAGGTGAATTTCCGAAAGGGTGAGTTTTAGGTACATTATTGGCGACTATTATTTTTTAAATTTAACGCAGGTTATGGCTAATTTCCGCTGATAATTCTCCAAATTTCCGTACGTAAATTTTTTTCGCAGTTTTTAAACGGAGTTATTCATTATCAACAACAGTGTTGGACGTTATTGAACTATGGATTTTTATCACAATAACGAACTACGATCACTTTTCGCTCGTTCCCTGTTGCATTACCTTTTCGTTTGTACATTATTAAAAAAAGGAAATTTACGTGTTCCTTATCCTCTCACTCCAAGTAATTATTATTTTCGATTCTTCTAAAGAAAACCTTTGTATTTGTCTTTTTACGTTACGCATGATTTTCATCCATTTATCCTTTATTCATTTTTCACTTTAAATGACAAACAAACCATGACAAAATGTTCGATTTTATTTGTTACGTCTTTTTCATTTGCCATTCTTTGCAATTTCCTTCGATGCATGCCGAGTTGCTTGTTCGTAGTCGCAGCGCGGCGCGAGGCCACGCTACCGCGGGAACTCGGCCTCCAATCTCGGGCTCTGATTGGTCGGTGCTTTTTGTTAATATCTCGTTAACGAAACCTCGGAGAACATTTTCGCAAAGGAATAAGTTGTTTCCAATCACCCCCTGAATCACCCCCTTCAAGGAACCGCAGCATTTTTGGGACACCCTGTATATATACTTGGTGCGAGGCACTACCGTGTCTCTTGATTCCGTCGGTGAGCGGCAATGGATACGCCCGCCGCTGTTGCCTTCTGTATTGAAAACAAACCGTGACTTACCACGTTTGTTGGTGTTTTCCGAGGGGAAAATGTCTGTTGCATCACGTGCAATGGTGAATTTTCTTCTAGAGCCCTAGATTTTAAAATAAATTGAAAAATATCTGCAAAAATTGGTGCATTTCGGATGTAGTTTTCCCTTTAATCAGTTATTTATAATTATCCAAAAAAAATTTTAGACGAAAATTATACTGTTTGACAACATAAATATAATGCCAACGAAAAAAGTATTTTTTGATGGTTCATTTTTTGAGATTTCAAGGTCATGATTTTTTTGTGTAATCTTATACTTTGATTCTATATTATTACAGAGCGTAAAAAGATAACGATATATAAAAATGTATATTAACGATATACTACAACGAAGAAAAACGAGTTACGAAAATAAAAAATTTCAAATGCGATGAGGCACAGTTTCTCGTTCTCCGATCAATTTCAAATTTTGCACACATTATTTTATCTCCCAGTGGCATAATCCTTGGGGGTGACCCCGTCAAAAATCTCAAAATTATATTTCGACAAGAGTAACTAAGGTCCACCCTAATAAACAGTCTTATGACGGGATAGAATTAAAGATAAATTCTACATTTTAGAAACTATGCACACCTGCAATGCTTCAAGATGATGATTGAATTGTTGGAATTGGTTTAAATTTGAGTTTTCTGATATGAACCAAACTTACAAGAAGCAAATAGAGGATTGCAGCTGAATCAAATCGTTTAATAAAATTGTTTAATTAATATAATTAATATAATACTATGTCACAATAATTTTTTTTCTCTGACGTAGATCACACTGCATTATCTTCTGCTTCGATTATCTGTAAATAAATAATATATAAAATCCACATTTTATTTTTTGGTTACAACTTAACGTAGAATTTATTACAAAGATAATTTGCAAAGGGAATGACGTCAGATAATTTTTAATATTATATATATCTTTATCTTCTATTTTTTGTGATTTATTTACTTTTATGTATTCTTATATTCTTACAATGTATAAGTATAAAAATAAAACAACAAATAAACTTCGTATAATTGGGATTGGTGGAATTGGTTTATATAAGCTGAATAAACTCATTTAATTAATATAATAATAATGCTATGTTTCCATAAATTTTTTTCTCTGCCGTAGATCATACTGCATCATCTTCTGCTTTGATTATCTGTAAATATATATAAAATCCACATTTTAGTTATTTTAGTTACATCTTAACGTAGAACTTATTATATATAGAAATAGAGTGGCCTTTTGCTTTAGTGAGTGTAGAGACTAAATAATGTGTCCGAAGGAGGAGCGAGCGTATGGCAGAAAGTCTTGATGCAGGAAATTTAAATGCTAATGGTAATAATTCAGCGAAATGAACGCGGAGATCCAATATTTTTAACGCACAATGTATTGGTGTTGGAATGAAACTAATTTATTTAGTATGTTTATTGGTGATTTTAAATAATGGGAATCTAAAAAATTAATGAATTAATGAATAGCGTGACAACTACTTTGGATTTTATTAATTAAAGTATTACGAATGTCTTTCACAAAAGATTGAAAAGCATTAACGGAGATGTGTTTTCAGTGTACTTTCTTCACTAATGTGACTTGCTTTACATTGCAAGCAGTCCACCATAATCTATTTTCTTAATAATTCTTAATGCTATGTCTTTAAACAAATTTTGTCGATTTACCTTATTTGACAAAGTTCCAGAAACTTGTGCGAAACAAGATGCTCTGTCTATCTATTTAATCTTCTCCGGACAACCTCCACGCCTGTGCATTCCCTTCATTTCTATCCATCCAAGCCTGTGCGTCCCCTTCAATTGTACTATCCAAGCCTGTGCGTCTCCTTCATTTTTATCGAAGTCCTGTACGTACCCTTCATTTCTATAATATAATAACCTTTACATAAAATAAAAACTCTAAATTGCTGGTGTACAAATACAAATATCTGGCAATTTAAATTCAATGCAATTTTTTACTACAATATATTATTTTGTACAAGCATGGTACAAATTTCTAGAAACTTATGGGAAAGAAGGTGCTTCTCTGTCGAACCTTCTCCGGACAACTTCCAAGTCTGCGACTCTACATAAAAAATCTATTAAATAAATTTGGCGACTTACCTTGTTAATTGAGACAATAATTTCGTCTCCTATTTAGTGTAAAAACTCCTGACATCTCAAATTTGGATAACTTACATTATTTGACACTTGGAGGTTAAGATTGGTAGGTTATAAAGTTCAATGTATTTAAAAAATAGTTTGTACAATGACGGACGACGATCCCTGCCGAATAATCCCGAGAGTCGACGAACGAAGAACGAAACATGTGTTAGTTTGGTTTTGGCTGAAGGTGTGCGTGTAACGCGTATATACGTAGAAGAACAAAACATGTGTTAGTTTTGTTTTGACTGAAGGTGTGCGTGTAACGCATATACGTATTATGTTTGACGAAAAATTTCTAGAAGAATCAGAAGAAGAAAAATCTTAATATTTCCGACTGATCCATGAGACGATATTATGATATCTCTATCATGCGTGGACCGATTTTATTGAAATTGGTCTCATTCCAAAGCTTATATGCGGTTTACATAAGAAAAATGCCTTTAAATTTAGAAAATATTGCAAGCGTCATGAGATATTAATGAAATAAGTTTCAGGTTAGGTTGGATTAGCCGGGCGACGAGTAAATGATAAGCGGTAGCGAAAGTCGACATTTCGACATATATAGGGTGTCTTTCCTGTACTTGGCGTCGAGACGCTACCGCGTCTGTAGATATATGCGCAGCGCGAGCACTGAGTGTCTATATTACGCCGCGACCTGCTATCAAAAACCCTGAGATTATCGAATCTGAATAACGGCTGATCCGATTACATTTTGAATCGTCTTAACGGATAGCATGGGTATGATTTACATCAGAAAAGTGTCTTCGCTTTAGTCTTACGTGCCTTATGAGCTGAGATATTTGAATGCATAGTTCCAATTTGGCGAATTTTATGTTCTGAAGAATTAAGAATCGTCATCGTCAAGTGTGGGCAAGAAGGGAACATGAAAGGGGGAGGAAATGTCTCCAATATCCACGTCGTTGATTCGATGAAGGTTTCGGCGCTTTCGGCCAATCGCGTAACAAATCGTTATCACGTGACAGCTAGCAGAGAGGAGATCTGTCGAGGTACAGTATTGTCTCCCTGTAAGCTCGGTTTGGTGCACCCGATACAGGCTTGTCGCTATCCCCACCACTTCTGTTTCACTCTTGTCCGGCGAAGGCAAGAACGAGATGGAACGAAAGCGAGCGAGAGCCATTGAAAGCAAGCGAGGACGGTACGAGACAGACGACGCGTGGATGTTTTGTCTCACTCCGTCTTTCGAGCGCCGTGACACTCCGTCCTTTGCATGCGCGACAAACGTGCGCGATGGTTGCAAGCATTTACGGATGCACGGGAACCGCGTCGCCAAATCTTGACGCAGGCCCGGCTCAAGTTTTTTTTTGCGCCCTAGGTGAATTTGTTCAATTGAGCCTTTTATTATAATACATTTATTTGAGATTATTTATGACTTTAAACTGCAAAATTAGGCATCTACTAGGGCGTAAGGTTGACAAGAAGTGCAAAATGGTCTTTTCATTGTTGGCATTGTTGAAAATAAATTTTTAAATGAAATACTACAAATTGTACTACAACAGTTTTAAACTACGGATAAAAATTCAGAGTAAGGTCACCAATAATCTCAATTAAATGTATTATAATAAATAGCGGAATTTGGCAAGTTCGCCTAGGGCGCAAAAAAGACTTGTGCCGTGTCTGGCTATCTGATCGTCGCGCGCATGCGTCGAGCAGTCACAATTCTACCTGAGCGCTCGCGCTGTCGTGCATACCCGTCGCGCATGCAAAGCGTTCCATCTCGCTCCCCCCTTCGGCCAGAAAGAAGCGAGGAACGAACATCCGGAATTAGGACTCTGGGCACGATACAGGCTCAACGCCGGTCCCGACCAGCGAGCATATAGGGAGACAATACTGTAAACGTAACCTAGCTAGTGTCAAACAATTATAACCTGTCAAGTGTGAAGTAAGGAAACTAGTTAAAATTTTTTAAATTTCACGAGTTTTTACACCATACAGGAAACTGAATTATTGTCTCAATTAACAAGGTAAGTCACCAAAATTTTTTAATAGACTATTTATGTAGAGCTTATAGAAACGAAGGGGATGCACAAACTTGAATGTTGTCCGGAGAAGGTTCTACAGAGAAGCATCTTGTTTCACACAAGATTCTACAAAATAATATATCGTTTTTATACCAGCAAATTATTTTTACACTAGAGTTTTTATGTAAAGTATATAGAAATGAAAGAGACGCAGGGGCTTAGATAGAAACGAAAGGGGCGCACAGGCTTGGATAGAAATGAAGGGGGCGCACAAGCTTTGATAGAAATGAAGGGGATGCACAGTAGGGTGGTCCTTATTTTTCAACTTCCGATTTTTTTTTGTCTTACCCTCCTAAAATATGCGGTTGGGTGAGAAAATGATATGTGTAAAGTTTCAAAGCGATTGGACAACGGGAACCCGTGCCGCATTTGACTTGAAGTTTTGAAAAAATAGTGATTTCTCGTCAATTTAGGACATAATTGTGTTCGTCTATTTTGGAAGTATCAGTGAATACTTTTTGCTAAAAGTACAGTTTATTAGATGTACAATAAGAATATGTATGTGTTATTTATAAAAATATTGACGAAATCTTTGAATTTTAGCTTTTAAAATTAGTATACAACGCAGCGTATAAGCCAGAATAGGCGATTTGGGGGTTTAACTACACTGTCCAACACGTATTTGGATCTGCAATATGAACTCCGAGATCCTAGTAGAGTTTTTCGTCCCAAACACGAATCCGTAAACAAAACTGCTCTATCACCCACAGTTTTTGAAAAACATGAGTTTTTGTAAAAAGCGCCCGATTTTGGGCAAGAATGAGGTATTACGTGAAAACCAAAAATGCTAGAAAGTTCAATTTACTCTCAAAAGATAGAGGAGAGTTTCCCGAATATATCGGTGTATACAACTATTACATTTGATGATTTTATACGGTTGTAATCGGCCGTCAAAGTTTAAAAAAGTGCCGATGTGCATCATTTCTACGCAATACTATTGCATTTTTACGAAAAGTTGTTTATCTAGCACGAATTTGCTCAAAAGTATCGGATTCTGTAGACATTTCTTAAGAAAAAACCATTCACAAAAAATGTCGGAACGGTTTGAAACTCGGATTGTTTGAGAAAATATCCAGCGGAAACGCGTGCACGGTGTGTTTTCGCTTGGCGGCAGTGGCAGCCATTGTTCGCTTGGCGCGTCTCGCCAGGGCCGTTGCAACGCGCAATCGACCCGGTGCCCCATAGAATGGTCCTTAGCTATAGAAGTCAAAATTTGTTTTGAATTTTTTTTGGTCTTCGGCTACTTTCGAAGTATCAATGAATATTGTTTAATAAAAATACAATTTCTTACATGTATAATAGTAATATTTGTATATTACTTCCAAAAATATAGCCGAAATCTTTGTTTTTTATCTCTTACAATTATACGATAGAATATAACGCAGCGTGTAAGCTACTCTACGCAGATGCAGAATCCGGATGTCACAATATACAATATTTTTTATTTACTAAAATTGTATTATTCATTAATTCCTTATAATTATGTAAGTATTTATATACAACAAAATATTATTACAATTTAGCTTAGATATAGGTATAAATAAAATTAAAATAATACACATGTGTTAGTATTTGTCTTGTATCAAGCTGGATTTCTTTGTATCGGGGTACAATAGTCGATATTCTTCTAAAACTTGTAAAATGTATTGTTTGTTGTCTTCATGTGTTGTTAATATTTCATTGTAGTCTGACATCAGTTTTACGCTTCGCTCCGCAGTGTCATTCACAATTTTCAAATTCTGTACAATTTCCTAAACCCGCTTTATAACATTTGTCGTTTTCCCAGGCTTCCGGATGTAGTTGCAAAAAATTTGTCGATATATTAAATCTTTTAAAAAAATTTTTGCTTTCTCCTGAAATAAATTTTTCCACGGTGGCATTAACATAATTTTTTATTTCAATATTTTTTATAACAATTTTTTTTAAATAAATTTTTGTATCGATTTCATCTATCTTTGTAACCATACGCCTTTTTACATCGAAAGATAAATCTGCATAAAAAAAAGATAGAGCTGCACATTCTGGCGTCAAATACCATAAATGGCCACTAAATTTACGTAATCCTATTTGGCTTATATTTTTATCAACTGCTTCATATGCATAAAGCTGTTGCACAAATCGTAAATCCTGATGCGGAGCTTTTTCTGGAATTGGAGCACTGAACCACACTTCAATGTATAAACTAGTTAAAAATATACATATATCCTGAATTCCTACCATTTCTTCGGAACTTAATGCAAATCCTTCGCGGAATAAATATATCTTTAATATACAGGGTGTCCCAAAAATGCTGCGGTTCCTTGAAGGGGGTGATTCAGGGGGTGATTGGAAACAACTTTTTCCTTTGCGAAAATGTTCTCCGAGGTTTCGTTAACGAGATATTAACAAAAAGAACCGACCAATCAGAGCCCGAGATTGGAGGCCGAGTTCCCGCGGTAGCGTGGCCGCGCGCCGCGCTGCGACTACGAACAAGCAACTCGGCATGCATCGAAGGAAATTGCAGAGAATGGCAAATGAAAAAGACGTAACAAATAAAATCGAACATTTTGTCATGGTTTGTTTGTCATTTAAAGTGAAAAATGAATAAAGGATAAATGGATGAAAATCATGCGTAACGTAAAAAGACAAATACAAAGGTTTTTTTTAGAAGAATCAAAAATAATAATTACTTGGAGTGAGAGGATAAGGAACACGTAAATTTCCTTTTTTAATAACGTACAAACGAAAAGGTAATGCAACAGGGAACGAGCGAAAAGTGATCGTAGTTCGTTATTGTGATAAAAATCCATAGTTCAATAACGTCCAACACTGTTGTTGATAATGAATAACTCCGTTTAAAAACTGCGAAAAAAATTTACGTACGGAAATTTGGAGAATTATCACCGGAAATTAGCCATAACCTGCGTTAAATTTAAAAAATAATAGTCGCCAATAATGTACCTAAAACTCACCCTTTCGGAAATTCACCTGCAGCTTGAAAATCTGTGTCACTAGGTCACTGAACCGATCCTGGTCATCGACAGACGCGCCGAATGCACAGCTGATCTCAGGTACACGACGCCATCCAAAGTTAAAGGTCGCAACGTCAAGTGCATCCGGGTTAATGTACCGAATATTCACTTCACTGCACGGCTACTAACACTGATCACTTAATTTATTTTTCATGGAACGTGTTGTTCCTACGTTATAAAAATTGGTGGAAATGAATTTTTACTTGGCGTTCGGAGCCGTGGGTATTTCCGCGCAAATTCTCACGCTGCACCACTTGCGTCCTCGTTGTTCGGGGGGTGCACCCAGAACATCGCGTAATACTCTTGAGCAGAGAACATTTCTGCGACGTGATTGCTTGCTGACTGACAAGATTTTTACGAAGCGACTTCTTCTACCCTCAAATAGTTTCTCTCGTTCCATTATGAGTTGACCCCCCACCAGACCAAGAGGCTTCAGGTAGAAAGAAGCCAGCACATTTTCGAAACACACGTGCTTCGCAGAAGTGCAACGAACGGACTATCGTGCACTTTTACAAAACTCCGCGTTCCGTCCTTTTACTGCTAATGTACCCATTGCTTCGAGGTAGGCAGCAGACACCACGTGTTTCGGTTCGAAAGGGACGGAAGAGAAGAGAAACAGAAAGTCTTCGAGTTGTTATAAAGAAAAAAATCCTGTTTCCAGTTTCCATTTTCCGATACTCTGAGTTCACGTCTGCTACGAGGCGGAACCAACTAAGCCATAAATTACCCAAAACTGTAGGAAACCGTTGTCTACCGTCGACTAGTGGGACAGTACGGTCATAAACCGCGACCCTAGCGAAATGCTCTGCGTCGACGAATTCCGTGCGAGTGAAGCCTTGGGGAGGAGATACTGCTGTCAAGAGGACCTCTTTAGGACAGTGGCCGTTTGGGAGGGATGCACGTGGTGTCTGCTGCCTACCTCGAAGCAATGGGTACATTAGCAGTAAAAGGACGGAACGCGGAGTTTTGTAAAAGTGCACGATAGTCCGTTCGTTGCACTTCTGCGAAGCACGTGTGTTTCGAAAATGTGCTGGCTTCTTTCTACCTGAAGCCTCTTGGTCTGGTGGGGGGTCAACTCATAATGGAACGAGAGAAACTATTTGAGGGTAGAAGAAGTCGCTTCGTAAAAATCTTGTCAGTCAGCAAGCAATCACGGCGCAGAAATGTTCTCTGCTCAAGAGTATTACGCGATGTTCTGGTTGCACCCCCCGAACAACGAGGACGCAAGTGCTGCAGCGTGAGAATTTGCGCGGAAATACCCACGGCTCCGAACGCCAAGTAAAAATTCATTTCCACCAATTTTTATATCGTAGGAACAACACGTTCCATGAAAAATAAATTAAGTGATCAGTGTTAGTAGCCGTGCAGTGAAGTGACTATTCGGTACGTTGACCTGGACGCACCTGACATTGCGACCCTTAACTTTCGGTAGTGTCGTATACCTGGGACCAGCTGTGCACTGAGCTCGTCCATCCATGACCAGGATCGGTTCAGTGACCCTGTGACACAGATTTTCAAGCTGCAGGTGAATTTCCAACAAGGGTGAGTTTTAGTTACTTTATTGGTGATCATTCATTTTTAAATTTAACGCAAACGATGGCTTATTTCCGGCGATAATTCTCCAAATTCCCGTACGAAAATATTTATTCGGGCTTTTTAAACAGACTTATTCGTTATCACCAACAGTGCTGGCCGTTATTGAATTACGGATTTTTATCACAATAACGAACTACTATTATTTTTCGTTAATTTCCTGTTACATTACCTTTTCGTGGCTACGTTATTCACACAAGAAAATTTACGTATTCCTTATCCTCCCACTTCAAATAATTATTATTTTCGAATCTTCTAAAAAAAACTGCGTATTCGTCTTTTTACGTTGCACGCGATTTTCATCCATTTATCCTTTATTCATTATTCACTTTAAATGACGAACAAACCATGACAACATGTTCGATTTTATTTGTTACGTCTTTTTCATTTGCCATTCTGTGCAATTTCCTTCGATGCATGCCGAGTTGCTTGTTCGCAGTCGCAGCGCGGCGCGCGGCCACGCTACCGCGGGAACTCGGCCGCCAATCTCGGGCTCTGATTGGTCGGTGCTTTTTGTTAATATCTCGTTAACGAAACCTCGGAGAACATTTTCGCAAAGGAAAAAGTTGATTGTTATCACCCCCCGAATCACCCCCTTTAAGGACCCGCAGCATTTTTGGGACACCCTGTATGTATGGCTTTAGCCATCCATCTGTACCCAAGAACATATAACGATGGAAGGTCCACTCCCGAGAATAATGCGCGGCATCGGTGCGCGCACGCGACATCTGAACCGCGAAAATTCAAAGCGTCCCGAAGGCGCCATGGCGGGCGCGATAACGGCGGCGTTCGAACAAGGTGTGTGTGAGAGAGAGGTACGATATTTTCGTATATCTCTCTGTCTCTATTCCTCTCTCGGTCGGAGGTCAGAAAAAATATACGGATATCGAAGGTCAATTTCCGAGAATAATGAGGTACGGCGCGGAGAAGATGATGCAAGGCGAAACCTACGTTTTGATATGGCGCGACGTTCGAATCGGGTGTACGAGAGAGAAGTGTGATATTTACACCGCTCTCCCTATCTCTCTCTATTTTTCTCTAGGACCATAGTCAAAACATACTGCGGCACGACGCGTAGAAGATGCAAGTCGAAACCTGAGGCGATAATCGCGCCACAAACATATAACTGTAACGATGGAAGGTTCACTTCCGAGAATAATACGCGGCAGCATCGGTGCGCGAAAATTCAAAGGGGGCTAGACGGAGACACACGATATGCATCTATCCGTCTCCCACGGTAGGTAGTCAAAACATACGGTGGCACGACGCGTAGCAGATGCAAGTCGAACCCTGCATTTTACAATCGCGTGATAACCGTTCCAAAAACATATGACTGTAACGATAGAAGGTCTACTCTTGAGAATAATACGCAGCATCGGTGCGCGAAAATTCAAAGCAGACCGACGGCGCTTCTGTTCGCGATAATGATCGAAGGTCAACTTTCGAGAAGAATACGCACATGCTATGCGAGTGTAAATATTGATGTATTAACGGTGCGTAGCTCATGTGATTTATGGATGCACGAGTACAGTTTCAGTGCAGGAAACTATATAATATAATATATGTTATTCGAAATGCTTAATAAGAGGTATAGATGTTTCGAGATCCTAACATACCTATTGTAAGAAATGAACATCGAAAGAACGTTACACAGTTTTTGGGAGAAATGATATTCTGTGCGGACAGGAAAGGATCGTACATGGTATCAGACAATAGAGGTTTTCGTATGAAAAAAGTATTTATTGGTAAAGCAAATAGACATGTATACATTATTGGAATACGTTGCGAGCATCGCGTATAATCGAATCCAAGCATAACGCTAATAATTCTCGATCCAACAAAGAATGCAGTTCGAATACTTCGCTTTCGGAAATAAGTTTTTCATAGTCCGCGGTCGGTGTCGTAGCGGCCCGTATAATGACTACAAAGCGTAATTGCTGCTGACGGAGTTTAGAATTTCCGACAACCACGAGAACATATGATCCATGCAGCGATCGTATTTGAACATTTGACGTATCGTAGCTTCGGCCATGTATGTGGTGCAACTACCATCCGATATTTTAACAATTCGTTGATTGCTGATTTGCGTGAAGTCGATGCGTAAATGATCCACGATGATAGGGTCTTGAGGCGAGGGAATTGCGTCGTTTCGGAAACGTTGAAGTATCTCCGGCTCTTGTTGCAGCAAAAGTTTCCACGTGGACATCGGGAAGCACAGTTCGTTCGATTTGTTGTCGACAATGGCGATTTCGACGCAGCACGAATCCCGATCAATGCGGATTCCAATTGCGATCCGTTTGTAGGTAGTCAAGGTTAAGGGGTAATCACGCCCCATGATGCGAACGATGGCTTTCTTGGGCGATGTTGCGGATTTATCGCTGTAAAAAACACACGCGCAGAGTCGATGAGTCGTTAGTTTTCACGTAAATCGAAAAGTATGTAGACATATACATATTTAATACGTACCTTATATTCGAACGGTGCTGTTCAGTAGGGAAATCCGCAGCGTTGCAGCGGTTGAGGTGGTTCTCGCCCATGTAGAATGTGTCGTTTCAATGTTTAAACATTTCGAATACGGACTACAACTGAGTCTACTGAACGGTTGCGGATAGTGACTGTGCAGGCACGAACGTACGCGATGTACTGTGGTCCGAAAAACCTATCGGCACCTCTTTTATAGTGGTCTGCACACTCACACACATGTGCAACAGTATAGTTTGTTGTTGGTGGTGAGGATAGTGAAGTTGTACACAGTACGAAAAAAACAAAAGAAAAAGGAAAAAACGTGATGAGGGGGAAAAACAGCGCAGGAAGAAGTGTATAGTGAGAAGTGTATAATGAAAAAAAAATGTAGATGGAAGAAACAAGTATCGATGTATGTATACTTTTATGAACAATAGTAATATCAGTAAGAGTAGGAGGTACGATGAAGGAAGAAAATACCGCACACGCTCCGTGGAACAATATCAAGCAGAGTATGGAGTACGATGAGGAAGAAGACCGCATACGCTCCGTGGAACCTGGAAACAACAATAGAAAGAAACGGTTAAGCAGATCGTAGGATTGGTTACACCCTGTATAATCTAGAAACGCGCCACTCACCTTAAACGTCGGAAAGCATATATTTCCAAATGTTCTGCACGTTGGCCAGCGCACACATTGTACATCCGCCGCCGTTGTGGAAAGCACATCTTACGGTGTTCGTTGCAGGCATTGCTTTCAGCTTAGGAACGATCCTGTCAGGCAAGATTCCAGAATAATCGTCGTCCACGTCGGAGCCATCGTCGGTGTTCTCGTCGGAGTCGTTGTCGTTCTTCTTCTTCGTCTCGTACATCTCAACGATATCTTCGATGTATGGATCTGTTCGTAGGAGCAGTTGGCACAACCAGATATTTTTCTCCATGCCCTTGACGAACAACACGTCGACGGTTGCGAGCTCGCGGGCGAGCCTTTCTGGGAGCCTGTAGTACGGTACCCAGCCGTCGGAGCAGCGAAGCCCGTGATGATGCTTCGTGAGCCACGTCGCTTGACGCTTCTCGAACGATGACAGGCGAGCGTACGAGTACGGTGGTTCGAAAATCCAATGACAGACGGTCGTTTCCGTGTCGTGATTATTCGCGAGAATCGCAATTTCCTTAGCGACGAACGTGTTGCGTTCGGTCTTAAAGCCTTGCAGGTCAACCATGACGGATAACATTGTTAGGTAGTACAACAATAACAACAACAACAACAACAACTGTCACCGGCGGCTGCAGATGAGCGATTGACTTTTTCGCGATTATCCTCATCGGTATAGTAGTGATAGACGTAGTCGTTGGAATCACGTGATTTTTCGTACCACGTTCGTCAAAGGGCTGTACTCGACGATGCGATCGTGTATGCGGTGGTATTAGCGGGTACGTTATCTCTGCACTCGAAGTCGATTCGCACGTCCACCGTTGCACTCTTCACCGACTCGTTCTGTCGAGAACAATCGATGACCGCGACAGGGGCGTATCACAAAAATTCGGCCGCGTTCAGCAGCGGTTCGCCGTGGCCGTAGTACGAACGGGCAAATTTCGCGTACATATCGTACAGGAGAGCGTATTTAGATTTGTCGAAATCCAGGTTCAGGTCGTCGTACGGATACGTCTCGGAATTCAGAAACAATCGTACGTTCGCGAGTTTGCACGCGTCGAATCTGCTCGCGTTTTTCTTGAGATTATTCTTTCGATCGGTTTGCATACCGAACATCACGTATCGCGGTTTCTCGATCTGCGACGAGGCTTTCACGGTCCACGTGTGTTTCGTAGTCGTTTGCAGCAACGGATACTCGTGCAGTTCCCACGATCGGAAACTCATCGCGATCGGACGATCGCTTTGCAGGAGACGTAGCATCGACAGTTTTTGTATCTTGCGTATTTCCACTTTCGGTATTATCGCGGAGGATAGGGATGTCGCGTACATCGTGTTCGTATCGAGTCGCACGCGATTCAGGATCAACTCGTGTCGCGCGTTCATCACGATGCGTCTGTAATCTTCGCAGAATCCCAGTAACGTGTTCATGGGCACGCAGAAATTGAACGAGGTGCTACTAAAAATGTCTTTGTCGTGTTCGATGGCATGGTCCCAAACGGCGTTCATGAGCGCTTTGCTCCTATCATTATTATTATTGTTACGTTTTCGCGTTGGCATAATATAAGTTTAATGTGTAATAACAGAACGTGAACATTAACAAGGATAATAGTAATTAAAATAACAGTAATTAATCAGGTAGAGGTGTTCGGGACTACGTCTGCTCGCAATGGCGTCTGTATCTAAAGTGACAGCTTGACAGGCGATCGATCAGATCGCCTTCTTCTCGCTGTCCCTTGTCTTCGTCGCGAGCACCAGCGGGCCATGGATTCCATCCATAGGGTGCTCGCAACACTGCTCCCCCCTCTCGAGAAGCGGTCGTCCCGACCGCTGTAGCTTCTCCGCTGTCTGCAGCCGTACCCTGGTTCGAAAGAGTGGACTAAATGCTGTGTGGCCTCTTCCGACCGTCGCCTCGGCATTCGCCTTCACGCCCAAGGGAAAACCACCCAAAAACCTTGGGCAAGGCGTGGGTACGTGGTTCCCCGTGTCTCTACCCTCCACTTGCGTCTTCGAACTTGCGCACTTCTTTCTTGGACTTCATCTTCTGTGATGGCGCATCCTCTTCCTGGGTAGAGACGGGTACGGGGTCTTGTCATCTCAGGGTCGGGGTTCGCGTGTCTGTCCTGGATTTTCGGGTTTCTGGATGCAGCTTCAAAATTTCTTCTTGTTCGACGACGACATCCCCTGCGTGGGTCCCCGGGCTGTCCGGTCTTGGGATCTGGCCGTCTCCACGTCCTGCGTCTGGATCGCTGTCCCGCTCGCTAAGTTCGCCTGCTGTTGCTCTCGCTCCGGTTTCCCTTGCAGAAATACAAAGCGCTTTAGGGTTCGGTCGTGTCTGTAAAGAAACCGTTGGGGCCGCCCGAGTCGGAAAGCCAACGAGGAAGGCCGAGCACGCGGGCAGGGAATTGCAGCTAGTCACAAGTATGCAAGCGGCCCAGCCCCCACGGCAGCCGCCGGACTCGTCCAACCTGATGATGATTTTCTTCTTTTCTCCTCCAGCCCTTGGCTTCGTGATGGCCCCATTCCTCTTCTTGGCCTCTGGTGTTGTTCCAGGGGACCGTCCTGTACGTCCGGTTAGCGCTCCCGTTTCCGCGACATCCCCTCCAGCCGGTCCAAGCAGCGCTTGTCCGTCTGGTGATTGGGGATGCCATTTCCCTCCTGCTGTCCACCCTCTCTCCTTCTTTTTCCTGGGTACCCCGCGAGATCCTCCATCCTGGCCGTGCCAGGGGCTCGCAGGGTCTCCTCCAGGGGGCTAGCGGGGCGCTTTCACGTATGTCCGCACCCCGCTGCGGACTGCCACGCTATTGTGGCACATTCGGGGAATTCGGGAGCGCGTATCCCGACCGCGGTGGTAGTCCCCCGACACCTTGTCCCTCGTCGCGGGGTATCGTGTACCTGTAACAAACTCAAGAGCGGGGGCCGGGTTACGAAGGCAACCTCCGTAGCCCAGTCCACCTGATTAGCTTAGACTAATCTTCTTTCTTGAGTCTTCCGAGTCCTCGCGTCCTTCCATCTTGGGATTCTGAGTGTTGGTGCTTGACTCTTCACTCTTCTAGGAACCGTCCTTCGTATTTCGCTAGGCGTCGAACATGGACCACCTTGCACTTCTTCCGGGGTGTACGCTGGATCCTGTAGACGACGTCGTTGATCTTGTTCACCACTGTGTAGGGTCCTTCCCAGTCGTTCTGCAGTTTTGGGCACTTCCCTTTCACTCTTCGTGGTTGGAATAACCACACTCGTTCCCCGGGCTGGAACTCCACCGTGTTGACGCGCTTGTCGTACCACGACTTCATTTTAGAACTGTAGATGTCCAGACGGCGTCGAACGAATTCGTGGATCTTCTTCATTTTTCCTCGGATCCATTCGGAGTATCCTCGTTCAACGTCCTCGTCGTCTTCCACCTCTGGGGGTAGTCCTCTCCATAATTGTAGAGGTAAACGCAGTTCCTGGCCATATAGGATCATCGCTGGTGTTAGTTGTGTAGCTTCATGTCGTGCTGACCTGTATGCGAGGAGGAACATGGGAATCCATTCGTCCCAATCTCGTTGATGTTCTGAAACAAACATTGCAAGATATTGGAGCAATGTTCTGTTCAAACGTTCTACTA
The DNA here is from genome assembly GCA_963932335.1 of Andrena marginata. Taxonomy (NCBI): domain Eukaryota; kingdom Metazoa; phylum Arthropoda; class Insecta; order Hymenoptera; family Andrenidae; genus Andrena; species Andrena marginata. Next base: position 22,864,712 of record OZ010663.1, read on the forward strand.
GACCGTCGGATTGAGGATGCAGAGGAGTTGTTCGTGTTTTCCCGATTCCTAGCAGTTTCAGCAATTCCTTGAACACGGAGGATTCGAAGTTCCTTCCTTGGTCCGTGTGTATCTCTAACGGTACACCATGACGACACACTACGTTGTGCAAAAGAGCTCTTGCCACTGTGACAGCTCGCTGGTCTGGCATCGCGATTACTTCCGGCCACCGGGTAAAGTAGTCCGCCACGACCAGCATAAACCTGTTGCCGGCCTGAGACCTCGGGAGCGGACCCACAACGTCCAGGGCAAGTCTCTCGAACGGAGCTCCCACGTTGTATACTCTCAGGTTCCCTGCTCCCCTTTGACGTGGTCCCTTCTTTGCCGCACAGGTGTCACACCGCCGGCACCACTCTTGAACGTCCTGTCGACACGTAGACCAGAAGAACTGTTGGCGGATCTTTGCCAAGGTCTTGTTTACTCCGAAGTGTCCAGCTGCTGGCGCATCATGGAACTCCTTCAGGACTCCTGCAACCTTTTCGCGCGGTACCACCAAAAGCCACGAGGTCGTTGTACCATCGTGGGACTCCCATTTCCTGAAAAGCAAACCTTCGTGAACTTCCAGCGAGTCCCAGATTGACCAGTAATATTTCATTTGCGGGGAGAAACGAGCAACATCTTGCCAATCGGGCTTTTCCCCTTCTCCTTTTTTTTTAAGGATGAAGCCGATCGTTTCATCCTTCTCTTGACTTCGTTTCCACTCGTTCTTGTCTTCTTCACAAAATATCCTGTGAATCTTCTTCGTGGTCTGTACTTCTCCTTCTGCTTCTTTCTTCTCCAGTCGATTGCAGTTCTTACAATTTTCTTTGATACACGGTCTTCTGGAGAGTCCATCGGCGTTTCCGTGGGCTTTTCCTTCCCTGTGACGAATTTCGAAGTCGTATTCTTGTAGTCGTTCGATCCAACGGGCTACCTGTCCTTCAGGGTGTTTGAAGGTCAGCAGCCAACGAAGCGCTGCATGATCTGTCCTTATTAGAAATCTTCGTCCGTAGAGGTAATGATGGAAGTGTTCGATGGATTTCACTACTGCTAGTAGTTCCCTCCGGGTGACGCAGTAGTTCCTTTCTGCTTTTCCTAGGGTCTTGGAGAAGTAGGCTACGACCTTTTCCTGTCCTTCGTGTTCCTGTGAGAGGACGCCGCCTATGGCGAAATTAGAGGCGTCCGTGTCCAGGATGAAGTCCTTGTTTATCACTGGGTATGCTAGTATCGGGGTTTCGGTTAATTTCTTCTTCAGCTCTTCGAAAACTCTTTGGCATTCGTCGGTCCATTGGTAGTCTTGTTTGGTCTCGGTGAGGCGATGCAGGGGTTTGGCGATCCTGGAGAAATCCTTTACAAATTTTCGGTAGTACGTGCATAATCCTAGGAAACTTCTTAATTCCGTGATGTTCTTTGGCTGTGGCCATTCCGAAATGGCTTTAATTTTCTCCGGATCTGTTTTAACTCCACTCTCTGTTACGATATGGCCCAGATATTTTACTTCTCGGCAGAAGAAAGAGCATTTCTTGGGGCTCATCAATAGTTTAGCTTCACGTAAACGAGAAAACACTGACCGTAGGCGTTCGAGCTCCTGTTCAAAGTCATTCCCGTAGATGATTATATCGTCCAAGTAGACCAAGCAGATTTTCCAGGTCAGACCTTGAAGCACGTTTTCCATCAGTCGTTCGAATGTGGCAGGGGCGTTGCAGAGTCCAAAGGGCATCACTTTGAACTGCCACAGTCCCGTTCCCACAGAAAACGCAGTTTTCTCTCGATCTTCTTCATCCATAGAGATCTGCCAATATCCGCTCTGCAGATCCACGGTTGAGAACCAGGAAGATCCAGTGAGGGCGTCCAGGGTATCCTCTATACGAGGTAGAGGGTACGAATCCTTTTTGGTAACCTCATTCAGACGACGGAAATCCACGCAGAACCGTATACTTCCATCCTTCTTCTTCACGAGGACGATCGGGGAAGACCACGGGCTCTGCGATTCCTCGATTACGCCCTGAGCTAACATCTTCCTGAGTAACTCTTCTACTTCTGCTCGACGGTGTAGAGGCAACCTCCGTGGTGCCTGCTTTATGGGCTGGCAGTCTCCGGTGTCAACTGTGTGTTTCACCCGGTCGCAGTTCCCAATCTGACTCGAATCCGTGGCGAAAACGTCCTGAAATTCGTACAATAATTCAGCAAATAGTTTCTTTTGTCCTTCTGACAAACCTGATGAGCAACGTGTGTACAGCTCTTCTAAATGCTGTGGGACGACCGTTTCCCCTTCTTCTTCTGATTTCTTCTTCTCGGCAATTGGCTCACCAAAGCGTATCTCCGTTTTGCCGGGAAGGCACAGCACATTCCGGGAAAGGTCGATGTTGCAACGGTGTTTCCTCAGAAACGTCGCTCCCAAGATGCATTTTTCCACCATTTCCACGACGTAGAAGTCTTCTACACTCGACAGCTCTCCAACGCTGACTTCCATGCTCGTTTTACCGAACACTTTCATTTTCTCTCCCGTAGTGGAGCGAATGTCGGTTTCTGTCTTTTGGAAGTCTTTCCTCGGGCACAATTCTTTTTCCAGAAGGTTGATCGGAGAACCTGTATCTAGGATAAGTTTACACGATTTTCCGTTAATTTTTCCACATACGTAAATCTCGTCGGCCGGATTCCCCTGACGCTCAGTCGCCTCCTGCATCGCCACACTCTTGACGACCGGGGGACTGTTCTTTACGGTCCGGCGTCTCCCCCTTACGCCGTCCTCTTCCCGTTTCCCTCGGGTTTCTTCGTAGGAGCGGCTCTTGGCTGGTCGTTCTTGGCCTTGAAACAATCCTTTTGTAGATGGCCCAACTTTCCGCAGAGCCAGCACTTCGGTGTTCTTTCGGTGTATTTTGGGTCCTCCGTTCGTTCCTCGGGTTGTGCAAATCTCCGCTGCTTCGCCGGGCACCTTTCAAAATTGTTGGAGGATTTAGCTTTCCGTTTTTCCGCGTATCGTTCTCGCGATTCGGCCGTGGGGTGGCGAGACATCGTCTCGACGGCCTCGATCTCGAGAGCTCTGGTCACGGCGGCTCTTAAAGACGTAAACCCGCCGAGTCGCAGTTCCCGCTGCATAACCGAGCTCGACAATGCCGTTACGAATTGGGACGCGGCTAACTTGTCGCGGGTTTCCACCGGGCATTCGGCGAAAGCGGACTGTGCTAATCGCTCTATTTTTGTGGCGAGCGAGGAGATGCTCTCATCTCTTCGCTGTCTATGGCTCTGGAAGAGTACATAGTTCAAATTCGACAGGTTTTTTGCCCCGTAGCGGAATTCCAGCGCGGAAACCAATTCTGCGAAGTTCTCGCATTGAGCTGCGGAGAGCGTCGTAAGGACGCTCCTTGCCGTGCCCCCAAGGGCAGCAATCATGGTTGTAGCCTTTTTTTGGTCATTCCAACCATTCGCGCGCGCGATCGTGTCGAATTGTACCCTGTACTCTTCCCACGAATTATTCCCATCAAAAATTGTCGGTTTCACCGCGTACCCCAAGCTGAGTACGTGTGGTTCCGACACGGGGGTAGCGACGGGCGCACCGACGGGAGTGGGGATATGCGTCGGCGGAACACTATTTACAAGTGCATTCTCCCCACTCCGAAGGCTCGCGCTGCCACTAACCGAACTATGGTTGTTATGAAACGAAGCGGTTACGACCTGAATTCGTTCCTCCACGTTCGATAGGCGCGCCTCTAAGGCCGCCTGTGTTCGCTGGATCTCTGTGTCCCTCTCTTCCCTGCGACGGTCTTCCCTCTGCCAGCGGGCTTCGTCCTCCCTCCTCTGTTCCCTCATCTGGCCCACGATGCTTAACTGCAGGGAGGTGAAGAGTTCCTGGATAGAGGCATCCCCCGTCGCTGTAGGAGAAGGGTTCGTGGAGGCCGCGGATGCGCGAGTGGGCATCCCACTTCTGACACCAATGTTACGTTTTCGCGTTGGCATAATATAAGTTTAATGTGTAATAACAGAACGTGAACATTAACAAGGATAATAGTAATTAAAATAACAGTAATTAATCAGGTAGAGGTGTTCGGGACTACGTCTGCTCGCAATGGCGTCTGTATCTAAAGTGACAGCTTGACAGGCGATCGATCAGATCGCCTTCTTCTCGCTGTCCCTTGTCTTCGTCGCGAGCACCAGCGGGCCATGGATTCCATCCATAGGGTGCTCGCAACATTATTATTATTATTATTATTATTATTATTATTAACGGGGGAACCCATTAGATACACCAATAAGAACAGTTTTGAACAAAAATAAAGAATACAATAAAGATAAAAAATAATAGAATAACAAGACATAACAAATCAAAGACGTTACAATCAACAAAAACACGCGACAACGCCTTAAGAACAACGCGGACATACAATAGATTAAGGAGATGACGGCCTCCTAAGCACAAGCGTCCTGAACGTAGTGAAGGAGTCTATAAAAATATCTATATTCTCAGGGCACTGATTTAGTTCCTCCATAGCACGGTTTATGGGGTCCATCGAGTAATGCCGATAACCAGGGACACGTACCACAAAAAGGGATCTTGGGCGACGAGACCGCTGCGGAGCATTAAGACAAATCCGACCGACTAGCTTTACACAGTTAATCTGGCCGTGGAGAACCTTATGAAGGAACAGCAAGTCCGAACAAACACGGCGGTCACTAAGTGACGAGAGCCTTGTTTTCAGCAAAGCTGGACGATAGTCATGGTCACTGAACCTCATAGGGCTACCAGTAGCCCTCATAACAAGTCTAAGGAACTTGTGCTGGACCCTTTCAATTACGTTAGAAAAAAGTTTGTGCCTAAGGCTCCAAACCACCGATGCATATTCGATCTGAGGCCTCACAAGTGCCACGTAAAGCAATTTTAACGTCCTGAGTTGTCTAAAGTGTTTTCCAAAGCGTGCGATAAACCTGGGGGTTTTCATTGCTTTACACGCTATATTACGGTAGTGATTGCGAAAGTCTAGACCTGACGAAAACGATACACCAAGGTCCACGACTTCCACAACCTCGGACAAAAGAGAGTCCGCCAACCTGTATGACGAAGGAAAGCCACTGACAGCCCTATGGGTCCTTGACATAACACACTTGCTCGCGTTTAGCCCCATCCTATTGACGGAACACCACTTCTCAAATCTAATGAGGTCGTCCTGCATGAGATCCACATCCAGAGCACCACTTATAGTGCAGAAAATTTTTAGGTCATCTGCATACAGTAGGAAATTATTGTGCAGGAAAACGTCCTTAAGGTCGTTGATAAAGAGAATAAACAGGAGAGGACCTAGGTGTGATCCCTGCGGAACACCCGAGATCACATCAACTGGATTGGATAACCGGTCATGCACTCTAATTAGCTGTAATCGACCTTCAAGGTAGCTATCGATCCAAGTAAGTAGCGGTCCATCAATTCCTGTTGAGGCCAGTTTATTGTGCAAGATACTGTGATCAACCGAATCGAAAGCTTTACGGAAGTCGGTATAGACAGTGTCCACTTGGAGACCCTCGTCCAGTGCCGTAGAAACAAAGCAATGATAAACCGCCAAGTTCGTTGACGTTGATCGACCAGGAACAAATCCATGCTGCTCATCACAAATGACATTAGTGAGACTAGGGGTTAGCTGCTGCGTTACTATTTCTTCGAAGATCTTAGGCATGCACGACAATTTGCAGATCGGTCGATAGTTCCTAACATCCGAGCGGTCTCCGGCCTTAAATATCGGGGTAACCAAAGTGGTCTTCCAAGCTGCCGGGAAAATACCTTTGGCTAAGGAGGAGTTAAATATATGCCAAAGGGGCCTCGCTAGAACGAAGCGACACTTCTTTAGAAACAGAGGCGGGATATTATCGTATCCCGGGCCCTTCGATGCATCGAGCGACTCAAGCTTGGTATAGACTTGACCTATGGAAATGGAGATCTTTTTAATGTTTAAGCCACTGAGCGAAGGCAGACAAGGAGTCCAAGCAGACGCACCACGGTCGCGCTGACTATAAACAGAGCCGAAGAAATCAGCCAAGAGATTTGCAATTGACTCGTGTGACGAGGCAGAGGAGCCATCCAAATGAACCTCACTGGGAATCCCGTGCCCCACTCGCTTCGTGTTTACAAATTTCCAAAAGCTTGATACGTTGTTATATACCTTACTCTCTATACCATCGATATAAATACGGTGCTCTCGCGATAGCACTAATTTACATCTAGAACGGAGACTAGAAAAATTAATGTAATCACTAAACGCACCTGATCGCTTAAATATTCTATGCGCCAATTTCTTATCACGGATCAAGGACTTCAAACCTGGGGAGAACCACAACGGAAATGTGGATCGAACAACAGGTCTGACCGGAATGAACACTTCGATAGCATGGTTGATATGGCCATATAGTCTCTCCAGTGCAGCATCGGGCTCAACGTCCGCTGTCTCCTTGTCCCAATCAACGGCGTTTGCAGTCCTTATACTCCAGGTTGCCACCCATATGGTCTGTACTGGAGGCCAATCCATTAAAGGTAAGATATAATGGTGGATGATAAGTGTCTGGTTCAATTAGGGCGTCAAAGACCCGATCAACAGTGACATTAGGACAGCTGACAAAGATGAGGTCAAGCATAACATCAAACCCGTTAAATACTGTGTTTACTTGAGTAAGGTTACAGAACCCTGAGCAGCCAAGGAGGAGGGCAATGGCAGTCGATTCATTTGACGAAATGCCCGGTTTTCTAAAACACTCTTGTCCCCCGTTATTAAACCATACAGCGTGGGGGAGATTATAGTCCCCGTACAGACAGATGGTATCCTCGGTATACCTTTGGTATAACTCCATAACTGAATCAACATGGTCAGCATAAGTCGACGACAAGGAAGTAGGTGGTATATACACGGCGCCCAGAAGTAGGTATTTGTTAGTGGGAAGGTGGATTCTCACAAATAATTGCTCAATCGCGGTACGACTAACGGAAACAGGGCAGGATGGCAATGAATTTTTGACCGCGATGAGGACACCACCTCCTCTAGTGTGACAGCTGGTCAGTTGAGATCTATCGCACCTATAAACTGTATAATCATTCAGGCCAAGTTCGATTGACGATATAGCAGGGGTGAGCCAAGTCTCTACAAAAACAATTACGTCATACGATACAGCTGATGTGAGTACGGAATTTATGAGAAAGTCCAGTTTCGTACGCAGACCACGAACATTTTGAAAGTACACTAATGGGTTCAGATTTAGTTTTTTTTCGTCGAATCCTTATGAGGCCTGCCCTCGACGATCTTTGGAAGACCACGAATATACCGAATTGTCATCTGCGACTGTCCCTGGTCGTGAAGGTCCCGTAGCTTATCCCTAAGCAGCGTCAGGGTCCCTCGTTGCTGCATGGTCTTGTCGTCCGTGATTTTGTACGGGCCCTTGTAACGATGCTTAGATTGCAGAATTTTTTTCGCTTCATCAGCAGACTCAAAGCGGATACAAAGTGGCCTGCAGGTTGATTTTCCGGGTTTGCCAAGACGATGCGTGGACAGGTCATGTGTTCCTACGGGGTCAATCACGTGCAGGACCTCTCGTGCCGCGATCCCGTCAGCCTTTCTCATTTGATCGGGCAAGGATTCGCAAGGCTCCGGCAGCCCGAAAATAATTATATTTTTGGACCGCAACATCCTATCGTTCCATTCTTCGATGACGTCATCCGTCGACGGGGCCTTCTGTTCATCTGCGCTGGTAGATTTATCCTCTAGGAATTTAACCCGCTCCGACAACGAGTCTAAATCATCCCTCATTCCTCTCAGATCCTCTCGAATACCCCGAATCTCATCACGGAGAACGGACAGTTTAGTGTCCATGAGATCACTGATAATGTTCCTAATGTCATCAGCAGTAGGTAATGCCAAGAGCGACTGTAGTGTGTCTGCCGGTATGATAGACATTGCTTGAGCCGATGAGGCGCTGGACTGGCTAACAGGCAATTGGAACTTCGGGGATCCAGCACGACAATTCAGAAGCTTCTTGCCAGACCAGCGATGACCCGTCCGCTCTAGACACGTGGATCCAGGGTGGCTGACCACGCCGCATCCTGGACAAGTGACAGGATTTGCAACCGGGGCAGAACATCCCATACATTTCACAGAGCCTCCGGGCATAATGTCACGCCACAAGAAGAATAGTCGGTCAAATACAACTCCGTGAACACTTCGCTATGAACATACACTACTTGTAGCGCGTGAGACCCAGAACTCAGCCTAGTTTATATACCGTGAGATGTGCAAAATACCAAGGCTGGCAATCACAAAATTCAAAAATCGGCAACGTGTTTTAACTGTCAACACAACCTTCCAGGAGACGTACAAAGAGACACGAGCTAACGTCCGCTAAACCAAAACAACACGTCTTGACACCACGGCGGCTGAGTACTATCGATGGATAACGACGCGTAATGTTTCAACGCGGTGGTGATTCCCGGATTCCTGGAACGATCGACCTCCACTCCGTTCAATTCGTATCGAATCTCGTCGAACATGAACGCGACGCAATTGTTGTCCAGAAAAACTCTCGCAGCTTTCGCTTCCTGTTCCGCCGTCGCGGGTGTCATCAAAGAGACGCGTCCTTCGACGTAGAGGTGACTTTCGCACGGGAGCGTGTACACATCTTGTTGCTGAATGGGTATCCTTATCTCATCGTTATTGTCGAACGTCGTGTTGGCGTATGGATTGTAAGAGTGCACCTCGATCTTCGTGATACGATCGTCGAAAGTCGATGTACTCGTCACGTCCAGTATGGTATACATCGTGTTAGACATGTGTATGTGTGCGTATATAAGTGATATATTAGTACGTTACGATGAATCCCAGGGTTCGTAAGAAACGCGTATTTCGATGAGTCAACGATATGTCGCTTCTTTCTCTTCTTATTCCTCTTGTTCCCGTTCCGCTTCCTGTCTTCATTATCAGTGCGGTCGTTGGTGTTTCGTCTTGTCGATAATGCGTGGCAGAGGCCAGAGGAGCGGTAGCAGCGGAGTCGTATGTGTGATCGAACACCAACATGCTACATACGCACTCACGCTATCTTATCGCGCGCGAACGTCGTTGTACGTGCAGGCGAATCGTTATTTCCTCGCCGCGAAAATCTATAGGACGATCGTATTGATCGACGATGCGTACCGTTAGATCGTGTATCACTCGTGCAACAATCGGAAGGTAAATGACGTGTCGCGGAGTTTCCGATATCTTATATCCCGGGGGTACGCGAGGTGAAAATTCGTGTATCGTGTTTACCGATTTGTCGTTGCTGTACGCACCGGTAGTGAGGTTGCACGTTACTCTGATCACGTTAACGTTTATAATGTTCACGGGTTCGGCGGATTCGTGCCAGATTCTCGGTACTAGCATACGCGTCCTAGCAACAAATCCTAGCAACGAGCCCACGTTGTTCGGTTGCGTAAAGTCCACGAAGAACGAGCAGTACAGCTCGCTTTTCATGGTGTTGTTGTTAGCTCGTAGCACTAGTGGATACTTGTCGTCGTTGTCGTCCTCGTTGTATTCATCGTTGTCATCATCGTTACCGTTCTGGTTGTCACCGCGTCTTCGAGGATATCGCTCGAGCAGTCGACGTCTCAACTGCTTGGCAATAGCGTCTAATTCGTAGGAACCGTGAGGGATCGTAATGTATTCGCGAACGACATCGGTTTTCTTGTTCTTGGTCGGAACGAAGTAGAATGTATCGTTGCTCCGTTCCCGGTCCGCAGAACTGATACCCTGGAATGTGTAGCTCTATCGGTAAACGGTTTATGATCCTGTTCACGAGTCCCGATCCTGTTTTCGTTGACTTTGACTTCTTCCGCTTCTTCTTCGTCGTCGTTGTTGTTGGTCTACGCGTTACCGCGACTATACGTGTGAAAATACGGATACACGGGGATGCAAGGACAGTCGAAAGTGGACGGTTCTTCGATAGCGATCGGTTCAGGGAGCGCTACGATTCTGATTCGCTCGACAGTTGTCGCGGGTATAAATAGTAGTGACGTTACGGTTTCGGCAGATTAGAGAGAGGGAGAGAACATACGATTCGCGAAACAACCGAACGCTATTCGCGTGACCGCGAACAGGACGTTGGAGGATTTAGCGTGGGACGAGAGTCGTTCGCGCAGGCATGGTTCGTTGTTGCCGAACAGCGTGCGAGCCGTGATCTGCGGTCCGCCCGGGTGCGGGAAAACGAACGTGCTTCTCAGCCTGCTGGAGAGTCCGAACGGTTTGCGCTTCGAGAACGTGTACGTGTACTCTAAAGCGTTGCGACAACCAAAGTATCGATATCTGGAGCGAGTGTTATCGCGCGTCGGCGGACTCGGGTACTTACCCTACTCGGACACCGCCGAGATAGTTCCGCCGAGAGACACTCTGCCCGACTCGATCTTCGTGTTCGACGACGTGCCGTGCGACGAACAGACAGCGATCCGCGAATACTTCTCCATGGGCAGGCACGCGAACGTGGATTTCTTTTACCTGTGTCAATCGTACGCGCGAATGCCGGAACACTTGATCAGAGAAAACGTAAATTTTGTCGTGCTGTTCAAAAAGGACGGAACGAACTTGCTTCGCGTGTACAACGATCACGTGAACACGGACATGGCGTTCGAGCCGTTCAACGACCTGTGCGCGAGATGTTGGAGACGACGCTACGATTTTGTTGTCATCGACAAGGACCGTGCCATGTACGATGGTCGGTATCGACGCGGATTTAACGAGTTCGTGGTAGCGCGTGGACCTCGGTAGATCGCGAGTCCTTCGTTGAGCAACACCGCCAGGATATCTAACGAAGCAGCTACTAGTGACGTCAACATGGAGATCACGCAACGGCAACAATAACGAATGAAACAGAAACGGCGTCGTAGACAACAACAACAACAACAACAGCCGGGAGACGTCGAGACGAAGAAGAAAATTGCTAAAATCAGCGACGCTATACGACGGAAGTACATGAGTCTGAAACTCGGTAAAATGACGACGAAAGCTGCCGCGGAGGAGAGTGCGTGTCCGATCGTCGAACCGCTGAAACACTTGGTCGAGAACACTGCGGCGTTGAAAACGAGTTCAGCGATACCATCGAAGCCATGACCACTGCTCGTCAAGCTAAAACAACAAGAACAACAACAACGTTTGAATAAGAAACGACTATCCTTTACTCCGTCCACAGCCGAAGCGACGATACGACCCGAAACGACGCCGCTTCCGGATTCGGATTCGTACGACGACGACGTCAGCACCGTCTACGAAACAACCGAGGAACAAGAGCCGGACCAGGGTGAGAGGGACGTAACGATTCGAGAAGTTCTCGAACCAAAAACAATCGTCACTACCGCCGTCGAAAACCTCGACGCGTACACTCGAAACGCCGCCGGACCGCTGTCGCGCGAATATCTGCGCTTGTTCTTCACTGACACCAAGAAACGGATCGACAACGTGTACGGCGTGTATCTAGGCGACGACGACGAACAGCTGATGATCGGTGATTCCGTGCTCACTATCGGCGAGAACGACGACGACGTTAGCGTGAAGGGTAAGCGATACGCGGGTACACAAGGCTTGTACGAACTGCTGTTCATGCGAGTGCCTAACGAGCAAGCGTACATGAATGCTGATCTCGACGCGTACCGTGACATCTTGTTGACGACGAATGCGCATCGACGGGACCATTCGGCCAGCAAGTCCACGCTAGGCAACATGGGCCACAAGTACAGGAAGATCGTGTCGGTGTTGTTGAGTCGCGGAGACCGCAACGTCGGCGGGTTCGCGCGCGAAGGTCGCGGATTACCCATCGACGACGCGATGACAGTTACCGATAACGCGATCGATTACGTGTACTGGGACGATCCGAACGAATTGGTTGATAGGCTACGATTGCTCTTGGCGTCGTGCGACGCCGGACATACCGGACACGATAACGAAATTGCCTCCATCGTGGAGGAACTTCGCGAAGCCGGTCTCATCGTAAATTGATCGGTCGGATCGATGACGCGTCAGTCTCGTTCGCGATCACCGTCCACCCAACATGTCGGTGATCAAGTTTGGCACACTATTGCACGGTAGTAGTACCGCCGATGATACCGCTACCGGTGACAACGGTCAACGCATGGAGTCGATTCGCTCGCTGAGTCCATACGTCGCAAATTACGTACGGGAGAACGCGCTGTGTCTGGCCACCGATCGGTCAACGTTCGACGGGATGGAACGCAAGATACCGACACCGCGACGAAACGATACGTGGACGACATGGAACGTACCGTCGGACGCGCCCTCGAATCTATGGAGGAAGACATGTACGAATTGACAATGAAGCGACTGAACGCTTTCACGACTGCGATAAATACTGCGATGGAAAAACGTTTGAGCGAGCTGGAAAAGTCGATAAATATCACGATGCAGCGACGCTTCGATCACTTCAATGCTAGACTCGTCGAGCTTGCGACACCGCTTGCGGAAGTACAGAAACGCGAGGAAGCGCGACGATGAACAACGACGACGACGACGATGACAACAACAAATACCGTCAACACCGTACGTGCTTCGAGTGCCTGGTACAGTACTTGCTGCTGATCGTGGAACGTTACCTTCTCAGCCGCAGCCGTTATCACCGCTATGGTGAGCACGAGTAAGGAGCGAATACAATTGGTCGACGAACTGCACGCTCCGGCGAGACGAAATTTCTCTCGAGGTTACGACGATCTGTGGCAGGCGGATTTGGTGGAAATGCGCGCGTACGCGACCCACAATCGTGGCTACAACTACATACTCACCATCATCGATACGTTCAGCAAGTACGCGTGGGCCGTGCCAGTGAAAACGAAAAGCGGGCGCGACGTTACCGAGGCGTTCGCGACCGTGTTGCGACGAAGCGGCAGATGTCCACGAAATCTACAAACCGACATGGGAAAGGAGTTCTACAACGCGGAGTTTCAACGATGCGTTACGTCTCGCGGAATCAACCACTACTCCACGGACAGCGTGATGAAAGCGTCGATCGTCGAGCGTTTCAATCGTACGCTGAAGAAGCTAATGTGGAAATAATTCTCCTTGAAAGCGTCCTATCGCTGGCTGGATCTGCTACCGACGCTCGTGCACACCTACAATCATCGTAAACATCGCACAATCAACGAGCGACCCGTCGACGTGACCTCCGCCACTCGTTTGCCATTCGTCGTATCGTCGTTGGATATCGAGCAACGACGACGACGACGACGCACGAAATTCCACGTTGACGACAAAGTACGCGTGAGCAAATTCAAGACGATCTTCGAGAAGGGATACACGCCAAACTGGTCGACCGAGGTGTTCGAAATCACCGCGGTACAACGAACGCAACCTGTTACGTATATTCTACGCGATTCCGCGGGAGAGCCGATCTCGGTTGGATTCTACGTGCACCAACTGCATTCGGTTGGGAATCCGGACATATATCTGATCGAGAAGATTATTCGTCGCAAGAGGAATCGAGCGTATGTGAAATGGCTCGTCCAAGAACTCGTGGATACAGGAAAAGGATGTTCTGTGACAGAAGAAGCACTCCTTATTCTTATCATTTACAAGTAAATACATATTCATTTATTCGATTGTCTGTATTTCAAACACAAAAAAATAAAGCAACAATATGTCACGATACTTGTACATTATTTCCTTGAATGTGTAACCCTTTAGCGCCAAATGTATCATATATGATACATTCCTTTTTTCCCGTTTGCATTCGCATTTCGCTGTTTGCAACAGTTTAAGTGATACATGTTTAGCGTAGTTTTATTCACTGAAGAAATTTTGACTTATCTGAACCCTGTATTCTTTGGTTTTATGCATTTTGACCTCTGAAAAAAAATAAATTCAAAAAAATAAAAAAAAAATTTTTTGTATAAAAATATATAAATTCAGACCATTTTTAACGAGAAAAACAAAACGGGATGTTTTTCCTTCAACGGGATCTAGGTGTGGACGCTAAAAGGTTAATAGTATAGATACGTATATATTAAGAAAAAAACCTTAATACTTTGCGTACATTTGTAAAGTATTTACAGTAGCTAACTTCATCTATTTCATACCTTATCCGCTGAGAGCACTTACGACAAAGTGCGTGTCATTACCCACGCTACGTTCATCTGTTGCATACTTTTTTTTTAACAGGGGGAGAATGCATTACGCATACCCCGACGTAAGCGGCGTCTCTCCAATCATGGCATACCCACTAAAAACCCCCTGTACGTTCATACAGTGCATCATACTTGTATGCATGATAAAAAATATCGTACGCGACATTACTGAAACGATAATACACACACACACACACACACACACACACACACACACACACACACACACACACACACACACACACACACACACACACACACACACACACACACACACACACAACGATGTATCCATACACATATCACTATCGTTATCGCACTCGGGAATCCGATAGTGTCCCCACGGAAGGGTGTTGATGTGGTCGGGAAGTACGTATCGTTTATCGTCGTACGGACTGAGCGCTTTCTGTCGAATCGTCGTTCCGCCTGCTCGTGAAGACACCGCACGTAGTCCTCGAAACGTATCTCGTTCGCGACCACATTCCTCTTCACACACTTCACTTTTTTCGTCACGGTCTCGATCGTTGCCGCCGCCGACGCGTCACACACTCGAGTCGCGTACATCTCGGACCGCAGTCCCACGAACTCGGTCATTACGGCACCGTTGTTCTCGTCTTTCATCAGACCCGGCACTTTCTTGTTTACGCGCGGCATTTCGTACGGGTTGTCCACCGCGTAATCACTCATGTCGAAGCGCACACTGACGTCACTTTTCAGCTCCTCGGAAGCGTCATCGCACTGTAGCTGATACATTAAACTGCCGGTGTCCGTGTACAACACTTTGCACCTATCGCCAAATTTTGCGCGCGTATACTCGTAGTGAAATTCATATAGGCATACCTTGGACACATCCAGCACGCTCATACCCACGTATATGGGCTTATCGAACTTCACTTTGAGTTTACGCAGTTCGATAGCGACTAAGTGTTCCGAGAATATCGCCCGACTGTGGAAATTCGGTTTCGTGATCAACGATTCGGCACCGTACCGACCGTCCCACCGCGTCACCAATCGCATGTCCACTCGCTTTCGCACATTTTCCATAGTCTTTCCGTACACGGCATTGTTCATTAGTTTGTACTGTGTTTTCTGGAAATCGCTGGTGGCTCGCGTCCTCAAGTCTGTGTTCAAAGTGATGTACTCGCGCAACCACTGCGATTGATCGAACCGTAGAACGCGATGAATTCGCGATACGCAAAGTCCGTGTTGAATACACTGCTTCAAGTATCGATAGTGAATCACTTATCGTTCCTTGTCGCGGATCGTGGCGATCATTTTGGTTTCCTTACCGACGGGTGCGTATTCACGCACAGGACAAGTATTGTGCGCGCTTCGGGTCCCGATCGCGTTAGCGATCGGACGCGCCGTACAACCAAGTCGGATTTCCGATTCATACCAGCTTCGCGAGATAAGGTGTTATACTCTATCTTTCTAGGAGCACTGCCAGGGGAAGCGGTGTGCGTAGATGGAAGGCACGCGACTTGGAAAAACCCTGCCCTCGCCTTGCGGGTCATGGGACAAGTTGGATCTACCCCTGGGGGGAAGCGGTTCGCGAAGCGAAGCGACGTGCACTGCTTTCCAGTGGGGACCACGAGGAGGTAGAGCTGCCAGCATATGCTCGATCCCAGCAGGATGGCTTTCAGCCGTTTCCCAGCACCGCCACAGCTCGCATTACTGCTCGCTGCCTGCGATGGCGGTCGCAGGTTATGTTACTTCTCTGCGTGTTTCAGTCCTTGCATCCTTCTTCTTGTACTCCTTTCTCCTCCGTATTGGTCCTGGTTTGGTTCCGTTGTCCATGTCATCGGTGGCCCTCTTCTTCTTTCTTCTCTCCTCCTGGTTCCTCTTCTTTATCCCTGGCGTCCTTGGTGTCCTGGCTGCTGTGGTTGTTCCTCGTCTGGCGTTGTGGGTCGTTCCGTGGCCTTTAAGGTTGCGTGCGCGAAGTCTCGGAAGCTGCGGAATGTCATTTTACCGACGAGATCCGTCTCCGCTAGTGGCCATCCGTGGCCGTTTCTCCGAAGGGCCTCATAAGCGTCCTTGCCTGCTCGTTCAAGCAGCAGTGGTAGATGAGGTGCGTCGAGGTTTCGGCCGTTCCACACTCACACAGAGCGGAGTCGCTCAGAGCGAAAGTGTTGAGTTTCCACCTGAAATTTCCATGTCCGCTAAGAAACTGTGTTACATAGTAGTCCGGTTTTATCCATGTGGACCTCACTCTTTCTCGGATGTCGTTAAAGAACCCGAACGTCGTTCGGCCCTTGCTCGCCGTCCGCCAGCGCTGCTGCCACGCGTCCATGGTTTCGTCCCATGCCTGTTGTTCCTCTTCCTTTGATGGGTGTTGACCTTTCCTGGTCCTGTAGATTTCCGCGCGTTCCTTCAGCAGTAGGTCTATCGGGACCACGCCCGCGATGATTGGGAGCGCGTCCGTCGGCGTCGTCGAATAGGCCTTGGTAACTCGAAGGAGGGCCAACCTCTGTAAATCGTACCAGTGCACTTCTCGATTTGGCCCGTAGCAGGTCACACCATGCGGCTGCCGTGTACGTGGTTATAGGCACGTAGAGACCCTTATACTGTGTATAGAGGGCCCCGTAGTCACGCACAGGACAGAACGGAAGGTCCGCGTGCTTGTCGTGAATGTCCCGCGGATACTCCAGATCCACTTCCAGCAGGTAGCCCTCCGGTCCATCGTCCGCCGGCAAGGAGTTCACGTTCAACTTGGCCACCGTCGCCTTGTCCAACCATCGGAATCCTCCGCGCGGCATCGCCTGAGACATCACCCATCCGTACAGATTGTTCACGTCGAAGTACATCAAGTACGTGGATGGTTGCGACGCGTCGTACATCGACGTCGGCAGGTACTTGTTGTTGGCGCGCGCGTACCTGTGCGAGCACTGGCTCAGGCCACCACGTATACCACGCTCCACGAACAACAGCATGTCCACGTCGGCGAGGAGTTCCAATTCGACGCGCGTGTATTTTAGCATCGCGTCCCACGTGAACGCCGGTAACGTACAGTAATGCGCAGGGTCTAGTTCGTAGCTATCGATAGATGCACTACGAAAGTTTTCGAACACGTCCGCGAGCAACAGCACGTCAGTCTTCAGATACAAATCACTGTACTCGCCTAATGTCTGTATACGAAAACTGTTCCACACGTTGGTTGCGTGCGCGTAATCAGACTCCGACACAACGCTATCGTTCAAGCGAAGCGAATCACCTCGTGCCGCTCTTTTTACCGTGATCGCTTGCGAAAGCGGCACGTCGCACCCGGCACGCAATGGATTATGTTTGTTTATGTTTATCAGGAGATTCTGTACTGCCCGTGTAACGTTCTGTTGCTCGGAGGCAACCGAATGCTAGTAGGTCCTCGAGAGGAGAGCGGCTTCCTCTCAAGTATAGGATAGGTGGGGTTCGTTGGTAGAGAGTTATGGATTAAAATCCAAGCTTTTAACTTAACAATGGCTATTTATTCAGTAAGACTTAATTCTATTTAACAATAACAACCTAATAATGACTACAGCTATGATTATGTATTTTATGTTTTTTGGGATTTTTGTATTTTTATATATTATATGAACTAGGTATATATATATATATGTCGCAGTGTAATGCCGCTTCCGTCTCCGGGGCGAGCTATTACTCTTGGCAACGTCTGCTGTAAGAACGGCCGCTTCCGTCTCTGGGGCGAGCTCGTTACTCCTGGCAGATTTCTCTCTCTACAGTGAACTCGTGTATCGCAGTGTACGGCCGCTTCCGTCTCCGGGGCGAGCTCGTTACTCCTTAGCTATGTCTGCTGCTAGAGCGGCCGCTTCCGTCTCCGGGGCGAGCTCGCTTCTGTGGGCAGAGTCTGAAGTGACTGGCTGTGCTGCGAGCACCTCCTTTTATACCCAAGATTTAGTGTTCTGGCGCATGCGCAGCAAATCGTTATTTCTTAACTTACATTTTACTCATTTATTACATTATGCTTTGTCTTATGCTTTTGCTAACAGTTATATTATGCTATTCCTAATGTTCCTAAGATATTTATTTCACTTAATTCCTAAATTATATAAAAATATGTATAAAGGTCTGCGCAATGTTACAAGCGGTACTGTTTTACCTACGGTCGGTAACGCTGGGCTAGCGTCTGCGTGAGACGTTACACCCGTAAGGTCCAGCCACTCTCGCGCTCCTCAAACTCTTCCATCCCGATCAACGTCGGAGCGACCACTTGCTTCGCGTACCACTCGCGATCATTCGACGACATAAACAGTACTTGGTTACGCGTCGCGAAATTCTTCACGTCCGTATCGTCCCGCAACATGAATTCTGCGTTTAGCACGGTGTTCAGAGACACGCTGCGGTGCTCCGTAATAGCGTTCGTAACGCGCGAAATCACCGTTCGACGGGCATTCTCGAAGAATTTGCATGGATCGACAGCCCCCACGTTTATCACGATCCCGGTCAACAAAAGCTTCTCGAACTCGGTTTCAAGTTCCTCCCACACGACCTTGGATGACGTCACTCGAGCGGCGTGTCCACACCCCACTCGCGATAATCGTCCTCGCACTATCGCGCGCAATGTTTTCGTTCGCGCGAACAACGACACCATCCGCTGCTTCTCCCACACCGGCACGCGTTCGCCTCGTTGATACGCGACCATGTGACGTATCGTCTCGTCGCACTTGTCCATCCACTCGCGAAATTTCGCGGTGGTCCTCAAAAGTTCGGACATTCGCGACAACGCCAAAAACGCGTTCTTGAACTTTCCATGTTCTCGTTCTTTACACGTATACAATCACTTGAAATAAAAGACTCTTTCCGACGCGCTACCTTTCACACTATGTCCTGTCGAAAATGCGAGCTGCCTTAAATATACGACCATCCCTACCTAACATTTCCCCACACCCTTGCATCGCAATGGAATAATACTTAGAATTATACCTTAAGTCATATTACGCTTTTAAGCATATGCGTATTCTTCTCGAAAGTTCACCTTCGATCATTATCGCGAACAGAAGCGCGTCGGTCCGCTTTGAATTTTCGCGCACCGATGCTGCGTATTATTCTCGGAAGTGGACCTTCCATCGTTACAGTTATATGTTTGTGGCGCGATTATCGCCTCAGGTTTCGACTTGCATCTTCTACGCGTCGTGCCGCAGTATGTTTTGATTATGGTCCTAGAGAAAAATAGAGAGAGATAGGGAGAGCGGTGTAAATATCATACTTCTCTCTCGTACACCCGATTCGAACGTCGCGCCATACCAAAACGTAGGTTTCGCCTTGCATCATCTTCTCCGCGCCGTACCTCATTATTCTCGGAAATTGACCTTCGATATCCGTATATTTTTTCTGACCTCCGACCGAGAGAGGAACAGAGACAGAGAGATATACGAAAATATCGTACCTCTCTCTCACACACACCTTGTTCGAACGCCGCCGCTATCGCGCCCGTCATGGCGCCTTCGGGACGCTTTGAATTTTCGCGGTTCAGATGTCGCGTGCGCGCACCGATGCCGCGCATTATTCTCGGGAGTGGACCTTCCATCGTTATATGTTCTTGGGTACTGTGTTCGCGCGATAACAAAATGCCGGTTTCAACTTGCATCTTCTACGCGTCATAGTTAGTTATTCTCTGAACTTGACCTTCGATCGTTATGTGTTGGCGCAGTTATTACGCAATAGGACCATGCAGGTTTCGCCTTGCATCATCTTCTACGCATCGTACCTCATTATTCTCGGAAATTGACCTTCGACCATTACATGTTTTTAGAGAGATAACAAAATGCAGGTTTCGACTTGCATCTTCTACGCGTCATACCTCCCTATGTTTTAACTACGCACCGAGTGTGTGTGTGTGTGTGTGTGTGTGTGTGCGCGCGCGTGCGCGAGCGAGCGCGTTCCCCCTCCCCACGTCGACGAGACGTGTTCTCCCTCCACCTGCTGCAGGGTCGCGGTCCCCCTCCAGACGCTCCATGGGCCGGCTTCCCCCACCTCCTCGGATCGTGGTCCCCCCACCCGCCTCCCCCCTCACCAACTTGGAGCTTTCCACTAACATAATCATCTTCTATACGTGACCGAAAATTGGATTGTTTAATGGTCGGCCATGCTTTTTGAAATTTCTTGAATAACGGTATTTCAGGAGCTGAAGATTTCGATATTTTTTCTTCGAATACACATTTTAAAACTAATTCGTACATATGGTGACGACACGGAAAGTACAATAAATCCCGCCCGAGCATTTCCTCTAAAATAACGCAAGCACCTTTCAATCGTCCCATATTTGTAGAAGTAGTATCGCAGCAAATCGCTTGTACTGAACCTGTTAGTTGCCAATCTTCTAGCATTTCGAATACTGCTAACGCTTGTTCTTTACCAGTAGATTCTACTATTGCAGGAACCCCCAGGAGTTTTTCTTTTTGTGGATATGTAACAACTACAGGCAATCTCTCTACCCGCATTTTCCCATCCCAATGAACGGTTATAATTTTAGGTACATTTTCTTGAAATACTTCCCGTAATTTCGCGGTGCGTTCTGCGCGAAGATGATGGCGTATACGCCGAATTGAAGATCGGTTAATGATCAAATCGGTTAATTTATGCCCTAGCGATTCGGCAGTAGCACTGATGATGCTACCTGCATTACGATCACTCACTTTGTAGTTGTCCAATGATGCGACGAGTTTCATGTTAATAAAATCCCGTCTCCCCCTTGGCTTCTTTGGGTTACTTGGACCTGGTTCATTAAGAAAATCAGGCTCCTCTGTAATAGAACCTTTGAATGCAGAAGATTCTGGTTCATCACTAGATGAAGTTGACTCAAGTTGTGCTAATTCTGCAAACAAGAAAAAAAAGTTACCTCGAGTCTAGAAATACGTTAAAACAAATTCAAAATTAGAAGTAAATATATGTATATCAAATTTAGATATATATATATATAATTTTGAATATATATATATATATATATATATATATATATATGTATACACACCTTCTACTTCCGCCATCGCATCAAATCGTTGTTTGCGTATCTCATCTTCTTTTTGTCGAATTGTTTTCCGCTGTTCCATTTCTGTAAAATTTCTATCTACTCCAATCAGTGATCCTGATCTCCCCTTTTGTCTTTGATTTAATAGAAATTGTTTGTCATTTTCAATATGCATCATTGTTAATGCATCACTATGAGCGATATCAAAAAGATCGTCTAGTGAGTCAAGAAATTTCTTTTCTCTGCTCTCTTGTAGTTCACTTCGGCGCTTTTCAGACCGTTGCAATAGTCGCAAACTTTCATACAACGCTATTAGTTTTGCAACACTATTGTACGAATGTTTTACAGGGATGCGTGCTTTCTCCCAAAACACTTCCACTTCTTTTATCACCATCGCGGCACTTGGTCGAATGTCTAATTTTACTTTTCGCAAATTGTAGTACAATACACGTAAAACTTGTCCATTACTAGGAAGTTTTGTGCTAACAATTTGACTTTCGTCATGACCCAGCAAATGTATTGCATTAGAACTTCTGCTGTCCATTTTTCTAAATTCACTTTCTGTTTAACACTCCTTTATATCAACGCGAACTGGCGATGCGCAGTGATATATTTGTAAATACTTGTAAATATTAACGACTCGACACGGTAACTTCAAGGGCTACTACAAGACTGAGAGCTCGCGTCACCTTTGGAGGGCTTTTTATACAGCCCTCGCACAGGTACGCGTCCCTCAAGCGACGCCAGAAACGCGCGGGAAAAATTGGCGCCAAGATAGGATACTATCCACTTCCGCATACCGAAAAATACCTGGGCGAGTTTGACTGCCAGACAGGTAACGCGGCGATAGCCTTACTCACTCCGGCCCACGGCGAAAAACCGAAGAGTACGAGAGACCGTGGCTGGTTGTCTCAAGGGGTAGGTCGACTAATTATTAATAACCTTGCACCGACGTATGCTTTACTGCGAAAAGATTCACTGTAGAAAGAAGTCACTTCTACTATGCCATTCATTTATGTCCGACCCCGCGATCGCACGTTTCATAACAGTTATCAGCGTTTGTCGAAAAATTGATTATGTAAGTAAATATTTTTTTCTTAAAGATTTTATTTTCTCACGCTCTATACAATTACAATAGAATAAATGTTAAGGGACTATTTTAAAGTTTGTTTATTAGACGATCTATTGAGATAGTATTTTTGTTTATACATAAATAATTCAAGATTATATAGATTATTGAAGGTAAAATGAACGGTCGGGGCTGGTTGACTACTAATGTTAATAAGGTTTAAACTGTTATTTTGTTATTTATAAAGCGATTTTTATTTTTTGTTTAAATTTCGCGATGTTATAAATATATTATAATTAATGTTTAAGTTGAGAGAATTTTCAGCTTATTATTAAAATATGAAAGAAAGAAATTAATATTTTATAATGAAACAACTCTTGTGACATTGTGTTATTTTATTACCACTGAGATAAGTTACTAATAACATTTTCTTAACTGATGACCAGCATGGAAAGTGTTAGAAAAACATTAAAATACCTTAATTGTTGTCACATTGAGTCAACATTAATAATTTAATCAGATAGGCAAATATATGCCCTATCAAATATACTAACCGCTTAATGATATTTCGCCCACATAATTGATTAAAAATCAAAAATTGAAAGACTCGCCTACCAGCTCCGGTCTCCCCCACCTCCCTACGCCAAACGGTACAATTATCCCTTACTTGCGAAGGCGAGCTAGTGACGAAGCTGCTAACATTACAATAAAAGGTCCTTCGCAGGGAAAAACCAGTGAGGGTGGCTAAATGGATGACTGAATTTTCCACCTCAGGTAGCTGGTTACGCACTGCCGTGACTCAGCCGCTGCTTTATATGCTATGCTTAATCCAAAGATTTGGAATTTATTGTTGGAAGTAATATACAAATATTACTATTATACATGTAAGAAATTGTACTTTTATTAAAAAAAATTCACTAATACTTCGAAAGTAGCCGAAGACTAAAATAAAACTACAAAAATTTTAACTTCTATAAGTAAGGACCACTCCACGGGGCACCGTGTCGATTGTGCGCAGCGACGGCCCTGACGAATCGTGGCAGACGAGCCATGGCCTCCAGGCGGCAAAACGTCGTGCACGCGTTCCCGACGGATATTTTCTCGAACAGTCCAAGTTATAAACCGTTCTGCCATTTTTCATGTATGGTTTCTTCTTCAGAAATGTCTACAGAATCCGACAGTGTGGAGCGAATTCGTGCTAGATAAACAACTTTTCGTAAAAATGCAAAAATATTGAGAAATCACTATTTTTTCAAAACTTCAACTCAAATGCGGCACGGGTTCCCGTTGTCCAATCGCTTTGAAACTTTACTGTCACGTCCTGGGTGAGGTCTTTAGGAACGATGACATGGAAAAGGGAAAAGTCAGGCGTGAATCTGAAATCCAGCACTCTGAGATTTTTGGGAGGAAATCAGGCGCGAATATTAAATCCGTCACTCTGGGGATTTTGAAGGAACTCAGGCGCGAATCTTGAATCCAGCACTCTAAGCGTTTTGAGGAGGAAAGTAGGCGCGAATATTAAATCCGTCACTCTGGGGATTTTGAAGGAACTCAGGCGCGATTCTTGAATCCAGCACTCTAAGCGTTTTGAGGAGGAAATTAGGCGCGAATATTAAATCCGTCACTCTATGTATTTTGGAGGAGATCAGGCGCGAATGTTAAACCGTCACTCTGAGGTTTGGAGGGAATTTAGGCGCGAATGTTAAATCCGTCACTCTAAGAATTTTACGGAGATCAGGCGCGAATCTATAATCCAACACTCTAATCGACCACGGAAGGTTTAACAGATAAATACACACCCGGAGAACACCCGTTACAGTACCTTGTATTTGTTTTGGTCTCGGTAATAGGATTTACCGCTGCATTTATGTAAAAGAAACCACGCTTAGTATTTCTGTGGATTGCACGGTTCATGCAGTAGTATGTTTGTAAATACTGGAAACGCTCTCGCGTCGACGAACAGAAATCAGCTGCTGCGGCAGCTTGTTTTGGTTTGGAATCGTTATAACTATGGATGCACACAATAATTCCAAACGTGATTGAAAACAAATAGGTTTATTAACTTTGAGCAAGAGTACGTTCACTGTTTGTGTGATAGCGAGATTAACAGAATAATGCGTTGGACGTTGAGCATTAGCACATGACATCTATATAAACGGTAATTAATCAAAATATGAGAATATGAACATGAAACACATGAAATTAAGTAGAATGATATAAGCAATAAGCGTTGTTAATACAAAATAATAAATGATAAGCAATAGGCGTTGATATAGAAAGCAATATGAATAATAATACAAATAATATAAATGAAAGCAATAAGCTTTAGAGTGCGATAAACATGATAAGATAATTAATATGAAATACAATAAGCTTAAGAATAATAAGGCAAAGTATATGAACGCATTAAGCGTTGATAATACAAAATAATATGAAAAGCAATAATAATACAAAAGATATGATGAAGGTGCTATGCAATGTTAATGGTAATTATAATGTCATACGATGATTGGTGAATGGTGATTATTGATCATTGATTTGAATCTTTAACGTTAGTAACTGAATATAATAACACTGAATAAGGAAAAAGGGATAATGTTCCGTTAAGTAACACTGGTTGCTGATTAAGGAAAAATGGATAATGAATGAGTGCTCCGGCCTCTCAGGACCTCGTATTTATGTAGTTTTACAGGAGTGATGCGGGGGTACGCGCGGTAGAGACCTTGACACATTTCAAAATAAGACGCAGTAGGACTTCCGGGGTTTTTATAAACGGTATGGCTATTAATAGACGTATTGATGTCACGTACGCCAAATATTCGTCGCAATTAGGTTTCTGGGGTTTTTATGACTGCGAAAGGAGATACTCAACTTGTCGAATGGATTTTGGGTGTTTTATAGGAAAGGGGTTAGAGTGGCTTGGACTCTGTGAGTCGTAAAGAGGGGATTGAGACGTAGTCTCGATTTAAGAGGGTTTTGTAACGAGTGGCTTGTTTGAATTCGTTTTGAGAGAAGGATTCGTGCCTCATAAGGCGAATAGGCGAAGGAGTTTTGTACCGATCATCTTGTGTTGGGGACCACTAAGGTACAACATCAAGGTGATCAGCGATTAGGGAGATGGGGTAAGAGTTGAGTTTGAGGGACTTTGGTGGAGTGATTTTGACGTTTACGAATAGATTTTGGAATAGAACCGCGCGAAAAATTGTGGGACATCACATTACGCATCAACAGACGCGGTCGCGTCTGGAAGCTAATTCCCCCTTCCCCTCTACCCATAGGCACACTGAGCGACCATGTCTCTATACACGAAAGATAGCGAAATTGACAGGTCGTCGAAAATATTTAGCCTTATTATCTTATTTTATGACATAGTGCCGGTGTTTTTACATGATTAAGCGAATCATTTTTTTTTTCGAACCCATATGTCGTTTTAGTTAATGTAGCAAGCTATTTGTCTAAAAGATATAAGATTTATTCTGAATTAATAGTTATAAAAAGGATACTTTAAGGATTACGAGATATGACGTCACGTTTTCCTCCTCCACTTGACGCCAGTAGGTGTCACCTCGAAAGCACAATTTATAAATGTCTCTTGGCTGTCATTCAATCTTAACCTGCTAGTTGTTAACATTTTTGAAATGTCACGATGGTAAAGAAGATCTCGCGCGATAGCGGCGGGACATGATCGGTTTGTTTGGTACGTATTACAATTACGGAAAAAACCGTGCGTTTTCCGATGGTTCAACCACAAAAAAATAAAAGAGATTGTGCACGCCTCCAAAGTTTCAAGACGATTGGATTAGTTTATATTTGAGTTTTCAGATATGTAGCAGACGTAGGTACAAGAAGCAAACAGAGGAATCGAAGCTGAATAAATTCGTTTAAAAAAAAGATTTATTTCCAATTTTGAAATAACAAAAAAAATAATAGACACATTTTTAGCGTTTTTGGGCTTTCGTTTGATTAATTTTGTCGTCAATACATTTCTATACTGATGCACCATCACGTATCATGCATAAAACTGAACTGCTTTGAGGATAAAGACCGTTATGAGATAGGGCACTTAGTAATTTATAACAAATTATGAAAAAAGTAATGAAATCCCCCCCCCCCCCCCAAAAAAAACATGACTCATGTATGAAAGAAGCTAATTCCCTTTAAGTCACGAAAAAAGTTCACATGCAAAGATTGTTAAATCATCTTTGCTAATTCTAATTGTACCATTCATTCACGAAAAACATTAAAAAAGTTCTCACGCAAAGATTGTGAAATCAACTTTGCTAATTCCAACTAAAAAAGTTCACCAGCAAAGATTTTGAAAGCATCTTTGCTAATTACAATTGTACCTTTAATTCACGAAAAACATTAAAATTAAAAAAGTTCACACGCAAAGATTGTGAAATCAACTTTGCTAATTCCAATTGTATTCTCGTTCTCCGCTCGAACACTGATTCCTCTGTCACTTTTTATACTTGACATTCCTTTATTGGCCACAAATCAATTCAGAGCTCAGATTTTCAGCTTCGGTTTTAAGGAATTAGCGGGCGTTGTATAAGAAAAAAACAATGAAGTCGACTTAAAACAAAATGATTCGTATTCTCCGCATCTCTCTTACAGCGTATTCGGACGGTTGCAATGGTGCGTACTGGGTGCGAATTTTCGCCAAATGGAAGCGAAAAAATTCGCATTCAGTGCACACTAGTGCAGGTTGCCGAATGTGCTATTAATCTATTACCGACTTTGATTGGTATCATTTTCTCACCCAACCTCATATTTTGGGATGGTAAGACCAGAAAAACTAAAAAAAAAATTGGACCCCTATAGCTAAGGACCACCCTAATGCACAGGCTTGGAGATTGTCCCGAGAAGGTTAGATAGACAGAGAAGCATCTTGTTCCGCACAAGGATCTGGAAATTTGTCAAATAAGGTAAATCGACAAAATTTGTCAAATTAGCGTAGCATTAAGAATTAAGAAAATTATAGCGCACTTGTTGCAATGTAGAGCAAGTCACATTATTGAAGAAAGTACGCTGAAAATGCATCTCCCTTGATACTTTTCAATCGCTTGTGAAAGATATTCCTAACACTTTATTAGAATCCGCAAAAGTTCCCACGCTATTCATTAATTTGATTAATTTCCCAATAACAATATTTTAGTTCACCAATAAACATAGTACATTAATTTTATTCCAATACCAATAAATTGTGCGTTAAAAATATTGGATCTCTGTTCGCTTACAATAAATTACCATTAACATTTAAATTTCCTCCTACAAGACTTTCTGCCAAACGCTCTCACTTCCTTCGAACACAATATGCAGTCTCTACACTTACTATAGGAAAAGTCTACTCTTCTTTTATAAGTTCTAAGTTATGTGGTAACTAAAAAATGTGGTTTTTATATATTTACAGATAATCGAAGCACAAGATGATGCAGCGTGCTCTACATCAGAGAAAAAAATTTATTGTGATACTGTTTGAGATTCACTTAGTTCCTCTCATCACCGCACCCACGCTCACAGCAGCACCTCCTGGGTAGCTGAACACCAGGCTGATCTACAATCGATCAGCCAATCACAACTCATCCACAATCGATCAGCCAATCAAAGCTCACCACGTCTATTCATCAACCAACCAAATTTCCCCACGTCGATACTCTCTCGAGCATGTTCGAGCAGACGCGTCACGGAAATGACCAACCATCTTGAAATCACTCTTGTTCACGTAGCGTGTTTGAAAGGACGTATCGCGTGCGCTACGGATATTTTTTCAACTCGTGAATTCCTCACCGCTCAAGAGATTGAACAGATATTACATTCGCTCTTTCCACAGTCACTCTCAACTCAATTCCCAAGCACTCACGTCATCTCAAGTGTGTATGGTGGTCGCGTTCGCGTTTGCCTACCACGTGTTGGACATTTGTGCTCAGGCTCATCTCGCGTTCAAACAATCACGTAGTGTAGTGTAAGGAAGCTCAAGACGCTCATTACCACTCAAATAAATTGACAAACCTTTGGTGCAAGTGCCGTGTTTCATTTCGCATTTCTTACTGTCGCCTAACCTCACTTTCTCACCAGCGTGCTCATCCCACCTTAATTCTCAAACAGATATAGTATTATATTAATTAAACTTTAATTAAACTATTATTCAGCTTCGATCCTCTGTTTGCTTCTTGTATGTTTGCTTCATATCGGAAAATTCAAATTTAAACCAATTCCACCAATCCAATTGTGTTGTAGCTTAGCCGGTGTGCGTAGTTTGGATGACAATATAATATATTATTAATTTAAAAATATAACCCCGAGAGGGTAAAAAATTATCCAGTCATCAGTAAACACTAGAAAATGTGTGAAATCCCCACGAAATTACCTTTCTAAAAAAAGGTACAAGAAAGAGCGCCAAGTATATAATCCCATCAAAAAGGATCCCATTTGAAAACATTGTCGTAAATTAATACCCATCAAAAAGAATCCCATTTAAAAGCATTGTCGTAAATTAATAGTTATACAAAACTAATGATATACATGAATTGCGCCAATTATCACAATGACTATTTATACAAAAAAATAATGTATTAAATAATATTAAGCATATATATTTTTATACAAATGAATATTTTAATACGAATAAATATTTTATTCAAAATACTTGGCGCTGCTCTCTGAAAAAAAAGTTAATTATCTTGGTTAATAAATCAAGAGACACGGCAGTGTCTCGCGCCAAGTATATATAGATATATGCGCAGCGCGAGACACCGAGTGTCTATATTACGCCACGACCCGCTATCAAGAACCCTGAGATTTCCGAATCTCAATAACGGCTGATCCGATTAGGTTTTCAATGGTCTTAATGGATAGCTTGGGTTTGATTTACATAATAAAAGTGTCTTCGTTTTGTTCCTACGGGCCTTATGAGCTGAGATATTTCGATGTAAAGTTGCAATTTGCTGAATTTTATGTTATTAAAATTCAGCATCGTCCTCGTCATCGTCGTCGTCCTACACTTCTAGGCAAGAGGGGAGTATGAAAGGGTGAGGAAATGTCCCTCAGGCACGTCGTTCATTGGATGCGGGTTTCGGCCAATCGCGTAACAAATAATCTGACAGCTACATAGTCAGAGATAACCTACCACGTGCTTAGTGTCAAATAAAGTAAATTGTCCGAATTTGAAATGTCACGAGTTTTTACATTAATTAGGAGACCGAATTATTGTCTTAATTAAGAAGGTAAGTCGCCAAAATTTTTTAAATCGAGTTAGTATGTAGAGTCGTAGACTTGGAAGTTGTCCGGAGAAGGTTCGACAGAGAACCATCTTCTTTCGCATAAGTTTCTGGAAATTTGTACCATGCTGGTACAAAGTAATATATTGTAGTAAAAAATTGCATTGAATTTAAATTGCCAGATATTTGTATTTGTATACCAGCAATTTAGAGTTTCTATTTTATGTGAAGCTTATTATATTATGGTAGAAATGAAGGGGACGCACAGGACTTCGATAAAAATGAAGGAGACGCACGGGCTTGAATAGTAGAATTGAAGGGGACGCACAGGCTTGGATGGATAGAAATGAAGGGATGCACAGGCGTGGAGGTTGTCCGGAGAAGATTAAATAGATAGACAGAGCATCTTGTTTCGCACAAGTTTCTGGAACTTTGTCAAATAAGGTAAATCGACAAAATTTGTCTAAAGACATAGCATTAAGAATTATTAAGAAAATAGATTATGGTGGACTGCTTGCAATGTAAAGCAAGTCACATTAGTGAAGAAAGTACACTGAAAACACATCTACGTTAATGCTTTTCAATCTTTTGTGAAAGACATTCGTAATACTTTAATTAATAAAATCCAAAGTAGTTGTCACGCTATTCATTAATTCATTAATTTTTTAGATTCCCATTATTTCAATTCACCAATAAACATACTAAATTAGTTTCATTCCAACACCAATAAATTGTGCGTTAAAACTATTAGATCTCCTCGTTCATTTTTGCTGAATCATTACCATTAGCATTTAAATTTCCTGCAACAAGACTTTCTACCATACGCTCTCACC
This sequence comes from Andrena marginata, assembly GCA_963932335.1. Classification (NCBI taxonomy): domain Eukaryota; kingdom Metazoa; phylum Arthropoda; class Insecta; order Hymenoptera; family Andrenidae; genus Andrena; species Andrena marginata. The sequence continues at coordinate 22,894,935 of OZ010663.1, forward strand.
TCTTTTGGACACATTATTTAGTCTCTACACTCACTAAAGCAAGAAGCCACTCTATTTCTATAAATAGTAAGTTCTATGTTAAGTTGTATATAATTAAAATGTGGCTTTATATATTTACAGATAATCAAAGCAGAAGATAATGCAGTGTAGCAATACGGAAATTTAATATATGTACTATTCCCACACCCAAAGTAGTAATAGCTCGACAATCATATAAAGTTATGAATGCTATATTTCATAGTGGTTCATGTATTGGGGATGGCCATTACACCAGTATATGTAAAGAAGAAGGAATGACTAGTAGTTGGATTGAAGCTGATGACGTGCAAATTAAAAAAAGGCAATGGCCCAAAGGCGCTAAAAATTTTTATATTTTATTCTTACAAAAAAATGATAATAAATAAGCATGGTAGTGAACCGATGTACAATCCCATAAAAAGAATCCCATTTAAAAAATTGTCGTAAATTAATAACAGTAAACACTACAAAATGTGTGAAATCCCCACAAAATTACCTTTTTACAAAAAGGTACAAAAAAGAGCGCCAAGTATACAGCGTGTGCCAGAATTGATGTACATCCCGGAACATGCAATATCCTGATGGAAAAAGACATCGAAAAGTCCTTAACCGTTTTGGGATCCGGGGTTTCGTTTTCGAGATATTAAGAAAAAACCCCGACCATCAGAGCGCGAGCCTTCCGCTGGAGCTCCCGCGCTAGCGTGGCCGCGCGCCGGGCCGCGCCGCGACTACGAACAAGCAGGCGCGGCATGCATCGAAGGAAATTGCGTAGAATGGCAAATGAAAAAGACTTAACAAAAAAATCTAACCTTTTGCCATGGTTTGTTTGCCATTTAAAGTGAATAATGAGTAAAGGATAAATGGATGAAAATCATGTGTAACGTAAAAGGACGAATACACAGTTGTTTTTTTAGAAGATTGGAAAATAATAATTATTTGGAGTGAGAGGATAAAGAACATGTAAATTTCCTTTTTTAATAACGTACAAACGAAAAGGTAATGCAACAGGGAACGAGTGAAAAGTGATCGTAGTTCGTCATTGTGATAAAAATCCGTAGTTCAATAACGGCCAACACTGTTGTTGATAATGAATAAGTGCGTTTAAAAACTGCGAAGAAAAATTTACATACGGAAATTTGGAGAGTTATCACCGGAAATAAGCCATAGCCTGCGTTAAATTTAAAAAATATTAGTCGCCAATAATGTAATTAAAACTCACCCTTTCGGAAATTCACCTGCAGCTTGAAAACCTGTGTCACTAGGTCACCGAACAGATCCTGGTCGTCGACAGACGCACTGAGTGCACAGCTGTTCTAAGGTACACGACACCATGCAAAGTTAAGGGTCGCAACGTCAAGTGCGTCCGGATTAATGCACCGAATTCACTGCACTGCACGCCTACTAACACTGATCACTTAATTTATTTTTCATACAACGCGTTGTTCTTACGTTAGAAAAATTGGTGGAAATGAATTTTTACTTGGCGTTTGGAGCCGTGAGTATTCCCGCGCAAATTGTCACGCTGCAGCACTTGCGTCCCCGTTGTTCGGGGGGTACACCGAGAACATCGCGTAATACTCTTGAGCAGAGAACATTTCTGCGACGTGATTGCTTACTGACTGACAAGATTTTTTCCAAGCGACTTCTTCTACCCCCAAATAGATTCTCTCGTTCCATTATGAGTTGACCCCCACCAGGCCAAGAGGCTTCAGGTAAAAAGAAACACACGTGTTTCGCAGAAGTGCAACGAACGGGCTATCGCGCTCTTTTACAAAAGTCCGCGTTCCGTCCTTTTACTGCCAATGTACCCATTGCTTCGAGGTAGGCAGCAGACACCACGTGTTTCGGTTCGAAAGGGTCCGAAGAGAAGAGAAACAGAAAGTCTTCGAGTTGCTATAAAGAAGAAAATCCTGTTTCCTGTTTCCCTTTTCCGATACCCTGAGTTCACGTCTGCTACGAGGCGGAACCAATTAAGCCATAAATTACCCAAAACTGTAGGAAACCGTTGTCTACCGTCGACTAGCGGGACAATACGGTCATAAACAGCGACCCTAGCGAAATGCTCTGGCCGATCAGCCTGATTAATTTTTGGAAACTAGCAATTTAAAAGTATTATTTAACATCAACACGGCTCGCGAAGAGACACAGGAAGAAAGAGAGCATGTAGTTCGCTGACTGCGCGTTGTCCCGCCTGCTTCGTCCTACCTTCAAATTAAAGACGGATCCCTTATCTCTCGAGTGTAACGTTCGGTTGTCCGGGGACGACTAAACGCTAGCAGGTTCTCGAGTAGAGAGCGGCGTCCCTCGAGAATAGGATAGGTGGGGGTTCGTTGGTAGAGTAAAGGAGTAAAATCCAACTTAAACTTAACAATGACTTTATTAAAACAACACTTATTCCTAATAACGAGTATAATATTGCTTACGACTACGATTATATATTTTATGTTTTTGTGTTTTTTTACGTTTTTTATCTTATATTATATGCTACGTGGCTAAGTATATATTGCAGAGCACAGCCGCTACCGTTTCCGGAGCGATCTGGTAGACTCTTGGCAATGTCTGTAGTAAGAACAGCCGCTACCGTTTCCGGAGCGATCTCGTTCTTTTGACAGAGTTTCGGTTCTATGCTCCAACAGACCTCGCTTTTACCAAGTGCATCAGCCGCTACCGTTTCCAGAGCGATCTCAATGCCTTTGTAAGAGCAAGGTACTATAGTTTTCAAATGAAATAGTCCAAAGAGGTGCACCAGTAACTTTTGTACGCTGGAGATCAGCCGCTACCGTTTCCGGAGCGATCTCAATCCCACTGGTTGAAACTTAAGCTTCCTCTAGGTCTAAACATTCGTCAACTAAAGAGCGTGTTTTTGAATGTAGCCTGACTGAGCGCTCTGCTGCGTGCGCCTCCTTTTATACTGGAAAATTGGCGGGCTGGCGCATGCGCAGTGAGTCGATATTCGTTATTTTGCAGTTTTCTCGCTTATTATATAATATTTTGTTTTATGCTTTTGACAGTACTTATATTTAATTATTTCTAACGTTTCTATAATATTTGATTCTCTAATCTCTGCTTAGTTTAATATTAATGTATAAAAATATGTACAATGGGTATGCGTGGTAACATAGGCTGGTTGCGTGGTAATGTAGTACTGTTCTATTTTACCGACGGTCGGTAACGTCGGGTTTGAGTCCCCGTGGGACGTTACACGAGTATAAACACGCGCTCCAATTTCAAAACAAAAGCACGCGTCGACGTATTCCGTGCGAGAGACGATGGGCTTGAAGTCCGATTGGCCCTACATCCCTCCCAAACGGCCACTGTTCTGAAGAGGCCCTCTTCACAGCAATATCTCCTCCCCAAGGCCCACCTTCTCTAATAAATACGCCAAGTATTTGACTTCCAGGCCGCGGACATCTAGGCAAATATCTAGATGTTACATTTTATCTACATATTATTTAAAATGTCCGCGATATGAGTAACGGAATGTATGAATACAGCATTTTAGCTGTGTATATGTAGTTGTGTCATCTTAAGCGCAGTTGGAAAGCACTTTTATGTACTTGCAGCTCATTTTGATTTCATATATTTTTTTATATTGTATATTTTCTTCTATTTTTTTATGTGATTTATTCGTATTAAAATATTTATTTGTATAAAAATATATCTGCTTGATATTATTTAATACATTTTTTCATTGTACTATTGTGATTTTTTCTTTGTATAAATAATCATTGTGATAATTGGCGCAATTGTTGTATATCATTATTTTTGTAGAGTCTAGAACATTATTTTTGTAGAGTATAGAACATTATTAAATTTATATTAATTTACGACATTGTTTTTAAATGGGATTCTTTTTGAAGAGATTGTATACTTGGCGCTCTTTTTTGTACCTTTTTGTAAAAAGGTAATTTTGTGGTAAAACAAGACCCGACACCACTGAAACAAGACAGAAAGAAAAATATTTTAATGGAATTTATACATATTTATTCAGTTTAGCAACACCAATTCGGAGAACAGCGCCAAGTATTTTGAATAAAATATTTATTCGTATTAAAATATTTATTTGTATAAAAATATATCTGCTTAATATTATTTAATACAATATTTTTTTGTATAAATAGTCATTGTGATAATTAGCGCAATTTATGTATATCATTAGTTTTGTAAAGCTATTAATTTACGACAATGTTTTTAAATTGAATTCATTTTAATGGGTATTAATTTACGACAATATTGTCAAATGGGATCCTTTTTGATGGGATTATATATTTGGCGCTCTTTTTTGTACCTTTTTTTTAGAAAGGTAATTTTGTGGGTTTTAATAACTGCACTGTGAGTACAGAATATCTTATATTTTTTCAATTCTATAATACTGCAAGAATATCCTATTCCTAAATCCATATAACAATTTCATACTCTCATATTCTATCATCTTAATTAAGAAAAAAATAATAAAAGCGTAAATATATAAAGATAAAATATAAAAAAAAGGTCAGACACTGACAAGGAAACATATCGAACCCGAAAATTCTGATTTTAATGAAACTCCGTACGATTGTAGAGCATGTCGGAGTATGTAAGAAACGATTTTTTTTCTGCGGAAAAATACTCTGAGGGTGTGAAATCAGCCCCCGAAATTTTCAGCGATTTTTCGTTTTTCGAGTATAACTTTGTAACGGTGCAAGGTAGAAGAAAACCGTAAATGGACAAAATGTTCAGTGTTTGATGCCGTATAACGCGCTGCAAAAGTAATGATTGTACGTCCACAATTTATAAATAAATTAAAATTTTTGTTATTTCGGGGGCTGATTTCACCCCCTCAGAGTGTTTTTCCGCCGAAAAAAATCGTTTCTTACATACTCCGACATGCTCTACAATCGTACGGAGTTTCATTAAAATCAGAAATTTCGGGTTCGATATGTTTCCTTGTAAGCATAAGCGGTCCATGCGGCGCTGGTATTTATACAAAGCGATGGAATGTCGGTATGTGGGGGGAATTTGCGGTATGCGTGATGATTCATCCTGAAAATATGTGTTATGTAATCGGCGCGTATTGATGACTCATGCGTAAGGTATATGTCGTTATGGCATATTTCGGGGGGGGGGGGCTCTTTCGGGGCATTGAAAAGGGGATACTCCACCCGTTGGATGGGTTTGGAGGATTTTCATTGGGGAGGTTTGAAATGTGGAGGTTTGAATAGGTTTGTTGTAGAGAGGGGTCACTGGTTAAATGAGTTTTGGCGAGAGACTTGTCTAAAGTTTAAATGTGGGAAGAGTTCGCGCCTCGAAGGCCGAAGAGGGGAAGGGGATTTCAAATTTGATCATCTGGAGATGGGGACCGCTAATGTACATCGTCCAAACAACCCGGTGGTTGGGGAAAGGGTTGTCGATAAGGTAAAGTCAATGGCCGTCGAGCACCCGCGTATGATGCGAACCGTGAAAAGCAGAGGGCATAACATGCGTTCCGATCGACCAAGGAGGTCGACACACTATGTATAGTTTTTAGCTCATGTACTCGATACCTCTATGTGTAACATTATGAGAAATATAATTATATTGTGCATCCCAAAGTTGTTTGTCATAACACTATATAAAAATGTAATAGGGCGTTAAAACGCACTGGCTGATTCAACCACTACGATCCAACAAGGGTCAAGAATTGAGGTTTCATAGATATTTGTCTAGTTGTGAGGGGATTTATATGGAAGATGTTAATTAGGACCAGGCGAAAATATACATTGTGATTTGACTACATGGCCGGAAATTTCTGAACTCTTAATAAGTCTATATCAGGATAAAAAAAGATTAGATCAGTTATTTGAGAAGTTACGCACTATTAGGCATGAGCGAAACGAAAGCGTAACTCAATTTTATCAACGCTTGGAAGATTTGTCCTCCAGAATTTTAGGTACTCTCCATGCAATACATTCAGAGGATAACACTTTATATGGTAGACTTTCAATGGTCAATGATATGGCTTTAAATAGATTTGTCTATCATACACATCCACAGATTTCTCAGATGTTACGATATCGCGAATTCAAGTCGGTAAATAATGCTTTTACTGCCGCAGTTGCGGAAGAAGCTTCGTTTACGGTACGATAACAATCAATTTTTAAAATGTAAAATCTGTTTGCGTACAAATCATTTGACAAAAGATTGTAGAGCTAAAAATAAATATCCAACACAAAATAAAGCTATTAACTATAATGCCCCAAGCAATATAGTGGTAAATCCGCAAAATTGCAACAATAATTTCCAAAGAATGAGAAATTCATCGGGTTCAAGTACGTATATTAATTTAAATTTAACTTCAAATGTGAATTCAAATCGTGCTGAGGGCGCTCAACAAATAATACAATGCAATTATTGTAAAAAATTTGGACATTCCATACAGGAATGTAGAAAACGCCAATATAATAATAGCAAGCGACAAGTCCAAACGTCACAGACTTTCATTCCTCCTACAAATACTGGAAACGTAAATTTCCAGAATCAAAATTTTCACCAGAACAGTCACAATCTCAAACCGCCAAATTAATTGATTCCCAATTCAGAAACAACGAACTCAATCAGGTCACACAAATGTTCAACGAATTTCTCCGGTAGATATTTTTAATTCTTCAGCCGATGAAAATGATTTAATATATGTTTTATTCGACACAAACGTAGCAAAGTCTGAGGATAAGGTATTAAAATTACTAATTGATTCTGGTGCTTCGATCTCTTTAATTAAATTATCCAGTTTATCAAACTTTAAATTGTTAAATTTAAATGCAATTTCATTAAACCGAATTTCGCCTAATTCTGCTATTCGTACGTTAGGTGAAAGTGAACTATATCTACAAATTCATAGGAAGGATATTAGTGCAAAATTTCAAGTAATAGATTCTTCTACAAATATACCATTCGATGGGATACTTGCAAACGATTTCTTGAGATCTAGAAATTGCAAAATAGATTATTCTAACAAAACCATTTCGATCAAGCCGATACCGTTTGCAATTCCGATACATTTTAATACACCTCAATCTTCAAATGCATTTATAACCATTAATCCACGAACGGAAATGATTGTTCCTATTAAGATTAAAAATACTTATGCTTTTAGTGAAGGAGTCATATTTTCCACTCAGGTAGACAAGGATAACTCCCTTTTAGTACCAAATGCCATTGTTAAAATTCAAGATAATTTATCTACATCATGGTAATTAATAAATCCACTGAAAGGAAAAGAATTCCAATTCCAGAACTTTTAGTAGAGCCATTATCCAAACAAGCTTATATTTATAAGTTAGCACCGGCGCAAGTTAACAATCAGTTAAAAACAAGGCTAGAGGTATTAAATAAAAACTTCAAAAAAATCAGGAAGAAAGGTCCTCTATAGAATCAATTTGTAAAGAATACAATGATATATTTCATCTATCAACGGATTTATTAACTTGCGCTTCTTCAGCTTCTCATAGTATTAACACTACGGACGAACAACCAGTACATGTTAAAACATATAGATACCCTGAGATACATAAAAATGAAGTGAACAAGCAAATTGAGAAAATGCTAGAACAGAGAATAATAAAACCATCTGTTAGTTCATGATCAAGTCCACTTTGAATGGTACCCCTAAAAAATAGACACTACAGGTCAGCGGAAATGGCGAATAGTCATTGACTATCGTAAACTAAACGAGAAGACAATTGGGGACGCTTACCCGTTGCCGAACATTGAGGATGTTTTGGGACAGCTAGGGCACTCACATTATTTTACGACTCTTGACCTGCCAAATGGTTTCCATCAGATCCCAAGGGCTCCCCGTGACGCACCGAAGACAGCGTTTACAACCCCCAACGGTCATTATGAGTATACACAAATGCCTTTCGGTCTTAAGAATGCACCCGCTAGTTTTCAACGACTTATGAACAACGTTTTAATTGGATTAAATAGTAAACAGTGTTCTGTACATATCGATGATATAGTTGTCTATGGTACAACTTTAGAGGACCATAATAGAAAATTAAAAAACATCTTTTCCAGACTTCGCGAAAATAAATTAAAATTACAACCAGATAAGTGTGAATTTTTAAAACAGTTATACGAATATCTTGGTCCTATAAAATCTCATAAAGGTGTAGAACCCAATCCAAAAAAAAAATGGAAGCCATAATTAATATGCCGCGTCTTGAAAGTCAAATACATATTAAAATGTTCCTTGTGTAACGTCGGGTTGTCCGGGGACGACTAAACGTTAGCAGGTTCTCGAGTAGAGAGCGGCGTCACTCGAGAATAGGATAGGTGGGGGTTCGTTGCCAACTTAAACTTAACAATGACTTTATTAAAACAACACTTGTTCCTAATAACGAGTATAATATTGCTTACGACTACGATTATATATTTTATGTTTTTGTATTTTTATGTTTTTATCTTATATTAAATGCTACGTGGCTATGTATTTATTGCAGAGCACGGCCGCTACCGTTTCCGGAGCGATCTCGTAGACTCTTGGCAATGTCTGTAGTAAGAACAGCCGCTACCGTTTCCGGAGCGATCTCGTACTTTTGACAGAGTTTTGGTTCTATGCTCCAACTGACCTCGCTTTTACCAAGTGCTTCAGCCGCTACCGTTTCCGGAGCGATCTCGATGCCTTTGCAAGAGCAAGGTATTATAGTTTTCAAATGAAATAGTCCAAAGAGGTGCACCAGTAACTTTTGTACACTGGAGATCAGCCGCTACCGTTTACGGAGCGATCTAAATCTCACTGGTTGAAACTTAAGCTTCCTCTAGGTATAAACATTCGTCAACTAAAGAGCGTGTTTTTGAATGTAGCCTGAATGAGCGCTCCGCTGCGTGCGCCTCCTTTTATATTAGAAAATTGGCGGGCTGGCGCATGCGCAGTGAGTTGATATTGTTACGTTTTTGAGTAGACATAATATAAGTTTAATGTGTAATAACAGAACGTGAACATCAACAAGGATAACAGTAATTAAATAACAGTAATTAAGGACAAGGAAGTGTTCGGGACTACGTCTGCTGTCAATGGCGTCGGTATCTCAAGTGACAGCTTGACAGGCGATCGATCGGATCGCCTTCTTCTTGCAGTCTCTTTTGTCTTTGTCGTGTGCACCAACGGGCCATGGATTCCATCCATAGGGTGCTCGTAACAATATTCTTTAATTCGCCGTTTTCTTGCTTATTATATAATATTTTGTTTTGCGCCTTTGTTAGTACTTATATTTAATTATTCTTAACATTTCTATAATATTTGTTCCTCTAATATCTGCCTAGTTTAATAGTAATGTATAAAAGTATGTACAATGGGTCTGCGCGGTATTGTGTGGTAACGTAGTACCACAGACGAGGTATAGAATAGACCTATCACCTTATGGGACTTCGTGTCACCACCCAAACTGTTTTACCGACCCATAATTTCAGGACTGAATTTAGCGACCTCAGTTCATGAACAGCGCCCAACTCAAGAAATATGTTGAAATTACTCTGAAATATGTTGAAATACTGAAAGATGTGTGCGTGCTTGTATACGTGTGACTTGTTTAGAGCGAGAGTTTAACATAGAGGGCGGGTTTTCGCTAAGGTACGCTTTGGCTCGGTTTGTCGACTCACGCCGGATTTCTGTCTGAAAATCTATTTCAGGGATCAGGAGCCAATATGGCGTTGAAATATGTCACTTCTTGAGAACTTATACAAGCTATAAATTGCAAGATGAAATTGATTGTTAGTATTTCACGTGTAATGCAACATTTAACTAATATTATCACGTGTCGTACACCGAAAATATTAAAAATTGACGCTTTATAACTATTGAATGGATTTAAAAAGTATAAAAAACATCTACGATATAAGTACACGAGGGTAGGTTTCGCTTACGTTAAGATCTGGGCACACATATCAGTTCCGTGTCAGTTCACGTAGAATTCACGTACTCTTCATTACTTTCCTCAATTATTTTACTCCAAGTACTTTCCATTACAGTCAATAAAAATAATCAGAATTACATCAAGTTTGGTGTCATTTTCATACTCATTACTGAATGGCCTATTGCTGACTTTGTCCTTATGCCACTACTCTAGCGTTCATGACCCCCGAGCCGCGTCGTTCGGAAGCTTTTACCTAAGAACCCATCAGGGTCGTAAAAAAAGGTACGCGTTACCGTTCAACCGATTTCAAGAGAGCGTACAGCGAAAAGGCCAGAATGTCGTGGCCATAGAATTTTAACTTTCTGAGTACGAATACAGTTTCGACACTGAAAGAAAAAGATGAATGAGTATAATGGTCTTGAAACGCTGCGGATTACTACATACATCTGAAGTATTCAGGTGTTACATTTCTTTGGGAAGGGGCAGGGTGTGGTGTATTTTGTGAACAATCAAATCGATTGCAAATTGTTTCTCAATTTATTAATCTATTAACAAGAACAGCAATAAACAGAAGATGGATAAACATTTCTAACATAATCATTATCTATTCACTGCTCTATTATTTCGTTGCTTGAGATGAAATTTTTATGAAATAAATATACTGGAGAACGGTGACGCAACCACTTCTCCCATCATGCGCCCTAAACATGCAAATTGTTCATCCAAAAACAAATTAAATAGTTTTTTACGATTTTGGAATCCGAGGCTTCGTTCTCGAAATATTAGCGTGGAACATTTGGGCCGTGTAGTAAAGCTGAAACATCTGAGCGTGACGCAGTAAATGCTCTCACGCACACGCAGGAGGCACGCGTAGATGTAGACCCACACACACACACAGTAGAGCTGACCGTGCTGATGCAAAACGTGAAAATGGGTAGCGTGGGCTGCTCTACTGTGTGTGTGTGAACCGCCCGCTCAGCTGATTCGGCTTTAAACTGCGGTCCAGAAGATCCACCGCATATGTATACAATTTATAAACACATTCCATTGCAACAGAGATGGACCAAAAATTTTTTGAAATAAAAATTTCGTACACAAATTTTTATTTCAAATAATTTTTTGCTCATCTCTGCACTACAATCATGCGCCGTCCCGGCGTTCGGAAAGCTGCCAGCGACCGCTGGACAGCAGTGATCCCCGAGCTTCGAAAATTTTGGGATGGTCGCTTTCAAATTCACGTGGCAGAGAGCTATTGGGAATTTCCCGGCCCAGGTAAGCGAGCCGCGCGCTTCGATTTTATTGTCGGTTTACCACTCGCACCCCAGATTACTGTAATGAGGTTTGAAAACAATGGCTCAATTTCAATATTTTTAGTTACGGCAGGGTTGACCGCGGCACTATACCGCTGTACGGAGAGACTTTTCGCCATCTGCATGTAAAAACCACAATAATGGCGCATCGTTCCAAAGAATGGAAAATCAGAATTAAAACCGACATTAAAAAAAAAAAAAAATGCACTAAAAAGTAAAAAATAATTTTGTTCCTTATTTACTCTACGACACTTAATTTTGTTTACATCGGCGTCTCATCAGTTGCACTGTGTAAATCTGGCGTCGACTTAAAACAATTGAGTGTCGTAGATTAAATACGGAACAAAATTATTTTTTACTTTTTAGTGCATTTATATTTTTTTGAAGTCGAGAAAACCAGAACAGTAGATTCTGAGGTCTGCAAACGCATTGTTGGACGTGGCCGAAGCCGCGACGTCGAGCCCGTCGACATCGACAAAAGAACGAGACGATCGGCGGCCGACGAAGGCAGTCTCCTCAGGAGACTCTTCTGCAGCCGCTCGTATAGGACGCTCTTGTCGAGCACTTTATGTATTTCAAACATTAAATATATTCACTTCGTGCATTCTAAATACCATACTCCCCCCCCCCCCATACTATTCAGTTTCCTCCATCAAATAAAAAAACTTTGATATGAAACATCTTTTTGCTTTTTCAACAGTTAGAAAAATAATAGTGTGTCAAAAATAATATACGAACAAATCGAACATACTGTATAAACTTATTGAAACATCCGAACGTCAGTTAACATTAATCAGTTAACATCAGTTAGTATATAGTTTAAACAAATTAATTTTTCTAATAATTATGGAGGAGAATGAATTCCTTTTTCAATCGTATAGACCATCATTAATGTATGCGCAAACACATGATGAATAGGTGATTTCAGCAACAGGTGCTCTTAAAAAACATTTAAGCACTCTTTTTACAAATTACGTTATTACAAGCGAATGAAATTTTTTTTGAGTTAAATACACCGGAATAGGATAGCAAAGTTAAGAAGGCGAATGTGATATCGTTTTATTTTCATCCTTCTTTCTCTTCCGTTGAACGGAATATGTTCATAAGATGATTTTTAAATTGTTACTGTAACAGAAACATTTGTAAATCGCGGGCTTCGACTCTCAAAACATAACCTAGTTTTAGCCGTCCTGAATTCTAATTCCTACCACGCGTAGCGTTACAATCTGTTTCGAGGCTTCACCGGTAACGTTGCATTGCAGGGGGTCCTAGGACCCCCCAAACCGGTGACAGAAAAATACATTGGTTGATAGGTCTATTCTATACCTCGTCTGTGGTAGTACAGTTCTACTTTATCGACAGTCGGTTACACCGGGTTTGAGTCCCCGTGGGACGTTACACTTGGGACGATAGGTTATTATAGGAAGTTTATTCCAAATTTCTCCACACTAGCTAAACCACTAACGATTTTATTGAAGAAAGATGTAACTGTTATTTGGAATAGACAACAGGAGGAAGCATTTCAAACTCTTAAGCGTAAATTAATAGATGTTAGAACATTTGAATTTCGCGCTTATCCAAAAATAACGTGACCTCGAGTGAGGTGCTCGGGAAGTAACGCTTCTTCAGAACAGTAACGAGGGCAATGCGATACCGGTAACATGTTGAAAGAAAATAAAAGTTCAATTTTCAGTTAAGTTAATATAAAAAAGAGTCGGAAATATTTTAATTACAATTCCAAACAGGTTATTGGCCCAAGTTCTTTCTAGTGCGCATAAGTCTCTCGTATACGTGAAGTAGCGAAGAGTCGAATTCAGTTAACGAAGTGAACAAAGACCACGTGTCTGACATAACCTAAACCTTGTACCTTGTATTTTCCTGTGTACGAGTACGGTTGAGTAATTAGGTTGTGTGGATACTCGTTTTGTGCAAAACAAAGAAAAATATGTCGGATACCAACATCGATGCATCATCGATTACTAAGTTTGATGGAAAAAAGTACCATCAGTAGAAATTCCAGCTATGCTGTGCTCTACGTGCAAAGGGCCTTTTTGAAATTTCAGAGGGCATAGAAGTAAAACCAGAGACAGCAGCGGCAACGGCAGTGGAAGTCGCGGCACGGAAAAATTGGACAAAAGATGATGCGTGTGTCATGTACTTACTAACCTCTGCAATGGATTATTCTCAGATAACGCTCATCGAAAACTACCAATAATCCACGGAAATTCTGGATAAGTTGGATGCCATTTATGAACAAAAGACGGAAACCAATAGTAGTAAGGCAAAGGGGATTCCAACCCAAATTTGAGTTTCAAGGTCATGCTAAGGATTTGCCTTTGACCTTGAAAAACAATTTTGAGTGTCCAGGTCGATGGAAATCCAACGGCGGCGGGCGGTCCGGCGCGATAGCGTGGGCGGCAGATGATGTCATAGAGATGGCGGAGTGATGGGGGATATAACGCGAGAGCAGATATCGACAACCGTTAAGGCTGCCGTCTCACCGTGCCTTGAATGTGTGCGTATGCTCACACAAGCTGGGAAACGCGAGTACGTATACGCATGTAGTAAACAAACCGTAAATTACAACTTTCGTCCTGGAATCGGACAGAAGGAAGTTTTTGCGGGTACAGTTGCCTTCAGCAGACATCCGTGCAGGGTGGTCTGGTGCGTATGAGCACTAATAACCACCGTACGTCGAAATAATAATGAATTTATGAATCGTGTACTAAGACAGACTCGAGAAATGACAGAATGAAGCTTCAAGGATTCACCGTCACCGGCGCTGAAGGTATATTCGTGCCTTGTACCATCAAAACCGGTGGAAGACCAAACTAGCCGCTAAATGTAGGAAAGACATAGTTGCCGAGACGTATCGAGAGTCGGATCGCAGTGTTGCCGCATTTCCCCTATTACTATTCTGTTGTCAGGGAGGCTTGAATGTATCACGGTGGAGCGGCTGGAGAACAGAGATGGGCAAATATAATATCTGGATAAACTCAAATAAATGATATTACAGTATTGTCTCATTATGGGCTCAGTTTGGTGTACACGATGTGGAGTTTTCGCTGTCCCCACCACTTCTGTCTCACTCTTGACCCGCAAAGGCGAGAGCGAGCGAGAGGCAATGAAAGCGAGCGAGGACGGTACGAGACAGACTACGCGTTGATGTTTTGTCTTGCTTCGTCTTTCGGACGCCGTGACACACCGTCCTTTGCGTTCGCGCCCGTCGCGCACACGAAGCGTCCCATCTCGCTTCCCCCTTCGACCAGAAAGAATCCGAAACGAATACTGGGAATTAGGACTCTGTTCGCGATGCGGGCTCAACGTCTGTCCGGACCAGCGAGGACTTGGGATGTTCAGCGGCGACTTATAATCTTGGCTGGAGAGGCATACAGTGTGGCTTGTGGTAGATTATCTATTGATAAAACGTAAAACGTGATGTTTTCAGTATTTAGTAACATACTGCTAAGATTTTCCAGATTAAAATGAGTTCAAACACGGTATAAATCGGGTTATTTCTAGAACCGCATTAGATAATTAAAGATAAATGTAACATTTCTAATCTATTAATGCTAAAAAATATATGAAAACAAATTTATATTTAACGATTTTATTCAAAATACACTGAAAACTTAATTAAAATGCACTAAAGACTAATAAATAATTATTTTCTTGTAGTACAATTTTTTTCCTATTCGAACGTAACGAATCATTTCTCGGTATAAATTATGCGTATTTGTTACGGAAATTGCGATTCCAGTAGCGTCCTGAACGCAGTAGCTTTTTGTCAGTTTCGTAAAGAACGCATTCCAAGTCGTTTTGTGGTTATGGGTAATATTTATTGATTACTGGGTAATTTTTTCACCCCTTTGGGGTTATTTTTTTTTCAATATTGTATTGCCATCCAAAATACACACGCCTGCAAAGTTTCAAGACAAGTCGATAGTTGGAAGTTGGTTAAATTTGAGTTGCCAGATTTGAATCATATATACACCAAACATACAAAGAAACAAACAAACCGATGATCGAAGCTGAATCAAATAGTTTAAACTAAATATGATTTATACCGTGTTTAAATTCATTTTCATCTAGGAAATCTCAGAAGTATGTTACTGAAACGTTCATTGTTGAGGTCCCCCGAAGCTCGAGCCGAGCGACATTGTATCGCTTAGCCGTCTAACCTGTTATCATCAATTATGCAGATAAAGAATTTGTTTATTATTCATCGTATCAATATGAAAGTGACGGGCTTTCAATTCTGCAAATAAATTTTGTGTCTAATATCGTTAATAATGATAGTTCAAATTATGTCAGGTTTGATATCTTTCTATATTTCCTTCTTACACTCTCGGACCGCTCTATCTTTCATTATTGCTACGTTCAGTGAGGCTCTGACGCTAGACGCAGCTCTCGTACCGTATTCCTTCAAAACTTCTCGATAGAGCTGTGGCAACTGTGCGGCAGAGACAGAGAGAACAGAAAATGTAGCAACTATGCGTAAAAAATTTGTCTTCATAGAGTACCGGCAGATGTCATCTCTTTAGAAGTTCTTTTTATCGACCGCAGTAGTTTCATTAGCGTCAGTCTGTTTACTCGGGACGTTTCGATCGATTCGGATCATAACAAACTTGAGACGACAGCCTTAAGTAATCGATAACCGAATTGATATCGAACAGATACCGAAATCGCATCGAAAAGGAACCGCGGATGAATTTCTGCTATGAAGCGTCGTACCGACTACTGTTAGTAAGGAGGGAAATATTAATTTTAAGATATTAATATAAATGAAAGAACAGAATCTCGGGTGACAGGGCTCGACACAAGACCCATGCTTTAGGATTCAGCTGCCTAACCAACTACCCCTAAGCCAGCTCTCTGACATTAGTGTTTCCCCAATGGTACATATAACGAGCGTTACATGCCTTAAGCCGTTGCCAAACGTCAACGTATAATAATTATCGGATGATGTCGAGCAATGTCGGCTTTTTACGTGCAACGTCTTCGGGGTACGAGAAAGAGACAGAGCATTACTTTAAAGCTAAAATTCTGGGAGGAGGGAAAGAGAGAGCAGTATTTTAAAGCTAAATTCTGGGGAGGGAAAGAGACAGCACTACATAGCGGTACCATTGCAAGTATTCTAAAGGAAACAGTATTTCAAATTTTTTTTCACTCTTAACGTTGCAATGTATCGCGCGATCGTGTGTAATTTGACCCCTCTGGAGTAGCCGTGCAAGGTGACGTCATTTGGTGGCGTGAAGAACGCACGAACCATAGAAAGAATTATGTGGTGTTAGCAGAAATTGGTGAGGAGGGAAGGAGGAAGACGGGTATATAAAATGGAGAAATAATATGTTTAAGAAATTTATTTAAAATTAAAAGAATATAAAAATATAAATATAATTTAACTTTTTTCCTACGAGCTTCAGGTACAATATCATTGATGGAGTATGCTAACAGTTCGTAATCGACAAGTCAATCTTCGTCGTAATATTCACTTCACGTATGATTTTAGCATCACGACGCGTGTCTAATGTTTCGCAGGCAACATCGCTCTGTTGCAATACGTTAACAAAAGTTTTAAATTTTGTCCTCACATCTTCTGCAGTTTCGCCCAACCGCGGATACACATAGGCTGTACATGGCTCAAGATTGAATAAAATTGTTACTGTATTCGGTTTGAATTACAGCGACTTATCAAGTAGTGTCGTCTTTACAATAAGAGAATCATACATCTGACAAAATTTCACAGTTAATTCATCAATCCATAGCGGCGCTGGTCCAGTTAATTGTGTGCATTCTTCGATGTGTGTACGTTTTTCGACAAGTATGCCTCATGTTGAAATCGGCAATATGAGATGATTCCCGCGATTGTCGTCGAGAGCAATTTTTACATCGGTTATAGATCGTACGCTGATTCCAATTTCCAAATATTTGCAGGCATGGATGTTAATGCGTATTTTCTTACTATGCTACGCGATGATTGGCGCGGACTAAGAGAACAATCAAAGCTATGAAATTGTCCGCTCGTATCAGGAATAAACATAAAAATTTCGGGATGTTATGAAAATTAAGCCTTACCTGTTATATGCATTCCTCTTGCACGTAGCTCATCCAAAATTTGATCCGCCGATATTTTGGGCGACGAAGAAAGTGACGAGCCCCATGACATGCAAGCATTGCTATAACACTGATACATTAAACACAATATATATCAAACGCACAATAAAATGCAAATTATTATATACCGGCGGAGACGGCGGCAGCGGCGACGGTGTAGGGGGCGGCGAGTCCTAGAACCCAACAATTAGCGATATTATCACGCTAAAAACATAATAAACATAAAAACTCATGAAACATTGCAGAGTACTAGGTACAAAACTCCTGATTATTCCGCCATTGCGACAGGTCGTAGTCGGGGGCGATGTGCAACAGTCCCATTTGAGATAGCTTCTGGCACAACGATTGATGGACACTAGTATCGCAGCGTTCATACAATTTGTCACATGTGGAACCAGGCCTAAAGTTGCATATGTTGCAAAGCAGGATGCCTTTTTTCTTCAGTTTCTTCGTCACTGACCACCCCCATCCTTGCACTCATCTTCTTCTTATTCTTAGTAGTATTTCGAATTCTAAGTAGTATTGTAAAATAACATTCTTTATTTAATGAAGTAAAATTCATTTTTACCTTTTGTATCATAATTAATGTAAATTGTATTAATCTCTAAATTAAAAGAGCTAAGCCATTCTCTCCTTTCTTTGCACTCGTCTTCTTGGAATTCTTCACATATCATCCTCTCCCCCTTTACACTCATTACTTGATTGGGAGTGTGTTAGTAATTATTTTGAATAAATTTAGTTACGTATAATAATGCAGTATTGTAAACGAACATTTTTTATATAATTAAGTAAAATTCATTGTTATCTTTTGTATCATAATTAATATAAATTGTATTAATCCGCCTTTTCCCGTGGGTTGGCATACTTGACTTCTTCGTAGGGGATCGCCCCCCCCCCCCCCGTTGGTGCGCTCGAGGTTTCCACCCCGATCGCCACCATCGAGGGTCCTTCCTTTCCCTCCACTACCTCGCTTTGGGTTTGGTCCTGAAGGGCCGGGTCGGTGCCGGCACTGGGCATCGCCCTCGTGTTCAAGGCCTCGCCCGCTCCCTCCGGCCCATCCCCCACCCTGACCCGGGGTGCCGCTACCCCCCCCCCCCCGCGCCGCTACCGGTTATCCGCCCCCCCCGCGGCGGTCCGGGTCGAGATCTTCCTAAGGAGCGCCCTGCCCATCCCCACGTAAATGACGAGGCCCTGTTTGCTGAGCGCTTCGTGGGACTCCGCCTCCACCCCCAGAATCAGGTGGCACGGATCGTTCCGCCTCCCTTCTGTCCCACGCCCTCCATAGATAGGTGCGGAGCTCCGGGTTCTGCCGGCCGATCCGTTGCAATATGACTTCCGTCTTCTCCGAGGGTCCAGGGATGACGGTCGCCATCTTCCGAAGCCTGGGTAGGCACTGTCTCTCCATTACCTGAAGAGTTCGGCCCTCCCAGGGCTTCAGGTTACTTGCCGCTCCTTTAAGCCATTACTTGGCAGCGGCGTCCGTGTAGGTTACCCAGAGGATGCCCTGCACGAACCAGCACTCTTCGAAGCGGGGGGCCGCCATCTCCTTTGGAATGGCCTCCATCAGTTGCCGCTATCGCCATCTTCCTACCCCCCCCCCCTCCAGCGCCTCCTTGAAGGTAGAGGGCTCTGGGAAGATTATCCCTTTTCTTTTTGCCGGGTGTTCGGGGGTCGAACCGTCGGTCTGTCAGGCCCTTTTCAGGCCCTTGCCCGTTGTCTCTCCCACCTTCCCACCCTGCTTTACGGAGGAGTCTGTTTGCCCGTCATGCGGGCCCAGCTCCCCCTGCGCTGCCTTTTCGGAGGTCGGCACTCCCGTTTGGGTCGCCTCCAAGGTGGTCCTGAGTGAAGCCAATTTGGCCTTCCGGGCCCTCCTTTTTGCCGCTCCGCTGCGGGTCGCCTTCCTCTTCTTTGGTGGAGTGTCGGGTGCTGCTTCGGCGTTGTCGCCGTTGCCCTGACCCGTCCTCCGTGTAGTAGCGCCCGTCACCGAGAGCCCAGTTTCGACCACCGCGGCTGGCGCCGCGTCAGTCTCTGCCGGTCCCTGTACGGTGACTTCCGCCGCGTGAGCGGGAGATGTTCTCTCTTTCGAGAGCCCTTCTCCCACCGTGTTTTTGTTGTTGGGGTTGTCAGACTCCATATGATTCCCACGAGTGTGAAGAAAGTATTCGGTCCACTCGCACATAACCTGCTATGTGTGGATAAGGCTGATACAATGTGGGGTCGCCTGGTACCCCAAGGGCATCGTTCGAGGCACTGTACCCCGATACCATTCATCCCTCAGCACGATAGCTTCCACCTTGGATTAGGGAGTTGGTCCACGACAGGGCCTTCGCTTGCCACGCGGGGTTGTTAGGCCCCGGGGTTCGCATATAGCACCCGCTAACCGTCACGTTCCCCGACCCCCCCTTTCGCCTCGGCCCGGTCAGCGTGTGGTGATCCAGTCCGCGGCGATCAGAGGAGCCGTTTCACGCTCTGGCACGGGCCGATCTAGTCCCGCGCTCCCCTTTACAGCGGTAGGGGGACCGCCGGGATGTGGAATAATAGTTATAAACTTATAATTAGAGGTCATGTGTTAATCGAATATATTGATATCTAGTTTTTAAATGAATTTATTCATATATTTAATTAATTAATTGCGAAAAGTATTTTTTCATTTTTGTAAAGTATAACAAATTTTTAGGATAATCTAGAGATTTATATTATTGATTTGATATATTTAAGAATTATAATTTTAAAATTTAATTTCATTCAATATAATTCATCATTTATTTCACTGATAAAAAATTTAAGAATTGTGATGTAAATTTTACAATAAATTATATAAATGAATTATGCGTAGTTATAATGATAAAATTAGTAACTAATTTAGTGAAAATATTTTTAGATAAAAATGAACTAAAGGAATTCTGCAAATTAAAAATATTCATCTGTTTATCAAAAAAACTAGTCTTTTTGTTTAATAAGTTAAAGTCCGCTCTGCCAAATGAATTATTGTTAAATGGCTGCAGTATATTGACTGTACAAATGTAGCATAATAATTAGTCTTTTTATTGAAGGCTTGAATGAACGAGTCGATGAAATATTTCCTGTCTCACGTTATGTAACTGTTAATTTACATTTTAAGTAAAAAATGCTTAGAGTTTTCTATGGAACGAGAAGACCCTATAAAATTTTATAATTTATTTTAGGAATAAGTTTTAATAAAATAAATTATTTTCTTGGGAGGATATTTAAATTTATTTAACTTTTAAAAAAATTTATTCTATTATTTTTTGTTTCAAAAGATAGTTTATTAAAAATTGTTAGATTAAATTATCTTAGGGATAACAGCGTAATATCTTTGGAGAGATCATATTTATGAAAATGATTGCGACATCGATGTTGAATTAAAATATCTTATATGATTTGAGTTCAGATCGACGTGAGGCAGGTTGATTTCTATCTACAGTTATCTAATAAATTTTTCTACAAAAGGACTAAATTTTTAAATTACTTTTTCCTATATTCAATAAAAATTGGAATTTTATATTTATTAAGAATAGGTGTTTACCACGTGATAATTATTGGTTGGGCTCCAAATTCTAATTATTCAATATTAGAAGAAATTGAGCCAATTTCACAGTCAGTTCCTTATGAAATAATTTTTAACAATATTTTCAGTAATTTTATTAATTGAGAGTTATTCATTATTGGATTTATATAAATTTCAATATTAAATTTATTTTAATATTAATTTCAATACTACGACAAGAAAACCACGGATAGGTCTTCTAAAATCGGAGACCAACTGCCACTGCACGACGAGACGCTAGGATGCAGGCGTTCAAAAACTAACACTAACGTGGACAGGTCCCTACAGGATAAAAAACACGTACGATGACAACAATTACAGTATAAAGGGCGACACTTTATAGACTTCATAGAATAGGGCAGGAATAGGGATATGGTCGCAGTCATGAGGGGAAGTAACAGAGCATTAACGATTAGGTTAAACAAGAAAAGAGAGATAGATTTATTATTTGAAAAAAATTTGGATTAAGCAAAAAAATGTATTAATTAAACCAAATTAATATTCGTCGATCTCATAGGCGGCCGCGAGGGCAGCCTTAAAAAGAGACCAGAACCGAGGTCGCGGAGCAGCCCCGAACCGCGAAGGCACACTACTTCCCCCGGAAAACGTGGGAGAGCGGGTAATACTGCAGCCAAGATGGCTGCAGGATGCATCAGCATCTCGCAGATAAATCTGCAGCACTGCAAAGCGGTGACGGACTTACTCGATCGCCGCATAGGGGTGCAGCAAACAGACATAGTACTCGTACAGGAACCCTGGCTAATCAGGGGTCGAATAGGAGGACGGAACGCGAAACAGGGCACGATAATACACGGGCCCGGTGTCCCCGGACCAAGAGCGTGCGTCTACGCGAGTAAGAGACTAAACGCCTTGAGGCTGGGAGAATTCTGCATTAGGGACTTAACAATTGTCCTAATAGAACCAAAAATGGGCGGGAACACGGAAAAGGTCGTGGTCTGCTCAGCATATCTACCATACGTCTGTGGCGAGCCCCCCCCCTCCCCCCAACGAGGGAATTCAGAGTATTGGTGCAGGCATGCAAAAGAAGGGGCTGCAGGTGGTGGTGCAATGCGACGCCAATGCCCACCACATCGTATGGGGCAGCACCGATATCAATAAGAGGGAGACAAGTTTACTCGAATACCTCTCGACTACGGAAATGGAGATCCTCAATCGAGGCACCAGGCCTACTTTCGTTACCACCAGAAGGCACGAGGTAATCGACATTTACGCTGGGCTCCAGAAAGGTGGTTCAAGCAATAAAGGATTGACAAGTGGCGGAAGAGGTAACTCTCTCAGACCACCGGCTAATCGAATTTAGACTGGCGGAAGACGCGAACTACGAACCCACGGGAGTCTACAGGAACCCCAGGGCCACCGACTGGCAACTCTATAAAGAGGAGCTAGAAGGATGGCTCGGAGGGGACTGCGGACGCCCGAGAACGGTGGGGCGATCGAGCAGGCGGTTGAGGAGCTGCAGGCGGCGATTACCCAATCGTATGAAGCGACATGCCCGGCCAAGCAAAGGAAGAGCAGCAAACGGGTACCCTGGTCGAACCAGGAGCTGAGCAGGCACAATACCAGAACCCGGAAGCTGCTGAACAGAGCCATGAGCCTCGGTACGCGGATCGAATGGGAAACTACAGAGAAGCCCACAGATCCTACAAGAAACTCGTCAAAGTATCAAAAAGGAAGACTTGGAGGGAATTCTGCCAAGAGACCCAGGCCCTACCACTGGCGGCCAGGCTTCGAAGGGTCTTCGCATCCGGGCCTCCCCAAACGCTGAACGGACTCCGACTCCCAGACGGGAGGTATTTAGAGGACAGACAGCAAATACTGGAACACCTGATAGAGGTCCACTTCCCGGGCTCGGGACTCTTTAAGCAGGGGCAGCTAATAGAAAAACTGGAACCTGAGGAAGAGGGACCGCAGGACTGGGGGATGGCCTCCATAGTGGTAAACCGAGACACGATCAGATGGGCCATAAACTGATTTAAGAGATTCAAGAGTCCGGGAGTGGACGGGATCTACCCCGCTCTTCTACAAGAAGGGTGGGGGGAGGACCTGATAAAACGACTGGACCTTATCTTCAAATCCTGTCTTGCTTTGTTTTATATACCCAAAACATGGAGAACGGCTAGAGTCGTCTTCATACCCAAACCAGGTAAGGACTACGACTCTGCCAAATCCTTTAGGTCTATCAGCCTAACGTCTTTCCTTCTGAAGACGCTGGAAAGGCTGGTGGATAGGCATATCAGGGAACACGCGCTGGTGGAAAGACCGGTTCAAATCTCCCAACACGCGGATCAGGCCGGCAGATCCGTGGAGACGGCGCTCCACCACCTGGCAGGGGTGGCAGACGGGGGCCCTGGAGCGGAAACAGTCGGTTCTGAGCGTCTTTTTGGACATCGAAGGAGCGGTCGATAACACATCCTTGGATGCCATAAGCAGGGCTCTAGACAGCTTCGAGGTCGAAGAATCGATCAGAAGATGGATCTGCAACATGTTGCGGACTAGAGCAGTGATGGCTAGCTGGAAAGGAACCACGATAAGGGCTCGAGCCGACAGGGGCTGCCCGCAGGGGGGAGTTCCCTCCCCACTGTTGTGGACCCTGGTGGTGGACGGGCTACTGCGTGAGCTCGGAGAAGAGAGTGTAATACTACAGGGATACGCTGATGACATAGTGATCGCTGTCAGAGGCACGAGCCCCACGTGCATGGCCAGGAGAATGCAGAAAGCGCTCACACTGGTTCAGGAATGGTGCCACAAACAAAACCTAAGGGTAAATCCGTGCAAGACGGAAAGGGTACTATTCACGAGGAAGCGGAACCTAAAATTTAAGGCCCTCTCAATCTTCGGAGCGGTGCTCCACACCTCCTTGGAGGTGAAATATCTAGGAGTGACCCTAGATAAGAAGCTCACGTGGAAAAGCCACATCGCGAAGCAGACACAGAAGGCGCTCGTCACCTACTGGGCCTGTAGAAGGATGTTCGGCAGCACATGGGGGTTAAAACCATGGGTGGTCAAATGGATCTATACAGCCATCCTGGAACCCCAACTGATATATGCCTCAGTGGTATGGTGGACCTCCACGAGGAGGGACACCCACAGGAGGACACTGAACAAGGTGTATCGCTTGGCACTGCTGGGGATAACGGGAGCGTTCTCCACCACGCCTACCCTGGCGATGGGAGTCTTGCTGGATCTGGCGCCACCGCACTTGGCTGCGGAGGCCGGGGCTAGGAAGGCTGCCCTGAGGATACACTTTGCGGGAGGATGGAAAGGCGTGGGGAACGGGCACGCGGCGATCCTCCAGGACGCAAGGGACTCGCATGAGGCCCTGGACTGCGGAGGAGACCAATGCGCCCCAGCCTACCGCTTCCAACACAACTTCGCCGTTCGCTTTGCAAGCAGGAGGGAATGGGAAGAGAGCGAGAAGGAGTTAGTCTCTCCGATGGAGCTCACCTGGTATACAGATGACTCCAAGACCAAAGCCGGAACCGGAGCCGGGATATGGGGGGAGAGGCCCAGGATGGAAAGATCCATCGCCCTGGGCCCACACGTATCGGTTTTCCAGGCGGAGGTGCAGGCTATCAGGACCTGTGCCAGGCTGAATCTGGACAGGGGCTGTGAGGGCAAGCACATCTATATATGTAGCGACAGTCGGGCCGCACTTGGATTTCTACACAACACGGTGCACAGTGGGGTATTTGCCCCGAAAATGCGGTCAAAATTCAATTTAAAAAATTCTACATAAATTGTAAAACTTTTGTTTCTTGAGTTAGTTAAATATCTGAGGAACAATCTATCAATATTCGTTTTCGCATTCATGTATCCATAAAGTACTGTGATTTTTCGGACTTTAGGATTCTGATAACACGCTTTCAATTCTCAACAAATTCGCCTGTTAGTAATTTGGAACTTATTTACATAAATTAAATAAATTTTTGTTTTATAGAAGTTTTTCTAGCTAAGTGTATGGTATACTTTTAAGTAAATTTTACTTATGTACCATATATATTTTTGTAGTTATTATTATTTTATATTATTAATAATTTTATTTATGATTCTAAGACTTTGTTAATGATTTCGTTATAGTTCCGGGTGAGTCCCGGTGTTCATTTTAGTGTCATTGTGTTCTATGAAGCTTTATGATTAAGATACAAGAAAAATTGATTCCTACTTCGTCCAACTCCGTGTTTTACAGTTGATCTACGAAAAAGTGGTCATCGAAAATCGCAGCATTTCTCACATACCTGCATGTTCGCATTCGCTATATCTCCGTAAAGTAAGTACTTACTAAAGAATTATTTGAAGAAATTATTTAAATTATAAACGTGCAGGAAGCTTATAGTATGCTGTAGATAGATCTTTGTCTCTATTTTCTGATTGTATTTCGTTGAATCAGTCATAATGTAGTATTTACGCTGAAAAGTCGAAAAAATTATATTGGTATGTACATCACTTAATGAAGATATTTTATTTTAGTGATCAAGAATACATATATGAGAATGTATCTTTTAATAGGAAACCCTGTATTTTTATTAATTTTCATCGGAACATACGTCACAAAGTTCTTCGCCTGAGAATACTTCCTGTTCATCTGATGTCGTTCCTTCTTCTTCTTCTTCATATTCTTCTTCCTCTTCTTCCTCCTCCTCCTCATCATCATCATCTTCTTCTTCTGATACTTGTTCTTCTACAATTGATGTAGGTTCAGAAGGTAGAATTAATTGCAATGTCTCGCTTAAAAGGGGGTTTGATTTTTTCTTCGTAGTCGGTCTTATACTGGATATCAGAGGATCGGATGTAATTAAAAGTCTATTCAGTACGCCTATATTACATGCTTTTCTAGAACACTTTCGTGCAACGATCTTCTCTATAACGACGAAAGTGTTTGTTTCTTGCCTCGACTGTTTCTTCTGACAGTCTTCCAATGGGTAAAATAGCATTTTCAATAATTAATGGTGCGTGGATTAGTAACTTGTGCATGGTAGGTGACATAGGGTACCATGAGTATAGTTTAACATATAGCTTTGCAGTATCCATAGTAAAGGTTTCAAATTTATTTAAATCTATTTTGTAACCGCTTGACACAGTTTCTAATACGACTCTAAGTCTATATATTAGTTCTACATCAACCCCAGTAATGGTAGATGATAATTGATAGTTTAAGAAAAATCTGCGACTAGTATTTCCATCATTTGTATTGCCGAAACCAGCTTTTGGTACGCCAAGAGTAATTCCCCTTTGAGCTTTAAACTCCTCTTGTATGACTTTCTTTCTTTCCGCGATTAAACGTTTTTCTTCTTTTGATCTTATTTGCCATTTCCGAATGTGTAATTTATTGTTGTATACCAACGTTATTCAAATTTCTTTCTCTATACATAGTATTAGTCATCACGTTACTTTCCAGATAGCAATAGCAAACAGCCCAAATCCTTTCTTCTATGACCTCATCTGTTCCTTATTACTCATCCTTGAATCTTAATCTCCATGTCTCATCCCTTATCGACCGTTAAAACTTAGGACAACCCCCACTTTCCAGTTTACTGAAACCATACCTATATATTACACGCAATTCTTTCCTAACGCTGCACTTCAGTCAGAACAGTCTGGACACGATAATCTAGTTCTGAGTCTATCATAAGTAATTCTGTAAATCGTCTAGTTTCCGTAATTTGTATTTAAGTTGTTATTAAATAAAATAAAAAGAAATACCAAGATACGGAATACAACATTATAAGATAAATGTAGCAAATTTTCGAATATTTTTATTCTGGCATGTAGAATCGACAAACCAAACTTTAATGCAGCTACATTAATTTCACCTGTCTTCGACAAATCGTTGAATGCTGTAGAGGTCAATCCACATAGGTAACATCTCATGCTAGATGATGTGTTTGTTGCCGCGTTGCATATCTTCCCATCTATCATCGTGAACAAAAAAATGTGCTTAACAGTTATAGGTCTATTTCCATTAATTTCTGTTTCTCTTAGTTGGTCTATTTGGCCTTCTATATAACTTTTTTCGTCATGTATGACATCGGTATCTTCTTTTATACGCCTTATTCTGATTGGTCTACAATACCTTGGAGATGATGGTGTCGGATTATCCCAAATGATTTTTCCATTTTTTGAAGAAATTAATCGTAGGGGAAGGAATGAGCTCTGAAATATGTGACTGTCTGAATCAGAAATGTTTTCAAATTGTTGTTTATATTGTGCTTGTTTGGATCCATCACAACCCCATTTACTAATTAATTGTAATTTACTGGTCTCATTTTCTTGTAAATTATGTAACACTTCTTCCAAATATAACAGTAACCGAACAGCTGTGTGATCTAGTAATTCTTGCAGCTTTATTTCTGCAGAAGTGTCAGTTATGACGAATGCTTCTTGAACAGGATAGCAAACTTTCTTAGCCTTCTGTAATACAGAATACGATGGAAAAAGTTTTTTTATCCATTGTACGGACAATTTCATATTCTTGCCTGGATAAATTTGCTTGTGCAAATATAAATAGGGCTTTCAAAATCGAGGGTTGTCTTGTTTCTGCTTGTTGATTTGTGGAACAAAGTTTCCTGCACTTTTTCGCATATGATTGGCATTTTGTGACTTCCTGCAGTACTATGGAAGCGTCCACTTGACCAGAAGACCTTAGCTTTGCCTGTGCAGCAAATGTTAATTCCTCGGTGCTAATCATTTTCCGTATATCTTCTGTTTTTCTTCTTTTGCTTAGCTCAGATAATTCGGTAAAAGACTTAGGTAGACGTCCAGCCTGGGATGATGTTGTGGGTATTTCAAATGTTCCTTGAAGCCAGTTTAAATTCTGTTTTTCGAAAAGATCCTTCCTATATTTTGCAGAAACCCATCTACGTTTGAATTCTGATTTAAGATGAGAAATACTGTGTTTAAACGCTACACGCTGATCTTCTGAATATCTGTTGCGATTTAAAAAATAATTTTCAAGATACTCCAGTTTTTCAGTAATTTTGTCGCTTTTACACCCCTGCATAATATTAAATAATTGTTTTCGCGTCATAACTTTTATCCCAGAGGATTCTCCAGTATCCGATGACATTCTACTACCTATATAGACATATATTGTCGTCAACTTACATCTGAATACTGAAAAAGAATATACCCAATGCGGAAACTAGTTCTGCTAACAAATCATGTTTCTACTTACCAAATATAGGTGAAATGAAGTAGAATATAAAACAAAAGGGAACCTAAAAAATATATTGCACCAATTAACTTAAGTAAATACTAAATATACACTAAAAACACAGTATGAACTAAAATAAGGAAACAATACACACACAAAATTTAAATAATATATAGGAATTTTTTAAAGACACTTGGATAACTCTCACTGCACACGTTACTCTTTGACCGAATGGTTCCAACTGAATTCAATCAGAAAGAAGAGACTTAGTCGAACGCTAATCTCCTGTGTAACATAAACATCTCGCGAGTCCGTAATCTAAACAGTCCCTTCGATGGGTCTCGTATTACAGAGCCTCAGCATCCGCGAAGGAACAAGCGAGTGAAACATGCATGCTTTTCGCCATGGCTATATATTTAAAACACAGCATTCTTTGTAATAAGATTATACTTTTCGATAGTATACAACATTTAAATTGCTGAGAATGTGGACATCGAACAAGGCGAAATACAGAAGAGCAGCGTACTTGAAGGGAATTCAGCAATCTGGTTGGAAAATACTGGACCTAGCAACGCCAGCACCAATTGCAAAGGATAACTTCCACAGTAAGTACTGCTCAATAGATATTCTTCAATCTAGACAATTCTTGTCCTTCTATATTTCTTAAACTTTCCTAAATCCTATACAATCATGCCTGATCCAGTGCCGACTACGTACGAAGTCTCATTCTTAATTAAATTAATTCCTGAAACATTTGACGGTGATCGATATAAAATTCGTAGCTTTGTAAAGCAAGTTGACGGAGTATTCGAACTAGCTACGGAAAGTCAAAAACGTGCTTTATTACTTTACGTGAAAAGTCGTATTACTGGCAAAGCACGAGAACAAATTGACATACATTGCAACCTCACGACTTGGGAAGAAGTTTCTGAGCTTCTTTTAAGTCTCTATCAAGATAAAAAAACTCTTGATCAATTATTCGAGGAATTAAATTCAATCACTCAAAAACAAAATGAAAACGTATCACAGTTCTTCCAAACGATCGAAGACCTCTCGTCTCGAATCCTCGCAGCTGTTCATGTATCAGAACAAGACGAAAGTAATTTACCTGGAAGTATCGCAATGATAACTAAGATGACCCTTAATCGATTCATTTATCATACTCATCCTCAGATTTCACAAATGCTTCGATACAGAGAATTCAAAACAATTAATCAAGCGTTTACTGCCGCTTCAGCGGAAGAAAAAGCCCTTCGAATTCATTATGATAACTTCCAAAGTTGCACTTATTGCAGTAGAACAAATCACGCAAGTAAAGATTGTCGCTTTAAAAATTCAAGGTCAAATCCTTCAATACCTCAACATTCAAAGCCAATCCACTTTACGCAACAAAATCAAACGTTCAGACAAAATAATTTTCAAAGTTCTCATAAAAGTGTGAATCAATCGCAAAATTCGAATCGATCCTATGATCCAAAGCCAAGTCAAAACTCGCGTTGTCCAATGGATCAAATTCAATGTCGTTATTGTAAAAACATGGGCCATTCTATCGATGAATGCATAAAAAGATTCGCTGCAAATGTTCGACGTAACAAAAATAATGGGAATAGATCGAATCCCCAAAACGCCCAACACTCAAACGTTCACCTGAGTAATCAAAATCCTCAAATCTCAAAAAAAAACTCTAATCCTCCTGTGCAAGTACCAGCGAGTAACGATGCACCTAACGTTTCGACAAATTTCAGTTCATTTGTATATCATAATGCCTTCTTGAACAGTAATGAATTAATATTCGTTCTATTCGAATCTCCATCATCAAATTCCCCTGACGGAATTCTAAAGTTTCTAATTGATACGGGAGCATCTGTGTCATTAGTTAAAAAATCGAGTCTCAGTAATTTTAAAATTACTAACCCTGAACCAATCATGCTCAACGGTATCAAAGCTGATGCACCGATTGCAACTCAAGGAGAAACAGAACTTAAATTATCGATTCGTAAACATTCTCTTAATAGCAAATTCCAAGTCCTTGATTCTAATACGGGTATTCCTTTTGATGGTCTTTTAGGACAGGACTTTTTTGAGTCGCAAAATTGCAAAATTGATTATCAAAGTTCGTCTATTTCAATTGAAGCGATTCCATTCTCAATTCCTTTTCAACGAAATACAAATCAACCATCAGACACGTCTTTAATGTCAATTGGACCTCGAACGGAAATGGTGGTCAAAATGCCGATTTTAAACCCTCTCAATTTAAAAGAAGGTTTAATCCTAAGTCAAGCACTGAATAAAAAAGAATCCTTAATTATTCCCAGCGCGTTAGTGAAAGTGATAAATAATAATGAAGCTTTAATTACGGTTATTAACCGATCTCTGGAAAAGGAAATATTCACTAAACCCAATCTACCACTCTTACGTCCCCCTGAGCAGAGTCATATCTTTTATTCTTCCAATAACGGGTTTATAAATAAACGTGAAAGGCTTGCGTTAATACATAAAAACATACGTACAGAACATTTAAATACTGAGGAGAAAAATTCAATAATAAAATTATGTCACGAATTCGAAGATATTTTTCACCTCCCCGGTGATACATTAACCGTGACTAATGCAGCAACCAATGAAATTCGAACAACTGATAACGTTCCTATTCATGCAAAATCCTATAGATATCCCGAGGTACACAAAAACGAAGTATCGAAACAAATCAATAAAATGTTAGCACAAGGAATCATAAAACCCTCAACAAGTCCGTGGTCAAGCCCACTTTGGATTGTACCAAAAAAAATAGACGCTTCTGGTCAAAAAAAAGTGGCGTATTGTCATTGACTATAGGAATCTTAATGAAAAAACGATCGGAGATGCTTACCCACTCCCACATATAGAGGATATCCTAGATCAATTAGGTCACGCACATTATTTTACCACATTGGATCTAGCAAGTCGTTTCCACCAAATCCCCATGCATCCGCACGATGCCCAAAAAACTGCTTTCTCAACTCCAGAAGGTCATTTTGAGTTTACGCGAATGCCCTTTGGTCTAAAGAATGCACCTGCTGTATTTCAAAGAATGATGCATAACGTTTTAACTGGACTTAGTAACAAACAGTGTTTCGTTTATCTGGATGACGTGGTAATTCACGGATCCAGCCTCACTGATCATAATATAAAGCTACGTAATGTTTTCAACAGATTTCGTGAACATAATCTCAAGCTCCAACCGGATAAGTGTGAGTTTTTACACGAATCTTGTCAATATCTTGGGCATGTAATTTCTAAAGACGGAGTCAGACCGAATCCTAAGAAAATCGTGTGTATTCAAGGAATGAATCCTCCAAAAAATTTAAAGCAAATAAAGCAATTTCTCGGAATGGTAGGATATTATCGGAAATTTATTCCAAATTTTTCAACAATCGCGAAACCAATAACATTACTGTTAAAAAATGACACGGAATTCATTTGGTCCGAGCAACAACAAAACGCGTTCGAGACATTAAAATCACTTTTGATAAGTGAACCCCTGTTGCAGTATCCTGATTTTTCTCAAACCTTTGTCGTTACCTGTGATGCCTCCAATGTGGGTATTGGCGGTGTTCTCTCACAAATAAAAGATAATAAGGATTTACCCATAGCTTATTATTCAAGAACATTAAACAATGCTGAACAAAACTATTCCACGACAGAAAAGGAGCTATTAGCTATTATAAATACTGTTGAACATTTTCGACCTTATCTCTATGGCAGAGAGTTTACAATTTATACAGATCACAGACCCCTACAGTGGCTTTTTAATTGTAAAAATCCTTCTTCAAAACTTGTTCGATGGCGGTTACGTCTTAATGAATACAAGTATATAATAAAATATAAACCAGGAAGAGTAAATTCTAACGCAGACGGTTTATCGCGATTACATCCTGATCCAAAAGAACTCTCCGAATCTGCGTTCCACGTACACAAATCCGCTAAAACATACCAAGATTTTACAAAATTCCATTACCAAAATTTAAACGTAATCGAATTTCCAAAGGAGGAAACTCTTCTTCCAAAACTAAAGGGCACGATAGTATTATTGTGGTCTGAAGATTTGGGTAAAGAAAATCAATATTTAGATTACGTGACTGAAAATTTTGACACAACTGCGATAACATCAAATCCTAACGGTTTGTACAAATTGAGAAATGATAATCAAACTTTACTAATTCTATTTCCCAAAAATCTACACCATGACAAAATTGATTATCGTAATTTATTTCAAAGTTTTATGAACCTTCAAGATATAATAAAATCAAGGGATTTTACTTTGATTCCACCTAAAAAGAAAAACGGTGTTAAACCTGAAATTTTTAATGAAATGGTTAAATTCATTTTCCCTTCAAATAATATTAAATTTTTGGATACGAGAAAAATCGTTCCTAAAAATCGCGAAGAAATACGAATCATTCTTAAGGAATGCCACGATAGTAAATTATCTGGACATTGTGGGTTCAATCGTACTTATTCTAAAGTCAAAGAAAGATATCACTGGTCTACAATGAAAAGTGACATTAGGAGTTACATTAAAACGTGTCATTCTTGTCAGATAAATAAAACTAATTTTAGACCTACTAAACAACCTATGGAGATTACGACTACTTCGGAAAAACCTTTTCACACATTAGCTATAGACATAGTAGGACCTTTACCCGTGACTGAACAGGGTAACAGATTTATTATCACAGCTCAAGATGATCTGACAAAGTATTCGTTTGCATTTGCAATCCCAAATCATGAAGCACAAACGATTGTCGAAAAACTACTTTTTATTTTCGTTTATTTTGGTAGTGATTTTTTCACTCACCATCCTTTCAAAAAATCTAGCGGAATCTTTTATATCAAACAAGGAACAGTAAAAATAGCGAACTCCAAATTAACACTCCTTTCATATATGAACAGAACTCATTTAAACAACGCATTCATGATTATTAATAAGTATTTCATTAAAACAAAAAATATCTGCAATTTAACATTGCAAGACCCAACTCGGAAAGGTGATACTAGCTTTCATTGTGAACGTACTATCCAGTTAATCGAATCAGAATTATTGGAAATTAATATGAAACGCGAAATCCTCCAACAATTGACCGAGAAGTTCACTACTAGGAAGAAATGTGGTCTTTTAAATGGTATGTCGTATCTATTAAAATGGGCTTTTGGTACTCCTGACGCCGATGATGCTCAGTTTTATGAAGACAGTATTAAAACATTAGTAAATAATAGCAAGCAAACACAAACCCTGCTGAAGGCACAGGTTCAAGTGATTGCAAATACTATTAGAAACTTTAATAGTTCTCTATATTCCCTTCAAAGTCAAGAGAAAGCAATGAATGAAAATATAGGAAAAATAAATTCCTTCACTGTTCAAACAAATTCTTTTATTTCACGTTTAGAAATGGAATCTGTGGTGAACCAACAGATTACCACTTTAAACGTGCTAGTAGGACAAATTAATCGTGAACTGTCAAAATATATAGAAGCTGTCAATCTAGCTGAACATAACATTGTTTCACCGTTCGTTATTACTCCTAAAATGCTTTACGAAGAATTAAAAGATTATAAAAATGAACAAGAACTAGTTATGAAACCAGATTTAGAAAATATACGTGATTTTTATAAATTTATTCAACTCCATGTAATTATCACCAAAGATAATATAATATTTGCACTTCAAATTCCTTTAGTTGTTCGAACGAAATTTGATCTCTTCGAACTTATTCCTCTTCCAATCCAACATAATGATACAGAATTCTTTTCTTATATTATTCCTCAAAGTCAGTATCTCCTCCTTTCCCAGACAAAATCCCAATTCATCTTTCTAAAGGAATTGTCTGATTGTAATGAATATCGAGATGAGGAGTACGTCTGTTATCATCTACACACCACGGCTTCAACAAGTCAAGCAATCTGCGAGATCGAGCTGTTGTCTCCTCACATCAATAAGATTCCTTCTACCTGCACGACTAAGACGATTAAAGGAACGATAGAAACCTGGAAATATATTGCACGGAATCAATGGATCTATGTCCTTCACAAGCCAACTACTTTAACCATCATGTGCGGAGGAAATCAAGATCATAT
Source organism: Andrena marginata (assembly GCA_963932335.1). NCBI lineage: Eukaryota > Metazoa > Arthropoda > Insecta > Hymenoptera > Andrenidae > Andrena > Andrena marginata. Next base: position 22,929,105 of record OZ010663.1, read on the forward strand.
GGAAGATATTGTTCTAAAAAAAAGCGGAATTATGCAGCTTCAACCTCACTGCAAAGGATATACTAATCTGTTTATGATCGACGCACCATTTGAAAGCAGTAAAAACGCAACTTATTATATTCCACACATGAATATTCTAGATGATGATTGTTTCAACTTGTTGCCTCACCTAAAAATAATTGAGTCGACCGCTCTAAAGCCGATTCATCTCACGAACATCGATCTTACAGAACTCAAATACGCTAGTAAGAAATTAAACGAGTTCGATGAGATTATAACCAAACAAATTAATCAGCCATTCATCATCACGCACACCAAGTGGTACACGATCGCTCTTGGAATAATCACAGCCTTCTTTGCATTATTTATACTTTTAAAATGCTGCCAATGTTGTGGATGTCTTTACTGGTTACAACGTTTATGTTGTTCAATCACGAATTGAAGACATGAAGTGACGAATCCTCCATTAATAAAAAAATTCTTTGATTGTGTCATTAACTCATCATCATTGCCATCTTCGGTGAATGACTTAGTCACCTATCAACCAAGGCGGAATCAACCAGTCATCAATCTTCCAATACCTGAGATTTCGGAAGACGAGGAAGCAAACCCCGTTCCAACCCGACAAAGAACACGTAGAAGTACTACACCCCTCTAGGAAGTAAGGAAATTGTCACACCCATAGTAGTTAATACTATTTATATCCATCCTAGAGTATTTTATATTTTACTCTTGTTTTCATTTTTATCATTTAGTCTTACATCAGTTACCATACGAGTAAGAAAGAAACTTATTGTATGTATATATAATGTAATAATCGATAATCAGGTTATACGTAATTGTTAACTTTTGTTAAACAATTTTATGGCGGAAGGTGTTGTATACCAACGTCATTTAAATTTCTTTTTCCATATAATGTAATTATTTTACGTAATTGTTAACTTTCCGTTGAACAATTTTATGGCGGAAGGTGTTGTATACCAACGTTATTCAAATTTCTTTCTCTATACATAGTATTAGTCATCACGTTACTTTCCAGATAGCAATAGCAAACAGCCCAAATCCTTTCTTCTATGACCTCATCTGTTCCTTATTACTCATCCTTGAATCTTAATCTCCATGTCTCATCCCTTATCGACCGTTAAAACTTAGGACAACCCCCACTTTCCAGTTTACTGAAACCATACCTATATATTACACGCAATTCTTTCCTAACGCTGCACTTCAGTCAGAACAGTCTGGACACGATAATCTAGTTCTGAGTCTATCATAAGTAATTCTGTAAATCGTCTAGTTTCCGTAATTTGTATTTAAGTTGTTATTAAATAAAATAAAAAGAAATACCAAGATACGGAATACAACATTATAAGATAAATGTAGCAAATTTTCGAATATTTTTATTCTGGCATGTAGAATCGACAAACCAAACTTTAATGCAGCTACATTAATTTCACCTGTCTTCGACAAATCGTTGAATGCTGTAGAGGTCAATCCACATAGGTAACATCTCATGCTAGATGATGTGTTTGTTGCCGCGTTGCATATCTTCCCATCTATCATCGTGAACAAAAAAATGTGCTTAACAGTTATAGGTCTATTTCCATTAATTTCTGTTTCTCTTAGTTGGTCTATTTGGCCTTCTATATAACTTTTTTCGTCATGTATGACATCGGTATCTTCTTTTATACGCCTTATTCTGATTGGTCTACAATACCTTGGAGATGATGGTGTCGGATTATCCCAAATGATTTTTCCATTTTTTGAAGAAATTAATCGTAGGGGAAGGAATGAGCTCTGAAATATGTGACTGTCTGAATCAGAAATGTTTTCAAATTGTTGTTTATATTGTGCTTGTTTGGATCCATCACAACCCCATTTACTAATTAATTGTAATTTACTGGTCTCATTTTCTTGTAAATTATGTAACACTTCTTCCAAATATAACAGTAACCGAACAGCTGTGTGATCTAGTAATTCTTGCAGCTTTATTTCTGCAGAAGTGTCAGTTATGACGAATGCTTCTTGAACAGGATAGCAAACTTTCTTAGCCTTCTGTAATACAGAATACGATGGAAAAAGTTTTTTTATCCATTGTACGGACAATTTCATATTCTTGCCTGGATAAATTTGCTTGTGCAAATATAAATAGGGCTTTCAAAATCGAGGGTTGTCTTGTTTCTGCTTGTTGATTTGTGGAACAAAGTTTCCTGCACTTTTTCGCATATGATTGGCATTTTGTGACTTCCTGCAGTACTATGGAAGCGTCCACTTGACCAGAAGACCTTAGCTTTGCCTGTGCAGCAAATGTTAATTCCTCGGTGCTAATCATTTTCCGTATATCTTCTGTTTTTCTTCTTTTGCTTAGCTCAGATAATTCGGTAAAAGACTTAGGTAGACGTCCAGCCTGGGATGATGTTGTGGGTATTTCAAATGTTCCTTGAAGCCAGTTTAAATTCTGTTTTTCGAAAAGATCCTTCCTATATTTTGCAGAAACCCATCTACGTTTGAATTCTGATTTAAGATGAGAAATACTGTGTTTAAACGCTACACGCTGATCTTCTGAATATCTGTTGCGATTTAAAAAATAATTTTCAAGATACTCCAGTTTTTCAGTAATTTTGTCGCTTTTACACCCCTGCATAATATTAAATAATTGTTTTCGCGTCATAACTTTTATCCCAGAGGATTCTCCAGTATCCGATGACATTCTACTACCTATATAGACATATATTGTCGTCAACTTACATCTGAATACTGAAAAAGAATATACCCAATGCGGAAACTAGTTCTGCTAACAAATCATGTTTCTACTTACCAAATATAGGTGAAATGAAGTAGAATATAAAACAAAAGGGAACCTAAAAAATATATTGCACCAATTAACTTAAGTAAATACTAAATATACACTAAAAACACAGTATGAACTAAAATAAGGAAACAATACACACACAAAATTTAAATAATATATAGGAATTTTTTAAAGACACTTGGATAACTCTCACTGCACACGTTACTCTTTGACCGAATGGTTCCAACTGAATTCAATCAGAAAGAAGAGACTTAGTCGAACGCTAATCTCCTGTGTAACATAAACATCTCGCGAGTCCGTAATCTAAACAGTCCCTTCGATGGGTCTCGTATTACAGAGCCTCAGCATCCGCGAAGGAACAAGCGAGTGAAAAATGCATGCTTTTCGCCATGGCTATATATTTAAAACACAGCATTCTTTGTAATAAGATTATACTTTTCGATAGTATACATAAAATAGACGAGTAACGTAAAAATATTGATTACAATCTGCAGTACTGGATTGGAAAATAGCAACAAACTATACAATCCGATACGTTCCTCTTTAAGGACAGATTTTTCACTCAAAACACCCATTTTAGTAAAAACGGTATATATCACAAAAAAGTAGAAATCTCAAGCCTTAAAATGTTTTTTTTTCACCAAATTTGGATAAATTTTAGCAAAGTTATAGCAGTTTGAATATTGAGCGAATATTGAAATAGCTTTGTCCGCATTTTCGGGGCAAATACCCCACTGTGCGACGTTACGTATTACCTTATTTCTATTAATTGTCATAAATCGCACGACTCTGTGTCGTATTATATGTTCTATTTTGATCTAGAGTCTAAACCAAACTATTTTGAATAAATCTTTTGTTACTTATTGTTAAAAGAAGGACTCTCGTATCTTGAAATTCATTTCTTAATCGCACGCCACCCGAACCAAATCCCACAAATTCACAGGTAAACCGCTCTACTTTGAATCTCCTGTAAAGAATGGCAACGTCTCGTTCGAGAACGTTACAGGTAGTTAATTTTGGTGACAGCAGTAAGATGAAATTTGCTTTGAAACCGCGAAGGTGTGGCAAAGGAGATGCACTCTCCTAGCGAAGAACAAGATTCCTTCTTTCTTACTAAACCAGGCGCGTTAGAAGAAGCTAAATCATGGCTACAGGCGGAGTAGGGTCAAAGACCCCTAATGTAGACGCAGTTGTAGAGGAACTACAACGCCTACAATTAAGTCAGGAAAATGCGCGCCAACCGCATACTAGAATTCGCGATGCCGCGGACACGGTTCCGGCCTTCGACGGACGTAAGATTACTATACACCAATTCTCTAAATGCTGTAGGAACGCGAAAAATATGATCGCGTCAAACGCCGAATACGGTTTAGTACAGTTAATTAAATGTAAATTGTCCGGGCAAGCCTCTCGAGTCATACTTAACGGTGATTACAACACAATAGAAGAAGTAATTAAGTTCCTCAGCTCTCGTTTCGCCCCACTACAATTGACTCTTTTATCGTAATCCAATTTGCTTTTCTGTTTTGCCCTTTCTAGATTTGCTGCTGCTACAGCTTGTGTAGTACTTATTTTTTAAAATAACCCATCCAAATGGTCGACAAAGGTTCGCGGAATTACTTGGTTCATGAACTCTGAGGGAATAATCGCCTTTACCCCGAACACGAGCTCGTGTGGAGTGAAGCCAGTAGCTTCATGGACAGACGTATTGTAAGAAAATATGCGAAAACGAATCCAATCATTCCAGTCGGTCTTAGTACAGTAATGTTTCAGGTAATCTGTAAATACGCGATGTGCGCGTTTAAGAGATCCCAGTGACTGTGGGTGGAACGCGGTTGAGGTAATTCTTTGCATTTGAAATATTTTACAAAAGGTTTTCATAATGTTGCTAACAAAATTACTCCCCTGATCGGTTTGAATTGTTCGAGGGCACCCAAATCTACTGATAAATTGTTCAGCCAGAGCCATGGCCACGGATACAGAGTCAATACTAACAAGTGGGATCGCGTCGGAGTACTTAGTAAGATTATCTTGAAGAGTTAACAAATACCGATTACCCCTCTCTGTCGTTGGTAAGGGCCCTACGATGTCCATCTGTACCTTTTCAAACGCTTTTTTAGGAGTGTCAGTTATTCGCATCGGTTGTCTGGTTTTTGCAGAAAGGATTTTATTTCTCTGGTAACTTGGGCATGAACGGACGAAGTTATCTATTTCTTTTCTCATGTGTAGCCACTAAAAATCATCCCTAATTCTATTAAAAAGCTTACAGACACCTTGATGACCCCCGACTATGGATTCATGAAATTCTTTAATAATGAGAGGCCTCCTAGATGGAAGAGGAATTATAATTTCACCTGTGCAAACAGTAATTGTATATTCGGAACCATTTAATTCTTCTTTTAAAAGGTATTCGATGTAGTCCCAACAAATAGGCTCGATATTATTGTTGTATTTGGGGATGCTAACTGTCTTGACATTCAAGGTATCCATAAGGTGTCTGAGGGAGATTACTGCGGATTTAAGATGGACATGGTTTACTGGTTCTACTGCGCGTGATTTTACGAAAAGATGAAAGGGAAACCATTGTTTCTCCGACATTGGGGTTATACGGTCTAAACTGTTCGAGGAAGAATTTATTATTATCTAATAAATCTTTAGTGATTTGAGATTGAACTTCGTGATTGAGAGAGAAAAAATGAATGAAGTTATCTTTACGCATATAAAGATAATCTTTAGAATAAATAATATTAGGAGGTAAGGAATTATGAGTGATTGGTGTTACTGTGGTAGTCCTTGTCGTTAAGACTCTAAGGTTAGTCTGTTTGTTTAGGTCACTGTTTCCTGAGGCCATATCAGTGGAGGATCATGTCCCATCAACTGCGCGCTTGGTCACAAATAAAGTGCGGCATATTTCAGCCTCCAAATTTGGCTCGTCAGCCCCTAACCAGACACAAGCCGCGGACCGCAGGTCGAGGCCCTGGACGGGGTGCTTTTTGTCAAAGCCTATCCGATGTTCCAGGTCGGGCGAGCCTGGGTCCTGAGGTACGTGGGCAGCCCTTGGCGGATTCTGTGGCGGGGTGCCTTCAAAGTCGGCCTCTCTGATGTCCAACAAACAACCGGGTCGGAGCACATCCTCGCGATCCGTCGAGAGCGATCCTCCAAACACTACATTTTTGATGGGAGATCCACTTGTCCCAGTGGTTTCTGTGGTAAGGTGAGCGTCACTGTTATTAGAACCATCATCAGAGTGATCAATCCCGACTAAGACCTCAGGACGACCGTTGATTTCTCTCTTGTGGGCAAGGAAAATGGAAGCTATTATATTTTCATTATTTTCCCATATTCTATTACAATCTGTATCCTCCATCCTTTCAGAGTCCGCAAATGACACGTCGTCGGCGCCTACGACTAACCCTTGCGAACGCTTAAAGGACGAGCTATCAGTATATTCCGTCGTGGTACAGTTAGTTGAAGGGTTCGGAGTTGATGAAGAAGGAAATTGCTTAATATTATTGAAGTCTGGAGGGTTACGGGACAATGCATCCGCATTTGAATTTACTCTCCCTGGTTTGTATACTATGTTACAGTCCTATTCATTTAATTTAATCCGCCACCTCATGATGCGAGAAATAGGGTCCTTTACGCTGTGAAGCCAGACCAACGGTCGATGGTCGGTTACTAACGTAAATTGTTGACCATACAAATAGGGTTGAAAATGATCAACTGCGTAGATAACGGCGAGTAATTCCTTCTCAATTGTGGAGTAATTGATTTCCGCACTGTTAAGCGTTCTGGAATTTGGCCCTGGCTCAACACAGCTCCCACAGCATAATTTGAAGCATCAGTGGTTACAAGGAAAGGTCGTTTAAAATCCGGAAATTGTAATAAGGGTTCGGAACAAATTCTTTCGCGTAGATTTTCAAAGGCAGAGTGAACATCATTGTCCCAAATAAAGGGGACATCCGTTTTCAATAATCGCGTTAAAGGTTTCGCAGTTTTCGCCATATCAGGGATAAATCACCTGTAATAACCGACCAGGCCCAAAAATTGCTTTATATTTTTTTTGTTTTAGGAATGGGAAAGGATTTCACGGCGTTGATCTTCCCGGGGTCTGGTTTCACTCCATCACTGGAAATACTATGACCTAAGTAAGTAATTTCACGTCGCAAGAATTGGCATTTCTCTGGCTATAATGTCAGACCTGCATTTTGTAACCGGGCTAAGACTTTCCTCAATTTTTCTGAATGTTCCTCTATAGAATCGGCGTACAGGACAATATCATTCATGTACACGAAGAACTCAACTCCCTGTAAGCCGGATAAAACTAAGTCCATGCATCGTTGGAAAGTGGCCGGGGCATTTTTCAGGCCAAAAGGCATTTTATTAAATTCATAATGGCCGTTGAGGGTCGAGAAAGCGGTTTTTGGCTTAGCTTTTGGGTCCATGGGAATTTGATGAAAAGCCGAAACCAAATCAAGTGCGCTAAAATATTTCGCTGCTCCTAGTTGATCTAATATTTCCGTTATATTAGGAAGTGGGTAGGCGTCACTAACGGTTTTTTCGTTCAACAGGCGATAATCTATGACCATGCGCCAACGTGGTTTACCCGTGGAGTCTGATTTCTTTGGGACCACCCAAACAGGTGAGCTATACGGGGAAGTTGACTGTTGAATAATATTATTATCCAACAATGCATCGACTTGTTTCCTTATTTCCTCCTTGCGAATAGGAGGAAACCTATACTGTTTTGTGTTAATTGAGGTTTCGTTTACAGTTTCAATCGAATGTTGGATGTGTTGTGCCCGGACCGACACCTAAGCGTGTCGACACCACCCACATTCCGATTGTCCCAATCGAGCGGCCGGAATTCGGCACAACCGCGTAAGGGATCTCGGAAGCGCACCGAGACCCGTCAGCACATGGCGAAACACCCAAAAGCAGGCCAAAGACGGAGACCCCGATGGTCCCCGCTTCGCCCCGACCACCTTATAAGAATAATGTACGAGCAATGCGAGCTCAGACTTGATACCAAATTGTCACGGGATCAAGACCCGACTTTTCAAGACTCATGCCAAACTAGGCACAGTGTAATTGTCACCCAGATCGGGATCAAATAAACTTGTTAAACCTTACGGTGAGTTCCAACTCTTCGACCTGCAACGATCTCCTACCTCCGGGTTCTAAACCGAATCCTTCCGTCCCGGCATAATCACCCGAACCTTCGGAGCCCGTGGACGACGATCACGAAGGACGCCCAGGAGCACCCCGAGATTCGTACCCAGAATCTCGACCCCCAGGCGCCTCAGCACAACAGATGGTATTTGTGGAATTCAATTTATCGGATGGAAGATAAAACTGATAAGGGAATTCTTTAATAATTTCTAGAATACTACTTTTCTCCTCCTCATTCAAACCATTTAAATCTAATCCTTTAACTATCTGGACTAATCTACTCGGGTCGGCCCTTGATGGATCTACATTAGGATTTCCTGTGTGAGACGAACGCGGCGAGGGTGGACGCTCCGTGAATGCCTCTAACTCAACAGGTGGTATAGTTGCAGTGATAGGATTTGGAGTGGTATTGATTGCGTATAATTTAACAGACCTGTTTTGTTGTCTAACTAATGCTTCTCCTATATAAACGCCTGAGTCAGTGGTCAATCTCCTAACATAACGATCTTTAATTCCAGGATCCTTGACAGGTAGAGCTATAAGGGTTCCAGTACGCGGGGGTAAACTAAAGGAGGAAAATGAAAGAAGCAAAAATTCCCCATCACCGATCTGAAGGCTATTAGGCTCGTCATCTCCAAACTTCATTATCGCATTGTGATTTTCCAAGAACGGCATTCCTAATATCCCCGTCCCAGGAATGGGAAGGTCGTCATCAACAATTTGGAATCTCACGTTGACGTGATGGACTTTAACGATAACCTCGCCGCGGGTAAATATATCCCCTGAACCAACACCCGTGATTTTATAAACGATATTGTCATTTATTATCATTTTAGAGATTACACCTTTTTGTTTTATCAGATTAAGTTGAGAACCCGTATTAATAAGGAAACTGGGGGAGCCTTCATGGAAGCAACGGTGGCTTAAGTTAATCAGAGGCAAAGAACCTGATCGCTTTATTTGGATCTGAAAACAACCCCGTTGGTGGCGCTGGCAATTAAGGGTTGGGTTCCCGTCGCGCCCTTTCGCGGAACCCCTTTTGAATTTAAATTACTCCGACTGGAAGCATCATCACCTGGCCGGACGCCACCCTGGTTTTGTTTTGTGAAACAACGAGCTTCTACGTGACCCGTTTTCCTGCAATACCCACATCTAATCTCCTCGCGGTTGGGGAAATGTGCTCTAGTTCCGTGAGGACAATCGCGGCGTAAGTGCCCTGTTTAACTGCATTGATAACACGTATAATTTTTTAAATCTGTCTTAAATATTTTTACGTCAGTGACAAAAGGTTTCGAAGATGGGGAGGGCCTGGAGTAATCGGCTGATTCTGACTCTATCTTACTCGCGACATTAATTGCAGTCTCGAGGTCAGGAAGATTGTTACCATGCTTTAATCTGTTCAAATAAAACCGTGCGGAGTGGTTCCAAAGGCCCTTAATGAAAGAGATTATTGTCGTGTTCTTTAATTTACAAAAAGGTACAAAAAAGAGCGCCAAGTATATAATCTCTTCAAAAAGAATCCTATTTAAAAACAATGTCGTAAATTAATATAAATTTAATAATGTTCTATACTCTACAAAAATAATGTTCTAGACTGTACAAAAATAATGATATACAACAATTGCGCCAATTATCACAATGACTATTTATACAAAGAAAAAATCACAATAGTACAATGAAAAAATGTATTAAATAATATCAAGCAGATATATTTTATACAAATAAATATTTTAATACGAATAAATCACATAAAAAAATAGAAGAAAATATACAATATAAAAAAATATATGAAATCAAAATGAGCTGCAAGTACATAAAGGTGCTTTCCAACTGCGCTTAAGATGACACAACTACATATACACAGCTAAAATGCTGTATTCATACATTCCGTTACTCATATCGCGGACATTTTAAATAATATGAAGATAAAATGTAACATCTAGATATTTGCCTAGATGTCCGCGGCCTGGAAGTCAAATACTTGGCGTGGCCAAGGTCAAGGTGTCGATGAATAAGAATTATTTATAAACATAAAACAATGAATGTGTATTTATATTGTCAGAGTTCTAAATTGATAAATTATGTGAAAGCTTGTGAGAGAAAAGGTATCGGTGTCGATAAATAAACTTACAATTATTTTAAAACTCAATATAATGAAAATGTACTCATATTATCTACGTTTTAAATGGACAAATTATCTGAAAGCCTGCGAGGGGAAGGTATGGGTATTGATGATTTGAGAATACTTTGCCTGGCCACCCCAATACATGAACCACTATGAAATATAGCATTCATAACTTTATATGATTGTCGAGCTATTACTACTTTGGGTGTGGGAATAGTACATATATTAAATTTCCGTATTGCTACACTGCATTATCTTCTGCTTTGATTATCTGTAAATATATAAAGCCACATTTTAATTATATACAACTTAACATAGAACTTACTATTTATAGAAATAGAGTGGCCTTTTGCTTTAGTGAGTGTAGACACTAAATAATGTGTCCAAAAGAGGTGAGAGCGTATGGTAGAAAGTCTTGTTGCAGGAAATTTAAATGCTAATGGTAATGATTCAGCGAAAATGAACGAGGAGATCCAATAGTTTTAACGCACACTTTATTGGTGTTGGAATGAAACTAATTTAGTATGTTTATTGGTGAATTGAAATAATGGGAATCTAAAAAATTAATGAATTAATGAATAGCGTGACAACTACTTTGGATTTTATTAATTAAAGTATTACGAATGTCTTTCACAAAAGATTGAAAAGCATTAACGTAGATGTGTTTTCAGTGTACTTTCTTCACTAATGTGACTTGCTTTACATTGCAAGCAGTCCACCATAATCTATTTTCGTAATAATTCTTAATGCTATGTCTTTAGACAAATTTTGTCGATTTACCTTATTTGACAAAGTTCCAGAAACTTGTGCGAAACAAGATACTCTGTCTATCTATCTAATCTTCTCCGGACAACCTCCACGCCTGTGCATTCCCTTCATTTCTATCCATCCAAGCCTGTGCGTCCCCTTCAATTCTATCCAAGCCTGTGCGTCCCTTTCATTTTTATCCAGGTCCTCTGCGTCTCCTTCATTTCTAAATATAATGTATATAAGCTTTACATAAAATCTCTAAATTGCTGGTATAAAAATATCTGGCAATTTAAATGCAATGCAATTTGTTACAATTTATATTATTTTGTACATGCATGGTATTATTATTTTATACATGCATGGTACAAATTTCCAGAAACTTATGCGAAAGAAGATGGTTCTCTGTCGAACCTTCTCCGGACAACTTCCAAGTCTACGACTGTACATACTAACTCGATTTAAAAAATTTTGGCGACTTACCTTCTTAATTAAGACAATAATTCGGTCTCCTAATTAATGTAAAAACTCGTGACATTTCAAATTCGGACAATTTACTTTATTTGACACTAAGCACATTGTAGGTTATCTCTGACTATGTAGCTGTCAGATTATTTGTTACGCGATTGGCCGAAACCCGCATCCAATGAACGACGTGCCTGAGGGACATTTCCTCACCCTTTCATACTCCCCTCTTGCCTAGAAGTGTAGGACGACGACGAGGACGAGGACGATGCTGAATTTTAAGAACATAAAATTCAGCAAATTGCAACTTTACATCGAAATATCTCAGCTCATAAGGCCCGTAGAAACAAAACGAAGACACTTTTCTTATGTAAATCAAACCCAAGCTATCCATTAAGACCATTCAAAACCTAATCGGATCAGCCGTTATTGAGATTCGGAAATCTCAGGGTTCTTGATAGCGAGTCGTGGCGTAATATAGACACTCGGTGTCTCGCGCTGCGCATATATCTATATATACTTGGCGCGAGACACTACCGTATCTCTTGATAGGTCGTTAACACCAACTAATTGCTCCGGACTATACGCGTCCCTGGCAGTTTCTAATCCGCCATTTAATATTTCGTTGACTCGGGCTGCGAAAACCTCAACTGTTTCGTTTCTGTCCTGATGTAGATTCATTAACTCTGCATTCAAACTATGTACATTAAATGATTGTGCGAAGATCTTTTTTTGAAGTTTAATCAATTCATCTAAAGTTTCGGGTTCTCGTCGATTGGGCAAGAGTAAGTTGGCATGTCCCTCAATCCTATCCCGAATAAGGAAAAGGAGGTTCTCTCGATCCTCAGGTTTTACTTTGGCGTTAATTAAATTGCACTGCTTAATAAACCTGATTAGTGAGTCAGATTTCCCATCAAATCTCGGAATTGAGCCCTTCTCTAATTTTAGGGAAAGATAAGACTTAGGTGGGTCTGTGGACTTTAATAGCTTCGGTTGAGAGATTGTGTTTGAACAAGGCGATTGGCTATTTAATTCCGATAAATTGACAACAGGTGGGTCCAGTCGCGTGGGGCACAAAGTTGTTTAGTTCGCGCGACTGTGATTCACCACCAGAAACTTCTGAATTAGCAGCAATAACCGCGGTTGGGCAGGGCAAAGAATCCTCTGACCTAGCCGAATCAACGATAGGATCGTTGGTTTGTGTCGTTTGAGATCGTGAAGTAGCCATAGGGCGGTCTATTTGCATGGTTTCAACATTTACACCCTCTATTTCAGGTACCCGTACGCTACTCGAACGTAATTGTCGTCCCTTTCGTTTAGGCAATTCCTTACTTCTACGCGGCATTTTCGCAGTGTAAATACAGAACTCTTATTAACTAATAACTAACACAACGTGACGATAATTACAACACACTAATTTAACAATAAAACCATAAGATGGATATTTTAATTTAACTTCAATCTCTCACGCAATTGCAGACGAGTGCTCGATGCCTTCGTTGTCTAGTTGATCTCGGCGAACAAGGTCCTCTGGCCGAGTGCGTTGTTTTGGCGTCTTCCTATTTGCCTTCATTGAGTTTTCTTGGTTCTTGAGAACTTTTGTCACTAGCGCTTCCTGTATGAATTTTTCACTCTTCGCAGTTGCTGTTTTCTTGAAATTTCTTTCAAACATGCAGAGTTGTGTTGTGAGTTCATCAAACGTTTTTTCCGCATCCTTAGTTAGTAACATCCAGCTAGAGCGAAACGTCTCAAATTCGTCCGGAAAAATGTGCAAAACTTTACACACTAACATTAATACTGGTAACTTATTTTCTTGCTTAGCTACGAGGCCATTATTCAGTTCATTCCATAGACTTCTTAATTTTTCTATGTGTATAGAAGCATCCTCGCCAGACGTCCAACCAAAAACAAAGAAATCACTGCATATCTTAAACAGTTGGTCTTTAGACGTGGCCTCGAACTGTTGTCTAAGCGCTTCCCACGCGTCGTGCGGAGTTTCCTTGTCCATGATCTTTTTATATACCGTGTCAGTAACCGAGCTTGCTATCATCGACTTAGCGTAACTGTTCGCCTTACGGTACAGTTCATTTTTTTCTTTATGCTCCTTCCTTTGTTCTGCTGTAGCATCTACAGCGAGAGCCTCTTGTTTGACTAGCTTCTGGTCAATTACGTCTAATGCTCCTTCATGATAATCTAGCTTATCACGGATCTTTCGCTTCCAAATGAGCCAGTTTGTCTCACCGGTCAGTGGCTTAATGTGCTTTGTCAGATCCATTTCTTCTACCTATGGCTCTCTCACAATACCTCACAACGGCGCACTTACTTAACTTTTTTTTTTCAAGCAGCATAATTACGCCTCAGGTTGATAACACAGTTCCCTGGGCCCATAACCTATTAAGGTTAAATGAATTATAAGTTCTTTAGTTGAAAAAGTCTTTTTAATATTATAATTCTTTTAAAATCGTTGAGATCACTTGAGATCACGTGGCGATGTGCTTCCTTTTGTATCACGCATCGCTCTCCAACCAGTATCATACAAAAACCACTAGAGAGTCACCACACTCCGCGCCTTTTCTCTCTCTCACAACACCGTCTTGTGTTAACAGCCATAAAATATCACTTCGTATACATACTTTAATAAATAGATTATGGTGGACTGCTTGCAATGTAAAGCAAGTCACATTAGTGAAGAAAGTACACTGAAAACACATCTCCGTTAATGCTTTTCAATCTTTTGTGAAAGACATTCGTAATACTTTAATTAATAAAATCCACAGTAGTTGTCACGCTATTCATTAATTCATTAATTTTTTAAATTCCCATTATTTCAATTGACCAATAAACATATAAAATTAGTTTTATTCCAACACCAATAAATTGTGCGTTAAAAATATTGGATCTCCTCGTTCATTTTCGCTGAATTATTACCATTAGCATTTAAATTTCCTGCAACAAGACTTTCTACCATACGCTCTCACCTCCTTTGGATACATTATTTAGTCTCTACACTCACTATAGCAAAAGGCCACTCTATTTCTATAAATAATAAGTTCTACGTTAAATTGTATATGATTAAAAAATGTGCTTTATTACTGAATGTGCTTATTACATATGCTTTAGTTGATCAAAACCGAGTATTGTTCATCATTCCTAATACAAATATTAACATGGTAGTAGATAGTGGTTGTTAGCTGTACGGCTGGGGTCGTTGGAAGTTAACGATACGCAATACAGGTTAGAGCACGTGGCAAACCAATTCCAGGAAATAGCCCAACGTGATAAAGAAAAAATCACATTTTGCGTGTAAAATTTAAAGCTGGGTCCAAACAAGAAATTCGTAGAAAATGGAAGACATAATGATACCGGTGTTTGATGGACAAGATTATGGCAGTTGGAAAAAAAGAATATTAATGTACTTGAAAATGAAAAAATGTGAAGTGGTAGTTTCTAGAACCAAAGAAACGACGGACAAAGATTATATATATATATATATATAGCGCAATTTCAAATAAACAAATGGAATTAATTAGTGACCAAGAAACTGCTTATGAAATAATAAGTAAATTTGACCAAACGTATTTAAAAGAATTAACAGTACTTCAGATAATTTGCAGGTATAAATTAGAAAATATGAGACTGAAAAGTTATAAGAATTCTACAGAATTCTTCAATGATTTCGAAAATGCAGTAAATGAACTGAAAGCGGCTGGAGCAAAGGTAACTGAAAAAGAAAAGTTAAATTATGTGCTAAGGACATTGCCGGAATATCTAAGTCACATTGGCGATTTGATTGACGTTTTAAAAGAAGAAGAACAAACAACAGATTACGTGAGAAATAAGATTAAAATGGCCGAAATGAAAGTGACTGATACAAGTTCAAACACGAAATCAAATGTTTTTAAGTGTGAAAAAAGGACAACGAATACACAAGATAAAACGTGCTATAGTTGTGGAAAGGCTGGACATTTCAAATACAACATGGAGAGGCGGCTCACGAGGAGGCGGTGGCCGAGGTCATCAGAATCAACAGCGTGGTGGCGCTGGCCGAGGAAATTTCTATGGACGTGAGTAGTATGTCTAGGAGAGTTCTAACGCTGGTCCTCTGAGGGGAGCGCGTGGCCGGGGGGGAAGTGAGGGCGCGTGGGGGAGCGCGGCGGAGGGAAACATAGGCGCGGGGCCTGCGGGGAGTGGAAGACCGGTTGCGCGAGCACGTGCCGCGGAGTGGGGGAAGCCGCGATGATGGAGGGGATGAGTCCGGGCCGAGCCGCCGCGGAGATCGGGCCCGCAATCGGAAACTTTTCAGGGGGGAATGACACCCGAGAACTTTTTCAGTCCACCCCAAAAATTTTTTCAGACCAGACGACCCCCAAATATTTTTCCAAACCAGTATGTGATGAAATTTTCCCCCAACACAGAGAAATAATAATTTATTTTTATTGGAAATTGTTTCGGAAGATCTCGGGAAAGATCGACGTTTTACGAACCACATATTCGGAGGAGGGAAAGAGACAGAGCATCACTTTTAAAGCTAAAATTCTAGGGAGGGAAAGAGACAACACTACATAGGGGTACAATCGCATGCATTCTAAAAATTTTCAAAATGATTTTCAATCTTAGCGTCGCAACGTCTCGCGCGATCGCGTGTAACTTGAATCCTCTGGAGCAGCCGTGCGGGATGACGTCATTTTCGCGGCGCGAAGAACGAAGTAGAATTATGCAGCGTCGGCAGAATGTTTTTTTTCCCCAACGCAGAGAAATAGTAATTATTGAAACGCTGAATCTTAAAATTAGGTGGCGAGGAGAAAGACGGATAAATAAAATTGGCAAATAATATGTGTTTAAGAAATTTATTTAAAATTAAAGAATATAATTTAACATTTTTTCCTACGAGCATCAACTAGAATATAGTAGTATGTCTAGGAGAGTTCTAACGCTGGTCCTCTGAGGGGAGCGCGGGGGGGGAGTGAGGGCGCGCGGGGGAGTGCGGCGGAGGGAAACATGGGCGCGGGGCTTGCGGGGATAGGAAGACCGGTTGCGCGCGCACGAGCCGCAGAGTGGGGGAAGCCGCGATAATGGAGGGGATCACTCCAGGCCGAGCCGCCGCGGAGACCGGGCCCACCGTCGGAAGGGGGGAATGACCTCCGAAAAATCTCTTTCAGTCCACCCCCGAGAACTTTTTCAGTCCACCCCAAATATTTTTTCAGACCGGACGACCCCCAAATATTTTTCCAAACCATTATGTGATGAAATTTTCCCCCAACACAGAGAAATAATAATTTATTTTTTATTGGAAATTGTTTCGGACAATGTCGGGCAATGTCGGCTTTTTACGAACCGCGTCTTCGGAGGAGGGAAAGAGACAGAGCATCACTTTTAAAGCTAAAATTCTAGGGAGGGAAAGAGACAACACTACTTAGTGGTGCAGTCGCTTTTGTTGTTTAGATAACAGTATAGTAGTATAGCTAAGCGGGTTCTAACCCAGGTCCTCTGAGGGGAGCGCGGGGGCGGGGGGAAGTGAGGGCGCGCGGGGGAGTGCGGCGGAGGGAAACATGGGCGCGGGGCCTGCGGGGAGTGGAAGACCGGTTGCGCGCGCACGAGCCGCGGAGTGGGGGAAGCCGCGATGATGGAGGGGATCACTCCGGGCCGAGCCGCCGCGGAGACCGGGCCCGCCGTCGAAAACTTTTCAGGGGGTAATGACCCCCGAAAAATCACTTTCAGCCCATTCCCAAACATTTTTTCAAACCCCCCACCCACCCCGATTTTTTTTCCGACACAGAGAAATTAATAATTTTTATTGGAAATTGTTTCGAACAATGTCGGGCAATGTCGGCTTTTTACGAACCGCGTCTTCGGAGGAGGGAAAGAGACAGAGCATCATTTTAAAGCTAAAATTCAGAGGAGGGAAAGAGAGAGCAATATTTTAAAGCCAAGAGTATTCTAAAGCGTTCAGATTTAGCGTCGCAGCGTCTCGCGCGATCGTGCGTAACTTGAATCCTCTGGAGCAGCCGTGCGGGATGACGTCATTCGGCGGCGCGAAGAACGAAACAGAATTATGCGGCGTCAGCAGAAACGTCGAATCTTAAAATTAGGTGATTAGGAGAGATGGATGAGCACAGGTAAATAAAATGGAGAAATATGTGCTAAAAGATGATAATATATTGTTACAATATAAATATAAATAGAAATATAAATAGAAATAGAATTGCAAAAGTAAAAGTGCGGGATGATGTCATTTGACAGCGCGAAGAATGCTCGAACGAAATAAACGCTGAATCTTAAAATTATGTGAGGAAAGGAGGAGGATGATGGGTAAATAAAATGGTACAATGAAATACGTTTAAGAAATTTTATTTAAAATTAAAAGAATATAATTTAAAATTTTTTCCTACGAGCATCATCCACAATATCATTGATAGCACATGCTACCAGTTCGCAATCGATCAATGAATGCTGTTCGAAGTGTTCGCTTTCAGAAATTAATTTTACATAATCTGTTGGCGCGGTAGCGCTACGTAGAACGTCTACGAAAGTGGCATATTTACTGCTTACAGAGTACATATTTTCAGCTAACCACGTGTACATATGTTCAATGCAATGATTGTACGCGAATAGTTTATACATCGTGGCTTCAGTCATATATATGACAACGCGATTATCGGTGATTTTAATAAGTTGATTATCATGGATACGCGTGAACTCTAGTCGTAAATGATCAATTATAATGTGAGTTTGGGGCGATGTTGCGTTGCTGCGTAATCGTTGGAGTATGTCCACCTCATTTTGTAGCAGGAGCTTCCACGTAGACATTGAAAAGCTTAACTCGCTGCCTTTATTGTCGGCTATGGCGATCTCGACGTGACACAAATCCATACCAATGCGAATTCCTATAGTTAGACGTTTATAAGCTGTTGCAGTCAGTGGATAATCACGCCCCAGGATCCGTACGATTGATGGTTTCGGTGTTTTCATCGTTTTAAACGATACGGATCCAGAACTGTAAGAAACAAGTACATGAAATTGATACTTCGATCGTTTGCGTTTACAGTGAATGAAGTAAATGAAAAGTGTATAGTAACGCGTACGTACCTCATATTGGATTGTTGATGATGTTGTTGCTGCCGTTGTTGGCATTTATTTGGAAACCCACCATCGTTGCCGGCTGCGCAGGATGAATCGTTTAAGCTGCGTTTGTACATTTTGATGTGTGCTATATTTTTTATGGAGTACCGTCTGTTCCGTCAAAGTCACTGAGGCTACTGAGCAACTGATGGAATAGCGTCCGGGAGACTGGCTTAAATAGAGGTGCAATTGTCCCCTCCACCACACCATTTTTATTTTAAAACTATCAATTTTTCCATAATATGTTTCAATCTTGACGTCACAGTATGTAATTTGAGCCTCATCCTCAAGGATAAAAGTCTCGACACGTGTTGAACGTCGAATCTTAAAATTATGCGACGTCAGCAGAAACTGTGTCGGATGATCTTGCGCGCCAATTCGCCATACGTGTGAATCATAGAAAGAATTAAGCTGTGTCAGCGAAAATTGTGCATATGAGGGGAGGGAGTACGCTGACGGAGATAGCAAATTGCAGTCTAGGTATAAAAGTGCAGCCTAAACTGCACAAAGCCTCAAATCGTTGCAACGTGTTGCGAGGAAAAGACATTTACATTTACAACAATGGGAGAATTCGCGCAAGTAACCCAACAATTGCTGGATCAATCCGCACAATTGATTTCGCGGGAAGAATACCTCGTATGGGAAGAACGGTGCAACGAGTGCATCGAATCTTTGGAAGAACAGAGCCGCGTGAAACGCCCGCGATTATCGATCGGTGTTCGGCAATCGTTGGTTGCTCGAATCGCGCAGCTCGAAGGACTGAAACATTCGTTGCGTGGCCGTTTCGTGCGTGAAGGTGCCGGACATTCGAGCACAGGACTTTTGTGGCGCGAAATAGACGCTGCTTTCGATACCTGGGTATTAACTGGTGCCGTGTTAAATTCGAATTACATCGAGCCGCGCAACTTCCTCCAGGATGCGGGGACCATTGTGCTGGAGCAGGTGCGGGGCGCTTTGAGGAAACATCAACACCTCAAAGTGAACACTGTGTTTAACGGCGAATTTGTGGCGGGTGACAAGCATGCTTGTAAAAGCATAAATACCCGGAACTGTGAACTCTTCGGCACATCCGATCTGCAGGAGTGGTACCAGAGATGCGTCATCGAACCCACCCTGGCATCGCTGGAAGAGTTCCAGGAACGCGACAGCGGATGGGCATTGGCGAGAATCATGAATCTGACCGTCAATGTTAATAAGTATAATCCGCTGCGCGCCGGGTGTCACTTCAAGTTGCCGCGGGAATTATCTTTGAAGAAAGCCACGATCAGTGTACAATCCCCGGACAATGCCTGTTTCGCGTGGGCAGTGGTCGCCGCTCTCCATCCCGCCGAACGACACGCTGATCGCCCAAGTTCGTACCCGCACTATGCTTCCGTGCTAAATCTCCAGGGCATTGAGTTCCCAATGTCCCTGGCGCAAATTGGGAAGTTTGAGCGGCAGAACAGCGTCTCCGTCAATGTGTACAGCTTCGAGGCGGAGAAGACGAAGACGGTCTTTCCCTTGCGCCTCACCAGCCAAAAGAGGGATCAACACATCAACTTGCTCTACACGCAGAATCAAGAGCACGGCGATGTAGGACATTTTGTATGGATCAAGAACTTGTCTCGGCTGGTGAGCGCGCAGCTGAGCAAAAACAAAGCAAAGAAATTCATCTGTGATCGGTACGTATAGAAAACTTGTGAAATATTGAAATGTCTCGCGAAACAATTAAATAAAATTTTTTTGTGTTTTTACAGATGTATGCATTACTTTAGCTCTACCGAGAAGTTGGAGGCGCATGCAGTGGACTGTGGGCAGATGAACGACTGTGCCATCGTGCTGCCCAGCGAAGGCAAAAATTTCCTCAGCTTCGAGAACCACTGTAGGAAGGAGCGGCTCCCCTTCGTGATGTACGCAGATCTGGAGTGCATCATCGCAAAAACAGGGGCTAACCACCAAACGGGTGAGGCGGACAACAAATTGCGCGCATATCAACATCATAAAGTTCACAGTATTGCATATTATATGCATTGTTCGTACGATACATCGCTATCGACGTATCGATGTCGCCGCGACGCGGATTGTGTTTCATGGTTCGTAGACGAACTGAAAAAATTTGCAAACTTCGCCAAACCCATCTTGACCAGTAATGTTCCCATGCATGATTTAACCACCGAACAGTGGACGACATTTCGCGATGCAACACACTGTCACATTTGCGAAGAACCATTCGAGGTTGATGATGTACGAGTTCGCGATCATTGTTATCTCTCCGGACGGTTTAGAGGTTCAGCACATTCGGAGTGCAATTTAAATTATAAAAATGCGTTTTACATCCCCATAGTTTTTCATAATTTATCCGGCTATGATTTGCATTTCATTATCGAGGAAATAGCTACCGCTTTCGACGGTCACGTTGATGTATTACCCATAACTAAAGAAAAGTATATATCGTTCACAAAAAATGTCGAAGATACGACCGATTCAGGCTCACGAAATTGTATTAAATTGCGATTCATCGATTCGTACAAATTTCTCAACACCAGTCTTGACAAATTAGCATCTTTTCTTAGCACAAATCAATTAAAAATTTTACGATCCCAATTTGAAACATTATCCGTTGAGGATTTCAATTTATTGACGCGAAAGGGTGTATTTCCATATGAATACCTTGATTGCGCGAACAAGCTGCAGGACCCGTGCTTACCGCCGCGCGAGTCATTTCACAGTTTGTTAACGGGTGAGACAGTATCCGAGACCGATTACGCACACGCCGAGACTGTCTGGCAGCGTTTCGGGATTAGAACCTTGGGCGAATACAGCGACTTGTATTTGAAAACAGATGTCTTGTTATTGGCAGATATTTTTGAAAATTTTCGCGAAAGTTGTATCAAGAGTTACGGATTAGATTCAGCACATTATTATACTCTACCTGGTTTCACGTGGGATGCTATGCTAAAACACACCAAAATTACGTTCGAATTGCTCACAGACGTCGATATGGTCATGTTTATCGAACGCGGTATACGTGGGGGTTTAAGCCAATGTTCCGGAAGATATGCACATGCTAATAACAAGTACATGTCATCTTACGACGCATCGGAAGAGTCATCGTACTTGATGTACTTTGATGTGAACAATTTGTATGGATGGGCAATGTGTCAGCCCCTGCCATACGCTAAATTTCGATGGGTCGAAGATGTTGCAAATTTTGACGTGTCTTCAATCCCGGTCGATTCGCCCACGGGGTACATTCTCGAGGTAGATTTGGAATATCCGCAACGTCTGCACGACGCTCATGCCGATCTACCGTTCTGCCCGACGCGTGCCAAACCACCTGGCAGCAGGCAGGACAAGTTACTCGCGACGGTATACGATAAGCAGCGTTACGTCATCCATTACCGCAACCTGCAGCAGTGCACGCGTCACGGTCTTTTTATTACAAAAATACACCGCGTCCTGCAATTCTCTCAATCTCCCTGGCTCCGCGATTACATCGAACTCAATACACGGTTTAGAACAGACGCGACAAACGACTTTGAAAAAAAATTGTACAAATTGATGAACAACGCGGTATTCGGCAAAACTATGGAAAATGTACGAAACCATGTGGATGTAAAACTTTTAACACATTGGGAAGGGCGATATGGCGCGGAGGCAATGATCGCGAAACCGAATTTCCACAGCAGAAGTGTTTTTTCGGAAAATTTAATAGCTGTTGAATTGCGAAAACTCGAGGTGAAATTCAACAAACCGATATACGTGGGTATGTGCATTCTGGACATATCAAAAATTTGTTTGTATGAATTTCACCACGAGTACATGTCTCCCAAGCATGGACAAAAATGTAAAATTCTATATACAGACACTGACAGCCTCATTTATCACATTCAATGCGACGATATCTACGAGTCCATGAAACACAATATCGATAGATTCGACACAAGCGATTATCCCACCGACAATGTATATAATATGCCGCGCGTAAATAAGAAGGTTCCGGGGCTGATGAAGGACGAAAATAACGGTGCGATAATGACCGAATTCGTAGGTCTTAGAGCGAAAATGTATGCACTTCGCGTAGACGGCAAAAAAGATACGAATAAGGCGAAAGGCGTCAAGACCAACGTCATAGCTAGAACGATAACTTTCGACGACTACGCGCAGTGTTTGCAAAGGGAGATCGAAATGGTTCGCAGACAATCATGCATACGGTCTAAATTGCATAAAGTGTACACCATTTCGGAATCTAAAATCGCTCTAAGCCCACACAACGACAAGCGGCATATCGTACCTGATTCGACCGACACTCTGCCCTGGGGCCATTACAAAATTCCATTGTAAAATAGAAATTATTGTATTTATTATAAATAGTGGAATTATTGTTTGCAAATGTATAGAAATTATTATTATTGTATTTATTAACTCGTTTCTTACAAATAGTAGAATTATTGTTTGCAAATGTATAGAATTTACAAATGGTGGAATTAATGTGTAAAAAAAATGTTCACACATGTATATGTATCATTGTATTTATTGAACCATGTATTATTATTATTTTACAATACATTATTTTTATTTATCCAAGAATTGTGTGATTTATCAAACCCCAGCCACTTGACGTACACCTTATCCCCCTTTCTACGCAACACTTTTTCCACTAGATACACATCAGGATCGGTGACACGTTGCAGCTCGTGTTCATAGAATCCTCCGGCAACGGGTTTTCCACAGGAATCGTCCAGCAGATACGTCGCGGGATTAGTTGTCTGTACTTTGGCTATCTTGAACATCTCCGTTGTCCAGTTCGGCGTATAGCCTTTATCGAATATGGTTTTAAATTTGCTCACGCCCACACACTCACCCAACTTGAATCTCGCTGGTGCAGCGATCTTTATGTTGCTGTATACGGTGGCTAGCAGCGTGTCGGCGATCGCCGGGATAACATCGCAAGGACGCATTCCGATGGTTCTATGTTTTCGTGCGTTATACTCTGCAAGTAGACTTGGTAGCGCATCGGTCCATCTATAGGTTCCATTCAGCGTAAACAGTTTCCACATATTGTTCTTCAAAGTTCGATTGAAACGTTCTACGACAGAGGCTTTCATCGCCGAATACGTCGAATAATGATTAATGTCGTGCTTTGTCAAGAGTTTCTGCACATCGGTGTTGTAAAATTCTTTTCCTTGATCGGTTTGCAAATTTTTCGGATATCGCTCTCTAAATATCTTTGCAAACGCTTTAGTCACCTCAGCACCACTTTTAGTCTTGAGCGGCGCCGCCCATGCATACTTGCTCAACACATCGATGACGGTGAGTATGTAGTGGTGACCCTGGTTGAATCGCGAGTATGGACGCATTTCTACAATGTCAGCTTGCCACAGATCATCGTATCCATGCACGATGACGCGCCTCCGCGGAAAATGTCTTCGAGCTGGAGCGTGCAATTCCTCAACGAGTTGTCGCTTCTTGTGGCCATGGTTTTCTTTACTCTTGGATTTCGATAATGGCTGCATGTTTGATCGCAGAGGTGTCTTGGACACGAATGATGCGATAATTATCGGGTACGTGCATTAAGTGCTTCCCGTTGGTCCGAGAAAATTCTGGACAAGTTGCTGCTCCGCAGCAAAAGCGGTTATAGCCTCTTTAACTTTACGAATTCCATTGTCCGGCTGTGGGATAGAATTCGACACTTGCGATATCTTTTGAACACTGTTTTGCAACGCAAGCATATATCTTTGAAACACGACCAGCTTCCTCTCTAATTCTTCCTGCTGCTCTCTCAAAAGTTTAATGCTCTTTTCCACGTATAGTTTATTGACGGCATCGGTGTCGGCCACCGGCTCAGCTACGCGTCGTATCTTGCGTGATTTTGCATCAAAGTCTGCACCGGTCACGCAAAGAGCGTTATCTCGCATGTAATTTCGAAGCAAACCGCTCCATTTGTAATAGTCCATTCTAGCTGCTCCACTCTTCTCGAGCGATACCCCAAATTTGTTGATTGGCATCTCGATGCATACTGCGCACATCATCGGCGCGCGGTTTTATATAATGAGGCCTACCTCGCGGAGTTCCTCGATAATCGATAGAATTTCGGGATCGTGAGAGTTGTTACCCGCCTGACGCGACACTTCGAGCAAACGGAATCGATCCACCAGCTCGTTGGGATCGTCCCAGTGTACGTAATCGATTTTGTTATCGTTTACCACCATGACCCGCGGCACTGTTAGACCTTTCCCTGCCCTACTAGCCGATGCACGGGGAATTAGCGGTGCAATTACATGTTTGTACTTGTATCCCTTGTTGCCCAATATGGGATTTTTAGCACCATGACCGCGTCTGTGGGCATTCGTTTCCAGCAGTATACTTTTGTATTTTTGTTTATCGGCATCGGTGTATACAGTATCGTCGGGAATTCTCATAAAAATCAATTCGTAAAGGCCGGGTGTTCCTTTGTATTTTACACCATCTATGATTATATTATCATCCTTGTCTATATCGAAAGCCTTATCCCCAAGCATCGTTCTACTATTGCCAAAGTATACACCGTAGACATAGTCCATTGTTGTATCCTTATCACTACTTAGGATTGCGTTCATGTATTTTTGTCCCAGCGGGCCGAAATGACAGCGGAACGTTTTTTGTCCCTCGGATGTTTGAAGTTGTTGTCTAATAGATGTTACAAACGACTCATCGGGACTAGTTTCAAAAACGTCGTCATCATCATTGGTTGTGAGCAATTGTACACTGGGAAAGGTATTTACTGGTGTGGGAGGAACGGAAGACTCGTTTGATCTAACATTTTGTCGGTTTCACTTCGATTGAACTGGTGTCGAGGTTATGGGTGAATATTCCGCCGACACGTGTTGTTTCCTCTTTGCTTTACGCGATGTGTTCCCTTTCAACTGGATTTTTTTAGGCGTTAATGTTTCATTCCCATCAACGTCTGCGCTCATCAGCGGTGATGTGCCAGCTTCTGTCACTGCAGTAGTTTCAGCAATATGTTTTAGGGGTTCGACGATAGGTTTAAAGTATCTCTCCAACGCGATATCTTCCTCCATCTTGCCAGTCTTCAAAGCCTGATGTTTCCGGCGAATGGAATCGCTGGTTTTTGCAATTTCCTTCGCTATTCTCTCGCGATCCTTAATCTCCAGAGTATCGATATCAATCATCGTTGTGCCGCAGACGTTGCTTTCCCACCGACGTGTTGATGACGATTGACTATCTCACGGTACGGCAAACTCGTTAAATCCCTTTCTATAACGTCCATTGGACATGGCGCTATCCTTGTCTATTACCACGAAACCATACTCCCGTTGCCAACAATTACGGCACAAAGCGCAGAAATCCTCGTAAGGCATGTCAGTGTTTACATGATCGTTGTACAGATGTTTCAAGTTGGTACCATCCTGCTTAAACAGAATCAGTAGATTCGCATTGTCGCGTATAAGATGTTTGGGAATTTTTGCATATGTCTGACAGAGATAGAAGCAGTCAACGTTCGAGTGGCGCCCCATTGCAAAGTATTCCCTTATCGTATCTTGCTTATCACATGCCACGTCATCAAAGATAAAAATAGAATTCGGAAGCGATTCGCTCGGTGGGATGACGTCACTGTTATTCGAAAACGTAAAGTAGCCAATTTCATCTATCGGAGGCAATAAATTCTCCAAGTACTGATATTTCGGCTGTTGCAAGGACTTGGAGTACACGTACACGTTCTCGAAGCGGACGCCGTGAGGACTTTCCAACAAGCTGACCAGCACGTTGGTCTTTCCGCAATTTGATGGGCCACAAATGACGCAGCGGATAGTGTTTGGCAGCATGCTACCATGTCTGCGTCTTGTTTTCGAAGACATCACTCGCGATTTATCGTCAAAATTTGTCACGCGTATCGTCACAGGTTGTCGCACGAATCGCATCCTCTCCGTGAACTGTGAAAAATGATTTTGATACGTTGAAGCGCCCTATTTATAGGTCCGCACCGAAGCAAAACGGTTCAGTATTCAAAATGCTTCTGATCCTGTCGGATAATTGTGATATTCGAGACCTAACCTCTGAGCAGTTGAAATATATACCAAAGATTATTCTACTCCGAGAGTTTGGCAGGCACATTGATCAGTTGTGGGACAGACTCCCCGAGCATATAAAAGCCGATTCTAAGGTTCAGCAGTATCGTCGGTGTCTGGAACATTATAATCGCCCTTGGCAGCGAACGCATATCGACGGTCCAGCACCATTGATTAAAAACTGTAGCGAATGTCGTCGACGAGAGTAAAGAAAGGCAGTGGTTTGTTAAATCGGGCGATAAACGCGCTACCTATTGAATTACATATTCCGGGATACCAGTTTTGCGGCCCAGGAACTCATCTGGCAAAACGATTAGCTAGAGGGGATCGAGGCATCAATCCGTTGGATGCAGCGTGTCGAGAACACGATATTGCGTATTCGCGTAGCAACGACCCCGGCGAAAGGCACGCGGCAGATAACATACTCGCTGACAAAGCGCGAAAACGCATCGTTGCGCGAGACTCGACTCTGGGTGAAAGAGGTGCTGCTACAGCTGTTTGGGCAGCTATGAAGGCCAAGACGAAGATCGGAATGGGGATGAAAACAAAAACCCGCAAAAGGATTCCAAAGAGAGCACCGAAAAAGCGGATTCTTCCGGTAGCAAAACGGGGTGGTATATTACCACTTCTACCGTTGCTAGGTGTTCTCGGATCATTGGCTGGCGGAGCGGCGGGGATCGCCAAGGCGGTAAACGATAATAAGGCGGCGCAACATCAGCTGCAGGAAATGCAACGTCATAATCGCTCCATGGAAGGTCGGGGACTTTATCTCGCACCGTACAAGCGCGGACAGGGAATATCGAAACGAAAAAAAAAACGCCGAAAAGAAAATAAAAATGCCTGCGGGTGTAACTACCGATGCACAATTGGAGGAGTTGGCAAAACGTATGCATATTCCATTCTTTAGAGGTGTTTTTATGCGTAACGCGTTACCAGCCGGAGGAGTACGTCGAAACGAGAGCGGTATCGTAAATTTGGACAATGTCAAGGGGCCTGGGACTCATTGGGTGGCGTATGCGAAGAGAGGGAGTCGAGCTATATATTTCGACAGCTTTGGGAATCTTCGACCGCCTAAGGAATTCATACAATATCTGGATAAAGATGCTGTGAAAATTGAATACAATCGTACGTCTTATCAAAAGTACGATCAGAGCAATTGCGGACAACTATGTCTACGCTTTCTACAAACGATCGACACCGAATTTAAGGATTGACTTCCCACCACTCTGATTCAGTAACAGTCGAGCAGTTCGAGCAGAATATGTCGTTAACATTCACTCTAACCGGCAAGAGTAGCACCCTCGCGGTAAACTACTTTCCACCCATAGATTTGAGCGATGATGATTACGAGCTTGGTCTAACAACCTTTGAAACTTATCACACAATACCGAACATCGACTCGAGCAACGATAAATTCTACTTTTTCTCAAACTATGACATCAAAAACAACAGCGTCGACACCACTCATGAATACATTACGATCCCCCACGGCTCCTACGAACTAGACGCCATTGCCAAGTACCTGAAGCAGCGATTACTCGAGCGATATCCTCAAAAAAATCTCGACGGCACCGATGACGGTGACAACGATGTGTATCCTATAGTGTTGCGTCCCAACAACAACACCATGAAAAGCGAACTGTACTGCCGGTTCGCCGTAGACTTTACAAAGCCCAATAACATCGGATCGCTACTGGGATTCTCGACGAATCGGGTATTAGAACCAGCACGATGGCATGAATCGGACGATCCAATTAATATCATGAACGTGAACATTATTCGCATAGAATGTAGCGTGACCGCTGGTGCGTACAACAATGGGAGGCGTGTACATACGATACATGAATTTTCTCCGAGAGTCCCACCAGGATATAAGATATCGGAAACGCCCGCGCAGATCATTTACCTTCCAATCACCGCACGGGTCATTACGGATCTAACGATACGCGTTGTGGATCAAGACGGACGATTGCTCGATTTTCGAGGTGAAGAGATTACCATCAGACTGCACGTACGACGACGACGATAATACGTGTAGTGCGAAAGAGATGCTTGTATTGAACGACTCCAGAAACCCGTTTCTTCCAAGTGAAATTGTTTACAACACCAACAACTGCAACTCCGATCACGCTAAAAAGAAGAAGCTCAGTGCTGCAAAAATTGCATTTTTGAAATCTTTGGGATTCATTGTACGCATTTAAGTTGAAAAATGGCTGATATTCTAAGCATTGGAGGGAAGCCGACGTTTGATGATTGCATCGTCAAGCTCGAGACTCACACATACAAACCATACGTCAACACGACGTTTGGATACAGCGATGAGATAAGAATACCGATACAGCAGCAGGATTTATACACATTACCGTGCGAAAGTTTCCTATATGTGGAGGGGAAATTGAAGATAAATAAGCCAAACGATGCGTTAACGGTGATGTTGGGAAATAATTGCATGGCGTTCTTATTCGATGAGATTCGATACGAGCTGAATGGTGTGGAGATTGATCGCAACAGAAACGTTGGAATAACTAGCACGCTTAAAAACTATGTATCGCTGACATCGGACGAAGACAAAAATATGGAGAATGCCGGATGGGGCTTGAAACGACGCGATGGGCTAATAGTGAAAAACCATTTCAATTTTTGCGTCCCACTCAAATATTTGCTGGGATTTTGCCAGGACTACAAACGCATGATTATTAATGCGCGTCACGAATTGATTTTAATACGATCGCGCAACGACAACAATGCTCTAATAGGATCACCGATGTTGGAACCAGAAATTGAATTACTTAAACTACAATGGCGGATGCCTCATGTGACGCTGAACGACGTTAATAAGCTATCGTTGCTACGTACTTTGGAAAGTGGACAAAACCTGAGCATTTGTTTTCAATCATGGGATCTGTACGAGTATCCTCTCTTACAGAGCACGACCAAGCATTCGTGGGCCGTGAAGGCATCTGCACAGCTGGAGAAGCCGCGATGCGTGATCCTTGCTCTACAGACTGGTCGAAGGAATGTGATGAGCGAAGACGTTACTAAGTTCAACAACTGTAAATTGACCAATGTAAAACTTTTTCTCAACTCGGAATTTTACCCATACGATGACATGAACTTGGACTTTGACAAGAATAAGCATGCCATCTTGTATCACATGTATACGCAATTCGGTAAATCGTATTATGGACATAGTTGCAACGAGGCATTATTCACCGTGGCTGAATTTTTACAATTTGGCCCCATCGTGGTGATTGATTGCTCGCGACAAAATGAGTCGATCAAGAATGGTACCGTGGACGTGCGCATAGAATTCGAGTGTAAAGAGAATGTGCCGCTAAATACTACAGCCTACTGTCTGATTCTGCACGATCGGGTGGTTGAATACAATCCACTGACAAACGTGGTGCGCAAAATGAATTAAATTGCCACGCTACTTGCCCGCCCTCTCCTGTGCGAAATTCACACAAAATTTAATCATGAAAATCGAGATGCTTTACGAGAAAAACTGCATTCTCCCATCTGTCTTGAAAGCGAGCGGACCTCTAAATTGTACCGATAATGGTCGTGCCAACATTTGTTGACCTGCAAGGGTTCATCGTCGATGGAAGATTTGTCGTCAAGGAAGTGGCTGTCCTATGCAAGGGGACAATTCTCTCGCATTATATTTTTGGGAGCTCAATGCCGCAATATCTTCTTACAAAATCCGATAAATCAAGCATCCGATGGTTGGTGGCAAAACATCATGGACTACGTTGGGACGATGGAGACGTTCCGTACAGTATGGCTAAACAGCTAATTACGAAAGCTGTAGCTGATGCGATCGACGAAGAAGATGACACATCCCATATAGTATACGTTAAAGGGCTGCAGAAACGCGACTGGCTTGCGGATTTCCTGGATGAAAATACGAGAGTGGACGTGATCATCGAGACGCTGGACATTGACTACGAGGATATAAAATCCCTAAATAAGCTAAATGTAGTTAATACTCTGCGTTGTGGCAGACACGCAAAGCACTGTGCCTTGCAAAATGTATTTAAAATATTCAACTGGTGGTCTAAACGCCAGAGGCATAAATAAAATATAATCAATTTTTAATGCATAAATGTTTTTTCTTCACCCTCCCCCAACCTAATCTCCTACATGTACGCTAGATTAAGACGATAGTTGAAATTATTTAGAAGCGGTACGATTGACGTTCGATGTGGTACGATTCACGTTCGATACACGTTCAAAGTGGTACGATTGACGTTCGATTGACGTTCGTTTCACGTTCAAAGTGGTACGATTGATGTTCGATGTGGTACGGTAGACGTTCGATACACGTTCAATGTGGTACGATACACGTTCGATTCACGTTCAAAGTGGTACGATTGACGTTCAATACACGTTCAAAGTGGTACGATTGACGTTCGATACACGTTCAAAGTGGTACGATTGACGTTTGATACACGTTCAAAGTGGTACGATTGATGTTCGATGTGGTACGGTAGACGTTCGATACACGTTCGATGTGGTACGATACACGTTCGATTCACTTTCGATGTGGTACGATTCACGTTCGATACACGTTCAAAGTGGTACGATACACGTTCGAAGTGGTACGGTAGACGTTCGATACACGTTGAAAGCCGTTCGATACCCGTCCGATAGACGTTCAAAGTGGTACGATTGACGTCCGATGTGGTACGATTGACGTTCGATTCACGTTCGTTTCACGTTCGATGTGGTACGATTCACGTTTGATGTGGTATGATACACGTTCGATACTCGTTCGATACACGTTTTGACGTGGTACAATTGACGTTCGATACACATTCAAAGTGGTGTAATCTAGTCGAATGATGTGTCAAAGAAGAAGGGAAAGAAGATGCGTGTGAATAAGGAGAGGACGCTCAGCGAAGAAGAAGATAAGTACATGGAGGAGGATGGTCAGCGAAAATGCAGGTGGCCTGTGATGAAGATGGTGAAGAACAAAGGCATCCTACTTTGCAAAGCTACGCATTTCTCAATTTCAAGATATGAGTTTAGATGCGCGGGCCTGGAGATGGAGCGAGACCAGTTGTCTTCAAATCGTTGCAGCGAGTACAGTTTGTGACAGTTTGTAACAGTTACCATTGTGAGCAAATATGGGATACTACCGACTTGCGTCGGAGTGGGATGCATGGCGAGACGACTCTGAGGTATGTACACAACAATGTTTTCTTACATTTATCGAGTTTAACCTTTTAAATCGAGTGAATATTATATCGCGGGTTTCTATTTTTTTCCAGAACTCGCCATCACCGTCGCCACCACAGTCGCCACCACCGTCGCCCCAGTGGTCGAGCGACTGGGGGTCGCGGCAGCCGTCGCCATCGCCACCGCTGCTTCCGTCGCCGCCACAGCCGCCTTCATCGCCGCCACCGCCACCGCAAGTATGTAGTGCATTGTTTTGTGTGTTTCATGTTTAATGTGTTAATATTATATCGATGTGTGTGTGTGTGTGTGTTCTAGGACCTGCCACGGATAATTACTTGGCTGGCGGACCTGGCGGTCCGGGTTGCACCCCGAGGGGTGCAGATGGCCGCGCGGCTGCAGCTGCGGCGGCCGAGATGGGCTCCATATTGGATACCGCAGCCACCATCGCCGCCGTCACCCCCCTCGCAACCTTCCCCTTTATAAATATTTTCTTTTATTATATTCAATTTTATTTTATTATTATTATATTCTTTTTTTTAATCTTTTATATATTTATATTTATACTTTTATTCCATTTTTACACTCTATTTATATTCTATTTATATTCTATTTTTATATTTTTCCTTTTTTATATTATATTTTATTCTTTTTATATAGATTTTTTTATACTTTTTCTTTTATATTTATTTTCTTTTTATATTTACTACTATTATAATTATTATCGTTTTTTTCCATGTAACAATATATACTTAAACACATATTATTTGTCAATTTTATTTATCCGTCTTTCTCCTCACCACCTAATTTTAAGATTCAACATTTCAAAAAATTATTATTTCTCTGCGTTGGGGACAAAACATTCTGCTGATGCTGCATAATTCTATTTCGTTCTTCGCGCTGCCAAATGACGTCACCTTGCACGGCCGCTCCAGAGGAGGACTCATATTACATACAATCGCGCGAGACGCTGCGATTGAAAATCATTTTGAAAATTTTTAGAATGCTCTTGGCTTTAAAATATTGCTCTCCCTTTCCCTCCTCTGAATTTTAGCTTTAAAATGATGCTCTGTCTCTTTCCCTCCTCCGAAGACGCGGTGTAAAAAGCCGACATTGCCCGACATTGTCCGATATCGTCTGATAAAAATAAATTATTTCTCTGCGTTGGTGGGGAAAATTCGGGGTGGGGGGGGGGGGGGTTTGAAAAAATGTTTGGGGTGGGCTGAAAGAGATTTTTCGGGGGTCATTACCCCCTGAAAAGTTTTCGACGGCGGGCCCGGTCTCCGCGGCGGCTCGGCCCGGAGTGATCCCCTCCATCATCGCGGCTTCCCCCACTCTGCGGCTCGTGCGCGCGCAACCGGTCTTCCTCTCCCCGCAGGCCCCGCGCCCATGTTTCCCTCCGCCGCGCTCCCCCGCGCGCGCTCACTTCCCCCCGCCCCCGCGCTCCCCTCAGAGGACCTGGGTTAGAACCCGCTTAGCTATACTACTCAGTATTTCAAAATGATTTTCAATATTAGCGTCTCGCGCGATCGTGTGTAACTTGACTCCTCTGGAGCAGCCGTGCGGGATGACGTCATTTGACAGCGCGAGGAACGAAATATAATTATGCAGCGTCAGCAGAATGTTTTTTCCCCACGCAGAGAAATAGTAATTATTGAAACGCTGAATCTTAAAATTAGGTGGTGAGGAGGATGACGGATAAATAAAATGGAGAAATAATATGTGCTTAAAAATGATAATATATTGTTACAAATAATTAAAGAATATGAATATAATAAAAAGAATATAATAAAATAAAACTAGAATATAAAAATAGAAAAATAGGATAAAATATAAAACTATTCTAAGAAGGGGGATGGTGGCGATGAAGGCGGCGAAGGTGACCACGTATCCCACTCGATAGGGCAATCAGCAAATAGTTCACTTAATAATAAATCTACAGGAACTTGCGCAGGGTCAGTTTGAACTGCAATATCGCAAGCCCGAAGCCCCGATATTTTATTCGCGGAAACGTTATCATAAACAATCTCTGTTTCCACGTTTCGCCAAACCACGCTCTTTAGAGCAACCTCACGATTCTGCTGAGATCTATTCCAATACACATCATCATCGCAGTCTATAAACATTTGGTCTACATGTCGACGCAACCAATATTCCTCATCATCATTGTAGTACTCCTATCGTGAAATTGAGAAGTGCATAGCTTTGCAAAAAGTAAAAGTGCGGGATGATATCATCATTGTAGTACTCATACGTATGGCGATTCGTTAGGTTGCGAAATACTTTTAAATAACTGTCGCCATCCTGAACAGCTTCCGCCTCATACAGTTCCACACATCGCATTTCTTCGGTTTGAACCGCAACATTTTGGCACGCCACATACACTTTCGGACTGGATGGATGGAAAATTGTTGCAGCAGCGGTGATCGTAGCGGTAGCTGGACGATTCAAATTGACTGACAATGACATAATCTGAAACCGATTTTTTCTTATAATTCTCCAAGTTACTAACACAACAATTCACTGAAAAATATAATAATGGAAACATACGGTATTATTCGACTGTATTTTCAATGCGTTGAACGATTGATGATATCCTTCAAAAGCAATTTCACTTAAAATGAAAAAATGACACTTCAAAAAATCGGACTGTTTTCAATCGCAGTTTGAAGACGACTGGTCTCGCTACATGTCCAAGCTCTAACATCTAAACTCCTATCGTGAAATTGAGAAGTGCATAGCTTTGCAAAAAGTAAAAGTGCGGGATGATATCATTTAGCAGCGCGAAGCAGGCGCGAACGAAATAAACGTCGAATCTTAAAATTAGGTGGCGAAGAGAGAAGGGGGAGAAGGAACACGGGTGAATGAAAGTGACAAATAATATGTGTTTAAGAAATTTATTTAAAATTAAAAGAATATAATTTAACATTTTTTCCTACGAGCATGAGCTAGAATAAATTGATGGCACATACCACCAGTTCGCAATCTACATGATAATCCTCACAGTAATGTTCACTATCGCGCATGATTTTAGCAGCACGACGCACATCTAATGTTTCGCAGGCAACACCGCTCTGCTGTAGCACGTTAACAAAAGTTTTAAATTTTACTCTCGCATCTTCCGCAGTTTGATACATCCGCGGATACATATATTCTATACATGGCTGAAGATTAAATAAAAATGATACTGTGTCCAGTGTGTAATATAGTGTATCATCACATTGTGTAATCTTTATAATTGGTGTGTTACGAGCCGGGGCTGCGGCAACGCGAGAGGCCGGCGAGGAGGGTATTTCCCAAGGAATACGGTTTATGAGGTTGTTAGTTAGGGGCGCGGACGAACCTGATGCGAAATCAGGGAGCCGCTAGGATTATTGACGGCGAGGACGAACCTGATGCGAAATCAGGGAGCCTCTAGGAATGGAGTCACACGCGGACGAACCTGATGCGAAATCAGGGAGCCGCAGGAAGGTGAAACGTCGTGAACGAACCCGATGCGAAATCGGGGAGTCACTAGGATGAAGTTCACTGACGAACCTGGTGCGAAACCAGGGAGCTGTTAGGAGGTTGGATTATTCACAGACGAACCTGGTGCGAAACCAGGGAGCTGTTCGGAAGTTGGTAGATTTACAGACGAACCTGATGCGAAATCAGGGAGCTGTAGGATACGGACGAACCTGATGCGAAATCAGGGAGCCGTAGGAGGGTGAGGTTTCGTGGACGAACCCGATGCGAAATCGGGGAGCCACTGGGTTGGAGAAGATTCCTTGTTGTGGATGAAAGGTTGCGAACGAACCTGATGCGAAATCAGGGAGTTGCGGGAAATGTTAGTAATGCCTCGTAACTCTTAATTAATATTTGATACAACTCGAGCGGTAAAGTTGTATCAGTGGGTGAGTGCTACTAATATTATAAGGATCGCTGGGTAAGAGATGGGTTTAACGAATCTACTCGATTTACACGTGAACACCATTCGTATATTCAATAATTGGTTATTGTACAAATGTAAGTGTCGCGATTAAATAATGAATAAAAGTGT
This sequence comes from Andrena marginata, assembly GCA_963932335.1. Taxonomy (NCBI): domain Eukaryota; kingdom Metazoa; phylum Arthropoda; class Insecta; order Hymenoptera; family Andrenidae; genus Andrena; species Andrena marginata. Next base: position 22,964,807 of record OZ010663.1, read on the forward strand.
GTAGGTTACCACTAGTTGCACGGTGTTGACGCACTGGCGATGCGGGGCGTACGAGTGGCTATTTCAAAGTGCCAAATAGGATATAAACCGGACTCGCGGATCCTATGAGGTTAACTATGATTCTGACTGGAACTTTAGCCCGATCTTACCAACTCTGTACGAGCGTGACACGACGTGACTCTACGCGTGACTCTATAGCTTTTAACCAACGAGGGATGAAACCAAAGGGTTTATATAGTCCCAAAAATGACTGGGGATGCATTAGGAATTTCCATATAAGGAAATCCTTCGGGGTCGTCGTCGTGTCACTCCCGTTCCCATGGTCGTGATCCAGATGGTCGTGATCCAGATGGTCGAGATCATGACCCCCTTAGTGGTATGTGATAAACAAAAAGGCTTTTAGGGCGTTTTCCCTTTGCAGACGCGAGCTCGAAAAATGGTTGAGAGCGGCGTATGGGAAAATTCCACATACGTAACAGGTGAATCAAAGATCCGAAAAAAATCCACCATTAAACTATCAATTCGCATCGAAGGTGATCCAGGTAATCGTGCACGTTCTTCGATGGTTTCACAGCTGTCGAATAGCAAACCCCACGTATGCCATGATAATATGAGATGATTTCCATGATTGTCGCCGAGAAGAACTTCTACATCGACTGTAGGTCCTACGTCGATTCCAATTTCCAAATATTTGCTACCCATGGATGTTAATGCGTATCTTCTGACCATGATACGCGATCCTTGACGCGGACTAAGAGAACAATCAAAGCTATGAAATTGCCCGCTCGTATTAGGAACAAACATAACAATTTTGAGAAGATGTGAAAATTATGCCTTACCAATCATTATATATATTCTCCCCACATGGAGCTACACCATCATGTCGCACAATCGGAACGAAATAATCTTCACACTCAGCGAGTATTTCATCAATGGTGCTGTACATTTTTGTTTCGGAGCACTATTTGTTCCGTCGAATTGATTGAATAGCGTCCAGGAACTGGCTTAAATAGAGGTGCAATTGCTTCCCCCCACTATCACATTTTATTCTAAACCCAACAATTTTTCAAAAATGATTTTCAATCTTAACGCCGCAGCGTCTCGCGCGATCGTGTGTAATTTGACTCCTCTGGAGCAGCCGTGGTGCAACGTGACGCCATATGGCAGCGCGAAGAACGCTCGAACGAAATAAACGCGGAATCTTAAAATTAGGTGGCGAGGAGAAAGATGGATAAATAAAATGGAGAAATAATGTGTTTAAGAAATTTTTTCCTACGAGCATCAGCTAGAATATCATTGATGGTACATGCTAACAGTTCGCAATCTACATGATAATCCTCACAGTAATGTTCGCTATCGCATATGATTTTAGCAGCACGACGCGAATCTAATGTTTCGCAGGCAACATCGCTCTGTTGTAGCACGTTAACAAAATTTTAAAAATTTCATCTACAAATCATATGCAGTTTCATACAACCGCGGATACCCATAGGCTATACACAGCTCAAGATTAAATAAAAATGTTACTGTGTCCAGTTTGAAATACACCGACTTATTATGTAGTGTCGTCTTTACAATTGGAGGCGAGAATCATAGAAAGAATTATGCAGAATCGATAGAAAGTGGTGAGGTGAGAAGGAGGGAGACAGGCAAGTAAATAGATTGTAATATATGTAAAATGATTATATATTGTTCCATTAATTAAAATATAGAAATATAAAAAGAAAAAATATAAAAATAGCATATAGTGTCTCGGCAGAACCATCTCTCTCTCTCTCTCTCTCTCTCTCTCTCTCTCTCTCTCTCTCTCTCTCTCTCTCTCTCTCTTTCTCACTCTATCAATCTCTTTTTTTTCTCTTTCTCTTTCTTTCTCTTTTTCTCTTCTTCTCTTCTTCACATAAATCGCAAGACAATTTGAACATTCTCGAACAGCTGATGGACTTCCTATTTACTTTTCGCGACATCATACATACATACTCTTCCACACAACACCTCATATACAGTCATACACACTCACGCTCTCGTGACCGACCCGAGTGCTCAGTTACACAGAACAGTAATATCTCGAAAACATTCACCGAAAGTGTTACGTATCTATTGTATCGCCTCAATTCTTATCTCTAATTAAACCGCACTATTCTCAACATTTTTGAGTTCTCTCTATACAAATAGAATATAAAAATATGAAATAAAAATATCAAATAAAAAGAAAAATTTAAAATTTTAAAAATACAATATAAAAAGAAAAATATAAAAATAGAGTATAAATAGAATACACAAATATAAAATAAAAAATAAAAATGTAAAAATATAAAAATACAATATAAAAGAAAAAATATAATAATTTAATTTATTGCTCACTTTCGTGTTACAATTTAACGATCATATACTCTTTCCATTTCATTCTCGTGATTGCGTCAGTGTAAGTCCTGTCTTTCTAATGTATTGTTACGTGAGGGCGTTAATTTTTAAGCGACCGAGCGGTTGAGTCCAATTTTCTCACGCAACGCTTAACGAATTTAAGGAAAGATTATAATTTTAATATAATTAGCGTTATTACGCAAAATTTCAGGATTAATTTGGGTACGCTTTTGTCTACAACCCATACAGGTTGTCCAATCGGGATGTGGTGCTTTTGATAGACTGGTTCGAAACAAAATGAGACGAGATTTCAGTAAAATAAAATACCATGTATTACAAAAATAAGCGAAAGGAAGTTTTGTAAGGTGGAACAAAAAGGGGAATTTACATGTATTTGTGTTATGTTTGACAATGACAAGATTAAATCACCGGATGTAGAATATTACAATATTCTGTGCTTGTTTTGGAGCTTACAATTGTTCTAAACTGGATTTTAATACCAACAAACGACGAATACGGTTGCGAACATTAGTCGATAGACAACAGTTGACGGACAATTATTAGTCGACAATAATTGACCGAGGGAAACCCCGCAACACGTAATGGTTGGATCAATTACCGCGCAAGCGCTTGATACTGTACATTCTCTAATTGAAAATGATTCAAAAATGCGATACCCACGGAAGGAGGGCAGTACAGTTTATCGAGGGAGAAATCCCGTAACACACAATGGTTGGATCAACTGCCCCCTCCGTACATGGGCAACGGAGAACAATTTTATAAGAAAAAAATTCAAATGATGAACACAATTGCTGAATATAGTAATTCAAATCACTCACCGACCTCGTACTCGTAGATCGTTAGGCTTTAATACCTGTTATTATCCGCCTTTCTTTCGCTCGAGCGCTCACTCTCTTTCTCGTTCTCTTTCTCTCTCTTTGGAGACCTGGTCGTGACTGTTTCGTTCTCTCCTTCGGGTGGGTCCCGCGTCTAGATGTTGAAGCGCAGGAGTGTCGCACAACACACCAATGTCAAAGACGGTTCACAATATATTGTTTTTAAATATTAAACGCAAGAATATAAGGATTTAACGGTAGAATTTGAAAATGATAAAAACGCAAAATATATATATAGGTGAGTCTCTACGGGGACTGAGTCCTTCCACGTTCACTAAGTCACTATGGAACTCCGGCTCAAAGACTATTTTTAAACGAATAACGATGTCCCTCGGACAGAACGTCAACGCACTATGCGATTTGTCAGGCGACTGCCACGAGCGTGCGCATGGTAGGCCCGAGCAACCCGGGACTTTGAAACAAAGAGCGCCAAATTGCTGACTCTGCACCTCATGCACACGGGCCCAACCGTCGTCGCCTCGGACCGTTCCCAGCCTCACGGGCTTGAGTTTATCGCATTCGATGTTCTAAGAACGCCGACGGTGTTGGAAGATTTTCGCATGGAAGAACGCAGTGGCGTAACGACTTACATTTAATTATTATTATAATTCACGTTGTAGATCATTGACAATTGATCGAGGGAAACTCCAATAACACGCAATGGTTGAATCAGTTGTCAATGACGGTGTGATGGAAATTTAGAAGAAAGAAAAATATAAATGGTCTACTACAATGCTTAAGTTTCCGAAGGCTTATCACAGCGCGCATTCTAAGAACGTCGACGGCGTTGGGAGATTGCTGACTATAATCTTCCATGTGAATATGCCATGGCGTGACAGGCGTGAAGCTGAATTAAATTACAACTATTAAGAGTATTCACAGATAATCCACAATTGATTGAGGGAAGTTCCCATAACACGTGATGGTTGAATCAATGGTCGACATCTGTCTAGCGAAAAATATGATATGAATATAGCAAAAATTTTGAGATGAATTTAAAAAGTAACCGGCACGTAACACCCTTCCCCCCTTGGAATCATCGTCCCGATGATAACTAGGTATAAGGATATTTAGAGTGCCGAGTATAATTTATAAAGACATGAAGTAACTGCCTGTCACGCCTGCGGGGCATCGCGCTCGTTCCGCCGACACGAATTTCGATTCGGTGGTTGTGAGGATCGCCACGCAGGGCGGAGTATACGCATTCTATAAAAGGGCGTCCTATATGTACGCAGCCTTCCAGGTCCATCGTTGCTACGTTCGCGCTATTTTTGATGAGGCCACAAACATCCTCATCTGTCACGCCCTGATTGTCTCTGCACGTCAACTCCCTGAGTGACGACATGTCCCTCAGGAACTGGGTGCCGACGTCCGGGTACAGTAGGCTGATTTGCAGATCGGTACAATGATTTAGACCGCTGAGTGCTTCGAGGCTAAACTGCCCCCTGATGTTAGTGCATCCAGTGATATCCAATTTAGTAAGATGCTTCATGTGCCGACCCACTTCGCCGATGAAGGTGTTGTCCACCCAGCCGCAGAATGCAACCCCGAGCTCAGTGACCAGAGGGTAGCGGGATGGGAGGCTAACTGCTATCTCAACGGGACCGAGGTCGAACTCAAAGAAATCCGCTTCCTCCTCCCGTTCGGCTTCTGCACCTTCCTCCTGCAGCCCTCCGGTCCCAGACCGGGGGTTGCACCCCACGAATTCCATCGACTCCATGGATCGGGGTAATGTAGTACTTCCGATTAATTTCTGTAAAATGTCAGGTTGAAAGTTTTTGGGTCTGAATAGACAAAGATGTGATAATGATTTAAAATGTGCAATGGCTGCAGCAATATGCTCGCCTCTAGCCGTACAGTCTTTTAAATCTAGCCTCACTAGATCCCTTGTTATTTGCAACAGAGATCTTCCAGAGATATCGGTACCCCTGGCGCTGAACCCTTGTAAAGCCTTATTGGCTTCAAGAACCTTTCCCAGTTCAATGTCACCGCAGTTCGTGCAACATCCAATTGACAGATTTTTCAGGGAGGTGACACTTGCCGCCAGCTCTGGAAAAGCCGATGGTCGGGCATTAACGGCCGTCACATCCAGCTCCTCCAGCGCAGGACAATTCTTACTAATCAGGGCCAACAGCTGAGGACGCAGGTCTTCGGCGGCTAGCTCATCATCCAAAATAATGTCCCTTAAGTAAGGGGCACATCGCGTCAACACCCAGTAGAAGGCTTCTGTTGTAATGCGCCTCCATCCTTGCATCCCAGGCCATCTCCAATCGTCGAGATTAAGGTGCTGCATTTTCCGGAAGGAATCATGTACTCCCGTCCTCCAAGTCCTCGATACCCGTTCCATACGGGCGCGATCAGCAAAGGGCAAGAATGTTGCTATGAGTGAAATCACTTCCACAGGCAAGGGGGCTGAGTGGACCGGTTCGTACCCCGGGAACGGTTTGTCCCATTCAGGAGCGGAAACAGACGGTACGACACCCGACGACGACAGATTAAAACCATGCCATGCGTAAGCGACCAAGACTCGCAGTTTCCTTTTATGAAGGATGATTGGTTGAGCGATCGCATTGCTCGCCACCCTTAAAACCGCGTGTTCGGCTCCATGAGGGCGGAAGACTTTCAACAAATCCTTGCGTTTTGTAAACCGCGCTAGGCGACACACAAAGATCCGTCGGGAATTCCCATGATTGCTGATCCCTGGGCTCGGCATACCTATCAAACAACAAGACTGGCAAAAATTCAAAATACATAGACACCAGAAAGTTAATGCGATTATTGATCGAGTGTTCCCCATAACAAATCAATTATCGTCTTGCTGATTATTAGTTGTGCGCAGGATTAATCCACGACTGCTCGTTGACATGGCAGTGATGCTGTAGCAGGCGGACAATGAGTCTCCGATGAGCGGCCGCGTGCCACCTCGTTAGACGCATTTGTTTCTTCAAGTGGAGTCCTAGGTTTCCATTTCCTGCAGGGCAGCAAAAACCGCACTCTCCTGACGCTACTTCGGAAATAATACAGCAGAATTCCCAAACCCAGAATGAATGAACTCTTGATGTTTCATGTGATCTCCGATGGTTTGCGGAGGTTAGCATGATCCAGGTCATCACAGAGAGAGAAGTTACCAATTTTCTTAATTTAATTTGACTCTATTCTACAATTAGATCGGAAACTGAGGCCTAATCATTTTGGTGGTGTAGTAATAGTTTATCGGCATGCTTTACAAATCGTTCACCAGACTTCTTTTGTAGTATAATGTTATTTTTTTCCAAAATTCCAACAATTTTGTAAAGGCCGTGGTATCGACTGCCAAATTTTCCTTTCCTGACTTCTACTAAAACGCGTGCCATGTCGCCATTTTTACCCTGGAATGGTCGCGCTTTTTCATCGTAGTATAATTTTGATTTGTGCTTAGCCGATATCAAATTTTGTGCAGCCAATGTCTGCATCTCAGTTAATCGCGTTAATAAATCTCGAAGATAACCGTTATACGTTAGTACAGATTCGTCTGTAGGGAATGCACTAGGACAGCGTGCTGTTTCACCAAATACTAATTCGTGTGGTGTGAAATTTGTCGCTTCGTGAACAGACGTGTTATACGAAAATATTGCAAACGGTACTATTTTATCCCAATCATCGAAATCATTTAAATAGTGTTTTATGTATTCAGTCAAGACTATATGGCTACGTTCCAAAGCACCATTTGTTTGTGGACGGTACCCAGAAGTAGTTACATGATTAATTTTGAAAACCTTTGCTAATTCTTTTAATACTTTATTAATGAAGCTAGTGCCTTGATCAGTTAGAATTGCGCGTGGAGCCCCATATTGCAAAACCAGATGCGTGACCAGAGCATGAGCTACGGTTTCAGCTTTTATGTCCGGTACCGGAACTGCAATGCAGTATTTCGTAAGATTATCCTGCATAGTTAATATGTGCCGATTACCGCTAGGAGTTAATGGAAGAGGTCCCACAGTATCTAAGGATATTTTATCGAATGATTTTAATTAGGGATGGGATCAAGTTCAATATGTACTGATGAATCCGAGTCAATTCCAATACAAAAGTTTCACTTCATGGGATTCGAATACTACTCATAAGAGCTGGCGTTTCATTCTATATACTTCCAATGTACTTGGGTTATAGAAGCCGGTTTCGAACCTCAGAAAAAGTAGCGGCAGAGTTCAGAATGTACTTCTAAGTACTTCGACGTTTGAAAGAATCGAATCTCGTAAAAGTAGTATTTGATCCCTGAAAGATAAAAATCTACATAGCTGAGATATACCAATATCGTACCACTTTTTTTTTCGTTGTATTTAGTATTTGGTACTAGATTGAACGCAAATTAATATTGGATATTGAAGCTTGATGTTTTAGGCATAGTTTTTAGTTAAAAAAGTAACCTGTACATATAACATATAACTTAAGTTTTCAAATCGTACTGGTACGATTGCAGTTGTACGATTTTAGGAAACATGATTGATCAGTTTATTTATACATATCTATTTAAACTTCATAATAAATGTAATATGTACATAAAATGAGTGCGAAATATTCTACAATAAACCCGCTTTTAGAAAAATAGAAAAATGCAGGATAAAACTGCATTGTTTGATTATTATCAGCTAAAATATAATGGTAAAATGTCATCAATCATACTTGATTCTTTTAAATGTTTATATTTATAGCACGCATAAACTAGGGTGTAAGCTTGAAGGTTTTATTTCTGTTTCTCATTTTGCATTTACTTTATGTTTTTACCATTACATGTCGGTTCTATTCACTAATTATTGAGAAATTGATGAGGTACGATTTATGTGACCAGATAGTTTTATGACCGGATAGTTTCGAACAGTTCACGATTCACGAGTGGTTTGAAAAAGAAAAACAATACTTTTAAGGGAACATTCTCAACAAATCGCTAAAAAAATAGGTGAAGTTTAGGATTTTTTTTGTAAAACAGTATACAACTTACAGTAAAAAAACTTTATGGGTTTTACTTATTCGTTATTCAAGGATAGGAAAAAAAATTTAATTTTCCAGTAGTCGTTCGATTTCTACGTGGCGCTCCTTGCTCTGCTATAATAAAAAGCAGCGTCGACGATAGGCAGTATAACTCGACGTAAGATTGTCGCAAATACAGGAACCAAAGATACTCTTATATGTTATATTAATCGCTATCGTATCAGCCTATTAGAAGGTACAGAACGTAAAATGACGATGTTTGGTGCACGTTTGAACACAAAAATGCTAAAAAAAAGGAGTAATTTTAAGCCTAAAAATGTTAATAACGAAAACCTATGACACCTAAAATTTATGATCGAAGGCTGATACGATAGTGAATTTAATTATAAAGGAAATATCAGTATTATCAATAACAATTAATTTACTTGACAAATACACAAAACACTGTTAACATTTGTAACTATTGAGGAATAATATTTGATCGACAATTTTTGGCTTCAATCTATTTCGTTTTTTACTAATGACATTTCCTGCCTTCGAAAATAATCTTTCTGATGGGACGGACGTCCCCATGGTGCATACGTAATCATGAGCTACGTTCGTTAAAATGGGGTACAGAATACTATTTACAGACCAAAATAATAATATTGGTTTAGATCAAATTTTGCGTCAAAAGTTGATTTATTATATGGAATATTATCTAAGTGATGTTGAAAATAATAATTTTTATGCAATAGCTACTTTATTAGATCCTCGTTTCAAAACTACAAGTTTTTCTACAAATGAAAATATTGCTTGTGCACGCGATGCTTTAATCGAGGAAGCAGCTAAGTGCGTTTTGAATGACGATGTATCAACAAGTACGGATATTTTCCAAGACTTAAATGATTCGGACAAAAATGACGCCCATATTTCATTATGGTCATCCTTTGATACCGAAGTTGCTAATATAGGTAAACGAGAACGTGTCTAGTTCATCCGCTATTACTACATTGGTTATTATTATATTGGTCTGTAAATAGTATTCAGTACCTCATTTTAACGAAACTAGCTCGTGATTACCTGTGCACCATGGGAATCTCCGTCCCATCAAAAAGAATATTTTCGAAGGCACGAAATGTCGTTATAGTAAAAAACGAAATAGGTTGAAGCTATAATAAATTGTCAATCAAATATTATTCCACAATCCTTACAAATGTTAAGAGTATTTTGTGTATTTGCCAAATAAATTAATTGTTAATGATAATAAAGTTAACTAAAAGTAATGTGGAATACTTGTGCATAGATAATTTTCACCGAAAACAAATCACACACTCGCACCGAATAGAAAACTCCTGGTTAAAGTAGGTAATTATAAAGGATTCGAATCTATTGATCAGGGTTCGATTATACTTGCAAGTACCGCTGACGTTTCTCAAAGTACTTATAGAGAGTTCAAACCTATCCCGTCAAGGTTCGAGTCTACTTGAAAGTAGTGTTTTTTTCCCGAAGTACTTGTGAACTGTTCGAAACTATACAGTCAGATTCGAACCTACTTCCAATATACTTGATCCCATCACTAGTTTTAATGGTGTATCGGTTATGAGCATTGGTTCACGAGTTTTTGTCCTAACAAGTTTGTTTTCCTGACAACTATTGCATGTTCTAATGAAATTTTGAATGTCGTTACGCATCGATGGCCAATAGAATCTTTCTCGAATTCGTTGATATGTTTTTGTTACGCCCTTATGCCCTCCTATTAAACTTTCATGCAATTCCGAAATGATTTTCGGACGGAGTTCTTTGGGCGGTACCTGCACGTTTCCGGTGCACACTGTTATTTTGATATCGCTATCCGCAAAAATATTCAATAAGATACCAACTAGTGTACCCTGCGGAAGTGTATCAGTAAATTCACCGGATTTCGAAATTCTGAAGGTTTTTATGCCTGATTGTAAAAGTGTACCTTTTAGATTTTCCAAAGCATTACCTAATTTTGCGACGGAAGTATCATCATAATGCTTTTCCTTGATTACTACACTGAAAATTTTGTACTTACCTCGCAGCGTAACGAGTACTTGACCTTCTTTTGGCTTTGTATTCCGCAGATTTTCTATGCTTATAGTTCCTATATCTGCGAGCAAACGACTTATCGGAGTTACCAATTCCACATCGGAAGAAATGAAATGAACATAATTTTCGCGAATGTTTGTTAAACTGTTTCGAGTAAAATTAATATTCTCTCCGCGTGCGCTTCGGGAGAAGGTCGGTGACGTTACTATGTCGGGAAGTATACTTTCTGTTATTTGAATTCCTGGTCGATACTGGTCAATTTTACTGTGGTCCGTCGATCGAGGAACAAATGAACGTTTGGGGGTGGAAGGTGGACCAGAAAGCGTTGTGTTTGGTTTCGAATAAGGTGTAGATAGTGCAAGCGGTTTGTTTGATGGTAATGGGATTGGTATTATGGACCGGTGCGGTGGACGATGAATTAGCGTGTTGTCAAATCTTGAGGCATTGTTTGGTTCTTCTTCTTCCTGTATGGATTCCAAATGAGGTCTCCCTATTTCAGATCTTGGAGGCCCTACCTCAGCGCTTGTCGCTTCAGCATTATCTTGTCCTCGCGATTTATATTGCACCCACAAGTCCTCTGCGCGTTTATCTAATTCTTCCCGGAATGAATTTTCTGTATCTGATTCTGATTCATAGGATGATTTTTGCAGAATATCGCTATGCTCCTGCAGCGATTTGTCAAAACGGTTAAAAGATTCCTGAAGTTCCTGTTGCCTAATGGGTTGAGTAGTATCGAGATGGGTTTCGTTATCGTCACTATCATTGGATGGAGGTGCAACCTCTATCGTTATGCCTTCGGCAGATGTTGGAGCCGCGGCAGCTTCATCCTCTGTAGTGTCCAAAACCTCGGATTGGTCTTCAGATAGAAAGGGAGCGTTGAAACTCTTGAACCAATATTGGTGATTTGAGACTAGGCAGCACGCTTCTTCGACCTCGGAATACCGGCGGATTGACCACCTCGGTAGGCGGTTCTTCTTCAGAGTTTTGTGAAGATTCGATAGTAGTTAATTCCGCGTAATTAATGGGAGTTTTTGTCTCGGCAGTTTGAACTGCGGAACGTGTTCTTGTTGCAATGGCACTTTTATCTAATGGGAATGCACGTTTACTTCTCTTGACAATCGGTTTAGCTACGGATTTTGACTCCACAGGCGCGGATCTAGAAGTGCTTGGAGTTGATAACCTTTTATCGGCGGGAGGTTTCTTAATAGGCAAAATTTTGGAAATCCTAGTATTACAATCCGAATCGCTATCGGATGTGTCTTTAGAACTGGAATCGGAACTAGTATTAATTTCTGTTACCGGGTTTCGAGACAGAGCATCTGCATTGGAATTTAGGCGTCCAGGAGTAGGTAATACATGAGAGTTCTGGATACGATGGGCGAGGGGGTGAGGCGGGGCGGGGGTACCGCGCTCTTCCGCGAGATTGGCGAGGGGGTGAGGCGGGGAGGGGTTACCGCGTTCGCGGGTGAGGGGAATGACGTCACAGGGGAGGGGGATTTCAAGCTGGCGTCGCGCGCGCAACCGTTGATGGTGGTGGGGGTAATTGATCAACCGTTGGAGCGAAAATTCCCTAGATTTGCTTTAGCGACGTCGCCGACCAATGAAAATCCCTAGATTTGATTTAGCCACACCGCCGACCAATGAAAAATCCCTAGATTTGATTTGGCGACGCCGCACAGTGGGACAAACTGCTCTTTTTTGTGTCAAAATCGTAGAACTCTTGATAGGAATAAGATAGAGGGATGGCACTTTTTGGAGGTTAAAGCTAAGAAGTTGCAGATTAAGGGAAAAATGTTTAGAATGTATAAAAAAAAAAATTTGACCTTGAAAATCTAAGTCAAAGTTGACATTTTCGACGAAAATTTCGGTTTTTCCGCTATAATTCGTGTTTGAAGTTTTTCCATTACTTGTTATACATCATTTCTTATAGATTTTGACGCGCTGAATTCAAATATGCCCGCGAAATTGGTCTAGCCCTTCAGGATTCGAAGAAAAATGCGTTTCAAGTTGAAAAATCGACAAAAATCGTGTTTTTTTTATGGTTTGCGTGCTTTGATGACAATATTTTAGATTTATTTATTGTATTTATTCATATGGAGTATAAAAAGATAATAGAATACTTGAATACTAATAATTGTGCTATATAAAGGGTTTACATGTCGTATCGTGTTGCGTACTATATGCTCGCAACTCGATTGCCGAACCGTATACGCATCTCACACGCCAAATTAACTTGGTAGGAGATAGTTTAGAAAGGAAAATGAATATACTCGTGGATAACGTAACAATCACTATATAATTAAATAAGAAAGATGCAAAAAGTGAGGGTTACAGAAAGGGTTATGGCGGACTCAGTGACGCTAAGGAAAACGCTAAGCAGCCCCGATTGGTTGCTTCCAAAAAAGGTGGAGTGAAAATTAGCCTTGTCATTGGCTGGATACAAAAATAGGCGTGCAGAATTAGGCAGTGGTGGGAAGATGTCTTTATCTAAGGGAAAACTGTTCTCACCCCCGAATCGCGGGTCTGGCAAATCTCAACTTCGCGACATCGTTCGAAGCACCGAAACCTTTCGGGGTCTAGGCTCGGGCCGCGACATCTGGCTTACATAAGCCTAGAGCCGTTACAAATTGCCCGCAATAAACCGCCTTGAAATTACAGCCATGCCTAAACGGTGACAAAAAAAATGTTCCAGGTTTGGTGTTTAAACACATCGTTGTCATGTCCGTTTTCTTCGTGAAACTGGCTGAAAAGTATTTTAAAGTAAATGTAAAATTCTTTATAATTACGCATTTATTTTTGCAGTAAATATCGTACGTATTCACTCGGTTCAATTTACATACCTTTCTTCAACAAATCTTTAATTTCTGCTTGCATATTCTCCTCTTTGTAGGATTTCAATGTATAGTGTATTAGAATAAATGCGATCTCTAGATCAGTTCGATACACTGCTCGATTGAAAATATCTAGCATCTTATTTTTTTTCTGCTATTTTGTCGTAACTATAATTTTCCATATTTTTTCTATATAATTTAGGCCAAGATTCATTTGTATCTTTGGGATAATAGGCAATCAGCAAAGGATACTGTCTAGCTATATCGCTCCCATTGTGAAGAAATTATTTTTAGTCCTATACGCTCTGTTACGCCCTTGTCATTCTTCAATTTTCTAACGAACATTCTTTGCTTTCTCTTTTATTCTTTCACTATTTTTATCTGATGCTTTTGCCCGCGCCTGGACAGTGTCCATGCACATGTGGCGACCAGGTCCGCGCGAGCCCTTGTCACCACTTGACTATTCTCTTTTCTTTGACTTCTACGTTTCGTTTTCTTTATGGCAAGGTTTCCTTTGGGCCTGGTGAGCTGATTTGACCTTTGCGAACCCCTTCGCTTTCTCCGAGTTTTCCCACATTTTGATTTTCCTCTCCTACATCAGCTAGCTCTTTTTATCTATTTCTTTCCTTTTCTTTTTCTACTTTCTTAAGGGCTTGCTTTTTCGCCCGCGCAGTCAGTACGTAATTGAGTTTTGAGGACTAACTGTGTCCGAAAGTTCCAACATATTTGGATGCGACTTTTCATGCACCTTTAATCGTGACATACGGGAACTTGTGTATTATATGTAAGTGGTAAAGTGTTTTTAGTGTTTCCACAATGAAATTTCACAATCCAATGGACTAAATAGTTTGACGTAAGTACGCTTTACAATATCATATTACTCTATTAACACGTGTAAATAAAAAAATTAAATGTATAAAGATTCAGTTATCTAAGCATTATACATCGTGAGAAAGACTTGTTTGTTAGATACGTTTGTTTTTAAAATAAAGTTTATAAATATATGTTGTATATATTATTTTAGAATGGATAATAAAGAAAATTTAAAACGGAAAACCAAACAAAAAGGTCGTCCACGAAAGAGGAGGAAAAAAAGTGAAAATACGGGTAGAGTACGTGTATCTGTTGAAGAAGCCTCAAGAAGCACTCTGTATAGACGGGCTAGAGAATTACTAGAAAATAATTCATATAATTTAGAAATTATTGAGTTAGCAGCTAGAATTAGTAAAGATCGTGCTGCTTGTGTTAATAAACAAGTGAATTCCAGTGAAAATGATGAATTACGTCACACCAAAGAATCAGCGCTGGCATTCTACTTAGAGCATGATTATAGTAAAAGTAGATATGTAGGATTAGTAAAAGATTCTCGGTCGAGGAACTGTGCAATTTATCCGGCCTACCAATCTGTCCGAGAAGCTATGATTGAATGTCAACCCCAAAATTATAGAATTTCGGAAACACAAGTTATCGTGCCATTACAAGATATGCTTAATAAAACAGCTGAGCGTTTGTGTAGTGCAGTGGCTATAAATTGGGATCAGCATAATTTACTGAATTTAAAATTAATTGTCACCTTAGGGTTTGATAGCTCGTCAGGTCATACAAACCCCCATCAACAGTATGAAAATACAGAAAACGAGGCGCCAAATGCCCAGCATTCACTTTTTGTAAGCAGTATGATAATCATACAATTAAATACTGATGTATCAGACGAATGTTCTTGGGTCAATCCTACTCCGCAGAGCATTCGCTTTTGCAGACCAATAAGAATTGCAGTGGAAAAGGAGGATGATTTTGCAATTATTCGAGAGTACAACAGATTAAATAAAGAAGTAAATGATCTTGTAGCTTATAAATTTAAACTTCTCAACAAAAAATCAATAAAAATTAAATTCGAAGTTTCACAAACTTTATTTGATGGGAAATGTATTAATACAATTATTGGAAATCGTGCAAGTAGTACATGCCCGCTATGCCTCCGAACGTCGCACAATTTTGGCAAACTAACAGATGATTTTCAACCAAAACAATCATCATTGAAATTTGGATTAGGATTGTTACATGATGAAATACGAGCATTTGAACATTTACTTCACATTTCATATCGACAAACACTGAAAACCTGGGATATACGGAAACATCTAAGAGGTGAGTTGACATTAATTATTCATTTATCAATTATATTTTATACAAATAAAATTTATATTCTTACTCAATTTTAACATGCAGTTATCTGGTGTGATATAAAATTATTCACTTTTTCATTTTTCAGAACAATTTGATGAAAGAAAAATTTCTGTCCAAAAATCTATATATCAACAAATTGGGGTCAGAGTCGACCAAATTTTACAGGGCCATGGAACGACGAATACTGGTAATCTGGCAAGGCGGTGCTTCCAGAACCCTGTAATATTTGCGCAGGCTTTGAATCTAGACCAGGAATTCGTCACAAGAATTGCAACAATACTATCAGTATTTAAATGTAAAAAACTTTTAAAATTAAATGAATTAGAGAAGTTTTGCTGGGAGACGTATTGCCTCCATTACACACTGTTTCCGTGGGCTCGAATGAGCCCTACAATGCATAAATTATTGAAACATGGGTGCGACATAGCAAGGGAATTCCCATTGCCAATTGCATATTATTCAGAGGATGCTAATGAAGCGTGGCACAAATTATATAGAAAAAATATGACAGCACATTCTCGTCAAAATAGCAGGAAAAATAGGATGATAGATGTATTTAATCGAGCAGTCTATCTAACCGATCCAGCCATATCACTAATATTAATAGAAGATCGCAAGAGGTCTGTAAAAATCAACCATATGCCACCAGACATTAAAAGATTTGTTGAGGAGAGGTAAGAAAATTTAAAAGAGTAAAATTTAGAAGTAAATTAAAATTTACTTACGTTATTTGTTGCAAAAATGAATGTGTAATTATGAAAAAAATTATATTTACATTAAAATACTTTTCAGTGAGATGACCGAAGGAAACAGGAGTGACAGCGATTTATTAAGCGATTAGGTGTCGACCAGTTTGAAAACGGCATCTTAATGTATTGTACTCTTGAATAATTGGAGAATCGTCCTCTTTTTACACTGCAATTCTTATTGGTCTGCAAAAGCGAATGCCCTGCGGAGTAGGATTAACCCAAGAACATTCGTCTGACATATCACTGTTTAATTGTATGATTATCATGCTGCTTACAAAAAGTGACTGCTGGGCCCTGTGAATAACCCTTTCTGTAACCCTCACTTTTTGCATCTTTCTTATTTAATTATATAGTGATTGTTACGTTATCCACGAGTATATTCATTTTCCTTTCTTAACTATCTCCTACCAAGTTAATTTGGCGTGTGAGATGCGTATACGGTTCGGCAATCGAGTTGCGAGCATATAGTACGCAACAGGATACGACATGTAAACCCTTTATATAGCACAATTATTAGTATTCAAGTATTCTATTATCTTTTTATACTCCATATGAATAAATACAATAAATAAATCTAAAATATTGTCATCAAAGCACGCAAACCATAAAAAAAACACGATTTTTGTCGATTTTTCAACTTGAAACGCATTTTTCTTCGAATCCTGAAGGGCTAGACCAATTTCGCGGGCATATTTGAATTCAGCGCGTCAAAATCTATAAGAAATGATGTATAACAAGTAATGGAAAAACTTCAAACACGAATTATAGCGGAAAAACCGAAATTTTCGTCGAAAATGTCAACTTTGACTTAGATTTTCAAGGTCAAAATTTTTTTTTTATACATTCTAAACATTTTTCCCTTAATCTGCAACTTCTTAGCTTTAACCTCCAAAAAGTGCCATCCCTCTATCTTATTCCTATCAAGAGTTCTACGATTTTGACACAAAAAAGAGCAGTTTGTCCCACTGTGCGCCGCCGACCAATGAAAAATCCCTAGATTTGATTTAGCGACACCGCCGATCGATGAAAAAATCCCCACGGATTCGATATTGACGCCACCTGTCGGATGTTTAAGGTACATTGAACACGCGCCGTTGCCGCGGAATCTCCGTACGCGCGCACGGATCGGTGCGCAGGCGCGAAAGATACCGCGCGAAAGGGTGTAACGCGAATGCTATAATCCGACGCCGATACCTATTCGAGATTAATTAATCTAAAAAGCGCAACCGTCTCGTGAAAGAATGCAACGTCTCCCTCGTATAAACAGTCGCCGACCATTCGACGCGGTATCGCGATAATTATTCGAGATCGAGTAATCTAAATATTCCAACCGTCTCGTGAAAGAATACAACATCGCGTATAAACATCCGCCATCGAAAGATTTCACAGGGAACGTGGAAGATTGATGAGTAAACCCGACATATCAATATTTTTTAAATTCAGTACTTTATTAAACTTAATTCTCCCACTCGACAACATCGTCATCAAATAGGACGCTATCGTCATCCGTAAAAATGACATTGTCCACGATTTCATTGAATAGAGCCTCGTCGGGATAGAGGTCCTCCTCGGGGTCAGTTTGGACTCCAAAATTGCGTGCGTAAAGCCCCGATATTGCATTCGTATAAACAGCGTCAAAGTTGATCACTTGGGCATCGACGCTGTTTCGCCAAACCACACTCTGTGGAGCACCCTCGCGATTCCGTTGATATATATTCGGGTATAGATTATTATCATCGTCATCACCGTCATCAAACAAAAATAATGTCCGCTGCGCATGGCGATTTAGCCAAAATTGCTTATCCCCGTAGTGATCATCTGGTGGTTCATCGATTCTGGTGTCGGCATTATGGAATACTTTTAGAAAAATGTCTCCATCGTGATTAGCTTCCGCATCATTATGTTCTCCATCACGAATTTCTCCGGTTTGAACCTCGACATTTCGACATGTGACATATACTTTCGGACTGTAGGGATGGATAGGTATCACAACAGCGACGTTCGTAGCGGCAGCGGGGGATTCATTTGCGCGGACGATGACATAATCTGAGACCATTTTTTTCTTCTAATTCTCAAAGTTACTGGCACAACGATTCACTAAAAAATATGATAATGGAAACTTACGGTATTATTTGAATGTATTTCTAGTGCGTTGAACGACTGGCGATATCCTTCACAAGCAATCTCCTTCAAAGCACTTTCACTTTAAACGCTTTGATATAACTGCAGTCGAATTAGATACGAAAAATTATTAAAACGTTTCTCGTCGTAACGTATGTCTTGATCGCTGCAGTAGCATTTGAGAACTGATTTTAATGAGGTTGAATTATGATCACGCATACAAAAGTATAGGGCGATAATTATTCATGCATCACCAACGTATTGTGAGGATTGAGACCCTCGTGACGGGTGTAACGTTCCGCTACCACCGCCATAAATTTTTCCTTTTATTTTTCATATACATTGTTAATTTCCTTTATTATACGTAAGATATTATACAACGCGTGCGAGAGCGTGTTCAAACAGCGCGCGAAAGACTGAGTGACGCGCAACGCATGCGCATAACCTTTAATTCAAACAGTAAACTCAGTGCCGCGAGCGAATCAAGCGCACGTGCGCACATCGAACGAACAACCGGACGCCGAATTATCCGAGCGTAGTGCGCGAGTGGCGCGAAACGGATGTCAATATTAATTGGTGCGCGAGATCGCACAGCGAGTGATTGGTGCGGGCCAAGTACCACAAATCGGTATAAATAGAGGCCCGCCAGCAGCAGGAAAGCAGACTTGGTTCTGCAACCGAACCTCGAGACTTAGGTCGCTTTCGTTAGCCCCCTATAGTTTTGAAACAGTCTAGAGTAGTATCTTTAAAACCGACTACCAAATCCCATTACGAGGTCGCTTTAGTTAGCCCCCTCAGTTTCCATTAGAGGTCGCTTTAGTTAGCCCCCTCAGTTTCCATTCGAGGTCGCTTTAGTTAGCCCCCTCACCACCTCATCCTCCAAGCGTGGGCCAGCTGATAGGCACCAGAAGAAGTTACCAAATCAGAAGGAAGAAAGTCAATAATTCCACTACTATCTGGGGACGCCTCTACCTGCAACCTGGCAACAATCCTAGACAGCGTAGGCAAGCTTATAGGCAACTGGAAGCCACATCTATCCTCTAGAAGGAACTCTCTCTAAATCTCAACCAACATTCCAAATCGACCTAGTGTCGTATCTTGTATTACACCGACTTCGTGTCGAGACTTTATACTATATCTTTATACGCCTCAATCAAATTATATTCTTAATTACCGACTTAGCTTTGGGAACCGAAATCATAATTATATTCTTAATTACCGATTTAGCGTTGGGAACCGAAATCATAATTATATTCTTTATTACCGACTTAGCGTCAGGAACCGAAATCAAAATTATATTCTTTATTATCGATTTAGCGTTAGGAACCGAAATCAAAACGATTTACCGACCGATACGACGTTACTTATTACTTTATTTCTATTAATTGTCATAAATCGCACGACTCAGTGTCGTATTATATGTTCTATTTCGACCTAGAGTCACTACCATTTACTTTTGAATAAATCATTTGTTATTTATTGTTAAAAGAAGGACTCTCGTATCTAGAAATTCATTTCTTAATCGCACGCCACCCGAACCAAATCCCACAAATTCACGGGTAAACCGCTCTACTCGTGAATCTCCTGTAAAGAACGGCAACGTCTCGTTCGAGAACGTTACACGGGTGTAAACACCCTTATCACATCAAAGCTGTAATTCGATATACGTGGTAACGTTTCGAGTGTAGGCGACGTTACACGCGTGTATAGGAGGAGGGAAGAGGTATAGTGTTGTTACGTCCTGAGGGGACTTTTGTGAATCGCCCTGAGCGGCTAGGATGATCCACGGGGTTCGTTGCTCTGTCGAGGTGCTAAAGCACGCCTTGACTATACTTACCATGAAGGATAGGAAGTAAAGGGGGTTGAATCAATGGTTACACGGAATTCAAAGGAGAAACAATAGATTAAAATATATTCTTGACGTAAATATTAAAGTAATGGTTAGAACATACCCTAGGGACGGCGCTCCGTCCCTGTTATCGCTGTGCGCTCGGGTGTCGGTCGAATATCGCACGGCACGCTTGGCGTCTAGCGTTTCGCTCGCTGTTTAGGTCGTAATTAACATAATTCACTGGTGCGGAAGCGGTACGTAGAATTTCCAAGAAGGCGGCATATTTACTGCTTACTGAGTACATATTTTCAGTCAACCAGGTGAACATATGATCGATGCAATGTTCGTACGCGAATAGTTTACGCATCGTGGTTTCAGTCATATATATGACAGCGCGATTATCGGTGATTTTAATAAGTTGATCATCATGCATACGCGTGAATTCGAGTCGCAAATGATCAATTACAATGTGAGTTTGGGGCGATGTTGCGTTGCTACGTAATCGTTGGAGTATGTCCGCTTCGTTTTGCAGTAGGAGCTTCCACGTTGACATTGAAAAGCACACCTCGCAGCCTTTATTATCGGCTATGGCGATCTCGACACGGCACGAATCCATGCCAATACGAATTCCAATAAGTAGACGTTTATAAGCTGTTGTAGTCAACGAGTAATCACGTCCCAGGATCCGGACGATTGACGGTTTTGACGTTTTCGCTGTTTTTGACATTACGGATCCAGAACTGTAAGAAACGTATACGTTGAATTAATACTATGTTCGTTTGCGTTTACAGTGAATGAAGTACGCGAGTAAAATAAGTGAAAAGTGTATAGTAACGCGTACGTACCTCATAATGGCCTGTTGTGGATGTTTATTGGGGAAACCACCATCGTTACCGGAGGCGCAGGATGAGTCGTTGAAGCTGCGTTTGTACATTTTGATCTGCACTATACGATCGTACTGATCGACAAAGGAATTGACGCGAACGATACTTGGATTATACTGGTTAACGAAAAAATTGGAGCGAACGATACTTGTTAACACTCGAGCGTACGCTGCGTTATGAAGTCTGCAAGACTGACCAACGTCACTTTTATACAGATTCACGTACACTTACATACCAATGTGCATGAGTATATTGTATCAATGATGGTGATGATCATGATTGTGTTATGGCACGAACATTAATATGAAATGTGAAAACGCGCGCGATAAATTCAAATGACGTGCGCGGCAGATTCAAATAGCGTAAGCGCCAAAATCAAGGTGCACACGTGTCGAAGAAGAGTCAGAGATGATTCGCGGTGCAAACCATAAAAGTGCATTATAAGCTGAATAATTAGTATCAAATCATCGAAGAAGAAGAAGAAGAAGAAGAAGAAGAAGAAGAAGAAGAAGAAGAAGAAGAAGAAGAAGAAGAAGAAGAAGAAGAAGAAGAAGAAGAAGAAGAAGAAGAAGAAGAAGAAGAAGAAGAAGAAGAAGAAACTGTGATACGGACGCCCTCACTACACCTACTCTACGCCTACCCCTACCCTGCAACGTACAGGGCTAGCCCTCTGACGTAGCGAACCGAGATGCATATAAGAACGTCGACCACCGTCGCACGGGTTAAAATTCCAATCATGACGCACATGAATGTCAATGAAATGCGCCGGTGTATCGTCAGCGTAGTTTTCCTATTAAAATTAAATTGGTGCGTGTTCAATTCGACAGCATTTTAATCAGTTTATACGTTTGTTTCAGCGCATACATTGTGAAAAATTGGATGCGTGGCGCCGGGAGCGTCGACGTATATTGGTAGCCGTAGTAAGTGTCATTTCGTGAAATTGTGCTAGTAACCTTTCGACAGTGTTTTAAATCTAATCGTGTGTTTGTTGCAGTATCAACATGAGATATATATGAGAGAATGGGGCGACAGATACGTTCAGGTGTTAGGATATCTCGTAAGATAACATTTTATGAAAATGATACTGGTGTGTATATCATTCGACGATGCTCTAATCGAATCGCACGTTTGTTTCAGCGTCGCCGCGACGTGGAGATCCACGCGCGAGATGGCGATAGAGATTCGCTCATTCATCTGCTCGTAAGTGTTATTTCGCGCAAATTGTATTGATATACGTATAGCATTCGATGGTGATTAATCGAGTTGTGTATGTATGTTTCAGCATCAAGAATATGATGCACTCCGGGACGGGCGAATATGCCCGGAGTTGCGAGAGAAAATTCGGGAGGTCCGGAGGAAGTGGAGGTCGATATATGAAACAAAGGAGAGGGATGCATTTTGGTTTCTTCCACGATTATTTAAAGAGTAAGTATAAGTGAAATGTTTTTTTTCCTCACGCGCTAATATCAATGTTTATATAATAATAATAATTTGGTGTTTTCTCTTTTATGTTGCAGGAATTAACGTGTTTTTTTTTTTTTTTTTAAATGAATAAATATATTTTTTATTAAAACTGTGACTGTTTATTCATATATCCATACATGCGTAAAGCGTTATTCGTATGGGGGCGGAAAATTCTTGCTCGCGGTGAATGAATCGGTCGTCGTCGTCGTCATTGTACGCATCGCCGCTACAGCACATTGTACTCATCTTCGCCGCTTTGCTAGTCGTCGCTGCGGTTCTCATCGCTATAGACATAAAAATAATTCATACACTTTCGTTTCTCTGCATATGATCCGTAAAGTAGATGCAATGCGTATATGGGACTTACATTAGGTGACGCTACGTATATAATTCCATATTTTATGGACGTTCTCCAGCGCGCAAACGCCATTATTGTTGTGAAACGCGCATCGCGGGGCATTCATTGAAGACATGGACTTCAGGTTAGGAACGTCAAGCATGATCCCGCAATAATCATCGTCAACGTCATAGCCACCGTCGTCTTCGACAGTTCGAGCGTTATCGTTGTTGCTGCTGTTGATCTTTCGCGCCGTCAGTTCGTACAAATCGTATACATCCTCGACGATTATGTCAGGTAGCAGTTGCAGCATCCACGTTTTCTTTTCCGCACCTTTCACGATGACGAAGTCAATGTTTGCGAGTACGCTGGTGAGGAGTCCTGGAAGTTTGGAGTATGGAACGTATCCGTCGGACCAGCGAAGCCCGTGATGATGCTTCGCGAGCCAGGATGCTTGACATTTCTCGAACGAATTCAGATGATTCCAGAAGTATGGCGGCTCGAAGATCCAGTGGCTGATCGTCGGTGTTTCATTGATATTGCTGCTGCTATCGTTGTTGCTGTTTGTGCGAATCGCGATCTCTTTCACGACGAAGTCGCGTTCGGTTTTGAAACCTTGTACGTCGACAACGGCGAACATCGTTACTCGTATAAGTATTAGCGTCAGTAGCGAAACAGTAACTGAGGACTTTGACATCGACATCATCGTTTTAAAATAGTAGCAGTATCCGCAGTAGTAGTAGTAGTATTAGTAGTAGTAGTAGTAATCGTTTACACACGCACGCTATATTAGTTTGCGTACCATGTTGGTTAAAGAGCCGTATTCGACTATACGATCGTGTATGAAAAAACAGACGGCTGAAGTATTAGCGGGGACATTTTCTTTGCATTCGAAATCTATTCGCACGTCCACGGTAGCGCTCTTCAACGATTCGTTTTGCCTAGAACAATCTATGACCACGATAGGTGCGTATTTAAGGAATTCGCTCGCGCTCAGCAACGGTTCTCCGTGACCGTAGTACGATCGGATGAAATTCGCATACATATTGTACATGATCGCGAATTTATACTTGGGAAAATCTATTTGCATATCGTCGTACGGATACGTCTCGGAATTTAGGTAGAGTCGAAACTTCGTGAGATTATTCGGGTCGAATATCCACGCGGGTTTATTTGGACGATTCTTTCGATCGGTTTGCATGCCGAATAACACGTACCGGGGTTTCTCGATTTGCGACGTAGTTTTCACAGTCCACGTGTGTTTCGTTGTCGCTTGCAGTAACGGATACTCGTGCACGCTCCACGATCGGAAACTCATCGCGATCGGTCGTCCGCTTTCCAAGATCCGCAGCATCGATAGTTTATTCACTTCATCCAAAACGACGTGGGGCATACGCCACTGCACCTTGCGTATCTCCAGTTTCGGGATCGCAGTGGAGGAGGTGCAGTGCATCGCGTTCGAATCGTCTCGCGCTCGTATAAGAATCAGCTCGTGCCGCGCGTTCATCACGATGCGTTTGTAATCCTCGCAGAATCCTAATAACACGTTCAGGGGTACGCAGAAATTGAAAGCGCCCGAATGAAAAGTGTCATTATCGTAATCGATGTCATAATTCCAACCGGCATTCGCAAGCGCTTTGCATCTCTCGGTCGACAACGAAACGAAATTTTTCAACGTGGTAGTGATTCCTGGATTTCGACAACGATCGATCTCGACACCATTCAATTCGTATCGAATCTCATCGAACATGAGCGCGACGCATTTATTATCCAGAACAACGGTCGCGGACGTTGCCGGGCCTTTCGCGTCTTGCGCAGTCAACGTGCCACGACCTTCGATGTAGAGAAAACTTTCGCACGGAAGCGTGTACAGATCTTGCTGCTGTATGGGGATTCTTATCTCATCGCTATTGTCGAACGTCGTGTTGGCGTACGGATTATACGTGTGTAACTCGATCTTCGTGATACGATTGTCGAAGGTTGGCGTATTCGCCACGTCCAAAATAATCGACATCGTGGTTGCGCGTCTAATAGGTGACGATGAAACCTAACGATCGTAGGAAACGTGCGTTTCGACGAGTCAACGGCTTTCTTATGCTTCTTACCGGTCCTCTTCTTATCGCTCCTCCCGTCTTTATTCTTCTACTTTCGTCTGTAGATAAAGGGTCGCGAAGATGACGCGAGGTAGAGACGGTAGGAGTATCAGCGGCGCTTGATGATTCGTACGTGTGATCTAACACTAACATACTACACGCGCGCATACACGTACGGCCACGCTACCTATCGCGCGGACGTCGTTGAACGTGCAAACGAATCGTTATTTCTTCTCCACGGAAATCTATAGGACGATCGTGTTGATCGACGATGCACAACGTTAGATCATGTATTGCTCGTGGGACGATCGGCAGGTAAATGACGTGTCGCGGAGTTTCCGATATCTTATATCCCGGCGGCACGCGAGGTGAAAATTCATGGATCGTGTATACCGGTTTATCGTTGCTGTACGCGCCGGTAGTAACGTTACACGTTACTCTGATCACGTTAACGTTTATAATATTCACGGGTACGTCGGACTCGTGCCAGATTCTCGGTAATAAGACGCGATTCGGGGAAAATCCTAGCAACGAGCCCACATTGTTAGGTTTCGTAAAGTTCACAAAGAACGAACAGTACAGCTCGCTTTTCATGGTGTTGTTGTTAGCTCGTAGCATTAGAGGGTACATGTCGTCATCGTTGTTCTCGTTGTTACCGCGTCTTCGAGGATATCGATCGAGTAATCGCTGCTTCAGGTACTCGGCGATAGCGTCTAATTCGTAGGAGCCGTGGGGGATCGTAATACTTTCATAAGCGGCGTCGACGATGGAGTCATTGCCGGTGTCATAGTTCACGGTGAAATAGAATTTATCGTTGCTCGAGTCGATGTTCGGTATCGTGTGAAACGTCTCCAAATCCGCGAGTCCTAATTCGTATTGACCATCACTCAAATCTATCGGTGGAAAATAGTTTACCGTGAGCGCGCTGCTGCGACCCGTTAACGTGAGCGTGAACGACATACCATAGAATACACTCGCGAGACGGAGAGAGGGGAAGTGACGCGCGCGTATGAATACTCGGCAATTTATCGATATTATGGATCTTTATTATAGAAGATGTGAATCACCATTACGCATGGATACATTGTAACAAAATTTTAGTACATACCATTATTATTATTATTATTATTATTATTGTTATTGTTATTGTTATTATTATTATTATTATTATTATTATTATTATTATTATTATTATTATTATTATTATTATTATTATTATTATTGTTATTATTATTATTATTATTAGTATATAGGTCATAATTCCATAGACTTTTGCTGTAAAAATTGCATGCATAAGCGACCACAATTCATCTCAGCAAAACGTTGAAAACGATCGTGATTGTACGTGATCGTTGCACCGCGTCCGAAATAGTAGATCATTTCCGCGGGAGGTCGCAGATTCCCAAAACTATCGAAATACTGTACTCGTGGTCCGCGTTTCGCGTACGCGACCCAGTGCGTACCGGCACCTCGATTCTCGTCAAGATTCGCGATACCGCATTCGTTGATTCGTACGTGCGTGGGAAGCGCATCGCGCATAAACACTCCTCGAAAGAATGGTACGTTTGCGCACTCGTGCTCTAATTGCAGGTTCGTCATAGGTTTTTGCGTTATCGCCGCCACCGTCGCCACGCACCTACGCGATCGACGTTTTTTTTTTCTTCGTCTGCACTCGTCGTTGGCGCCGCCGTCTCGGATTCAAGCCCGCGACTCGCTTGTACGGTGTCAGACGCATCCCTCGCCCTTCCATCGCCCGATGATGACGCAACGTCTCTTCCAGCTGTTTTCGAGAGGCCCTCGAATCGTTGACCGCTTTGGTTATACCAGCCGCTCCACCGACCAATGCTCCAATAGCTGATAAAGCGGGCAACACGAACGGGAGAAATGGAAGAAAGCCGCCGCTTTTCGCCACTCGTAGATTACGATGTAGTCGTCGCCGTTGCGGATGTTTCCTTCCAGACTTTCGCTGTTTACGTTTCGTCCATTTCATACCCATGCCGAGTTTAGTCTTAGCCTTCATCGTTGCCCACACTCCAGTCGCTGCGGCTTTTTCGCCAAAGGTCGCGTCGTTCGCGAACACTCGTTCTCGCGCTCGTTCGGCTAATGCACGATCAGCCTCGTGTCTTCCCTCTAAATCCTTTCGACGAGAGTACGCGATATCGTGGTCGCGACACGCTGCGTCCAGGGGATTCACACCTTCGTCGCCACGAGCCAATCGCTTTAGCAAACGCGTTCCCGGTCCGCAGAACTGATAACCCGGAACGTGCAGTTCGAACGGCAGACGGTTTATGATACCGTTCACGAGACCCGATCCAGTCTTCTTCTTATTCTTCTTTAGATTATTCTTCTTCTTCTTCCTCTTCTTCGTCGCAGTCGTTGATGCAACCATGTACGTTAGAATAGTCGCGATAGCTACTACAATAATAAACGCGTACGCACGCTCCACCGATCACAGTGATAGTGACCTGCGCGACGCGTGCCACGAATATAAATAGTCGTGCTTCGTCACACGCATGCGAGTACCTGAGAAACACCGCAAACATGCGATTCGCGAGACAGTCGGACGTTATTCGCGTGACCGCGAACAGAATGCTCGAGGATGATAGGGATTCGAGTCGATCGAACAGACACGGCTCGCTGTTGCCGAACAGCGTGCGAGGCGTGATTTGCGGTCCGTCCGGATGTGGAAAAACAAACGTGCTTCTAAGTATGCTAGAGAGTCCGAACGGTTTGCGTTTCGAGAACGTGTACGTGTACTCGAAATCGTTGCATCAGCCAAAGTATCGTTATCTCGAGCAGGTGTTGTCGCTGGTCGACGGAATCGAATACTTTCCCTACTCGGACAACACTGAGATCGTTCCACCGAGAGACGCTCGGCCCGATTCGATCTTCGTGTTCGACGACGTGGCGTGCGACGAACAGAACGCGATACGCGAATACTTCTCCATGGGCCGCCACGCGAACGTGGATTGCTTTTATTTGTATCAGTCGTACGCTAGAATACCTAAACATTTGATCAGGGACAACGCCAATTTTCTCATGCTGTTCAAACAAGACGGCACGAACTTGCGTCGTGTGTACAACGATCACGTGAACACCGACATGACGTTCGAGTCGTTCAACGACTTATGCGCGAGATGTTGGCGGCGACGATACGATTTCGTGGTGATCGATAAGGATAGTTCCATGTACGAAGGTCGATATCGAAGAGGATTTAACGAGTTCGTCATAGCTCGTTGACATCATTAAACCGCGAGTCGTTCATCGAGCAACACGAAATGTCTAACGAACCGACTGCGACTACGATAACCTCGAGCAACGTCGACGCGAAGCGTTCGCGAAAACATCGCCGACGTCATCGACAAAAAGGAACGGAACATCAGTAGTATAGCTAGGAGAGTTCTAACCCTGGTCCTCTGAGGGGAGCGCGTCGGCGGGGGGAAGTGAGGGCGCGCGGGGGAGTGCGGCGGAGGGAAACATGGGCGCGGGGTCTGCGGGGAGTGGAAGACCGGTTGCGCGCGCACGAGCCGCGGAGTGGGGGAAGCCGCGATGATGGAGGGGATCACTCCGGGCCGAGCTGCCGCGGAGACCTGTCCCACCGTCGGAAGGGGGGAATGACCCCCGAAAAATCACTTTCAGCCCAACCCAAATATTTTTTCAAACCCCCACCCACCCCGAATTTTCCCCCATCGCAGAGAAATAATTTATTTTTATTGGAAATTGTTTCGGAAGATCTCGGGAAAGATCGACGTTTTACGAACCGCGTCTTCGGAGGAGGGAAAGAGACAGAGCATCACTTTTAAAGCTAAAATTCAGAGGAGGGAAAGAGACAACACTACATAGTGGCAGAATCGGATGCATTCTAAAAATTTTCAAAATGATTTTCAATCGCAGCGTCTCGCGCGATTGTATGTAATATGCGTCCTTCTCTGGAGCGGCCGTGCAAAGTGACGTCATTTGGCAGCGCGAAGAACGAAATAGAATTATGCAGCATCAGCAGAATGTTTTGTCCCCAACGCAAAGTAATAATAATTTTTTGAAATGTTGAATCTTAAAATTAGGTGGCGAGGAGAGAAGGGGGAGAAGGAACACGGGTGAATGAAATTGACAAATAATATGTGTTTAAGAAATTTATTTAAAATAAAAAAAATATAATTTAACATTTTTTCCTACGAGCATCAGCTAGAATATCATTGATGGCACATGCTACCAGTTCACAATCTACATGATAATCCTCACAGTAATATTCGCTATCATGTATTATTTTAGCAGCATGATGCGTATCTAATGTTTCACAGGCAACATCGCTCTGCTGTAGCACGTTAACAAAAGTTTCAAATTTCGTCTGCACATCTCTTACATTTTGATGCAGCCGCGCATACACATAGTCTATACATGGTTCAAGATTTAATAAAAATGTTACTGTATCCGGTTTGAAATACAGTGGCTTATAATGTAGTGTCATCCTTATAATCGGAGAATTATAGATCTCACAAAAATCCACCGTTAATTTATCCATTTGCATCGAAGGTGATCCAGGTAACCGTGCACGTTCTTCAATGGTCGTACGACTGCCACATAGCGAACACCATGTATCCCGTGGTAACGTGAGAAACATCCCACGATTGTCGCCGAGAACCATTTCCACATCAATCGTAGGCCGTACTCTGATCCCAATTTCCAAGTATTTGCTGCCCATGGATGTTAATGCGTATCTTCTGACCATGATCCGCGATGTTCGACGCGGGCTAAGAGAACAATCAAAGCTATGAAATTGCTCACTCGTATTAGGAATAAACATAACAAGTTTGAGATGTGAAAATTAAGCCTTACCAAACAACTGTATCCTCCCCGCATTGAGCCACGCCATCATCTCGCACGATCGGAACGTAATAATTCATGCGTTCAACGTTTGCTTCGGCACTGGTACTGCACATTTTGTCTTCAGAGCACTATTTGTTACGTCGAAAGTCACTGTGGATACTCAGCGATTGATGGAATAGCGTTCGGGAGGCGTCTTAAATAGAGGTGCAATTGCTTCCCCCACCACACCATTTTTTATTCTAAACCCAAAAATTTTTCCATAATGTGTTTCAATCTTAACGTCGCAGTATGTAATTTGAGCCCCATCCTCAAGGATAAAAGTCTCGACACGTGTCGAACGTCGAATCTTAGAATTTTGCGGAATCAGCAGAAACTGTGTCGGATGATCTTGCGCGCCAATTAGTCATACGAATGAATCATGGATCGTCGTGTTTGCATTCGAGGGAGGGGGTACGCCAAAAGAGTTAGACAGAGATACCAAATCATGATGAGGATATAAATATGCGCTCCAAACTGCACAAAGCCTCAAATCGTTGCAACGTGTTGCGAGGAAAAGACATTTACATTTACGACCATGGGAGAATTCGCGCAAGTAACCCGCCAATTGCTGGATCAATCTGCACGATTGATTTCCCGTGAAGAGTACCTCGCGTGGGAAGAACGGTGCAACGAGTGTATCGAATCGCTGGAAGAACAGAGCCGTGTGAAACGCCCGCGATTATCGATCGGTGTTCGACAATCGTTGGTTGCTCGAATTGCGCAGCTCGAAGGACTAAAACATTCGTTGCGTGGCCGTTTCGTGCGCGAAGGTGCCGGACATTCGAGCACAGGACTTTTGTGGCGCGAAATAGACGCTGCTTTCGATACCCGCGTATTAACTGGTGCCGTGTTAAATTCGAACTACATCGAGCCGCGCAGCTTCCTCCAGGATGCGGGGACCATTGTGCTGGAGCAGGTGCGGGGCGCTTTGAGGAAACATCAACACCTCAAAGTGATGTTCGAGAAATTCGTCATGTTTACGCCATCTCCCAGGCCCACCGGTAATTAGACAACGGTAACGTCCCGCTGACTCATGTGAAGCGCGGATCTGGCCCCCTTCCATCGACTCGCGATCGATGGAAGGGGAAGGTTCTGCCTTCCTAGAAATTGACGGTGATTTCGCGGAAGGATCTCTCTCTGATCCAGTTTTCGACACCGCACGGTAATTAACTCCTTACGCTTACGCACTCTGCTTGCGCTATTCCGACTTTGCTTCGGTATTTTGTACGCTTCGCGACCCTGCTTCGCAAGATACTCTAAAAGGTTCTGCGCTTAACATTTCTACTAAATTCAACTGCAATTAAATTAATATAAACTAATTCAATTAAGTGTGACTCTGTGTGTATTTAACGCTATATGACCTTGTACAGAAGTTTGAATTCTAACGTTAATACTTTCTATCGTGTAAAATACAACTCTTATTATTCTAGTAATTTAAACTACCTGTGTTCCGCTGAATATTAATAAATAATTTCTGTGTGCCGTTAAGACAATAAACGCTCGCTAGCTACTAGACCCTTCGCGTGAGTCCGGGAATGATTCTTTAGATCTGTAACCTTCTCAGTGCTGATCCGATATAACACTTTATAACAGTGAACACTGTGTTTAACGGTGAATTTGTGGCGGGTGACAAGCATGCTTGTAAAAGCATAAATACCCGGAACTGCGAACTCTTCGGCATATCCGATCTACAGGAGTGGTACCAACGATGTGTCATCGAACCCACCCTGGCATCGCTGGAAGAGTTCCAGGAACGCGACAGCGGATGGGCATTGACGAGAATCCTCAACCTGACCGTCAATGTCAACAAGTACAATCCGCTGCGTGCCGGGTGTCACATCAAGTTGCCGCGGGAATTGTCTTTGAAGAAAGCCACGATCAGTGTACAATCCCCGGACAATGCCTGTTTCGCGTGGGCAGTGGTCGCCGCTCTCCATCCCGCTGAACGACACGCTGATCGCCCAAGTTCGTACCCGCACTATGCTTCCGTGCTAAATCTCCAGGGCATTGAGTTCCCAATGTCCCTCGCGCAAATTGGAAAGTTTGAGCGGCAGAACAGCGTCTCCGTCAACGTGTACAGCTTCGAGGCGGAGAAGACGAAGACGGTCTTTCCCTTGCGCCTCACCACCCAAAAGAGGGATCGACACGTAAACCTGCTCTACACGCCGAATCAAGAGCACGGCGATGTAGGGCATTTTACATGCATCAAGAACTTGTCCCGGCTTGTGAGCACGCAGCTGAGCAGACACAATGGGAAAAAATTCATCTGTGATCGGTACGTATAGAAAACTTGTGAAATATTGAAATGTCTCGCGAAACAATTAAATAAAAAATTTTTGTTTTATTACAGATGCATGCACTATTTCGGATCTGCCGAGAAGTTGGAGGCGCATGCAGTGGACTGTGGGCAGATGAACGACTGTGCCATCGTGCTGCCCAGCGAAGGCAAAAATTTCCTCAGCTTCGAGAACCACTGTAGGAAGGAGAGGCTCCACTTCGTGATGTACGCAGATCTGGAGTGCATCATCGCAAAAACAGGGGCTAACCACCAAACGGGTGAGGCGGACAACAAATTGCGCGCATATCAACATCATAAAGTTCACAGTATTGCATATTATATGCATTGCTCATACGATACATCCTTATCGACGTATCGATGTCGCCGTGACGCGGATTGTGTTTCATGGTTCGTAGACGAACTGAAAAAATTTGCAATCTTCGCCAAACCCATCTTGACCAGTAATGTTCCCATGCATGATTTAACCACCGAACAGTGGACGACATTTCGCGATGCAACACACTGTCACATTTGCGAAGAACCATTCGAGGTTGATGATGTACGAGTTCGCGATCATTGTCATCTCTCCGGACGGTTTAGAGGTCCAGCACATTCGGAGTGCAATTTAAATTATAAAAATGCGTTTTACATCCCCATAGTTTTTCATAATTTATCCGGCTATGATTCGCATTTCATTATCGAGGAAATAGCTACGGCTTTCGACGGTCACGTTGATGTATTACCCATAACTAAAGAAAAGTATATTTCGTTCACAAAAAATGTCGAAGATACGACCGATTCAGACTCGCGAAATTGTATTAAATTGCGATTCATCGATTCGTACAAATTTCTCAACACCAGTCTCGACAAATTAGCATCTTTTCTTAGCACAAATCAATTAAAAATTTTACGATCCCAATTTGAAACATTATCCGTTGAGGATTTCAATTTATTGACGCGAAAGGGTGTATTTCCATATGAATACCTTGATTGCGCGAACAAGCTGCAGGACCCGTGCTTACCGCCGCGCGAGTCATTCCACAGTTCGTTAACAGGTACGACTGTATCCGAGAGGGATTACGCACACGCCGAGACTGTCTGGCAGCGTTTCGGGATTGGAACCTTGGGCGAATACAGCGACTTGTATTTGAAAACAGATGTCTTGTTATTGGCAGATATTTTTGAAAATTTTCGCGAAAGTTGTATCAAGTGTTACGGATTAGATTCAGCACATTATTATACTCTACCTGGTTTCACGTGGGATGCTATGCTAAAACACACCAAAATTACGTTCGAATTGCTCACGGACGTCGATATGGTTATGTTTATCGAACGTGGTATACGTGGGATTTAAGCCAATGTTCCGGAAGATATGCACATGCTAATAACAAGTACATGTCATCTTACGACGCATCGGAAAAGTCATCGTACTTGATGTACTTTGATGTGAACAATTTGTATGGGTGGGCAATGTGTCAGCCCCTGCCATACGCTAAATTTCGATGGGTCGAAGATGTTGCAAATTTTGACGTGTCTTCAATCCCGGTCGATTCGCCCAGGGGGTACATTCTCGAGGTAGATTTGGAATATCCGCAACGTCTGCATGACACTCATGCCGATCTACCGTTCTGCCCGACGCGTGCCAAACCACCTGGCAGCAGGCAGGACAAGTTACTCGCGACGGTATACGATAAGCAGCGTTACGTCATCCATTACCGCAACCTGCAGCAGTGCACGCGTCACGGTCTTCGTATTACAAATATACTCCGCGTCCTGCAATTCTCTCAATCTCCCTGGCTCCGCGATTACATCGAACTCAATACACGGTTTAGAACAGACGCGACAAACGACTTTGAAAAAAATTTGTACAAATTGATGAACAACGCGGTATTCGGCAAAACTATGGAAAATGTACGAAACCATGTGGATGTAAAATTTTAACACATTGGGAAGGGCGATATGGCGCGGAGGCAATGATCGCGAAACCGAATTTCTACAGCAGAAGTGTTTTTTCGGAAAATTTAATATCTGTTGAATTGCGGAAACTCGAGGTGAAATTCAACAAACCGATATACGTGGGTATGTGTATTCTGGACATATCAAAAATTTGTTTGTAAGAATTTCACCACGAGTACATGTCTCCCCAGCATGGATCAAATTGTAAAATTCTATACACCGACACAGACAGTCTCATTTATCACATTCAATGCGACGATATCTACGAGTACATGAAACACAATATCGATAGATTCGACACAAGCGATTATCCTACTGACAATGTTTATAATATGCCGCGCGTAAATAAGAAGGTTCCGGGGCTGATGAAGGATGAAAATAACGGTGCGATAATGACCGAATTCGTAGGTCTTAGGGCGAAAATGTATGCACTTCGCGTAGACGGCAAAAAAGATACGAAAAAGGCGAAAGGCGTCAAGACCAACGTCATAGCCAGAACGATAACTTTCGACGACTACGCGCAGTGTTTGCAAAGGGAGATCGAAATGGTTCGCAGACAATCATGCATACGGTCTAAATTGCATAAAGTGTACACCATTTCGGAATCTAAAATCGCTCTAAGCCCACACGACAACAAGCGGTATATCGTACCCGATTTGACCGACACTCTGCCCTGGGGCCATTACCAAATTCCATTGTAAAATAGAAATTAATGTATTTATTATAAATAGTGGAATTATCGTATTTATTATAAATAGTGGAATTATTGTTTGCTTTTCGCCATCGCTCTTTATTAACTTGTTTGTTATAAATAGTAGAATTATTGTTTGCAAATGTATAGAAATTATTATAAATAGCGAAATTATTGCATAAAAATTGTTCATACATGTATAGAAATTATAAATGGCGGAATTAATGTGTAAAAAAAAAATGTTCACACATGTATATGTATCATTGTATTTATTGAACCATGTATTATTATTTTTACAATACATTATTTTTATTTATCCAAGAATTGTGTGATTTATCAAACCCCAGCCACTTGACGTACACCTTATCCCCCTTTCTACGCAACACTTTTTCCACTAGATACACATCAGGATCGGTGACACGTTGCAGCTCGTGTTCATAGAATCCTCCGGCAACAGGTTTTCCACAGGAATCGTCCAGCAGATACGTCGCGGGATTAGTTGTCTGTACTTTGGCTATCTTGAACACCTCCGTTGTCCAGTTCGGCGTATAGCCTTTATCGAAGAAGGTTTTAAATTTGCTCACGCGCACAAACTCGCCCAATTTGAATCTCGCTGGTGCAGCGATCTTTATGTTGCTGTATACGGTGGCTAGCAGCGTGTCGGCGATCGCAGGGGTAACATCGCAAGGACGCATTCCGATGGTTCTATGTTTTCGTGCGTTATACTCTGCAAGTAGACTTGGTAGCGCATCGGTCCATCTATAGGTTCCATTCAGCGTAAA
The DNA here is from genome assembly GCA_963932335.1 of Andrena marginata. Classification (NCBI taxonomy): domain Eukaryota; kingdom Metazoa; phylum Arthropoda; class Insecta; order Hymenoptera; family Andrenidae; genus Andrena; species Andrena marginata. The sequence continues at coordinate 23,000,151 of OZ010663.1, forward strand.
CAGTTTCCACATATTGTTCTTCAAAGTTCGATTGAAACGTTCTACGACAGAGGCCTTCATCACCGAATACGTCGAATAATGATTAATGTCGTGCTTTGTCAAGAGTTTCTGCACATCGGTGTTGTAAAATTCTTTTCCTTGATCGGTTTGCAAATTTTTCGGATATCGCTCTCTATATATCTTTGCAAACGCTTTAGTCACCTCAGCACCACTTTTAGTCTTGAGCGGTAATGCCCACGCATACTTGCTCAACACATCGATGACGGTGAGTATGTAGTGGTGACCCTGGTTGAATCGCGAGTATGGACGCACTTCTACAATGTCAGCTTGCCACAGATCATCGTATCCATGCACCATGACGCGCCTCCGCGGAAAATGTCTTCGAGCTGGAGCGTGCAATTCCTCAACGAGTTGTAGCTTCTTGTGGCCATGGTTTTCTTTGGTTTCCGTTGGTCCGAGAAAATTCTGGACAAGTTGCTGCTCCGCAGCAAAAGCGGTTATAGTCTCTTTAACTTTACGAATTTCATTGTCCGGCTGCGGGATAGAATTCGACACTTGCGATATCTTTTGAACACTGTTTTGCAACGTCAGCATATCTCTTTGAAACACGACCAGCTTCCTCTCTAATTCTTCCTGCTGCTCTCTCAAAAGTTTAATGCTCTTTTCCACGTATAGTTTATTGACGGCATCGGTGTCGGCCACCGGCTCAGCTACGCGTCGTATCTTGCGTGATTTTGCATCAAAGTCTGCACCGGTTACGCAAAGAGCGTTATCTCGCATGTAATTTCGAAGCAAACCGCTCCATTTGTAATAGTCCATTCTAGCTGCCCCACTCTTCTCGAGCGATACCCCAAATTTGTTGATTGGCATCTCGATGCATACTGCGCACATCATCGGCGCGCGGTTTTATATAATGAGGCCTACCTCGCGGAGTTCCTCGATAATCGATAGAATTTCAGGATCGTGAGAGTTGTTACCCGCCTGACGCGACGCTTCGAGCAAACGGAATCGATCCACCAGCTCGTTGGGATCGTCCCAGTGTATGTAATCGATTTTGTTATCGTTTACCACCATGACTCGCGGTACCGTTAGACCTTTCCCTGCCCTACTAGCCGATGCACGGGGAATTAGCGGTGCAATTACATGTTTGTACTTGTATCCCTTGTTGCCCAATATGGGATTTTTAGCACCATGACCGCGTCTGTGGGCATTCGTTGTCAGCAGTATACTTTTGTATTTTTGTTTATCGGCATCGGTGTATACAGTATCGTCGGGAATTCTCATAAAAATCAATACGTAAAGGCCGGGTGTTCCTCTGTATTTTACACCATCTATGATTATATTATCATCCTTGTCTATATCGAAAGCCTTATCCCCAAGCATCGTTCTACTATTGTCAAAGTATACACCGTACACATAGTCCATTGCTGTATCCTTATCACTACTTAGGATTGCACTCATGTATTTTTGCCCCAGCGGGCCGAAATGATTGCGGATCGTTTTTTGTCCCTCGGATGTTTGGAATTGCTGTCTAATACATGTTACAAACGACTCATCGGGACTAGTTTCAAAAACGTCGTCATCAACGGCTGAGAGCGATTGCACATTGGGAAATGTATTTATTGGTGTGGGAGGAGCCGGAGAATCGTTTGATGTAGCATTTTGTCGTTTCCGCTTCGATTGAACTGGTGTCGAGGTTATGGGTGAATATTCCAATGGCCCGCGTTGTTTCCTCTTTGCCTTGCGCGATGTGTTCCCTTTCGGATGGATTTTTTTAGGCGTTAATGTTTCATTCCCTTCAACGTCTGTACTCATCAGCGGTGATGTGTCAGCTTCTGCTGTTGTGGTATTTTCCACAATATGTTTCAAGGGTTCAACGATAGGTTTAAAGTATCTCTCCAACGCGATATCTTCCTCCATCTTGCCAGCCTTCAAAGCCTGATGTTTCCGGCGAATGGAATCGCTGGTTTTTGCAATTTCCTTCGCTATTCTCGCGCGATCCTTAATCTCCAGAGTATCGATATCAATCATCGTTGTGCCGAAGACGTTGCTTTCCCACCGACGTGTTGATGACAATTGACCATCTCACGGTACGGCAAACTCGTTAAATCCCTTTCTATAACGTCCATTGGACATGGCGCTATCCTGGTCTATTACCACGAAACCATACTCCCGTTGCCAACAATTACGGCACAAAGCGCAGAAATCCTCGTAAGGCATGTCAGTGTTTACGTGATCGTTGTACACATGTTTCAAGTTGGTACCATCCTGCTTAAACAGAATCAGCAGATTCGCATTGTCGCGTATAAGATGTTTGGGAATTTTTGCATATGTCTGACAGAGATAGAAGCAGTCAACGTTCGAGTGGCGCCCCATTGCAAAGTATTCCCTTATCGTATCTTGCTTGTCGCATGCCACGTCATCAAAGATAAAAATAGAATGCGGAAGCGATTCGCTCGGTGGGATGACGTCACTGTTAATCGAAAACGTAAAGTAGCCAATTTCATCTATCGGAGTCAATAAATTCTCCAAGTACTGATATTTCGGCTGTTGCAAGGACTTGGAGTACACGTACACGTTCTCGAAGCGGACGCCGTGAGGACTTTCCAACAAGCTGACCAGCACGTTGGTCTTTCCGCAATTTGATGGGCCACAAATGACGCAGCGGATAGTGTTTGGCAGCATGCTACCATGTCTGCGTCTTGTTTTCGAAGACATCACTCGCGATTTATCATTAATATTTGTCACGCTTATCGTCACAGGTTGTCGCACGAATCGCATCCTCTCCGTGAACTGTGAAAAATGATTTTGATACGTCGAAGCGCCCTATTTATAGGTCCGCACTGAAGCAAAACGGTTCAGTATTCAAAATGCTTCTGATCCTGTCGGATAATTGTGATATTCGAGACCTAACCTCTGAGCAGTTGAAATATATACCAAAGATTATTCTACTCCGAGAGTTTGGCAGGCACATTGATCAGTTGTGGGACAGACTCCCCGTGCATATAAAAGCCGATTCTGAGGTTCAGCAGTATCGTCGGTGTCTGGAACATTATAATCGCCCTTGGCAGCGAACGCATATCGACGGTCCAGCACCATTGATTAAAAACTATAGCGAATGTCGCCGACGAGAGTAAAGAAAGGCAGTGGTTTGTTAAATCGGGCGATAAACGCGCTACCTATCGAATTACATATTCCGGGATACCAGTTTTGCGGCCCAGGAACTCATCTGGCAAAACGATTGGCTAGAGGGGATCGAGGCATCAATCCGTTGGACGCAGCGTGTCGCGAACACGATATTGCATATTCGCGTAGCAACGACCTCGGCGAAAGGCACACGGCAGATAACGTACTCGCTGACAAAGCGCGAAAACGCATCGTTGCGCGAGACTCGACTCTGGGTGAAAGAGGTGCTGCTACGGCTGTTTGGGCAGCTATGAAAGCCAAGACGAAGATCGGAATGGGGATGAAAACAAAAACCCGCAAAAGGATTCCAAAGAGAGCATCGCAAAAGCGGATTCTTCCGGTGGCAAAACGGGGTTGTATATTACCACTTCTACCGCTGTTTGGTGTTCTCGGATCATTGGCTGGCGGAGCGGCGGGGATCGCCAAGGCGGTAAACGATAATAAGGAGGCGCAACATCAGCTGCAGGAAATGCAACGTCATAATCGCTCCATGGAAGGTCGGGGACTTTATCTCGCACCGTACAAGCGCGGACAGGGAATATTGAAACGAAAAAAAAAACGCCGAAAAGAAAGTAAAAATGCCTGCGGGCGTAACTACCGATGCACAATTGGAGGAGTTGGCAAAACGTATGCATATTCCATTCTTTAGAGGCGTTTTTATGCGTAAGGCGTTACCAGCCGGAGGAGTACGTCGAAACGAGAGCGGTATCGTAAATTTGGACAAGGTCGAGGGGTCGGGGACTCATTGGGTGGCATATGCGAAGAGAGGGAGTCGAGCTATATATTTTGACAGCTTTGGGAATCTTCGACCGCCAAAGGAATTCATACAATATCTGGATAAAGATGCTGTGAAAATTGAATACAATCGTACGGCTTATTAAAAGTACGATCAGAGCAATTGCGGACAACTATGTCTACGCTTTCTACAAACGATCGGCACCGAATTTAAGGATTGACTTCCCACCACTCTGATTCAGTAACAGTCCAACAGTTCGAGCAGAATGTGTCGTTAACATTCACTCTAACCGGCAAGAGTAGCACCCTCGCGGTAAACTACTTTCCACCTATAGATTTGAGCGACGATGATTACGAGCTTGGTCTAACAACCTTTGAAACTTATCACACAATACCGAACATCGACTCGAGCATAGATAAATTCTACTTTTTCTCAAACTATTGCATCAAAAACAACAGCGTCGACACCACTCATGAATACATTACGATTCCCCACGGCTCCTACGAACTAGACGCCATTGCCAAGTACCTGAAGCAGCGATTACTCGAGTGATATCCTCAAAAAAATTTCGACAGCACCGATGACGGTGACAACGATGCGTATCCTATAGTGTTGCGTCCCAACAACAACACCATGAAAAGCGAACAGTACTGCCGGTTCGCCGTAGACTTTACAAAGCCCAATAACATTGGATCGCTACTGGGATTCTCAACGAATCGGGTATTAGCACCAGGACGATGGCATGAATCGGACGATCCAATTAATATCATGATCGTGAACATTATTCGCATAGAATGTAGCGTGACCGCTGGTGCGTACAACAATGGGAGGCGTGTACATACAATACATGAATTTTCTCCGAGAGTCCCACCAGGATATAAGATATCGGAAACGCCCGCGCAGATCATTTACCTTCCAATCATCGCACGGGTCATTTCGGATCTAACGATACGCGTTGTGGATCAAGACGGACGATTGCTCGATTTTCAAGGTGAAGAGATTACCATCAGACTGCACGAACGACGACGACGACGATAATACGTGTAGTGCGAAAGAGATGCATATATTATAAATTATATTGCAATAGCAATAGCAATATAATTTATAATTCTTTCCTGAGGATGATCTAAATCCAGATCGAAACGTCGAAAGTGTATAAGATATAATTTGCAAAATAGCTGTTTTATTTATCAGTTCAAATTGACCGAACCATTGCGCCGAAATTAAAATTTACTATCAATTATTATGGTCGAAACTAAAAATTCATTTTGTTAAAAAAGAATGGCGAAACTTCAAAGGTATGAGGAAAAAAAAAATTATTCTTTATCTACTGGTTAACATCTTTAAAGTGTATAACACAACACATGGCAAGAATGCTCTGTTACTGCAAAAGGTATATTTTTTAATTTTGAAATTCAAGGAGTTTAAATATGTTATTATATGTCAACAGTAATTACCTTGTATTCACCTTTCTGTAAGCAGACGTTTTGTTCACGTATATGTCAGTCTTTCTCCAACCGACTCGCGATTCACACGTAGTGCCATGACACTGTGATTGAATATTAATCGAATATTAATAGCAATAGCAATATAATTTATAATTCTTTCCTGAGGATGATCTAAATCCAGATCGAAACGTCGAAAGTGTATAAGATATAATTTGCAAAATAGCTGTTTTATTTATCAGTTCAAATTGACCGAACCATTGCGCCGAAATTAAAATTTACTATGAAAGAGATGCATGTATTGAACGACTCCAGAAACCCGTTTCTTCCAAGTGAAATTGTTTACAACACCAACAACTGCAACAACTCCGATCACTCTAAAAAGAAGAAGCTCAGTGCTGCGAACATTGCATTTTTGAAATCTTTGGGATTCATTGTACGCATTTAAGTTGAAAAATGGCCGGTATTCTAAGCATTGGAGGGAAGCCGACGTTTGATGATCGCATCGTTAAGCTCGAGACTCACACATACAACCCATACGTCAACACGACGTTTGGATACAGCGATGAGATGAGAATACCGATACAGCAGTAGGATTTATACACATTACCGTGCGAAAGTTTCCTCTATGTGGAGGGGAAATTGAAGATAAATAAGCCAAACGATGCGTTAACGGTGATGTTGGGAAATAATTGCATGGCGTTCTTATTCGATGAGATTCGATACGAGCTGAATGGTGTGAAGATTGATCGCAACAGAAACGTTGGAATAATTCTTGACGGACTGTCAAGCAGTGTGGACGTGTAATTCAGTGCTCCTGGTTTCGGTGCTCTTTTTCTGGGTTAGAGTTGGGTTTGTCACCTCTTGCTCATCTGCAGTGTGTTCTGTGACATCCCACGTTCGCCACTGACTTTTCTTCTTCAATCGGCCGGCACAATTCACTCATAAGCACTCAATTTATATACTTATTCGTTGTGCTACTGCTTTGGATTTTACTCAGTTTGCTCTCTGGTGTTCGTTCGACTCTGTTGATATCGGGACTCGTGTGTGCTAGTGTATAAATACATCTTACGTTGGAGTGTGGTAACAAGGATTTGCCAGTGGTCGTCATTCTCTACCAGTTTATTCTTACATCATGGGGCCTTCCAAAAAAGTTATATGCAAAGGCTGTGCGGCCTCGGTCGCTAATCTTGTCACATGTCCTTCCTGCGGAATTTCATCGCACCCAGGCTCAACATGTCTTGTCTGCTGTTCACACCCTTGGCAAGTTGGTAGGCTCCTTAGTTGCAGTGAACCGACAACCGCTGCCACTCCATTTTCGCCTTTGCCCAATTCAAACGTGAGGCTACTGGACGATATCAGCGGAATTCTTGATTTGAAGTTGAAGAAGCTTGAAAATGATCTAATGGTCTTCCAGTCAAGCATTGAGGCTCTTAACAGCAGTCTGAATAATATCAACGCCAATATAAACGATATCAATGCAAGAATAAACAATCTTGAGTCGAACATGAGTTGTCAGGAAGAAAATATAATAGAGGAAATTATGGAGAGAAACAGAAGATCGCACAACCTGATCTTCTTTAATTTAGTGGAGAATGCTTCACAACCTGACATGGCCTCAATCAAAGATATTCTGGACATCATCCGGCCAGGTTCCTACAATGCCGACGTCACCTTCAGACGGTTTGGGAAGCAAAACTCTGATGACAAGCCTAGACCGGTGTGTGTCACATTTAAATCGCCTGATACACCGCTGTCTATACTGAAGAGTAAACATAAATACCTGGGGCCTGTCAAAATCACGCAAGACCAAACAACAAAACAGCGGGCTTTCCTGGACAATTTAAGGACACAACTGCGTGGGATGAATGATAGCACTAAGACAATTAGATATGTTCGTGGTGTACCAAAAATAGTATCGCTTTCTCCAAATCCAAAAAACGTGGCTACTCCCCGTTAGTGTACTATCAAAATGTGAGAGGTGTTCGGACTAAGATACAGGACTTGTGTCGTGCCATTGCTTGTTCGCTTCGGTCGTATGACGTTATAGTTCTTGTCGAAACATGGCTCCATGCCGGTATCTCGACAGCTGAGCTTGGCCTCTCTCAATTTAATGTTTACCGTTGTGACAGATCCTCGCTCTCAAGCACGTTCTCAAGAGGCGGCGGTGTTCTTATTGCCGTTAAAAATTCGATACGCAGCTCAGTTATTAATACGGAAATCTCTCATGTTGAACAACTTTAAGTCAGAATAAATTTTATGTCTTCGATGGCTATTTTTACCGCTGCATATATCCCGCCCGCGTCACCACCTTCTCTGTACCTCGATTTTTCAAACAGTGTTGTAAGGGTTGTTGACCAGTATCCCAGTGATTATGTATTTGTTCTGGGTGATTTTAACCTGCCTCGAGTTGAATGGAGTGACCAGCTCCCTCAGCTCGGACCTGGTTGCAACCAAAATGTAGCATCAGGCCTGGAATATTTGGTGAACAACCTCAGTCTCTGCGGCTTAGTTCAAATGAATCACGTTTGTAACTTTTTAGACTCTATCCTCGATTTAATTTTCTGCAGCAACACTGATGTTGTTATATCCTCATCTGATGATCCTTTGCTCAAATGTGATTCATTTCACCCTGCCTTGGACATGCAATTTTATGTGCATCCATCGCACCAAGCAACAGCAGGAAATAATGTTTCTCATACGTATGATTTTAAGCATGGTGATTATTCTGCAATGACCAACTATTTAAACTCGATTATTTGGGACGAAATCTTGAAAGATACAAATCCTGATGTAGCTGTTGGTCTGCTATATGATCAGCTTTATTATGCGATAGATCTCTTTGTACCGAAATACAGACCATATAATGTTAAGTTTCCTAAGTGGTTTACATCGCAACTCGTTAATCTTACTCGCCGTAAAAAGCAAGCTCATTATGTTTATAAACGCACCAATCGTTATGGCGATTATCTTCTCTTCTCTAAACTACGCGCTGAGTGCAAGTCATTATCGAGGAAGTGCTATATTCAATATGTAAGAAATACAGAAAGTTTTATGCTGAATAGCAATGATATTAAACCTTTCTGGAGTTTCATAAATGGCCAGCGTAAATCCCACGGATTACCAACTGTTATGCACTTAGATAATGCTAGTGCAACTGATACCTTATCGGTCGCGAATCTATTTGCATCCTTCTTTGGTTCTGTCTATACTTCTCACACTGCGGTCTCGCCAGATGTCACATTCGACCATAGTGCTCAAATCTCCAATATCAACATCAATATTGGTGATATTTTTAGCAAAATCAAAAATTTACGAGTATCCAAGGGTCCAGGCATTGATGGAATCCCGCCAATTCTTCTCAAATCATGTTGCTTCACTCTTTCACGGGCATTATGGTTTATTTTCAACTCCTCCTTGTCTAGTGGGATTTTCCCATCTGCTTGGAAGACTACCTTAATTACACCTGTCTTTAAATCTGGCGACTCTGCTAACGTGAGGAATTATAGGCCGATATGTATTATAGATTCTATACCTAAATTATTCGAGAGCTTAATTGTTGACAGTATCAAGCCCTTTATCACGAGTATGGTTTGTAGTGAACAGCACGGTTTTATGCCAATGCAATCTACAGTTACAAATCTTTCTGTCTTTTGCAACTATGTCTCATCTGATCTTGACCGTTGCAACCGGGTGGATACTATATACACAGATTTTAAGAAGGCATTTGACTCTGTTGCTCACAATATTCTATCATCCAAACTATCAGCGATGGGATTTTGCGACCCCTTACTCTCTTGGCTCTCGAGCTACTTGGTTGATCGGAGACAGATTGTTCGTGTTGCCGGTTCGCTATCGGCCCCGTTTGATGTAACTTCCGGGGTTCCGCAAGGATCGCATTTAGGTCCCTTTCTGTTCATTTTATTCATTAATGACTTGTTTAAAGCGATTCGCCACAGCAAAATTTTGCTATTTGCTGATAATCTAAAGATCTACAAACAGATATTGTGCCCTGGAGATTGTAGTTTATTGCAACACGACCTATGTAAATTAGAGCATTGGTGTGAGTTAAATGGCTTGAAACTGAACTATGCAAAATATTATTTTATGTGTTTTTCGCGTAGTGCATCCTCGTTAGATGTGGAATTCTTTCACAAGTTTCTGAGATTCGTGACCTGGGAGTTCACTATACTTCGCGTTTAAATTTTTCTCCGCACTACCAACGGATTGTTAGGGATGCGTATAAAAATCTAGGGTTTATTAAGCGATGTGCAAGTGACTTTACTAACCCCCGAACCTTTAAATTACTGTACTGCGCTCTAGTCAGGCCTCACTTAGAATATGCATCAGTTATTTGGTCGCCTTACCAATTAAAGTATAAACAGCTTATTGAAAGGGTGCAGCATAGTTTCCTTAGGTGTGCTGCATATAAGCTAGGCCAAGGGATGGCAATTACAGACCATGATTATATTCCAATACTTAATCGTTTGAATCTGCGATCCCTTGAATTTAGGAGAGCCGAGGCTGACTTGCTTTTCCTCTTTAAGATTATCAACAACCATATCAATTGCCCTCAACTCCTTGTGTTGATAAACTTCTATGCACCTGAAAGAGCGTTTAGATTTACGCGTACTTTTTATCCCCACCGCTATACTTCCTCATTGATCAACTCTGACCCCGTAAACCGCATATGTAGTGCAGCTAACTCATATTGTGTCAACATGCCTGACTTATTTGATGGTAACATAAGCAGCTTTAGAAACTCTGTCCACAGTAGCTTGCTAAACTTGTAATTTGTCCGTGTGAACTGATTATCAATCATGTACACTAATGGGGATCTATCCCCGTTTACCAATAAAATAAAATAAAATAAAATAACTAGCACGCTTAAAAACTATGTATCGCTGACATCGAACGAAGACAAAAATATGGAGAATGCCGGATGGGGCTTGAAACGACGCGATGGGCTAAGAGTGAAAAACCATTTCAATTTTTGCGTCCCACTCAAATATTTGCTGGGATTTTGCGAGGACTACAAATGCATGATTATTAATGCGCGTCACGAATTGATTTTAATACGATCGCGCAACGACAACAATGCTCTGATAGGATCACCGATGTTGGAACCAGAAATTGAATTACTTAAACTACAATGGCGGATGCCTCATGTGACGCTGAACGACGTTAATAAGCTATCGTTGCTACGTACTTTGGAAAGTGGACAAAACCTGAGCATTTGTTTTCAATCGTGGGATCTGTACGAGTATCCTCTCTTACAGAGCACGACCAAGCATTCGGGGGCCGTGAAGGCATCTGCGCAGCTGGAGAAGCCGCGATGCGTGATCCTTGCTCTACAGACTGGTCGAAGGAATGTGATGAACGAAAACGTTACTAAGTTCAACAACTGTAAATTGACCAATGTAAAACTTTTTCTCAACTCGGAATTTTACCCATACGATGACATGAACTTGGACTTTGACAAAAATAAGCATGCCATCTTGTATCACATGTATACGCAATTCGGTAAATCGTATTATGGACATAGTTGCAACGAGGCATTATTCACCGTGGCTGAATTTTTACAATTTGGCCCCATCGTGGTGATTGATTGCTCGCGACAAAATGAGTCGATCAAGAATGGCACCGTGGACGTGCGCATAGAATTCGAGTGTAAAGAGAATGTGCCGGTAAATACTACAGCCTACTGTCTGATTCTGCACGATCGGGTGGTTGAATACAATCCACTGACAAACGTGGTGCACAAAATGAATTAAATTGCCACGCTACTTGCTCGCCCTCTCCTGTGTGAAATTCGCACAAAATTTCTTCGTGAAAATTGAGATGCTTTACGAGAAAAACTGCATTCTCCCGTCTGTCTTGGAAGCGAGCGGACCTCTAAATTGTACCGATAATGGCTGTACCAACATTCGTTGACCTGCAAGGGTTCATCGTCGATGGAAGATTTACCGTCAAGGAAGTGGCTGTCCTATGCAAGGGGACAATTCTCTCGCACTATATTTTTGGGAGTTCGATGCCGCAATATGTTCTTACAAAATCCGACAAATCAAGCATTCGATGGTTGGTGGCAAAACATCATGGACTACGTTGGGAAGATGGAGACGTTCCGTACAATATGGCTAAACAGCTAATTACGAAAGCTGTAGCTGATGCGATCGACGAAGAAGATGACACATCCCATATAGTATACGTTAAAGGGCTGCAGAAACGCGACTGGCTTGCGGATTTCCTCGATGAAAATACGAGAGCTGACGTGATCATCGAGACGCTGGACATTGACTACGAGGATATAAAATCCCTAAATAAGCTAAATGTAGTAAATACTCTGCGTTGTGGCAGACACGCAGAGCACTGTGCCTTGCAAAATGTATTTAAAATATTCAACTGGTGGTCTAAACGCCAGAGGCATAAATAAAAAATGATCAATTTTTTAATGTATAAATGTTTTTTTCTTCACCCTCCCCCAACCTAATCTCCTACATGTTATGTATGCTAGATTAAGACAATAGTTGTAATTATTTAGAAGTGGTTCATTACACGTTCGAAGAGGTACGATAGACGTTCGATGTGGTACGATTGCCATTCGAAGAGGTACGATTGACGTTCGATGTGATACGATTGACGTTCGATGTGGTACGATTCATGTTCGATACCCGTTCAGAGTGGTACAATTCACGTTCGATACCCATTCAGAGTGGTACGATTCACGTTTGATACCCGTTCAAAACCGTTCGATACCCGTTCGATACCCGTTGAAAGCCGTTCGATACCCGTTCGGCACCCGTTCAATACCCGTTCAAAGCCGTTCGATACCCATTCGATTCACGTTGAAAGTGGTGTGATCTAGTCGAATGATGTGTCAAAGAAGAAAGGAAAGAAGACGCGTGTGAATAAGGAGAGCACGGTCAGCGAAGAAGAAGATATGTACATGGAGGAGGGTCAGCGAAAATGCAGGTGGTCTATGATGAAGATGGTGAAGAACAAAGGCATCCTACTTTGCAAAGCTACACACTTCTCAATTTCATGATATGAGTTTAGATGCGCGAGCCTGGAGATGCAGCGAGAACATTTGCCTTCAAAGCTTCGAAGAGACCAGTTCAGATTTTGTGCGACAATTGTTACTGTGCAAAAAAAAACATGGGATATTATCTAATTGCCGCAGAGTGGGATAATTCATGGCGAGACGACTCTGAGGTATGTACTTTAAAATATTTTAACATTTATCGCGTTTAACCTTTTAAATCGAGCGAGATTAAATCAGACGGTCGTGTCAATGTTATATCGTGAATTTTTATTTTTTCCAGAACTCGCCATCGCCGTCGCCGCCTCCATCACCCCAATGGTCGAGCGACTGGGGCTCGCCTCAGCCGTCGCCGTCGCCGTCGCCATCGCCGCCACCGCCCCATTTACCACCTTTGCCGTCTCCACAGGTATGAACAACTTTACACTGATTTATGCGTTTGATGTGTGAATATTATATCGACGTTTGTGCATATGTTGCAGAATTATGAACTGTTGGTGGAAAAATTGGCGGGCCTGGAGGTCATAGCCCTCCAGGTTGCACCCCGAGGGGTGCAAATGCGGTGGCTGGCAGGGCCAATGTTAGGTCCGCAGGTTGGGCTGAGGATGGTCCCATACCACATTCCGCGGCCACCGTCACCTCCTCCTCCTTAATCGCCCCCATCACCACCCTCGCCACCTTCCCCTTTATAAATATTTTCTTTTATTATATTCTATTTTATTTTATTATTATTATATTCTATTTTTTATTCTTTTATATATTTATATTTATACTTTTATTCCATTTTTACACTGTATTTATATTCTATTTATATTCTATTTTTATATTTTTCCTTTTTTATATTATATTTTATTCTTTTTTATATAGAATTTTTTATATTTTTTCTTTTATATTTATTTTCTTTTTATATTTACTATTATTATAATTATTATCGTTTTTTTACATGTAACAATATATACTTAAACACATATTATTTGTCAATTTTATTTATCCGTCTTTCTGCTCGCCACCTAATTTTAAGATTCAGCGTTTCAATAATTACTATTTCTCTGCGTTGGGGAAAAAAACATTCTGCCGACGCTGCATAATTCTATTTCGTTCTTCGCGCCGTGAAAATGACGTCATCCCGCATGGCTGCTCCAGAGGATTCAAGTTACATACGATCGCGCGAGACGCTAATGTTGAAAATCATTTTGAAATACTGTTATCTAAACAACAAAAGCGACTGTACCACTAAGTAGTGTTGTCTCTTTCCCTCCCTAGAATTTTAGCTTTAAAATAATGCTCTGTCTCTTTCCCTCTCTCGAAGACGCAGTGTGTAAATAACCGACATTGCCCGACATTGTCCGATATCGTCTGATAAAAATAAATTATTTCTCTGCGTTGGGGGGAAAATTCCATCACATAATGGTTTGAAAAAATATTTGGGGCGGGTGGGGGTGGACTGAAAAAGTTCTCGGGGGTCATTCCCCCCTGAAAAGTTTCCGATGGCGGGCCCGATCTCCGCGGCGGCTCGGCCCGGACTGATCCCCTCCATCATCGCGGCTTCCCCCACTCCGCGGCACGTGCGCGCGCAACCGGTCTTCCAATCCCCGCAGGCCCCGCGCCTATGTTTCCCTCCGCCGCGCTCCCCCGCGCGCCCTCACTTCCCTCCCCCGCCCCGCGCTTCCCTCAGAGGACCTGCGTTAGAACTCTCCTAGACATACTACTGACGTGGCGGCGGAAATCACTAGCAACGTGGACGAGCCGAGCAGCACGATTCCAGTAGCGGTGATCATCAGAAGAGTGGAAATTCATTTTTGACACAGGTTGAAGTTATGTCAGCGGACAAAGAAAATATTGTAAAGCATAACGGCAGGATAGATTGGCTCTTAGACAGTGGTTGTACAGACCATCTAATAAACGACGACAAATATTATAGTGATTCGATAATTTTGAAAGTACCTGTAAATGTCAAAATAGGTGATGGTACAATATTGGAAGCAACGAAAATAGGAAATGTAATAAGTAAATTTCAAGTTTTTAATGAAAAGATAGAAATTAAAATGAAAAATGTTTTCTTTGTAGAAAAAATGGACAGAAATTTGATAAGCTATGCAAAAATAACTAATAATAATAAGATAGTTTCCAAAGAAAATACATCTAAGGTTTATAATTCATTTAACGAACTGATTGCAATAGCATGGAAAAAGGTAGTTTGTATAAAATGTATAGTTATTGTTGAACTTATTTATTTAATCAGAGCGCGTTTCGCTCGCATTGAATTTATAAAGATATACTTAATAATAATTAATCGTATAATAACGCGGTTCGGGACGCACTCGGCACGTCCAAGCACGTGTTGCTACCAGCGATGCTACCCAGAGAAGAAGACAGAAGGAAAGGCGCACATCGCAGCCAATTCAGCGCCCCCCCCCCCCCCCCCGAGAGGCGCACGCGCGCATTGACTCCGGGATTAGCGCCAAATTTTAACACTCCCCCTTAATCCTTGGGTCAATGCGCTCTCAATAATTCTCGCAACCCCAGTCGTTCCACACATTCATCATGCTTAATCTTAGATATCGCTTTCGTTAGAATATCCGCAGTCATCTCGCTGGTAGGTACATACTTCACAATTATTTCGCCTCGCTCTTGGGCTTCTCGCGAAAAATGATACCTAATATCGATATGTTTACTTCGCGCATGATACACACTATTCTTGCACAATTGTATTGCACTTTGATTATCGTCGCATATGTCTCAACAAATCTCTTACATATTGTTACGTCCCTACTTCTTATTTGCGACCGCGAATTTAAGGGAGTTTATATTTTAATTTTTCCGCTTTTGAGCTAGTCCAGGGACTTTATGCTCTGGGTTAGTTGGACGTAATATTTTTATTTGTATTATTTAAATATTTTATGTTGCCTACCTTTTACTGGTCGATGGGGATGAGTCGCCAAGGAATTGGTATCTCAGATACCTCGTCGATCTCCTCAACTTCGTACTTTTTCGGAGGGGCCCAGGGTCCTACTTCGATCGTCTTCCCGAAGGGTTGATATTGGGATGTTTTCAATACAGCCGGCTTTGCAGTGACACCCAATAACTGATTTTCCGCTGGCGCGTTCCGAAAAGCGAATGCTAACTTTCTCAATTGGTATTTTCTTCCTGCGCGGTGGCCTCTAGGCATCGCCACCTTTTATATTAATAATATATTTGATTTAAATTTTCTTTTATCCGTGGATCATGGTTTACGTCTAATTCCTAGTAACACCGTGGGCGGCTGTCCCGTTTATAGGTGTCACTTTCGACAGACCCAAAACATGATCAATCATTGAACAATTTCGGTGGTCAATTGATTACGCGGGTCGCTCTTTGCAACCACTGTTTTGGTGACACCGTGGGCGGCTGTCCTGCTTATAAGCATCACCGTCAGTGGAAAACAAATTGCGAACATTTAAGAAACATTTAAAGGTAGTTATTGATCGCGGAAATCGCATTTTACACTTGATACTCGATGACACCGTGGGCGTCTGTCCTGCTTATAAGTGGCATCTTTGACAAGTGCAAATCACGATTAAACTTCATTCATAATTTTCGATTTATAATTTATTATGAGAAAGGTGTCAATGCCTGAGATAGGAAATTGGAAAACTTGGTTAAACTTCACTCACTTGTATATTGGTAAAAACACTTTTATTTTCACTTTGTTCTGTGTGATTGGTTACTTTTACAAGTTTTATAAAACTGTCACTTTCATGTACGTGGTATGCCAAATATAATACTTGGTTAATTAATAATCTCCGTGGGTGGTCAGTCCCTTTTTATAGGGCTGTCGATCACTCCTTCTCCAGGTTTGTCACATGACAATTTAGACGGTGGGAGATGAAATCTTCCAATCATCTGCCGTGGGATCCACCTGAAGAATTCTTTCCAGTGGGCTATCTGAGAGTTTTGTTTACTGCAGAATTTGAGCTATTGCGCGCCTATTTCGGTGTCTTCTGACTTACTTAAGACGTATTTCTGCCGTTATACGAAACTCTCAGCAGCGTCGATAGTTAAATTCTTATTTTAATTCATATTTAGAAGTTTACGCTATTGGGTTTTCGATGTGCACTGTACGATTGGTTTCGTACAGCCCACATATTAGGGATTGAAGTTAATATTCATCGGTTCCGTATTGGAGCTCGATTTACGGGATATAATGGGAGGGCAAATTTGTGGCGATGATCAGGAGCGCAGCTTCATGAAGGTGTCGACTCTGCTGGCGGAAGGGGCCTCTGACCCATCAGCTGGCGTCTACTGGTCCCCTTGGTGTGCGCGGTTGACTAGCTGGTGTGCAGTTAGTTGGTGTGTGGCTACCTCCTTCGTGCTGGTTCTCCTGCTCACTGTTGCCGTTTGATGATTCTTGACTTGGTTTTCTTATCGCGAGTTTTGATTATAATGCCTTTTCGGCTATGTATTGTATTGATAACTTATTTAAGGTGGTTATAATATACCAAAGTACGAAATAGTAAGTTTGAATGATTTAAAGGGTTAAATAATAGTTGACTCCACGTCGCGGGACGTGACACCTCCCCCTTTAGAAAGCAAATTTCCAGAGGAAATTTGTTTTAATTCTTGCATGGCTTCTTTGAATTCTCTCGCTGCTGGAGTCGGTTGTCGTCCCTCGTCAGTTGTTGTTGGTTGATCTGGATTCTGCGATGACGGTTGCTTTTTCTTGGCCAGATGTATGATTAAGGTTGTTAAAGAGCTCCAAATTGCCCCTAACAAGTGTAATCCGCATCCATAGACTGCATGTATTTGGTATCCGTGTATAATGGTATCAAATATGGTTTTTATTATTTTAATGATAATAAAAACTCCTAGTAGTCCTGCGGTGACTGTTCCAAATTTAAGAAATCCATTCCAAAATTTGGCTGCTGCATTTTCGGCTAATGATGCGATGGTTTCTTCGTCCATAATGCCCATTATTGAAATTGATCCTGCGGGAATATTTTTCCCGGATACTCCTCTGGCGACTGTATTTAGTACGGCTGCTTTTTCTGCGGGGAACATAATATGGTCCCTTAAATTTTCCAATTCCTTCTGTGTATATATTCCGCTGGTTGCGAGATCTGAAGGAGATGTATAATGCCAGTTGAGTTTCGTTTTTGGATGTAATATTTGGGGTGGACGAACTTCAATTGGGTGTGGTGAAATTCTGTGCCATGCTTGGTCAATTTCATACATGACTGGTAGAATGGGACTACATTCCCTATGTGTCCCTTGAGTGGTTAAAATGTGTGTTTTTGGTGTTAAGAATATTGAATTGTTTCTTAACCACACAGGTAGTTCTATATAACATTCGTCTGTCTTTCGTATTTTTACTTGAACAGGAATACATTTTACAATATGAATCACTTCGCCAGCTACTAGTGCCATATGTCCCGGTATTTTTGTGACTATATTGGCAAATTCGTCTGGTTTCAGTGTAGCAATTATTAGAGCATTGTTTAATATTTGTTGTTCCAATAAGCATTTTTGTATAATTATATCTCGGTATAGAGTTTTTAATTCAGTTCTTATATGTTTTTCCACGTAGACAAATTTGGAATTTACATACGTGAAAATATCCAAATTTTCTACTGGAATTTTGTGTAAAGATGCAAATGTTCTTTCTTTAGTTGTTTCCAAAATGAATAGTTTTGGATGTTCCGTTTGTATAAGCGTATAACCACATAGATGCTGCTCTCCTGTTGGAGTTAAAGCAAATGTAATATCTTGCGTGGTTAACGCATACACGGAAGGTGATTTTTCTTCGGCTTGGCTGGTATCTGTAATTTTGGATGCTAGCCCTTCGTAGAGTACGTCATAGCGATCGAATTTGCACGTTGATGGTGGAAAAGAGTGCCAGAACGTGTGTCCGTCCTCATTATCCACACAAAATCCATTTTGAAAGTGGCATATTGTTCCAGATTTCAATATGATTTTATTGGGCTCTAATCGTACTGGTACTAGAGCGGTTTTAAGTGTTATCTTCGCCATTGCTTGTACTACTACTGTTTCCCATGATCCATAGGGGTCGGAAAATTGTGCTCCGTTACATTTTCCATCAGCGGTGAGTGATCCAGCCATGGTAAATGTCCGGGTTGATGTCTGGTTTATTTTGAGTCCCACCAAATAGACATTATTACCTATAACGGTGGATCCATACTCATGCATATTTCGGCATTGTCGTTCGGTCAAATCTTCGAGGTATTCGTTAAATCCGTTGTGTACTGCGGAAATGTGTGAATGCATTCCGCAGTAATAAATGGTTCTTGAAATTATGAGCTTGCATTGGATGGCTTCCACGTAGTTGAAGTCCGAGAGTTGCAGAAGTTGAATGTAGATTTCCTTTGTAGTTGTAGAGATTGGGTTTATTTCGCAATCCCCTACTGAATTTAATGAAACGGTTGTCACGTTTAAATGTTGCCCATTGCAATCGTATCCAATGAGGGCCCAAACGAGATTCAAGTTGATTAGAATTATCCATGGTAAAATCATGGTAATTCTCCTTTTAACAAAAAAAAAAAAAATAAAAATTGATTTAAACTATCGTTATCTTAATAATGATTTATTTATTCCATTAGTATTTCGTACTTTCTTAATCTTATTCCATAAATAACAGGTATCCTTATGGGTACCCGATCTTTCGTCGCATTGGTTGAAATCAAAAACTAAAATACAATTTTCTTTCAATATATAACTTTTATCTGAATTATCAAGCTTATTGATTGTTCTTATTTCTATTTTCTTTATAAACGGACATTTATATACTGGTTAACGTATGTAGGGTAGTATTTATTTAGATGACTACCACCTAGTTTCAACAATTTTGTAATTTCCGTGTGTTAACTCCGCGTATTCTTGGTGGGTTAGGCCCAAATATTCTTCTATGCAACCAGCACAAGTGGCTGCTTTATCAATCCACGCTATTTCTCTACTGCACTGGTCACATTTCGCAATTTGTTCCGCTACGGATTCGATACAAATAGCATGTAAGTAATTTTCAATCACATATTCTGGTGCCACATTCGTTTGTACATAGCATTCAGTGCATATACATTTAATATCGGATATGTAGAGTCGGTATACACACTGTCGTACACAACACAGTAATAATAAAGGTAAATAAGTTTCGGGGAAGTCATAGGGAATGACTCCATCGATAGGGCCATGATGTCCATCGTTTTCCCGTGGTTGTCTGGGGTCGTGTTGTACTCCCATTTTAAATTAAATTCGGTTTCTGATCTGTAATCATTTTGTATTTTGTTCTTATACTAATTTAATATATACTTTTCATATGAGGGTTAGTCATTCAATCAACAATTATTAGAGATAAATAGATATTTTATATTTTAATATAAATTTATGTGTTTCTATCACCATCTGGTGATTACATCAATTATTCCACCGATATTTAAAATATTCTATTTCCCGGGGGTTAATTCTAAATACTCCTCAATACACTCGGTACACCTACAAGCCGGTGTCACGGTCGCCAAAGATATCCCGCATTGATGACAGGAGGAGGCCATCATCAATGCAGTGTATTTGCACATTGAGTGCCATCCCCCTTCTACGAGGTGTTGCTTTACGGGTTCATACATAGTGTCGTAGCAGTTATTGCAGAACCTTAACGTTTCCCATGTGTAGACCCTTATGATTGATTTAATTACGCAGTATATCTGCATCAAGGGCCTATACACATGTGGATGTTGACTAGGGAGGACACCATCTATTGGTCCATAGAATTCCATATCCTCTTCGAATTCTTCTACGGGAAGCTTCATATCTGTAATAGATGGTTTTTCTAAGTATTTATTACTTGATTTGGTTTAGCTATCTATTGTTTAGTGGCTATCCTTCTCTCAAACATTTTTGTATATTCTTTTATGTGAATTATAAGGGGTATGGTATTTATGTAAAGATAATCTTTCTTTCTTGATTTTTATTTTATACATATTCTACAACAATTATTTCTCCGTGTAACAATTGATCTTTATCACTTTGGTCTAGTTGTAGACAACAGGCGGTGCACTCCGAACAGGTTAAAGCTGGTCGTCTGAATACCATGCCGATTCCGCATTTGGTACAGATGGAACCCCGCAATAACCCCATGTAATTACAGATGCAGTGTCCTCCTGTTTCCATGAATCTTTGTTGTTCGTGGGGGTTACTTAATTCGTAACAAACGTCACAAATCCTTTTATTGCCCCAGCTATATATAGTAGCTGTGCTTTTGATTAGGCAATATAAATGTTCGAATCGATTGTAAAGAGGCGGAACCAGGGTCGATATTACATCTTCGATTGCCCTGGCGTAATCTTCGTCCTCTTCTTGGGGAACTTCTACTGGGAGTATCATGATCTGTAATAGACGACAATCTAAGTATTTTATTACTTAGTTACTTTGTCGTTCCATTCTCTATTTGTTTACAGTTTTTACTTATTTGGTTAATCATCCTGGATAGGACTTGATATACGCGAGCTTAAGTTTATTTATGTGTACCGTACGAGTTGTTCCATCAGATAATATTTTAACATTCTGATTAGGCAACAATTCGAGTACTTTATACGGTCCTGAATACTGATCTGCAAACTTTGTCCTCCGAGGTTCCTTTAAAAGATAGACTAAATCTCCTGCTTTAAAATCTTGCGGATTAAGTTTTCGATCATAATATTGTTTAGACTTGGCTTTTGCCTTTATCAAATTTTCTCGGGCTTGAGTTTGTAGATTAGATATTTTATGAAATAAATCTCTAAGATATTCGGCATATGTGGGTTCCAAATCTTCACCAATAGGTTTTTCACTCGAAGGTTCTCGAGCAATGCATCCGAAAACTAATTCATGCGGTGAAAATTTAGTACCCTCATGTACTGCCGTGTTATATGAAAACATTGCTAAATCTATCCAATCATCCCAATTATCGTCATTTATCGTGTATTGTTTTAAGTACTCTGTTAGTACGTGATGCGATCTTTCTATCGAACCATTACTCTGTGGATGATAGGCTGTAGTAATATAACGTTTAATTTTAAATCGTTTAGCAATGATTTTTAGCAAATTTGAAGTAAAATTTGTTCCTTGATCAGTTAAAATGGCTTTAGGTGATCCGAATCGGCAAATAAACCGTTTTACGAATACGTCTGCTATATCGGCAGAGGTGGTTCGAGCTAAAGGTATCGCTATTGAATATTTCGTTAACAAATCTTGTATCGTTAGTATGTGTGTTCTTCCTTTTCTGGTTTTTGGCAATGGTCCAACGATGTCCATGCTGATTTTGTCGAATGCTTTACCTGGAGTATCTGTCAAGACCATTGGTTGTTTTATTTTTATTCTTGTTAACTTCTTCATTTGACAGTCTTGGCATTCTCTGATGAATTTTTGAATTTCCTTCTTCATATTTTCCCAATAGTAATTTTGTCGTATCCTGTGGTAGGTTTTTGTAACTCCTTTGTGTCCTCCACTGGACGACGTATGTTTTTCTTTTATTATGTGTTCTCTCAAATTTTCGGGTGGTGTTACCACATCACCAGTACAAATGGTGATTGTTATCGGTAGTTCTCTGAAGATTTCTTTTAATCTATTTATAATATATTTCCATGGTATGTCTTCTATGTTATGGGTTCTACTTATGGCAAACGATTTCAAATCGAATTCTGTGACTACGTCCCATAATGACATGAGACCATTTAAAATGTTATCAGGTCGTATAGCAGTTCTTGAATCTTCTTTGATCGGTAGACTTATTGTATATTTGGTTCCATCTGGTACTGGTCGAGCCCTTTCCAGGGTAAGGTCTACATGATTTGGTAGTAAATTTTCTGTTTCTAGTTCTTTAGCACCTCTATCGATTGGACTTCCATCCAATCCGATGAAAATGACTCTATTATCTTTCATTTTTGCCAACGAATCTCTAGATTCTTTTATCACCAGTTGGTTTTGATGAGGGATTGTATCTTCATTTCTACTTGTCGTTGTTCCCGGTGATAATTCAGGCGGTGATGAAAGTATATCTATCATTTCCATTGGTTCGTCTTCTTGTAGTGTTCGTGTGGTTTCAATTGATTCTTCTTCTTTTGATGTTCCTGTAGTTTCGATTGGTTCTTCTTCTTGTGATATTCCTGTAGTTTCGATTGGTTCTTCTGGTATTTTCCTTTTCGGTGAAGGACCAGCAATCGATGATTCGCTTGATAGAGTTCTTTTTCGTTTTTGTTCCCAATTTTGAGATATTTCTGATGATAGTGTATTTAATTCCATATCTTCATCTTCTGACTCGTCTAACATTGGTATACGTTTAGGTTTTCTTTTTGGAGTTTCTAAACGTTTGAGTTCCCTATTTGGGAATGCTAAATGTCTGCTTCTTGTCATTGGTCCTTCAAAATCTTTCGGTGAAGTTGACCGTAGGTTTTTCTTCTGAGGGGGTTCGCCTTCTGGCGGATCTTCTTCTTCCCTTGCTCTTATTGGTAGGCATACTTCTGGTGGATTTCTAGATAACGCATCAGCGTTAAGATTACTTTCGCCCTTTTTATAGTTTATTTCGAATTCGTAATCAGATAGTTTAAGTTTCCATTTCCAAATTCGAGAATTTGGATCCTTTATTGAATTCATCCATACAAGAGGTTTGTGGTCTGTTTCTATTTTAAATTTTCGACCATATAAATAGGGTCTAAAATATGTTACGCAATAAATAATTGCTAAACATTCTTTTTCAATCGTGGAATAATTCTGTTCTGCTGGATTTAATAAGCGGGACGCATAGGCAATAGGAAGATCGTCGCCGGTGAATTCCTGACTAAGCACTCCTCCTATGGCGTAACCTGAAGCATCCGTCGTTACCTTGAACGGGTGTGAGAAATCTGGGTATTGAAGTATCGGTTTGGATATTAGAGCTATCTTTAATATTTAAAATGCTTCTTCTTCTTCTTTGTCCCACGTAAATTTCTTTGTCTTTTTCAATAAATTTGTTAATGGTTTCGACTTTCTTGAGAATTCAGGTATAAATCGTCTATAATATCCTATTAATCCCAGAAATTGTTTAATGTTCTTAGGGGTTTTAGGTCTAGGGAAATTCTCTGCTGCTTCAATCTTTTTGGGATCTGGTTTTACTCCATGTTCATCAATTATGTGTCCTAAATATATCACTTCATGTCGTAAAAATTCACATTTATCTGGTTGAAGCATTAATTTTGCTTCTCGTAGTCTTTTCATTAGTCTTGTAAATTTTATTTCGTGTTCACGAAGAGATCTGGAATATATTACTATGTCATCCAGATAAACAAAAAGTTCGGTTCCTTGAAGTCCTGATAGAACGCTATTCATAAGGCGTTGAAATGTTGCGGGAGCATTCTTTAATCCAAAGGGCATTCTTGTAAACTGATAATGTCCGTATGGTGTAGAAAATGCTGTCTTGTGTGCATCTTCTGGTGCCATCTTAATCTGATGAAACCCTGATGCTAAGTCGAATGTAGAGAAATATTTTGCACTTCCTAATTGGTCTAATATTTCTGTAATATTTGGTAGAGGAAACGCGTCGCCTATCGTTTTCTCATTTAGTTTACGATAATCGATTACTACTCTCCATCGTTTTTTCCCTGTTGAATCTGGTTTCTTAGGGACGATCCATATGGGAGAACTGTACGGAGATGAGGATGATTCTATCACACCGGTTTCCAATAATTCTTTCATTTGTCGGTTTATTTCGTCTTTATGAACTGGTGGATATCGATACTGCCGAGTATTTATCGGTATATCATCCGTAGTATGAATTCTATGTTGTATACTATCTGTTCCTTCCAAAGTTTCTCCTGTCAGATGAAAACGATCTTCGTTTTCCTTTATTAGTTGCATCACATTTTCTTTTTCTTCCTCGTTTAAGGGAAGAGGTCACTGAAAAAATCGCGATTTCGACCATTTTTAAGATTTTTTTTTTTTTTTTATTTTTGGCAAGTCTGAACCCTTGTTCAACCGTACACAACGTGGTTTGACAGTCAGTGTTGCCTTTCTACCAGAAAAACATATTTTTCTAAAACCTTGCGAAAGAAGCCGAAAACTAAAACCTTCGTTTTTCGATATATTTCTCCATTATTTAGCTCTTTGAGTATGTTCAACCGCTGGCTAGTGTTTTGGGGAATCTAAATTAACTGCGTGGCCTTGACATTGTTTATTTTCACCAATGGCCAAAATGCGTTTCACGATTCTAAAACGCACGCGTGCTCTGTAACAGAATCCATGTGACTGTGCCTACTAAACTACGAACGCTTTCTTACAAAGTATAGTATGTGACTCGTACCGTCCTCGCTCGCTTTCAATGGCTCTCGCTCGCTCTCGTTCCATCTTGCTCTCGCCTTCGCTGGACAAGAGTGAGACAGAAGTGATGGGGAGAGCGACAATACGTATGGAGACAATACTGTATATATAACGCGGCCGATAACTCAGCCATGTACAGTAGGTAACTCTCTAAGCGGGCCCAAAAGGGTCAGTGGCTGCCGACAGAGGTCAGTCTCTCCGGGCGCTAGACACCATACTTTTTGAAATCTTACAAAACTCCGGTTTACGTGAGAATACAGAGTGAGATTTTACGGTGCAGTGAAATTAGCTTGTATAACACGGACCTCCCAGGACCTAATGGACCTCATTAGCCGAAAATATCGCAAGAGTAAGAGTAGAGTGAAGCGTGCTATTCGTTTAGCAAAACAAGCGGCGGTAGCTGCTAAATTGAAGAGAAATGAGCCTGCAATAGATGATTCTTCATCTAGTGCTCATTTCGATAATGGGAAAGAGAAGGCGACTAGTACTAAGAAACTGGAATACTTCAGAAATAATGAAGAAAAACCTGTTTCTGAAGTGAAGGATGAATTTTATATAGTGCACAGTTCGACAATTCAAGAGTTGATTAAAAACTGGACTTGCAGTGTTTGCCACTCAAAAATGATTATTCTGGATAGTGACGTACAGGTAAAGTGACCATCCTTCTCAAACATATCGGAATAGTCCCAAATTTTCACCCTTTTCATCAGTTTCCTTTTGACCCATTTAGTTCCGAATTATAAACATTTTTTCCCATTTATTTTTACGATGTTACTCTGCCCCGATTAGTTTTCTAACTATAGAAAATTCCTTACACATATTTTTGTGTTTATAAAAAACGTTCTTTATCCCTCCTTGACCAATCATCCTGAATTCTGAATTTGGAAAAATGGTCACTTTACATATAGGGATTCACAAGAAAATTGACTGCAAGATGTACCAATTGTGAGGAAATTAGTGGGCAAACTTACACCAGCCCCAGAATAAGCACCGATGAAACCACAAAAAGACCACCTTTCTTGATAAATAGGAAAATGGTGGATGCTTTTGTCTCTGTGGGAGCTGGTTACGCTGCAATGGAACGATTTGGAATGGAAACCGGTATCAATGTGCTTTCATCAACAGCATGGAAAACACACCTTGAAAAAATTCAAGCTGTAAATAAAGAATTCAAGGAAAGTGTTCTCCGGAAGTCGTACCAAATTGTGAGAAACATGCACTCTGTTGATGAAGGTGAAGTGCTCGATACCCAGGTGTCATTCGATGGATCATGGCACAAGAGAGGACATACTTCCCTCCATGGCATCGCCTTTGTCATAGACATAATGACAGGACTCGTTGTGGATTACGAAGTGCTGTCAAAGTATTGCCACATGTGTGCGATACGAGCAACTGAATGCGAAGCAGATTCACCAGAATTTGTTGAATGGAAGAAAGTGCATGTGGAAATAGGAGAATGTCAGGTAAGTTTTGTGTATGGATATAATTTTGATATATCCATAAAATAAGAAAAATATGTATTTGCATGTATATATGTATATGTACGCATTTATTCTTTTAGGTAAATTTTGAAAGATCCTCCGGAATGATGGAGATCGCAGCTGCTGAAGCAATGTGGAAGAGATCTATGGAACATTGTAACATGCGATACACAACAATGTTATCAGATGGCGATGCAAAGACCCACACCCATCTTCAAAGTTTGCAAGTATACGGTCCTGACATTGACATCCGGAAAGAAGAATGTGTAAACCACATTGCGAAGCGCATGGGTACTGGCCTTAGAAATGTTGTCAAAGAGTGGCGAGCCAAAAATGTGACACTTGGTGGCAAGGGTGAAGGCACACTCAAGGAGTCTACCATTGACAAATTGACAACATATTACAGGTTATAAAGCGATTGCACAAAACATATATTTTATCAATTTGATATTTTCTGTCGAGTTGCAAAATTTACTTCTAATGTTACAGAAATGCAATTGTAAAAAATATGCCAAATGTAAGGGCCATGGAGAATGCTGTGATGGCTACTTTAGATCACTGTAGCTCTACAGACAACAAACCTAACCACGCTAGATGTCCAAAGGGCAAGCAATCGTGGTGCTTTTACAATCGAGCAAAAAGTAGCAGACGAAAACCAATAAGCCACACACACATGTCAGTCAAGCTGTCTGAAGATGTCGCCACCAAAGTGAAACCCCTTTATGAAAGACTGGCAAATGAAAATTTGATGGCACGGTGCTGTAAGGGAGGCACTCAAAATGCAAATGAATCCCTCCATGCAAAAGTGTGGAGATTCTGCCCGAAGACAACATTTGTATCAAAGGCAAGGCTTGAAGTAGCTGTGGCACGTGCTGTTTCAGAATTTAATATGGGTTGTGTAGGCTCATTGACAATGAGGAAACAAACAGCTGGGGAAGTTGTGTCTGAAACAGCTATAAGTATAGCTAGAGACAGGGACAAGAGAAGAGAAACCTGCAGTGCACAACAGCAATCCACTACAAGAAAGCGCTTAAAGAAGAAACAAAACACAAAGAAAATTGCTGCTGATAGGAAAAGACGCAAGATTAATGAGGATGTGTATCAACCAGGTGGATTTTAGACTAAACAAAAAGGAAAAATGGTCTGGAATTTACTCTTTAGATTTAAAATGCAATTATCTCAAAACTTACTTTTTTAACATATTTAATGTTCCTTGCGCAAAACCGTTGGTCTGATTCTCTTACAGCTTGGCGTACTTCAAGAATAACATGAGACCAAAAAAATTGTGTATCGGCATGAAGAAATCTGCAAAACTCTTTGCGCTGTGCTTGGTTTTCTTCAAAATTTTGGTCAAATTTTGCATCTTTGACATTTAATAAATTCAATCATTTTTAGCTTAAAAAGTATGAGATGTAGAAACTTCTCGATACACAATTTTTTACTTTACTATGGACCCTTCTTCGCTGGAAAATCTGGAGGCTGTGGCATCACACACTTTGCGCAAGAACATTTTTGAAGTTATGCTTGATTTTTGTAACGTAATGTAAATTCTATGAAAAGCAATGATTAAAACTGTGTCCAAACTGGCATAAGGACTTTAATTCAAACCTATTTCCTTCCCTTAAGAGGAATTCCGCATGTCTCAAATATTTTCGAATTTCAAAATTTCAGTGACCTCTTCCCTTAAGTGATCCAACCTCAGTAGTTTTAAGATTTCCTCGAATCGATCTTCTCTCGATATCTTTGTTAAGTTACATCGTTTATAGGAGCGTTCTTCAAATGGAAGTATTTCAATTGTAGGTACTACAACGTTACAATCTTCGTCCGTAGTATTTATTATTCTCATATGGGCTTTTCCTTCTTGATTTGTTACTAAGGCATTTCCCAAATAGATTCCTTCTTTGACATGTAATTTTCCTACGTATCCTTCACGCAGTTCTGGATTTGCAATATTAATATGGAAAGGGATTGAACTTCTTTTTGGCACGAATATCTCCTCATATGTATTAAAGGGAATATAAGTTTTTCCCCACTTGATTTGCCTTTTTGCATAATCGATGCTGGCTTCTTGATGTAACAGAAATTCGGATCCTAAGATTCCGTCTTCATCGTCGAACAGAGCGTCGTTTACCACGTGGAAATTCACTGGGTGATTCGCAATCATTATTGATGCAGTCCCTAGGGTAGCTTGATTCGAATCGATTATTCCACGGATATATATGATTTCTTGAGTGTTGACGATTGTTGATTCTGTTACCATTGATTTCTTGATGAGGTTGACGTCGGATCCCGAATCAACCATTAGTCGTGCCTTCCCTTCCAGATTTGGAGATGTTATTAGTATTGTTGGAATATTTCGTACGGTATTAATTGGAACAGTTACTGTTCGTTTATTTGTTCGTCTTCTTCCTCCATCGAGTCCCTCTTGGTTTGTTTTTGCTTTGCTGACTTCTTTTCCTCGATTTCCAACGTCGTTTTGCAGGGTGTTGATTTTCCTGATGGGTTTCCCTCTTCCGTTTTTGGGACTCCTATTTTCATTATTTTCTGGCGCTGTGGAGGGTTCCCGCTCCGGATTGCGCCTGACGTTTCCGGATGGCCCTGTTCGTTTCCCTGATTCATTCTTGAGTATGGGACTAGTTCTCCTGATTCTATCTTGGCCTTGAACTTGAAACAATCCTTGATCAAATGTCCTGGTTTCTTGCAATAATTACAAGATATTTCTGGTTGATTTGGTGGTGGTATTGCTGCTCCACTATTTCGCGGTTGATTATTCTGCCACTCGTTATTTCGCGTAGGATTGTTTTGCCATTTCGGTACGGCTCCTTCATTTTTAGGGGGTCCGAAATTCGATTTATTTTGGGATGCCGTTGAATTCGCTCTTTGATCGCGGGACACGGGTTGTTGACGAGTATACGAACTTGTTTTCATTCTTTCATCTTCTATTTTTACCTCTTTATCAATTTTTACGGCTAGCGCGTAGATTTCATCCAGCCCTAGTCCTTGGCGTTCTTGTCTCAATCGTAAAGAAATTTCGCGAGGTAATCCTTTAATAAAAGCTTCCAGTGTGTCCGCATTGATATTTTCTTGGAGTGTAACGGTTATTTCCCCATTATTTCGTTTTTCTCCGTCCATTATAGCCAAACGCAAATCTTGAACGCGAGTTATGTAGTCGAGAATATTTTCTCCTTGTTTTTTAAATGTATTTCCTAATTCGCCTTTATATTGGTTCACGTTTTTACACGGCGCGAAATACTGTTTCAATTTATTTCCGAATTCGTCTAAGGTAACTAGATCGGAATCGCCTATCGCAATTAAAGCATGTCCGCGTAGTTTATTCATTAATAATTTTGTTAATTGCATTTCTTGGTGAGGGGCTAACATTGATTTTGCCCGTTCACATGCTTTTAAAAATTGATAAACAGATGGTTGATAGCCATTGAAAAAAGGAACAGCTTCTAACGCAAGTTTGATTGGAATTTTTCCGTCTGTCGGATCCTGTTTAGATTTAAAGTCGCGAATTTCTAATTCACGCGGTACTGGACGTTTTTCAACCGGATTTGGGGTAACTACCTCAGATTTAATACTGTGAACGTCATCGCCGCGTTCTTTCTCTAATCTTTTTACTCTTGCAGTTACTGACTCTAGATGTTCGAATTTTTCATCCCACAACGTTAATATTGAGAGGAGTTGAGCTAAAGTTTCGGCAGGCGTCAATTCACTCTTTGTTTCTAAAGCTGTCTTCGCCTGTCGGATTATTTGCGTTTGCTTTCGCAATTCCTCCTCTTCGTCCTTTTCACCGTGGTCCGACATGGTTCTTTATTTAACACGTTTGATTTTACTGATTTAATGTCTCAACTATTGCGGATTATCCCACCGCTGCCACCATTAAAACTCCTATGTTACGTCCCTACTTCTTATTTGAGACCGCGAATTTAAGGGAGTTTATATTTTAATTTTTCCGCTTTTGAGCTAGTCCAGGGACTTTATGCTCTGGGTTAGTTGGACGTAATATTTTTATTTGTATTATTTAAATATTTTATGTTGCCTACCTTTTACTGGTCGATGGGGATGAGTCGCCAAGGAATTGGTATCTCAGATACCTCGTCGATCTCCTCAACTTCGTACTTTTTCGGAGGGGCCCAGGGTCCTACTTCGATCGTCTTCCCGAAGGGTTGATATTGGGATGTTTTCAATACAGCCGGCTGTGCAGTGACACCCAATAACTGATTTTCCGCTGGCGCGTTCCGAAAAGCGAATGCTAACTTTCTCAATTGGTATTTTCTTCCTGCGCGGTGGCCTCTAGGCATCGCCACCTTTTATATTAATAATATATTTGATTTAAATTTTCTTTTATCCGTGGATCATGGTTTACGTCTAATTCCTAGTAACACCGTGGGCGGCTGTCCCGTTTATAGGTGTCACTTTCGACAGACCCAAAACATGATCAATCATTGAACAATTTCGGTGGTCAATTGATTACGCGGGTCGCTCTTTGCAACCACTGTTTTGGTGACACCGTGGGCGGCTGTCCTGCTTATAAGCATCACCGTCAGTGGAAAACAAATTGCGAACATTTAAGAAACATTTAAAGGTAGTTATTGATCGCGGAAATCGCATTTTACACTTGATACTCGATGACACCGTGGGCGGCTGTCCTGCTTATAAGTGGCATCTTTGACAAGTGCAAATCACGATTAAACTTCATTCATAATTTTCGATTTATAATTTATTATGAGAAAGGTGTCAATGCCTGAGATAGGAAATTGGAAAACTTGGTTAAACTTCACTCACTTGTATATTGGTAAAAACACTTTTATTTTCACTTTGTTCTGTGTGATTGGTTACTTTTACAAGTTTTATAAAACTGTCACTTTCATGTACGTGGTATGCCAAATATAATACTTGGTTAATTAATAATCTCCGTGGGTGGTCAGTCCCTTTTTATAGGGCTGTCGATCACTCCTTCTCCAGGTTTGTCACATGACAATTTAGACGGTGGGAGATGAAATCTTCCAATCATCTGCCGTGGGATCCACCTGAAGAATTCTTTCCAGTGGGCTATCTGAGAGTTTTGTTTACTGCAGAATTTGAGCTATTGCGCGCCTATTTCGGTGTCTTCTGACTTACTTAAGACGTATTTCTGCCGTTATACGAAACTCTCAGCAGCGTCGATAGTTAAATTCTTATTTTAATTCATATTTAGAAGTTTACGCTATTGGGTTTTCGATGTGCACTGTACGATTGGTTTCGTACAGCCTACATACTAGGGATTGAAGTTAATATTCATCGGTTCCGTATTGGAGCTCGATTTACGGGATATAAAGGGAGGGCAAATTTGTGGCGATGATCAGGAGCGCAGCTTCATGAAGGTGTCGACTCTGCTGGCGGAAGGGGCCTCTGACCCATCAGCTGGCGTCTACTGGTCCCCTTGGTGTGCGCGGTTGACTAGCTGGTGTGCAGTTAGTTGGTGTGTGGCTACCTCCTTCGTGCTGGTTCTCCTGCTCACTGTTGCCGTTTGATGATTCTTGACTTGGTTTTCTTATCGCGAGTTTTGATTATAATGCCTTTTCGGCTATGTATTGTATTGATAACTTATTTAAGGTGGTTATAATATACCAAAGTACGAAATAGTAAGTTTGAATGATTTAAAGGGTTAAATAATAGTTGACTCCACGTCGCGGGACGTGACACATATATTATTTCTTTGGTCGCATCTGAGAGAGCCATGTACTCGGCTTCCATAGTAGAAAGCGCGACCGATTTTTGTTTTCTACTGTTCCAGCTAATCGGTCCCCCAGACAAGTATGTCACGTATCCCGTATTCGAACGTCTACTTATCGTATCTCCTCCCCAGTCGGAGTCTACGTATGCCGTTAAGCAGTCCTTTTCCTTAGTGTATTCTATTCTGTAATTTATCGTCCCTTTTAAATATCGCAATAACCGCTTTGCCATTTTCCAATAGATTAACTTCGGACTGTTGCAGAAACGACTCAAGAAGCTTGCCGCAAATGCTATGTCCGGTCTCGACGCGTTAGCGAGATAAATTAGACATCCCACGAGTTCCCTATATGGTACATCTACTATTTCTTCTTCATCCTTTTCGCTTACGCTCTCGATCGCCGCGGTGTTAATATTTGTTTCTAAAGGGGTGCTTATCGGCTTACAGTCACTCATCTCGAATCTTTGCAACGTATTTTCGATGTATCTTTGCTGCGTTATCGTTATATTTCCGAGATCGCCTTGTCTCTCTACACACATACCTAATATTTCTTTAACGTTACCGAGATCTTTCATTTTGAATTCACGCCCTAACTTTTGTTTTATTTCTATTACATTTGGTAAATTAGCTGACGCGATTAATAAATCATCGACATAAATAACGATTACGGTGTCACGATTTTCATTCGAGTCTACATACACGCATGGATTCACTACAGTATTTTTAAATCCTAACCTAACTAAGTAGTCGTCTAATCGTCGATACCATTCGCGACCAGCTTGTTTTAACCCGTACAATGGCCTGTTTAGCTTGCAAACCTTTTCTTCTTGACCCGGTTTCACGAACATCTCAGGTTGCTCCATGTATATGTCGTCGTGAAGATCTCCCTGGCCGTATGCCGTCACCACATCCAATTGGTGAGCGTGCATTGCCCTGGCGACACTCGACGCTAGTAGGGTGCATATCGTCTCCAGTCTCGCTACTGGTGCGAAAACCTCATCGAAGTCGACCCCTTCTCTCTGTTGATCGCCTCTAGCAACCAATCTAGCCTTATATTTCTCAATGGAGCCGTCCTGGTGTCTTTTAACCTTAAAAACCCATTTACATTTCAGTAGTTTTTTGCCTTTTGGTCTACTTACCAAGGTCCAAGTATTATTCTCCATTAGGCCATTGTATTCCGTGCGAATAGCCTCTAGTCAGTCCTCTCGTTCCGACGTACTCATGGCTTCAGTTATTGTACTCGGTTCCTCAGGCACATGATCTTCTTTGGGGTGCGTGTGGAATATTTTTCTTGGCCTGCCCCTTTTCCCAGTTCTTTCTATTCTTGGACGACCAGGGCCTCTGCTTGTTGTTGGTGTTTCCGCTGTCGCTTGGAGCTGTTCTTGTTCTGGCCCATCTTCTTGTTGTTGGACTTCCTGTTCGTCGTCACTCTCGTCTGCGGTTGATTGCTTCAGGGGCATTTTGAAAAATGTCTCCTTGCTGTCGGGTGATTCTATCTCTTGATCTTCCAGGAATCTCACGTCTCTGTGTTTCTCCACAATTCTGCTCCCTCTCTCCCACAGCCTATATGCTTTGGATTCTTCCGAGTAACCCACTAATACAAATTCCTTACCCTTGGGTGCGAATTTGTTGTATCTATGTTTTTTGTTTAATGCGATGACACGACTACCAAATATACGCATAAACCCTACGTACGGTTTCTTTCCTGTCCATCCTTCGTAAGGTGTGTATTCATCCAAGGCTTTCGTTGGGCACTTGTTTCTAATGTACGCTGCTGCGTTAACAGCTTCTGCCCATAGGGTGAACGGTGCTTTGGCCTGTAGTAGCATGCATCTTGCCATTTCAACCAATGTTCTATTTAATCTTTCGGCCACTCCATTTTGTTGCGGCGTGTATGCAACTGTTAATTCCCTTGATATTCCTTCGTTTTTCAAGTAGGTTGTAAATTCTTTTGACAAATACTCTTTGGCATTGTCAGTGCGGAGCTTCGTTATTAATTGTCCTGTAAGTTTCTCCGCTTTGGATTTATATTCCTGGAATGCCTTGAATACATCTGACTTGTTCTTTAGCATGACGACTTCAGTATATCTTGTTTTGTCGTCGATGAAAGAAACGAAATATCTCGCTCCCCCTAACGAGGCTACATGCATCGGACCACATATGTCACTATGCACAAGGCCCAGGACTTCCTTTTCCCTTCTCGTTGATGATCTGAAAGGTAATTGGTGAATTTTGCATTTATCGCATACCTCACACTTCTCAATTTGACCATCCATGTTCTCGTTCATTCCTTGTACCATATTTTTCATCCTTTTGAGATCATAGAAGTTCAGATGTCCCAACCTGTTGTGCCATTTTGTCAAATTATTGTTGTGTATTTTTGACATACCGGCGTACTCGGAAGAGTTCTCGTTGACCACATACAGCCCATTTGTCATTGTAGCCTTCATCGCTACAGATCCATCCTTTCTGGTTACGATAGCGTATTCTTTTTGAAATGTTACCTTATAACCATGCTTCGTGATGCTTGACACCGATAATAGGTTATTTTTGAATTTTGGTACCAGCATTGCATCTTGTAACCTAATATCATTTGGTTTGTTACCTTCCGTTCGTACTTTAATGTTTACTTCTCCCTTTCCTTCTGACTTGACGCAGTCCTCCGCAGCTGTATATATCTTGGTTGTTTCTTTCTTATTCAACCCGTTGAATCTGCTGCTGTCATTACACATATGTGTTGTTGCGCCACTGTCTAAGCACCATGTGCCAGATGTTGGGAGACCGGTGTTCAAAGCAACTGCTGTCATCGCATCGTCTCTCTTTTCCATTTTTTTTTCTTTTGGATTGGATCTGCAATTTTTGGCCATGTGGCCTGTCTTTCCGCAATTGAAACATTTAAACATCTTCTTTCCTTGTGGAGGTTTTGTGTGGTCCTTTGATGGTATGTTCTTGTACCCTCCTTTCTTCTTCGCTAGTAGGGCTTCTTCCTCTTTTTCTGCTTCTCGATCCCGTGTGCTCTCTAATTTTCTAGCTTCCTCCTCGAGCAGCCTTGTTTTGAGTTCTTCCAGTGTTGGCATCGCATCTCTGGACTGTATCGCTATGCTGATGGTTTCATACTCGCTTGGTAGTGAATTAAGAAGCCAAACAGATAGCAGGTTTTCTGGTAATTTCATATCACACTCCTCCAATTGTTCTGCTATTCTTACAAACTCATTTATATATTGAGACATGTTCTGGTTCGCGGACTTCTTTAAGCGATACAACTGATTGAAAAGTACACATTGCCTCATGGGCCTTCTAGATTCATAAATACCTTTCAGCATTTCCCACGCTTCCATCGAAGTATTCGCCCTTTTGATATAGTTATACTGATCCGATTGTATACTCAATGTGATTGTGTCTAGAGCCTTCTCGTCCTTCGTGGTCCAGGCACCATCGTTTACTTCGGGTTTTGGTACGGTTCCAGTCACATAACCCCACAAATCATTATATCTCAGCACACTCTTCATTTGTATTTTCCACGTCTCGTAGTTCGTGCTACTCAGCTTTTCTATTCGTTCCATCTTTCCTATATTCATTTTGCGAATTTTACTGAACACGTGGCGCGCGATTCTAACCTCACTTTTCTCTCAGTCTGTCTATTTTATATATCTTATAGGCGCTCTGGGCCCATAACCTGTTGAACTTATTTATTTAATCAGAGCGCGTTTCGCTCGCATTGAATTTATAAAGATATACTTAATAATAATTAATCGTATAATAACGCGGTTCGGGACGCACTCGGCACGTCCAAGCACGTGTCGCTACCAGCGATGCTACCCAGAGAAGAAGACAGAAGGAAAGGCGCACATCGCAGCCAATTCAGCGCCCCCCCCCCCCCGAGAGGCGCACGCGCGCATTGACTCCCGGATTAGCGCCAAATTTTAACAGTTATATTGATGAGGAAAAAGAATCAAACATGGCAATGAAAACTGTTAAAAGTATGACGTTAAAGAAAAAGTGGCATAGAATTTTGGGACATGTAAACTTTAGTTATTTAAATGCAATGTGTAAAAATCATGTGCTAGAGGGTTTACCCGAAGTGGTAGAGTCTGATTATTTAAAGTATGCTACGTGTATTAAAAATAAAATGCATAATTTACCGTTTGAGAATAATAGAACTAAAGCTAACGATATTTTAGAATTGGTACATACAGATTTGAATGGGCCACATGCCACAACAGGTTTTAATGGGGAAAAGTACTTCTTGACTTTCGTTGATGATTGCAGTAAGTTAACTAAGGTTTACACCAGGCATGGAACTAAAGTGAACGCAGCGGCCGTTTTTCAGAGGCAACGCCTCCTTTGTCCCGCCGCGCGTCTTCGCCCCCGCGGCGGGCCTAGGAGCTTCGAGCGCCTCAGACCCGTACCATATGAACCGCGCGTGGCGCATTGGGGTGACACCCGTATCAATAGATTTCCGCATCACCCATGGGGTACTATTATCGATGCGTTTTTTTGTCAGTGGTATCCCCTGTAGGCCTATTCCACTGTGTCACGCGATAAAAATGGATAGGAAAAACGCGTTTTACTATCAAAATTTTAAATACGTTTGGGAAAACTTCATTTTCGCGCAGGTTTAGACGTGCTGGGCATATCTAAAATATTAACGGGGAGGCTGGTCGACGTTGTACGTATTAAAGTTGAAAGCGAGGAATCGCTTAGCCGTGTGCGCTGTTCTGTCTTAATGGAACGCATTTTTGAGAACGAACATTCGCACAAATATGTTGACACGAACATGGAAAAAATTCGGAGCGCGAAAAAAATTCGGAGCGCGGAGGGGCGAAGACGCGCGTCGGGACAAAGGAGGCGTTGCCTCCGAAAAACGGCCGCTGCGTTCACTTTAGTTCCATGCCTGGTTTACACGATAAAGTCGAAAAGTGAAGTCCATGACTGTTTTGTAGATTACATAAGCTTAGTTGAAAACATGACAGGTTCAAAAGTTAAAAAATTGAGATTCGATAATGGAACGGAATACTTAAATTCAGTGATTTACAAATTTGTAAGAGGAAAGGGAATTTCGATAAATGCTTGCCCACCATACACACATGAATTAAATGGTACTGCTGAGAGGTACAATAGGTCTGTTATGGATGTCTCTAGGTGTTTGTTAGCTGAAGCAAAATTACATGATAGTTTTTGGCCAGAAGTAGTATGTGCAGCAGCGTACCTGAAGAATAGAACTATGGCTAATACAACAGAACCCTGATAACCAGATGTCTGCAATCTGACGTCAGATTGGCAGCAGGGTCTGCCGTGAGAGCGCAGAGCCTGACGTCAGGTCCGTAGTCATCTGTGTCCGCATTAGGTTGCGGTCTGAGGTACAGAGCCTGACATCAGGGCCTGACGTCAGATGGGCAGCAGATTCGCATCAGATCCTGCCGTTCGCCTGACACGTATAACAGCGCCATCTGAGGGTCAGAATTAGCAAACAATTCCCTACGCGTGACGTCACACGGCCGTCCCTACAGGTGTATCCCTACCCTTACATAACTATCAAGCAGATTCTGCAGTTTATTAAATAATTCATTCTAGTTATTTTAAAAATTAATTATTCTTTGTTTATTAATACAGGATTGACAATTACAATTATTACAAAATAATATAGGTAGCGCATATAAATTCGAAGAAGAACATTCAATATTTACATTTACAAATCTATATACAATGCGTCCTGTAACCAGTGCTACCTATTAGGTGCGATATTAGAAAATTTCCTGTATTTTAGACTTCCTTTTTGTGTGGAAGCATCATGTTTCCTGTTGTGTTATCGCTGGAAACAAACACAATATTAGGAGAAAATTAAACGTAACGTATGAATAAACAGGATACATGGGATACTTACTTCAGCTACATCTCCACACAGTACACACCCTAGGTGATCATGCATGCTCCTGCGAACATTAACGTTTAGAAGAAAACATGTGTTAAATTATTATCTACTAAACAAGATGCTAAACATTCGCACTTCCAGCATAACCATACTTTTCTGTCTTGCAGATAATGTAAATCTTGATTTCCACGACGTAGATAATAGGATATTATTCAATTTCATAATTACCTTTGTCTTCTGGATACGTCGAGATGATTTGTCCGGATATTGATGTTTGAAATTACTTGGAATATTCTTCGAGCGTACGTCTCTAAGCAGAACGGATGGTTTAAACGAAGGGTATGTAGGTAGGTAGATGTACCACGGTAGAGGATAAATAAATGTGGTATAATGGGCTACGCTCGGATTGACTGCACCATAGTGCCGAAACTCGTGATTGGTCAAGGCTCTACGTCCAGTTTGCGTTCGTTTTCGAGATATGAGATGGCAGTCACTGCCAGTGGCAGTCAGTGCCGACAAAATTGAAGAATATTCCAAGTAATTTCAAACATCAATATTCAGACGAATCATCTCGACGTATACAGAAGGCAAAGGTAATTATGAAATTGAATAATTTCCAATTATCTACGTCGCGGAAATCGAGATTTACATTATCTGCAAGACAGAAAAGTATGATTATGCTGGAAGTGCGAATGTCTAGCATCTTGTTTAGTAGATAAAAATTTAACACATGTTTTCTTATAAATGTTAATGTTCGCAGGAGCATGCATGATCGCCTAGGGTGTGTACTGTGTGGAGATGTAGCTGAAGGAAGTATTGCATGTATCCTGTTTATTCATACGTTACGTTTAATTTTATACTAATATTGTGTTTGTTTTCAGCGCTAACACAACAGGAAACATGATGCTTCCACACAAAAAAGAAGTTGAAAATATTGAATGAAGAATTCAGATATCGGCCCTACAAGGTACCAGTGGTTGCAGGACGTGGATTTGTAATTGGAAATGTTCAAAGTCCCTCTTTGGATTTATATGCGCTACTTATATTATTTTGTCAAAATGGTAATCACCGATCTTGTACATTATTAAAGAATAAAATAAATACTGTTTTAAATAAGTAGAATTAATTATTTAATAAACTGCAGAATCTGCTTGATAGTTATGTAAGCGTAGGGATACACCTGTAGGGACGGCCGTCTGACGTCACGCGTATTGAATTGTTTGCCAATACTGACCCTCAGATGGCGCTGTTATACGTGTCAGGCGAACGGCAGGATCTGATGTGAATCTGTTGCCCATCTGACGTCAGGTCCTGATGCCAGGCTCTGTACACTCAGCTCAAACGATTGTGGCCGTTCGAGATTCGATTGCATTCGAGCTTACCAGGGTCCGCTTTTTCACATCGCTAACATTCTACAGTATTTCATGAACATGGTGAGGGTCCTGCCTAGCCACAGGTTGCCGTCTAGAACACTTCTAATTCAAGATGAAACACCACTGTGGTGGCATCTGCCTATGATTGTCATAATTATATAAATCTGCGCGATCGGCTCTGTTCACGATGCTGTAGCGTAAATGACGCCAAAAATAAATGTCAAATGACTTTTATTACAATGAACCTAAAAAAAAATCATAATAATTTTGGGACTGTTACGTATTTCCGCGGTGAATTTCAATCCGAACGCGGCTTGGTGCCCGTGGAGCGCAGAACCGCTCTGCTCGATGAAGTGCGGGTAATTCGAAATAAAACAAAGTACACGGAACTATTTCAAGTTAAACTTCAAAGTATATTTAAACTGCTCAAGAAGCTGGTTAGTGACGGAATGAATGAGGTGTTGAAGGAAGAGCTCCGAGCTCGTCGACGAAGTCGCTGACAAGACTCCCTTAGTCCTCCCACAGAGACCCTTGTTGTCCAATCAGGACGATGACATCCCTCAAGCTTCGTCAGTGGGTTGTCCTTGACCATCTCTCCGTCCTTGCCCCCTTCCTTCACACTTTCCTCCACTCTCGGCTGGTGGTGGAGGCACGCTTTCCGAGTACATAGTTTACTTAGGCTACGTACAGTATATACATATTTACAGGTAAGCGCGACCCTCAGGGTCAAGGTGACGTCGCCCGAACGAAGTTTATGAGTTTATGACTTTCAGCCTCTCCCGACCGGAGTTTCCACCCCTACAGGACACCGGCAATTATAAAAAGGTAAAACTGAATACTAAATGCTTTTACGAGACGGACAACTGCCCGCTCGAAGAAACTTGGCACGCAGATGTGCAAGGAAAAATTAAGCTATTTACTATCCTCGCCTGGCCTAACTATAATTCAAAAGCTATTGCATGCAGCTGCTAGCATTGTAAGGACACGTACAGAAATTATTAAGGGAAAAACCTTCGAGAAACGCAACGCGCTCTACGTATTTATGAATCCTGACAATGAACTCCTCGTCCTCCGTTTCAAATTTCGCTCCTACATACACCACATATCGATTACATACAATCCCCCAGCCACTGCCAGCCACGTTCAAGCGATAGCGTAACATCTTCCCCCTTATACAAAAGGTGTTTCCATGAAACAGCTTTTCAGTACATAATTAATAATAATGATTATAACTACGCTTCCTCTTCCCGCGCCAGGCCCGCGGTAAATGAGC
This sequence comes from Andrena marginata, assembly GCA_963932335.1. Taxonomy (NCBI): domain Eukaryota; kingdom Metazoa; phylum Arthropoda; class Insecta; order Hymenoptera; family Andrenidae; genus Andrena; species Andrena marginata. The sequence continues at coordinate 23,040,590 of OZ010663.1, forward strand.
TACTCGGTCCACCCATTGTCCCGCAGGAAACACGAGTTGAAGAATGATAGTTATATCACAACATTTTATAGTAGTAAAATATTGTTACGTTTTCGCGTAGACATTATATAAGTTTAATGTGTAATAACAGAATGTGAACATCAACAAGGATAACAGTAATTAAATAACAGTAATTAATCAGATAGAGGTGTTCGGGACTACGTCTGTTCGCAATGGCGTCTGTATCTCAAGTCACAGCTTGACAGGCGATCGATCAGATCGCCTTCTTCTCGCTGTCTCTTGTCTTCGTCGCGAGCATCATCGGGCCATGGATTCCATCCATAGGGTGCTCGCAACACTGCTCCCCCCTCTCGAGAAGCGGTCGTCCCGACCGCTGTAACTTCTCCTCTGTCTGTAACCGTACCCTGGTCCGGAAGAGTGGGAAGAACGCTACGTGGCCTCTTCCGTCCGTCGTCTCGGCATTCACCTTCACGCCCAGGGGAAAAACCACCCCAAAAACCCTGGGCAAGGCGTGGGTACATGGCTCCTTGCGTTTTCGGACTTGCATACTTCTTTCTTGTATGGGCTTCGTTTTCTTTGACGGCGCATCTTCTTCTTGGGTAGAGACTGGTGAGAGGCCCGGTCCTTTTTATGGTCTGACGACTAGTTCCCTGCGTTCCCTCGGCGGAAGTCCAGCGACGACGTTCCTCTGGAGCTCCAACGGTGGAATCCCGCGACGTTCCGGAACTTCCCTGGGCGGTTCCGCTCCGTTCGTCGTCCCCTGCGATCTGGCTGCTCCGGCGTTTCGTCCTGGTTCGTTCTCGACTTTCTTCCAGTAGTCCAGTTTTCCAGAATTTCCTTGTAAAAGAAACGTCGCTCTTATTAGACGGGAACCGAAGGCAGCTCGTTGGGGCCGTACGAGTCGGAAAGCCGGAAAGGAAGGCCGAGCACGCAAGCAGAGGGTTGCAGCTAGTCACAAGCATGCAAGCGGCCCAACCTCCAACCCAGCCACCCGCCTCGCCAGCCCTGGCCGTCTTCTCTTTTTCTTTTCTCCAATCCTTGGCTTCGTGATGGCCCCATTCCTCTTCTTGGCCTCTGGTGTTGTTCCAGGGGACCGTCCTGTACGTCCGGTTAGCGCTCCCGTTTCCGCGACATCCCCTCCAGCCGGTCCAAGCAGCGCTTGTCCGTCTGGTGATTGGGGATGCCATTTCCCTCCTGCTGTCCACCCTCTCTCCTTCTTTTTCCTGGGTACCCCGCGAGATCCTCCATCCTGGCCGTGCCAGGGGCTCGCAGGGTCTCCTCCAGGGGGCTAGCGGGGCGCTTTCACGTATGTCCGCACCCCGCTGCGGACTGCCACGCTATTGTGGCACATTCGGGGAATTCGGGAGCGCGTATCCCGACCGCGGTGGTAGTCCCCCGACACCTTGTCCCTCGTCGTGGGGTATCGTGTTCCCTGAAACAGACTCAAAAAAAGGGGGGGCCGGGCTACGAAGGCAGCCTCCGCAGCCCAGTCCACCAGATTAGCTTAGTCTAATCTTCTTTCTTGAGTCCAGTGGTGGTCCAGCGACATTTTCACTCCTCTTGTAGTTGTCCTTCGTACTTCGCAAGGCGGCGCACGTGGACCACCTTGCACTTCTTCCTGCGTGATCGTTGGATCCTGTAGACGACGTCATTGATCCTGTCCACCACCGTGTAGGGTCCTTCCCAGTCGGACTGCAGTTTTGGGCACTTCCCTTTCACTCTTCGAATCCTGAGTGTTGGTGGTTGACTCTTCACTCCAGGACTTCGTCTTCGAACTAACGCTCCAGGTGTACACCGGACTCATCACCCTGGGCTCTCTCTTATGGGTCGCCGACTCCGCGACGGTATTCGCCCTCGAACTCCCTCCGTCGCAGCGCTTCGTGGATCTCTCGACGGTATTCGCCCTCCAACTCCCTCCGTCGTAGCGCTTCATGGATCTCTCGACGGTATTCGCCCTCGAACTCCCTCCGCCGCAACTTCGTACTCAGCTATCCCGCAACGGTATTCGCCCTCGAACTCCCTCCGTCGCGTCTTCGTACTCAGTTATGCCGTGACGATATTCGCCCTCGAACTCCCTTCGTCACAGCTCTGCAACTCTGCGCATTTCCGGCGCCTGTTCGTTGCAGCAGATCCGTACGCTCACACGACAGCATTAGTCTGGTTCTGGGTGTTGTCGACCGGTGCTTCCCCCAAATCAGTTGAGCCCAGCTATCACCGTCCAACGGCCTCTCTTCGCTCCTTCTCTTGGTGTTGTTCTTCTCAATTTCTCCTTCCGAAGCAGTCCTTCTGGAGATGTCCGGTCTTTCCACACTGCCAGCAGGTCTTCTCCGTGTAGTCCGTTCGATCCTCGGGTTGTTCGGACCTCCGCTTCTTGGCCGGGTACCTTTCAAACGTGTTGGAGGGTTTAGCTTTCCGTTTTTCCGAGTACTTCTCTCGTGACTCGTCCGCGGGGCTGCGAGACATTCTCTCAACGGCCTCGATCTCGAGGGCCCTGGTCACGGCGGCCCGTAAAGATGTAAAACCGCCGAGTCGCAGTTCCCGCTGCGTAACCGAGCTCGACAATGCCGTTACGAATTGGGACGCGGCAAGTTTGTCGTGGGTTTCTGCCGGGCACTCGGCGAAAGCGGACTGCGCTAATCGTTCTATTTTTGTGGCGAGCGAGGAGATGCTCTCATCTCTTCGCTGCCTATGGCTCTGGAAGAGTACATAGTTCAAATTCGATAGGTTTTTCGCCCCGTAGCGGAATTCCAGCGCGGAAACCAATTCCGCGAAGTTCTCGCATTGAGCTGCGGAGAGCGTCGTAAGGACGCTCCTTGCCGTGCCCCCGAGGGCAGCAATCAAGGCTGTAGCCTTTTTTTGGTCATTCCAACCATTCGCGCGCGCGATCGTGTCAAATTGTACCCTGTACTCTTCCCACGAATTTTTCCCATCAAAAACTGTCGGTTTCACAGCGTACCCCAAGCGGAGTACGTGTGGTTCCGAAAAGGAGACAGCGGCAGGCGTAACGACGGGTGTGGTGACATGCGCCGGGGGAACACTATTTACATCACTATTTACACCATTATGTACATCGCTATTTACATTATTATGTGTATCGTTATGTACATTGGCGACTGTCTCCCCACCCCGAGTATTCGTGCCGCTGTCAACCGAGCCGCGGGCACCCTGTAACAAGGAGACTACGACCTGGATGCGATTTTCCATTTCTGTCATCCGGGCCTCGAGAACCGCCTGGGTTTGTCGGTCTGCGGCTTCTTTTTCTTCCCTGCGCCGGTCTTCCCTCTGCCAGCGGGCCTCGTTGTCCCTCCGTAACTCCCGAATCTGTTCCGTGATGCCAAACTGGAGGGAGGTGAACAGCTCTGGTATAGAAGGGTCCGTCGCTGCAGGAGAAGGCTTCGCGGAGGCCGCGGATGCGCGAGTGGGCATCCCACTTCGAGTGGGCATCCCACTTCTGACACCAGTGTTACGTTTTCGCGTAGACAATATATAAGTTTAATGTGTAATAACAGAATGTGAACATCAACAAGGATAACAGTAATTAAATAACAGTAATTAATCAGATAGAGGTGTTCGGGACTACGTCTGTTCGCAATGGCGTCTGTATCTCAAGTCACAGCTTGACAGGCGATCGATCAGATCGCCTTCTTCTCGCTGTCTCTTGTCTTCGTCGCGAGCATCATCGGGCCATGGATTCCATCCATAGGGTGCTCGCAACAATATCATTACTCTATTACTAACCAATATTAAGTTGATTATAGTGCAACGCATAACTAATATCTAGTAGTAATTGAATACCTTAACTAAACTTGTCTAAATATTTCACTCAAAAACGCTAATATCCTTATTCGATATAAAATAGTCATAAGTCATAACCTAATAATCACACTTATACAATGAAAATTTTAGATGACATACACATAAAACAAACCAAACATAGGATGAATACAATATTATATAATAACTGCTTACATTAGCTCTACGAAACAGAAATATCTGGTGTTATACACGCTAATTTTAGCTTATTGGTATGTACTATTTTATACTTATTGATTCCTAGTATTAATTCTACATTTAAATTATCAAACACTCGACTAATCTTATAAGGGCCTAACCAATTACAATCAAACTTGGAAGTTTTCGGTTCTTTAAGTAAATAAACATCGTCATCTACCTTAAATCCACGAGGATTACGATTCCTATCATAATACATTTTACTTCTCTCCTTAGCCTTATCGAGATTCTCTGCCGCTTTAGCTTGTGTGGTGGTAACTTTAGTAAATAACTCATCCAAATGCTGTACAAAAGTGCGTGATATCTGTTCCTTTGCAAATTCAGAAGGTATGAGAGCTCTAACGCCAAAAACCAATTCATGTGGTGTAAAGCCCGTAGCCTCATGTACTGAGGTATTATATGAGAACATACCAAATCTAATCCAATCATCCCAATCGGCCTTTGTGCAATAGTGCTTTAAGTAATCAACAAAAACACGATGTGCCCTTTCTAGCGACCCCAAAGATTGTGGGTGAAAAGCGGTGGAGGTTATCCTCTGAATTTTAAAGATTCTACAGAAATTCTTCATTACTTGACTAATAAAATTTCTTCCCTGGTCAGTATGAATAGTTCGTGGGCAGCCAAACCTGCTAATAAACTGTTCTGCTAAAGCAAGAGCCACGGTTATCGAATCTATGGTGGGTATTGGAATTGCATCAGAATACTTCGTTAAATTATCCTGCAATATCAACAGATACTTATTACCCTTCTTTGTTACAGGCAAAGGCCCAACGATGTCCATTTGGACTTTCTCAAAGGCATGTTTTGGGGTATCTGTGATACGCATTGGTTGCCTGGTCCTTGCGGAATGAATTTTATTTATCTGGCAAGTAAGACAAGATCTGACAAATTCAGCAATTTCTTTCCCCATCCCAGGCCAATAAAAATGTTCCCGAATATGACTGTAGAGCTTAGACATGCCCCTATGACCTCCAACAGCGGATTCATGACATTCCTGGATAATTTGGAGACGTCTTGATTTTGATGGAGTTACAATTTCACCGGTACACACCGTAATTATATACTGAGAGTCACTAAAAATCTGCTTACATAAATCCTCTACACGATTCCACTCAGAAATATTAAAGCTATCCAAATCTTTTGAGATGCTAAAAACTTTAAGACTTAAGGAATCGGTAAGAGCTTTTAAAGATTTTAATGCGGATTCAACGTTAGCAAAATTCAGATTCTCCTGAGAAGTACCCCTGCAGAACAATAAGAAAATATAATGCTTATCGTTTGGGAATGCCATAGCATCACCAATATTAACTTGATATTGCTTTATTCTTTCCAGGGAAATTTTACTTCGATCCAAAAGATCCTTACTAGTTTGAGAAATAATATCATCATTCAGTGGCATAAAATGAACAAGATTATCTTTTCGCATAAAAAGGTGATCTTTCGTGTTAAGGATGGTGGGGAGTGGAGAAGGGTAAGTCATCACTCTGTCTAGATTTACATTGTTAACAAGGACTCTACTTTCATTAGCCTTGCAATTTGTTGAACTTAACTGGTCCTTTATAGATTCTAATGAGGTCATTTCATTGAGGATCCCTCGTGCAGTCTTGGTCGCAAAACCAGGCTTTACCGCCTCCGCCATAACACCAGGCGTCACAACATTGGGCTCGTCAGCCTCTCCCACGACATCAGTCGCAGCCTTAATAGGCTTCCCACACCTCTGCCACGAGCCAAGATACTGCGAGCCCTGCGATGTTCCCTCAAGGGCCGAACAGAGCGCAGGCACCCTTGCCGAGCACAGAATACTTCTCACGGCTCCTGAAGCGGGTTCCCGGGATGGAGAATTACCGTATGTCAACAGGCGACCGAGTCGATGCATCGTGCCCGACTGAGGCGATCCTCCAAAATTTTTATTTCCCACAGGCAAAAGTGATACCATTAAATTTGAAGTTATTCGCAAACCATTGATGACCTCATTACTCTCAGCTACTGCTTTCCCGCGCGCCAGGAAAACAGATGCCACAATTCTCTCATTTTCAAGGCATAAGACTTCATCATCCGTCCTGTTCACTTCGAAACCTACAATTGGTGTCTTATCTGCGCAGATAAGCACCCTTTCCAGGTCCCTCGAATCAGAATTGGAATCCGTGTCCATCAATACAGGTAATGACTGGGAATCAGAGTTCGGGTTAGAAGCAACGGGATTTCTTGAAAGTGCATCAGCATTAGCATTGATTTTACCCGGTTTGTAGACTATGTTATAATCATATTCATTTAGTCTAATTCGCCATCTCATTATTTTGGATGTAGGATCCTTGGCATTATGTAGCCACACTAACGGACGATGGTCAGTGACCAAGGTAAACTGTTGTCCATACAAATAAGGTCGAAAATGCTCAACTGCAAATAAAACAGCTAATAATTCTTTTTCTATAGTGGAATAGTTAATCTCGGCATCATTCAAAGTCCTAGAAGCATACGCTATAGGCAGATCCTTCCCAATCGACCCTTGACTCAAGATGGCTCCCACAGCAAAATTAGAAGCGTCAGTAGTAACAAGGAATGATTGCGAAAAATTTGGAAATTGTAACAAAGGCTCCAAGCAAATTATATCCCTTAAAGTTTCAAACGCAGCCTGAGTTCCTGAAGTCCAACGAAAAGGAGTATCCTGCTTTAAAAGTCTCGTCAAAGGTTTTGCAATTTTTGCCATGTTTTGAATAAATCTCCTATAGTAACCCACTAGTCCCAAAAATTGTTTTATATTTTTTTTTGTTTTAGGTACCGGAAACTGCTTTACAGCACGAATCTTGCTAGGATCAGGTCTCACTCCTTCATTTGAAATAATGTGTCCCAAATAAGATATCTCCCGCTGCAAAAAACGGCACATCTCAGGCTGAAGAGTTAAACCGGAATTCCGCAAACGCGCTAAAAGTGTTTTTATTTTACGAGCATGTTCCTCAAGTGAATCAGCATAAATAACAATATCGTCCATATAAACAAAAAGCTCTATTCCTTGCAACCCAGTCAATGCCAAATCCATTACTCTTTGAAATGTTGCTGGCGCGTTTTTGAGCCCAAAAGGCATCCGATTAAACTCGTAATGGGTATGGGGGGTAGAAAAAGCTGTTTTTGCCTTAGATGTGGGGTCTAGTGTAATCTGGTGAAACCCAGAAGCTAAATCTAAAGTACTAAAATACTTGGCCCCTCCTAATTGATCTAGTATTTCAGTTATATTAGGAAGAGGGTAGGCGTCCCCTACGGTCTTTTCATTCAATTTTCTATAATCAATGACCATTCGCCATCGAGGTTCTCCAGAAGAATTTGATTTCTTGGGAACAATCCATACGGGAGAATTATACGGGGATGCAGATGGCTGAATTACTATTGAGTAAAGAATTTACCTGTCTTTCTATTTCTGTTTTATGAATCTGAGGAAACCTATACTGCTTGGTATTTATAGGGATTTCATCAGTAGTAATAATAGTGTGATTGGTAACATTTGAAGAACCTAACCTGTCTGCGGAAAGGTGAAATTGATATGAGAACTCGTTAATGATTTCGAGAATGCTAGTCCTCTCACTCTCATTTAAATGGTTCAAATCTAGCACCTTAATTAACTGAGCAAGCCTCTGAGCACGGTCCCTAGATGAATCTACATCAGGATTTCCCGTCCGACATGACCGAGAAGCAGGAGGCCCAATATCAAATTCTTCCAACTCGATCGAAGGTGTTGTAATAAGTAAGTCCACATAGTTTACATTGCCTCATTTGAATACGGCGCCCAGCATGGGCCAATCGGCGTCTGCCACATCTGCTGGTAGCAGAGTGGAACTCGACAATGCTGGAAGCGCCACTAACGCCGGCTAGTCAGTCGAGCATGAGAACCACCAGGTTAAGACACGTTGTTCATTGTAAGATTATCTAATAGAAATAAAACAAGTGTTCCTTTTTTTTATCTTCTCGCAGACTAATTCACGCCTCGCTTTAAGTGCAATCACACTCACCATAACAGGTTATGGGCCCAGAGTGAATCGCGTCGCGAGAAACAAAAAGAATAGGTAATATCCTGCCACGTGTTCGCGTATCTACTCCTGCAACACAATGGCGGAAGAAGTCCTTGGAAAAGGCATCACAAAATTCAACGGCCAGTGCTTCACTGTATGGAAGTTCGAAATAATGCAACTTTTGATGGCACACGGGCTTGAGGATCTCGTCGATGGATCACGACCGAGACCTGCGGGCGAACGAACAACGGAACCGGTGAAGAAATGGGTGAAAGAAAATGCCAAGGCCATGAGCCTGATCTCGTCGTCAATGGAAAGGACACAGCTACAGGGCCTGATCACGTGTCAAACGGCCAACGAGATGTGGACGAGCCTCGTAAGACTATACGAGCAAAAATCGGCATCGAGCAAGCTCTTGCTGATGCAGAAGTACCATGAGCACCGAATGAAACCCGGCGACACCATCATGCAACATGTTACACACATAGAAAACTTGGTGAGCCAGCTGAAAGACGTCGGACAGAAAATCGACGAAACCGATATTATGGCGAAGATACTAGGATCGCTACCTGCAAAGTACAACACCCTTGTAACCGCATGGGACAGTGTTCCACCTCCGTCACAAACGGTTGGAAACCTACTCGAACGACTAATAAAGGAAGAAAGCAGAATGACTGCTGAAGACGAGGAAACTGGAGCACTTGCAGTATCCAACTTCAATAAAGGAAAAGGGACAAAGAACTCGAAGAGCTATCGAGACGGAACAAAGGCCAGCAACGGTGAGAAATTTCGAATTGAGTGTTTCTACTGCAAGAAGAAAGGTCACATGGTGAGAGACTGTAGGCAGAAGAAAAGAGACCCCAAGGACAAACAAGAAGAGAATCAAAACATAACCAAAGGTGCCTTCATCATCGATAGCGGCGTCCTGAAACACTGCGACAAGGAATGCAAGTTACCGACCGAGGACGAACACAAAATTAACAACAGGGACCCAAAGGAAACCTGGATTACCGACAGTGGCGCATCGCGCCACATTACCTTCCGTCGTGACTGGTTGACTAACTTTGAACCGTCAGAAGGCGACACTGTGTCGCTCGGTGACGATGGACAACGTGAAGTGCGCGGAAGAGGTGTAGTGAAAATCCTGAAATTGATAAACGGACGCTGGATCAGATCACAGATCAACAATGTGCTCTACGTGCCCAGTTTACGAAAAAATTTATTCTCGGTCGGAGTGTGCACCGCGAACGGGTACATGGTTACCTTCGGTGACAAGAAAGTGAATCTAGTGCAAAAAGACAGACTAGAAGCAGTTGGGATAAAAGGTGTAACGTTCCGCTACCACCGCCATAAATTTTTCCTTTTATTTTTCATATACATTGTTAATTTCCTTTATTATACGTAAGATATTATACAACGCGTGCGAGAGCATGTTCAAACAGCGCGCGAAAGACTGAGTGACGCGCAACGCATGCGCATAACCTTTAATTCAAATAGTAAACTCAGTGCCGCGAGCGAATCAAGCGCGCGTGCGCACATCGAACGAACAACCGGACGCCGAATTATCCGAGCGTAGTGCGCGAGTGGCGCGAAACGGAAGTGAATATTAATTGGTGCGCGAGATCGCACAGCGAGTGATTGGTGCGGGCCAAGTACCACAAATCGGTATAAATAGAGGCCCGCCAGCAGCAGGAAGGCAGACTTGGTTCTGCAACCGAACCTCGAGACTTAGGTCGCTTTCGTTAGCCCCCTATAGTTTTGAAACCGTCTAGAGTAGTATCTTTAAATCCGACTACCAAATCCCATTACGAGGTCGCTTTAGTTAGCCCCCTCAGTTTCCATTAGAGGTCGCTTTAGTTAGCCCCCTCAGTTTCCATTCGAGGTCGCTTTAGTTAGCCCCCTCACCACCTCATCCTCCAAGCGTGGGCCAGCTGATAGGCACCAGAAGAAGTTACCAAATCAGAAGGAAGAAAGTCAATAATTCCACTACTATCTGGGGACGCCTCTACCTGCAACCTGGCAACAATCCTAGACAGCGTAGGCAAGCTTATAGGCAACTGGAAGCCACATCTATCCTCTAGAAGGAACTCTCTCTAAATCTCAACCAACATTCCAAATCGACCTAGTGTCGTATCTTGTATTACACCGACTTCGTGTCGAGACTTTATACTATATCTTTATACGCCTCAATCAAATTATATTCTTAATTACCGACTTAGCGTTGGGAACCGAAATCATAATTATATTCTTTATTACCGACTTAGCGTCAGGAACCGAAATCAAAATTATATTCTTTATTACCGATTTAGCGTTAGGAACAGAAATCAAAACGATTTACCGACCGATACGACGTTACTATTTACTTTATTTGTATTAATTGTCATAAATCGCACGACTCAGTGTCGTATTATATGTTCTATTTCGACCTAGAGTCACTACCATTTACTTTTGAATAAATCATTTGTTATTTATTGTTAAAAGAAGGACTCTCGTATCTAGAAATTCATTTCTTAATCGCACGCCACCCGAACCAAATCCCACAAATTCACGGGTAAACCGCTCTACTCGTGAATCTCCTGTAAAGAACGGCAACGTCTCGTTCGAGAACGTTACAAAGGAGACAATAACATGTACTACATGCTCTTCAAAGTAATAAAAGGGGAGAATGTGGAAGTAAATGCTTCGGCCACTAGTTTACAAGGGTGGCACGAAAGACTCGGACACGTTAACAAACAATCACTAAACAGTGCAGTGGAAAAACACGCGGTAGACGGAGTGAAGTTCTCGTGTAAAGACGACTTCTTTTGCGAAGCTTGTCAGTTCGGAAAATTGCATAAACTCAAGTCCCGTAGTACCGATAAACAAAACTGGAAGCCGGGTGAATACATTCACACCGATGTGTGCGGTCCTTTCTCACAGGAGTCGGTGGGTGGTTCGCGATTCTACCTATTGTTTGTCGATGAAGCAAGTGGTTATCGTACAGTGTATTTCCTCAAGCACAAGTCAGACGTATTCGACAGACTGAAAGAATACGTGAGGATGGTAACCACCAAGTTCGGTAGCAACGTTAAAGTGCTACGAGCCGACAACGGCCGCGAATACTCCAACAAGGCAACGGAGAATTTCCTAAAAACACAGGGCACCGTACTGGAAAGTACAGCGCCGTACACCCCCGAACAGAACGGGAAGGCAGAAAGAGAGAACAGAACAATAGTGGAAAGTGCGCGAACCATGTTGTATTCAAAAGACCTGCCCAAGAAACTCTGGGCAGAAGCAGTGAATACAGCAGTGTATTTACTGAATCGTACACTTGTTGCGAAGGATAGAACAGCCACTCCATACGAACTCTGGTGTGGAAGAAAACCAAATCTCTCACACACCAAGATTTTTGGGGCAGATGCCTATGCACATGTTGACAAGCAGTTCCGGACAAAGTTGGACAAGAAGGCAAGAAAATACATACTGGTAGGATATCAGTACGAGTCTACCAACTACAGGCTGTATGATCCCGAGTCCAACAAAGTGATCGTGTCACGCAACGTAGTCTTCAACGAAACTCCGAGCTGGACGTCTCCACCAAGCACAAGCCCTGGAGTACAATTACCCAAGGATGAGGAAGTTCCTGATCTAATCAACGAGGACGAGACACAGGAACAGCAGAGCGACCACAATGAAGAGCCATCTTCCGAGTCAAGCATGCTCGAAGCAGGTCCAGACAATACAGAGACTCCACAAACGCAACGCAGCCTGAGAAACCGGGAGTCCATCAAGAAGCCAAAAAGGTACGAAACGAACATAATACAGTTTAATATACCAACCTCATTTCAGGAGGCTGTAACGGGTCCTGAAAATAGGGAATGGACTCATGCTGTACAAAGTGAGTTGGAAGCTCACGAGAAAAACAATACATGGACTGTTGTTCCAAAATTAACAAATCAACGCTTCATCGACTCCAAGTGGGTATTCAAGGTGCTGCAGGATCCAGATGGCACCGTAACCAGATATAAAGCCAGACTCTGCGCTCGAGGATTCCAGCAGAAACTTGGTGTGGACTACACTGAAACCTTCGCCCCAGTCGTAAGATACGACTCGCTACGAGTTGTGCTAGCCCTCGTGAACCAGGAGGACTTGGAAATGATGCAGTTCGACATCAAAACAGCCTTTCTCTATGGTGAGCTGGATGAAACCATCTATATGAAGATCCCCGAGGGGTTAGAAGTGAGAAATAGGGACGAAGTGTTGTGTAAGTTGAATAAATCCCTGTACGGACTGAAGCAAGCACCGCGGTGCTGGAACAAAAGATTTAATGACTTTCTAAAACGTTTCAATTTTTGTGCGAGTCAAGCTGACAATTGTATATACACGGGTATCGTGAATGAATGTATGGTATATCTAGTGTTATTCGTAGATGATGGCCTGGTAGCCAGCAAATCAAAGAGTTCCATACGTATGGTCTTAGATCATCTAAGGCAAACATTCGAAATCACCCTAGGTGATGCGAGTATGTTCGTAGGTTTACAGATAGAAAGAAATCGCGTTAGCAAAACCATGTTCCTACATCAAAGTTCCTATACGAAGAATGTAATAAGCAGGTTCGGAATGACCAATGCAAATAGTTGTAGTGTACCCGCAGACGCGCATACAGTACTTAAATATACCGAACCCGAAAACGAGATAATCACGGGCGTGCCCTATCGAGAAGCCGTTGGCTCTCTGATGTTTCTCGCGCTAGTCTCACGGCCAGACATCAGTTACGCAGTAAATCTAGTGAGTAGGTATTGTAACAAACCAAATCACGGACACTGGCTGGCCGTAAAAAGAATTTTTAAATATCTATTAGGCACCATGAAATATGGTATATTGTACGAAAGCGGCGGAAGAAAATTAGATATAAAATTAAACAGTTACTCCGACGCGGATTTCGCTGGAGATGTGGACACGCGAAAGTCCACAACCGGATATGTTTGTTGTATAAATTTCTCTTTAGTTACTTGGTCGTCTCAACGTCAAAAACTAGTGACGTTAAGCACCACTGAATCGGAGTACGTGGCAGCTGCGACAGTCTCCAAGGAGATCATATGGCTCAAACAGCTGTTGAAGGATCTGGGGCATGGCTCAGAGCACTCAGCTGTCTTGTTTGTGGATAATCAAAGTGCTATACGGCTAATACACAATCCTGAGTTCCATAAGAGAACAAAACACATTGACGTGAAATTTCATTTTATTAGAGAGAAAGTAGAAGCACGATTGATCGAAGTAAAGTATATACCCACAAGCGAACAGCTGTCTGACCTGTTCACAAAAGGGTTAGCCACGAATCGTTTTAATTATCTCCGTAGTAAAATTAATGTTGTAGACATGAGACATGTAAACGGCGGAAGTGTTGTAATAAGTAAGTCCACATAGTTTACATTGCCTCATTTGAATACGGCGCCCAGCATGGGCCAATCGGCGTCTGCCACATCTGCTGGTAGCAGAGTGGAACTCGACAATGCTGGAAGCGCCACTAACGCCGGCTAGTCAGTCGAGCATGAGAACCACCAGGTTAAGACACGTTGTTCATTGTAAGATTATCTAATAGAAATAAAACAAGTGTTCCTTTTTTTTATCTTCTCGCAGACTAATTCACGCCTCGCTTTAAGTGCAATCACACTCACCATAACAGAAGGTATGGTGAGAACAACATGATCGACAGTAGTGTTTATGGCATATAATTTTGCTAAACCATTTTCTTGACTCACCAGAGCTTCACCCACAAAAATACCAGGACCCGCATCAATTCGTCTAAAATAACCTGATGCATTAATACTATTAGTTGGTACCGTAATCAAGACTTTAGTTCGAGGAGGTAAATCATGGGATGACGACGCACAAGAAAGGGTTTCTCCTTTCCCAAACTGTAAGCTATCCGGTAAAGAATCCCTAAACTTTAGGGTTATTTCCTGTATTTTTAAAAATGACAATCCTAAAATTCCAGTTTCCTTGATAGGAAAATCATTATCTACTACTTGGAAATGAACAGGAACGTCATGAATGAAAACCCTAACTTCACCCTGAGTGCGAATCATTCCCGAGCCAATTCCGGTAAGGTCGTAGACTATATTGGTATTGATTTGAAGATCTGAAATTAACCCCTGTCGTTTCACTAAATTTAGCTGCGAACCAGTGTCTATAAGGAAACTAGCAGTTTCATGACAGAAATAATCATGCTCAAGAGGAATAACCAGAGGCTGTACAGCATTAATTACTTTGAGGTTGTAGCAGATACGATGGATCCGGCGCGTGCAATCAGGGGCTCGTTCTGCGTTGGACCTGACTGCAGAACCCCCTTCGGGTTTAAATTCTGTTGATTTGCGGAAGTTGTATCAACCCGGGGTTGCGTATTCCTCCAAGTATGACGAGCGTTTTTTGTATAGCATTGTGATTCTATATGGCCTGTTTTTCTACAATGAGTACATCTAACCCTATCGCGATTCGGTGGATTTAACCTCTTATTTCGCGTGGGACATTCTGCGCGAAAATGCCCAACTCCGTTACAATTGAAACACCTACGCTCATTTGCTTTTACAGTAAACACCCCTATCTTATTTGCTGAAATTTTCGAATTTATGGCCTCATTTCTACATTTAATTTTATGTTCCAATTTAGAGGCTAGTTTAATAGCTGTTGTTAAACTACCAATGTCATCTTTAGAAAGTAATAGCATAATTGAATCATTTTTTACTCCATTTAAAAACCCATCTGTTGCTTCTTCAGTAAGTAAATTTTTGATTACTTTAAGTTCTTCGTCGTTATATTTTAGTCACCCAGCTTCTATTCCCTGATCTAAAATTTCATGTACCCGAGTTCCGAACTCCTCAATAGTTTCCTGTTCTTTCTGACGTAAAATTTTAAACTCATTTCGTGTGCTTTTAATATCAAAATTTTGCTCATATGCGGCTTTTATTAAATTAATCAATTCTCCTACGGTCTTTGGTTTCTGCCCATCGATTATTCTGCTATAATCACGTTTCTGCATTCTATTGCGTATTAAGGCTAATAAGTATACTTTATCTTCAGGTCCAACCAATGAATCAGCAAGTCTACACTGGCTGATAAAATTATTTATGGAACTGGGTTTCCCGTCAAAGTGTGTGATTAAGTTCGCAATGAAATCAAACGACATGCGCAATCTAGCTTTAGGAGCCGCGGAAGATGACCCTGAACCATCTGTCATCATCGTACTATTGGATGGAATCGATCTATTCTCCGGAAGGGACGTATCCAATCCTGAAAAAGGGGTAGATAGTGCCGACACCAAGCGTAAATCGTCGGGTTGAATTTCAGAAGTGGCCACCAACGCACTAGTTGTTTCTACTATTACCTCTTCTGTCTCAGAGTTGTTACCACCACTCGAACTAGAATCCTGGCTTGCATTTAATAGCTTGTATTTCTTTATAAACGGCGGCATTTTCACAGGTAATAAGCGTGTGCCTCTAATAAACAATACGACCGTTTATATTAAACTAGCTGCTTATAAACGAGACTTACAATTACTATAATATATACGAACAGTTCAGGAATAAAGTCGCTTGTGAATCGTCACTCCGTCCAGTACTCCAGTCCTTATATGGATGTCCCAGCTACGTCCAGCGATGACTTTGTTGATCCGGTGTACTTCAATGATCCAGTTGACTTCAACCCCGGAAAGGAATCCTCCGAATGTCCAAGTCCTCGAGTCCTTTTCTTAATCGTCCGGGAAGTTTTACAATTATCTCAGCAAATGATGCGGATAATGACCGAGTGCATGTGATTCCAGGTGATTATTCGCACGGCCCACTGAAATCACCCGTCTCCGGTATTCACCCTTGCTCTTGGGAAAACCGCGCAAAACCCAAGAGAGAGAGGCTGCACTTAATAACTTATGATATTTGTGTCCAATTGCACGATCAAAAGAAAATTATTTTAATAAAAGTTTATAGTGATTCCCATAGAATTATTTCAATTCGCACTCACGAGCCGGCAAAGTCACTTTGTAAATTTCTCGCGAAATATTTTGAAATATCCCACCGCTGTCACCAAATTTGTTACGTATTTCCGCGGTGAATTTCAATCCGAACGCGGGTTGGTGCCCGTGGAGCGCAGAACCGCTCTGCTCGATGAAGTGCGGGTAATTCGAAATAAAGCAAAGTACACGGAACTATTTCAAGTTAAACTTCAAAGTATATTTAAACTGCTCAAGAAGCTGGTTAGTGACGGAATGAATGAGGTGTTGAAGGAAGAGCTCCGAGCTCGTCGACGAAGTCGCTGACAAGACTCCCTTAGTCCTCCCACAGAGATCCTTGTTGTCCAATCAGGACGATGACATCCCTCAAGCTTCGTCAGTGGGTTGTCCTTGACCATCTCTCCGTCCTTGCCCCCTTCCTTCACACTTTCCTCCACTCTCGGCTGGTGGTGGAGGCACGCTTTCCGAGTACATAGTTTACTTAGGCTACGTACAGTATATACATATTTACAGGTAAGCGCGACCCTCAGGGTCAAGGTGACGTCGCCCGAACGAAGTTTATGAGTTTATGACTTTCAGCCTCTCCCGACCGGAGTTTCCACCCCTACAGGACACCGGCAATTATAAAAAGGTAAAACTGAATACTAAATGCTTTTACGAGACGGACAGCTGCCCGCTCGAAGAAACTTGGCACGCAGATGTGCAAGAAAAAATTAAGCTATTTACTATCCTCGCCTGGCCTAACTATAATTCAAAAGCTATTGCATGCAGCTGCTAGCATTGTAAGGACACGTACAGAAATTATTAAGGGAAAAACCTTCGAGAAACGCAACGCGCTCTACGTATTTATGAATCCTGACAATGAACTCCTCGTCCTCCGTTTCAAATTTCGCTCCTACATACTCCACATATCGATTACATACAATCCCCCAGCCACTGCCAGCCACGTTCAAGCGATAGCGTAACAGGACTGTAAACGATAAATTTGTAATGTCCAAAATAAATAAATCAATGGATTTATAATGGAAGACACAAATAAATAGAGCGGGATGGTGGGGTAATAAAGAATAGAATGGAAACGAATGTTATATATTTCGTAGAGATGGCAAGGGTAGGAAACCAGAATACTGAGATGTATAAAGTCTTGTGGTATTTTATTCCTAGCAGTCCTCATAGATTAAAATCTAAGACGCTCATTATTAGGGGAAATGTGTAGAGCAAAGAAATACGCAATTATTTCAAAAATTTACTATCCGTTATTTTATGTTAACAACGGGGAAACAAACATAACCGAAGCAATGTACATTAAATTTTGTGACAGGACTGCGCGAACGTGTCTCGTATTAAACATCATCCGTTTACTTCACGCTATATCATAGGCAGATGGTGGCCACAGTGGTGTTTCAACATGAATTAGAAGTGTTCTAGACGGGAACCTGTGGCTTGGCAGGACCCTCACCATGTTCATGAAATACTGTAGAATGTTAGCGATGTGAAAAAGCGGATCCTGGTAAGCTCGAATGCAATCGAATCTCGAACGACCACAATCGTTTGAGCTGAGTGTACCTCAGACCGCAGCCTAATGCGGACACAGATGACTACGGATCTGCCGTTAGGCTCTGCGCTTCAGATCTGGTTATCAGGGGAAATAAATAAAATACCATATTAAATATTCTTTAATCAAAAACCTAGTACAATATACTTGAAAATATATGGAAGTAGAGTCTTTGTAAGAGTACCTGAACAAAAAAGGAAGTCAAAATGAGATAGAAAAGCAGATCTGGGAGTTTTATTAGGTTATCGTGACGTAGGATATAGAGTACTGATTAATAATAAAATTACGGTTGCTAGACATGTAGATGTTATCGAAAAAGATGTTGAATGTATAGGTTTGAATAGTCACGATACATGGGATGATTTACAAGAAAAAATTTTAATGATACAAGGAACGTTAAAGAAAATGACGAAAACGCTAACCAAAACAACGAGAATGAGTCTCAGGATATTACTGAAAAGTTCAATTAAAAAGAAATAGTAAATCAACCTGAACTACGAAGGTCAAAGAGAGAAATAAAGAAATGTGATAGATTTGATGATAACTATGTTTATAATGGGTATATTTATGTAAATTTTTGTAGTGGAATAAGTTTGAGGATGCCTTAAAATGTGATGAATCTAGATATTGGAAGGAAGCAATAAATAAAGAAATGAGTTGTTTAATTAGGAATACAACATGGAACCTAGTTGAGAAATCAAAGAATGCAAAAGCGCTAGATTTAAAACGGGGTTACACAAAAAAATCTGAAAATAATTATAAAGCGAGAATAGTAGTAAGGGGTTTCCAACAAAATGAAATTATAGAAGATATATATTCACCCGTAGCAAAAATACAAACATTGAAAATTTTATTATCTTATAGTTGTCAGAATAGATTATTTATCGAACAAATGGATGTGGAAACGGCTTGATTAAATTGGAAAGTCTATTCTGAAGTTTATGTCAAACAACCCAGAGATGGGCAAAAAATTATTTTAAATAAAAAGTTGATTTCGAATAAAAGACAAAAATTTTATTCGAGAGTCATCGAATAAAAATAACTTTGGGTTATTTTTATTCGAAGCGCCAGAAATAACTTTTTTATGCGACGAGATTCATTCGACGGCTACGCATGATTTTTTTATTCGACGAGAATTCATTTTAAGCTGGAAATGATTTTCTCCGTTTCAGGTGTCTTTTATTTCAAAAGTTATTCGAAGTTAAAATAACTTTAGGCGAGCCACGAGAGCCTTTGATGGAAGCCGCCGGCTTCTCGAGCCGAGCGACATTGTATCGTTCACCCATATACACTGCAGCGCGGAGTTGCTCGACGATGTGTCATCGATTATACAGAAACGGAATTTCTTTATTTCTTATCGTATCAATATGAAAGTGACACCAATGGATTCCTTGCATTCTCCCGTTTCAATTGACAAACAAATTATTTAAATCGGACTACTTTTAACGATTCGAGCTAAAAATTATAAACAAAAAATTTCCCATCGTCCAAAATCATTATTTCTTTAAACAAAAATGGCGATAACTTCAGTAAATATTAAGGGATAGTTATGAGACTTAAAACATAACTTCAAAAAACTCTAGCGAAGCCGAAAGATATGCACAAAACCCTTATGTTAAAAAATGTAATAATATTTAATTAAAAAGAAATACTTGCGCTTCCCTCACTCTCGGCTGGTGGTCGAGGCACGCTTTCCGATTACATACTTTACATAGGCTGCGTACAGTACATACATTTCTAACAGGTAGGTAAGCGCAATCCCCCCGGGGTCAGGATGACGTCGCCGGCGCAAGGTTTATGACTTTATGACTTTCAGCCTCTCCCGAGCTGAGTTTTGACCCTAACGGGACATCGGCAATTATCAAAAGGGAGGATAGAGTTTTAATTGGTTTTACAAGACGAGCTGCTGCTCGCTCGACTAAATTTGGCACGCAGATGTGGAAGGAAAAGTTAAGCTATTTACTATCCTCCTTGTCCCCTATTTCAAACTTGCTTAAGGGGTCATATACGTTTCCTCATTGGAAAAAATGCATTTTTTTTTTATACATAATTTGAAAGGTGCATGTCTTCGAAATATTTTAAGCCTACAGCGAACTCGAAATTCCAATTATTGGTGAAGTTACGGCCGTTTGAACGAAACAAGTCGCGCCGGTCCCATTTCAGTTTTACAGCGGGCTAGCTGTACGACCGCGCGTCTTCCTCTAAATTGGACTCCGATAATTGCGGAGTTGTAAAATATGGAAAAACCTATTGTAAAATACTTTTGAAGTATCCATATTGTATTTATAGGGCCCATAATTAGCTATATGACTAGTTTTAGGCCTCTGTTAACCGGTACAGGGGCGGGTGGAAAGTACGTTTGAGTACATCAGGCGTTTAGTCTGATACTATCCTCCGACTTGTAAACGGTGACCAGAAAAATGTCAGGACCTTGTGTATATGCAGACCGAAAGGGGAAAAGAAGTGATTTTAGGCGAGCATCGCGACCTGTGAAAAAGCGGTTTCCAACAACCCGGAAAAGGGAGTCTGAAAAAGCGATGACCAGTGCATCGGCGAAAAAATTAAAAAATTCGAAATATTCGGAAGTGATTGTAGATTCGTCATTCGGGTACCGAATTTTAAACTTTGCTGCTGTATTTGCGACTATTAGTTTATATGTAAATTGCAAAACGTGTGGAAGTCACGTAAAATTTGCAGAAGACGACATTCGAGGCCTTGGATTTAAAATTGTGATACAGTGTAATAAGTGTGGCCCTCAGCGTATCCCCTCTTGCCCACAAATTGATAAAGCCTACGAAATAAATACCCGCTTCGTGTTTGTGTTGAGAGTGTTAGGACTAGGGCAATCAGCTATGCGAAAGTTTTGCGGACTCATGGACTTGCCAAAGCCAATAGCGCAATCTACGTACGACGCTATAGTAAAAAAAATTCTCATTGCTGCACAAACTGTTTGTGATGTTTCATTAAAAATTGCTGCGACTGAGGAAAAAACAGCTACTCAAGAAGCAGAAATATTTGACGATGAAACAGGAATTGTTGTTTCCGGGGATGGAACCTGGAAGAAACGTGGCTACTCTTCCCTTTTCGGCGTGATGACTCTCATTGGGAATTTGACGGGGAAAGTTGTGGACATTCTTGTCAAATCATCATATTGCAAAGCCTGTGAATATTGGGAGAATAAAAGAGACACCGCCGAATATGAGGGTTGGAATGAAGGAGGGCACGAGTGTTCGGCAAATCATGAAGGGAGTGCGGGAAAAATGGAGGTGGACGGAATGCAGGAAATGTTTCAGCGATCGCTTGAATTACACGGTGTTAAATATTTATACTATATCGGTGACGGTGATAGCAAAACATTTAATGGTATCCTGCAAACAGACCCATACAATACTCCCGTTTCTAAAAAAGAATGCGTGGGCCATGTGCAGAAACGAATGGGAACGCGTCTTCGTGCACTGAAGAAAAATACGAAAGGGCTCGGAGGAAGAGGCATGCTCACAGGCAAATTGATGGACGAATTGCAGACTTATTACGGTCTAGCTATTAGGAGACACAGTGATTCTGTCGAAGAAATGAACGATGCTGTTTGGGCAACTTTTTGGCATAAAATTTCAAGTGATGACAAACCGCAGCATCATTTCTGTGCAGCCGGAGAAGAGTCGTGGTGCTCGTGGCAACGAGCGCATGCTACGAATAACTTGGAGGAATACAGGCATAAGCCTCCTCTTCATCAGATTGTGCAAGACGCTATTCGTCCTGTGTACGAAGATTTAAGCAGCATTGATTTGCTTCGAAAGTGTGTCGGGGGTTTCACCCAAAACTCGAATGAGAGTTTGAACGCTCTAATATGGAAAGTTGCTCCAAAAGAGACATATAGCGGCTCCACAATTGTTCAAATCGCCACATATATTGCAACAGGGATGTTCAACGAAGGCCATATGTCGCTTTTGAAGACACTACAAACATTGAACATCAAGATTGGAAATGCAGCGCACTATATGTGCCAGGAGGCCGACGTACAGCGTATCGCAACGGGTGAACTGAGAGCGCAGCAAGCGACAAAAGAGGGCAGAATTCATCGCAGACAAAGTAGATTGCAAGCAGAGGTAGCTCAAATTGCAGAGGAAGGTCACCTTTATGGTGCAGGCATCGCTGATTAGGAGTTAGTTACAAAATTTCAATGTATCGCACAATTAAAACTCTTTTAAAACTTTAAACGCGTTTTTCTCGAAACAGCACTTTTCAAAACGGTGGGCATGATAACTGCCTCACCGTTCATCCGATTAACTTTAGCATTTACACACATATTCTACATAAGATTCGTTATCGTGTTAGGAGAGCTTTTTCAATTAAATTGAACCATTTTTTAATAACAAGCAAAAACGTACGAGTTTTATAGCGAAAATCACGACCCTTTTCTTCAAAGTGCTACCATTTCCGCAATTTTTTGTTTGTGAAAAAATGGCGCCTACACACGATAACTATGATCCCACAGATTGTTAAAAAATCGGTGATTTTAATTTCAGACCACTCGTACGGGCTGAATCATGCCCACCGTTTTGGGCGGCGCCAGAAAACATGTTCTACGACACTGCCCGCGGACGCCACATTTTTAAAAATTTTGAAATTCTCATACCTGTTTTATAATCTATAAACGTATACCTATAAAACACAAAAAGAATTAAACCAATCGGACTAATAGTTTATCCCTGAATTACTTCCAAACATTGACCACATTTTAGCGCCGAGAAACGTATATGACCCCTTAAGACCTTTCAGATGTGCCGATCGCTTCAAATCTTATTATAATATATCTGTCTTTCAGTACAAAAGGATTGTGAATTACGCTCTACATCTAACCTCGATATCTCTATGTCTTATAGCTAACTTCACGCAATTTAACCGGCGGAACCCGCAACACTACCAACTCAGAAAACTGTTCACGATTATATAAATTCTCTAACACATCCCCTTAAGTGTAACATGTTTTAAACTCCCGATTTATGTTGTAAAGTTATATATGTATCACAATATGCAAAAATATAAAAAATATATATATATGTGTAGATTAAATAACTTACTTATACCCTAATTTTACAAAAAAAAATAGAATAGAAATACTCAGTCTTTGGTTTTCTTTTCCCTTCTTACTTTGGTTTGGTTACTAACGCATATCTAAACTTATCATATTTTTCAGTCAAAAGTGGTTTCGTAAACACATCAGCAATCTGATCATTCGTGTTACAGTACTCTAACTTAAACAGTCCCTCATCAAACTGCTCACTTATAAAATAATATCGTACATCGATATGTCTACTTCTTGTGTTCATCTGTCCCGATTTTATTAACTTTATGGCACTCTGATTGCCCACATATAAAGTTATTTTCATTTCCTTATTCGTAAGCTCTTGCAGCATGAAATTTAGATATTTTGGTTCTTTGCAACACTCGGCAGCAGCTATACAGCGTGTCCCAGAATTGATGTACATCCCGGAACATGCAATATCCTGATGGAAAAAGACATCGAAAAGTCCTTAACCGTTTTAGGATCCGGGGTTTCGTTTTCGAGATATTAAGAAAAAACCCCGACCAATCAGAGCGCGAGCCTTCCGCTGGAGCTCCCGCGCTAGCGTGGCCGCGCGCCGGGCCGCGCCGCGACTACGAACAAGCAGGCGCGGCATGCATCGAAGGAAATTGCGTAGAATGGCAAATGAAAAAGACTTAACAAAAAAATCTAACCTTTTGCCATGGTTTGTTTGCCATTTAAAGTGAATAATGAGTAAAGGATAAATGGATGAAAATCATGTGTAACGTAAAAGGACGAATACACAGTTGTTTTTTTAGAAGATTGGAAAATAATAATTATTTGGAGTGAGAGGATAAAGAACATGTAAATTTCCTTTTTTAATAACGTACAAACGAAAAGGTAATGCAACAGGGAACGAGTGAAAAGTGATCGTAGTTCGTCATTGTGATAAAAATCCGTAGTTCAATAACGGCCAACACTGTTGTTGATAATGAATAAGTGCGTTTAAAAACTGCGAAGAAAAATTTACATACGGAAATTTGGAGAGTTATCACCGGAAATAAGCCATAGCCTGCGTTAAATTTAAAAAATATTAGTCGCCAATAATGTAATTAAAACTCACCCTTTCGGAAATTCACCTGCAGCTTGAAAACCTGTGTCACTAGGTCACCGAACAGATCCTGGTCGTCGACAGACGCACCGAGTGCACAGCTGTTCTAAGGTACACGACACCATGCAAAGTTAAGGGTCGCAACGTCAAGTGCGTCCGGATTAATGCACCGAATTCACTGCACTGCACGCCTACTAACACTGATCACTTAATTTATTTTTCATACAACGCGTTGTTCTTACGTTATAAAAATTGGTGGAAATGAATTTTTACTTGGCGTTTGGAGCCGTGAGTATTCCCGCGCAAATTGTCACGCTGCAGCACTTGCGTCCCCGTTGTTCGGGGGGTACACCGAGAACATCGCGTAATACTCTTGAGCAGAGAACATTTCTGCGACGTGATTGCTTACTGACTGACAAGATTTTTTCCAAGCGACTTCTTCTACCCCCAAATAGATTCTCTCGTTCCATTATGAGTTGACCCCCACCAGGCCAAGAGGCTTCAGGTAAAAAGAAACACACGTGTTTCGCAGAAGTGCAACGAACGGGCTATCGCGCTCTTTTACAAAAGTCCGCGTTCCGTCCTTTTACTGCCAATGTACCCATTGCTTCGAGGTAGGCAGCAGACACCACGTGTTTCGGTTCGAAAGGGTCCGAAGAGAAGAGAAACAGAAAGTCTTCGAGTTGCTATAAAGAAGAAAATCCTGTTTCCTGTTTCCCTTTTCCGATACCCTGAGTTCACGTCTGCTACGAGGCGGAACCAATTAAGCCATAAATTACCCAAAACTGTAGGAAACCGTTGTCTACCGTCGACTAGCGGGACAATACGGTCATAAACCGCGACCCTAGCGAAATGCTCTGGCCGATCAGCCTGATTAATTTTTGGAAACTAGCAATTTAAAAGTATTATTTAACATCAACACGGCTCGCGAAGAGACACAGGAAGAAAGAGAGCATGTAGTTCGCTGACTGCGCGTTGTCCCGCCTGCTTCGTCCTACCTTCAAATTAAAGACGGATCCCTTATCTCTCGAGTATAAACACGCGCTCGAATTTCAAAACAAAAGCACGCGTCGACGTATTCCGTGCGAGAGACGATGGGCTTGAAGTCCGATTGGCCCTACATCCCTCCCAAACGGCCACTGTTCTGAAGAGGCCCTCTTCACAGCAATATCTCCTCCCCAAGGCCCACCTTCTCTCGCACAGAATACGTCGACGCGTGCTTTAGTTTTGAAATTCGAGCGCGTGTTTAGACACGAGAGATAAGCAGGCCCGATTGGTTAGTTTGGGACCAATCGAACTTCAAGCCTACCTTCTCTCGCACCGAATACGTCGACGCGTGCTGTAGTTTTGAAATTCGAGCGCGTGTTTAGACAAGAGAGATAAGCAGGCCCGATTGGTTAGTTCGGGACCAATCGAACTTTAAGCCTACCTTCTCTCGCACGGAATACGTGCAATCCTTCTGTCGAATTGTTTTTTGACCTGACTGAAGACCTGGGGTCGTAGCGGTACGGTCAGCTGACTGTAATCGCGCGCGGTTGCTTTACCTGAGACGGGGCGCCCCATTGTCTTCAAGAGCTTACTGCGATGTTAATATCAGCTGCGTTACTCTAGAAATAAGCTTAATTTACAAAAAACATATCAGCGAATGTGGTAGTACTTTTTCGGATTTTTATAATCGCGACCTCGAAGTGAAACGGTAAAGGACTTTTCGATGTCTTCCGGCATCAGGATAATGCATGCCCCGGATTGTCCCTCAATTCAGGGACAATACGCGATGACGTATTCCGTGCGAGAGAAGGTAGGCTTAAAGTTCGATTGGTCCCGAACTAACCAATCGGGCCTGCTTATCTCTCTTGTCTAAACACGCGCTCGAATTTCAAAACTACAGCACGCGTCGACGTATTCGGTGCGAGAGAAGGTAGGCTTGAAGTTCGATTGGTCCCAAACTAACCAATCGGGCCTGCTTATCTCTCGTGTCTAAACACGCGCTCGAATTTCAAAACTAAAGCACGCGTCGACGTATTCTGTGCGAGAGAAGGTGGGCCTTGGGGAGGAGATATTGCTGTGAAGAGGGCCTCTTCAGAACAGTGGCCGTTTGGGAGGGATGTAGGGCCAATCGGACTTCAAGCCCATCGTCTCTCGCACGGAATACGTCGACGCGTGCTTTTGTTTTGAAATTCGAGCGCGTGTTTATACTCGAGAGATAAGGGATCCGTCTTTAATTTGAAGGTAGGACGAAGCAGGCGGGACAACGCGCAGTCAGCGAACTACATGCTCTCTTTCTTCCTGTGTCTCTTCGCGAGCCGTGTTGATGTTAAATAATACTTTTAAATTGCTAGTTTCCAAAAATTAATCAGGCTGATCGGCCAGAGCATTTCGCTAGGGTCGCGGTTTATGACCGTATTGTCCCGCTAGTCGACGGTAGACAACGGTTTCCTACAGTTTTGGGTAATTTATGGCTTAATTGGTTCCGCCTCGTAGCAGACGTGAACTCAGGGTATCGGAAAAGGGAAACAGGAAACAGGATTTTCTTCTTTATAGCAACTCGAAGACTTTCTGTTTCTCTTCTCTTCGGACCCTTTCGAACCGAAACACGTGGTGTCTGCTGCCTACCTCGAAGCAATGGGTACATTGGCAGTAAAAGGACGGAACGCGGACTTTTGTAAAAGAGCGCGATAGCCCGTTCGTTGCACTTCTGCGAAACACGTGTGTTTCTTTTTACCTGAAGCCTCTTGGCCTGGTGGGGGTCAACTCATAATGGAACGAGAGAATCTATTTGGGGGTAGAAGAAGTCGCTTGGAAAAAATCTTGTCAGTCAGTAAGCAATCACGTCGCAGAAATGTTCTCTGCTCAAGAGTATTACGCGATGTTCTCGGTGTACCCCCCGAACAACGGGGACGCAAGTGCTGCAGCGTGACAATTTGCGCGGGAATACTCACGGCTCCAAACGCCAAGTAAAAATTCATTTCCACCAATTTTTATAACGTAAGAACAACGCGTTGTATGAAAAATAAATTAAGTGATCAGTGTTAGTAGGCGTGCAGTGCAGTGAATTCGGTGCATTAATCCGGACGCACTTGACGTTGCGACCCTTAACTTTGCATGGTGTCGTGTACCTTAGAACAGCTGTGCACTCGGTGCGTCTGTCGACGACCAGGATCTGTTCGGTGACCTAGTGACACAGGTTTTCAAGCTGCAGGTGAATTTCCGAAAGGGTGAGTTTTAATTACATTATTGGCGACTAATATTTTTTAAATTTAACGCAGGCTATGGCTTATTTCCGGTGATAACTCTCCAAATTTCCGTATGTAAATTTTTCTTCGCAGTTTTTAAACGCACTTATTCATTATCAACAACAGTGTTGGCCGTTATTGAACTACGGATTTTTATCACAATGACGAACTACGATCACTTTTCACTCGTTCCCTGTTGCATTACCTTTTCGTTTGTACGTTATTAAAAAAGGAAATTTACATGTTCTTTATCCTCTCACTCCAAATAATTATTATTTTCCAATCTTCTAAAAAAACAACTGTGTATTCGTCCTTTTACGTTACACATGATTTTCATCCATTTATCCTTTACTCATTATTCACTTTAAATGGCAAACAAACCATGGCAAAAGGTTAGATTTTTTTGTTAAGTCTTTTTCATTTGCCATTCTACGCAATTTCCTTCGATGCATGCCGCGCCTGCTTGTTCGTAGTCGCGGCGCGGCCCGGCGCGCGGCCACACTAGCGCGGGAGCTCAAGCGGAAGGCTCGCGCTCTGATTGGTCGGGGTTTTTTCTTAATATCTCGAAAACGAAACCCCGGATCCCAAAACGGTTAAGGACTTTTCGATGTCTTCTTCCATCAGGATATTGCATGTTCCGGGATGTACATCAATTCTGGGACACGCTGTATATTCAGCTACTGTTGTTGATGTAGCTGTGATACTCTGTTTTCGAGAGCACCATGCAATAGGTCCTCCTGAACACATTATTGTGTATCCTGTAGTGCTTTTCCTTTTATCTGCAGATCCAGCATAATCCAAGTCACAATAGGGGCCTTTACACGATCGTTCCCGGCGCGCGTTCCCGGCGTGCGTTCCAGCGCGCGGCACGCAAAAGTACTTGAACGCCGGAGCGACGCTCCTTCGTGCGCGCCAGAAGATTATACTCGCCACTACTTAGAGACAACGGGTTCGGCCTCACATTTCTACGTGGACTCCATCCAATTTTTCGATCTACGAAACGATCAATGACATATATTGATATACCTGGCTTATAGGGGATATCATAAATGCTATTACTGTAGGGTACACTGAAACATCTGTTTTTACGAAGCTACATTTGGTTGACCTGAAGATGCTATAAATTATGGAAATGGTTTAAGACTCAGTTATAACGACTGTAAAATTTTACAAGGGTACATTAAAATATCCAAATGTTTCCCCGGCAATGCGATGGCAAATGAAAGTGCAGGTAACACATTCACTGTTCTGACGATCATAATTATTACTATTGACGGCAATAATTACCATGTCATTGCTTGTTTTAATATAAAAACTAATATTGATAAACAATAAATACACATAGGTATGCAAGTGATGTTATATGTAAGATAAATGATGAAGAGGTGTAATGTGCAAGATGTTTTGAAGAAAGGGGGTAGTCTTCTGATGGCGCGTGATGCAGGTCAAATTTTTCAGCCACGCTCTAGCGTGGCGCGCAAGAAAGCACCACACTCCTGCCCGCGCGCCAGAAAGCACCACGCTCCTAGCCGTGCTCCAACCTTCACTCCAGAAGAGTTTACATAAGAGACAGAAAAAGTAGTTAGAAAAGGAAAACGGCAAGGGTTCGGCGTGGCGCGTGGATTTCCGACAGTTTTGAAATCCTGGAGCGCACGCCGAGCCTGGCAGCCGATCCTGGCAGCCAAGACTCCAGAAACAACGCCGTCGATAAGCCGTGCCTAGATGGGTTTCGAGTAC
The DNA here is from genome assembly GCA_963932335.1 of Andrena marginata. Taxonomy (NCBI): domain Eukaryota; kingdom Metazoa; phylum Arthropoda; class Insecta; order Hymenoptera; family Andrenidae; genus Andrena; species Andrena marginata. The sequence goes on from OZ010663.1 coordinate 23,069,248, forward strand.
TTCGACCCTCGAGACCAGGGGGGCCGTGCAATGTTGCCCCCTAAGACGTGACGAATCGAAAATTCTACATTTCTCACCGGATCTTGGCGAAAGTGACGTGAATCGTTTCCTTATGTTTTCCCGATGAAAGTGATCCAAAAACGACACAAATCGGATTGTAATTAAGGAATCTTCATAATAAATTGATTTCCATAACTTCGTTAAAAATAGTCCGATTTACATGAAATTTGGTATAATTTTCATTTGAAAAACATGAGAAATCCATCGGTATCACTTCCGTATCGATACGATAAAGAATAAAGTATACAGTTTTTCTGAAACAGGTATGAATCCTCGGCCGACCGCAGCGAATCGAGGTCGGCGACCCACAGTCGAGGGTGAAATATTCATTACAGCGTATTAAGAATTTCTTTATTCTTCATCGTATCGATATGAAAGTAACACTAATGGATTCCTGGCGTTCTCTCAATTAAAATTATCACAAATTTCATGCAAATCGGACTACTTTTACACAAACAATACAAATTATAAAAGGAGTAGGCATTTCTTAAACCCACTCTCTTATCGTATCGATATGGAAGTGACACCAATGATACCTGGCTCATCCAAGAGCCCAACGAGAGTGTAACTTATCCAAATCCATGATTAGATCGATGTAGACTCTGTGATCTGTACGGTAATCAAAGTAATTGTGAAAACTTTGTTTTATGAAGGCTGCTCGGATTCCGTGGTCCGAACGATGGCCAGAACGAGCAAAGAACCTTGCTGATTGGCCAAATATACCTTGGAGAGGAGGAACCTTCTCTCTGTGAGTTCGACGGTGTAGGAGGAACCACCTCTCCCTCTTCCATATCGATACGATAAGAGAGTGGGTTTAAGAAATGCCTACTCCTTTTATAATTTGTATTGTTTGTGTAAAAGTAGTCCGATTTGCATGAAATTTGTGATAATTTTAATTGAGAGAACGCCAGGAATCCATTAGTGTTACTTTCATATCGATACGATGAAGAATAAAGAAATTCTTAATACGCTGTAATGAATATTTCACCCTCGACTGTGGGTCGCCGACCTCGATTCGCTGCGGTCGGCCGAGGATTCACACCTGTTTCAGAAAAACTGTATACTTTATTCTTTATCGTATCGATACGGAAGTGATACCAATGGATTTCTCATGTTTTTCAAATGAAAATTATACCAAATTTCATGTAAATCGGACTATTTTTAACGAAGTTATGGAAATCAATTTATTATGAAGATTCCTTAATTACAATCCGATTTGTGTCGTTTTTGGATCACTTTCATCGGGAAAACATAAGGAAACGATTCACGTCACTTTCGCCAAGATCCGGTGAGAAATGTAGAATTTTCGATTCGTCACGTCTTAGGGGGCAACATTGCACGGCCCCCCTGGTCTCGAGGGTCGAAGTACTCGAAACCCATCGAGGCACGGCTTATCGACGGCGTTGTTTCTGGAGTCTTGGCTGCCAGGATCGGCTGCCAGGCTCGGCGTGCGCTCCAGGATTTCAAAACTGTCGGAAATCCACGCGCCACGCCGAACCCTTGCCGTTTTCCTTTTCTAATTACTTTTTCTGTCTCTTATGTAAACTCTTCTGGAGTGAAGGTTGGAGCGCGGCTAGGAGCGTGGTGCTTTCTGGCGCGCGGGCAGGAGTGTGGGGCTTTCTTGCGCGCCACGCTAGAGCGTGGCTGAAAAATTTGACCTGCATCACGCGCCATCAGAAGACTACCCCCTTTCTTCAAAACATCTTGCACATTACACCTCTTCATCATTTATCTTACATATAACATCACTTGCATACCTATGTGTATTTATTGTTTATCAATATTAGTTTTTATATTAAAACAAGCAATGACATGGTAATTATTGCCGTCAATAGTAATAATTATGATCGTCAGAACAGTGAATGTGTTACCTGCACTTTCATTTGCCATCGCATTGCCGGGGAAACATTTGGATATTTTAATGTACCCTTGTAAAATTTTACAGTCGTTATAACTGAGTCTTAAACCATTTCCATAATTTATAGCATCTTCAGGTCAACCAAATGTAGCTTCGTAAAAACAGATGTTTCAGTGTACCCTACAGTAATAGCATTTATGATATCCCCTATAAGCCAGGTATATCAATATATGTCATTGATCGTTTCGTAGATCGAAAAATTGGATGGAGTCCACGTAGAAATGTGAGGCCGAACCCGTTGTCTCTAAGTAGTGGCGAGTATAATCTTCTGGCGCGCACGAAGGAGCGTCGCTCCGGCGTTCAAGTACTTTTGCGTGCCGCGCGCTGGAACGCACGCCGGGAACGCGCGCCGGGAACGATCGTGTTACCTTCTTTTACTGTTTCGCTTCCTGATTTTTGAGGAGCGATTGGTGTTGGTTTTGCATGAATATCTTTCATGTTGTATTTCTCAATTACATGCTGAGCATATTTTCCTTGAGAGATGAAAATCCCATTTCTATCCAATTTTACTTCCATACCCAGATATGATTTTGGGTTCTCAGTGATTCTCATTTGAAATTTAGCTTTGAGTTTCTTCAACAGCTGTTTCATTATCTCTATGTCTCTTCCTATTATTATGCCGTCATCCACATGTATTGCCAGATGCACTGTCTTGCATTTTTATAAAAATACACTGATCAGTCTTCAAATTTTCCATTCCTTCAGACCTTAAAAAACCAGTCAGTTTCTTTTTCCATTTTGAAGGTGCCTGTTTCAGGCCATATAGTGCCTTGTTTAGTAAACACACTTTTCCTGGTGCGTTGTATCCTTCTGGTATCTTTATATATACTTCTTCTTCCAGTTCTCCATGTAAGAATGCAGTTTTGATATCAAAGGTCATGATATTTAAATTTTCTTTTCCAGCGAGGGCAAAAAGAAGTCTCAGAGAGTTTGTTTCAACTACAGGACTAAACGTTTCTTTATAGTCTAGCTCACCTTCTTTCTGTTGGCATCCTCTAACTACGAGTCGAGCCTTATATCGACCATCATCCTTAATCTTAAAAATCCATTTACACGTCAACACCTCTTACTCTGCAGCCTTCTCCTCATCTACTAATTTCCATGTATGGTTTTCTGCTAAAGACTTCTTTTCTTCATTTATGGCTTCCAACAATCTATCTTTATTTTGATCTTTTATGCATTCCACGTATGTCATTAAAACCTCAGTATCAGATTTAAAATCTGTTTCATAATCTTTATACCTTGAGGGTTTCTGAAGATCTTTCTTTAACCTTAAATTATATCTCGGGTTTATTCTTTCATTCCTATCATCCCTCATTTGATCTTCATTTTAATGATTTTCTTCATTGTTGTCTTCATTCCTTTCTTCATTTTTGTTTTTTTCGTTATCTTCGTCATGTTCTTCATTGTTGTCTTCACTGCTGTCTTCATTTATTTCCTCATTGTTTTCTTCACTGCTGTCTTCATTTATTTCCTCATTGTTTTCTTCACTGCTGTCTTCATTACTTTCTTCATTTTCTTCTATACTTCCTATTTCTGTGTTGTCTTTATTTATTTTTATTGGTTCTGTTTAAAAAATCACATTTCTGGCTGTGATGATCTCCCTTTTGTTTGAATCCCACAGTTGGTATCCATTGACGCCATATCCTACGAACACGTACTGTTTGCTTCTTGCATCAAGTTTTTTTAGTTTGTGTAGATTTTTGGCAAAAGCTGTGGTTCCAAAAATCTCCAATTTTGATATATCAAGTTTCCTTTTGTACCACATCTCAGCGGGTGTTGTATTTAGTGTTGTTGTTGGACTTCTATTAATTAGATAAGCCGCTGTTCGCACTGCTTCTCCCCACATTTCTTTTTCCATGTCGCAGTCAAATATTAAAGCCCTGGCTTTGTCCATTAGAGTGCGATTCATTCGTTCCGCCTTTCCATTTAGTTGTGGGGTATATGGAATTGTAAAGTCGAGCACAATACCTCTTTTTTGGCACCATTCAATTAGAGTTTTATTTTTATATTCTCCTCCATTGTCGCACCGTATTTTTGAAACTTTTAGATTTAGACGTGCTTCACTTTCATTTATATAATTTTTAAGACACTCTTCTACTTCACTTTTTCGTCTTAGCAGATAGATAGTGCAAAAATGAGTATAGTCATCCAAACATGTCATGAAATAACGGTTTCCATCATGCGTCTCAGGATCTATGGGGCCACATACATCTGTGTGTATTATTTGAAGTGGTCTTACTGCTCTCTCTCTCTCTTTCACTCTTGAATGGTTGTCTTGTCTGTTTCGCTTTTACACACTTCACACAATTCTATTTCCCTTCTATCTGCTGTTATCTTCGGTATTCCTTCACACAACTCTGGTACCTTTTTAAGATAAATAAAATTCAAATGACCTAACTTCCTATGCCAGTTCATATTTTCACTTTCTCTTTGAGTCATTAATGCTTCCTCAGTTTCATCTATGTTGACTACATATAGGCCATTTTCTTCTTTCGTTCCTTCTGATACTAGTTGTCCGTTCTTGAGTATTTGCACTGTTTTATTTGTTAGCAGAACAACTCCATTGTTTTTAGTTATTGCATTTACTGATATACTCCAAGTCATTTTAGAAGGAACTTGCCGACCGACGAGTTTAGACCGGTTCTGCGCATGTTGGCGCTCATTGGTGCCGAAACAAGTTACTATTGGCTATACCCCAAAGAAACGCTTTCTCGGAGCCAATGAGCTCATTCTACATGCGCGAATAAGTTCCTTCTAAAATAACTTGGAGTATAATAAATTTTTACTTAGTTCAGGTACATATGATACGTCTGACAGAACACATTTTTGTCCTGTGACACTGCCTTTTTCGCATGACTCCATGCTTTCTCCAGATTTAGCGACTTTAATATTTTGTTTGCTTTCTCTTAGTTTGTACATTATTATCTTGTCATTTACCATGTGGCTTGTACAACCACTGTCCACCACAAATTTCTTTTTACAGTCTTCTTGTTCTGTCACATGGGTTTCACTTTCCGTCAGAAAAGACACTTTACCGCTGGGACTTTCTTTTGTTTTATCCTTGTTCTTATGTCGAAAGAAACAATCTTTTTCTTCATAATTAGTTTTTTTTTGCATATGCTGCACTTCTTCACTGTTGTTTTTGGACAGTTCTTCATGTAATGACCTTTTTCTTTGCATATGAAACACTTAATTGAATACAAATAAATGTTAGCGGCGCGAAGGTTCGGTCAATTAAACTAAAAGTGTTATATTACAGTATATTTAAATATTGAATTTCCAACGTTGCGGTCTATGTTGAGACCATTGTCAAGGAATATAATCAATTTTCAAACTGCGTTCACTTTCTAACTTCCGCACGTATTTCAACGTGCGAAACACAGGTCGGTTGGTGAGAGACTAAAGTAAACACCACTACATCAGGCAAGAACATCAGAGGGTCAAACCGAATATGGTCAAAACAGCGACATGCGCAGGAACCGTTAAATACTAAGAAAAATTATAATGTAAAACTTAAAACCTTTCAATAGACTGCCGAAACATTAATTCTTGTCAAAATGGTAAAAAAACTTTTCTCACAGGTGACAAACACCAAAACAACCTACTACATATATAATATGTAATATTAGTCAAAGATCGGAGGAAACCAAAAACAAAAAGAACTCTAATACAGAGACAGCATCATTATACCTTATTTCTTCAATAAGGTTGCGTAATAGTCTTGTATTTTAGGTGTTCCATACCTAGGTGACTCTCGCGTGTCATGGCGTGGAGCAGACGTGCCGTCCGTCGCTCCGCCGTTATACATAAATTCGGGGCGTTAAAGTGTGCGGGTGCCCTCGCAAGGGCTGTGCATAGGGAGCGCGGCGTGCCCGCGAGTGAAGAGGTGACATGGGTACCTGGAATAGCCCCAACGCTGACAAGGATTACGTGGATTTTCGGTGCGGTTTGTGTGTCGGCATAGGAACGGTGAAAATGGCCGACCTGCCAACTGTACGGCAGGCCGATGTTGTCCGTCGGAGGTGTATGCGGGGCCAGGCCCCCGAAGAAAACACCAGGGAAGCATCCGGAGGACACTTGGCGTGGCTCCTGGAGGGCCAAATACAGTGAGAGTGACCTAATGCAGGCGAAAATAAGGCGAAATGGATCGGCGGCCTTGAGAATCGGCGGCCGTTGATAGTGACGGGCCAATGGGGGCCGAGAAGAAGGCCCGCCGGCCAATCGGAGGACACGGGAACCGAAGAAGAAACGTGTGATTGGAGGACACGACGCGAGAGTCCCAGGCCCGACCAATGAGGAAGCGGTGAGGATCGGAACGACTCCCGGGAACTTTGAAATTCCCGGACAGGACCTAGAACCGTGGAGCGATGGACCATCTGGAAGGGCCCATAACCCCACGTTCCGAGGGCATGAGTGCCTTCGGCTCATCGTGGCGAGTATTCCGACACCTCGCACGCATATATTGAGACGCTCCGGGAAGGAGTGTGTAATTTTAAAGTTTTATCGTGTGACGTGCGTGGGCAAGTGGTCTCGACCTGGGGCGATGTGCCCGATTCCTCGACAACCGAACTTCGAGGTGCCGTGAACTTGTCGTGCTCGGTTCACGGGCCACCCCTGCGCACCCCAGTGTCGAATCCCAAGATTTTAAACAGTTTTTAATACCCCTGTAGGGGAGTTTTGGGGCTCGAGGGGAGCCTCAAAAAAGGAAAAATTTTGGAGTCAGAATGACCCATGTTCTTTAAGGAGGAGGAGGATTCTGGACCTCCAAACATGCATTTTGATCCGTCGGCCAACCCTCTGGGTGGACGGACGGCGGAGATATAGATTTTTAAAGATTTAACTACTTTTAGCCTGAAAGTGACAGGTGAAAACGGGAAGGTGGATTTTCTCCACAACCAGCTGACGTGGACAAACGAGCTTGTTGTGCTCGGTCCACAGGCCACCCCTGCACATCCTGGAACCGGAAACGGGGAAATTAAAGAAGTGGAAATGCCCCCGTAGGGGAGTTTCGGGGGTCGAGGGGGGCCCCCCCAAAAAAGTGAAGTTTCGGAGGTCTTATGGACCCATAGTTTTTAAGTGAGAATCGGATTCTGGGCTCCCCCGCGCCCATTTTGATCCGTCGGCCAACCCTCTGGGTGGAGGGACGGCGGAGAAATGGATTTTTAAAATTTAACCCACTATTATCTCGGGAAAGTGACAGGTGGGGTTTTGAACCCGGTTTCCTCGCCTGTTGCGTGGAAACGGGTGCAGCCACGAACACGAAACTTTGTGGGTGGATGCGTCGGGCCTGTGGGTACCCCCCACAAAAAAAACCGCCCCTCTGGGGGCAAGGGGAAAAGGGCCACACGCATAACCAAGAGTACTGAAAAATCAGCTGTTCTTACCTGGAGTAATGGACGATGACGATGGGACCCGGAGGTCAGTGACCAGGAGTCAACCCGTAGGACAATAAGTAGGTCTGCGCGCGTATAGGATAGTACCCGGGTGCCAATTCGTGCCAATTCACGTCTTATAACGAGCGAAATCGAGTCCTGTGGAGTCAGGGGATAAAGAATCCGAAAGACTAGGGCAGTAAAGGAGTAGGAAGTGGTTAGGGGAGGAGATTGGGAATCTCGCTAGCTCCACACCCCCCCCCCCTGGAAATAAGATCGGCCAGGGGAAGCCCGGGATTTTTCGCCCCAGGGAATGTGGAAGATTTTCTAGCGACCGAGCGGCCTGAATCGGTCCGGCCTGACTGGCGAGTCAGGAAGGAATGTAGCCGCAGGGCAACAAGAACACTGCCCGTGTTGGAGGAAATCCGCTGGGCGGTAGGGCCGTCGCCCTTGAGACAACGAACCCATGAAATTATGACAGACACTAGCCGGGCCTCGGATGATATAAACCCGGCGAAGCCTGTAGTAATGACAGGGCCCACGTGCGAGGTTGGTAGCGCGTTGGGGTATAAAGCAACCATCGACATCGGGCTGATGCAGCGGGCCGATGCCACCGGGGAGGCCTCCCCGGAAAAGGATACAGCTGCAGACCATGACAATCGATTTTTGGACTACGAGAAGGATATGGAACGGACTGTGGGACCCACAGAGGTGGAAGTGTGCCACATCCCGGAGACGCCCCCTTACGGGGGGAAGGGAGGCAAGAGGAGTGGGACACTGGGGAGATCCCCCACGGAGGTGGTGGAGGTCCCCTCACGGGGCGTGTTCGTGGGTAGGACCCTCTCCAGAACCCCGCCCCAGTACAATGCCCAAGTGGGAATAGGCGCCAAGGGCGGCAATGTGATCAGCCCCCCTGCCCCGGGTGGAGTGGAGGAGAGGAACCTGGAGGGCCAGGAACGGATACAGGGCGGTCAGGAGAGCCCACACCCTGCAGCGCGACCCAAGGAGGAGGTGGAGGCGGTGCCGACGACCCCACGAATGAAAGCCTGGTGGACAGCCGCAGCGCGTCCCCAGGCAAATGAGAGACTCGAGGAAGCTGGGATCGGAGCGAGATTGGTTGGAGTCTCGGCGAGGCTCAACCGCGTACTAGAAATATGTACGGAAATCTCGGACGATCTGGCCGGGAGAAAAACGTCCTCGAAAGTGGTATCGGCGAAGATAATGCTGGCTTACGTTGGCAGAATTGCCCGTGGGTGCGAGGCGGCGCGCGATGGAGTTACGGAGGTGGCGGCCGCCACGGCAACCGCCCTGGGGGGTAAATCCCAGCGCGGGAAAACCACCGAAGCAACTGGAGCGAGCTCGAAGAAGGCGGCGACCTCTGAGGCGGGCAATCGAGGCGGTGCCTCGAATGAACCTAAAGCGACAGGCAGGGACGCTGCGACTCAGTGCGACCTGGGGAGGAGTGAGGACAAGGAAGGACATAGGGCCGACAGCCACCGAGGCGGCCAGGGAAGAAAGAGCCCCCCCCCCTCCTCCCACTGCTGCGGCCAAAAGGCTTAGGACATCCCCGTCGGAGGAGAAGGAGAGACCTCAGTCGTCGAAAAGGAGAGTGGGAGAGGAGGAGACGGAAATCCCAGCCATCCAAGGGAAGGGGGCGGAGCCGACACAGATGGAAACGGAGGATCGTGACGCTCAGCAACCCCCGGAAAGGGATTCTCAATGGGGCCAAGTCCAGACCAAGGGTCAAATGAGGAGAGCCAGGCGAGAAAAAAGGAGGGACGATCAGCTGGCTCAGAGGAGAGTACAGGACTTCCCAGGCCCCCCGGAAAACAGGGGAGTACACGGGCAGGACTCGGGCCAGCTCCGCCCACAGCAGCAGCAGCAGCAGCAACAGCGAATGCAACAACAACAACAGCAGCAACAGGGCCCATCTGGAAGCAAGGGGCAGGGAGCAGGCCCAGGTACATAGGGTGCGGGGGCAGCCCACCAAAGGACGGGTCAATCGAGAGGATGGGAAACTCGGGGGGGGGGGAGGACGCAGCCCCCACTCGCTGATGGCCGGTCGGAAGCTACCGCGGTGAGACCACCCCAGACCCAGAGGGTCGGAACTGGGCCAGGACAGAAGAGGGAGCAGGGGCCGAGGATTAGGAAGAGACCAGACGCGATCCAGGTGACGGTGGCAGCCCCACAAACATACATCGAGGTTTATAGGACCCTGATGGTGGAGGGCAGATCGGCGCTGAAGGGAGTCACGGCGGTTAAAAGAACCAGGTTAGGCCACATTCTGTTAGAACTGGGAAACGGCACCGATGCGGAGGTCACGGCCAATGAACTGGTGAAAGTCACGGCAGGAAAAGTAACGGCGGGGCCGTTACAAGACAAAACGGCGTTAGAAATTAGGGATATCTGTCCGCTGTCAGCAGCAGGGGAGCTGGCAGCGGACCTTGGATCGGCCCTGAAAGTAGATCCCAAGGTGGTCAGGGTGCGGACAATTAGGATGGGTCCTATGGGTACCCAGTCGGCCGTGGTAGAGGTCCCCACGAATGCCCTGGGGAAAGCGGTGGATGGCCTGAGGTTTCGATCAGGGCTACTGATGGCCAGGGTGAGACGGCTGAATAAGAGCACAAGGTGCTTTAAGTGCCACACGCTAGGGCACATGGCAAGGGAGTGCAACGTGGTACCCGAGGGAGAGGAGGTATGTAGGAAGTGTGGGGATAGGGACCACACGATAGATACATGTCCCAACCTCCCGAAATGCATAATATGTAGGGGCGCCGGCTTAGCCGGGAAGAGCGTAGCACACGTGACGGCATCTCTTGCATGCCCGCGTAGTAGGGGGATACAGGTGGCGGAGGGCCGTAAAACCGGTGTAAATAATGCCCCAGGGACCAGCTAGAGGAGCCAAGTGGAAGCAACCCGCCAAGCCGTTCAGGCTGTTACAGATAAACCTGAACAGGTGTAAGCTGGCGCAGGAGCTTATGATTCAGAGCGCGTGGGAGCTGTCTGTCGATGGCGTCATCATTTCGGAACCGGCCAGGCAACTCCCAGAATGGCATAACGACGGCATTGGGGACGCGAGCCTGTGGATTACAGGTTTCAATGGCAGGTTTGCAAACGTGGAGGGGAATGTTAGTTCGGCGGGGATTGTAACAGCGGAGGTGGATCGCACCATCGTCATTAGCTGTTACTGCTCGCCGAACAAAAAGAAGACGGACTTCCCTACGTTTATGGACGAATTGGAGGCCATAATCAGAGAAGTGTGGACCCCGGGTAAGGGCCTGATTATGGCAGGCGATTTGAATGCTAAGTCCACGGACTGGGGGGGAACCAGGACGGACAAGAGGGGACGTCTCTGTATGGGCCTCATGGCGAGACAGGGGCTGCACCCTATAAGACTAAAGGGGAGCTATACGTTCAAGAGGAACGGCGGAAAGTCCCTTATCGACATTATGTCAGTAGACAGGTCAATGGCGAATAGACATGGCAAAAGTAACATACTTCCGAAACCCACTGAATCGGATCATAAATACGTTTTGCACATGTTCCGAGGCAGGGGGGAGCGTCCTGAGGGCCAGAGATGGGCTCCGTACGAGGTGGAGGATCTCATAGTTGAGGATGTAATCGAGAAGTACAGGGACCTGAGGAGATCCGAGTTAGAAGGGCCCACCCAGGAGCACGGTGGCGAACCGGTGGCAGAGATCATCCAGGGGCTAATGGAACAAACAACAGCGGGAACTCTGAAGAAGAAGAAGGTTCCAAAGGGAGCAAAAAAGCCCAATCAATGGTGGTCAGAAGAGATCAACAAGAACAGGGCCAAGATGCACGCGGCGAGAAGGGCCCTACAGAGGGCAAGGAAGAAAGGAGCCAGGGTAAACCCGATCATCCGACACGAGAAGCTTACCAAATTTAGGGAAGCTAAAAGGACCGTCCAAACCTCCATTTGGAGGGCGAAGGAGAACGGGTGGGCGAGCCTAATCTCCATGGTCGACGGGGACCCGTGGGGCAAACCGTACAAGGCGGTGATGGCCACCCTGAAGGGCAAAGGCCCGAAGACGGCGATCAGGAGGGAAAAGGCCAGGAAGATCGCGGAAACCCTGTTCGTCACTACCCGGGAAGAGGATAGAGAGCCACCAGGTGGTCAAGGACTGGTACAGGGAGGGGGAAATGCGGCGGACGATACCATCGCGAGGGTCACCCCGGAGCTGGTGTTGGAGGCTGTGAGCAAGCTCAAGGCCAGGAAGGCCCCGGGAATGGACATGGTGCCATCTGAGATCGTGGCTATCATCGGTAAGGAGTTCAGAGAGGATATAAGGGCCGCGATCATAGATACTCTGAAGAGGGGGACGATCCCGGCGGCATGGAGGCTGGCAAGAGTAGTCTTGCTGCCCAAACCGGGGAAGGACCCGGTCGACTGCAGGGCATATAGGCCGATTAGTATACTCCCAACGCTATGTAAAGCCTGGGAGTATGCTATTAAGGCCCTGTTGGAGATTGAGTTGGGGCAGGACCCATTCCACCCCAAGCAATACGGGTTTAGGCGTGGGGTAGGTACCGTGGACGCGACACGAGAGGTTGCCAGATTCGCCGAAAACTGTAGGGCAAAAAATAGAACTTGCGTGATGGTTGCACTAGATGTCAGGAACGCGTTCAATGCGCTAAAATGGCACAAAATACACCGGGAACTCGAAAGGAGAGGGGTGTCACCCACCTTGAGGGGCATCCTAATGGAGTACCTAAAGGAAAGAAGGGCAGCCATCCATGCGGATGATGGGATAGTAGAGGTGGACATCACCGCGGGAGTCCCACAAGAATCCGTGTTAGGCCCGTTCCTCTGGAACGTCGTGTACGACGGCGTTCTGGAGAACATAAATAAGCTACATAACACCGTGGCAATTGCTTACGCGGACGATCTCGCGGTCCTGTTCTCGGCAAGAGACCTGAGGCACCTCCCGCCGTTAATTGAGATAGCCATGGAGAGAATCAGGAGGTGGTTCCTGGAAACCGGCCTGGCAATTGCGGCGGAGAAGACAGAAGTAATTTTCCTTAGAGGAAATAAAAAAGAAACGGTGAAGGACATGGATATCCTGGGAACAAAGGTCACTATAGGTAAGAGATTGAAATACCTTGGCGTTCTTATGGACGGGATGCGGAGTTTTAGGCCGCACCTAAGTGACGTCGTAGAGAGAGCGGACAGAATGGTTGGGGTACTGGGGTCGCTCCTCCCGAACACCAGGGGACCCGCCAGACAGGCCAGAAGGCTCTATTACACGGTATGGGAGTCCGTGGTGTTGTACGCATGCCCCACTTGGGCCCCGGCGATGGAGGTAGCGGTTAGGAAAAAAATCGTGAGAAGGGCCCAGCGTACGGCCCTGATACGTACCACAACCGCCTACCGGACGGTCTCGCACATGGCCTTGTGTATCCTTGCGGGGAGATTACCCACCGACATAAAGGCCAAAATGTGGGGAGAAGTCTTCCGCGAGAAGGAGAGGGATAGGGGGGACCCGGCTATAAACGGCAACCGCAAGACCCTGGTCTCCAGAGAAGCGGCCCATAAAAGAGCTGCCCTCGAAAGGGCAAATGCCGAGTGGCAAAGGGAATGGGATAGCGTTGGGGAGTCCTGCTGGACTAGGGCGTTAGTCGGCTCAGTAGGGACATTTACGGGCACCAGATCGAACCCCCATACGGTTGATTATCACCTGACGCAGATCCTCACAGGCCACGGGGCCTTCCAGGCCTACAAAAAACGTATAGGCAAAGCAACAGAGGAGAACTGCCTAAATTGTAATGAAGACCTCAAGGACGACGCCGAGCACGTCATTTTCGTGTGTGCGGCGTATGATAGGGAGCGCGAGGCCCTAAAGAACGTGGTGGGGGAGGGTTTGAATAAAACAAACCTGATAGAGAAGGCCATCAAGAGCGAGAGAGCCTGGAGTGCCCTCAGGGAGTTCGCCGGGACTGTGATGAGGGATAAGGAGGAAAAAGAGAGGGCGACAGAAAGAAGAATAAGGGAGGAGCGGATGAGGGCCAAGAGGGAAGAGGCCGATAGGGCCAGAAGGGAAAGGGCTCGGCTCACGAGAAAAAGGAAGAGGACGGGTGCGGATGAAGCGGGACCCAACGCAAAGAAGAAAAAGAAAAGAAGAGCTCTGACCTTGAGACAAGGAGTTCGGAATGCGTGAACAAGAGGAGCGGTGGGGACCCCCCCCCCCCCCTCCCCATAATGGATTGGCCCTTGGGGGCATGACATTCTTATTTATTTATTTATTTATACTATGTTATTTATTAACTTGTGCCGTCGTAATTTATTGGTAGACTAAGATACTTATCTAGTTATTTTTACGTATTTATTTATCTATTTTACCATATGACGAGGAATGACCGAGTGACCCCTAAAATTTTTTAATACCCTGACATGTAATGTCCAGTGTATTTTTTAATGATTTGACGGTATAAATAAAGAGGCCGGTGGCCCCTGGCATAGCGGCATCGTGGCAGCCCCGACGATGTCATAGTAGCAAAAAGACTACTACAATGCAATGCAAGGGGAGGACCCCGGAAAGGAAATAGGGCACAAGAGGAGGAGACCTGAGCAGCAACAAGGACACCAGAAGAAGGAGGAGCACCGCGGAATAGCAGGCTAAAGGGAAGTAGTCCCGCCCAGTTCCCCTGCAGCCAAGGTGCATCTGAGAAGAGAGCCCCAAGGAGGGGGTTTTTAGCGGGTAGACCTAATATGGGGAGTCCCGCATAACCCCGAGCAGCGAGCCCGGGGTATGCATAAATGCATTTTCCCCCTCCTACAAAAAAAAAAAAGGTGTTTCATACCTAAGATTCACGCTAGGTTGTTTAATCATGTGCAATGTCTCAAGTATAATTCTCTGATTCAAATTGGTCTCTCTATCAACAATCCTGACACTGTCGAAGTCAAATCTGTGATCAAATTCCAGCGTATGTTTTGTTAAGGCAGTGTGTCGTAGGGGGGGTAAAAATATGTTTCTTTTATGTTCATAAATACGTCTTTCTAAAAATCTGGATGTCTGCCCAATGTAGGTCTGGTTACAACCCATACAAGGAATAGAATAAACAATATTAGAATTTTTAGATAACGGTATTTTGTCCTTAATTGGAGGAAACAACTGCTTAGTATATATTGGCAGTTTAAAGATGGTGTGTATTCCAGCTTTTCTAAAAATTCTTCTTATGTCATTCGAGATGTTGTTAATAAAAGGTAAGACCACGATATTTCTCCAACTAATCGGTCCGATTTTTTTGTTTCTCTCTTCTCTACGTTTTTCTACAAGTAATGGATGATAAATCTCTATCACACGTTCACGAATGATTGTTGAGATCATCTCACTAGGATAGCCGTTACGTTTTAGCGTATCTTTAATGAGAAGCAAATTATTTGGTCTAAATTCTGGATCCAATTAGTAATTAAGTTATTGTTTGTTCTGATAACTAAAGTATCAAGAAAACTTAGACAAGAATTTTTTTCAACCTCATATGTGAATTGAAGTCTGGTATGAAAACTGTTAAAGGCATCTAGTAATATTTGCAAATCTTCTAATTTAATGCACGTAATGATGTCATCAACGTATCTTTTGTAAAAACAAAGTTCAAATGGTACCTTTGAAAGAGCAACGACTTCCAACCTCTCCATTACTAGATTGGCAATGACTGGGGAAATCGGAGAACCCATGGCTGTTCCGAAAACTTGCTTATAAAACACCCCGTCAAACGAAAAAACATTGGCTTCCAACACAAATTTGACAGCCCGGAGAAAATCGTCTCTATTGATTCTTGTATGTTGTTCAATTTCACTCCAGCGAAGATGTAATACCTGTAAAGCTAGATCAATGGGAACATTGGTAAAAAGAGAAACTACATCAAGTGATACTAAACGCATGAAAGTGAACGCAGTTTGAAAATTGATTATATTCCTTGATAATGGTCTCAACATAGACCCAAACGTTGGAAATTCAATATTTAAATATACTGTAATATAACACTTTTAGTTTAATTGACCGAACCTTCGCGCCGCTAACATTTATTTGTATAAATTATTCGGTCGAAAATTCAGAATCATTTTACTTAATTGAATAATTATTCTTATGTTTGTTTGTTGTTGCAGCTTTAAAAGCCACACTTTCTTCTTTTGTGGTTTTTGATTTTTCTTCTTCTAACATCAGTCTTAACGTCAGATTTTCCACAGTATTCTGTTCTTCCGTTGTTGAGTCCCATGCGCTGCTGAAATGTTTGAACTCTTCTGGCAGAATTGATGTAATTTTTGTGATGATCATTTCATCATCTATCTTTTGTTGCAGTTTTTCTAGTTTGAAAGCGAGATTCTGTATATGACTTACGTTTCCCATAACGTCTTTACTTTTGTTATATTTGTAATTATAGTATTCTTGTAATAGTTGTACCTTTTGCTGAGTGGAGTCCTTTTTAAATATAGACTTCAGTCTATCGTACATGGCTTTTAAGGTATAGCATATGAGAACATGAGTCTTTATATTTTTGTCGACACTCGTCATTATATACCACTTGGCTTTGGCATCTTTTGTCTTCCATTTTTTTATTTTTTCAGGGTCTGATCCTTGGTCTTCCAGTGTTTCTTTTCCTTCGACTATATCCATCAGTTCCTTCGAGGCAAATAAAATGTGTATTTCCACTTCCCATAGAGGCCACGTGTCTGCGCTTTTCAGCACCTGTACGTTTAACAGATCTTCTCTTTCTTCCTTTGAAGCCATGTTTTTAAAATTGTTTACACTCCAAGTATTTTGAATAAAATATTTATTCGTATTAAAATATTTATTTGTATAAAAATATATCTGCTTAATATTATGTAATACATTTTTTTCTTTGTATAAATAGCCATTGTTATAATTGGCGCATTTTTTGTATATCATTAACTTTGTAAAGCTATTAATTAATTTACGACAATGTTTTTAAATGGGATTCTTTTTGATGGGATAATTAAAATGCCCGCGATATGAGTAATGGAATGTATGAACACAGCATTTTAGCTGTGTGTATGTAGTTGTGTCATCTTAAGCGCAGTTGGAATGCACCTTTATGTACTGGCAGCTCATTTTGATTTCACATCTTTTTTTGTATTGTATATTTTTCTATTTTTTGTGATATTATTGTCTTCTATTTTTGTGATTTCTTTGTTGTATATTTTCTTCTATTTTTTGTGATTTATATTATTATCTTCTATTTTTTGTGAGTTATTTGATTTTCATGTACTTGGCGTAATTTTTGTACTTTTTTGAAGTTTTTTTATGGGTTATATATACACGTTCGCAACCGTGGGGAGGACGACCCGTACCCCATATGGTGTGCCAGTAGCAAGCGGCGCACCGGGAGAAAAAACGGTTACCCATCATCTTTCCCCGTTGCACGCCCCGTGATGTTTAACTTCGGTGATCAGACGAGAACCGATGCTGTCATCACAGCTTTTTTTCATTATAAAAGTGTTTATTTAGCCATAGAACATACATAACAATTATATAACTGAGTACTAGGTATAAACACAGCCGAATTGGCACCTCGTTACAATAAAAACTTATATTAAGCAGCAGTCTCGCACGAACGCTCCTGCTTAAACAAAAATGAAAGGAACTTTTAGTAAACGCTAGTTTGTACTTTAATTGCATTGTCTATCTTTTAATGATATATCGATTAGTACTTTGGTATCCTAGGAAAAATCGGCTCTAAACCTAGGAGGTCACTTTGGTGAGGTCTTAAATCTAAATTTAAACCTACTTAAATCTAACCTACCCTAATTTAATCTAAATAAATGTACATAAATATTTACAAAGGGCCTAGACCTATCACTTTTTTTTCTTTTTTTTTCAAACACTACAGTTACAAAGGGCTTAGGCCTATCGCTTTGTTATGTGTACCGCAGTTATCTATTAACATCTTATCTATGCAACTGTCTGAGGATTCTGTTTTTCAGATCCCTTATATAAGCTCAATTTGTATTTAGCCACCAATTTTTGCTACTAAGTCTCGCAGGGCTGAAATAGTCGGTTGGTGATAAACTAATGGAATATTTAAAGGCCTCTGGCGTGTTAGAAGGATTGGTAAGAGGATCATAAGTAATTTTTTTGTTCGCTTTATGTCGCGGCCAATGGTAAATTGTCGGGATGTTTAATTCGTTTTGAATATAACCTTTCTTATCCAAATAGGTGAATACCTGAGGGGGTATGTGCCCGGAAATCAAAGAATCTCTGGCATAATCATCGTCTATCATTAAAATGTCTTTAATAATTGCGTTATCGTCAATGGAAACGGATGTTGCATAATAATCTCTAATCAGCTGTAGAACGAAATTATGTATTCGGATGATATTAGATTCATTAGATTCTTATATAGAACAATATTGCTAATATATTTGATGTAATTTGAGGAGGCCGATCGATGTTTAAAAATACAGTGTCTGAGTATTTGGCGTTCAAACCTTCTAAGCTTCTCCATTGTGGCCGCGTTAACGTTAAACCATGCGGGGGCTGCGTATGTCATAATTGGTCTAATTAAGAGCATATAACATATTATCTTCGCCCTATCGCTCAAATTCCTGGAGTAGAATAACCTGCCGCAGCTGTAAAATGCCTTGCGGGCCTTGTTGAGATGAACGTCCACATGCTTGGACATCCTCACCAAATTATCCATCTGTATGCCTAGATATCTGACTGACACATTATGCGGGATTTTAATTCTTTCATTGAGCGAGCTATCTGCGATATCAATACTGAATAATCTTAAATCCCTTTTCTGAAATCTACTTAGAAATCTGGTCGGTTTTCTAAACAATATGGTCTCACATTTTAGTGGGTTTATTCTTAATTTCCAGGTACTGCAGTGGTTATATATGGTTTACGGTTGTTTGGAGTAGAGCTGTTTCGAGACTCGCAACAACCGAGCCCAGCTTGGCTCGAATGTCCGAGCCGAGCCGAGACTCGAACGGTTTCGGATAACCCGAATGTTTCGGGTAGCTCGACTATTTCGAGCCGCTCGAATGTGTTCCGGGTAGCTCGATTATTTCGAGCCGCTCGAATGTGTTTCGGGTAGCTCGATTATTTCGAGTCGCTCTAGTCTGTTTCGTTTAGCTCGATTTTTTCAAGCAGCTCGTATGTTTCGGGTAACTCGAATGTTTCGAGCCACCCGAATATACTTATTTTAGGTAGTCGACTGTATGGTGCAATGTGCTAGCGTCAAAGAGCTAGCAAATTCTCAATTCTCAATTCTCAATCCTCAATCCTCAATCCTCAATCCTCAATCCTCAATCCTCAATCCTCAATCCGCAATCCGCAATCCGCAATCCGCAATCCGCAATCCGCAATCCGCAATTCGCAATTCGCAATTCGCAATCCGCAATCCGCAATCCGCAATCCGCAATCCTCAATCCTCGACTCTCGACCCTCGACCCTCGACCCTCGACCCTCGACCCTCGACCCTCGAACCTCGACCCTCGAACCTCGACCCTCGAACCTCGACCCTCGACCCTCGACCCTCGACCCTCGACCCTCGACCCTCGACCCTCGACCCTCGACCCTCGACCCTCGACCCTCGACCCTCGACTCTCGACTCTCGACTCTCGACTCTCGGTTCTCGGTTCTCGGTTCTCGGTTCTCGGTTCTCGGTTCTCGGTTCTCGGTTCTCGGTTCTCGGTTCTCGGTTCTCGGTTCTCGGTTCTCGGTTCTCGGTTCTCGGTTCTCGGTTCTCGGTTCTCGGTTCTCGGTTCTCGGTTCTCGGTTCTCGGTTCTCGGTTCTCGGTTCTCGGTTCTCGGTTCTCGGTTCTCGGTTCTCGGTTCTCGGTTCTCGGTTCTCGGTTCTCGGTTCTCGGTTCTCGGTTCTCGGTTCTCGGTTCTCGGTTCTCGGTTCTCGGTTCTCGGTTCTCGGTTCTCGGTTCTCGGTTCTCGGTTCTCGGTTCTCGGTTCTCGGTTCTCGGTTCTCGGTTCTCGGTTCTCGGTTCTCGGTTCTCGGTTCTCGGTTCTCGGTTCTCGGTTCTCGGTTCTCGGTTCTCGGTTCTCGGTTCTCGGTTCTCGGTTCTCGGTTCTCGGTTCTCGGTTCTCGGTTCTCGGTTCTCGGTTCTCGGTTCTCGGTTCTCGGTTCTCGGTTCTCGGTTCTCGGTTCTCGGTTCTCGGTTCTCGGTTCTCGGTTCTCGGTTCTCGGTTCTCGGTTCTCGGTTCTCGGTTCTCGGTTCTCGGTTCTCGGTTCTCGGTTCTCGGTTCTCGGTTCTCGGTTCTCGGTTCTCGGTTCTCGGTTCTCGGTTCTCGGTTCTCGGTTCTCGGTTCTCGGTTCTCGGTTCTCGGTTCTCGGTTCTCGGTTCTCGGTTCTCGGTTCTCGGTTCTCGGTTCTCGGTTCTCGGTTCTCGGTTCTCGGTTCTCGGTTCTCGGTTCTCGGTTCTCGGTTCTCGGTTCTCGGTTCTCGGTTCTCAGTTCTCAATTCTCTGTGATGTTCCACCATTTTTCGCGCGGCCCTATTCCAAAATCTATCTCAAAATCACTCCACAAAACAAAATCTCAAACTCAACTCTTACCCCATCTCCCCAATCGCTGATCACCTTGATGTTGTACCTTAGCGGTCACCAACACAAGATGATCGATACAAAACTCCACCTCGATGATGTACCTTAGTGGTCCCAATCACGAGATGATCGTTACAAAACTCCACCTCGATGATGTACCTTAGTGGTCCCCATCACGAGATGATCGTTACAAAACTCCGTCCCCTATTCGCCCTATGAGGCACGAATCCTTTCCCTAAAACGAATTCAAACAAGCCCCTCGTTACAGAACCCTCTTAAATCGAGACCACGTCTCAATCCCCTCTTTACGACTCACAGAGTCCAAGCCACTCTAACCCTTTTCCTATAAAATACCCAAAATTCATTCAACAAGTTGAGTATCTCCTTTCCCAGTCATAAGAACCCCAGAAACCTAATTGCGACGCATATTTGGCGTACGTGACATAAATATGTCTATTAATAACCATACCGTTTGTAAAAACCCCGGAAGTCCTACTACGTCTTATTTTGAAACTGTGTCAAGGTCTCTACCGCGCGTACCCCCGCATCACTCCTGTAAAAATACATAAATACGAGGTCCTGAGAGGCCGGAGAGTCATTATTCATCATTCATTATCTCGTTACCCATTTCAGTGTCGCGTAAAGACTTTTATACTTAATCAGTGATATTCAAATCAGTGAGCAACAATCACCACTCACCTATCACCGTAAGATATTACAATTAACATAACATTGCATATCACGTTCATCGTATCTTTGTATTGTTATTGCTTTTCATATCTTTTGTATTATTATTGCTTTTCATATTATTTTGTATTATCAACGCTTAGTGCGTATATGTACTTTGCCTTATTATTCTTAAGCTTTTGTATTTCATATTAATTATCTTATCGTGCTTATCGCACTCTAAAGCTTACTGCTTTCATTTATATTATTTGTATTATCATTCATATTGCTTTCTATATCAACGCCTATTGCTTACCATTTATTATTTTTGTATTAACAACGCTTATTGCTTAAATCATTCTACTTAATTTCATGTGTTTCATGTTCATATTCTCATATTTCGATTAATTATCGTTTATATAAATATCATGTGCTAATGCTAAAAGTCCCACGCATTATTATTACTAAACGCTATAACGCTTCAACCAAGTTAATAAACCTATTTGTTTTCAATCACGTTTCGAATTATTGTGTGCATCCTTGGTTATAACAAGTCCGAACGAAACCAAGCTGCCGCAACAGCTGATTCGCGCTCGTGAACGCGAAAACGGTTCTAGTGTTTACAAACATATTATTGCATGAGCAGTGAAATCCACGAAAATACTAAACGTGGTCTCTTATACAACTGCAACGGTAAAGTCCTATTACCGAAACCAAAACAAATATGAAGTACTATAACGGGTGCTCTTTAAGTGTACATTTACCTTCCCAGGTCGATTAGAGTGACGGATTTAAGATTCGCGCCTGATCGCCTCCAGAAATACTTAGCGTGATGGATATTCGCGCCTGAGTCCCTCAAAACCCTCAGCGTGACGGATTTAATATTCGCGCCTGAGTCCCTCAAAACCCTCAGCGTGCTGGATTCAAGATTCGCGCCTGAGTTCCTTCCAAACCCCCAGAGTGACGGATATAATATTCGCGCCTAATTTCCTCCCCAAAACGCTTAGAGTGCTGGATTCAAGATTCGCGCCTGAGTTCCTTCCAAATCCCCAGAGTGACGGATTTAATATTCGCGCCTAATTTCCTCCCCAAAACGCTTAGAGTGCTGGATTCAAGATTCGCGCCTGAGTTCCTTCAAAATCCCCAGAGTGACGGATTTAATATTCGCGCCTGATTTCCTCCCAAATACCTCAGAGTGCTGGATTTCAGATTCACGCCAGACTTTTCTCTTTTCCATGTCATCGTTCCTAGAGACCTCACCCGGGACGTGACATATTTTTGGTGACAGCGGTGGGATAGTACGTTTGCCGCCGGTAAGAAATAGACTCTGCGACGCGGTACCCACAAAATCCCACTACTTAATATGTACTTAGAACACGTAAACCTGTGGAAACCAGCATACCAGAGCCGCCAATTTCAAAACTTGTCGGCCTCCATACAGTGGATGGTCTGCGTTTCCGGGACCATAGTAGCAAATAACGAAGACGAAGAAATTTGCTTAGACTGTTCCCTACGAGACCCAACAAATACGGTGACAACGTATCAAATCCATTATTATCAAACGCCTTATACGTTCCCTAATTGCCCTCGGTGCAATACGGTCTTGCTACAAACACGTCCCGCAACTAACTGTGTCGCGTGCACCGAGCAATATTTCCTGTCGTATACAAACTAAAGTCACAACCGTCACCTATCGCCAAAATTTATAGACTTTTAACGTACGGTATTAGAATTACCCGATATTTAGCATGAGCAATACCCGTCAATTTCAAAACACGTTATATTACGCAAGCCGTAGACTACGGGCCGTATTATCAGACTCAAATAAATTGATTTGTGTTTCTGGAGGCGTAGCAACGACCACGGAAGGTAGAAAAATCTGCCTAAACTGTTTTAATTCAAATCCGGTGGAAGTAGACGAGATATACCAAGTGCACTACCACCAACCTAACAATACATTCCCCGAATGCCCCCGGTGCAAAAACCTTCTGTTTAAATTACGGCCTATTAACAGTCGTGCCGCGTGCACAGAACATAGCCGTCAAATAAGGAAAAATCATAACAGATTTGATCTGAACTACCCAGGTAGAGAGTACCATAGATTTTGAATAGCTACGGCCGGACGCCTAAATATAGGAAACTTCCTAAATCACCCTAAAATAACAGACCTTACCGAACCTAAAATGTCCGAACACGGCGATATCGACGACCCCTGCGTGATAGACCAAGACGCGGGGCCTTCCAAAAGCGCTATAGAAATCACGACCGCCGAAATAATGGAACAACTACAAAAATTACGCGAGAAACGAGCCGAGATAGACAATTTGCCCGCGAGAATTGCGGAAACCCGCGAAACTAAAACGTATTCGGGCATAGATGCCGGATCATCCGAACCCACGTTTAGGGGTCTTTCCGATAAAATACAGAGTATCGAAACAATGATGAAGAAACTTCTTGCACCCCCGCCAGTCGCGGATAATTTTGCCACACCGGCTTCCTCTCGTTTTGATAGAAAACCGGTGTTAAATTTCAATAAAACTCCTAGAGCATTGAATAGTAATAATATACCGGACCAGGATCCGTTGCCCCAGATCAAACTAAAGGACGCCATAGAAACAGTTCCAAAATTCAACGGTCACAACATGTCCGTTTTACAATTCGCGAGAGCCTGCAATAGGGCTAAAGCTCTGGTTCCCTCGCATGCTGAACCCCAGTTAGCGAGGTTATTGAGAAATAAATTACAAGACCATGCTTACTTGGCAGTTGAGGATAGGGTTTTTGACTCCGTAAATGATTTAGTTAAACAACTGAAACGCACCTTCTCCCCTGCCAAAACTTCGGACCACTATCGTGGAGAACTTGCAAACGTGATCAAAGGAACTAACGAACACGTATTAGAATACATCTCGCGCGTTAAGGATCTCCGATTCGCTATTTTAGAAGAGGATAGAGAATATTATCGTGACTTTACCCAGAATCACCTCGAAGATATAGATCGATTGACGTTATACTCGTTTGTGGATGGCCTTCCTCCATATATACGAACAAGACTCCTTCAAAACAATTTCGAAACGCTCGATGAAGCTTTTGAGTTAGCCGTATTTGTGGATAAGAAAATTGATCAAGACCGCCAAAGATTTTCCGAGCAAAAAGCTCCAAAAATAATATGTCAAGTATGTAATAAGGCTGGACACGACGCACTGTCCTGTAGGAATAACCAAAAATTAGCCTCTCAACCGATCGAGCGATATCCCCAAAACCCCGTTGTGGGATATGGTAATCAGGCGCCAAACCCTTTGCTCCCTTACTGGGACAAAAACCGACCTCCTCCCTCAAGACCTACGGAATTGCGTATCTGCGCGTATTGTAAAAAGCCCGGACATTTAATCTCAGAGTGTAGAAAACGCCTGTTCAATCGCAATGAGGGAAACCCTGGAACCTTCCAGGAACGAGACTCGGGAAACGCTCTGCCCCTACGGTCAACAGCGGGCGCGTACCGTGGAACGGGCCAAGCAGGAGCGCGTCCAATGATAATACAAACGGAAGCGGGAATGCCGAAACCAGGATCGCAACAGCATGGTTAAACACTGTCAAAGAAGCTCCGTCCGTAATGATTCCCTCCCCCGACTTCGAGACTACACCTGAATTAATGATTGACACTGGGTCTGAGGTGAACTTATTGAAAATCCAAGCCGTAAAGTTACCTCAAGAGATAGACACGAAAAATCAACTATTACTCAAGGGCATCTCTCCGGACCCCGTCCCCACGCTTGGCACAGTCAGGATAACCCTTTTGGGCGACGACGTCACGTTTCATGTAGTCAAAAACGACTTCCCAATTAAACCAAAAGGAATATTAGGTACGAAATTCTTTAGTAAACAGAATGTCTCGATACACTACTCCAGGAAAGAGTTAGACTTCCACGGAAACTCTATTCCGTTTGTAAATAAAGCTCAACTCGTGCTACCCGCTAGATCAAAAACAGTTTGCTTTGTAAATATATCAAATTCAAACACAAAGGAAGGGTATTTACCCCGATTAGATTTAGGCACTGGAATTCATGCAGGTAATGCTCTTGTCCGTAATCATGATGGCAAAGCATACTTACAAATAATAAATTCTAATGAAATAGACACAATGATCACTATACCTACTGTTGAATTGGAAGAATTCGAAATTGTGACTCCAGAACCCAAACAAAGACGATCAAAAGAGATTAAGACGTCTAAACGCGTCACTCCTATTCCAACCCTAACAAAAATCAAGCCCCTCTTTCCCCAGGATCAGTCGATCCATTATTCAGAGACACCCGCGGAGGTGTACTCACTCTCATCCCCAGGGCATTATGCCGAAACAACCCTTCCCCTAGAATTCCAGGAGTCTCTTGCTATGACGTCGGGTGAGGAAGTATCAATAATTTCCGAAAAAACCACAACAAGAATGGAACAAGTGCTTAAATTAATTTCAACGGAACATATGAATCCGGAAGAAAAACTTCATGTCAAAAAAATTTTAAGCAAATACCATGACCTCTTCCATCTACCAGATGAGAAGTTGGGACATACGAACGCTATCCAGCATGGGATCCAGACAACGGATCCAGTGCCTGTCAATACTAAACAGTATCGCTTCCCCCCAGTACACAAGAAAGAAATCAATAAACAAGTGCAGAAATTACTAGATCAGGAAATAATAAAACCATCACTCTCACCTTACAATTCACCCATTTGGATCGTGTCCAAAAAACCAGGACCCGATGGGGAACCCTTATGGAGAATGGTAATTGACTTCAGGGATCTAAACGAAAAGACCGTTCCCGACGCATACCCACTTTCGAACATCAATGAGATATTAGATCAGTTAGGAGGAGCAAAATACTTATCCGTATTCAACCTTGCTTCTGGATTTCACCAAATCCCTATGAAGCCGGAAGACGCACCAAAAACGGCCTTTTCTACACCTCATGGACATTATGAGTTTGTTAGAATGCCATTTGGACTTTGTAACGCACCAGCTACCTTCCAACGTTTAATGGATCATACGCTTACGGGACTCCAAGGCACAGAAATGTTCGTATATCTGGACGATATTGTCCTTTACGCAAGTTCCCTTACGGAACATTTAATAAAATTTAAGAAACTAGCTCAGCGCCTAAGAGAGGCAAATCTTAAACTCCAACCTTCCAAATGTAAATTCCTGCATAAAGAAGTCGCATATTTAGGACATATAATTACCGAAGAAGGAGTAAAACCTGATCTGGGAAAAATTGAAGCCGTCCGAAATTACCCGGCACCAAGTACACCAAAAGGAATCAAACAATTCCTTGGATTAACCGGATATTATAGGAGATTTATCCCAGACTTTTCCAAAATAGCTCGTCCGTTAACCCAATTATTAAAAAAGGACACAACATTCGAGTGGGGACCGTCCCAGAAAACGGCTTTTGACCACTTAAGGTTAGCATTGCAGAAAGAACCTATCCTGCAATACCCGAATTTTGACCTGGAATTCCATGTTACCACTGACGCTTCTGAATATGCTATAGGAGGAATGTTGAGTCAAAATATCGCGGGAAAAGAGTTACCCATCGTTTATGCTTCTCGCCTCCTGAACAAAGCAGAAATAAACTATGCAACCATCGAAAAGGAGCTTCTAGCCATTGTTTATTGTGTCAGGTACTTCCGACCTTATCTGTATGGAAAGAAATTTATCTTATATACTGACCATCAACCCCTAATCTGGTTACATAGAGTAAAAGACCCAACGTCACGTCTCGTTAGGTGGCGATTAAAATTAGCGGAATACGACTACGAAATTCGCTACCAACCAGGGAAAAGCAATAAACTTGCTGACGCCCTGTCTCGTAATCCTCCTGTAAAAAGAACGTGTCCTATACGACCACGAGAGGAAACCGATGATGATTGGGAGCCTAGCAAAAAGCCTCGAATTACTAAGAAAACCAACATTCGTCCAAAAGCTAAATCCACGAGGATCCAACCACACCGAAAGGCACGCAAAACTCCAACACCTGTAATAATAACACCCGACGTCTCCCCAGTAAACGCACCAGAACCCATGAGTGGCATAGATGAGGAAAACCAAAAGGAAGAAGAACAGGAATCAAATATCCCATGTCAAACCGTTCCACCTCCTCAACCTCCGACACCACAGGAACAGGAAGATCCTGATTCCGAAGTAGAATCCAACGCATCAGACGAATCAACAACTGACTCAGAATCGTCGTTAATCGAGCTAAACAATTCTCCAGAAGAAACATAGGAAGCGGACCCCGATAGGGACATTAGAACAATACCAATAATCAGTCGCGACCCGTTGTCTTTATGAAAAGAAACGCTTATTTTCTTCTTAAGCGCCGATGGGAAACCTTGCGACAATGGAGCCAAACAACTAATAGAAACTGGAGCATTAGAAGAAGTGAACGAACTCACTTTGGGAAAGGCCCATGTAACATGTAATAAGGGACGAATTCTCATCGGGCTAGTCATAAAAGAAACGCAGAATACTCCCCTAACCACGACAACTTGGGGTGAAGCTCTATCTTCCCTTAAAATGACAATAAAAGAACTCGTAATATATTCATTTAGTATAGCTAAAACAGCAAATATCGACCAATTGACCTGGCAAGATATCATTATGGATATTCTCGAAACCATCGACGAGGAAGACATCGAAGTCACTGTATGTTTACAAATAGTTCAAATTCCCGAAGAATCAAAAAGACAAAATATTATTGCAGAACACCACGCATCTGCATTAGCTGGACATAAAGGAGTAACTAAAACATATAATCGTATTAGACACTACTACTTTTGGAAGGGAATGAAGAAAGCCGTCGAAGATTTTATTCGAAAATGCGAGGATTGTCAGCGGAAGAAACTCGTCCGTGTCAAAACCAAACAACCTATGATTCTTACCGACACGCCTGGACGAACCTTTGACAAAGTTGCGTTAGATATAGTGGGACCGTTACCTACTACTAGAGAAGGAAATACATATATATTAACAATCCAAGATTTATTAACAAAATATTTCGTGTGCGTACCCCTTAAACAGTCCACGTCAATAAAAATCGCAGATGCGTTCATAAAAAAAATCATCTGTCAATTCGGAGCTCCCAGAGCCATTCTCACTGACCAAGGAGCAAATTTCACCAGTAAATTCATAAAAACTATTGCACAAAAATTTAAAATCGAACAATTTCGAACCACAGCCTTTCACCCACAGACAAACGGCTCTTTAGAGCGATCGCACATCGTCCTAACGGAATATCTAAAAATGTATATCAGTAAATACGATGACTGGGACGAATGGACCGACTTGGCCGCGTTTTCTTATAATACCAGCGTCCACGAGGGCACTGGTTACACTCCACACGAGTTAGTATTCGGAAAAATAGCCCGGGTACCCAGCCGAAAAAGAGTACCCGAAGACTTCGAAAACGAAACCTACAATCAATACCTCTCGAACTTGAGTACAAGGGTGCAAGAATTACAAACCGCCGCTGCGGAAAAATTAAATCAATCAAAACTTCGATATAAAAAGTATTATGATCGGCATATAAACGAAGAGACTTTTAAACCGGGCGACCCTGTCTTCGTGTTAATAGAACCGAAGAAGGGGAAATTCGGAGATCAGTACTCTGGTCCTTACACGATATTGGAGGTAATCCCTTCGCAGAACCTAAAAATATCATGGAAGGGCAAAACTAAAATCATACACGCGAACAAAGCGCGTCTTGGTCGATTACGCGAGGATCCCGGTTGACCCTAATCACCATATAAAAATGTATTAATCATTTCATTTCCTAGGAAAAATATAATGCCACACAAAAGGGCCCCCAACCCTAACAGGCCTAGGGCCAGAGGGGGTGGGCTCAAAAGGAGGCTGGCCCATATACAGTGGCTGCGCCGAGAGGCAGAAAGAGAGGGAAGGAGCACCTCACCCCTCCTCCCGAAGGTCACCTCCACAGAAATCATCAGGGAGGCAGTGCCGACGACCCCGGTCATCACCATAGATGACTCCCCGCCACCAACACCGCCAAATGCTCCAGAAGCCGTCACCCCACAGCCCCCATATTGCCCTCCCTCGGGAAGCAATGAGGTACTCTCCCGTTCCTCTCCCCTACCCTACACATCCCAAATTCCCTTCATCATCCCTCCTTACCCAGGTGTCGTGGAGATCCTAGACACGGGGTCAGCTACTCGGGTTCCAGACCACACAGAGCTGACACCCGCGTTTCTAAGGTGGTTCAATGACCAGTATCAAAACGGTTACGACCTCACGTTCATCCTGGACGACCCCTCCTTCCAATTCCTCGAATATTCCCTTCCTCCCTATTAATCCTTCCAACATTCCTTCCTTTAATCCTATCCTTCCTTGTATATACTCCCTGTAAATAGTTCCCTCATCAGTAGATTTTTAAATATATATATATATATTCTTTATTTTTATTTTACTATATAGATATATATATTTTTTTTCTCTTTCCTACCATAGACGATCAATTCTGTTTTTTTATTATCAAATCATATCTTTTATGTTATATTCTTCTCCGCCAAACATTTTATTTTCGTTATTTTATTTTCTTTTCGTTATTTCCACATACTCCATTTTTGTTATTACCATTTAAATCACCACACATTTTATTTTCTTTTCATTATTTCCTCTTTTCAAAACACCCACACCCTATGTTAAGAAATGCTACGCATTTCTTCATATAAGGGGGGAGGTGTGATGTCCCACCATTTTTCGCGCGGCCCTATTCCAAAATCTATCTCAAAATCACTCCACAAAACAAAATCTCAAACTCAACTCTTACCCCATCTCCCCAATCGCTGATCACCTTGATGTTGTACCTTAGCGGTCACCAACACAAGATGATCGATACAAAACTCCACCTCGATGATGTACCTTAGTGGTCCCCATCACGAGATGATCGTTACAAAACTCCGTCCCCTATTCGCCCTATGAGGCACGAATCCTTTCCCCAAAACGAATTCAAACAAACCCCTCGTTACAAAACCCTCTTAAATCGAGACCACGTCTCAATCCCCTCTTTACGACTCACAGAGTCCAAGCCACTCTAACCCTTTTCCTATAAAATACCCAAAATTCATTCGACAAGTTGAGTATCTCCTTTCCCAGTCATAAGAACCCCAGAAACCTAATTGCGACGCATATTTGGCGTACGTGACATAAATATGTCTATTAATAACCATACCGTTTGTAAAAACCCCGGAAGTCCTACTACGTCTTATTTTGAAACTGTGTCAAGGTCTCTACCGCGCGTACCCCCGCATCACTCCTGTAAAAATACATAAATACGAGGTCCTGAGAGGCCGGAGTGTCATTATTCATCATTCATTATCTCGTTACCCATTTCAGTGTCGCGTAAAGACTTTTATACTTAATCAGTGATATTCAAATCAGTGAGCAACAATCACCACTCACCTATCACCGTAAGATATTACAATTAACATAACATTGCATATCACGTTCATCGTATCTTTGTATTGTTATTGCTTTTCATATCTTTTGTATTATTATTGCTTTTCATATTATTTTGTATTATCAACGCTTAGTGCGTATATGTACTTTGCCTTATTATTCTTAAGCTTTTGTATTTCATATTAATTATCTTATCGTGCTTATCGCACTCTAAAGCTTACTGCTTTCATTTATATTATTTGTATTATCATTCATATTGCTTTCTATATCAACGCCTATTGCTTACCATTTATTATTTTTGTATTAACAACGCTTATTGCTTAAATCATTCTACTTAATTTCATGTGTTTCATGTTCATATTCTCATATTTCGATTAATTATCGTTTATATAAATATCATGTGCTAATGCTAAAAGTCCCACGCATTATTATTACTAAACGCTATAACGCTTCAACCAAGTTAATAAACCTATTTGTTTTCAATCACGTTTCGAATTATTGTGTGCATCCTTGGTTATAACAAGTCCGAACGAAACCAAGCTGCCGCAACAGCTGATTCGCGCTCGTGAACGCGAAAACGGTTCTAGTGTTTACAAACATATTATTGCATGAGCAGTGAAATCCACGAAAATACTAAACGTGGTCTCTTATACAACTGCAACGGTAAAGTCCTATTACCGAAACCAAAACAAATATGAAGTACTATAACGGGTGCTCTTTAAGTGTACATTTACCTTCCCAGGTCGATTAGAGTGGCGGATTTAAGATTCGCGCCTGATCGCCTCCAGAAATACTTAGCGTGATGGATATTCGCGCCTGAGTCCCTCAAAACCCTCAGCGTGACGGATTTAATATTCGCGCCTGAGTCCCTCAAAACCCTCAGCGTGCTGGATTCAAGATTCGCGCCTGAGTTCCTTCCAAACCCCCAGAGTGACGGATTTAATATTCGCGCCTGAGTTCCTTCAAAATCCCCAGAGTGACGGACTTAATATTCGCGCCTGATTTCCTCCCAAATACCTCAGAGTGCTGGATTTCAGATTCACGCCAGACTTTTCCCTTTTCCATGTCATCGTTCCTAGAGACCTCACCCGGGACGTGACATCTCAATTCCCAATTCCCAATTCCCAATTCCCAATTCCCAATTCCCAATTCCCAATTCCCAATTCCCAATTCCCAATTCCCAATTCCCAATTCCCAATTCCCAATTCCCAATTCCCAATTCCCAATTCCCAATTCTCAATTCTCAATTCTCAATTCTCAATTTTCAATTTTCAATTTTCATTTTTCAATTTTCAATTTTCAATTTTCAATTTTCAATTTTCAATTTTCAATTTTCATTTTTCAGTTTTCAGTTTTCAGTTTTCAGTTTTCAGTTTTCAGTTTTCAATTTTCAATTTTCAATTTTCAATTTTCAATTTTCTGTGACGTCCCACTATTTTTCGCGCGGTCCTAATCAACATCTTCCATATAAATTCTCTCAGAACCACACAACTACCTATGAAACCTCAATTCTTAACCCTTTCCCAACCACCGGGTTGTCTGGACGATGTACCTTAGCGGTCCCCATCTCCAGATGATCAAATTCGAAATCCCCTTCCCCTCTTCGGCCTTCGAGGCGCGAACTCTTCCCACATTCAAACCTTAGACAAGTCCCTCGCCAAAACTCGTTTAACTCGAGAGCCCTCCCTACAACTAACCTATACAAACCTCCACCTTTCAAAACCCCCAATCAAAATCCTCCAAACCAACCAACAGGTGGAGTATTCCGTTTTCAAAGCCCCGAAAGACCCCCGAAATACACCATAACGACACATACCTTACGCATGAGTCATCAATACGCGCCGATTACATAACACATATTTTAAAGATGAATCATCACGTGTAGGCATTTTGAGGATAACGGTTACAGGCCGCGCCATAAACAAAGGATAGTCGATGGCGAGATGATGGTGAGTCATGTGGCGGTTGAGGAGAGGTTTGACTGTTTTGGAAGTAGTTCTCTGTTGGCGACCGACGTAAGACGTTGGCTGATGGAACCGTTCCGTGCGAGATTATATTTATAATAAAGTTACATTAATATTATTCTCGTCAGTTATTGAGAGTCAACCTGACCACGCTATATCCGAGGCTTTCCTTTCTATACTTCAGAAGTGGGATAAAGTACCGAGAAAAGATTGTGATCACGGGAAGTGGTATTGTGAACTTTGTGCTAAAGAGAACGGGTTGAACTGTTTATTGGATTGTGGCAGTATTGTGGGAAAACCATTTTGGGTTTGTCTTGTGGTCGACGTGAATTGTGACAGAGGATAAGGACGACGCGTAGTGACGCGAATTGATTCGGATTTGACTCTGGTTCACGGTCGGATTTTGTTTCCCAAGCAACATGTCCAATTATACAGTGGTAGATTTGAAAGGATTCTTGAGTGTGCGGAATCTAGTAACGACGGGTACTAAAGCCGAGTTGATAAGTAGGCTAGAGCACCATGATACTAATATCTGGCAAACTATAGCGGCAGAAAATGCGCGGAAAGCCGAGCAAGCTGCTCGAGACGAAGAAGCACGACGCAGAACAGTGGCGGAAGAATCTGCGAATCTTCGAAATGATGGCGACCATATCCATGTCAATCAAGCGGAGGGATGGCAGCAATTAGATGACCCTGTTCAGAGAGAAATGGACTTACTGCGGAGAGAAAGGGATATACTGCGAAGGGAAGTGGAACTTTTCCGGCGAGAGTCCGCAGGGCTGCGAAATCCATCCACAGATTCAACAAGGACGGAAAGTGCAGGAAGTATGGACTCTCGGAGGACGGCAACTGTTAATTTAAGCATACGGGCAATCGGTGACCTTCTGAGTGAGTTCGACGGTAATGATAATGCTTTCTGGAAATGGGAACAACAAGTGGGACTTTTGCGTACGTCTTACCAATTGGACGAGAATGCATCGCGAGTGCTGATCAGTTCAAAACTGAAGGGTCGTGCCGCGAGTTGGTTTCATTCGAAAGCGGAACACCTCACCTTGAGTATTGACGACTTGATGGGGGAAATGAAAATTATGTTCGATCATCGACCCAGTCGAATGGCGCTTCGCCAGGAATTTCAGGACAGGAAGTGGAAATCCGGAGAAAAATTCGCGGATTATTACCACGACAAATTAATTCTGGCGAACCGAGTACCAATATCGAACGACGAAATAGTTGACTACTTGATAGACGGAGTGCCAGACGTTCCGCTGCGAGATCATGCTCGTATGATGTGTTTTAAGACAGCGGGGGAGCTGTTGGGAGCACTTGAGAAGATTTCGATGGAAGCGCGAAAATCGGCCGATCGAGATACCAAAGAGAAGAAAGAGATGAAGGGCAGTAGCGGCAAAGAAAAGGAAAAGGGATCTTCGCTGCAGCCGAAGAAACCGGTGAAATGTTTCAACTGCCAGGAAGAAGGACACATTTCTACAAAATGTCCAAAACCGAAGAGGGAACGAGGAGCCTGTTTCGAGTGTGGGTCAACATCGCATCGCATACCGGATTGTCCACAACGAATATCGAATCGGCGAGGGGGAAGCAGCACGGCGAAGGAGCCCAGCGCAACGGCGTCTACGAATGTGGTGCAACCAGAGGCTCTCAGTGCGCCGTATATGGTTTCATTGAGTTACACTATTCTTAATAAAAGCGGACATAGTTGTAAGTATACAATAAGCGCAATGTTGGATTCCGGATCACCGATTAGTTTAATTAAAAATAGTTTTGTACCGCTTGATGCGCGAACACCGGTCACGGGAACCGAACAAGACTTTTGCGGAATCAACGGTTCGCGGTTGAAAGTTTTAGGCAATTTTTATCGAGAGGTTGAAATTGAGGGTATTCCAATCAGTTTGAAGTTTTATATTGTACCTGATGATACGATGGCATTTATGGCTGTACTTGGAAGGGATTTTTCGTCCCATCCGTCGGTTGAAGTCACGCTGAATGAAAGCCGCGTAGTTGCAAAGAGAGTGTAAAAAGCACCGGTGACCGAATTGGATTGTGCGATAAATCAAATAATGAGTATTGAGTACGTGAATGATCAGAATACGGCACTAGAAAATTTACAGATAAATCCGGAACTCGATAACGAAGTAATTGAACAGATTAAAGATTTGTATGAGGTTGATTATCTTGAAGTTAAGGAATCAAGTATATTTGAAACAGATTTTGAAATGAAAATTGTATTGCAGAATGAGCAACCTATTAGTTTTCGACCGAGACGACTTTCTTTGGCGGATAAACAAAAATTGCAGGCGATTATAGACAATTTGTTGGAGAGAAAGATTATTCAGGCGAGTGAGTCACCTAATGGTAGTCGGATAGTTCTAGTGATCAAGAAGAACGGTGAGGGACGACTTTGCATAGACTTTCGCGAATTGAACAAGATAACAGTAAAATACAACTTTCCGAGTCAACTAATAGATGATAATATCGATCGGTTAAAAAACAAAAAATTCTTCATGACGCTGGATCTGAAGGATGGTTATTATAACGTGAAAATGGCCCAGGATTCGATCAAGTATACATCATTCGTGACTCCTCTAGGGCAATTTGAATTTTTGTATTGTCCTTTTGGTCTAACTAATGCACCGAAAGTGTTTCATAGATTTGTTCAGAAAGTTTTCGCAGTTTCCATTAAAGAAGGGAAAATGTTGCCATTTTTTGATGATTTTTTCATAGCAACGGAGACTTTGGAGGAACACTTGGAAATTTTGCGCGAGGTTTTCCGTGTAGCGGGGCAACATCGTTTAACCTTCCGACTGGACAAATGTTTTTTCGCTTATACCGATTTTGATTATTTGGGGTATCACGTTAGTGCGGAGGGGATTCGGCCAAGCGACAATAATATTGCAGCGGTAATTAATTATCCGGTTCCGCGTAATGCGAAGGAGGTTCTACGGTTTGTGTCTCTCGCGAGTTATTTTCGTCGCTTTGTCCAAGGATTTTCAATAATGGCAAAACCATTATATAACTTAGTTAAGAAAGATGTTAAATTCACATTTGGGGCGATTGAAAACGAAGCATTTGAGACTTTGAAAAGGCACTTGTCGGAGAAACCAATCTTGGCTATTTATTCACCTACACTAGAGACCGAATTGCATTGTGACGCAAGCGCGTCAGGTTTTGGGGCTATTCTTTTACAGAAGCAAGTAGATGGTCTTTTTAAACCAATATCATATTTTAGTCAGCGCACGTCGCCCGCGGAATCGAAATATCATAGTTTCGAGCTTGAGTGCCTCGCGGTGGTAAACGCAATAAAACGTTTTCATGTTTACTTAGGCGGGATACCATTCAAAGTAATCACTGATTGTGACAGTTTTCGTCTGACATTAAGTAAGAAAGACGTAAACCCTCGAATTTCGCGTTGGGCGATGTTTCTACAAGATTATGATTACGAGATACAACATCGGCCAGGGAAAAGAATGAGCCACGTCGATGCGCTCAGTAGATGTCATGGGGTATTAGTGATTGAGGGTAATAATTTCGAACAAACTCTTTCGATATGCCAGGATCGGGATGAAGAGATCTGTAAAATACGCGAGAAATTAGAGAGGACGGAGATGAAGTCTTTTGAATTACGAGACGGTTTGGGGTATCGGAAGGATAAAATGAAAAAATTGTTGTTTTATGTACCACGTTCAATGGAAGATAATGTGATTCGTACATGCCATGACGATTTGGGTCATGTTGGTCTGGATAAGGTTATTAATAATGTGACAAAAATTTACTGGTTTCCGAAATTGCGAGGAAAAGTGAAGGAATATATTGCAAATTGTTTGCGTTGCATTGAATTTTCTCCACTTAATGGGAAGCAGGAAGGCTATTTACACAGTATCCCAAAAGAAGGGTTACCGTTTCATACTGTTCATATAGATCATCTAGGACCTCTTGAAAAAACAGGAAAGGGATATAAGCATTTGCTGGTAGTAATTGACGCATTCACGAAGTTTTTGAGATTGTTTCCGTGTAAATCGACTAAATCGGAGGAATCGAATAAGCATTTGAGAGAATATTTTAGAGCATATAGTAAACCAAAGCGAATGATTATGGATCGAGGAACAGCGTTTACTTCCAATGCATTTAAGGATTTTTTGGAAGCGGGGAAAATTGAACAAATCTTAATTGCAGTTGGTACTCCTCGCGCTAACGGGCAGGTAGAGCGTTACAATCGAACCATAACACCTATGATTGCGAAATTATGTGAGACTCCACAAAAATGGGATCGGGTGCTCGAACAAGTGGAATTTGCCCTTAATAATACGGTTTGCCGAACGACAAAGGAAATTCCGAGTCGATTGTTGTTTGGGGTAACTCAGTTCGGGGAAGTGAATGATTGTGTTACGTGAGGGCGTTAATTTTTGAGCGACCGAGCGGTTGAGTCTAATTTTCTCACGCAACGCTTAACGAATTTTAAAGAGAGTTTATAATTTTAATATAATTAGCGTTATTACGCAAAAATCAGGATTGTTTTGGGGGTGCGGCTTTCGTCTACAACCCATACAGGTTGTCCAATCAGGATGTGGTACTTTAGAGGAGACTGGTTCGAAACAAAATGAGACGAGAATTCAGTAAAATAAAATACCATGTATTACAAAATATATAGATATATATATATATAGGAGTTTTCAAAGGTGGAACAAAATGGTGAAAATTACATGGATTTGAACCAATGACTGATCAACAATAATTGATCGAGGGAAAACCCCACAACCCACTAAGTGGTTGGATCAATAATCGTGTGTATTGTTAATTTTACACATTCACTCGAATAATTAATGTGGTTACAATTTATATTACGCGAAACAAGCCAATTTTTAAAACGCGTCACACGCCGAAGGGAAAGTAGCAGCTAATTGAGGGAAAACCCATAACCCACTAGGTGGTTGAATCAGCTGCTGCCTCCGTACAATATCATGACAGATCGAATCACTCACCAACTCTGTACAAGAGATTGCTAATTCGTATTTTCAAGTCCTCTCTCTCTCTCTCTCTGTATGTCTCTCTGTATGACCTGGAGGGTCCCGCGTCCGAGATGATAAAGCGCAGGAGTGTCGCACAACACACACGCACAATGTCGATAGTCAGTTTACAATAAAGCCCGAAGATATTAATGTTTAGTTAAATATACGGTTTGAAACAAATAGGAGTTTAAATTGTTGAAAAACGCAAGAATATACAAGTCTCTACGGGGACTGAGTCCTTCCACGATCACTGGAATGCACTGGAACTCCGGCTCAAGACTATTTTAGAGAATAGTTATGTCCCTCGGACAGATCGACCACGCACTATGCGACTTAACAGCCGACTGCCTTAAATAGTGAAAAATAGGTAATATTGAATAAGATGAGATATAATTATATACAGTCTCTACGAGGGAACTGAGTCTTTCCGTTGTCACAAGATCACTCGGAACTCCAGCTCGAACGCCTATTATACAATATGGCAATATGTCCCTCGGACAGAACGACCGCGCACTACGCGACTTGCTAGCCGTCTGCGACGAGCGTTCTCCGGGTAGGCCCGAGCAACCCGGGACTGTGAAACAAAGAGCGCCAAATTGCTGACTCTGCACCTCATGCACACGGGCCCAACCGTCGTCGCCTCACACCGTTCCCAGCCTCACGGGCTTGAGTTTATCGCATTCGACGTTCTAAGAACGCCGACGGTGTTGGAAGATTTTCGCATGGAAGAACGCAGTGGCGTAACGACTTACATTTAATTATTATTATAATTCAGGTTGTAGATCATTGACAATTGATCGAGGGAAACTCCCATAACACGCAATGGTTGAATCAGTTGTCAATGACGGTGTGATGGAAATTTAGAAGAAAGAAAAATATAAATGGTTTACTACAATGCTTAAGTTTCCGAAGGCTTATCACAGCGTGCATTCTAAGAACGTCGACGGCGTTGGGAGACTGCTGACAATAATCTTCCATGGGAATATGCCGTGGCGTGACAGGCGTGAAGCTGAATTAAATTACAACTATTAAGAGTATTCACAGATAATCGACAATTGATTGAGGGAAGTTCCCATAACACGTGATGGTTGAACCAATGGTCGACATCTGTGTAGCGAAAAATATGATATGAATATAGCAAAAATTTTGAGATGAATTTAAAAAGTAACCGGCACGTAACAATTGTATGCGACTGTTGTTGGAGAGTGATTCGGACAATGAAAGGAATTTAGAAGCACTACGGGAAAATGCGTTAAAGAACATTGAGAAGAATCAGTTAACTAATGAAAGACAATATAACGAAAAGCGAAAAGATGCATCAGTGTATAGTGAGGGTGATTATGTAATGATTCGGAACATAGATACATCCGCAGGTGTTAATAAGAGATTTTTGCCTAAATTTAAAGGTCCGTATCAAATTAAAAAAGTTCTTGATTGCGATCGGTATGTAGTTGGCGATATCGACGGGTTTCAGGTAACTCAAATGCCTTACAATGGGGTAGTAGCACCTGATAATATGAAACCTTATATTGTATCGTAATTTAAGTTATTGAAGTTAACTAAAGTTGCTATATTTAATTATAAGATTATATTTAATATCAGTAATAATTTTATGTTTGTAGTAATAAGCCACATTGGTGTGTTGCGTCATTTATGGTTACGGGAATCTTTTATTATATATTGTATGGTTGTGTGTTGGTGTTTTATTGTGTGTATTACTTAGTTGTGTCAAAGTTTAGCCGGGACGGCTAAAATGTCAGGATGGACGAACTGTAGGCATTTTGAGGATAACGGTTACAGGCCGCGCCATAAACAAAGGATAGTCGATGGCGAGATGATGGTGAGTCATGTGGCGGTTGAGGAGAGGTTTGACTGTTTTGGAAGTAGTTCTCTGTTGGCGACCGACGTAAGACGTTGGCTGATGGAACCGTCCCGTGCGAGATTATATTTATAATAAAGTTACATTAATATTATTCTCGTCAGTTATTGAGAGTCAACCTGACCACGCTCTATCCGAGGCTTTCCTTTCTATACACGCATACCGCAAATTCCCCCCACATACCAACATTCCATCGCTTTGTATAAATACCAGCGCCGCTGGACCGCGGACACAGTACAGTTCAGTTAGTACAACAAAACGTTTCACTAATTCAATTTGCTTCAGTACAGTTCAGTTAGTACAACAAAACGTTTCACTAATTCAATTTGCTTCAGTGCAACGCCCCACAAGAGGATCACAACCCTCCGCTACTACTGTAAGCGCTCTTTATTACTAATCCTATCGCATTATACCATGTTCCTTTGCTTACGCTCTTAGCTTTACTTTATTTTCTTTTGTTATTAACATATTGCTACGTTATCGCTTTATATTGTGTCTATTGCTTACATTACCACTTAATTATATCATTGCTTAACCCTATCGCTTAATATGAACTTGTTATCTTTAATACTCATTCATATTATGCTTATATTTGCAACTACCATTATATAAATGTTTTGTGCTCATGCTTGAAGTCCAAGCATTATTGTAAACTGCTATTGCGCCAATAGTGCATTGCTTATTCGCTCGCAGCCAATAAATAACGGTTCTATTTACTTAAACGCTTGAATTCTCGCAATTGGCCACTGAATACCAGAAATCCTAACCGGCCTTCCAACGGCTGTTCTTCCTTCGCGAACCTCGGGATCTCTTATCAGTGTTTACAACTTTCTTTCACTCAGAGTCTCGCATGGCCGTTACTACGTCTATTTAGAAGAACTACCATACGGGTGTTTCTTTTGCCATGCAGTAGTTAAGCCAATTACCAAAGCCTAAGAATAAACCACGAATACGCTAACGGGTGTCCCTAGGGTGAGCGGTTACTTCCCAACCTTCCCTGGTCGATTAAAGTTGCGAAATAGGGTTTCGTGCTAATCCCTGCTACCCCTTAGGGCAAGCGAAACAGGGTTTCGTTCCAAGGGCTTCGCTACCCCTCAGCGTCGCGAAACAGGGTTTCGTGCTAATCCCTGCTACCCCTTAGAGCGAACGAAACAGGGTTTCGTTCCAAAGGCTTCGCTACCCCTCAGCGTCGCGAAACAGGGTTTTGTGCCTAATCCCAGCTACCCTTAGAGCAAGCGAAACAGGGTTTCGTTCCAAAGGCTTCGCTACCCCTCAGCGTCGCGAAACAGGGTTTCGTGCCTAATCCCTGCTACTCTTAGAGCAAGCGAAACAGGGTTTCGTTCCAAAGGCTTCGCTACCCCTCAGCGTCGCGAAACTGGGTTTCGTGCCTAGGCCTTCACTACCCCTCAACGCAGCGAAATAGAGTTTCGTGCCTAAATCTTCGATATCCACCCAGACAAGGTCACTTCCCTGAACCTCACCACCCAGGACGTGACATTTCAATTTTCAATTTTCAATTTTCAATTTTCAATTTTCAATTTTCAATTTCCAATTTCCAATTTCCAATTTCCAATTTCCAATTTCCAATTTCCAATTTCCAATTTCCAATTTCCAATTTTCAATTTCCAATTTCCAATTTCCAATTTCCAATTTCCAATTTCCAATTTCCAATTTCCAATTTTCAATTTTCAATTTTCAATTTTCAATTTTCAATTTTCAATTTTCAATTTTCAATTTTCAATTTTCAATTTTCAATTTTCAATTTTCAATTTTCAATTTTCAATTTTCAATTTTCAATTTTCAATTTTCAATTTTCAATTTTCAATTTTCAATTTTCAATTTTCAATTTTCAATTTTCACTTTTCAATTTTCAATTTTCAATTTTCAATTTTCAATTTTCAATTTTCAATTTTCAATTTTCAATTTTCAATTTTCAATTTTCAATTTCAATTTTCAATTTTCAATTTTCAATTTTCAATTTTCAATTTTCAATTTTCAATTTTCAATTTTCAATTTTCAATTTTCAATTTTCAATTTTCAATTTTCAATTTTCAATTTTCAATTTTCAATTTTCAATTTTCAATTTTCAATTTTCAATTTTCAATTTTCAATTTTCAATTTTCAATTTTCAATTTTCAATTTTCAATTTTCAATTTTCAATTTTCAATTTTCAATTTTCAATTTTCAATTTTCAATTTTCAATTTTCAATTTTCAATTTTCAATTTTCAATTTTCAATTTTCAATTTTCAATTTTCAATTTTTAATTTTTAATTTTTAATTTTTAATTTTTAATTTTTAATTTTTAATTTTTAATTTTTAATTTTTAATTTTTAATTTTTAATTTTTAATTTTTAATTTTTAATTTTTAATTTTTAATTTTTAATTTTTAATTTTTAACTTTTAACTTTTAACTTTTAACTTTTAACTTTTAACTTTTAACTTTTAACTTTTAACTTTTAACTTTTAACTTTTAACTTTTAACTTTTAACTTTTAACTTTTAACTTTTAACTTTTAACTTTTAACTTTTAATTTTTAATTTTTAATTTTTAATTTTTAATTTTTAATTTTTAATTTTTAATTTTTAATTTTTAATTTTTAATTTTTAATTTTTAATTTTTAATTTTTAATTTTTAATTTTTAATTTTTAATTTTTAATTTTTAATTTTTAATTTTTAATTTTTAATTTTTAATTTTTAATTTTTAATTTTTAATTTTTAATTTTTAATTTTTAATTTTTAATTTTTAATTTTTAATTTTTAATTTTTAATTTTTAATTTTTAATTTTTAATTTTTAATTTTTAATTTTTAATTTTTAATTTTTAATTTTTAATTTTTAATTTTTAATTTTTAATTTTTAATTTTTAATTTTTAATTTTTAATTTTTAATTTTTAATTTTTAATTTTTAATTTTTAATTTTTAATTTTTAATTTTTAATTTTTAATTTTTAATTTTTAATTTTTAATTTTTAATTAATCAAAAACATATAAATGCAGTAATTCTTACCTTCCAATAATACAGTGGGATTTTCATTCACATATTCAAACATTTCGAAATCGAAATCAGAACGTTTATACACATTCTTCCTCGTAATAGATGGCACAACTTTGTGCTTAAGAATTGAACGTGTAGCTAGACAAATTATATCATCCTTCTGGAAATGATTCCAACATAGTCTAGTAGCAAAGTTCAAAACTTGTTCAGTAATGCCGCAAAAATCTAGCCACTTCTGGCGACATTCCTTGTTTTTCGGAAATCTATTTAGAAGGAATGAAATTAATATTACATTTGCAATATGAACAAGTATTGTACAAAAAATGAACCTAAATTTATCACACACTTGTGTGCACGACATACTTTAATTAATTTAATTTATTAGATATTACATATATTTACTTACGAGTAATAGGAAGCCGATTTATCTCGGTTACCGCACAGCACGCAATATCGGTTTGGCATGCTTTAATTTCAATTCGATACATATAACCGTTTTTCAAAAGGTAAGTACGAGCGTAAACAACGATGGGCATAGTAACCGCGGAACGTCGACGGCGATATCGGCGCAAGCGCATATCGGTCGAGAGGGACCTCTATACTTCTCTCGCTCGCACATGTTTTTCTCTCTCGCGTGATGTTGGCGACAATTTCAAGCTTTCAATGAGACCTCCATAGTATATGCTCTAAGAAAATCTTTCTACCAAGGGAAAAAGACTATACCCGCATGCGTATTCGCAATTTCTTACTTTCCTCCCAAAGAAACTGAACTTTGACGTTACTCTGTGGTATGAAGATGCAATTGTTCGACTAACCGTTATCGATTTTTTGGAATACAAATACACGTATTTATTAATTTCGTCAGAATAAAAAAGCAATCGAACATGCATATATTTTGCGAATCACTCAGCAGGCTCTCAAAAACACGCGTTTCATGCAGGTGTTGAAAAAAATATATTCGTGATAAGGGAGAGAAGTAAGCGATTTCGGCTCGTGTGAATTTCTGACCTCGCTGCGCTCGGGCAGCAAACTTCCCGCTCGTCGAAATCGCTTACTTCTCTCCCTTATCACGTAATGTACTATTAAAAGTTAACCCTCGGTTGTCACACCTACTTTTTCGAACGTCGTTGTCACGCTGGGTCAATTTGACCTTGCCAATTTTCCATCAGTTGTTATTTAAAAACTATTTGTTAAATTAAGTCTAAAAAATTATGAGATAATGTTTGAACATTGTAGAATATATACTCATCGTTGAAAGTTGACAATTAAAGTGTCATCATGCATAAAAAAAAATTTGAAGCAATAAGAGTTTCAACAAAAAGGTTTTTTGCTTAAGAAAACGCAGGGTCAATTTGACCCAGTGTGACAACCGAGGGTTAATAGAACTTCATATCCGCCCTTATACATTTTCTTCGATTCTTCTAAGAATAATAATACTTATCATTTATGTTAAAGATGCCAAAAAGATCGTGGGTGTGGGAATATTTTACAATTATTGAAGACGGATATATGAAGTGCAAAAAGTGTGCAAAAACAGTGAAGTCCAACAAATGCACGACAAACATGATGAAGCATTTAAAAGTGCACAAACTGTACAAAGAGTCAGCAGGTAATTGTACACTGAACGTAAATAGTGGATGTACGCTTTACTTAGATACTGATGATAGAAAACACAAAATAGATCAGTTTATTTTAAATTTAATAATTACCGACTTCCAACCATTTTCAATTGTAAACGACAACGGTTTTAAAAAATTAATTACACATCTTGACCCAAAATATACATTGCCTTCTCCGAAATATTTGAAACAGTTATTATATGAAAAATACGAAGAAAAGAAAAAATACGTAAAGACTGAGATGCAAAATATCGATAACGTATGCATTACCACAGAAACATGGACAAGCATAAATACTGATAGCTTCCTTACCATTACCTGCCATTTCGTTACTTCTGATTTCGAATTAAAATCATACACTATTGAAGCGTATAAAATGTCCGAAAATCATACGGCAGCAGCAATATCGAATCATTTAAATGAAGCATTTGTTGAATGGGGGATACAGGATGAAGTCATTGCGGCAACGACTGACAATGCAGCAAATATGGTCGCCAGCATAAAGCAACTTCAAAAGCCAGTTGTCCATGTACGATGTTTCGCCCACACATTGAATTTAATAATTAAAAATTCGTTAGCTAACGTCTGTGAAATTCATACACTACGAGAAAAATGTCAACGTTTATTCAGTCATTTTAAATTAAGTACCACGGCAATAGAT
Organism: Andrena marginata; assembly: GCA_963932335.1. NCBI lineage: Eukaryota > Metazoa > Arthropoda > Insecta > Hymenoptera > Andrenidae > Andrena > Andrena marginata. The sequence continues at coordinate 23,113,409 of OZ010663.1, forward strand.
AAATTAACAGAGGTTTAAACAATTTTAGGCATTCCGTGTCATAAATTAATACTTGAAGTGCAAACTAGGTGGAATTCAACGTATCAAATGTTCGAAAGGCTGAATGAACAAAGACCTGCAGTTGTATTGGCGATATCGTCTTTAAAAGTTACTTTTACTACATTAATTGATACGGAATGGGAATTGTTAGACAAACTTTTACCCATATTAAAACCGTTTCTGTTAGCAACTAATGAAATCGGCGCCGAAAAAAGTGTCAGTAAGTAGTATAGCTATGACAGTTCTAACCCAGGTCCTCTGAGGGGAGCGCGGGGGCGGGGGGAAGTGAGGGCGCGCGGGGGAGCGCGGCGGAGGGAAACAGGGGCGCGGGGCCTGCGGGGAGAGGAAGACCGGTTGCGCGCGCACGTGCCGCGGAGTGGGGGAAGCCGCGATGATGGAGGGGATCACTCCGGGCCGAGCCGCCGCGGTGACCGGGGCCCACCGTCGGAAGGGGGAATGACCCCCAAAAATCTCTTTCAGCCCAACCCAAATATTTTTTCAAACCCCCACCCACCCCGAATTTTCCCCCAACACAGAAAAATAATAATTTATTTTTATTGGAAATTGTTTCGCAAGATCTCGGGAAAGATCGACGTTTTACGAACCGCGTCTTCGGAGGAGAGAAAGAGACAGAGCATCACTTTAAAGCTAAAATTCAGAGGAGGGAAAGAGACAACACTACTTGGTGGCAGAATCGCATGCATTCTAAAAATTTTCAAAATGATTTTCAATCGCAGCGTCTCGCGCGATTGTATGTAATATGAGTCCTCCTCTGGAGCGGCCGTGCAAGGTGACGTCATTTTCACGGCGCGAAGAACGAAATAAACGCTGACTCTTAAAATTATGTGAGGAAAGGAGGAGGATGATGGGTAAATAAGAATCATAGAAAGAATTAAGCTGTGTCAGCGAAAATTGTGCATATGAGGGGAGGGAGTACGCTGACGGAGATAGCAAATTGCAATCTAGGTATAAAAGTGCAGCCTAAACTGCACAAAGCCTCAAATCGTTGCAACGTGTTGCGAGGAAAAGACATTTACATTTACAACAATGGGAGAATTCGCGCAAGTAACCCGCCAATTGCTGGATCAATCTGCACGATTGATTTCCCGTGAAGAGTACCTCGCGTGGGAAGAACGGTGCAACGAGTGTATCGAATCGCTGGAAGAACAGAGCCGTGTGAAACGCCCGCGATTATCGATCGGTGTTCGACAATCGTTGGTTGCTCGAATCGCGCAGCTCGAAGGACTAAAACATTCGTTGCGTGGCCGTTTCGTGCGCGAAGGTGCCGGACATTCGAGTACAGGACTTTTGTGGCGCGAAATAGACGCTGCTTTCGATACCCGCGTATTAACTGGTGCCGTGTTAAATTCGAACTACATCGAGCCGCGCAGCTTCCTCCAGGATGCGGGGACCATTGTGCTGGAGCAGGTGCGAGGCGCTTTGAGGAAACATCAACACCTCAAAGTGAACACTGTGTTTAACGGTGAATTTGTGGCGGGTGACAAGCATGCTTGTAAAAGCATAAATACCCGGAACTGCGAACTCTTCGGCACATCCGATCTACAGGAGTGGTACCAACGATGTGTCATCGAACCCACCCTGGCATCGCTGGAGGAGTTCCAGGAACGCGACAGCGGATGGGCATTGACGAGAATCCTCAACCTGACCGTCAATGTCAACAAGTACAATCCGCTGCGTGCCGGGTGTCACATCAAGTTGCCGCGGGAATTGTCTTTGAAGAAAGCCACGATCAGTGTACAATCCCCGGACAATGCCTGTTTCGCGTGGGCAGTGGTCGCCGCTCTCCATCCCGCTGAACGACACGCTGATCGCCCAAGTTCGTACCCGCCTTATGCTTCCGTGCTAAATCTCCAGGGCATTGAGTTCCCAATGTCCCTGGTGCAAATTGGGAAGTTTGAGCGGCAGAACAGCGTCTCCGTCAACGTGTACAGCTTCGATGCGGAGAAGACGAAGACGGTCTTTCCCTTGCGCCTCACCAGCCAAAAGAGGGATCGACACGTAAACCTGCTCTACACGCCGAATCAAGAACATGGCGATGTAGGGCACTTTGTATGGATCAAGAACTTGTCTCGGCTGGTGAGCGCACAACTGAGCAGGCACGATGGAAAGAAATTCATCTGTGATCGGTACGTATAGAAAACTTATGAAATATTGAAATGTCTCGCGAAACAATTAAATAAAAAATTTTTGTTTTATTACAGATGCATGCACTATTTCGGATCTGCCGAGAAGTTGGAGCTTCATTCGCTGGACTGTGGGCAGATGAACGACTGTGCCATTCTGCTGCCCAGCGAAGGCAAAAATTTCCTCAGCTTCGAGAACCACTGTAGGAAGGAGCGACTTCCCTTCGTGATGTACGCAGATCTCGAATGCATCATTGAAAAAACAGAGGACAGTCGAACGGGTGATGATAATAAATTGCGCGCATATCAACATCATAAAGTTCATAGTATAGCCTATTATATGCATTGCTCGTACGATACATCGCTATCGACGTATCGATGTCGTCGCGACGCGGATTGTGTTTCATGGTTCGTATACGAACTGAAAAAATTTGCAAACTTCGCCAAACCTATCTTGACCAGTAATGTTCCCATGCATGATTTAACCACCGAACAGTGGACGACATTTCGCGATGCAACACACTGTCATATTTGTGAAGAGCCATTCGAGGCTGATAACGTACGAGTTCGCGATCATTGTCATCTCTCCGGACGGTTTAGAGGCCCGGCACATTCGGAGTGCAATTTAAATTATAAAAATGCGTTTTACATCCCCATAGTTTTCCATAATTTATCCGGCTACGATTCGCATTTCATTATCGAGGAAATAGCTACCGCTTTCGACGGTCACGTTGATGTATTACCCATAACTAAAGAAAAGTATATTTCGTTCACTAAAAATGTCGAAGATACGGCTGAATCAGACTCGCGAAATTATATTAAATTACGATTCATCGATTCGTACAAATTTCTCAATACTAGTCTCAACAAATTATCGTCTTTTCTGAGCACAGATCAATTAAAAATTTTACGATCCCAATTTGAAACATTATCCACCGAAGATTTCAATTTATTGACGCGAAAGGGTGTCTTTCCGTACGAATACCTTGATTGCGCGAACAAGCTGCAGGACCCGTGCTTACCGCCGCGCGAGTCATTTCACAGTTTGTTAACGGGTGAGACAGTATCCGAGACCGATTACGCACACGCCGAGACTGTCTGGCAGCGTTTCGGGATTAGAACCTTGGGCGAATACAGCGACTTGTATTTGAAAACAGATGTCTTGTTATTGGCAGATATTTTTGAAAATTTTCGCGAAAGTTGTATCAAGAGTTACGGATTAGATTCAGCACATTATTATACTCTACCTGGTTTCACGTGGGATGCTATGCTAAAACACACCAAAATTACGTTCGAATTGCTCACAGACGTCGATATGGTCATGTTTATCGAACGCGGTATACGTGGGGGTTTAAGCCAATGTTCCGGAAGATATGCACATGCTAATAACAAGTACATGTCATCTTACGACGCATCGGAAGAGTCATCGTACTTGATGTACTTTGATGTGAACAATTTGTATGGATGGGCAATGTGTCAGCCCCTACCATACGCTAAATTTCGATGGGTCGAAGATGTTGCAAATTTTGACGTGTCTTCAATCCCGGTCGATTCGCCCACGGGGTACATTCTCGAGGTAGATTTGGAATATCCGCAACGTCTGCACGACGCTCATGCCGATCTACCGTTCTGCCCGACGCGTGCCAAACCACCTGGCAGCAGGCAGGACAAGTTACTCGCGACGGTATATGATAAGCAGCGTTACGTCATCCATTACCGCAACCTGCAGCAGTGCACGCGTCACGGTCTTCGTATTACAAAAATACACCGCGTCCTGCAATTCTCTCAATCTCCCTGGCTCCGGGATTACATCGAACTCAATACACGGTTTAGAACAGACGCGACAAACGACTTTGAAAAAAATTTGTACAAATTGATGAACAACGCGGTATTTGGCAAAACTATGGAAAATGTACGAAATCACGTGGATGTAAAACTTTTAACACATTGGGAAGGGCGATATGGCGCGGAGGCAATGATCGCAAAACCGAATTTCCACAGCAGAAGTGTTTTCTCGGAAAATTTAATAGCTGTTGAATTGCGAAAACTCGAGGTGAAATTCAACAAACCGATATACGTGGGTATGTGCATTCTGGACATATCAAAAATTTGTTTGTATGAATTTCACCACGAGTACATGTCTCCCAAGCATGGACAAAAATGTAAAATTCTATATACAGACACTGACAGCCTCATTTATCACATTCAATGCGACGATATCTACGAGTCCATGAAACACAATATCGATAGATTCGACACAAGCGATTATCCCACCGACAATGTATATAATATGCCGCGCGTAAATAAGAAGGTTCCGGGGCTGATGAAGGACGAAAATAACGGTGCGATAATGACCGAATTCGTAGGTCTTAGAGCGAAAATGTATGCACTTCGCGTAGGCGGCAAAAAAGATACGAAAAAGGCGAAAGGCGTCAAGACCAACGTCATAGCTAGAACGATAACTTTCGACGACTACGCGCAGTGTTTGCAAAGGGAGATCGAAATGGTTCGCAGACAATCATGCATACGGTCTAAATTGCATAAAGTGTACAGCATTTCGGAATCTAAAATCGCTCTAAGCCCACACGACGACAAGCGGCATATCGTACCTGATTCGACCGACACTCTGCCCTGGGGCCATTACAAAATTCCATTGTAAAATAGAAATTATTGTATTTATTATAAATAGTGGAATTATTGTTTGCAAATGTATAGAAATTATTATTATTGTATTTATTAACTCGTTTCTTACAAATAGTAGAATTATTGTTTGCAAATGTATAGAATTTACAAATGGTGGAATTAATGTGTAAAAAAATGTTTACACATGTATATGTATCATTGTATTTATTGAACCATGTATTATTTTTACAATACATTATTTTTATTTATCCAAGAATTGTGTGATTTATCAAACCCCAGCCACTTGACGTACACCTTATCCCCCTTTCTACGCAACACTTTTTCCACTAGATACACATCAGGATCGATGACACGTTGCAGCTCGTGTTCATAGAATCCTCTGGCAACGTGTTTTCCACAGGAATCGTCCAGCAGATACGTCGCGGGATTAGTTGTCTGTACTTTGGCTATCTTGAACACCTCCGTTGTCCAGTTCGGCGTATAGCCTTTATCGAATATGGTTTTAAATTTGCTCACGCGCACAAACTCGCCCAATTTGAATCTCGCTGGTGCAGCGATCTTTATGTTGCTGTATACGGTGGCTAGCAGCGTGTCGGCGATCGCCGGGGTAACATCGCAAGGACGCATTCCGATGGTTCTATGTTTTCGTGCGTTATACTCTGCAAGTAGACTTGGTAGCGCATCGGTCCATCTATAGGTTCCATTCAGCGTTAACAGTTTCCACATATTGTTCTTCAAAGTTCGATTGAAACGTTCTACGACAGAGGCCTTCATCACCGAATACGTCGAATAATGATTAATATCGTGCTTTGTCAAGAGTTTCTGCACATCGGTGTTGTAAAATTCTTTTCCTTGATCGGTTTGCAAATTTTTCGGATATCGCTCTCTAAATATCTTTGCAAACGCTTTAGTCACCTCAGCACCACTTTTAGTCTTGAGCGGCGCCGCCCATGCATACTTGCTCAACACATCGATGACGGTGAGTATGTAGTGGTGACCCTGGTTGAATCGCGAGTATGGACGCATTTCTACAATGTCAGCTTGCCACAGATCATCGTATCCATGCACGATGACGCGCCTCCGCGGAAAATGTCTTCGAGCTGGAGCGTGCAATTCCTCAACGAGTTGTCGCTTCTTGTGGCCATGGTTTTCTTTACTCTTGGATTTCGATAATGGCTGCATGTTTGATCGCAGAGGTGTCTTGGACACGAATGATGCGATAATTATCGGGTACGTGCATTAAGTGCTTCCCGTTGGTCCGAGAAAATTCTGGACAAGTTGCTGCTCCGCAGCAAAAGCGGTTATAGCCTCTTTAACTTTACGAATTTCATTGTCCGGCTGTGGGATAGAATACGACACTTGCGATATCTTTTGAACACTGTTTTGCAACGTCAGCATATCTCTTTGAAACACGACCAGCTTCCTCTCTAATTCTTCCTGCTGCTCTCTCAAAAGTTTAATGCTCTTTTCCACGTATAGTTTATTGACGGCATCGGTGTCGGCCACCGGCTCAGCTACGCGTCGTATCTTGCGTGATTTTGCATCAAAGTCTGCACCGGTTACGCAAAGAGCGTTATCTCGCATGTAATTTCGAAGCAAACCGCTCCATTTGTAATAGTCCATTCTAGCTGCTCCACTCTTCTCGAGCGATACCCCAAATTTGTTGATTGGCATCTCGATGCATACTGCGCACATCATCGGCGCGCGGTTTTATATAATGAGGCCTACCTCGCGGAGTTCCTCGATAATCGATAGAATTTCGGGATCGTGAGAGTTGTTACCCGCCTGACGCGACGCTTCGAGCAAACGGAATCGATCCACCAGCTCGTTGGGATCGTCCCAGTGTACGTAATCGATTTTGTTATCGTTTACCACCATGACCCGCGGCACTGTTAGACCTTTCCCTGCCCTACTAGCCGATGCACGGGGAATTAGCGGTGCAATTACATGTTTGTACTTGTATCCCTTGTTGCCCAATATGGGATTTTTAGCACCATGACCGCGTCTGTGGGCATTCGTTTCCAGCAGTATACTATTGTATTTTTGTTTATCGGCATCGGTGTATACAGTATCGTCGGGAATTCTCATAAAAATCAATTCGTAAAGGCCGGGTGTTCCTCTGTATTTTACACCATCTATGATTATATTATCATCCTTGTCTATATCGAAAGCCTTATCCCCAAGCATCGTTCTACTATTGTCAAAGTATACACCGTACACATAGTCCATTGCTGTATCCTTATCACTACTTAGGATTGCACTCATGTATTTTTGCCCCAGCGGGCCGAAATGACTGCGGATCGTTTTTTGTCCCTCGGATGTTTGGAATTGCTGTCTAATAGATGTTACAAACGACTCATCGGGACTAGTTTCAAAAACGTCGTCATCAACGGCTGAGAGCGATTGCACATTGGGAAATGTATTTATTGGTGTGGGAGGAGCCGGAGAATCGTTTGATGTAGCATTTTGTCGTTTCCGCTTCGATTGAACTGGTGTCGAGGTTATGGGTGAATATTCCAATGGCCCGTGTTGTTTCCTCTTTGCCTTGCGCGATGTGTTCCCTTTCGGATGGATTTTTTTAGGCGTTAATGTTTCATTCCCTTCAACGTCTGTACTCATCAGCGGTGATGTGTCAGCTTCTGCTGTTGTGGTATTTTCCACAATATGTTTCAAGGGTTCAACGATAGGTTTAAAGTATCTCTCCAACGCGATATGTTCCTCCATCTTGCCAGTCTTCAAAGCCTGATGTTTTCGGCGAATGGAATCGCTGGTTTTTGCAATTTCCTTCGCTATTCTCTCGCGATCCTTAATCTCCAGAGTATCGATATCAATCATCGTTGTGCCGCAGACGTTGCTTTCCCACCGACGTGTTGATGACGATTGACTATCTCACGGTACGGCAAACTCGTTAAATCCCTTTCTATAACGTCCATTGGACATGGCGCTATCCTTGTCTATTACCACGAAACCATACTCCCGTTGCCAACAATTACGGCACAAAGCGCAGAAATCCTCGTAAGGCATGTCAGTGTTTACATGATCGTTGTACACATGTTTCAAGTTGGTACCATCCTGCTTAAACAGAATCAGCAGATTCGCATTGTCGCGTATAAGATGTTTGGGAATTTTTGCATATGTCTGACAGAGATAGAAGCAGTCAACGTTCGAGTGGCGCCCCATTGCAAAGTATTCCCTTATCGTATCTTGCTTGTCGCATGCCACGTCATCAAAGATAAAAATAGAATTCGGAAGCGATTCGCTCGGTGGGATGACGTCACTGTTATTCGAAAACGTAAAGTAGCCAATTTCATCTATCGGAGTCAATAAATTCTCCAAGTACTGATATTTCGGCTGTTGCAAGGACTTGGAGTACACGTACACGTTCTCGAAGCGGACGCCGTGAGGACTTTCCAACAAGCTGACCAGCACGTTGGTCTTTCCGCAATTTGATGGGCCACAAATGACGCAGCGGATAGTGTTTGGCAGCATGCTACCATGTCTGCGTCTTGTTTTCGAAGACATCACTCGCGATTTATCATCAAAATTTGTCACGCGTATCGTCACAGGTTGTCGCACGAATCGCATCCTCTCCGTGAACTGTGAAAAATGATTTTGATACGTCGAAGCGCCCTATTTATAGGTCCGCACCGAAGCAAAACGGTTCAGTATTCAAAATGCTTCTGATCCTGTCGGATAATTGTGATATTCGAGACCTAACCTCTGAGCAGTTGAAATATATACCAAAGATTATTCTACTCCGAGAGTTTGGCAGGCACATTGATCAGTTGTGGGACAGACTCCCCGAGCATATAAAAGCCGATTCTGAGGTTCAGCAGTATCGTCGGTGTATGGAACATTATAATCGCCCTTGGCAGCGAACACATATCGACGGTCCAGCACCATTGATTAAAAACTGTAGCGAATGTCGTCGACGAGAGTAAAGAAAGGCAGTGGTTTGTTAAATCGGGCGATAAACGCGCTACCTATCGAATTACATATTCCGGGATACCAGTTTTGCGGCCCAGGAACTCATCTGGCAAAACGATTAGCTAGAGGGGATCGAGGCATCAATCCGTTGGACGCAGCGTGTCGAGAACACGATATTGCGTATTCGCGTAGCAACGACCTCGGCGAAAGGCACGCGGCAGATAACATACTCGCTGACAAAGCGCGAAAACGCATCGTTGCGCGAGACTCGACTCTGGGTGAAAGAGGTGCTGCTACGGCTATTTGGGCAGCTATGAAGGCCAAGACGAAGATCGGAATGGGGATGAAAACAAAAACCCGCAAAAGGATTCCAAAGAGAGCACCGAAAAAGCGGATTCTTCCGGTAGCAAAACGGGGTGGTATGTTACCACTTCTACCGTTGCTAGGTGTTCTCGGATCATTGGCTGGCGGAGCGGCGGGGATCGCCAAGGCGGTAAACGATAATAAGGCAGCGCAACATCAGCTGCAGGAAATGCAACGTCATAATCGCTCCATGGAAGGTCGGGGACTTTATCTCGCACCGTACAAGCGCGGACAGGGAATATCGAAACGAAAAAAAAACGCCGAAAAGAAAATAAAAATGCCTGCGGGTGTAACTACCGATGCACAATTGGAGGAGTTGGCAAAACGTATGCATATTCCATTCTTTAGAGGTGTTTTTATGCGTAACGCGTTACCAGCCGGAGGAGTACGTCGAAACAAGAGCGGTATCGTAAATTTGGACAATGTCAAGGGGCCTGGGACTCATTGGGTGGCGTATGCGAAGAGAGGGAGTCGAGCTATATATTTCGACAGCTTTGGGAATCTTCGACCGCCTAAGGAATTCATACAATATCTGGATAAAGATGCTGTGAAAATTGAATACAATCGTACGTCTTATCAAAAGTACGATCAGAGCAATTGCGGACAACTATGTCTACGCTTTCTACAAACGATCGACACCGAATTTAAGGATTGACTTCCCACCACTCTGATTCAGTAACAGTCGAACAGTTCGAGCAGAATATGTCGTTAACATTCACTCTAACCGGCAAGAGTAGCACCCTCGCGGTAAACTACTTTCCACCCATAGATTTGAGCGATGATGATTACGAGCTTGGTCTAACAACCTTTGAAACTTATCACACAATACCGAACATCGAGCAACGATAAATTCTACTTTTTCTCAAACTATGGCATCAAAAACAACAGCGTCGACACCACTCATGAATACATTACGATCCCCCACGGCTCCTACGAACTAGACGCCATTGCCAAGTACCTGAAGCAGCGATTACTCGAGCGATATCCTCAAAAAAATCTCGACGGCACCGATGACGGTGACAACGATGCGTATCCTATAGTGTTGCGTCCCAACAACAACACCATGAAAAGCGAACTGTACTGCCGGTTCGCCGTAGACTTTACAAAGCCCAATAACATCGGATCGCTACTGGGATTCTCGACGAATCGGGTATTAGAACCAGCACGATGGCATGAATCGGACGATCCAATTAATATCATGAACGTGAACATTATTCGCATAGAATGTAGCGTGACCGCTGGTGCGTACAACAATGGGAGGCGTGTACATACGATACATGAATTTTCTCCGAGAGTCCCACCAGGATATAAGATATCGGAAACGCCCGCGCAGATCATTTACCTTCCAATCACCGCACGGGTCATTACGGATCTAACGATACGCGTTGTGGATCAAGGCGGACGATTGCTCGATTTTCGAGGTGAAGAGATTACCATCAGACTGCACGTACGACGACGACGATAATACGTGTAGTGCGAAAGAGATGCTTGTATTGAACGACTCCAGAAACCCGTTTCTTCCAAGTGAAATTGTTTACAACACCAACAACTGCAACTCCGATCACGCTAAAAAGAAGAAGCTCAGTGCTGCAAACATTGCATTTTTGAAATCTTTGGGATTCATTGTACGCATTTAAGTTGAAAAATGGCTGATATTCTAAGCATTGGAGGGAAGCCGACGTTTGATGATTGCATCGTCAAGCTCGAGACTCACACATACAACCCATACGTCAACACGACGTTTGGATACAGCGATGAGATTAGAATACCGATACAGCAGCAGGATTTATACACATTACCGTGCGAAAGTTTCCTCTATGTAGAGGGGAAATTGAAGATAAATAAGCCAAACGATGCGTTAACGGTGATGTTGGGAAATAATTGCATGGCGTTCTTATTCGATGAGATTCGATACGAGCTGAATGGTGTGGAGATTGATCGCAACAGAAACGTTGGAATAACTAGCACGCTTAAAAACTATGTATCGCTGACATCGGACGAAGACAAAAATATGGAGAATGCCGGATGGGGCTTGAAACGACGCGATGGGCTAATAGTGAAAAACCATTTCAATTTTTGCGTCCCACTCAAATATTTGCTGGGATTTTGCCAGGACTACAAACGCATGATTATTAATGCGCGTCACGAATTGATTTTAATACGATCGCGCAACGACAACAATGCTCTAATAGGATCACCGATGTTGGAACCAGAAATTGAATTACTTAAACTACAATGGCGGATGCCTCATGTGACGCTGAACGACGTTAATAAGCTATCGTTGCTACGTACTTTGGAAAGTGGACAAAACCTGAGCATTTGTTTTCAATCATGGGATCTGTACGAGTATCCTCTCTTACAGAGCACGACCAAGCATTCGTGGGCCGTGAAGGCATCTGCACAGCTGGAGAAGCCGCGATGCGTGATCCTTGCTCTACAGACTGGTCGAAGGAATGTGATGAGCGAAGGCGTTACTAAGTTCAACAACTGTAAATTGACCAATGTAAAACTTTTTCTCAACTCGGAATTTTACCCATACGATGACATGAACTTGGACTTTGACAAGAATAAGCATGCCATCTTGTATCACATGTATACGCAATTCGGTAAATCGTATTATGGACATAGTTGCAACGAGGCATTATTCACCGTGGCTGAATTTTTACAATTTGGCCCCATCGTGGTGATTGATTGCTCGCGACAAAATGAGTCGATCAAGAATGGCACCGTGGACGTGCGCATAGAATTCGAGTGTAAAGAGAATGTGCCGGTAAATACTACAGCCTACTGTCTGATTCTGCACGATCGGGTGGTTGAATACAATCCACTGACAAACGTGGTGCGCAAAATGAATTAAATTGCCACGCTACTTGCCCGCCCTCTCCTGTGCGAAATTCACACAAAATTTAATCATGAAAATCGAGATGCTTTACGAGAAAAGCTGCATTCTCCCGTCTGTCTTGGAAGCGAGCGGACCTCTAAATTGTACCGATAATGGTCGTGCCAACATTTGTTGACCTGCAAGGGTTCATCGTCGATGGAAGATTTGTCGTCAAGGAAGTGGCTGTCCTATGCAAGGGGACAATTCTCTCGCACTATATTTTTGGGAGTTCAATGCCGCAATATCTTCTTACAAAATCCGATAAATCAAGCATCCGATGGTTGGTGGCAAAGCATCATGGACTACGTTGGGACGATGGAGACGTTCCGTACAGTATGGCTAAACAGCTAATTACGAAAGCTGTAGCTGATGCGATCGACGAAGAAGATGACACATCCCATATAGTATACGTTAAAGGGCTGCAGAAACGCGACTGGCTTGCGGATTTCCTGGATGAAAATACGAGAGCGGACGTGATCATCGAGACGCTGGACATTGACTACGAGGATATAAAATCCCTAAATAAGCTAAATGTAGTTAATACTCTGCGTTGTGGCAGACACGCAAAGCACTGTGCCTTGCAAAATGTATTTAAAATATTCAACTGGTGGTCTAAACGCCAGAGGCATAAATAAAATATAATCAATTTTTAATGCATAAATGTTTTTTCTTCACCCTCCCCCAACCTAATCTCCTACATGTACGCTAGATTAAGACGATAGTTGAAATTATTTAGAAGCGGTACGATTGACGTTCGATGTGGTACGATTCACGTTCGATACACGTTCAAAGTGGTACGATTGACGTTCGATTGACGTTCGTTTCACGTTCAAAGTGGTACGATTGACGTTCAATACACGTTCAAAGTGGTACGATTGACGTTCGATACACGTTCAAAGTGGTACGATTGACGTTCAATACACGTTCAAAGTGGTACGATTGACGTTCGATACGCGTTCAAAGTGGTACGATTGACGTTTGATACACGTTCAAAGTGGTACGATTGATGTTCGATGTGGTACGGTAGACGTTCGATACACGTTCGATGTGGTACGATACACGTTCGATACACGTTCGATGTGGTACGATTCACGTTCGATGCACGTTCAAAGTGGTACGGTAGACGTTCGATACACGTTGAAAGCCGTTCGATACCCGTCCGATAGACGTTCAAAGTGGTACGATTGACGTCCGATGTGGTACGATTGACGTTCGATTCACGTTCGTTTCACGTTCGATGTGGTACGATTCACGTTTGATGTGGTATGATACACGTTCGATACTCGTTCGATACACGTTTTGAAGTGGTACAATTGACGTTCGATGTGGTACGATTGACGTTCGATTGACGTTCGTTTCACGTTCAAAGTGGTACGATTGATGTTCGATACATGTTCAAAGTGGTACGATTGACGTTCGATGTGGTACGGTAGACGTTCGATACACGTTCGATGTGGTACGATACACGTTCGATTCACGTTCGATGTGGTTCGATTGACGTTCGATACACGTTCGATGTGGTTCGATTGACGTTCGATACACGTTCAAAGTGGTACGATTGACGTTCGATGTGGTACGATTGACGTTCGATACACATTCAAAGTGGTGTAATCTAGTCGAATGATGTGTCAAAGAAGAAGGGAAAGAAGATGCGTGTGAATAAGGAGAGCACGGTCAGCGAAGAAGAAGATAAGTACATGGAGGAGGATGGTCAGCGAAAATGCAGGTGGCCTGTGATGAAGATGGTGAAGAACAAAGGCATCCTACTTTGCAAAGCTACGCACTTCTCAATTTCAAGATATGAGTTTAGATGCGCGGGCCTGGAGATGGAGCGAGACCAGTTGTCTTCAAATCGTTGCAGCGAGTACAGTTTGTGACAGTTTGTAACAGTTACCATTGTGAGCAAATATGGGATACTACCGACTTGCGTCGGAGTGGGATGCATGGCGAGACGACTCTGAGGTATGTACACAATGTTTTCTTACATTTATCGAGTTTAACCTTTTAAATCGAGTGAATATTATATCGCGGGTTTCTATTTTTTTCCAGAACTCGCCATCACCGTCGCCACCACAGTCGCCACCACCGTCGCCCCAGTGGTCGAGCGACTGGGGGTCGCGGCAGCCGTCGCCATCGCCACCACCGTCGCCCCAGTGGTCGAGCGACTGGGGGTCGCGGCAGCCGTCGCCATCGCCACCGCTGCAGCCGTCGCCGCCACAGCCGCCTTCATCGCCGCCACCACCATCGCAGGTATGTAGTGCATTGTTTTTTTTTAGTGTTCCATGTTTAATCTGGTTAATGTACCAATATTATATCGACGTTTGTGTATGTGTTGCAGAATTATGAACTGTTGGCGGAGCAATTGGTGGTGTTGGACCAGCTCCTGGCGGAGGATGTGCTGCAGTCTACATACCAGGAGGTGCGGATGGGGCGATCGGGACCAGTAATTGACCCCAGGATGACCACGCGATCGCGGCGACGGCCGTATGAGAGGCTCAGGGGCCTGCAGCGACCACAGCCCCCGTCACCACCATCACTGTCGCAGCCGTCGAACCCATCGTCATCCCGATCGTCCAGCCCCATGCGGCAATAGTTTCTTTCGTTTTCATTGCTTTTATTTTATATTGTATTTTTCTATTTTTTATTTTTATTTTTTTTTTATTTTATTACTATTACTATTGTTCCACTTTTTATTTTATTTTTTTTCTTTTTCGTCTTCGTTTGTAATAATATATATATCTTAAACGTATATTATTTGTACATTTTATTCACCCGTCTTCCTCCTCGTCACCTAATTTTAAGATTCAGCGTTTCTGCTGACGCCGCATAATTCTGTTTCGTTCTTCGCGCCGCCGAATGACGTCATCCCGCACGGTTGCTCCAGAGGATTCAAGTTACGCATGATCGCGCGAGACGCTGCGACGCTAAATCTGAACGCTTTAGAATACTCTTGGCTTTAAAATATTGCTCTCTCTTTCCCTCCTCTGAATTTTAGCTTTAAAATGATGCTCTGTCTCTTTCCCTCCTCCGAAGACGCGGTTCGTAAAAAGCCGACATTGCCCGAGATCTTCCGAAACAATTTCCAATCAAAAATTATTATTTCTCTGTGCCGGAAAAAAATTCGGGGTGGGTGGGGGGTTTGAAAAAATGTTTGGGGTGGGCTGAAAGAGATTTTTCGGGGGTCATTACCCCTTCCGACGGTGGGCCCCGGTCACCGCGGCGGCTCGGCCCGGAGTGATCCCCTCCATCATCGCGGCTTCCCCCACTCCGCGGCTCGTGCGCGCGCAACCGGTCTTCCACTCCCCGCAGGCCCCGCGCCCATGTTTCCCTCCGCCGCGCTCCCCCGCGCGCCCTCACTTCCCCCCGCCCCCGCGCTCCCCTCAGAGGACCAGGGTTAGAACTGTCATAGCTATACTACTTCAGTATATCCAAGGTGCTAATGATTAAAAAACAATTGAACATTTTCCTTGGTACTTTTCCTTTGAATGGAATCGAAGGAAAACTTTGCGTAGATTTAATGTCACAAGTGCTAAAATATCTTTCCGACCTGGAAGCTAACGAAATGTATGCATGTGCCGCCCTTTTAGATCCACGATTTCGTGATTTACCCTTCACCAGCGACATCCATTTTCAAAAAGCCCGAGATCACCTTATTAGTTCAGCCAACTGTTCAAATGGCCCGCCAACGAGAGAAATAAGAAATTTGGAAACATCAATGTCACCAGTGACAGAGGATGAATCCAGTTTTTGGGCTTCATTTGATAATTATATCGAAGGCAGAAATAGAAGCTCATTAGATAGTAATGATATATAATTACAATTGGATAACTATTTTAAAGACAGTTATTTAGCCAGGAAAAAAAATCCTCTGGTTTGTTGGAAGGAAAATACAAGAAAATATTTCATTCTTGCGGAGTTTGTAAAAAAATATTTTTGCGTTATGGCAAGCTCCGTGCTTGCTGAACGCGTTTTTTTCAAAGGCTGACGAGCTACTAACAAGGGAAGATCCCGAACCCGGAAATTCAAAAAATTCTGAAACTTTGTGGATATGTAGGGCATTTCCTTCTGATTACAACGCAATTTTTTGTTGCTGCCCAAAATCACTCTAAAGGCGGGATCTCCTACATGCGACTGGTCCCAGCGACCGGTCGCAGTATACTGGTGCAATGGAAAAGCATGCATCTGTTCTCCTACATGCGACTGCGATCGTCGGGTATGCGCCAGACGTAGGAGCCTGACGCGAGTCTGTTTGCGTACCAGCCTAGGCTCCTCGAGAGGCAACACAATGCGAGGAGGGTCTGTTTCCCATTATACCTAGTCGCAGGCTGGGCACTGGGCGACTGACAGTCGCACTGCGACCCATTGCCACAGTGGGATAGAATCACAGGAAATAAGGAAAGAAGTGGGAATTCAAAAGTTATGGGAGTATGTATTTTTATATGTTATCTGTAGACTATTAATATGAGCACCTAGAAAAGGTAAAAATATCATACGCCTACTTCTGATGTATGTGTGAACACGTGTCTATGTTTGAATGTATTTTTCGTGCAGAATTTTAAATAGGGTGTTTTAATTTTTGGTGATATAAAAGAAAAAAATTTTGGAGCCCGAAATGAGTAGTATCGATTCTGGTAAATAATAGCAAATAATTAGTTACATATAATTTTCTTTTCCATAAGAAACCAATTGAAAAATTATCAGCAATCATCGACTTTTGAGTTGCCTTCCGGAAACTTCCGAACAAATTTTTTGTTTGTTTTATAATCAACATTATCTTGTCCTTGCTACTGCGGAAAAAGCAGTTGCGAATATTTGGCAGGAATGCATTAACTGCGTGTATTCTATGTCGCACAGTGGGGGTGAATAAAACTAAAAGAATTTGATAAATATGCCATGGAAAGTGCAGTGTTCGTATCGATACACGCTTTACTACAGCTTTATGACACTAGATCTTTGGTCAGCTACACAATATAAAGTAGTTAGGAAACATCTGCCAAGTAACTTGCAGAACAGCTGAACAATTTTTAGGCTAATCCCCAATTGCTACAAGCTAATTCGTCTGCGTTCGGCACGCAATAAACTGTGTTTCGCTACAGTATAAAAGAATAATAAGTATGGGCGGAACGTTGACCGTGACGAAAATTAATTTTATGGTCCGCACAATTACCAAAAGAAGAAGATGTTCTTATGTTAGATCGAAGAATGGTTCCCTGGCAGTGGGGTAGCAATCGAAATAATTCTGCAGAAACACCGGTACGCCTCGCGAAGAGCCACATGAAGAAAAGGGGTGGTCCGCTGACCGCGCGCGATGCCGCCTGCGTTGACCTCCCGCCAAATTCGAGACCGATCTCTTATCCCTCGAATATAAACACGCGTCGGAATATCAAAACAAAAGCACGCGTTGACGTATTCGGTGCAAGAGAACGCGTGCCACAGGGAGGAGATTATATTATGACCAATCGCTCCTGCATTCCTTTGAAACAGCAGCTTTCCACCTCTGTCCAGTAATATCTATCTCCTCCCTGTGGCCGACGTTCTCTCGTACCGAAAACGTAAGCGCGTGCTTCAATTTTGATACTACAATGTGTGTTTATACTTGAGAGATAAGGGATCTCTCTCTCGAATTTGTAGAGAGGACAAAGCGGGCCTCATCACGCGCAGTTAGCGGACCACCCCTTTTCTTCATGTCGCTCTCCGTGAGGCGTATCGGTATTACTGCAGAATAATTTCGTTTCCTACCCCATTGTCAGGGAAACCTTCTTCGATCTAACATACGAACATCTTCTTCTTTTGGTAATTGTGCGGACTATAAAATTAATTTTCGTCACGGTCAACGTTCCGACCATACTTTTTATTTTTTTATACTTTAGCAAAACACGGTTTATTGCCTTCCGAGCGTAGAGGAATTAGCTTGTAGGAATTGGGGATTAATCCTAGAATATTTTCCGCTGTTCTGCAAGTTACTTGGCAGATGTTTCCTAATTACTTTATATCGCGTAGGGGGTCGAAGGTCTAGTGTCATAAAGCTGTAGTAAACTGTAGTCCGCTACAAATCCGTTAAGGGCAGCTGGAAAACCGGCACGGGGAAAAACCCAAAACACCGGTGTTACTTTATTATTGTATTTTTCCACTTCTACACGTACGATCAGCGAGGTGGGAGTTTCTTCGTGACCAATAGTATTTAGAGTTTTACAGAAGACTCCGCCCTCAGAAGGATGCACGTCCTGATGGAAATAGTGTTTAAACCGCGACTTACGGGGATAGTTAGTCAGTATAGGAAACATTTCTGTACGCTTCAGACTTGTGTAGTGTCAGTCTGACAGTGTTAGCTTTTTCGACAACATCGTGAAATGGCGAAAAAAATTGTGTTTTCGAGCGAGGAGGACGACAAATTGGTAGAGGCTGTAGCCTCTAATCGTGTCCTCTATGACGCCGCTCACCCGGAGCATAAAAAATACGAAGTGAAGAGCAAGGTGTGGAAGAAAGTGTCAACTATCGTGAACAGAACAGGTACAGTATTCTTTAATTATATTTTTTTCATTAGTTACAGCTAATAATACAATCGAAAAGCCATTCATATAATTAACCCTTTCGGCTCTGTTGGGACACATATGCCTCAGTGAATGTTTGTGATGGACAAGTTTTATTTTGGTAGGCTGTCTGGCTGCAGCGTAGCAATGATAGAAATCTCATGATTTATACTAGGTGTAATTGAACAATTCTCTGAAATTTTTTATCGTAGCCTTTATATTCATAGTATGTTACAACTGTTTTGCTTAAAAGGTTTTTAAATTATTGTTTTCATTGATCTTAGTAAGCATAGAGATGTGCATATGCGTTTTCATTTGCAATTTTTAAAACCGAGCTACAACTTTCAAATTTGATCTGTACCTATCCGCAGCCAAGTACAAGCGACGTCAACAAGAAAATATAATAAAATCCAAATCGAAAAAGGTTGTGTCGAAAGGGTTAAAGTATAATGATACACTATTTTGAGGGCACAATATTCAAACACGCTTCCTATCAAATGCTCCAATGCTGTTTGCAATATTCTCTTTCATCCTAAAGATTTTTGCAATTTTTTCCAAAGCGGAAATCTTAGATTGCGCTAAAAATATGGGCACTGATTTGTCGCATAATTGTTTCAATACATCTCTTGCAACAACGCTTACACTCGATCACGAAAGTAGTCAGATACCCGTTGAAATAGAATAACTTTTTTAGAGTTGGGCTAAATGATTTGGGCTGTTTGGAGAAGGTAGAAGGATTAGGTTACCAGGTGACGTGTTTTGTCGTTTTGAAAGAAATTGCAATTGTGCGGAATAGCGAAGAAAATAGTAATGGTCGCTTTTCGACGAAATTTTCAGTTCATAACCCTAAAACGTACTTAAATCTATAAAAGGTCTTTCGTTGATTGTTATTACATCCCCAAAAAAGACCGTGTATTTGACAGTACACACTACAGAACTGAAACTTACTTACTTGCAAATCTACATATAGTTGCACCGGGTAAGAAATATGTTAGATTGGTTAGGTATTCTCAATGAGTATAAATGATTTATTGAATATTTTGCTTTATTATTGGGAAGTTTCCATAGATTCATATCCCAGGAAAGAGACAATAGGCCTATGATAACTAAAGTCTGAGATATTTTGAATATATTTGATTGTAATTTATCTAAATATCTGACCAATAGAGCGTCACACAGAGGCGGGTCTGTTCGAAATCATGACCAAACGAAAATTCTTTTTTTATTTTTAGAATTTATGTAGTGTACACTAGCGGACAAAAAAGTTACCACTTTTTCGATTTGTTCTGTTGCGGCCGTTGGCAGCGCACCGCGCCGCGTATTTCGAACCGATGCCCGCCGACTCATCACAACAGCTGATGAGTCGGCCGTGGCGCCTTTGCAATGTTTTTTGACCGCTAACGAGCCGTGTGAAACGCTCGCTCGGCGACGGTTAGTTGAGCAAACAGCACCGTCGTGACAACCGATTCGGAGAGAGCCGTCGCGATCATCGACATTGTCTCGATCTTGCGCCCATTGCGCCCCAAAACCCTTTGCGACTAATATCGCCACGCGCCCACGCGCCGTTATTTGTATCTGTGTCAACGTGTCTGGTTTTGTGGATTGTAACGTGTGTTGTCCGACGCCTGTGTAAACACCAGTGACTGAATAAATTCAGTGTTCGTGTCCACCAATTTTGCCTTGCTGCCTACCATTTCACTCTTTCGAGTGCCCAATCGCCGGCATCTCTTTTCATTCCGCAATTGGCGGAAACATTGGTCCTTCGAGCCGGAGCTGCACTCGCAAAGATGCCGAAGGAGTCAACCGGCACCGCCACTGCGGCGGCCCAGGCATAGTGGTCGGCTCCGATCAAGCAGATCCGGGCGCTGGTGCAGTCAGCCCAGCGCCTGCTGGTCAATTATAAGAAAATGGGCAGGCCAAGTTCACGGTGGAGAACGCGCAGGAGAGGATTGCCGCCCTGAAGGCGACGTGGAGGCAGTGCACCCAGCTGCACATGGAGGTCGAGGCCCTGATCCCAGAGGAGGAACGAGCGACCAGTCCGTACTTCATCAAGGACGAGTTCGCCAGCGCGGAGGAAGGGTATTGGGAGACCTTGGACTTCCTATTGGAGGTTGTCCGAACGCTCCGCCGCTCCGCCGCAGCAGCCAAGGATCCAGCCGCCCGGCAGCAGGAAGCAACGAAGAGCCGCGCCAAACTCCCGCGCCTCACCTTACCGCAGTTTTCGGGTGAGTACTCGGAGTGGCAAGCTTTTCGCGATCTCTTCACGTCTCTCGTAGTCAAAGGCAGGACCCTCGACGATGTTGAGCGGCTGCAGTATTTGAAAACGTCGGTATAGGGCCCCGCGGCTAAAATCGTAGATCAATTCGCGGTCACCGATTCGAATTTTGCAACCGCCTGGGCGACCTTGTCCCGGCGGTACGATAACAAACGCGCGCTTGTTTCGGTCCACCTCCGTACGTTGATATCGCTGCCGCCGATGACGTCAAATTCTGCCGAGGAACTCACGCGCGTGCGCGACACGAGCAACCGATCCCTCGCGCTCCTCGCGAATTTAGGATGCCCCACCACGCATTGGGACGATATTGTCATCGCGGAGCTCACGCTAAAATTAGACTCCGAAGTGCTGGAAGAGTGGGAGCTCTCACTCGGCGCGAGTACCGACCTCCCCACTTATGACATGCTGGATCGGTTTCTCGAGTCGCGCATTCGCTCACGGGAGGCCACTCAGGCCGCCGAGGAAGCTAAGGCACGCGCCCATGGAGCGGTGCCTAAGGCTTCCAAATCGGCGCAAGCGTCAAATGCTCGGGTGTCCAGCGCACTGTCCTCTGTTCCGGGCGCGACACGCCGCGAATCCAGCGCACTGTCCTCTGTTCCGGGCGCGACACGCCGCGTACCGTTGCACGGTCTTTAGGGCTATGTAGCCAGCACAACGTCGGGATGTAACCGGAAGCAAACGACTCTGCTTCAATTGTCTCGCGCCCGGCCACATGGCCCCGTCGTGCCCCGACTTGGCCTCCTGCTCGCGATGTGGTCGGCGACACCATTCGATGCTCCATACGATCGGAGATGACAAGGCTGCTGACACCGCGTCCCCGCCGGCGCGGGACGCCCCGGCAGTGTCCACGGCGGGCGGCGCCCCGACCCCATCCGAAGCACACGACGCCGGACCGTCGGCAGCGGTGCATAACGCATGCACGAAGCCCGAGAGCACGAGCAGCGAACCGGTGTTGCTGGCCACCGCGATTGTTCGCGCGAAATCGGCGGGTGGACGGATGATACTAATCCGCGCGCTGCTGGATCAAGGGGCGCAGACTTCGCTGGTTTCGGAGTCGGTCGTGCAGGCCCTCCGCCTGCGCCGCCAACCGCTCCGGACTTATTTGACGGGAGCCCTGGACGGACAATTGGGCATATCACGGGCCCAGGTGTAGCTCGCCTTGGCACCATTGCAGGACGATCGCACGGCGCTGACCATCAGGGCGAAGGTCGTCCCCAGGGTCTCGTCCTACTTGCCCGACTGGACGCCGTCGACAATGCTGGAGGAGCAGTTTGCAGGTCTCGTCTTAGCCGATCCGGTGCCGTCCACTCGCCGACCGGTCGATTTAATAGTCGGGGCCGATTACTTCGGCGCCCTGTTGCGCCCCGGGTTGCGTCGCGGAAAGACCCGTGCCCTTATCGCCCAAGAGACGCTCTTCGGATGGATCATCTCGGGCCCTACCGGCCGCACGTCCGCCGCGAGTGCGGTACATCATGTGTCGGCCCGTGCCCCCACGGACGATGAACAGCTGCATGAACAGCTACAGAAATTTTGGGAGCTGGAAGAGCCGCGAGCGCCTACGTTGCGCTCGCCGGAAGACGAAGCGTGCGAGCAGCATTTTCGAGCCACACACTCGCGGCCGACGGACGGTCGGTACGTAGTGCGTCTCCCATTTAAGGGCGGGCATCCTCCCGGTGTCGGCGAGTCGCTGCTACGCGCCTCCGCATTGCTCCGCGCTCTCGACAAGCGTCTGTCGAGGGACGCGGCGTTGGAGGCAGCGTATCGGCGGTTCATGGAGGAGTACGAGGCGCTGGGCCATATGGAGGAGGTCGGGGCCTCACCCCAACGCAGCGCGTCCACGACGCGGGTGTATCTCCCGCATCACGCGGTCGTGCGGAGCACCGACGGAAAATTACGGGTCGTATTTAATGCGTTTGAGTCCAACCTCGAACGGGACGTCCTTGAACGACCACATGCTGGTCGGTCCCAAGCTTCAGCGTGACCTCTTGACCGTCCTCCTCCAATGGCGCCTCCCTCGATTCGCCCTTAAAGCTGACATCGAGAAGATGTACCGCCAAATCCGCGTGCACCCGAGCGACGTAGATTTGCAGCGCGTGCTGTGGCACCGGCGCCCCGAGGACGCGCCGTCCACGTTTTGTCTACAGACGGTAACGTATGGCACCACCTCGGCGCCTTACCTCGCCATGCGTGTCCTACAGCAGCTCGCCATCGACGAAGGGGGGGACTATCCGCGCGGGCGTCGCGTCCTCGAGAACAACTTCTACGTCGATGACGTGCTGCTTGGCTCGGACGAGGTCGCGTCAGCTCTCGCGGTGCGCGACGAGCTCTGCGCTTTGCTCGCTCGCGGCGGGTTCGTACTGCGGAAGTGGGCGGCCAACCACCCTTCTTTGAACCCCGACGAGGAGCGGTCGGCCCTGACTGTGTCCCCCGTGCCTTCTGCACCGGAAGGGCCGGAGTCTCACTCGGTTCTGGGGATACACTGGGCTCCCCACGAGGACGTCTTTAGTTATAAGATCCAGCACCCTTCCGCCCCCGCGACGACAAAGCGCACCGTCCTGTCGGTGGCGGCGCGGTTGTACGACCCGCTCGGCTGGGTATCGCCGGCGGTGGTGGTGGCCAAAATTATGTTACAGGACCTCTGGCTTCGGGGAGCGGAGTGGGATGCTCCACTTCCGTCGGACCTACTGGAGGGTTGGCAGGCCCACGTCGCTGCCCTTCCACTCCTGGAGTCGGCGCGCATCCCCCGGTGGTGCGGCGTGGACGCCGCCACCAGTCACTGCGAGCTGCACGGGTTCGCCGACGCGTCATCGAGGGCCTACGCAGCGGTTGTATACGTCAGGATCATTCGGCGCGAGGCTGGGCAGGCCCAAGTCACCCTGCTCGTTGCTAAGACAAAGGTCGCGCCGGTCAGGACCGTAAGCATTCCGCGATTGGAGCTCTGCGCAGCCGCATTGTTAGCGCGTCTTTTACATCACGTCGCGTCTGAGGCCCCGTGGCCTCCCGCCGCGCTGCACTGTTGGACGGACTCCCGAGTGGTACTCGCATGGCTGCAAAGGCACCCCTCACACTGGCAGGTATTCGTTGCGAATCGGGTGGCTGAAATTCAGTCCCTGATTCCGACAGCGACGTGGAGGCATGTCCCGACGCGAGACAACCCGGCCGATTGCGCCTCTCGGGGCATGCACCCCCGCGATTTGTTGCAACACGAGCTCTGGTGAAGGGGGCCTGAGTGGTTGCCGAAGCCGCTCGCGGAGTGGCCGGCAGTTCCGGATGCGAACGACCCGCGGTCTGCGGAGGAGGAAGCGCGAAAGGCGGTGGCCCATGTTGCCACCGCACCGCCGCCCAGTCCATTGGACCCTCTGCCTTACACTATCCCCTCCTGGCCGCGGCTTCTCCGCATCACGGCGCGCGTTCTGCGTGCGGTGCGTCGGTGGGTTCGGGGGGCCGCCGATAACGGGGGTTCGCGGGTTCCGGCATTGCGAGAGGCACGAATCTGGTGGCTCCGGTGGCTTCAGGGTACGGTCTTCGTCGAGGATATCGCCGCGATTCGGCAAGGGAAACCCGTCCGGAGGTCAAGCCCCCTGTGTCAACTGGCTCCCTTCGTGGATGAGGACGGCCTCGTTCGCGTGGGGGGGGGGGGGAGATTGCGCCATGCCCTGCTTCCCTATGACGCGCGGCACCCGGTCGTGCTTCCGGAACATCACATAGCCACGCTTATAATTGAACACGCGCATCTCAGGGCGCTGCACGGGTGGCCCCAGCTCACCCTCGGCGTCCCGAGAAACAACTTCTGGCTGCTACGCGCCCGAGATCAAGTCCGCGCGGCGGTGCACCGATGCACCGTCTGCGTCCGTCACCGCGCCGCCGCCGGGGTGCAGATCATGGCCGATCTCCCCGCCGCGCGGGTATCGCCGTCCCGTCCCTTCGACCAAACTGGCGTCGACTACGCGGGGCCAGTCATGACGCGACCGGGGAAGGGCCGCGGGTACAAGGCGCATAAGGCGTATATCGCGTTATTTGTTTGTTTGTCGACCAGGGCCGTACACCTGGAGCTCGTCACCGATTACACTTCGGCGAGCTTCCTCGCTGCGTTTCAGCGGTTCGTGTTCCGCCGCGGGCGCCCCAGTCATGTTCACAGCGACAACGGTACTACTTTCAAGGGGGCTGCCCGCGAGCTCGGGGCCGCGATTCGCGGCGCGGTGGCCTCGCCGGAAGTCACCTCGTTCATCACTGCAGAGGAGATACATTAGTCATTTATCCCACCCGCGGCTTCCCACTTCGGAGGCTTGTGGGAGGCGGGCGTTAAGAGCGCCAAGCACCACCTCCATCGCGTCGTTCAGGACCACACGCTGTCCTACGAGGAGATGACCACTGTCCTCTGCATGGTCGAAGCGTGCCTGAATTCGCGACCCCTCGGTCCCGCCCCCGCCGAGGACGATGACTTCGCCCTTACTCCCGGCCACTTCCTGACCGGAACGCCCCCTCTTGCGCTGCCTCCGATGGCATCGTCGAGCGGTCCTGCGTCCCTCCGCGACCGTTGGCAGCTTGTGCAGCGGATGCGCGACAACTTCTGGAGACGGTGGCAGTCGGACTACCTGAACTCCCTCCAGCCCCGACGTAAGTGGACTCGCCCTCAGCGTGGCCTCCGTGTCGGGGACGTGATCGTCCTCAAGGAGGACGACTCGCCCCCGGCTCAGTGGTGGCTCGGCCGCGTCTCTCAAGTCCACCCGGGTCCGGACGGTCGGGTTCGAGTGGTGTCGGTGCGCACCGCCCACGGCGAAACACTGCGTCCGATCACACGCGTCGTTATGCTCCCGTGCGCGTCCGCGGCAGATGTGGGCCCCGTCTCAGCGTGAAGAGGCCACCTGTAACTAGCCTCGAGATTGTACGCTGCCACTCCGAGTCACCCACAGCGTCGTATCTTGTCACGGCGGGCGGCGCCGGGCGAGCGTTAGTGTTCGAGAATTCGGACCGTGACACGGTCCAAGGCGGGCGGAATGTTGCGGCCGTTGGCAGCGCACCGCGCCGCGTATTTCGAACCGGTGCCCGCCGACTCATCACAACAGCTGATGGGTCGGCCGCGGCGCCTTTGCAATGTTTTTTGACCGCTAACGAGCCGTGTGAAACGCTCGCTCGGCGACGGTTAGTTGAGCGAACAGCACCGTCGTGACAACCGATTCGGAGAGAGCCGTCGCGATCATCGACATTGTCTCGATCTTGCGCCCATTGCGCCCCAAAACCCTTTGCGACTAATATCGCCACGCGCCCACGCGCCGTTATTTGTATCTGTGTCAACGTGTCTGGTTTTGTGTATTGTAACGTGTGTTGTCCGACGCCTGTGTAAACACCAGTGACTGAATAAATTCAGTGTTCGTGTCCACCAATTGTGCCTTGCTGCCTACCATTTCACTCTTTCGAGTGCCCAATCGCCGGCATCTCTTTTCATTCCGCAATTGGCGGAAACAGTTCTATTTTTGTTGTTTTTTAGCATACGTTTGGGACAGTGGTATTTGTTTAATATGCATATTCTGATGAAGAATTTAAAGCTGTATAAAACCCAGTTAAAGTTGAATTTATTTAACTGACAAACAAACGTGTTACATGACATTGAATGGGGTAAAATTTTTGGGACCGACAAAGAAGTTACCACGTTTATTAACTTTGTTAGGTTGTCCTAAACGCAAAAGGTGCCACCACAAAATATTAGATTTTTTTTATTAATGTTCAAAAGTGGTAACTTTTTGTTCGCTTTAAAAATGTGTTGTCTTGTTTAATGTTATATGAGGTTTTTGTTTGTTAGTTAGATAACTTTTACTGTAACTGGATTTTATACAGCTTTTAATTCTCTTTCAGAATATGTATATTAGGCACATACTGCAGTTTTGAATTGATATTGAAAAGTAATAGAAGTAGAGTGGTTCGAAAAAGTGGTAATTTTTTTGTCCGCTACTGTACATCATTTATGAAATTTCAGAGCATGTTTTTTCGTTAAAATCAATTTTTAATCCGCAATTTTCTAAGAGATATGCAACGTGTCGTTACACGTTCAGCGTCATGAGGCCGATTCACTCTATCGTGCGTGACGAAGTTTCACTTCAAAAGTTATTCCATTTCAAAGGGTATCAAAATACTTTCATCAGCCGCTGTATGTATCCATATCATATTCCACATGCAAATAATAACGACCTGAATGTTTCTCCTGTAGCCACGAACGTGCATAATATGTATTATTTAATTATTTCAGCTAGTGACTGCAAGTACAGGTGGCGTAACATACGCGACAACTATATGAAACATAAACGCGCAAATAAGTATGGTACGGGCTCAGCAGCACAGCCAAAATCGAAGTGGCCGTTGCTAACCAGCCTGGAGTTCTTGGAAAGTGTGCCAGTCGAGCGAAGGCAGGTATTTTTAAGCACAATATGATTTTCAAAATCATATTAAATCTTACAAATTTGTTTTCTTCATTTTATTACAGTACCCAGAGTAATATGGAAGTTCCTCAGGAGGCTGAAGCGCTTGAGCACAACGCCGAGAGTGCGGACACCAACAGCACTGCGCCAGAAGCATCGCTAGATGTTTTTGAAAATGGCGAGAATTTTGCACAGCTCGACATAGAGCCTTCAAGGAGGAGAACCTCAGACGAGGCATCCACTCCAGCACCAAAAAGGCGCCGGAGTAATTCAAACGCCGTTTTAGAAATGTTTGAAAGAAATATGGCGGAGAGGCAGAGGGTACTGACTAACATCACCAGGCCACCACCAGAGCAGGATTCTGACCGCATCTCACTATTTTTCCGAAGCATTGCGGCGACTGTTCGGACCTTTCCGCCAGAGTTTATTCTGGAAGCGAAGGCTGCTGTTTCTAACATAATCAGCGAAATTGAATTAAAATCGTTACAAGCAGCACCATAATTTCCCATCTCGTTACATCGACTCTGCGGACATTCTGGCTTTGCCCAGAAACTTTAAACGCGTGTTACTCGAATATTTTATTCTCCTCATTTTTTCCTGATTGCGAACGACTGGAAGTTCAGATCGACTTTGAAAAAATTACAGGATGTGTAAAACATGTGCCATTTTGGCCCAAACCTCTGATATGGGCGTACAAATTCGAGATTTCCATAAAAAAATTAAGAAGTCACCGGATTTTTTTTTATGAAAATCTCGAACTTTTACGGACCATATCAGAGGTTTGGGCCAAAATGGCACATGTTTTACACATCCTGTAATTTTTTCAAAGTCGATCTGAACTTCCAGTCCTGAACTTTCCCGCAATCAGGAAAAAATGAGGAGAATAAAATATTCGAGTAACACGCGTTTAAAGTTTCTAATGGTACATTGGCCACGTTTAAATAACGTTTGCGGGCTTTGGCTCGTAGTAACGTCTCTGTACTCGTCCGTTAATTCTAATTCTATTTCAATTTTATTACGTCATTAGTTTTATTATTTTCTTGCAATTATTGTTTGTTTACTTGTGTACTGGATTTTCGTCTCTTTTCTTTTCTTTCACATTGCTTCTTTTTTAACTTTATGAATTGTTCACTGTAATCTAAAGGGTCTTTACCCGTGAATAAATAATTATAATCATAATAATAATAACTATTATACTCCCGGCATGGCCTCAAATCACGCCAAGGACAATAAAATGTAATAAAATATGTTTCTGCAAAATTAACTTGCTTTAATGTCACGAAGATCTTTCCTTGTGGTGAAATCTAATGTTCCTCTATCGTAAATGATGTTTTGTTAGATCCTTACCAATGCGATTTAAAACAAAATCAACTTGTTCTGTATTTAATCGGAAGAATTATGTATATGTTGTTCGGTTATCCACTAAGTGATTTTTTATTAATATCCTGCCATTTCTATATTCTTTTTATTTCATTTCTTCTACTCCTTCCCAAAAGTGCCAATAGAAGTTCACAATTTCCCTTATCTTCTTCTGATAAGTGTCCGCACATACGTATAAATATATTTGTCTCATTTCCTCTGATTAATTCGCACTTGTGAAATGCACAGGCAAGTATGGACTGGCCTGCGTAGGTACTCCAAGTTCCGCTATACCTGAATAGCTTGAACAGGGTTGTCATAAATGTCGTTAGTTTATTGCTCTTGGTTCAGGCCGTCTCCCAACCATTGCCAGAACGACACTCGTTACTTCGACTCCGAAGTGAAAGTATCGCTCCAAAACAAGTGACTTTCTTAACGATATTATATAGTGTCTGTGAAACGATAGTAGTGATCTCAGAAATTTGACAGATTTGCGAAATGAACCACAATTTTATTCCGTTGGTGGTACAATTGCTGCAAGAAGAGACAGAAGATGGGGCACTTCTGTTAGCGCTGTTGGAAAGAATGAAGAAGAGAAAGACAGTGAGCAGGTTATACGCAAATCGAAATAGAGAGGGCTACGGCAGGGTACTAGTTGCGAATCACTTGGAGGATAACGAAATGACATATAGACAATTCTTTCGTTTGAACAAGGAGCAGGTTGCCTTTGTGTTAAACCTCATCGGAAACGAGATTAAAACATCCCTATCCGCGAGAGTGGAACACCCGATTTCACCACAAGACAAGTTGCTGGTGACATTAAGGCAAGTTAATTTTTCATAACCAACGATTAATTATCAACGGTTAACGGGATATTTTCAAAAAATGTCGAAGTCGAGTCGACTATTAATTTTTCTCAAAGAGAGCTCTTCTGTCCAATAAATCCAGTATAGTTTTCGAATCATTTCTGTGCCTTTTTCACACTGAACTGGACGGATATCTTCTTCCTCCAAGGAGGAATATTGTTTTCTGACTATGTTTTTACTATAACATCCATCGACGTTCCTGGAATGTCACTACCTGTAGTGTTTCTAATCTGTTGAACCTCTTCAGTTTGTTGCACATTACTCTGGGTACTATAATAAAATAAATGAAATGAATTTTTAAAATTTATTATATTTTAAAATTTATTATATTTGCTTATCCAACAACGGCCATTTAGATTTTGGCTTTTCTGTCGACCTTGTACAGTGTTTATTGTCCCGCTTCATTTTCACGAACGTATCGCGAGTGCTCCCCCATCTTTTTTTACAGGCAGCAGCTGAGACAATTAGATAATATATTTTTTGCAGGTTCATCGCTACTGGAGAAAGTTTCAGATCCTTGTCGTTTGCATTTAGAATATCGTACGGCTACATAAGTGTGATTGTCAGAAACGTTCTGGAGCAATTATGCAATAAGTTAGTACCGATATTCCTACCGAAACCAAGTGTTCTGGATTTGCAAAATATCGCGCAAGATTTTGAGACGAAGTGGAATTTCCCAAACTGTATTAGTGCATTAGATGGCAAGCACGTGCGAATAGTGTGCCCCAAAAATAGTGGATCACTGTACTACAATTACAAAAACTATTTTTCTATTGTATTACTAGCTCTAGTAGACGCAAATTATAAATTTGTCGTGACCGACGTTGGGTCGTATGGAAAGGAAGGCGATAGTGGAATTTTCCAGAAATCTGCACTGGGTCAGCAAATTCGATCCGGACAATTTAATTTCCCCGTCGACAAGGCATTACCAGGATCTGATGTGGTGGTCCCGCACGTGATTGTAGGCGATGAAGCTTTCAGGCTGACAAAAAATATGATGAAACCGTATCCCAAAAACCAAGAAGATCACACAAAAACAATATTTAATTACCGTTTATGCAGAGCAAGAAGAGTATCGGAGAATGCTTTTGGAATCCTGTCGCAAGTTTTCAGGATATTTCATTCACCAATAGCGGTGCTGCCCGAAACAACAGACCACATCATCACTGCAACATGCTGCTTACACAATATGTTGCGTGATGAACGTCTCAGTGATGGTCAACGTGAAAATCCCGATCGTAACATATCCACGAACAATATGTTACCGTTGTGTCGACCCGGAGGCTACGGAGATTCCGAGGGTTTTGCGGTGCGCGGCAAGTTTAAAAATTATTTCAATGCACCAGAAGGGTCAATAGCGTGGCAGCCGGAAGATATTGAAAGGGGTGTATCGATGTAGTCATCTGATGGAGATGTCTAAAGGATTGCGCGTCGATTTTCCTGTAACGATGGTAAACACGGTAGTAAATAATAATTTAAGGGCTGCCGTTATAGTGTGGTAGTTAGCATGATATGTATATGGTATATATGTTCATATTTTTTGTACGTGCAGAAAAAGGAGTGATGAGCCAATGGCGTGGTCAGGGAGTTTCGCCGACGAACGGGAAGGATACTGGAGGCTCGTCGAGGAGGACGGCCCCTGTGCAACGCCGCAACATCAAGAGAGATGGTCAATGATGTGAATGAGGTGTTCACATAAACACACGTCTGTGTGACTGTGAGTGAACATAGAAACTGAGACGATTTCGAAAAATCCAAAAATGGACATCGGGTTGTCCGACGTTGGTGTGATTGTGGATGAGCATGTGTTGCTCTAGATCAAGTCGACTTTGGTTTGTACATAATACGCGGGATTATGCCCAGACAGCGAGCGTGTGGTTACTTTCTGATGTTGTGGGATGCCAGGTCAACATGATTAAGGTCATCAGGAATTTCACGTCAGTAATTATCGTCCCGACTTGTTTGTCCATTGGGGAAAAGATAAGTTGACCACTGTGACATTTGGTATTTACGCTGCTCATGTAAAATTTGGAGCTAATATTCTGTTTCTTCTAGATAATAAGTCCGAGAACAAACTTAAGGTCCGGCTGGCCGAATGTAAGGAATATGGGAGCGGCCATTTAACTGTCGTCGAGGAGGGTCTCGGAAAAGAGAAAACGCGATTGACACTACAGGGTGTCATACACCAGGCCTGTCCGGGGACTGTTCGATTACTTACATTATTAACAACATTTAACGATTTAACTAACCACTTCTGTTCTTAATTCAAAAGGGTAAAAAATGTCACTTGCACCCCTTTGGTTGTAAGTGCCTCATGTACGATGAAAGAATAAATAAATATAATTAGAAATAATAAAGAAAGAACAAAAATGCCTCCCCTGTTGTGTT
The DNA here is from genome assembly GCA_963932335.1 of Andrena marginata. Lineage (NCBI taxonomy): Eukaryota > Metazoa > Arthropoda > Insecta > Hymenoptera > Andrenidae > Andrena > Andrena marginata. The sequence continues at coordinate 23,145,237 of OZ010663.1, forward strand.
CAATTTAATTGACACTTCTCTCTACACATTTTCTTTCCCTCCGTAATTCTTGTAGTCTTTGCTCTTACAATCATAAAGGAGCTCATATTAGTAGCTTATAAGAAATATATAAAAATACATAATCCCCCCACAACTTTTGAATTCTGACTGGTTTCCTTGCTTCTTGGGATTCTGTTCCACTGTGGCAATGGACTTAGTTTGGAGTTGTCTCGGTCCCCCTCTTAATAGCTGGCTTTTGAACCGATCGTGTCCGAGTTTTGCCCAGCCGAACTGAAATCAAATTGCCCGCTCATGGCGGTCATGCTTGTAGCTCGAAACGAGTCTCGGGATCTCGAGCAATACGAAAGTATCGGGGCTCCGCCCGAATTGTTCCGACCCGTCCCGAGCGCCGGGAACCCGAGCCTCGGGACGATCCGCACGCTCCTAGTCGCAGGCAAGGAGATTCAGCCTAGGGGCCAGTCGCTGGGTCAAATCGCTGCGACCAGTCGCATGTAGGAGATCCCGCCTTAAGGGGGTGAAATTAACCCCTGAAAATTCGTGTATTTTCCGATTTTGTGTTATAACTCGCGAATTGTAAGAGATAGAAAAAAAATCTCAAGACGAATGTTACTTCTTTTAATTAAATCTATAAAATAGTAAAAGTTAAATCAATTGTTTAAACAATTAGAAAAAGTTATAAACAAAAATATTAATAATGTTTTTTAAAATTCGTTGTTTCGCCCGAAATCTGAATTGGTGGTTTAAATAATTATGATACAGCATAATCCATTTTTTTTCATACAATATCAACCTTTGTTGTATCGCGGAACTGCGCTCCTCGACAATCGAAGAACTTTTGGATCCCATTGTAACGTGCCTTAAGCTGCGCACCGAGCAAACAAAAATTTTCCGACCTTGTATTATTGTTGAATTGCGATGTTCAACTAAACGCAAGGAATAATGTCATTAAATTACAGTCTCTTATTCATAATCAACTTTCATCACCACAGTATCACGATGTGTTTGCTTACGCGTGGTATAAAAGTGGATATATTGTTGAGAAACCAAATCAGTTTGAAAATCCAGTAGATTTCGCTTTTTCACAACAAGATTTCATACATCCACGTCGTTGTTCCATATGCGGTAATTATGCTATCATACGATGTACGTGGTGTAAGCAATATCTATGTTTCCAGCATTTTTTTGAAGAGTTTCATCACCATGAAGAATAATTCATAATCACACAAGTGTTTTCAAAGTTATCTAATTATACTTAAATCGCTTATTAAACGCCTACATTGTCTCGCTTGTTTGGTGAGCAAATAAGAGAAAAGTTCGATAATTATGTTAAAAATAAAAAGTTCGAATAAGGATAAGTTATATCTAACAGTTCCCTTCTTCTCCTCTATTTCCACCTGATATATTTGCCCCATGTGTAATTAAAGACAAAAGTATATAAATTATCTTACTTTCTTACTACGCGTCGCGTATTATTTCCTAATAAACGTTAGAAGAACATTGCTCTGTGCGCAGCTTAAGGCCCGTTACAATGGGATCCAGAAGTTCTTCGATTGTCGAGGAGCGCAGTTCCGCGATACAACAAAGGTTGAAATTGTATGAAAAAAAATGGATTATGCTGTATCATAATTATTCAAACCACCAATTCAGATTTCACGCGAAACAACGAATTTTAAAAAACATTATTAATATTTTTGTTTATAACTTTTTCTAATTGTTTAAACAATTGATTTAACTCTTACTATTTGATAGATCTAATTAAAAGAAGTAACTTTCGTCTGGAGATTTTTTTCTATCTCTTACAATTCGCGAGTTATAACACAAAATCGGAAAATACACGAATTTTCAGGGGTTAATTTCACCCCCTTAGAGTGATTTTTGGCAGCAACAAAAAAATTGCGTTGTAATCAGAAGGAAATGCCCTATATATCCACAAAGTTTCAGAATTTTTTTAATTTCCGGGTTCGGGATCTTCCCTTGTAAGTAAGAAAAGAAATCGTTTAAAAGATAACAAAGTCAACAAAATATTATTTCTTAATTCTTAAGGAATAATGTATATGTACATACTACATCATGTATTAATAAAAATTCAATTATATACGTAGCTCATGATATTGATTCCTATTCGTACTTCATTGTAATATTATCAAATCATGATTGGTAATAAATAATATTTTCGTGAAGTACTAAATTGCAAATCGCAACCGATACTTTAACTTAAAAAATTTTTTTGCATATTTTTTATTATTTGCTTTTTAGTGTCGAAGTTTAGATTTGTGGTTATATTACATATCGATTAAATTGATTTGATGCGTGGTTACAGGCTGATTTCAAGTCGTTTGGATTTGTGGTTATGGGTTATATTTATTGATGACAGGGTAATTGTATCTCCCCTCCCGTTTTTTTTCATAATTTTGTATTGTCATCATAACTACGCACGTCTGCACAGTTTCAAGACAATTGGATTGGTGTGACTGGGTTAAATAGGTTTTCCGTTTTACCCCACGAAAAGTGTTCCGTTTTGCCCCACATACAGTTACTCACAAAATTGAGCGTACACTTATGTTGGTAGTGAAAATTGGCGGGAGAATGAATAAAAACGTACAAATTTGAGTGTAAAAACTCAATATATATTTATTCGTATAGTTTAGCGACCGATTAATGACTTTTGTTTTTAAAAAACATAAAGTATTTGTGTATATTTAACTGAAAACGTAAAAATACAGGCATTTTACTGACACAAAATTGAGCATACACATAACTAATTTTGCAAATTACGCGGTCTGCATAGGTTGAATGATGGTATTATTGAAGGGAAAGTCCCGCGAAATGGTTCTCGATATGCGGTTGCTAAGAAACTAAAAACAAATGACTACTTGTTATCTGTTTATTCAGTATTAGCGAAATGGCTAGCAGGAGGAAAGAAACAGACATTTCTACTCGTCAATTAATTATAAAATTATATTGCCAAGGGAAATCTTTGCGTGAAGTGGGTAAAATTGTGAGTAAAACCCATTCCACAATTCAGAAAATTGTTAATAATTATAAGTACGAAGGAAGAATTCGTAATAAACCTGGACGAGGAAGGAAGAAGATATTATCGGACATCGATAATAGATTTATTTGCAGACAAATTAAAATAAATCCAGGAATTAATATAAAAAATTTAACAACGGAGGTTTCAACCCGTATTAAAAAAAATATATCGGTAGAAACAGTTCGAAGAATTTTACGTGTAGAAGGGTATCACGGTAGAGTGGCCAGGAAGAAACCTTATATCTCGAAAGCCAATAGAGATAAGCGTTTACAGTTCGCTAAAGCCTATATAAATTCTGATGACAATTTTTGGAAAAGTGTCATATTTTCCGATGAAACCAAAATAAATTTATTTGGACGTGATGGGAGAAAGCAAATTGTGTGGAGGAAGCCCAATACAGAACATCATGTACGTAACACATGTCCAACAGTAAAACACGGAGGAGGCTCGGTTATGGTATGGGGGTGTATAGGCACCAATGGTACCGGAAATTTAGAATTCATTGAAGGTATAATGGACAAAATGAAATATTTAAATATTCTAAAAGAAAATTTAAAACAATCAGCACAAAAGTTAAAAATGCCGCGTGTATACCACTTTCAACAGGACAATGATCCGAAGCACGCATCGTATTTGGTGTAAGAATGGTTATTATATAATGTGCCAAAATTATTAAAAACTCCTCCCCAGTCACCCGATCTTAACCCGATCGAACATGTCTGGGGAGAACTGAAATCTAAATTGTTAAATTACAATTGCAGAAATAAAGACGAGTTAAAACTAAAATTACGCGAAGAATGGGACAATATTTCGCCTTCCTACATTCAAAAACTTATTGAATCGATGCCACGGCGATTACAGGCTGTTATTGAAGCGAAAGGTTATGCAACAAAATATTAATATCTATTTATTCATATATTATAATCCTTAAATATCTATATGTACGCTCAATTTTGTGTCAGTAAAATACCTGTATTTTTATGTTTTCAATTAAATATAAACAAATGCTTACTGTTTTTTTTAAAAAAATGTATTAATCATTCGCTACACAAAATATATAAATATATATTGCGTTTGTTACACTCAAATATGTTCGTTTTTATTCATTCTCCCGCCAATTTTCACTACCAACATAAGTGTACGCTCAATTTTGTGAGTAACTGTACAGTCATTTGGTAAACATTTAATATTTACACTTCAGCGTGAGGGAAAGATATTGCAGGTATCGATATTCTCGTATAGGTATGAAGTGGGTATCGATATTTTTGTGTAGGTATCAAACAGGTATCGATACATTCTGATATGTAAGTATTAAAGAAGCATCGATTCCTTTTGATACATTTGACTTTGATATGTATCAATACCAGATTGAAATTTGTAGAAGGGTATCGATATGTATCGATACGGTATCAGTCCCATCACTAGCGTTGGCTACGCGGTATAGGCGACTGTACTTGTACTACGAACGTACGAACAAGCAAGTCAACACGCATCGAAAAAAACTGCGTTACAGTTTTTTTTTTAGAGCACAATCTTAAATAATAATTATTTGAAGCGAGAGGACAAGAAATACGTAAATTTCATTTTCAAATAACGCATGAACGAAAAGGTAATGTAACAGAAAATGTACAACAAGTGATCGTAATTCCTTAGTGAGGTAAAACTCCGTAGTTTAATAACAGCCAACGCAACCAAATTTAAAAAATAATATTAGGTGTATGAATAAATTCTATCCGATTGGATTTACATTATCAGTAGGTACAAAGCTACAGAATTTCTATCGCAGTGGTATTCGTAAGCTGCCAGGAAAATGGCAAAAGCTAATTAACAATAATGGAAATTATTTGGATGATTGAGTTGTTTTCATATTGTTTAAATCAAACTGTTATTGTACCCTACCATCGGAAAGAATTTATATCTACATCTAATAATCACCAAGAAATTAAATTAAACTCACCCATTCGAACATTCCTTTCCTTCCTTTTCGGAAACCTGTGTCACTGGACCACTGTACCAGCCCTTGTCATCGTTGGACGAAAAGATTTATGGTAGGGTAGCGCCCAGTGCTCAGCTGATCGCAGGTATATACGACATCACCCAAAGTAAAGGGTTGCAACGTTAGGTGCGTTCGGATTAATGTACCGAATATTCACTTCATTTCACGGCTACTAACAGTAATCACTTCATTTATTTTTCACGGAACGTGTTGTTCCAACGTTATAAAAATTTGTGGAAATGATTTTGCACTTTGCGTTAAGAGCCGTGGGTATTCCGGTGCAAATACTCGCGCGGCAGCACTTGCGTCTCCGTTGTTCTGGGGCGGGGGGGGGGGGGGGGGTACATCCAGAACATCGCGTAATACTTTTGACCAGAGAACATTTTTGCGACATGATTGCTAGCTGACTGAGAAGATTTTTTCCAAGCAACTTCTTCTACCCCTACGTAGCTTCTCTCGTTCCATTATGAGTTAACTCCCACCAGGACAAGAGGTTTTATGTAAAACGAAGCCATCACATTTCCGAAATACACGTGCTTTGCAGAAGTGCAACGAACCATCGTACACTTTTACAAAAGCCCGCGCTCTGTCCTTTTACTGCCAATGTACCCATTGCTTCGAGATAGAAAGCAGACGTCGAGTGAAGTGAATATTCGGTACATTAATCCGAACGCACCTGACGTTGCGACCTTTTACTTTGGGTGGTGTCGGATGTACCTGCGATCAGTTGAGCACTGAGCGCTACCCTACCACAAATCTTTTCGTCCAACGATGAAAAGGGTTGGTACAGTGGCCCAGTGACACAGGTTTCTGAAAAGGAAGGAAAGGAATGTCCGAATGGGTGAGTTTTATTTAATTTGTTGGTGATTATTAGGTGTAGATATAAATTCTTTCCGATTGTAGGGTACAATAACAGTTTGATTTAAACAATATGAAAACAACTCAAACATCCAAATAATTTCCATTATTGTTAATTAGCTTTTACCATTTTTCTGGCAGCTTACGAATACCACTGCGATAGAAATTCTGTAACTTTGTACCTACTAATAATGTAAATCCAATCGGAAAGAATTTATTCATACACCTAATATTATTTTTTAAATTTGATTGCGTTGGCTGTTATTAAACTACGGAGTTTTACCTCACTAAGGAATTACGATCACTTGTTGTACATTTTCTGTTACATTACCTTTTCGTTCATGCGTTATTTGAAAATGAAATTTACGTATTTCTTGTCCTCTCGCTTCAAATAATTATTATTTAAGATTGTGCTCTAAAAAAAAACTGTAACGCAGTTTTTTTCGATGCGTGCCGACTTGCTTGTTCGTACGTACGTAGTACAAGCGCAGTCGCCTACCGCGTAGCCAACGCTACCGCGGGAGCTCGGGCGGAAGGCGCGCGCTCTGATTGGTCGGTTTTTTTGTTAGTATCTGGTTAACTAAATCTCGGAGAGCATTTTCGTAAAGGAAAAAGTTGTTTGCAATCACCCTCTGAGTCACCCCATTCAAGGAACCGCAGCATTTTTGGAACACCCCGTATACGGATCTTATCTATTGAATCGGAAAAAAATTCAAGTTGGTCATAATAAGAATTAACAATTCTACATATGCGATCGATGTAATTATGTTTGACATGGAAGGTTCGATGAGTGTTTACGTTATTAAAACCGACTTCAAAAAAAGAGAATGCACTAAAAAGTGAAAAATAATGTTTTCCTTTATTTAATTTACGACTGTAATATTTATTACGTCGTCGCCAGATTTACACAGTGCCTCAGCATGAAGTGCCGACTTTAAAAATATGACAATCGTAGATTAAATGAGGGAAAAATTATTTTTATTCTTTTCATTGCATTTTTTAAGTAGTTTTAATTTTTTCATTTTTTTAATTCTTAACTTTTTAGTTTTATATATATTGACACAACATGCTGAGGAGATATGCGCGCACGTACATAAAATAACAATAGTTAGGTGACAACAGTATTTATTACTAACCAGAACTGGCAAAATATTGGGACAAGATTAATGCAGTCTAGGATGAGACCACCAAGACATGGTCCTCTATCGAATAAAAAAAAAGATCATCAACATCGGTCCATATGTTGAGGAGTTATGCGGGGACGATATGGTGAACCTTATTTTTCAACTTCCGAACTTTTTTGTTTTACCCTCCTAAAATATGAGGTGTGGCGAGAAAATGATATGTGTAAAATTGCAAAGTTATTGGACAACGGGAAACCGTGTCGCAATTGAGTTGAAGTTTTGAAATAATAGCGATTTCTCGTCACTTTCGGACATAATTGTTGTTCGCGTTTAATGTAACGCGATGAGCGAGGAATGCCGGGGAGGTTAGATGCGAGAGTCACGATGCACGGGTTGTGAGTTAAAATTGTTGTTTATTGTACAAACACTCGCGGAGTGAGTCACAAGCTTAAAACGGTGAGCGGTGAGCGAAAGCACGCGGTGCGGTACACGAAAGTTCTCGTTGAGAAAAGGCCACGCACCCCGACCACGCGGTCGCACCACGACCACGATCCACCAATCGATTCGCGTGATATCTGAGCGTGAGCAGAATGAACGAGTGAGCGCGGTATTGAGATGAGCAGAATTACAACTGATTCCGGTGAGAAAGAACTGATTTTGGTGAGAAATTCACGAGTTACTGGTGAATTGCGACACGTGAGAATTATGCGTCATCACTCGTACGCTACGTGAACAAGATTGAAATCAATGTCGATGATCGGTTTCCGTTAGTCGTCTTCCCCAGCGGATCGACAGACGTGGGGAAATGTCATTGGATGAGTGTTCTGTCGCTGACAGGTGATTGGCGGATCGATTGTGGATCGGGCTTGACGCTCCGCTGTCCAGGAGGTGCTGCTGTGAGTTGGGTGTGGCGGAGATCCGAACTACTCGAATTTCAAACAATTGTGTTCGGCTATTTTGGAAGTATTAGTGAATATCTTATAATAAAAGTACAGTTTATTAGATGTATAATAATAATGTATCTATTATTTCGAAAAATATTGACGAAATCTTTGTGTTTTATCTATTAAAATATGCAGTATATAAGCCAGAATAGGCAATCGGGGATTCTAACTACACTGTCCAACACTTATTTGAATCTGCAATATACACTCCGAGATCCTAGTAGTCCGAGATCCATAGTAGAGTTTTTCACCCCACACACGAATCCGTAAACAGAATTGCTCTACCACCCTAAGTTCTTGAAAAACATGAGTTTTTGTAAAAAGCGCACGATTTTGGGCAAGAATGAAGTCTTACGTGAAAACCAAGAATGCTAGAAAGTTCAATTTGGTCTCAAAAGATAAAGGAGAGTTTCCTGAATATATCGGTGTATACAATTATTAAATTTGATGGCTTTATATGGTTGTAAACGGCCGTCAAAGTTTAAAAATGTGTCCATGTGCAAGATTTCCACGCAATACTTTTGCATTTTTACGAAAACTTGTTCATTTACCACGAATTCGCTACGCAGTATCGAATTCTCTAGACATTTCTGAAGAAGAACTCATCCACGAAAAATGTCGAAACAGTTTTTAACTCGGACTGTTTTAGAAAATATCCAGCGGGAACGCGTGCACTGTCTTTTGCCGCCTGGCGTCAGTGACGACCATTGCTCGCCTGGCTTGACTCAGCAAGTCGGAGACTATGCGCAATCTACACCGTGCCCTGTAGAGTGGTCGTTAGCTATAGGAATCTAAATTTGTTTGAGTTTTTTTTTGGCATTCCGCTAACTCCGAAGTATCAGTGAATATTTTTTATAGCCTTTTATACCTTCGATATAAAAAGGAAAAAACCTACCTGAGCGTGTCTGGCTGCCAGATAGGTAACGCAGTGATAGCCTGACTCACTCCGGGCAGTGATGCCAGAATGAGGACGGGATCCCTCGATAATTTCCCCCACCTCGCATACATACTACGCCGGAGCTGCGTGTCTGTGAGCTCGGCGCTTCGGACAACGTCGGGAAGACGAGAGGGAAAACGAATGTGCGTCTTTCTCTCTCGCTCTTGAAACGCTGATCCACGGTGAGGTGCAAGCGACACGCGACCGTGCGCGATCGTCTTGAGTGCCTCGAGATACACTTTTCACTTTCTGACATATGCATAATACTCTTGTAATGAAAAAAAAATTGGAAAAAGTTTTGTTACGAAAATTACGTTTTAAGACCTCCTGATCACGTTTTGACTATTTAGAAAAGAGCTTTTTTTAAATATCTCATATATATTTTTTTAACACGATTACGTTTAAACGGCAAAATGGATTTCAATGAAACTTTATATTTAAATTTTATGTATATAAAATTCACGAAAAATGATAATTATCCCGAAAAAAGAAAATTACCCGTTATGATTCTTCGATTTTTCAGATATACGAACTAAATTCTACATAAAAAAAGATTAAATAAAGTTCTTCTGAAACTACTTTAACAAAGAAAATTCATAATTTCTTGTTTTCATTTTAAATTTCAATACTTTTTATTCGAGCTATTTTTATTTTTTAAACCTTAAAATGAATTTTTTTTTATTAAAAGTTGAATATTTTGATACTGTAAATTGGTGAACTTTGTTAAAATTAGAATCCACTCTTGGCCAGTAGCATGGACGCTCTAGCAGCCTTCGATAAAAAATATTTTTCAGAGTATGATCTAAAATTTAAAATCTAAACGTAATCACATTTCTCGCTAGATTTTTCGATAATTATATCAAGTTGCGACAAAGAATCACGCACTATTTATAAATTAATTACGCGCAGCATGCACGCTACCGCTCGATGGAAACTATGGGAAAGTGGTGGTCTCTTCCATCGGGAGGAAAATGTAAACGATTCGTTATGCAAAGCTAACATCGCGATATACGGTACATTAAAATGTGTAAATCGGTATAAAGGAATTGTACATGAATAAGAGAGAAAGGTAACTGGTAAATGCATCTGAGGCTGTTCGGTACTGTCACCATTGTCATGCTGTTATTTCTTTTAGCCTTTTCTTCGATTTTTCTCTTTCCTGAATTTTTCTTACTATTTTACGATTTCCTATGTATTCTTTTCGTTTCTCGTTGCGAAGGTTCACTCGGGCCTGGTTTTCGTCAAGTACATTTGACGGTCAGATCCGCGCGAACCCAAGTGTATATTTTGTTTACGTGTCCGTCGGACACTGTCCGATGCGTTTCGTAGGGGGTCGTGCAGTCGCGCTTCGCGACATTTAACCGTCATTTCAGTAGAATTAGAGAGCAGGTGGTGGGTACTATTTGTTTCGCGCTGTCTGCATGTTTTTCGTATCTATCATTTCTCATTTCGTGAATTCGGATCTGTCGTGTTGGAAGTGTATCACCCTATATCACCCCATTTCTATACGCTAGCATTTGCTTGTTGCTTTGTATATAATATTTTTTATACATATATCAATTTTTCGTGGTAAGTACGATAGAAACGTTTGAGAAAACAGGTGAAAAGGCTACTCCTGTTTATCGGCCGTTGTGGGAAACGAATGAGAAGTTCCGATCGCGGATTCGCGAAGTACCTAATGATAAAAGCCTTTTCTACTGTTCTTCAAGCGAGAAACAAATAGTACCCACCACCTGATCTCTAATTCTACTGAAAAGACGGTTAAATGTCGCGAAGCGCGACTGCGCGACCCCCACGAAACGCATCGGTCACGTAAACAAAGTATACACTTGCGTTCGCACGGATCTGACCGTCAAATGTACTTGACGAAAACAAGGCCCGAGCGAACCCTCGCGACGAGAAACGAAAAGAATACATAAGAAATCGTAAAATAGTAAGAAAAATTCAGGATGGAGAAAAATCGAAGAAAAGGCTAAAAGAAATAACAGCATGACAATGGTGACAGTACCGAACTGCCTCAGATGCATTTACCAGTTACCTTTTTCTCTTATACTTGTACAATTCCTTTATACCGATTTACACATTTTAATGTACAATATGTATCGCCATAACGAATATAACGAATCATTTACATTTCCCTCCCGATGGAAGAGACCACCACTTTCCCGTAGTTTCCATCGAGCAGTAGCGTGCACGCTGCGCGTAATTAATTTGTACATGAAATGTGATTACGTTTAGATTTTAGATTTTAGATCATACTCTGAAAAATATTTATTATCGAAGGCTGCTACAGCGTCCATGCTACTGGCCAAGAGTGGATTCTAATTTTAACAAAGTTCACCAATTTACAGTATCAAAATATTCATATTTTAATAAAAAAATTCATTTTAAGGTTTAAAAAATAGAAAAAGCTCGAATAAAAAGTATTGAAATTTAAAATGAAAACAAGAAATTATGAATGTACATTTTTCTTTGTCAAAGTAGTTACAGAAGAACTTTATTTAATCTTTTTTTATGTAGAATTTAGTTCGTATATCTGAAAAATCGAAGAATCATAACGGGTAATTATCATTTTTCGTGAATTTTATATACATCAAATTTAAATATAAAGTTTCATTGAAATCCATTTTGCCGTTTACACGTAATCGTGTTAAAAAAACATATATGAGATATTTAAAAAAAGCTCTTTTCTAAATAGTCAAAACGTGATCAGGAGGTCTTAAAACGTAATTTTCGTAACAAAACTTTTTCCAATTTTTTTTTCATTACAAGAGTATTATGCATATGTCAGAAAGTGAAAAGTGTATCTCGAGGCACTCAAGACGATCGCGCACGGTCGCGTGTCGCTTGCACCTCACCGTGGATCAGCGTTTCAAGAGCGAGAGAGAAAGACGCACATTTGTTTTCCCTCTCGTCTTCCCGACGTTGTCCGAAGCGCCGAGCTCACAGACACGCAACTCCGACGTAGTGTGCATGCGAGGTGGGGGAAATTCTCGAGGGAACCCGTCCTCATTCTGGCATCACTGACTCCGGGCCCTTATTCGCGAAGGCTAGCTAGCGACGAAAGCGCTACATTACAATAAAAGGTCCTTCGCAAGGAAAAACCGTTTACAGTCGCTAAATGGATGACTGGATTTTGCACCTCCGGTAGCTGGATTACGTACTACCGTGATTCAGACGCTGCTTCATATGTCATGCTTAATTAAAAGATTTTGAGTTTATTGTTGGAAGTGATATACAAATGTTACTATTATACATATAAGAAATTATACTTTTATTAAAATGTATTCACTGATGCTTCTAAAGTAGCCGGAGATAAAAAAAAACTCAACAAATATTTGATTCCTATAGCTAAGGTCCACCCTACTAAGCACCAGTGGTGGGTCGGTATTTTACGCCGCGTCGTAAATGCATTTACGACGCGTCGCAAATGTATGTATAATATGTCGTTTTTAAGTCCATTTTATACGTGTCATTTGTCGCAAATGTCGTAAATGGAAATATTCATTATTTTAAGGTTTCAACAATTAAAGTGTTGGATAAATATAGTTCTTTCTGACTCGCTTGTTGGTTGCATGCGAATAAAATAGAATACTGTAGAATACTGTAGAATACATCGGTTACGTTGAAAACTACGTATAATCGCCATTTTCCTAACCCCAAAAAAGTATTCAAAAGCGTGGTGTTAATTATTGTTTTGTACTTGTTTAGATAATAAATAATAAAAAATGAATCGTGAAAGGTAATGTAATTAGAAATAAATGTAAGATAATAAATAAAATTTATTTAAACTGAAAATTATGTAAATAAAAATATCTGTTTCAGGAAAAATGAAATTGATAAATTAGTATCAAATTTCTTTTTATTAACATAATTTTTAATTTAAACAAATTATATTTATTATTCTATACTGGGAAACTTAGTGGAGACGTCGCATAGATTTCAGCCCTCTGGTGGTAAGTTGGCAAACTATTGAAAATAGGTTTGGATTCCACCAAACATTACGAACAATTATTAATCGAAGAAGTCAAAATTTAGTGTTCAAACAAATTTAAAAACACTCGTTTTTCACAACATGTCTATTTAAACACTGATAATCAGTAGTTCAATTTTCTGTCACTAGTTGGCGTATCGAAATTCTTGGTTTCCCAATGCATTTCTTTTACAAACTTTTCAATATCCATTTTTCGTCAATGTAACTTAATTTAATTGAATTTTTTTAATCAGAATTATAATTATTAATAAATTGGCACTTCTTCATAACCTATACGAAAAATGTGTCATAGGTTAGTTATGTTCATTCCAGATATACGACATTTATGACACATTTACGACATTTATGACACGTGTTGCTGTATAAAATTGAAAATTCGTGTCTTTATCCACCATTGCTGAGCGCCATGTCGATTGCACGTAGCGACGCACAGTGGTCCCAAATCGCGAAAAGCTGGCCAAAACTCAATTTTCGAAGTATATAGCAGCTTTTTGCTATTATAGCATATTTGTTGTATATACATTAGTGCATCAAATGCCGCTTGAATTTCTTAAATATATTGATTGGTTACTGAGATATAGGCTGTCAAAGTTGACGAAATTTCATGCTCCTTAATGTCTTGAAAAGGGGAGCATGTTTAGTGTGTCAGAGAAAGTTTATTTGAAAAGATCCATATGTGCAACAGTTTACCATTAAAGTAGGCGTTATAAACATAAACTTTCCACAGAAACAAAGTAAAATATCTTTGAATTTACCCATGTAATTCCCTTCTCAATGTGTCATAAATCTAAGTCACGTTTTAATAAAACGGAAGGAAAACGAAGATGAGTGTCACCGAGTGTCGCGCTGTAACAAGTTTCTTGATATAAAGTAATATGTCAAGTATGATATCCAATTGAGAAAATTTGCGGAAATTTGCGATTTTTTAAGATATTTAAATTTAAAGTGCCAAGTAGGGGTATCAACGCTGTCTATACTTTGTCCCACCAGAGCGTATTGATGATATCTCTGCAAAATTTAATATATTTGTAAAAAATGTAATATGAGATAAAAAATTTATCGAAAACACTAGTGTGATCTTACTTCATAATGGGTCCAAGATTATAACTTGACAATGTTTCGGTTTGAAGCGACCAGTTCAATGCAGGAAGACCACTTCCAAAAGATCTGCTTTTTCAATGATTTAAACAAAACTAACACTCTATTAGCCAATGATATATTGTTGTATATGGTATACCGGGATATATGGAAGGACCGAGCGGAGGAGAACGACTGTTTATATTAAAGTCTCGAAGGAAACTGGGATTGTATAAACACTGTATCGATAAGGAGCAAGAATGGATTTCAGAGCCAAGGGGAAAATGCGTGGCAGTAGAAATGATGAGTTTGTCACTGAAGTCCGAAAAAATTCCAAAAACGATTGGAAATTAACATCGTCATATTAAATTCGACATTCTAATTATATAATTTTAGTAAAAAATCTGAAGAATCCATTTTCACAAAAATTAAAACCAACATTTACACCAGTGATATTAGATTCGCCATTTTGTTTTTTTGGAATTTTGAACCCAGGTTCGTAGTCAGTCACCTCGAACACCTCGGTATACCAAGCTTCGTCCAATATGACCTTTTTCTGATATACGCGTCCGCCATATTGGATTTGCCATTTTGTTTTAACAAATTTGAAGTTCAGATTCGTAATCACAGACCCCAAAAACCCCCGAGCACCGATTTCTGACTAAATTGAAGTACGTTTTGATGGGTTTGCCGCTTTTTAACGATTTGGGACCACTGTGCGACGGCCCTGATGAGTTGCGCCATGCGGCAAAACACCAGGCCTACGTTGTCGATGAGTATTTTCTCGAAAATTCTGAGTTATAAACTGTTCTGACATTTTTCGTGGATGGTTTCTTCTTCAGTAATGTCTACAGAATCCGATACTGTTTAGCGAATTTGTGCTACATAAACAACTTTTCGTAAAAAAGCGAAAATATTGAGAAATCGCTATTATTTTAAAACTTCAACTCAATTGCGACACGGGTTCCTCTTGTTCAATGTTACGTCCTGAAGGGACTTTTGTGAATCGCCCTGAGCGGCTAGGATGATCCACGGGGTTCGTTGCTCTGTCGAGGTGCTAAAGCACGCCTTGACTATACTTACCATGAAGGATAGGAAGTAAAGGGGGTTGAATTAATGGTTACACGGAATTCAAGGGAGAAACAATAGATTAAAATATATTCTTGACGTAAATATTAAAGTAATGGTTAGAACATACCCTAGGGACGGCGCTCCGTCCCTGTTATCGCTGTGCGCTCGGGTGTCGGTCGAATATCGCACGGCACGCTTGCCGTCTAGCGTTTCGCTCGCTGTGTAAGTCGTTCAACCTAGAGTAGGTCGTGGTCGCTCGCTGTGCTCTCGGATGGCACTCGGAAGTTGGTGACCTGGGGTCCGTTGTGCCTCACTATCTCTAAACGTCGTTCTTCTACGCGCTCCTACGTCGGTCACGATTGACGCGCAAGGGCTCTCCCGGCTAGGCCGTTCTCGGTGTGTCGGATGGAGTTACCCTTGTACGAATTACTATCGGCCGTTCGTACTTCGCGGAATCTACGCGGAGACGTGGTCACGGTATCTAGACGGCCCTCTGGCCCGTCGCAACTTCCTAGCTCGAGCTCCCGAATCAGAATCTATCTTCCGCGGCTCTCGATCGCGGGCCGAACCTCGGACAGTCCCCAGAAATGGGGGAAACTGCCCCGTCGGCAGCTGTTGCTTGCTTCACCAATTCCTCGATTATTGCGAAATAACCGGGGCTTGGGCCGAGCGCGGTCGTTGTCCCTACCGCTGTTGCTACGGGCTCAGCACAACGTGATTTTTACACGTGAGGCGATTCCGCTGAATCGCCTTCCCGAAAGAAAACGACGCGATGACAGCAAGCACGGGATGGACCTGAAGGGCCCATGTAACACCTCCCCATTTAGACACGAAACGGCCTCGCGAGGCTGTTTCGTTCTTCCGTGTGAGGCTGTCCACGCGTACACTTTCTTTAAACGGCTTAAAACTATAATTATCGCAACTAAAACTAAGGGATCGCAAGGGGATTATAATAAATAAATCGTTATTAAGCGGGGAGAAAACTATTATATATATTGTTACAATTAAAATGATTCAAAGAGAAAAAACGAGAAAGGAAGGAAAAAAGAAAAAAAATGTATTGATAATAAAAGGGGGGTGGGCGGTGCTTTTGGCTGCGGCCCTTAAGGATGACGCTCTGCTGCGAATATAATGAAAACGGAAACAATTACAAATCTGATCGCGTCACTTTGAAGTGATTACAATTTTGTGGGTATTTACCTGCTGCGAGGGGTGGTATTGGGAGCAATCCTCACTCCGCTCCGGCGGGCATGATCCAGGGGACGTCCCGGGGTTTGGGAGGCTCCAGTGGCCGGGGCGCCTCAATAATCGGGAACGCCGGCAAATGCAGGGGGTCGGTGTCTAATATTGCCCGTATACAGCCGGTGCAGTTGCCGGGCAGCCTCCATTTCAAATGCCGTTCCTGGCACTGCACGCACTTGGTAAGAGCGATGGCTCGCTGCTCTTCTGCCAGCCAGTGCACAGGGATCCTCCTGTATTTCGTGAAATTTTGTGGCGGGTTCACCCACGCACATGCCCCGCATATGGTCTTCGTTTTGTAGGCCCAGACGCGGCCGTCTTCTCCCGTGACGCTCGGATCAGGACGCACGCATAGTCTGCGTCCAAAGGGCGCGTGTAATTGGCGCGGCAAAACTGCTTCCGCCAGGGTCGATCGCGTCACTTTCTCGTCGTTTAGTTTTGGGGTTTCCATTCTTATATATTTATGAATTTCAGTGAACAATTACGGAGACCGTGAACAATTACTTGAACAATTACGGAGACCGTGAAAAACTTCGTAATGACTGTGCTCGCTTTGCTTAATTGCTAACTTATATGCTATTATCCCTACCATCTAATTGTCGCAGCAGAGCGCCTCGTGGGGATCGATTCTTAAGACTAACGCGCGGGGGTTCTTGCTGTTATCAGCAAGGTACTTCTTAGAATACTTCGAAGTATGGCTCGGAACCCGCGAAACTTCTCGCTTGTTCTACGTGGGCTCGGTCTCTTGTCCTTGTAGATGGTATAACGGGTAGGTCGGGAGGAAAAGATGTAATGGCAAGAGGACGAGGTCTGGATATTATCTGAGGGGGAGGGCGGTGTGGTTTCATTTCTAAATCAATCTTTGTCTCTTTCCTTAGGGGCTCGCGATGTTGATTCCGGCGTGCCCTCAAAAGGCGGTATCCAATCCAAACAATAAGGATAATTATGATAGTGCATCCTAGTCCCGGTAGTCCATAGGTAACATATGTCGATAAATTTTCGGTCCGGTGATGGGTCGCTAATTCCCTTGCCTGTCTCTCTATATCTTCTAGTGCGACTGCGTTTGCTTTTGAATGGGAATTTTGAAGTGTTCCTTTTGGTTCCTTTTCTTGATAGTTTGTTAAAATTTTCACGTGATGTTCCGTGAGAGTTGGCAGGATTTCTGAGATGTTTATGCCGATAGATGGTTTGTAGATAGTCGTTAATGCCTCAGTATCTACTCCGGATGCCCAAATCTGATCAGTCCCGATTTTGGCCTCACAATCCCTCTTGAGTTGAAATATTCCTGCCCCCTGCAACACTTCGTAGCCGGCTGCATGCTTGTGGCATCGAACCTGCAGTGCCAGGGTGTCCTTAATGGAATATAACCAGGTGTTCGGTGTGTTCATTTTCTTGAGGAAGGTTCGGCTTCCAGGAAGGGCTTGAATGTTGCAGCTATGCCACTTGATGTTTTGTGGTTTTAATAAAGCATCCGTCTCACAGCTTGGTGCTTTTTCCAAGTCCTGGAGTGGTAAGCTGAGTTCGCACAAATACATCCTGGGGTGATTCCTGCAACCTGTTATGTATTTCTCGTCGGGCATGAAGTATTGGGAGTTAATACGGCTGATTGCTAAGTATGTTGTTCTTGGTTTTATAAATATTGGGGTAGAGACATTGGTCGATATTAATTGAAATGAAGGGCATGGTTGAAGGTAATAGAGGTCAAAGGGAATTTGGTCAAGTAAAGGTATGTCGAGTGACAAGATGATTCGGCCTTGTGAATATACTACGTTTAATTTAGTCACCCCTTGTAGCTGTTCGGAATTTAATTCTTCAGAGGTCAGCGGGAATTCGTACGGAGTAGTTTTGCGAATTCTTTCACAAGTTTGCGCTAGCTGGCTGGGTGAAAGAACGGCCGGATGTAAGATACCAAGTTTCGCAAACGTGAGCGCGTCCGTAATTACAATTAGCGCGGTTACGTATTCGTCCACGTGCCTGGTCATTAGGAATGTCCACGACGACAAGGCAAATTCCAATTCTATTTTTGCTTCGCGATCGTCTAATTGACGGACACCCGACGCTATTTCCTTAATTCTATCGCCCATATTTCGTATGGAGCCCGTTACAGTTTGAAGTGTCTCGTGTATATCCTGAAATTCCGATTTTATAATGTGTGTCTGATTTCCTAACAATTCTGCGAGATGATTTTGGTCTTTATAAAGTTTGTCTATTTCCTTGTTATAATATTGCGCATCATCGCTGTCCAGGGTTCCGAAAAGGGCTTTGCTTAACGATCCGATGAATCCTAATGGTACCGATCGCTTGGTACGGGAGGGCTGTGGCTTCCCTAACATGCTGAGTAGCAAATCTTCATATCGTTTGGCATCGAGGAGTTTTCGTTGCAGGGCCGTGTTAAGGGCATCAGCCGGGCAAGACGTCCAGTTATATGCTGTGCATAACGCTTTCATTCTGTCGATCTGGGGTTGGGTTCGTGGTCGCGAGGTCAGTATGTCGGTGACTCCAATACCCGTGACCAGTCTCCATTGGGTGTGAAATACGCGGAGAGGTCGGATTTTTTCATAGTACAATCCCGGGTTGGGGTTCAGCGATGATATTTTGTAGTCCCCATCTATGACGTTACTGGCAACGCTTATCCATAAGAACGTGAATAGTAGGAGGCCACGTCCGTCCATGGTGACTGTAGTACTTGGTTCTCCGAAACTTCTTACGCGGGGAATTCTATTGTTTTAAGTAATTGTCTACTGCAAATACGAAAAACAAGTGAGATTAAGGAAAGGGTGGGAATTCTATTGTTTTAAGTAAATGTCTACTGCAAATACGAAAAACAAGTGAGATTAAGGAAAGGGTGGGAATTCTATTGTTTTGAGTAAATGTCTACTGCAAATACGAAAAACAAGTGAGATTAAGGGAAGGGTGGGAATTCTATTGTTTTAAGTAAATGTCTACTGAAAAATACGAAAAACAAGTGAGGTTAAGGAAAGGGATTCGATTTTCGGAGTGTGGGACCTTGGTTATGAGGATTGGCTTAGATGAGCCCTCCTGCTGGTCCGTTGTAAGCTTAAACCACATTGAATACGCTCTATCAACGTCAAGGCGGTTTATCTTTAACATAAGCATGTTTCAATTTGTCGAAATGTTTGATTATCTGTTGACCCTCATCCGTAAGTATTATCGCATTATTTTGTTCGGTGATTGCTTTTATTTTATAGGGGCCTGCGTAATGGGGATCAAACTTATGGAGTCGAGGTTCCTTTTGTACATAAACGAGGTCGTTTACCGCGAATGTGACTTGATTACTTTTACGGTCGTAAATTATTTTTGAACGTGATTTGCTTGTGTTTAAATTTGATCGCGTAGTCCTTCGGATTTCATCTAAACGCTCTATCAAATTTTGTACGTAGGTCGGGTACGTTAGTAGCTCTTCACGGGACATAGGCGTAAACGGATCTCGAGCTAATTGTCCGAAAACCACCTCGTATGGAGTGAATTTTGTTGCTTCGTGTACCGAGGTGTTGTAGGAATACATAGCGAACGGGAGGAGCAGGTCCCAGTCTTCGTGTCTTTCCATGTAATGTTTTAGGTATTCTGTTAGGACAATATGACTTCTTTCTAGGGAACCATTAGTCTGAGGTCGATATCCTGACGTGGTTACGTGTTTAATTTTGAATGTTTGAGCTATTCCCTGTATTATGTTATTAATAAAGCTCGTTCCGCGGTCCGTTAAGATTGCGCGCGGCGCACCGAAGATCGCGATAAAGTAGCGTGATAACGCATCGGCCACGGTACAGACTCGTATATCTGGTAATGGCACAGCCATACAGAATTTAGATAATTGACATTGCATTGTAAGTACGTGGCGGTTTCCGCTAGGGGTGGGGGGCAGCGGTCCTACAGTGTCCAAGGCCACTTTATCGAAGGGCCGTGCAGGCGTATCTGTGATTAGCATCGGTTCCCGAGTTTTAATTCGGACGAGCTTTTGTTCCTGGCAGCTCTGGCAACTTCGCACAAAATCCTCCACGTCTCTGCGTAAGCGCGGCCAATCGAATAAGCTGCGTATGCGTCGGAACGTTTTTGTCACACCCTTATGGCCTCCTATCAGGCTTTCATGATAGTGGCGGATAATTTTCTCCCGTTCATTATCCGGAGGTTGTTGAACTTCGCCGGTGCAGATTTGAATAGTGATGGGCGTCCGTTTGAAAATAATTTTGGAATGTCGCTGCAGCGTTTCAGCGTCGAATCGGTGTAGGGTTTCACCATGCGCCGCTATTCGAAGCGAGCGGACGCGTTCGGTTTCCGCTGCGTCCTTGAGCGCTGTTAGTGCTGATGCCAGATCCGCTTCTCCTATTTCATGGTAGAAGTTGCTAGCTCCTACAATGCTAAAAATTTTTCCTTCTTCATTACGGGTGATTATTACGCGATTTCTGATTAATTCTTCTGATAATAATTTTGTTTCGTCGAGAAGTCCTATAGCTTTTAAAGTTTTGCAAATTGGGCTGGTTAATATTCCATCTGATGATATAAAATGAGCATAGTTGTCTGGAGAGGATGCAAGCGTAGTCTTTACGATTTCCACTTCGCATTGCATTGGTTGGATTTCACGTTCCGAGGTGTCCTTTGCGTTTCCCCGGTATTCAAATGATTCTCGTATTTTTTGCCGAAAACTCGAAGGGTCGGTGAATGGCTCGGGGGTTACTCCGTATCGTTCCGATGAGTCAGACATCTTAGTTATGTAGGGTCTTGGACTCGTGCTCGACATTTCTTTAGGAGGCGATTGATCTTTTAATTCGTCCAGTGTCTCTCCCTCCGGACAAATCATAGTTGATTGTGGTACGTTCAGGGCTTCTTCGTGCAGAGGCACGCCCCAAGACACTCTCTTCTGTGGGACTGTTTGTGGTTTGGTCTTCGGGGGGCTAGCGTTTTCGAGGGGACTTGATGTTTCCTCCTCTTTTCCGGTGGGACTCTTCGCGATGATAATTTCCATCTCGGTGGATGGGCCTAAGGGAGTATCAATGCTTCGAACGGTCTGGTCTAAATTGTCTCCTTCTACGTATTCCCAGCGGGGTGGCTCGTCAAGGCTCTTCAAGAAGGCGAGTTGGTCGTGCGTATATTGGCCTGCATAGGGCCCTTCGGTTATCATGGACGAGTACTCCTCTTCCCAATTTTCGAACTCGTGGTGACCAAGTCCTTCCTCTTCTTTTCTAGGAGGGTACTCCTCATCCAGACTCTTTAGGATGGTGATTTCTTGCTCGGTAAGCGGACCTGTAAGCGATTCATTGCTTCCGAAAGTGGAATCCATGAGTGATTGCTCCTGATCTTCGTCTTCGTCCAGGAATTCGGGCATTCCCGTTCGTTCTTCCGCTGTGTCCAGAACAGTAGAGTTGGCTCTGTTCTCTATACCGTCTGTATTATCCTCGATTATTGTGGAATCGTCTATAAACGACGGGGGTTCTTCGTAATTCGGTCGTGGCATGGCTTGACGACGTGCCTGTACTCGCGCTCCTATTCCTTCATTATCGGTATTCGGCGATATTTCCCTGTGAATAGTCGGGAAAGCGTGCGATACCGGGTTTCGTGACAGTGCATCCGCGTTGGCATTTACGCGGCCGGGTTTATAAATGATTTCGTAGTCATAATCGGCGAGCGTGATTCTCCAGCGAGCAAGTCGCGATACCGGATCTTTTATCGAGAATAACCATTGGAGTGGCCGGTGAGCGGTCACCAAGGAGAATTTCCGTCCATATATGTACGTCCGAAATTGTTTTACAGCATAAACTATCGCTAGGCACTCCTTTTCTGTGGTCGAGTAATTTTCTTGGCAGGGATTAAGTACCTGGGAGGCGTACGCTATTGGCGGGTCTTCGCCTATCTTGCCCTGACTTAAAATCGCGCCTACTGCTACGTCGGAAGCATCTGTTGTAATGATGAAAGGTTCATCAAAATCGGGGTAACGTAAGACCGGCTCTTTGCAGAGCGACTGGCGTAGGTCTTCGAAACTTTCTTGGTGTTTTTCTGACCAATAGAATGGAATTTTCGGGGTAGTTAAACTTGTGAGAGGTTTAGCGCGTTTAGCCATGTCGGGGATAAACCGCCGATAGTAATTTACTAGACCCAAGAATTGTTTCAAATTTTTCCGGTTTTTTGGTACGGGGAAGGCGGCGACGGCCCTGATCTTTTCGGGGTTGGGTCTTACTCCGTCAGCCGCTATTATATGACCCAGGTATATGACCTTGTCCTTCAGGAATTTGGCCTTTTCCGTTTGTAAGGTTAAGTTATGCACTCGTAAGCGTTCGAAGAAAGTCTCGAGTCGTTGCTCGTGCTCCGCGAGTGTAGACGAATATACGACTACGTCATCTAAATAAACGAATAACTCCTTTCCAATTAGTCCTCCCAAAACGTGGTTCATTAAACGCTGAAAAGTAGCCGGAGCATTCTTTAATCCGAAAGGCATGCGGAGGTATTCGTAGTGTCCGTCGGGGGTGGTAAACGCGGTTTTTGCACGGTCCTCTGGAGCCATAGGGATTTGGTGGAAACCGTTTGCTAAATCGAAAACTGAGAAATATTTGGCTCCACCTAATCTATCGAGAATGTCCGTGATTCGCGGTAAGGGAAAACGGTCATCAATCGTTTTCGCATTCAAAATTCGGAAGTCTGCTACAACCCTCCATCGTTTCTTTCCGTCCTCTCCTGTCTTTTTCTCGACCACGTGCAAGGGTGAATTATGCGGTGACGACGAAGGAGCGATTATCCCCAGCTCCTCCAGGTTGTGCGTTTGTTTGGCTATTTCTTCGTCCAGCAGCGGGGAATGAGGATATTGTCTGATGAATGTGGGTGTAGGATCGGTCACCGGAATGGTGTGTTCTATCGATGTTGTTCCGCCGAGCGGGTCCCCTGGTACGAAAAATCTATCCGAATACCTTACAACCAAGTCTTCGATTGTCTGACGCGGTTCCGCGTCTAATTCTTCCAATTTCAGTGTTTCGACTATATGTTGTAATCGTTCCTCGTGAGGTTTTTGCTCAATTTGGTATTCTCCCAGATCTAGCTCGTCGTTAGCGTCGAATTCTTCTCCGAAAAAAGGGGAAGGGCAATCCCGTTCGTTCTCTTCGGGAGAGTCACTATCTTTAGGGAGGCAAATGTTTATTTCGTTCGTGTTGGTCTCTGATTCACTTAAGCGTGCCAGATAGTCTTGGTGGCACTGCTTATAACCATTTAATGTACCCTCTAGTTCTTCAAAGTTGGAAAAAATTATGGGACTGATCGGGTGTTTCGCGGTTACCATCGTGCGCTGGTGGTAGGAGACGATGGCCTCCTCCTGGAGCAGATATGGGCTCCCGACGAGGCCCGCTATCCCTTTAGGTAAATGGGGCATACGTATTACGTGGAATAATGCCCAGCTACCGTTAATTTTCAAGACGGTCGTCCCTAAAGTCAAAACCTTCCCGTTTAAACCGGTGATTTCGAGGGGGGCAGTACTTAAAACCCGGGCTTTAGAGCTTGCAGACCCGATTTCTAACAGATTCAACGCGGAGCCCGTGTCTACGATAAATTCTCCCTCACCGTTCTCCAACTGTTCGGCCTTGACCCGGATGCGGGGGGAGTCTGCTCGTAGGAGCGTCGTTGAGGGCTCTGGCTTTGAGGTGGTCTTTGGGCCTGCGAGGAGGACCCGCCCGCCTCGTTCCGGTTGAACGGGCGGGCGCGCTGGGAGTTTAAATGATTGCTGTTCTCAGGGGAAATATCACGTTCCGCCGATCTTTGCGGATCTCGGTTTTCATATGTCCGCGATTCGCGAGGAGGTTCATGTCCGCGAGATTCGCGAGGGGGTTCATATCTTTCCGGTTGAGGAGATTCATATCCGCGAGATTCGCGAGGGTGGTACAATATAGAGTCGCGAGGTCGTGACTGCCTATTATTCCAAGGTCTGCCGCGCGCTCCTCTTCCACGGGGAGCACTCGGTCGGCGTTCGTAGTCCACCGGGCGTTCGCCTTGCCTCGTCAGCAAGGTCGTTGGAAGGCGCTCCGGCGTCGGATCGCGATAATACGGCTCCCGATAATATTCGTCCCTGTAGCGGGGGGAGCTATAAGCGGAGTACGGAGAAGGATGATCGCCGTACGAGTCATTTTCGTACGGCTGTCTCCATTCGGTCCATGTACGCTGAGGGTCATACGGTGACGGGGGACGCGCGTTCTGCGTGCACCCGCGCGCGTCATCGCGCGGCAAACCGGACAATTCTTGTTCCCGTCTTTGTATGTGCAACGCTAAATCGAACGCGTCATCCAATGATTCGGGGTTGGACAATGCTACTTTAGTCGAAATTCTTTGAGGTAGCGCGGTGATAAATGAGGTCCGGGCCAATCGCTCCACGTCCTTCATAGTCTTCTCGACATTCTCTCCAATCAATTCCTTCGCTCTTACGATTACCTGTCTGTACAGGCGGCTGACGCGGTGGATGAAGTCTATTAAACGCTCGCGGGGAAACATGCTTATACGTTCGAGTTCCAGCCGGAGCTCCTCATAACCGCGGCAGGGGGAATATCGGACTCTTAGAAGGGAGAGCAGATCGGCCACGCTTTGACAGCTTTTCCCTTCGACATAGTATCTAATTGGATCTTTTAGTTTATATATTAACTCGGTCAAAAATCTTTCCTCTTGACCGGGCGGTACTCGCTGTGAAGCTCTCTGTATTGAGGCAGCGAAGTCCTTCAAGGTTACCAAATCAGGGTCGAAACGGGGAATGCTGTCAAGCGCCCGATACACTCTCTCCTCATCCTCTCGGGAACGCCATACGTCTAATGCAGACATTTCTAGGTCGTTCGTCCGTGGGCCGAACGATAGTCTATTGCTTGACAACGTCGGTAAGTGAGGAGGGGGTATAGGAGGGGCTGTCTCAGGTATCTGGGAATTGGAAGTCTGCGATAAAGGGGGTGATCTCAAAATACCACCCGTCATTGCTATACAATGCTCTGGAAAGGATCTTGAGTAGTAGGAAGTATAGTCAAGTTACGAGCAGATAAAATTACGGCGGGTCGCGCTATGTAGCGACGACGCGCTCTCTTTTAAATGTATAATTAGTATATATATAAGGGAATAAAATCCCACTTCTGACACCAGTTTGTTACGTCCTGAAGGGACTTTTGTGAATCGCCCTGAGCGGCTAGGATGATCCACGGGGTTCGTTGCTCTGTCGAGGTGCTAAAGCACGCCTTGACTATACTTACCATGAAGGATAGGAAGTAAAGGGGGTTGAATTAATGGTTACACGGAATTCAAGGGAGAAACAATAGATTAAAATATATTCTTGACGTAAATATTAAAGTAATGGTTAGAACATACCCTAGGGACGGCGCTCCGTCCCTGTTATCGCTGTGCGCTCGGGTGTCGGTCGAATATCGCACGGCACGCTTGCCGTCTAGCGTTTCGCTCGCTGTGTAAGTCGTTCAACCTAGAGTAGGTCGTGGTCGCTCGCTGTGCTCTCGGATGGCACTCGGAAGTTGGTGACCTGGGGTCCGTTGTGCCTCACTATCTCTAAACGTCGTTCTTCTACGCGCTCCTACGTCGGTCACGATTGACGCGCAAGGGCTCTCCCGGCTAGGCCGTTCTCGGTGTGTCGGATGGAGTTACCCTTGTACGAATTACTATCGGCCGTTCGTACTTCGCGGAATCTACGCGGAGACGTGGTCACGGTATCTAGACGGCCCTCTGGCCCGTCGCAACTTCCTAGCTCGAGCTCCCGAATCAGAATCTATCTTCCGCGGCTCTCGATCGCGGGCCGAACCTCGGACAGTCCCCAGGAATGGGGGAAACTGCCCCGTCGGCAGCTGTTGCTTGCTTCACCAATTCCTCGATTATTGCGAAATAACCGGGGCTTGGGCCGAGCGCGGTCGTTGTCCCTACCGCTGTTGCTACGGGCTCAGCACAACGTGATTTTTACACGTGAGGCGATTCCGCTGAATCGCCTTCCCGAAAGAAAACGACGCGATGACAGCAAGCAGGGGATGGACCGGAAGGGCCCATGTAACATCAATTACTTTGAAACTTTACACATATCATTTTCTCACCAAACCTCATATTTTAGGCGGGTAAGACAAAAACAAACTCAGAAAAATTTTTACCCCAATAGTTGAGGACCATCCTAGGGGACAAATATATATTAAAAAAATTTCATACGGGTCGAATTTATAACATTTTTCTTTTTGAAGTCGTTTAAACAGGATTACGATGCCTTAAGTTCTTAGTGAAATTGAGTTGTTTTTAGTATGGGTGGACGGACTTCGGTTTCCGGACGCATGTATGGAAGGTGCTTAGAAGTGAGTGGTGTCAGCGGGTGAAGGAAAGTGTGGGGAAGTGGCGCGAGAGAGTGGAGAGTGTGTGTATGGAAGGTGAGGGGGAGAAGTTTGGAGGAAAAGGGTTATTGAGAAGAGGGCGGGCGGTGAGAATAGTGGAGAAATAGGAGGGTTAAGAGAACGTTTGGAGGTTAGGTGTAAGGTGAGAGAAGTGTGGCGGGAAAAAGAGATATAACGAAAGTGGGGACATCTGTGGGAGAGGAAAGGAACCAGAAGGGATAGAAGGCGCGAAATTTGAACGGAGAAAGTGAAGAAAGTGGAATGATTAAGGGAAAGGATTGCGGGGCAGGGGGGCTGAGGGCGGGAGAGAGATTCAAATCGAGGGAATGGGTGGGAGGGAGGGATGAAAAGGGGGGAGGGAAAGGGAAGGGAAAGAACGAGGAAAGGGTCAGGAAGGAGAGCACAAGCAGTGTAGGGAGCTTGGACAATTACTGGGGGAAAAAGAGAGAGAGGGAGGAGGAAGAAGGGGCGGTGCGAGAGGGGGGGAGGTTTTAAAAGGAGTGGAAAAACGGCGAGATCGCCAGAGGGTAGGAAGCTGGTGGGTAGGAAGCTGGGGGAGGGGGGGGGGGGGTGAATGGGTTGGAAGGGATGATAAGGGAGTTGGTGAGGGGGATAAGTGAGATGAAGGGGGAAATGAGGGAAAAGAAGGAAGATCTGAGACAGGAGAGGGAGGAGAGACGAAGAGTAGAAGAGGAATGGAGAGGGGAAAGGAGGAAGTGGGAGGAGTGGATGAAGGAGGAGAGGACAAAAAGAGAGGGGTTAGAAAAGAAGTGGAGAGGCTGGAGGAAAGAGGAAAGAGAATGGATGAGGTGGTAGAGAAGGTAGGGAAGTGGGAAAAAACAGGGAATGGGGGCGGAGGTAAAGAAGTGATGAATGAAGAGGAAGTGGAGGAATGGAGGCTTAGGATCAGAAGAATGGAGGTGAAACAAGATAAAAAGGAGAGAGAGGGTAGAAGGAACAACATGGTGATAAGGGGAATAGGGGTAGACGGAAGGGATGTGGAGGAGGAGGTAGAGAAGCTTTGGAGCAGGATGGGGCTGGAAGAGGGGGGAATTAAGGAGGTGGCCATAGGGAGAGCAAGAGGGGATGGCTTCGGGATGGTATTGGTGAAGCTCGCGGGAAGGGAGGAGAAGAGGAGGGTGATGGAGGCAAGAAAGAAAATGAAGGGTGGGAGGGAAAGGATTGAGGATGATCTAACGGAGGAGGAGAGGAGGGGAAGGCGGAAAATAGAAAGAGAGGCTCCGAGTGAGAGGGAGGAGGGGGAGGTTGTGCAGATAGGATATATGAAGATGTGGGTGAATGGTAAAGTGAGAAAATGGGATCAGGTGGGGGAGAAATGGATAGAGGAGCAGGAAAACAGAGGGGAGGCGAGAGAAACGGGGGGAGATTAAAGGGGGTAGAGGGGGGAGAGGGAGGTGGAAAATGTAGGGTGGCTTTTTGGAATGTGGCGGGACTAAGAAATAAGGATTGGAAGTTTTGGAAAGGACTGGAGGAATGGGAGGTGGTAGTGTTATGTGAAACGTGGGTGGAGGAACGGGATTGGGAATACGTAAGGAGTAGACTACCAAAGGGATACGTGTGGTGGTAGCAGTGGGCGAAGAGAGAAAATAAAAAAGGGAGGGCGATGGGGTGGATGGTGATAGGGGTAAGAAATGAGGTGGAAACTAGGGAACAGGAAGGAGGGGAGAAGGATAATGGTGAAAAAGGTGTTGTTGGTGGGGGGGGGGGGGAATGGTGGAGGGTGGTAGGAGTCTATGTTAATAAAGATTTGCAAACGAAATTGGAGGAATTGGAAGAGTGGGTTGAGGGGAGAGAAGAGGGAGTTAGGATGGTAATAGGGGGGACTTTAACACGAGGACAGGAAGAGAAGGGGGCGGATATGGGGGGAGAAGAGGAGGGGAGGAAAGTAGAGAGGGAAGCAGGAGATCGAAAGATAGTGAGTTAAATGGGGAGGGCAGGAGACTGTGTAGATTCTTGGATGAGAGGGGGTGGGGAATTTTGAACGGAAATGTAGAGGGGGATGAGGATGGAGAGTGGACATACACGGTAGGGAGAGGGAACTCAGTTATAGATTATGTAGTAGGGAATGAGGACACAAGGAAGGGTGTGGAAAGGATGGTGTGACGTCCCACTATTTTTCGCGCGGTCCTATTCCAAAATCTATTCGTAAACCTCAAAATCACTCCGTCAAAGTCCCTCAAACTCAACTCTTACCCCATCTCCCCAATCGTGGATCACCTTGATGTTGTACCTTAGCGGTCACCAACACAAGATGATCGATACAAAACTCCACCTCGATGATGTACCTTAGTGATTCCCATCACGAGATGATCGTTACAAAACTCCGTCGCCTATTCGACCTATGAGGCACGAATCCCTCTCTCTAAAACGAATTCAAACAAGTCCCTCGTTACAAAAACCCTCTTAAATCGAGACCACGTCTCACTCCCCTCTTTACGACTCACGGAGTCCAAGCCATTCTAACCCCTTTCCTATAAAACACCCAAAATCCATTCGACTAGTTGAGTATCTCCTTTCACAGTCATAAAAACCCCAGAAATCTAATTGCGACGAATATTTGGCGTACGTACCATAAATACGTCTATTAATAGCCATACCGTTTATAAAAACCCCGGAAGTCCTACTGCGTCTTATTCTGAAATATGTCAAGGTCTTTACCGCGCGTACCCCCGCAATACTCCTGTAAAAGTACATAAATATGAGGTCCTGAGAGGCCGCATCCTCTTTCTTCGGGCTTTCTTCGACAAGTCAGTCAGTTACGAAATTCTTGTTAGAAAGTATCATTATTATACCAAGTGTTAAAATCAGTGATCAACAATTCATCAATCATTGTAAGCGATTACAAATACCACTAATAACATTGCATATCACCATCATCATATATTTTGTATTATTATTCATATTGCATTCTAAAGCTTATTGTTTTCATTTATATTATTTGTATTATTATTCATATTGCTTTTTATATCAACGCTTATTACGATCATTTATTATTTTGTATTAACAACGCTTATTGCTTATATCATTCTACTTAACTTCATGTGTTTCATGTTCATATTCTTATATTTTGATTAATTACCGTTTATATATATATGTCATGTGCTAATGCTCAACGTCCAACGCATTATTTCTTTTCAATCACGTTTCGAATTATTGTGTGCATCCTTGGTTATAAAGATTCCAAACCAAAACAAGCTGCCGCAACAGCTGATTTCTGTTCGTGGACGCGAGAGCGCTTCCAGTATTTACAAACATACTACTGCATGAACCGTGCAATCCACAGAAATACTAAGCGTGGTTTCTTTTACATAAATGCAACGGTAAATCCTATTACCGAAAACAAAACAAATACAAGGTACTATAACGGGTGTTCTCCGGGCGTGTATTTACCTGTTAAACCTTCCCTAGTCGATTAGAGTGTTGGATTAAAGATTCGCGCCTGATCTCCGTAAAATTCTTAGAGTGACGGATTTAACATTCGCGCCTGATCTTCTCCCAAAAAACCCTTAGAGTGACGGATTTAATATTCGCGCCTAAGTTCCTTCTAAATCCTCAGAGTGACGGATTTAACATTCGCACCTGATCTTCCCATCCAAAATTCCTCAGAGTGCTGGATTACAGATTCGCGCCTGATTTTTCTCTTTTCCATGTCATCGTTCCTAAAGACCTCACCCGGGACGTGACAATGGAAGTGGGTGATAGGGTTGAATCGGACCATCATCCGGTGGTGGTGTGGCTGAGGGGGAAGGGGAGGGGAGTGGGAAAAGAGGGAGAAAAAATGTGTGGCTAGGAGATTGGGGAGAAGAGTCTGGGCAGAGGAGGGGAGGGAGAAGTTTGTAAGGAGGTTCGGAAAGAGGGAGGGAGCTGATAGGGGAATACAAGAGGAATGGAGAGAGCTGAGAGATAGGATAACGGGAGCGCTGGAGAAGGGGAGGAAGAGAGGGGAGACGGCAAGGAGGGGGGTGGTGGGACGGGGAGTGGCGGGAGAAAAAAAGATTAGTAAGGAGAGAGCTGAGAAGATGGGGAAAGGAGGGAGGAGAGGGGCAAGAGTATAGGGAGAAAAAAAGAGAGTATGGGAGAATGTGTGAGGAGAAGAGGAGGGGGGAGGTGGAGAGGTGGGAAAAAGAGGTGGAGGGGATGAGGGCGGAAGAGCAGGTATGGAAAGTAGTAAATAGGGAAAGGAGAAAGAGGAGGAGAGTGGACGAAGGAATAAGAATGGAAGGGTCGGAAGAGTATTTCAAGGGGTTGTTAGGAGGGGTAGAGTGAAGGGTGAGGAAAGGGGGTGAGAGAAAGAGAGGCGAGGATGAAGAGGAGGATTTAAGGATTGAGGAAGTGAGGAGGGTGGTAAGGAGTTTGAAGGAGGGTAAGGCGGGAGGGGGGGCGGCATACCCAACGAGGTTTGGAAGTGCGGGGGAAGAGGTACAGGAATGGCTGTGGGATACATGGAGAAGGGTGTGGAGAGGGGAAGGGTGGGTTGAAGAGTGGAGTGAAGGAGTGGTAGTGCCGGTGTTGAAGAAAGGGAGTGGGAAAAACATGGGGGACTATCGGGGCATTACGTTGACGCAGACGGCGTATAAAATTTATGCGTCGGTGCTGGCGGAGAGACTGAGGGAGGAGATGGAGGGAAAAGGGCTACTACCACCGAGCCAGGCCGGCTTCAGGAAGGGAAGGGGAACAATTGATAATGTATATGCGTTGAACTACCTGATAAATAGGCAAGTCAACAGGAAGAGGAAGAAAATGATAATTTTCTTTATAGACCTGAAGGCGGCCTTTGACTCGGTGGATAGTACTCGTAAAGGCGATGAGGAAGAGAAGGGTGAGGGAGGGGTTAGTTGAAAGGTGTGAGGAGGTGTTGAAGGAAAGAGTATGTAGGGTGAGAGTAGGGGAGGAGGAAGGGAAGGTGTTCTGGACGGCTAGAGGAGTGAGGCAGGGGTGCCCACTTAGTCCGAGTATGTTCACCCTGCTGTTAGCGGATTTAGACGAAGAGCTGGAAAAAGGAGGATGGGGTGGGGTGAGATTGGGGGGAAGAAGGTATATACCCTGGCGTATGCAGATGACATTGCGGTGATGGCGGAGGATGAGGAAGGGGTGTTACGAAAGTTGGAAAAGTATATGGATGGGAAGGGGTTGTGGTTGAATGTGGAGAAATAGAAAGTGATGAGGTGCAGAAGAGGTGGAGGTAGATGGAAAAAGGTGGGTTGGAGGTGGAAGGGAAAGGAGCTGGCGGAGGTGAGAGAATTTAAATATCTGGGGTATATCTTGATGAGAAATGGAGGGCAAGAGGCTCAGGTAAGGGAGAGAGTGATGAAGACGGCGGCTGTGATAGGGCAGGTGTGGGGGATTGGTAAGAGGAGATTTGGAAAGGATTGGGGGAAAAGGTGTGGATGTTTGACAGGTATGGGGATAAGTTATGGGGTGGAAATTTGGGGTTGGAAAAATAGGGGGAGGGTGGAGGGGTTACAGGACAGGTTTTTGAGGTGGGTTTTGAAGGTTGAATGGTGTACGCCGGGATATTTGGTTAGGGAAGAGTTGCAGCGGGAGATGTTGAAGGGAAGGGCGGGGATGAGGGCGTGGGAGTATTGTGAGAGGAAGCTGGAGGAGGAGCAAGGAGGGGAGGTGGCAAGGATGTACTGGGAGGAGATTAAGGGGCGGGCAAGGAGGGGGGGTCCTGGGGGGATGGGAAGAGGAGAGGAAGGGGTTTTATGAGGAGACGGGATGGACATTGGAGGGAGTGGAAAGGATGAGGGGTGGGGGAGAAATGAGGGGGGAGTAGCTGGTAAGTGTGGAGAAGAGGTTGCAGGAGGGGGATAGGTGGGAAATGATTAGGGAAGCAAGGTATAATAGATGGTATGGGGCGGTAAAGGGGGTGGGAGTTCCTGGTTACCAAAAGAAGGGGAGGGGGAGAGCAGATGGAGGAGGGTGGCTAGGTTCAGGTTGGGAGTGAGATGAGGGGGGGGGGGGAGATATTGGGAGGATGGGGAGAAAAGGAGATGTAGGGTTTGCGGGTAGGTGGAGGAAACATGGGAACATGTATGGGAGGAATGTACGGGGTGGGGAGAGGGAAGGGGTTGGCAGGAGATGGTGGGGGAAGTGTTGGGAGCTGATGCAGAGGGGGAAAGGTGGATGTGGAGGGTGGAAGAGTGGAGGGGGGTACAAGATGGAGGAATGAATGGGTAAGGAATGGGAGTGAGAGGATGCGTGCGGAAGCGGGGGTCCGGAGAGGGGAGGAGGAGCGGGAGGAGCGGGCGCGGCGGTGGCGAGCGAGCGAGCGGGCGATTAGGTGTAAGAATTATATGTAAGGAGTTGTTTTAAGGAATAGATTTAAAGCTGCGGGTAGTAGGTTAGGCGAGAGCAGAGAGGAGGAGAAATGCGAATTGTAATCCCCAAGGGGGCACAATAAAGTATACGATACAGGATAGTATGGGTGGACAATTTATTCGGTTATTTACGACATTAAGTAAAAAGGTCAGGTCTGATATGATTCGTCTGTTTTCAAGTGGTAAGAAGTTTAGCCTGGATAGCCATGGCTTGTAATTGTGGTAATCTATAAGAATACTAAAGTCCAGTTCAGATTTATTGGCCGGTGAGTTCGGTTTTGCGAGCAGCGCGCGAGGAGAAATCAGCCACCACCACCTGATGATCGTGGATTGGCAGTTGAAGTTGCTGGGCCCCCGAAGGGTATGGTGGGGTAACGGGAACGCTGCTTGACTCCGCCTGAACGAAGTCGTGTGGCTGTTGTTTATTCTTAGCGTAATAATAGTGTGCGTTACAAAGCTATGCTTAGACCAATGCGAAAAGAAGCTATCGAGGAAGAATTAATGTTCTGACCAATAAAAGTGCTGAATTGTTTCGGAGCGAACGCACACCCATTGTGATGTGTGTATTTCTACGATGACAGCCAGATTTGGGCATTATTCGTATAAATCTCCAAGATTTATTCGCGGAATAACGAACAACGATTTTATTCGACGAAAAATTATTCATTATTCACGCATAAATCTGTACCGTAATTCAAGCCAGATTTATTCGGATAAGAATTTATTCGTTATTCGACCTGATTAATCGACGAATAAATGAGCGTGCCCTCTATCTCTTCGAGCTAGATCCACGTACGCGACTATATACAATGAATTAGTGAAGGGGTAGAGCGGACCAGAGTTGGGCATTATCTAGATAAAAAATTATTTAAATAACTTCGAAAAAAGCCACGAATAACTTTCGTCAGCGTCGAGAGTTCGTGAGTGACCATGACCCTAAGTCGCCGCCGCCGGGCATTTATTGTCGGCGCTCGTCACTCGGCCGAGCCCGACCTTCGGAGACTCGAATAAACACACTCGACGTTGACGAAATTTATTCGTGGCTTTATTCGTAGACTTCGAAAAAATAAATGCTATGGATCAAACATTTATTCAACGTATTTATTCCAATAAAACCTTCGAATAAAAAATTATCGTTATTCGTCGAATAAATTCTCATCGAATAAAACTATTTATTCATTGCTTTTCGAATAAATATAACTTCGATTTTTCGAGCCTCGAATAACGAATAAAGATTATTTATCTTTTGTTCATTATTTGAGCTTTATATTTGAATAAACTTTTGCCCAACTCTGATTACAATTTCTGTACAGTATTTACCATAAAATCTTCAAAAACGTAAAAAAATTACGCCAAGTACACGAAGGAGTCGAGTTCGGAAAAGAGTAAATCACAAAAAAATAGGAGCATATATATAATATAAAAAAATATATGAAATCAAAATGAGCTGCTAGTACATAAATGTGCAACCCAATTGCGCTTAAGATGACACAGCTACATATACACAGCTAAAATGCTGTGTTCGTAAATTCCATTACTCATATCGCGGACTATTGAATAATGTGAAGATAAAATGTAACATCTAGACATTTGCCTAGATGTCCGCGGCCTGGAAGTCAATACTTCGCACGGCGGTGCATGGTATTCTCAGATCCATGTAATGATATTACGATATCTCTGTCATGCGTGGATCGATTTTATTAAATTTAATCTTATTCGAAAGCTTATATGCGGTTTACATAAGAAAAATGCCTTTAAATGTATTAAATAATGCTGGCGTGATGAGATATTAATGATATAAGTTTCACGTTAGGTTGGAATAGTCGGGCGACGAGTAAATGATAGCAGTAGCGAGAGTCGACATACACAGCGTGTCGAAACATGTACTTGACGTCGAGACGCTGCCGCGTCTCTGAATTCGCGAGGAACTCTGACTCGCTCTCCTGCCATCTCGCTCTCGTCTTCGCCAAAAATGAAAGGAGAAACGACCGCTCGGAATCGTGTCCCGTCTATGTACTCAAAGTGGTTGAGATGCTTCGCTGCGTGTGTACGTACCTGATGGATACCATAACGGTCTCCACCGCGCGACAAGCAGGCGTAGCCTGAGGGAGAATGAGAACGTAGAGCTTTATTGAACTCGACCTTTATTCCCAACCTTGACGTAGAGAAAACGAGCACCGAGGCATGCAATCGGTATGGTGGGACAATACTCCTCACTAAACTCACCGCTCAATAAATCTGAACTCGACCTTGGAAGTGTGCGAATCGCCCCGCTGCTCGGGAATCCGAGCTCGGACTGCCTGTCAATGCTTATAGCCCGAATCAAGTTTCGGGATCAGAGTTACCAGGCAATTCTCTACGCATGACGTCACACAACCATATGCACCCATGCATTGTAGTACGTCACCGTGTCACCAACACAATGTACTATTATTGGTGTAGGTGTACCTCTTCTACTATGCGTGTGAATTGCGCAACCCCCAAATCTGCGGGGGACCTCGAAAATTTCATGATCCAGAGCAATACGAGAGTTTCGGTATCCCGTCCGATCCCGCCTGAAATTATTCGGCCCGTCGCGAGCCCAAGATGTCGAGTAGCTACATACCTTTATATTACGCATCCATTTTGATGAAACTTCGTAGAACGGTAGAGAATTGAAAAATACTTGGTCCCTATTTGGCCATAAATGTTGACACCTAATTGCTTATGAGATAATTAACAATATAAGTCGTATTTGTCCGTTGGTGTTAAGGACCTTAAACTTCATATCCCGAATGTTCTCGTAGTATCGACCGATATTAGCCGACGCGATAACATCGACGAATCGAATCACATAATACCGCGGGACAAAGAGTAGTCCTCTTGCCTATGTGCCGTCCCGTTAGACATCTTCTTCGTAAAGTACAGTACGATACTACGCATCAAGTGGATCTATCTAAAAATAAGTAAGTGGCTACGACACTGCCCTCGCCGTCCCTGTCCTAAATAATGTGTGCCGGCAGTAGTTTAACAAGTTAATCGTGTCAATCACTTTTTACGCATATTTTTAAAAATTAATAACTAGGAAACGAAGTTTGAAACCGAATTTTGTTATTCTTGACTTTGGTCTTATTTTGGCATGTAGAATCACCCCTTAGAGCAGGCTTAGAAATTAAGTGAACGCAGCGGCCGATTTTCAGAGGCAACGCCTTCTTCCCCCCGTCGCGCGTCTTGGCTCCCGCGGTGACCAAGTAGCTTAGAGCGCATCAGGTCCGTACCATAAGAACCACGCGTGGCGCGTTGACAAAACAAAAACGCATCGACAATCATGCTCTCTGGGACGATGTGAAAATCGATTGATAAAATGTCGTCCTAATACGCCATGCGCGGTTCACGTGGTACGGGCCTGAGGCACTCCTAGCTGCTCGGCCGTCGCGGAGGCCGAGACGTGCGGCGGGAGAAAGGAGGCGTTGCCTCTGAAAATCGGCCTGCCTTAAAGCGTTTGACATTTGTTGTCGAAAACCAGAGATGGGCAAAAAATTTTGAGTTGGAATAAAAAACAAACATTTTATTCGTTCTTCGTCAAATAAAGTTTATTCGACGGAAGTTTATCCGACGAGGTGAATATATTTTTCTTATTCGAAGGTCTTTCACTCTGAGCTTCGAATAACTTTTTCATCTTTAACTGTATCTGTATTAGAAGTTCGAATAATTTCGGCAGGGGCCTGGTCTTTTAAGGGCTGAGGCGAGCGACGCAGAGGTCCCCTGGTACAGTCGCTCCGCCATGTGTCACCAATTTTACATAAACTGGACTTCTTTATTTTTCATCGTATCGATTTAAAAGTAACACCAATGGATTCCTGGCATTTTCACGATTAAAACGATAAAATACCATGCAAGTCCGAAATTTTTCGTGTAAATTCGTTAATTATAGCCTGATTTATATCGGGTTTGATACCGTTTTCATGGGGAAAACACAAGGAGTCGATTGCAAACACCTTCGTAAAGACTTGTGCTATCCTTGCCTTTTATGGTCCCATTGCTCTCGCGTGTCGGGCTTTCGACTGTCGAAGGTGCTGAAATATGCATTAAGATGTGAAAAATCTCCGATTCCGCATTTCTCATCAGATCTTTACGAAGGTGTTACGAATCAATTCCTTGTGTTTTCTCCCTGAAAATGGTACCAAACACGATATAATTCGGATTATAATTAACGAAGTTATACGAAAAATTGATTTGCAGAATTTAAAGACGACTTCGTTAAAAATTATCTGATTTGCGTGATATTTTGTCCCTGTAATCAGTAGAATGTCAGGAATCCACTGGTGAACGGACTATAAAGTATGCTTTATTTGATTTGTTATTTAAATATTTTTTTATTTAGATAATGCCCATCTCTGCCGAAAAACCCGTGTCTCCAGACATATCCAATGGTGTTCACGTTGGGTGACTGCGATAATTAATCTAATACTTGAATGCCATTTCTCTCTTTTTTCAAATTACCGATAAATACAGTTAAACTTCCAAATTCTTATTTAGAGAAGTAGTCTGAAATGTGCACTTTTGCGATGTGCTTGTCGGTTCGTTGGAGAAATTTACCTATTAGTTGGAATTGATCAATACCGATTAATACTGGTATGTGCCCACAAAGAAGATTCGTCAGAAAATATAATATTGTCCCAATTCCGGGCAATGTTTGCGCCCGCCTACGTGGTCCTATTTTGAACGTACTTTCCCGGAAGCACAGCTTTCCTTATTGAGTTCCAAAATTTTAAGTTGTAAACAAATAAATGGCTCCAAATACTCTCACAGGATATGCCTGTACAAAAATTTGCTGAAAATGTACCTACTCATCTACAATTCTTTTATCCTCTTTCGTCCGTTTTTGCGCCGCATCACATTTCGGTTGATCATCAACAATTTTGGTCCTTTCAAACCGTTTTACGCATTTGTACAAAACGACACATTTGATTTATTTGATCAGTTCGACACTCATACTTATGTTTGCAGTTTTTTTCAAAAAGGATAGACAATAACTGAGGATTTTCCTATAAAAGATCATAGGGGAATGGTCAAGATATCCGATTTTTATAGCATTTTTAATATACATACGTAACTATTCCCAAGGTAAATATTTTACCGGACACGCTCTTGTTACACAGACAGTAACTTACTTCAGCATGATTCTCTTAGAATTAGTGTCTCATTCGCATCACGCATCATTTTTTCGCATCTTTTTTTCTCGATTCATTGTTTTGAAATCCTGTATAGCACTCTGATTAGGTTAATTGCACGCATTACATATTCTAATTTAAGTTTTCAATTATAAATAATCAGATTCGAAAGCTGCGTTAGTGACGATATTTGTTACAGGAATTTCTGGTTTTTCCTCGGCCATGATTTGCCATTTTACAGCTACGGTTTCTTCTTGACTTCCCATATTGTTATTCGCTTCTTTTTCCTGTTCCAGCAGTTGCCGATCTTTCCGATGTTCCGTGTACAGCCAACTGTTCATAAGAAATGTACTTTAGCATTTCACTTCAACGCTGCCAGTCAATAAATTTAGTAGAAATTATCCAAATATTCTCCCTGAATCGATTTATATCATAGGCAATATTATTGAGTTGCTGGGAAAATCTAATTATAGCGTTATACGTGAAATAATAAGATTGATAATAACTTGTATTACGGACCGTTAAAATTTTAAGAAATGACAAAGTCTCGTGTCACTCCTAACTATCAGAGGGTTTATATAAAATGGGTGCTTTATAAATTATTTCACATTAAGACTTTTGAGAATATGTCTTTGTTAAAATTAAAGCTTTGGTTGTAATAAGTACTCACAATGAAAAATTAAACATTCCCATATCTTTTGATTTTTAAAATTTATGATCTTGAATCGTAAACAGAATTGACTAGTAAATTTACATATGAAAGTTCGAAAACACTCTGTATACTTTAGAACTCAAAAGGACTTTCTTGTTAATTTAATAGTCTTTGACTATTTAGCAAATGGAATAGAAGGGTCTCAATAGCACAGTTTCAGTGTCCACTGATGCCCAAAAAAGAACTTACAAGAACGCGATAACGGCGGGCATTGTCATACATGCACCAACAATAAAAAATGTCCCTGGAAACGTTTTCATGGTTGCAGCATAAATAGAACTGTACACTGGCCCATAAACGAGTGGCATCAGAGATTCGCACACGCCAAATAGGGAATTCACTTTGCCTATAAATAAACGAGAATTAATCATTGTCGTGGTTAATTAAACATACACAGCTGTTATGTACGATTAGTGAAAAGCAGAAGGTAGAGCAAACCGAGTTAAAAACGATAACAATATTCAGATTGTCAATCAGAACGGAAATCTTCATTAGATTATGTTCGTATCAAAAGGAATATCCGTGAAAACTTAACACGTTGAAAGCCATGGGGGTCACCGGTGACCGGCGACGCCAAGATTTGTTAAAACACATTATTACACAACACTATCACCATTACGGGCGTCACCGGTGACCCTCAGTAAGATAAATTCATTAAGCATAATAAAACACCTCAACTTATGTGTTGTAGATAATATTTCAAAATAATATGTATCGCAGAATAAAAAATTCACTGTGGCGCCAACAGCAATCCATTTAAAAGTAGCGTGGCATTCAACGTGTTAATTAAACATAGGTACTACTTATTGGCTTAACCACAGATGCCGTCAAATAAAACTATTTTTTTACACAGTCCTGAGAACGTAAACGCTTGAATGTCTTTCGATTAGATTGAATTACTGAAGTTTGCGTGCCATGCTTGACCAGGTTTAATTCAATATATTTCACTATAGGGTAGATGTACCGTTTGTGGCCACTGTACCTGTTTTGGCCATGTGCATAATTATCGCGGTTCTTAAGCTTGAAATTGCTTCCAGACACATAATTGTGTGTAGAATTTCACACCGCAAATATTTTGTTTAGAGTACCGTCAGATGTATAAGGTTACATTCATTGCATACGCGAAAAAACATTATATTTTTAAGAAGTGTGTCAACGGTTCGCTGTTCTTAAAAAAATCGTTAAGGATATAAGGTAAGTAAAATTCCCAAATTTACTAATGAAAGTATGTTAATATATAAATTATTGTACATATAGGTTAAATATAGTTTCAAAATTAATCTGAAAGTATAAAATTATCAAATTCAATTCACTATTACGAAGAAAATTATGTGGCAAGAAATGGTACAGTATTTTAATAAATTTTCCATTTCTGGCCATGGGGTGGCCACAACTGATACAATATAGTAACCAGTTGTGGCCACCCCATGGCCAGAAATGGAATATTTATTAAAATATTGTTCTATTTTCTGCGACCATGCTTTTTCAGATCTAATGGCTAAAGCTGTTATATAAGACTGATCAATTTTTCCATTGTATGTACAATATACAGGGTGTCCCAAAAATGCTGCGGTTCCTTGAAGGGGGTGATTCAGGGGGTGATTGGAAACAACTTTTTCCTTTGCGAAAATGTTCTCCGAGGTTTCGTTAACGAGATATTAACAAAAAGCACCGACCAATCAGAGCCCGAGATTGGAGGCCGAGTTCCCGCGGTAGCGTGGCCGCGCGCCGCGCTGCGACTACGAACAAGCAACTCGGCATGCATCGAAGGAAATTGCAGAGAATGGCAAATGAAAAAGACGTAACAAATAAAATCGAACATTTTGTCATGGTTTGTTTGTCATTTAAAGTGAAAAATGAATAAAGGATAAATGGATGAAAATCATGCGTAACGTAAAAAGACAAATACAAAGGTTTTTTTTAGAAGAATCGAAAATAATAATTACATGGAGTGAGAGGATAAGGAACACGTAAATTTCCTTTTTTAATAACGTACAAACGAAAAGGTAATGCAACAGGGAACGAGCGAAAAGTGATCGTAGTTCGTTATTGTGATAAAAATCCATAGTTCAATAACGTCCAACACTGTTGTTGATAATGAATAACTCCGTTTAAAAACTGCGAAAAAAATTTACGTACGGAAATTTGGAGAATTATCACCGGAAATTAGCCATAACCTGCGTTAAATTTAAAAAATAATAGTCGCCAATAATGTACCTAAAACTCACCCTTTCGGAAATTCACCTGCAGCTTGAAAATCTGTGTCACTAGGTCACTGAACCGATCCTGGTCATCGACAGACGCGCCGAATGCACAGCTGATCTCAGGTACACGACGCCATCCAAAGTTAAAGGTCGCAACGTCAAGTGCGTCCGGGTTAATGTACCGAATATTCACTTCACTGCACGGCTACTAACACTGATCACTTAATTTATTTTTCATGGAACGTGTTGTTCCTACGTTATAAAAATTGGTGGAAATGAATTTTTACTTGGCGTTCGGAGCCGTAGATATTTCCGCGCAAATTCTCACGCTGCAGCACTTGCGTCCTCGTTGTTCGGGGGGTGCAACCAGAACATCGCGTAATACTCTTGAGCAGAGAACATTTCTGCGACGTGATTGCTTGCTGACTGACAAGATTTTTTCCAAGCGACTTCTTCTACCCTCAAATAGTTTCTCTCGTGCCATTATGAGTTGACCCGCACCAGGCCAAGAGGCTTCAGGTAAAAAGAAGCCAGCATATTTTCGAAACACACGTGCTTCGCAGAAGTGCAACGAATGGACTATCGTGCACTTTTACAAAAGTCCGCGTTCCGTCCTTTTACTGCCAATGTACTCATTGCTTCGAGGTAGGCAGCAGACACCACGTGTTTCGGTTCGAAAGGGACGGAAGAGAAGAGAAACAGAAAGTCTTCGAGTTGCTATAAAGAAGAAAATCCTGTTTCCAGTTTCCATTTTCCGATACTCTGAGTTCACGTCTGCTACGAGGCGGAACCAACTAAGCCATAAATTACCCAAAACTGTAGGAAACCGTTGTCTACCGTCGACTAGTGGGACAGTACGGTCATAAACCGCGACCCTAGCGAAATGCTCTGCGTCGACGAATTCCGTGCGAGTGAAGCCTTGGGGAGGAGATACTGCTGTGAAGAGGACCTCTTTAGGACAGTGGCCGTTTGGGAGGGATGCACGTGGTGTCTGCTGCCTACCTCGAAGCAATGGGTACATTAGCAGTAAAAGGACGGAACGCGGAGTTTTGTAAAAGTGCACGATAGTCCGTTCGTTGCACTTCTGCGAAGCACGTGTGTTTCGAAAATGCGCTGGCTTCTTTCTACCTGAAGCCTCTTGGTCTGCTGGGGGGGGGGGGGGGGGGTCAACTCATAATGGCACGAGAGAAACTATTTGAGGGTAGAAGAAGTCGCTTCGTAAAAATCTTGTCAGTCAGCAAGCAATCACGTCGCAGAAATGTTCTCTGCTCAAGAGTATTACGCGATGTTCTGGTTGCACCCCCCGAACAACGAGGACGCAAGTGCTGCAGCGTGAGAATTTGCGCGGAAATACCTACGGCTCCGAACGCCAAGTAAAAATTCATTTCCACCAATTTTTATAACGTAGGAACAACACGTTCCATGAAAAATAAATTAAGTGATCAGTGTTAGTAGCCGTGCAGTGAAGTGAATATTCCGTACATTAACCCGGACGCACTTGACGTTGCGACCTTTAACTTTGGATGGCGTCGTGTACCTGAGATCAGCTGTGCATTCGGCGCGTCTGTCGATGACCAGGATCGGTTCAGTGACCTAGTGACACAGATTTTCAAGCTGCAGGTGAATTTCCGAAAGGGTGAGTTTTAGGTACATTATTGGCGACTATTATTTTTTAAATTTAACGCAGGTTATGGCTAATTTCCGGTGATAATTCTCCAAATTTCCGTACGTAAATTTTTTTCGCAGTTTTTAAACGGAGTTATTCATTATCAA
This sequence comes from Andrena marginata, assembly GCA_963932335.1. NCBI lineage: Eukaryota > Metazoa > Arthropoda > Insecta > Hymenoptera > Andrenidae > Andrena > Andrena marginata. The sequence goes on from OZ010663.1 coordinate 23,188,034, forward strand.
CAACAGTGTTGGACGTTATTGAACTATGGATTTTTATCACAATAACGAACTACGATCACTTTTCGCTCGTTCCCTGTTGCATTACCTTTTCGTTTGTACGTTATTAAAAAAGGAAATTTACGTGTTCCTTATCCTCTCACTCCATGTAATTATTATTTTCGATTCTTCTAAAAAAAACCTTTGTATTTGTCTTTTTACGTTACGCATGATTTTCATCCATTTATCCTTTATTCATTTTTCACTTTAAATGACAAACAAACCATGACAAAATGTTCGATTTTATTTGTTACGTCTTTTTCATTTGCCATTCTCTGCAATTTCCTTCGATGCATGCCGAGTTGCTTGTTCGTAGTCGCAGCGCGGCGCGCGGCCACGCTACCGCGGGAACTCAGCCTCCAATCTCGGGCTCTGATTGGTCGGTGCTTTTTGTTAATATCTCGTTAACGAAACCTCGGAGAACATTTTCGCAAAGGAAAAAGTTGTTTCCAATCACCCCCTGAATCACCCCCTTCAAGGAACCGCAGCATTTTTGGGACACCCTGTATATTCAGATATGTCTATAATATAAATTAATTAATTACTAATGTATTATTTTATATCGTTTGTAATACAAACTATTGAATTGCAGCCATGTCAAATAAGGGACGCGTAACTGGAAATCGGAAATTATTTTGTTATTCGCTAACAAAAGTACAATCTGCTTTGAGTGCGATAGAAAATGGGATGTCTGTCTTGAAAGCCAGCAAAACTTATGGAGTACCACGTACGACTTTAAGACATAAACTAAAGGGAGAAGCTCCAATAACTTCTGGCCGAGTAGGACCAGAATCTATTTTAGGCCCAACAATAGAAAAAATTTTACTCGATTGGGTGTTAAGTGCAAGTAGAATGGGATTTCCCATTTCTAAAGAGAGTTTGCTAAGCTCCGTGAAAAAGTTAGTGGAGAATGAAAATATTAAAACAAGTTTTACGAATAATACTCCCGGTCGTAAGTGGTTTGAGGGCTTTATGAGGCGACATCCCATTCTATCAATGAAGAAAGCCGAGTATTTGAGCAAGACAAGGGCAGCGGTTACCGAAGAATTCGTCCGCAAATGGTTTCATGAAGTTCGAATTTTATTAAAAGATGACCTCCAAGTATTTGATGATCCCCATAAAAAAACTTCAAAAAGTAAAAAAATTACGCCAAGTACATGAAAAATCAAATATATCACAAAAAATAGAAGGTAATAATAAAATCACAAAAAAATAGAAGACAATATACAATCCCCCAAAAAATAGAACAAAATATATAATCACAAAAATAGAAGATAATACACAAAAAAATAGAACAAAATATACAATCACAAAAAAATAGAAGATTATAATTATTACAAAATATAAAAAGGTGTGAAATCAAAATGAGCTGCAAGTACATAAAGGTACTTTCCAACTGCGCTTAAGATGACACAACTACATATACACAGCTAAAATGCTGTGATCATACATTCCATTACTCATATCGCGGACATTTTTTAATTAATCCGTCAAAAAGAATCCCATTTAAAAAAAATTGTCGTAAATTAATAACTTTACAAAATTAATAATATACCAAAATTACGCCAATTATAAGAATGGCTATTATACAAAGACAAAATTGTATTAAATAATATTAAGCAGACATATTTTTATACGAGTAAATATTTTAATACGAATAAATATTTTATTCAAAATACTTGGCGCTGCACCCCGAATTGGAGGTGCTAAACTGAAATAAATATATATAAATTGCATTAATCTTTTTCTTTCTTTCTTGTGCGTGCTTTCGTGAATGTGTGTATGTGTGCGGGTGCATATGCTACGTATGATATTAGAGTTAAATATATGTAGAATAGATCTGACTGCGTTTCTAATATGTATATGTATATATATGTTTATGTATTTTAGATTGTAAGGGAGTTATTATAAATTATTATTACTACTAAAACAATTAACATTTTTTCGGTTCCGCAGCGCCAAGTATTTTGAATAAAATATTTATTCGTATTAAAATATTTACTTGTATAAAAATATGTCTGCTTAATATTATTTAATACAATTTTGTCTTTGTATAATAGCCATTCTTATAATTGGCGTAATTTTGGTATATTATTAATTTTGTAAAGTTATTAATTTACGACAATTTTTTTTAAATGGGATTCTTTTTGACGGATTAATTAAAAAATGTCCGCGATATCAGTAATGGAATGTATGATCACAGCATTTTAGCTGTGTATATGTAGTTGTGTCATCTTAAGCGCAGTTGGAAAGTACCTTTATGTACTTGCAGCTCATTTTGATTTCACACCTTTTTTTTATTTTGTAATAATTATAATCTTCTATTTTTTTGTGATTGTATATTTTGTTCTATTTTTTTGTGTATTATCTTCTATTTTTGTGATTATATATTTTGTTCTATTTTTTGGGGGATTGTATATTGTCTTCTATTTTTTTGTGATTTTATTATTACCTTCTATTTTTTGTGATATATTTGATTTTTCATGTACTTGGCGTAATTTTTTTACTTTTTGAAGTTTTTTTATGGGGATCTCACTTCTTTTTACAAAGATAATTGGCATAGTAGGGACAGACTTTAGATAATTTTTATTGGGGGAAAAAAAAGTGGAAAATTTGAAATCGACCGGAAGACGGGAAACCGGGTCTCATCGCATTTGAATTTTTTTTTGTAATCGTTTTTCTCCATTGTAGTATATCGTTAATATACATGTTTATATATGGTTGAATTTGTCTTTTTACACTCTGTAATAATATAGAATCAAAGTATAAGATTACTTGAAAAATTATGACCTTGAAATCTCGTAAATTTACCGTAAAAAACATTTTTCGTTGTAATTATTTTTACCATGTCAAACAGTACAACTTTTGTCTAAGGAATTTTTTTCATATATATATATGTAAATAATAGATTTCAAAATTTTAATGAAATAACCGATACTTTCGTTAAGAATACACTGTTCCAACAGATTTTATAAATATGGATTCTCTAGAATGGAAAAGTGATCCCAATTATAATATTGGATTAAATATAGTACATAATTTAGCAGTAAACGATTCGGCCGAACGAGCAGTCAAACTCATGCAAAAGTTCAATTGTAACTATTCAACAGCCATCTGGACTTGTAACATTCAATACACGTTTCTTATAAATTTTCGTACGCTGAATACGAATTCGAAACCGTTTTTCGCCAACATCCTCCGTTTTCGAAAAATTAGTTTATTTAAAAAAAAAATGCAAATTTTCAACTTGAACGTCTTGCGTATCGAAATAGTAATAGTTATTCGGTTGCTTGTTCCGTCAAAATTATTTTATAAACCTTCGGGAACACAACGATATAAGTTATTATTGCATTATTACTATTGGTAAACTTGTCGAAGAACTGGGACCTCGCCGATTTCGATGAGCTTCAGATATGTTGTAAAACTCGACATTTTGAGTAACTTTTTCCTTTGAAAAAATTGGCGGTCGGCCTTAGTTTCCGAAATATTCGCAGGAAAACTTTCGCTATTATACAATCGTACTCTACGTATACGTGCACGCCCGCGACAGTGTGTGAAGCACCACGCTGTCGGCGGTTGTCTTCTGTTTCTATAAACAATGCCCAGCAACCTACATCATGCGTATCTAACGGGTGCACGCGTGGTATCGCAGCAGCAAGGAAAGTAGTCCAACCTAAACTAAATTGCACAATATTGTCCCGGGTATTAGTTTGGTTTGGGTTAGATTGGGGGGGGGGGGGCGCCCGCTCGCGGGCGCGTAAAGCATGGTAGCGAACCGATATGAGTCGGGGTGTTAACGGACATCCGCAAGTTTCTGGTTGAAATCTCTAAACTCCGATCGGTTCGCTACCACGCGTTACGCGCCCGCAAGCGGGCGCGCGCCCCCCGCCTTATTCTAACCCAAACCAAACTAATACCCGGGACAAGTTGGAAAGTGGAATGCGTTGCGTTGGAATAAATTAAACCGTTGTAATTGAACCGTTTAGTTTACCCGGTATATACGTCGTCTGCCGGTTACAGCGAGGTATATGAAGAAACAGTGGACAAGCGGCAGACCCGCACTGACGCATACGCTGCCACGGTGGCGTACATATATATGCAAAATTCAATGTAGTAGTAGCAAAAGTTTTTCCTCAATATCTCTGAAACTAAGGGCGACCGCCAAAAAGGTTAAAGGGAAATGTTGTTCAAAATAATGACCTTGACAACATATCTGAAGCTCATCGAAATCGGCGAGGTCCCAGTTCTTCGACAAGTTTACCTTACTATTTAAATATATTTAAACCACGATCAAAGAAAAAATGCACCCGAAACGCAACAATTTTTGCAGATATCTGTCAATTTATTTTAAAAACTAAGAGTCTAGAAGAAAATCTGACTACTCCACGCGATGCAGCAGACATTTTTCCTTCGGAAAACATTAACAAAAGTGGTAGGTCACATTTCGTTTTCAATAACTGAGCGAAATAGTTTGGCAAAACGTATGGCGCCGACAGTGGTAGTCGCGCGCGTGTAAGCGATTCTGTCGGTGAGCGGCAATGGATACGCCCGCCGCTGTTGCCTTCTGTATTGAAAACAAACCGTGACTTACCACTTTTGTTGGTGTTTTCCGGGGGGAAAATGTCTGTTGCATCACGTGCAATGGTGAATTTTCTTCTAGAGCCCTAGTTTTTAAAATAAATTGAAAAATATCTGCAAAAATTGGTGCATTTCGGATGTAGTTTTCCCTTTAATCAGTTATTTATAATTATCCAAAAAAATTTTAGACGAAAATTATACTGTTTGACAACATAAATATAATGCCAACGAAAAAAGTATTTTTTAATGGTTCATTTTTTGAGATTTCAAGGTCATGATTTTTTTGTGTAATCTTATACTTTGATTCTATATTATTACAGAGCGTAAAAAGATAACGATATATAAAAATGTATATTAAAGATATACTACAACGAAGAACAACGAGTTACGAAAATAAAAAATTTCAAATGCGATGAGGCACAGTTTCTCGTTCTCCGATCAATTTCAAATTTTGCACACATTATTTTTTCTCCCAGTGGCATAATCCTTGGGGAGTGACCCCGTCAAAAATCTCAAAATTATATTTCGACAAGAGTAACTAAGGTCCACCCTAATAAACAGTCTTATGACGGGATAGAATTAAAGATAAATTCTACATAATAGAAACTATGCACACCTGCAATGCTTCAAGATGATGATTGAATTGGTGGAATTGGTTTAAATTTGAGTTTTCTGATATGAACCAAACTTACAAGAAGCAAATAGAGGATTGCAGCTGAATAAAATCGTTTAATAAAATCGTTTAATTAATATAATTAATATAATACTATGTCATAATAAATTTTTTACTCTGCCGTAGATCATACTGCATCATCTTCTGCTTTGATTATCTGTAAATATATATAAAATCCACATTTTAGTTATTTTAGTTACAACTTAACGTAGAACTTATTATATATAGAAATAGAGTGGCCTTTTGCTTTAGTGAGTGTAGAGACTAAATAATGTGTCCGAAGGAGGTGCGAGCGTATGGCAGAAAGTCTTGTTGCAGGAAATTTAAATGCTAATGGTAATAATTCAGCGAAATGAACGCGGAGATCCAATATTTTTAACGCACAATGTATTGGTGTTGGAATGAAACTAATTTATTTAGTATGTTTATTGGTGATTTTAGATAATGGGAATCTAAAAAATTAATGAATTAATTAATAGCGTGACAACTACTTTGGATTTTATTAATTAAGATATTACGAATGTCTTTCACAAAAGATTGAAAAGCATTAACGGAGATGTGTTTTCAGTGTACTTTCTTCACTAATGTGACTTGCTTTACATTGCAAGCAGTCCACCATAATCTATTTTCTTAATAATTCTTAATGCTATGTCTTTAAACAAATTTTGTCAATTTACCTTATTTGACAAAGTTCCAGAAACTTGTGCGAAACAAGATGCTCTGTCTATCTATTTAATCTTCTCCGGACAACCTCCACGCCTGTGCATTCCCTTCATTTCTATCCATCCAAGCCTGTGCGTCCCCTTCAATTGTACTATCCAAGCCTGTGCGTCTCCTTCATTTTTATCGAAGTCCTGTACGTCCCCTTCATTTCTATAATATAATAACCTTTACATAAAATAAAAACTCTAAATTGCTGGTATACAAATACAAATATCTGGCAATTTAAATTCAATGCAATTTTTTACTACAATATATTATTTTGTACAAGCATGGTACAAATTTCTAGAAACTTATGCGAAAGAAGGTGCTTCTCTGTCGAACCTTCTCCGGACAACTTCCAAGTCTGCGACTCTACATAAAAAATCTATTAAATAAATTTGGCGACCTACCTTGTTAATTGAGACAATAATTCCGTCTCCTATTTAGTGTAAAAACTCCTGACATCTCAAATTTGGACAACTTACATTATTTGACACTTGGAGGTTAAGATTGGTAGGTTATAAAGTTCAATGTATTTAAAAAATAGTTTGTACAATGACGGACGACGATCCCTGCCGAATAATCCCGAGAGTCGACGAACGAAGAACGAAACATGTGTTAGTTTCGTTTTGGCTGAAGGTGTGCGTGTAACGCGTATGTACGTAGAAGAACGAAACATGTGTTAGTTTTGTTTTGACCGAAGGTGTGCGTGTAACGCGTATACGTATTATGTTTGACGAAAAATTTCTTGGAGAATCAGAAGAAGAAAAATCTTACCGTTTCGGACTGATTCATGAGACGATATTATCATATCTCTGTCATGCGTGGACCGATTTTATTCAAATTGGTCTCATTCGAAAGCTGATATGCGGTTTACATAAGAAAAATGCCTTTAAATTTAGAAAATATTGCAAGCGTCATGAGATATTAATGAAATAAGTTTCAGGTTAGGTTGGATTAGCCGGGCGACGAGTAAATGATAGCGGTAGCGACAGTCGACATATATAGGGTGTCTTTCCTGTACTTGGCGTCGAGACGCTACCGCGTCTCTAGATCCGCGAAGAATATTTAATATGGACGAAACCGCGATGTTTTTGGCACCTAAAGGGGGGTTGGTGCTTGCGGAGAAAGGAAAGACCACGTACAACGTTTCAACTAGCAATGATAAAGAAAATATTACTACGCTCTTTACTGTGAATGCTGCGGGAGAAATTGCACCACCATTAACAGTTTTCAAGTACGAGCGATTACCACAAGCTTGTTTAAATAAAGCTCCATCAGATTGGGGTATCGGCAAAACTGAAAATGGTTGGATGACACATGCTGCCTTCTTTGAGTATTTTACCAATGTTTTCCATAAATACCTTCAAGACCAAAAAATCAGTAGGCCAGTTATTGTTTTTTTAGATGGACACGTATCACACATGTCATATCATTTAAGCTCATTTTGTAAAGAACATGAAATTATACTATGCTGCCTGCCACCAAATGCAACACATTTGTTACAACCTCTGGACGTATCATTTTTCGCCCCTTTGAAAAAACATTGGCAAAAATTTTTGAAAACGTGGCGTATAAATCATGATGGTATCGATATACAAAAATTTGATGTACCGTTTGCATTGTCAGAAATAATTAAAAAAGAAGATTTTATTGCTACAATTACGGCTGGCTCTAAGTGCTGTGGGCTTTATCCGTTCAATCCGAATGGTATTAATTATGACAAATTTGTAAAACAAAGTATCACATTTAATCATGATACAGAACCAAATGTAGAAGAAAATGAACAATTAGTATTGAAGTATTGGGAAAAAAATATCAATAGCAATATTTTACAAAAATTCAGGACACAAAAAAATAATAATTTACCGTGGAATGGCGAAATTGAATATTCTGCTTTATTTGATACTTGGAACAAGATTTACGATGAAATTTATAGCAAAAATACAATTGCGGATAAAACTTTTCCAATTGATGATAGTATACAGATATGTTTCGAAAAGACGGATGACATTTTGAATGGTACGTATATAAAAACTTGTAGATTAATCAACATATTACGTATCTTAATTCAATGAACTATTAACTTGAATTAGATAAACCTGAAGTAGAAAATCAAAATTTTGCGGACTTTGTGCAGTCTCCCAGAAACGTTCCCGCTAACTTGGATTACCCAGTTGTACTAATAGAAGCTGTCAATGCAGAACGTAATCAATTTCCAGAGCAACTGGAAATTGAAGCTCAAAAAATTTTGAATGGTTCAAGCAGCGTTACTATTGCTCTGCCTGTGATAGATAACGCAAATATTATTGACATATCTGCTAATAACTGTGATAACAATTATAGTAGCGGTAATAATAATAATAATAGTAGTAGTAATAGCAATAATAATAACATAAATAATAATTACGAGCATAAAAATTGTGCAGATTCCAATGACAGGATAATTTTTAATCGATCAAATTCTTTAGAAAAGGCTTTACAAAATATTCTTGTGTGGCCCACGCCAAAACCTTAAAAAAAAAGGTCTTGAGGAAAGAGCATTTGCCTTCTGTCCTAACATCAAATAAGTGGTTGGAAGTTATGAAAGCAAAGCAAGAGGAAAAGCAAATGCAATTTCAAAGAAAAACAGAAGCAAAGAAAAAGAAATTGGAACAAAGAGAATATTTAAAGCAGCTTAAATTAAGCGCAAAGAGAATCAAAATTGAGAAAAAAGAAGAAGCAGAGAAAAGTAAATTGGCAGCAACAAGAGTAAAGCTGGATAAAAAAGAAGAAAAGAAAACCAAAGTTGAAAAAATAAAAATAAGGACGAAACAAATAAAGCAAAGAAAGTGAGAAAGTAGTATGTAAGATTATAGTATAAATAAGAACCTATTTTGCTATATATATAAATATTTAAGTACATGGAAATGTTATTTTCAAATCAAATTAATAAAATAAGGAATTGTTGCCATATACTGCAGTTTTCTTACTTAAATGCTTCCTTATTTCAAATTTATTTAAACACATTATATTAAATTTTGACAGTGGCCAAAACTAGTACCAAACATGGCCAAAACTAGTGTGCAAGTGGCCACAAACGGTGCAAAATGGATTTCTTATATTTTTTAACTTTATTAATTATTTAACGATTTCTCTAGTTAATGGCAACTTAGACATTGATAGTAAAGATAGTGTACAATTTAGTAAAGCTTACGGTTTACTGATTTAAAGTACAATTTTAAAGATAATTACGATGAAAGTCACTGAAATCCTTAAAGTGGCCACAAACGGTACATCTACCCTATTGTAACCTTCTAGAACATGGCAATGTGATTTCTTTAAAAAAATAACGAAACATAAAAATGTGGAGTAATTTTTGTTTATTGGAATCTGCATTTTCTAACAAATTAATTTTAAACCCCGTATGCGACGAATAGTGCAATTTAGTTGAATGGTTCTCAAATGTTAATAGCATTTTCTTTTAAGATTTTTAATTAAGGAAATGAAACGAAAGAATTACAGATCATGTTACACTTCCTTGGGTAACAATAATCTGTAATTGTGTATCAATTTATTCAAAAATATAAGTTTGTTCGAAAACGAATTCAGCGAATCTTCAACGTAACGGTATCTGTTATGTGTACCATCGTAAATAAGTTATTCGCAATGTTATTCTGTACTGCCGACGTAGTGTATGTGTTACGGTAAAAGTGCATATTTACTGCCTTTTAAATTGGTAAATGTGCACATTTACAGGAAAATGTACTTTCACCCTAATATATACATATACATATGTATATAAAGGATCATCCATTACAATTGCAACCCGTGCTCGCACGAACACTACACTGGAATACCACCTCACGGAAACATTTTACTACAATCATACATCGAAGTTTTCGCCATCTATGTGCCGAAATATGAAAGTGTAGGTTCTTTAGATGTAGTAAAGGGCGGAGTGCGCTTTTGGCTTTGGCCAGAGGATATTAAATTTGACGTATCAGACGACTAAGATCCCGTTCCGCGTGGAAATATCTACCTATCCTACTATCCAGCCGCGGTAGACCGCGATGACGCGTTAGTGGCCCGGATTGAAGAATTTGGTGCCTTTTTCATATAACTTTTGAACTACAAAAGATATCGGAATGCAATTTGCGCCGAAAATGGGGTAAAATTATCCCCTTCTAATGGTACATAATTTAACATATTTTAAGTTTACTTAATTTTTAATTTTTCAAGTTTTTAACTATACTTATTGTGAAATGCTCTTACAAACTGTTTATTTAAATACTTTATTCAATGTTCGTTTTAAAATTCATGATGCTGATAAACCATAGCCTAAACAATAGGCTAGTTGTCTCTGCATCATTACTTTCATAAATTGAGAAATTAAATTTTTATTCAATTATATATTAGTTCTGCGAAGCTCAGAATTTAATGTCCTGGTTTTCTTTTTTGTGATTTTATCCTCAAGGGGCTACGCCACCCTTGAGGCGCTCGACACTACACGTTTTTTTTGCAGATACTATGAGGTTGAAAAATTTTTTTACTGTCTAGGTTCTTTTTAAATTTTGGACGAAAGTTTGAAATCGCCTCGTCTGTTATTCAAATTAGGATGTTCTGGATAATCTTAGACGTTTAGTCCAGGGATTGGAACCGCCTAGTAGTCGATTAGTTGATTAGTGGCGACAACGGTCGAGGGGGGGGGGAGGGCGTCGGCACGTGCCGCAGGTCCCGGGCGTGACTCGGGCCATTCGACCAATAAGTGTACAAACATTCCGAAGACGGGTGTTCCTCCAGGGCTGACCACGCCTCCCAGTCATAGGTGACCGCTCCTCCAACTTCTTCCTGCACGGCCCGGGAAGGTGAAGGGCCTCCCTGCGTCTGCCAGGGGAGGAGAAAGTGTGCCACCCGCTCGCGAGGATCGCATCGAGCTTCCCTGCATGGCGCGGGAAGACGGGCCTCCTCGAGGGGAGGACGTGTCTATGAGGGCCGCCTCCTCATGATACGCGTTAACCCACCAGAATTCTAACCCGTTTCTCGAGTCTGCCACGCTTTTTATAGGCCCGGGCCAGCTGGCATGAGGGATTGTACTAGCGAGGGCGGTCTTCATCTGCGCCGGGCGATCCCTACCTATGCATACCTTGGGATGCAGGAGTTTCACGCGTTGCGCAATCCTCCTCTCTGACTGGTGGTACCAGCCCGCCGCTAATTGCTTGCCACAGTTTATTGAATCGTGTCTCGACGCCGCTCTACCTGACCTCGTATCCACCTCTTAAGCTCGATTTTACATACAGTCCTGGCCCGGATAGCCGCTATCCACTCTCATCCTCGCTTAAGCACCCGGGCCGTGCGAGCACGCGCGTATGATGCATTCGGATTGTGGAGGACTGGATTGTTTACCCGTCTAGGGCTGCCTACTTTCCCACCCACCTAACCCCCACTCGCCTAACCTCATGACTCTATTCCCTGCCATGACCTGCTTCTCCGCTTGGTAAGTTCCCGAGCCCTCGCGAGCAAATCTGCCCCACTGTTTCCCCCCGTATTGGAATTTCTTGTAATAAAAGTACCACCTTTTGCTTGAATTATTAGTTTAATATATATATATATATATATATATATATATACGTTGGTGTCAAAAAAAACCACTGCGTGAAAACAAACTAACTGAAGATCGAAAACTAACTTAACAAAAATGATGTACTGCACGTGGTTGCGACGTATAGAAAAATTGCACAAGTACGAAATCTCAAGCCCACGTGGCGAAAGACCATTCTAGACTGACTCGCAAGACACAAAAACATTGTAGCAGGAACAACGAAATCAAATTCCTGGCATGCTCGACATCAGCGCCACTCAAACCGCTTAGCAACAGTGCCAGCACACGCAAACTTCACACAACGCGCGGGAAAACTAAATAAGCGTAAACATACGAACAAAACTTTATAACGCGGACTATACAGGGTGTTCCAAAAATGCTGCGATTCCTTGAAAGGGGTGACTCAGGGGATGATTGCAAACGATTAGGGGATGATAAAAAACGATTTCCTACAGTTTTCGGTAATTTATGGCTTGGTTGGTTCCGCCTCGTAGCAGACGTAAACTCAGGGTATTGGAAAAGGGAAACAGGAAACAGGATTTTTTCTTTATAGCAACTCGAAGACTTTCAGTTTCCCTTCCCTTCGGACCCTTTCGAGCCGAAACACGTGGTGTCTGCTTTCTATCTCGAAGCAATGGGTGCATTGGCAGTAAAAGGGCGGACCCTACCATAAATCTTTTCGTCCAACGATGACCAGGATTGGTACAGTGACCCAGTGACACAGGTTTCCGAAAAGGAAGGAAAGGAATGTCCGAATGGGCGAGTTTTATTTAATTTCTTCGTGATTATTAGGTGTAGAAATAAATTCTTTCCGATTGTAGGATACAATAACAGTTTGATTTAAAAAATATGAAAATAACTCAATCATCGAAATAATTTCTATTATTGTTAATTACCTTTTGCCATATTTATGGCAGCTTACGAATACCACTGCGATAGAAATTCGGTAGCTTTGTACCTACTGATTATGTAAATCCAATTGGAACGAATTTATTCATGCACCTAATATTATTTTTTAAATTTAGTTGCGTTGGCCGTTATTGAACTACGGATTTTTTCCTCAATAAGGAATTACGATCACTTGTTGTACATTTTCTGTTACGTTACCTTTTCGTTTATGCGTTATTTGAAAACGAAATTTACGTATTTCTTGTCCTCTCGCTTCAAATAATTATTATTTAAGATTCTGCTTTAAAAAAAAAAAAACTGTAACGCGGTTTTCTTCGATGCATGCCGACTTGTTTGTTCGTACGTTCGTAGTACAAGTGCAGTCGCCTACCGCGTAGCCTACGCGATCGCTGAAGCTCGGGCGGAAGGCGCACGCTCTGATTGGTCGGTGTTTTTGGTTAATATCTCGTTAACGAAATCTCGGAGAGCATTTTCGTAAAGGAAAAAGTTGTTTGCAATCACACCCTGAGTTACCCCCTTCAAGGAACCGCAACATTTTTGGGACACCCTGTATATACCATAGATATAATCCATTATATCCCAACATACCTTTATTTACATCTTTGGCCCTACTGCCCGAAACGTTGCAAGAGGCGGACATAGAAATATTACTGCAACGTTGGAATGTTGCATTGCAACGATTCTGCTACGCTGCTGCAACGAGAGTGTGATGTATAGGTTAGCATCAATATCTTCTACAACCGTGTATGCGTTTCGCCTTATAGCTTCGAATGTTTAATATTTTCTAGCATTGAAATATTTCCTGTCATCTGATTGATAGTCGGTCTAGTCCGTGCGGCAAATATTACCGAAGCTCCGAACAACCAGGTCGTAAACCGGCACTGTCATGACGGTGTGATATTTTTAACAAAAATTGGCCGACAGTGCAAAGCGTAAACGAAATCAATATTTTTTTTTAAAAAATAACCATTAAAGACTCAACAATAACGAAGCACTGCAATGAAAACCATATTTGTTGGTTTAATCTATAAAAAATACTATTTAGAAGAACATAACATAAAAACATAAATTATGCAGATTAAAGATACTACAAATTATTTTTTGTATATTTAATATTAGCTGTAATATAAAAAATTTACTTTACATTTATAAAATTTATGTTTTAAATAAATTGTATAGCTGATTTAAATCTTATATTTTTAAATTATATTTCAATTTGATTCGCTTTGTTTTTATTTTTAATATATAAATTTAAAAATAATTTGTTAATAATTATAATTCGGACTAATTAGAATCGAATATTTTGCGGTAACTAATTTTATATTATAATTTAAAAATGTAAGATTTAAATCAGCTATACACTTTATTTAAAATATAAATTTTGTAAATTTAAAGTAATTTTTTTATTTTACAGTGTATATTCAATTTACAAAACAATTATTTTTAATATCTCTAATCAGCAAAATTGATTTATTTATGTTATGTTATGCCAAATTGTATTTTCTATAGATTAGACCGACTGGTTTTATTGCTGTGTTCCGTTATTGCTCAGTCCTTTACAAGAATCATAAAAAAAGTATTGAAATCGGTTAAGATTTGCGCTGTCGAGAGATTTTTGTCCAAAATCTTACACTGTGCGTCGGCAAGCGGTCGTGAATTCGGCGTGGCCAAGCTAATATTTGACCTCGCATATTTATTACTTTCACGTGCATGTATCACCATACTATGGATTTCGCCGTATAGTAGTGTGTCTAGGAGAGTTCGAAAGGTTGTATAGTAGTGTGTCTAGGAGAGTTTGAGGCCGAAAGGCGAAAAATAAACCTATTTACTACTAATATGGCATGAAGAAACGATTTTATTAATGGAATCTGCTAAAATAGACTTCAAATTCGGTAATAGATGTTTTATTTATTTGCAAAAAAATATAACAAATAAACTATTGATATGTAGGAAAAGAGATTATTCAGAGGTATTTCAACATACAGTTACTCACAAAATTGAGCGTACACTTATGTTGGTAGTGAAAATTGGCGGGAGAATGAATAAAAACGAACATATTTGAGTGTAACAAACGCAATATATATTTATATATTTTGTGTAGCGAATGATTAATACATTTTTTTAAAAAAAACAGTAAGCATTTGTTTATATTTAATTGAAAACATAAAAATACAGGTATTTTACTGACACAAAATTGAGCGTACATATAGATATTTAAGGATTATAATATATGAATAAATAGATATTAATATTTTGTTGCATAACCTTTCGCTTCAATAACAGCCTGTAATCGCCGTGGCATCGATTCAATAAGTTTTTGAATGTAGGAAGGCGAAATATTGTCCCATTCTTCGCGTAATTTTAGTTTTAACTCGTCTTTATTTCTGCAATTGTAATTTAACAATTTAGATTTCAGTTCTCCCCAGACATGTTCGATCGGGTTAAGATCGGGTGACTGGGGAGGAGTTTTTAATAATTTTGGCACATTATATAATAACCATTCTTGCACCAAATACGATGCGTGCTTCGGATCATTGTCCTGTTGAAAGTGGTATACACGCGGCATTTTTAACTTTTGTGCTGATTGTTTTAAATTTTCTTTTAGAATATTTAAATATTTCATTTTGTCCATTATACCTTCAATGAATTCTAAATTTCCGGTACCATTGGTGCCTATACACCCCCATACCATAACCGAGCCTCCTCCGTGTTTTACTGTTGGACATGTGTTACGTACATGATGTTCTGTATTGGGCTTCCTCCACACAATTTGCTTTCTCCCATCACGTCCAAATAAATTTATTTTGGTTTCATCGGAAAATATGACACTTTTCCAAAAATTGTCATCAGAATTTATATAGGCTTTAGCGAACTGTAAACGCTTATCTCTATTGGCTTTCGAGATATAAGGTTTCTTCCTGACCACTCTACCGTGATACCCTTCTACACGTAAAATTCTTCGAACTGTTTCTACCGATATATTTTTTTTAATACGGGTTGAAACCTCCGTTGTTAAATTTTTTATATTAATTCCTGGATTTATTTTAATTTGTCTGCAAATAAATCTATTATCGATGTCCGATAATATCTTCTTCCTTCCTCGTCCAGGCTTATTACGAATTGTTCCTTCGTACTTATAATTATTAACAATTTTCTGAATTGTGGAATGGGTTTTACTCACAATTTTACCCACTTCACGCAAAGATTTCCCTTGGCAATATAATTTTATAATTAATTGACGAGTAGAAATGTCTGTTTCTTTCCTCCTGCTAGCCATTTCGCTAATACTGAATAAACAGATAACTAGTAGTCATTTGTTTTTAGTTTCTTAACAACCGCATATCGAGAACCATTTCGCGGGACTTTCCCTTCAATAATACCATCATTCAACCTATGCAGACCGCGTAATTTGCAAAATTAGTTATGTGTATGCTCAATTTTGTGTCAGTAAAATGCCTGTATTTTTACGTTTTCAGTTAAATATACACAAATACTTTATGTTTTTTAAAAACAAAAGTCATTAATCGGTCGCTAAACTATACGAATAAATATATATTGAGTTTTTACACTCAAATTTGTACGTTTTTATTCATTCTCCCGCCAATTTTCACTACCAACATAAGTGTACGCTCAATTTTGTGAGTAACTGTATATTTACAAAATACAAAAACTAATTTTATGGGTTGCTGGTTGGGATGACTTGAAAAAAATGGTTCTTTCGAAAATTATATTTACGCGATTTTGTAGATATAAAAAAAGGATGCAATTTTTGTTTAAACTTCTTTTCGATATCTCTCACCGTTCTCGAGATAGTCCACGGAAAATAAAATTCCGCATTTTTTTCAAGGGGTGATTTCACCCTCAAAGTTTGCATTATGGAACCAATAAAAAATAGGGTAGCGTTACGGATGAACTACTATAGTCGCACGCCGAGTTTCATAATTTTCTGAAATTCCGGCTCGCCGAACGTCCCGTGTGAGCGTAACACATTAAATCCCATTTTCCTTCGAATCCTAAAGGGCAAGACAAATTCTGTGAACAGATTTGAATTTAGTGCGTAAAAATTTATCGGAAATGTATAACAAATCATGAAAAAACGTTAACCACGCATTATAACGCAGAAACCGAAATTTTCTTTGAAAACGTCAACTTTGACGTAGATTTTCAAAGTTAAAACTTGGTGGTCATACATTCTCAATATTTTTCCCTTATTCTTCAAAATCTTACCTTTAACCTCGAAAAAGATTCATCGCTCTATCTTATTCTTGTCAAAAGTTCTACGAGTTTAAAACAAAAAGGAGCAGTTTGTTCCACTGTGCGCCGTATCAACAACTAACCCGCCTAACCGGGTAACAAAACTTATCTGTAACCCGAGTAACCCGGTTAACCGGGTGAATGCTGTTACAGTAATACGGAGTAGTGTGTCTAGGAGAGTTCCAACCCAGGTCCTCTGAGGGGAGCGCGGGGGCGGGGGGAAGTGAGGGCGCGCGGGGTAGTGCGGCGGAGGGAAACATGGGCGCGGGACCTGCGGGGAGAGGAAGACCGGTTGCGCGCGCACGAGCCGCGGAGTGGGAGAAGTCGCGATGATGGAGGGGATCTGTCCCGGCCGAGCCGCCGCGGAGACCGGGCCCACCGTCGGAAACTTTTCAGAGGGTAATGACCCCCGAAAAATCTCTGTCAGACCTTGGCCCACCCCAAACATTTTTTTAGAGGGAGGGGGTGACCCCCAAATATTTTTTCAAACCCCCACCCACCCCGAATTTTTTTCCAATGCAGAGAAATAATCATTTTTATTGGAAATTGTTTCGGAAGATCTCGGGAAAGGTCGACGTTTTACGAACCACATATTCGGAGGAGGGAAAGAGACAGAGCATCACTTTTAAAGCTAAAATTCTAGGGAGGGAAAGAGACAACACTACATAGGGGTACAATCGCATGCATTCTAAAAATTTTCAAAATGATTTTCAATCTTAGCGTCGCAGCGTCTCGCGCGATCGCGTGTAACTTGAATCCTCTGGAGCAGCCGTGCAACGTGACATCATTTGGCAGCGCGAAGAACGAAATAGAATTATGCAGCATCGACAGAATGTTTTCTTCCCCAACGCAGAGAAATAGTAATTATTGAAACGCTGAATCTTAAAATTAGGTGGCGAGGAGAAAGACGGATAAATAAAATTGACAAATAATGTGTTTAAGAAATTTATTTAAAATTAAAGAATATAATTTAACATTTTTTCCTATGAGCATCAGCTAGAATATCATTGATGGCACATGCTACCAGTTCGCAATCTACATAATAATCCTCACAGTAATGTTCGCTATCACATATGATTTTAGCAACACGACGCGCATCTAATGTTTCGCAGGCAACATCGCTCTGTTGTAGCACGTTAACAAAATTTTAACAATTTCATCTACACATCATATGCAGTTTCATAGAACCGCGGATACCCATAGGCTATACACAGCACAAGATTAAATAAAAATGTTACTGTGTCCAGTTTGAAATACACCGACTTATTATGTAGTGTCGTCTTTACAATTGGAGCCGAGAATCATAGAAAGAATTATGCGGAGTCGATAGAAATTGGTGAGGTGAGAAGGAAGGAGACAGACAAGTAAATAGATTGTAATATATGTAAAATGATTATATATTGTTCCATTCATTAAAAAATAGAAATATAAAAAGAAAAAATATAAAAATAGCATATAAATAGTGTCTCGGCAGAACCATGTATCTCTCTCTCTCTCTCTCTCTCTCTCTTGTTACGTCCTGAAGGGACTTTTGTGAATCGCCCTGAGCGGCTAGGATGATCCACGGGGTTCGTTGCTCTGTCGAGGTGCTAAAGCACGCCTTGACTATACTTACCATGAAGGATAGGAAGTAAAGGGGGTTGAATCAATGGTTACACGGAATTCAAGGGAGAAACAATAGATTAAAATATATTCTTGACGTAAATATTAAAGTAATGGTTAGAACATACCCTAGGGACGGCGCTCCGTCCCTGTAATCGCTGTGCGCTCGGGTGTCGGTCGAATATCGCACGGCACGCTTGCCGACTAGCGTTTCGCTCGCTGTTTAGGTCGCTCAACCTAGAGTAGGTCGTGGTCGCTCGCTGTGCTCTCGGATGGCACTCGGAAGTTGGTGACCTGGGGTCCGTTGTACCTCACTATCTCTAAACGTCGTTCTTCTACGCGCTCCTACGTCGGTCACGATTGACGCGCAAGAGCACTCCCGGCTAGGCCGTTCTCGGTATGTCGGATGGAGTTACCCTTTTACGAATTACTATCGGCCGTTCGTACTTTGCGGAATCTACGCGGAGACGTGGTCGCGGTATCTAGACGGCCCTCTGGCCCGTCGTCACTTCCTAGCTCGAGCTCCCGAATCAGAATCTATCTTCCGCGGCTCTCGATCGCGGGCCGAACCTCGGACAGTCCCCAGGAATGGGGGAAACTGCCCCGTCGGCAGCTGTTGCTTGCTTCGCTAATTCATCTATTATTGCGAAATAATCGGGGCCCGGGCTGAGCGCGGTCGTTGTTCCTACCGCTGTTGCCACGGGCTCAGCACAACGTAATTTCTACACGTGAGGCGATTGCGCCAAATCGCCTTCCCGAAAGAAAACGACGCGAGGACAGCAAGCACGGGATGGACCTGAAGGGCCCATGTTACAGCCACCTCTGTTAATTCTCTTAGGAACTTTGACTCTTTTATTTTCATCTCTCTTTCTTGTTCTAGGATGTCTTTACTATATGCTCCATTTTGGTTCACACTTCTTTCCCAATAAAAATATAAAAATGCAATAAAAAATATAAAATAAAACACAATACAATATAAAAAATATAAATATAAATGAATATAAAAATATAAAAATACAATTAAAATAGAAAATAAAATACAATATAAAAATCAACATAACTATTAAATAAAATAAAGTAAAATAATAAAAGAAAAGAAAATACAATTAAATATAAAAAACAATATAAATATAAAAGAGAAGAAAATAATATAATGAAATAAAAGAAAATACCATTGTATAAGAAATATAATAAAAAAATATTATAATAATAAATATTAAAGAAAATAAAATACAATACAATATAAAAAAACAATATAAATATAAATATAAAAGAGAAGAAAATAACATAATGAAATAAAAGAAAATACCATTGTATAAGAAATATAATAAAAAAATAATATTATAATAAAATAAGAGAAAATGAAATAATATAATAAAACAAAAGAAAAATATAAAAATAGAATGTAAATAGAATATAAAAATATACAATAAAAAAGAAAAAATATAAAAAATTCAATATAAAAAGAATAAAATATATTATAAAAAAGGAAAAATATAAAAATAGAATATAAATAGAATATAGAGTGTAAAAATATAAAATAAAAAAGAAAAAATATAAAAACTCAATATAAAAATACAATATAAAAAGAAAAACTATAATAATAATAATAATAATTTAATTTATTGCCCACTTTTGTGTTTCAATTTAACAATCATATACTCTTTCCACTTCATTCCTATGATTGTATTAGTGTAAAATCGGCTCGACCATATCAATCTGAACGTGTACAGAACGTCTTCGCACCACTCGGAACGTGTATCGAACGTCTTTCGTACCACTTTGATCGTATATCGAACGGGTATTGAACGGTTTTCAACGGTATCGAACGATATTGAACGGCTTTGAACGCTATCGAACGTGAATCGAACGGGTATTGATCGGCTTTGAACCTGAATTGAACGTCTTTCGTACAACTTTGATCGTATATCGAACGGGTATTGAACGGCTTTGAACGGTATCGAACGGTATTGAACGGCTTTGAACGGTATCGAACGTGAATCGAACGGGTATTGAACAGCTTTGAACGTGAATCGAACGGGTATTGAACGGCATTGAACGGGTATTGAACGGCTTTGAACGGTATCGAACGGGTATTGAACGACTTGGAACGTGAATCGAACGGGTATTGAACGGCTTTGAACGGCTCTGATCGTGTATTGAACGGCTTTGAACGTGTATCAAACGCCTAACATACCCCTCTCAACCTGTATTGGACGTCTATCGAACGTGTGTCGTAAAACTTTCAACCCCTAACATACCACTCTGACCGTGTATCATACCACTCTGAACGTGTATCGAACGTGGAATCGTATCACTTCGAACGTGTATCGAACGTCAATCATACCACTTCGAACGTGTATCGAACGTCTATCGTACCACTCCGAACGTGTATCGAACATCTATCGTACCACTTCGAACGTATATCGAACGTCTATCGTACCTCTTCGTACGTGTATCGAACGTCTATCGTACTACTTCGAACATGCATCGAACGTGAATGGTACCACTTCGAACGTGTATCGAACGTCAATCGTACCACATCGAACGTCTATCGTACCTCTTCGAACGTGTATCGAACGTCAATCGTACCACTTCGAACGTGTATTGGACGTGTAATGAACCACTTCTATTGTCTTAATCTAGCGTACATCACATGTAGGAGAGTAGGTTGTGGGTGGGTGAAAAAAAACATTTTCATTTACATTAAAAAAATTGATTATATTTTATTTATGCCTCTGGTGTTTAGACCACCAGTTGAATATTTTAAATACATTTTGCATGGCACAGTGTTTTGCGTGTCTGCCACATCGCAGAGTATTAATAGCAATAAGAAGATATTGCGGTCCATGATGTTAGTCCAGATATTAGTTCATGATGTGTTGCCAATCAATTTTTTTAATGTATATGAAAATGTTTTTTCTTCACCCTCCCCCAACCTTATCTCCAACATGTGATGTACGCTAGATTAAGACAATAGAAGTGGTTCATTACACGTCCAATACACGTTCGAAGTGGTACGATTGACGTTCGATACAAGTTCGAAGAGGTACGATAGACGTTCGATACACGTTCGAAGTGGTATGATTGACGTTCGATACACGTTCGAAGTGGTACGATTGACGTTCGATACACGTTCGAGGAGGTAAGATAGACGTTCGATATGTGTCCGAAGAGGTACGATAGACGTTCGATACACGTTGAAAGTGGTACCATTCACGTTCGATACACGTTCGAACAAGTAAGATAGACGTTCGATATGCATTCGAAGAGGTACGATAGACGTTCGATACATGTTGAAAGTGGTACCATTCACGTTCGATACACGTTGAAAGTGGTACCATTCACGTTCGATGCATGTTCGAAGTGATATGATACACATTCGATACTTGTTTAATGGAAAGATAAATACAGATGTCAGTAGCAAGGTCGGAATGATTCAGTTTCTGTAATTAATTGAACGGTCTATCAGGTTGGGAGCGGAGTGGTATGATACACGTTCGATACACGTTAAGAGTGATACGATTACACGTTCGATACACGTTCAGAGTGGTATGATACACGGTCAGAGTGGTACGTTAGGGGTTGAAGGTGTTACGACACACGTTCGATATACGTCAAATACACGTTCAGAGGGGTATGTTAGGCGTTTGATACACGTTCAAAGCCGTTCAATACACGATCAGAGCCGTTCAAAGCCGTTCAATACCCGTTCGATACACGTTCAAAGCCGTTCAATACTCGTGTCACGTCCTGGGTGGTGAGGTTCAGGGAAGTGACCTTGTTTGGGTGGATATCAAAGATTTAGGCACGAAACTCTATTTCGCTGCGCTGAGGGGTAGTGAAGGCCTAGGCACGAAACCCAGTTTCGCGACGCTGAGGGGTAGCGAAGCCTAGGCACGAAACCCAGTTTCGCGACGCTGAGGGGTAGCGAAGCCTTTGGAACGAAACCCTGTTTCGCTTGCTCTAAGGGTAGCAGGGATTAGGCACGAAACCCTGTTTCGCGACGCTGAGGGGTAGCGAAGCCCTTGGAACGAAACCCTTTTTCGCTTGCTCTACGGGTAGCTGGGATTAGGCACGAAACCCTGTTTCGCGACGCTGAGGGGTAGCGAAGCCCTTGGAACGAAACCCTGTTTCGCTTGCTCTACGGGTAGCTGGGATTAGGCACGAAACCCTGTTTCGCGACGCTGAGGGGTAGCGAAGCCCTTGGAACGAAACCCTGTTTCGCTTGCTCTACGGGTAGCTGGGATTAGGCACGAAACCCTGTTTCGCGACGCTGAGGGGTAGCGAAGCCCTTGGAACGAAACCCTGTTTCGCTTGCTCTACGGGTAGCTGGGATTAGGCACGAAACCCTGTTTCGCGACGCTGAGGGGTAGCGAAGCCCTTGGAACGAAACCCTGTTTCGTTTGCCCTAAGGGGTAGCAGGGATTAGCACGAAACCCTATTTCGCAACTTTAATCGACCAGGGAAGGTTGGGAAGTAACCGCTCACCCTAGGGACACCCGTTAGCGTATTCGTGGTTTCTTCTTAGGCTTTGGTAATAGGCTTAACTACTGCATGGCAAAAGAAACACCCGTATGGTAGTTCTTCTAGATAGACGTAGTAACGGTCATGCGGGACTCTGAGTGAAAGAAAGTTGTAAACACTGGTAAGAAATCCCGAGGTTCGCGAAGGAAGAGACAGCCGTTGCATGGCCGGTTAGGATTCCTGGTATTCGGTGGCCAATTGCGAGAATTCAGACGTTTAAGTAAACAGAACCGTTATTTATTGGCGGTGCGTGAATAAGCAATGCACTATTGGTGCAACAGCAGTAACAATAATGCGCGGACATCAAGCATGAGCACAAAACATTTATATAACAGTGGTTACAAATATAAGCATAAGATGAGTTAGTATTAATGGTAACAAGTTAATAATAAGCAATAGAGATAAGCAATAATATAATTAGGCGGTAATATAAGCAATAGACACAAAATAAAGCGTTACCGTAGCAATTAAACGATATATGTTAATAATAAGGAAAATAATGTAAGGCTAAGAGCGTAAGTAAATGAGGATGATATAAAGCGATAGGATTACAAAATAATATGCGCTTACAGTGATGGCGAAGGTTTTGATCCTCTGAGGGGCGTTGCACTGAAGCTAGACTTAGCGAAGCGTACTTTGAAATAGTAAGAGATTTGAAAGCGTAAATGATATTCCGAACTAGTTGTACTAATTGGACTGGACTGTGGCCGCGGTCCAGCGGCGCTGGTATTTATACAAAGCGTTGGAATGTTGGTATGTGGGGGGAATTTGCGGTATGCGTGATGATTCATCCTTAAAATATGTGTTATGTAATCGGCGCGTATTGATGACTCATGCGTATGGTATGTGTCGTTATGGCGTATTTCGGGGGTCTTTCGGGGCTTTGAAAAGAGAATACTCCACCTGTTGGATGGTTTGGAGGATTTTGATTGGGGAGGTTTGAAATGTGGAGATTTGGATAGGTTTGTTGTAGAGAGGGGTCTCGAGTTAAATGAGTTTTGGGCGAGGGACTTGTCTAAGGTTTGAATTTGGGAAGAATTCGCGCCTCGAAGGCCGAAGAGGGGTAGGGGATTTCAAATTTGATCATCTGAAGATGGGGACCGCTAAGGTACATCGTCCAGACAACCCGGTGGTTGGGAAAGGGTTGAGAATTGAAGTTTCATAGGTAGTTGTGTGGTTGTGCGAGAATTTATATGGAAGGTGTTGGTTAGGACCGCGCGAAAATAGTGGGACGTCACACTCGTTCGATTCACGTTCAAAGCCGTTCAATACCCGTTCGATATACGATCAAAGTGGTACGAAAGACGTTCGATACACGTTCCGAGTGGTGCGAAGACGTTCTGTACACGTTCAGATTGATATGGTCGAGCCGATTTTACACTGATACAATCATGGGAATGAAGTGGAAATAGTATATGATTGTTAAATTGAAACACAAAAGTGGGCAATAAATTAGATTATTATTAATATTAATATAGTTTTTCTTTTTATATTGTATTTTTATATTGAATTTTTATATTTTTTCATTTTTATTTTATATTTTTACACTCTATTTATATTCTATTTATATTCTATTTTTATATTTTTCCTTTTTTTATATTATATATTATTCTTTTTATATTGAATTTTTATATTTTTTCTTTTTTATTTTATATTTTTATATTCTATTTACATTCTATTTTTATATTTTTTCTTTTATTTTATTATATTATATCATTTTCTCTTATTTCATTATTATATTCTTTTTTATTATATTTCTTATTTAATTGTGTTTTCTTTTATTTTATTATTATATTTTCTTTTATGTTTATATTGTTTTTTATATTGTACTGTATTGTATTTTCTTCTTATTTAATTGTATTTTCTTTTATTTTATTATATGGCCCAATCGCTCCTAATATTGAATAATTAGAATTTGCACCCCAACCAATAATTATCACAGGGTAAACACGTATTCGTAAGAAATATACAATTCCAATCTTTATGGAATATATTAAAAAAATTATAAATTAAGACTTTTCATAAAAAAAATTATTAGATAAATATAGATAGAAACCGATCTGGCTCACGTCGATATGAACTCAAATCATGTATGATATTAAAAGTCGAACAGACTTAACATTTAAACTCCTGCATTTAAATTATAATTTAATTCAACATTGAGGTCGCAATCATCTTCATAAATATAGGTAATCAAACAAAGGTCATAAACAGGACATGGAAGAAAGGGGACTTTCCGGAAGTATGGAAAGAAGGAATAATAAGTCCTGTGTTCAAAAAAAAAAGGAGAAAGGGAAATGGTTAAGAACTATAGGGGCATAACTTTGATGGACATGGGTTATGAGATATACGCGGAAATTCTAAGGAGAAGATTAGAAGAACAAATGGAAAAATGGAATGTTAAATGATATTGTTTGAGAAGAGACGGGGTGAGATTGAGAGGAGTCTAAGACAGGTTACGAATGCACTTGAGAACTTATTGCGGTGAAAACTTTGTCAATTTATTGTAAATATTGTTCAATACACGTGAGAACACTGTAGCCTTGACGCAATGATAGTATTTATCACCGCCTGAGATGAGAACGTGAGAGAAATGAGACCGCGTGTAAATACCACGTGGCGTCCACACAATTGTATTAATTGTGTGGAAAGTATGAGAGGTCAAATGAGCACTGCACGTTTACAATAATGCGTGGTGAGCTGAGCACAATAATTAGCCGTTAATGAGCATGAGAAAGTACAAAAGCGGCACTGATATTCGAGACACGAGATTGCAGAGAACCGTTGGCTTCAAAACGCACAAAGATAGTGAGAATATGGCGGACTTTCGCAACCGCGCCTTCTCCGTTCTCCTAGAGCCTCGACGCGGCACGCTGATTGGTGCATCGATCACGGCGACGGTTGATCGATCGCTGCTGATTGGCGGCTCGCCCAACGATCAGCGTTGCTGAATCGCAGTCCGCGAGGTGCTGCCATGAGAATGAGAGTGGCGG
This sequence comes from Andrena marginata, assembly GCA_963932335.1. Taxonomy (NCBI): domain Eukaryota; kingdom Metazoa; phylum Arthropoda; class Insecta; order Hymenoptera; family Andrenidae; genus Andrena; species Andrena marginata. Next base: position 23,213,889 of record OZ010663.1, read on the forward strand.
CGTGTGGAACAAATTTCATTCCCAAACAGATATGCAGATGGAATTTTAAATTTAATATAATATTGAAATTTATATAAATCTAATAATGAATAACTTTCATTTAATAAAATTATAGAAAAAATTGTTAAAAATAAACTCACTTCATAAGAAATTGACTGTGAAATTGCACTATCGCTCCTAATATTGAATCATTAGAATTTGAAGCCCAACCAACAATTATCACATGGTAAACACCTATTCTTAATAAACATAAAATTCCAATTTTTATTGAATATAGCAAAAACAAAAAATTGATAAATTAATTCCTTTCGTACAAAAATATATTAAATAAATATAGATACAAACCGTTCTGGCTCACGTCGATCTGATCGAGTGAAAAAGGAACTGATAGGAAAGTTTTTTTTTAACAGGAAAATATGTTAGACGAGAGTGCCCGTTAATCTCGACACTTTTCAGTGTCGCGTTTGGAGGCCTGGAGAAAAGAAATGAGCAAAGAACTTGAAGGAGGAGTCGTAATAGGTACAAGGAAAATTTGAACAATTTCATACGCGGATGATGTTGTGTTAATGGCAAATAATGCATAGGGTCTGACGAATATGATAAAGAGATTCGAGAGATACATAAAGAAGAAAGGCTTGGAGCTAAATGTGCAAAAGTCTAAGATAATGATATGCAAGAAAGCTGGAGGAAGAAGAAAAGAGGAAAGATTCTGTTGGAATGAAGAAAAATGGAGAGAGGAAGAGAAATGGAGTATTTATGTTATACAGTGAGAGAGAGAGAGAGAGAGAGAGAGAGAGAGAGAGAGAGAGAGAGAGAGAGAGAGAGAGAGAGAGAACAACAACGACGATAAACACCATATTAAGAAGGTAATTAGGAAAGTGAATATGATACTAGGAAAAGTATGGGGGGATTAGAGAAAGATTATTCAGAAATGACTTTGAAAGAAGAATTAAACTGCTTGATGCGCTAGTTAGGAGCACCGTGGCGTATGGGGCAGAGATATGGGGATGGAGAAGGTATGAGGAAATAGAAAAATTGCAGGCGAAATACATAGGGTGGTTAATGAAATTGGAGAGATCAACACCAACATACTGGTTGTTAAAAGAAACATGAAGAGATGACATAGCAATTAAAATTGGAGTAAGGGCAATGAAGTTTGAACAGAGGCTAATAAATTCGGATAAAGCATCGATAAGATATGAATGTGGGGGGAGACTAATGAGAGGAAATGAAGTAACGAAAAGGGAAAGAATGATAATCAAATTTTTGGAAGGGAGAGGATGGTCAAATGAAAAATGGAAAACGAGAAATTAAATGGGGAAGAAGTGTGGACCAAAATAGGGAGATAAGTAAAGACACCCAAGAACAAGAAAGAGAGATGAAAGTATAGGAGTCAAAATTCCTAAGAGAATTAAGAGAGGTGGCAAGGAAACCAGGAAATAGGTCGGAATACTTATGTGGGAAAAAGAAAAAAGGGGAATTAGAAGCGATAGGAAGATTCATACAGGGTAGTGAAACAAGGGCATGCAAATATTGGCTAATGAAAGAAGAAAGGGTATGTAGGCATTGTAAGAAAGAGGAAGAAACAGTGAAACACGTGATTCAAGCATGTGAAGTAAGTGGAAAGAGTGGTAGGAATTGGACAGAGGTAATTAGAGGAGAAGGGAAAGACTTGGCTATTCTGCAAGAGATAATAGGGAGATGGAAAAGATGGGAAGAACAGGAAAGTGATAAAAGAAGATTATGTAACATATAATAGATTAGGAAACACTTGTAAAATAGAAAAAATTGTTAAGACACAGCAGAATACATTAGAAGGACAGGACTTACACTGACGCAATCACGGGAATGAAATGGAAAGAGTATATAATCGTGAAATTGTAACACGAAAGTGGGCAATAAATTAAATTATTATTATATTTTTTCTTTTATATTGTATTTTTATATTTTTATATTTTTATATTTTTTTATTTTTATATTTTTATATTTTTATTTTTTATTTTTAATTTTTTAATTTTTATTTTTTATTTTATATGCGTATATTCTATTTATAGTAATATTTTTATATTTTTTTCTTTTTATACTGTATTTTTATATTTTTACATTTTTCTTTTTATTTGATATTTTTATTTCATATTTTTATATTTTATTTGTATAGAGAGAACTCAAAAATGTTGAGAATGGTGCGGTTTAATTAGAGATAAAGAATGGAGGCGATACAGTAGATACGTAACACTTTCGGCGAATGTTGTCGAGATATTACTGTTCTGTGTAACTGAGCACTCGTGTCGGTCACGAGAGCGTGAGTGTGTATGAATGTATATGAGGTGTTGTGTGGAAGAGTATGTATGTATGATGTCGCGAACAGTAAATAGGAAGTCCATCAGCTGTTCGAGAATGTTCAAATTGTCTTGCGATTGATGTGAAGAAGAGAAAAAGAGAAACAGAGAAAGAAAGAAAGAGAAGGAGAAAAAAGAGAGATTGATAGAGAGATAGAGAGTGTTACATGGGCCCTTCAGGTCCATCCCGTGCTTGCTGTCCTCGCGTCGTTTTCTTTCGGGAAGGCGATTCAGCGGAATCGCCTCACGTGTAAAAATCACGTTGTGCTGAGCCCGTAGCAACAGCGGTAGGGACAACGCCAGCGCTCGGCCCGGGCCCCGATTATTTCGCAATAATCGATGAATTAGCGAACCAAGCAACAGCTGCCGACGGGGCAGTTTCCCCCATTCCTGGGGACTGTCCGAGGTTCGGCCCGCGATCGAGAGCCGCGGAAGATAGATTCTGATTCGGGAGCTCGAGCTAGGAAGTGACGACGGGCCAGAGGGCCGTCTAGATACCGCGACCACGTCTCCGCGTAGATTCCGCAAAGTACGAACGGCCGATAGTAATTCGTAAAAGGGTAACTCCATCCGACATACCGAGAACGGCCTAGCCGGGAGTGCTCTTGCGCGTCAATCGTGACCGACGTAGGAGCGCGTAGAAGAACGACGTTTAGAGATAGTGAGGTACAACGGACCCCAGGTCACCAACTTCCGAGTGCCATCCGAGAGCACAGCGAGCGACCACGACCTACTCTAGGTTGAGCGACCTAAACAGCGAGCGAAACGCTAGTCGGCAAGCGTGCCGTGCGATATTCGACCGACACCCGAGCGCACAGCGATTACAGGGACGGAGCGCCGTCCCTAGGGTATGTTCTAACCATTACTTTAATATTTACGTCAAGAATATATTTTAATCTATTGTTTCTCCCTTGAATTCCGTGTAACCATTGATTCAACCCCCTTTACTTCCTATCCTTCATGGTAAGTATAGTCAAGGCGTGCTTTAGCACCTCGACAGAGCAACGAACCCCGTGGATCATCCTAGCCGCTCAGGGCGATTCACAAAAGTCCCTTCAGGACGTAACAAGAGAGAGAGAGAGAGAGAGAGAGAGATACATGGTTCTGCCGAGACACTATTTATATGCTATTTTTATATTTTTTCTTTTTATATTTCTATTTTTTAATGAATGGAACAATATATAATCATTTTACATATATTACAATCTATTTACTTGTCTGTCTCCTTCCTTCTCACCTCACCAATTTCTATCGACTCCGCATAATTCTTTCTATGATTCTCGGCTCCAATTGTAAAGACGACACTACATAATAAGTCGGTGTATTTCAAACTGGACACAGTAACATTTTTATTTAATCTTGTGCTGTGTATAGCCTATGGGTATCCGCGGTTCTATGAAACTGCATATGATGTGTAGATGAAATTGTTAAAATTTTGTTAACGTGCTACAACAGAGCGATGTTGCCTGCGAAACATTAGATGCGCGTCGTGTTGCTAAAATCATATGTGATAGCGAACATTACTGTGAGGATTATTATGTAGATTGCGAACTGGTAGCATGTGCCATCAATGATATTCTAGCTGATGCTCATAGGAAAAAATGTTAAATTATATTCTTTAATTTTAAATAAATTTCTTAAACACATTATTTGTCAATTTTATTTATCCGTCTTTCTCCTCGCCACCTAATTTTAAGATTCAGCGTTTCAATAATTACTATTTCTCTGCGTTGGGGAAGAAAACATTCTGTCGATGCTGCATAATTCTATTTCGTTCTTCGCGCTGCCAAATGATGTCACGTTGCACGGCTGCTCCAGAGGATTCAAGTTACACGCGATCGCGCGAGACGCTGCGACGCTAAGATTGAAAATCATTTTGAAAATTTTTAGAATGCATGCGATTGTACCCCTATGTAGTGTTGTCTCTTTCCCTCCCTAGAATTTTAGCTTTAAAAGTGATGCTCTGTCTCTTTCCCTCCTCCGAATATGTGGTTCGTAAAACGTCGATCTTTCCCGAGATCTTCCGAAACAATTTCCAATAAAAATGATTATTTCTCTGCATTGGAAAAAAATTCGGGGTGGGTGGGGGTTTGAAAAAATATTTGGGGGTCACCCCCTCCCTCTAAAAAAATGTTTGGGGTGAGCCAAGGTCTGACAGAGATTTTTCGGGGGTCATTACCCTCTGAAAAGTTTCCGACGGTGGGCCCGGTCTCCGCGGCGGCTCGGCCGGGACAGATCCCCTCCATCATCGCGACTTCTCCCACTCCGCGGCTCGTGCGCGCGCAACCGGTCTTCCTCTCCCCGCAGGTCCCGCGCCCATGTTTCCCTCCGCCGCACTACCCCGCGCGCCCTCACTTCCCCCCGCCCCCGCGCTCCCCTCAGAGGACCTGGGTTGGAACTCTCCTAGACACACTACTCCGTATTACTGTAACAGCATTCACCCGGTTAACCGGGTTACTCGGGTTACAGATAAGTTTTGTTACCCGGTTAGGCGGGTTAGTTGTTGATACGGCGCACAGTGGAACAAACTGCTCCTTTTTGTTTTAAACTCGTAGAACTTTTGACAAGAATAAGATAGAGCGATGAATCTTTTTCGAGGTTAAAGGTAAGATTTTGAAGAATAAGGGAAAAATATTGAGAATGTATGACCACCAAGTTTTAACTTTGAAAATCTACGTCAAAGTTGACGTTTTCAAAGAAAATTTCGGTTTCTGCGTTATAATGCGTGGTTAACGTTTTTTCATGATTTGTTATACATTTCCGATAAATTTTTACGCACTAAATTCAAATCTGTTCACAGAATTTGTCTTGCCCTTTAGGATTCGAAGGAAAATGGGATTTAATGTGTTACGCTCACACGGGACGTTCGGCGAGCCGGAATTTCAGAAAATTATGAAACTCGGCGTGCGACTATAGTAGTTCATCCGTAACGCTACCCTATTTTTTATTGGTTCCATAATGCAAACTTTGAGGGTGAAATCACCCCTTGAAAAAAATGCGGAATTTTATTTTCCGTGGACTATCTCGAGAACGGTGAGAGATATCGAAAAGAAGTTTAAACAAAAATTGCATCCTTTTTTTATATCTACAAAATCGCGTAAATATAATTTTCGAAAGAACCATTTTTTTCAAGTCATCCCAACCAGCAACCCATAAAATTAGTTTTTGTATTTTGTAAATATACAGTTACTCACAAAATTGAGCGTACACTTATGTTGGTAGTGAAAATTGGCGGGAGAATGAATAAAAACGTACAAATTTGAGTGTAAAAACTCAATATATATTTATTCGTATAGTTTAGCGACCGATTAATGACTTTTGTTTTTAAAAAACATAAAGTATTTGTGTATATTTAACTGAAAACGTAAAAATACAGGCATTTTACTGACACAAAATTGAGCATACACATAACTAATTTTGCAAATTACGCGGTCTGCATAGGTTGAATGATGGTATTATTGAAGGGAAAGTCCCGCGAAATGGTTCTCGATATGCGGTTGTTAAGAAACTAAAAACAAATGACTACTAGTTATCTGTTTATTCAGTATTAGCGAAATGGCTAGCAGGAGGAAAGAAACAGACATTTCTACTCGTCAATTAATTATAAAATTTTATTGCCAAGGGAAATCTTTGCGTGAAGTGGGTAAAATTGTGAGTAAAACCCATTCCACAATTCAGAAAATTGTTAATAATTATAAGTACGAAGGAACAATTCGTAATAAACCTGGACGAGGATGGAAGAAGATATTATCGGACATCGATAATAGATTTATTTGCAGACAAATTAAAATAAATCCAGGAATTAATATAAAAAATTTAACAACGGAGGTTTCAACCCGTATTAAAAAAAATATATCGGTAGAAACAGTTCGAAGAATTTTACGTGTAGAAGGGTATCACGGTAGAGTGGCCAGGAAGAAACCTTATATCTCGAAAGCCAATAGAGATAAGCGTTTACAGTTCGCTAAAGCCTATATAAATTCTGATGACAATTTTTGGAAAAGTGTCATATTTTCCGATGAAACCAAAATAAATTTATTTGGACGTGATGGGAGAAAGCAAATTGTGTAGAGGAAGCCCAATACAGAACATCATGTACGTAACACATGTCCAACAGTAAAACACGGAGGAGGCTCGGTTATGGTATGGGGGTGTATAGGCACCAATGGTACCGGAAATTTAGAATTCATTGAAGGTATAATGGACAAAATGAAATATTTAAATATTCTAAAAGAAAATTTAAAACAATCAGCACAAAAGTTAAAAATGCCGCGTGTATACCACTTTCAACAGGACAATGATCCGAAGCACGCATCGTATTTGGTGCAAGAATGGTTATTATATAATGTGCCAAAATTATTAAAAACTCCTCCCCAGTCACCCGATCTTAACCCGATCGAACATGTCTGGGGAGAACTGAAATCTAAATTGTTAAATTACAATTGCAGAAATAAAGACGAGTTAAAACTAAAATTACGCGAAGAATGGGACAATATTTCGCCTTCCTACATTCAAAAACTTATTGAATCGATGCCACGGCGATTACAGGCTGTTATTGAAGCGAAAGGTTATGCAACAAAATATTAATATCTATTTATTCATATATTATAATCCTTAAATATCTATATGTACGCTCAATTTTGTGTCAGTAAAATACCTGTATTTTTATGTTTTCAATTAAATATAAACAAATGCTTACTGTTTTTTTTTTAAAAAATGTATTAATCATTCGCTACACAAAATATATAAATATATATTGCGTTTGTTACACTCAAATATGTTCGTTTTTATTCATTCTCCCGCCAATTTTCACTACCAACATAAGTGTACGCTCAATTTTGTGAGTAACTGTATGTTGAAATACCTCTGAATAATCTCTTTTCCTACATATCAATAGTTTATTTGTTATATTTTTTTGCAAATAAATAAAACATCTATTACCGAATTTGAAGTCTATTTTAGCAGATTCCATTAATAAAATCGTTTCTTCATGCCATATTAGTAGTAAATAGGTTTATTTTTCGCCTTTCGGCCTCAAAATGGGGTTACATGTGTTATGTGTGTAAGTGTTTGTTTCTGGGACTGTTAACTCAAGATTGTGCTTTGGTGTGATTTCTTCCTTCATCTTTTTCTTCTTTTCTTCTCCTTTTTTCCAGAACCATACGCATCCACTCCGGTCCTTCTTCTGCTTCCTTTAGTATCCCTCTGATCGTTGAATTTTCTCTTTTCAACTCAACTGTCCCTTTTTCCTCCTTCCAGTACTTGCTTCTCCCGTCTTCGTTCCCACATCTCAACCTTACTGTCATACTTTGGTCTCTGGCTCTGTAGTTTCCGTTTAGATAATTTGCTTTCTGGTTATCCCTGATTTCAGTGTAATGTGCGTTGTATCTGCCTCCTTATATTCTGTCGTATTGCCATTGCACCTGCTCTGCCCTGTCTTTTTGCGCTAGTTCCTCAGCAAACTCTCCACCTCTCCTTCTTTCTATTTGCATTTCTTGGATATCAATTATTTTTTCCCTGTAGTATGCGTCTCTCATTTCCTCCCATTTCGACTTTTTCTCTGTTGCTGCGCGTCTATTTCCGTCCAGCATTCTTGTACTATTTTATTCTTCTTTATCCGCTTCGTTTTCTCCTCATATTTTATTGCTCTGTTCCCCGCTTCTATCCTGACTTTGTCCGTTTTTGTTTCCTCCAAAATTAGATATGCTGGTGTATTGAAGTCCAAACCTAAAGTCCACCTTATGTATTTCTCCTATATTTTCTCTACCTTGTCTGCTTCCATCCATCCCCAAATTTCTGAAGCGTACTGCAAGATACTTTTCACTATGCTTCTGAATATTCTAATTCGTCTCTCAAAATTGTTCTTGAACATTCTTTGTCCTATTCCCCATATCTGCGCCATTGCTATTCTTGTTTTCTTTATGACTTCCCTTATATGCATCTCTCTGCCCCCATTTTTCTGGAAATTATATCGTAAGTATTTGAACTCCTTCACTTCTTCCAGGCTGTGCTCCTACCAGGCCCATTCTTCTCTCTCCTTCTTTCCTCTTCCTTGTTACGTATGTGGAATTTTCCCATACGCCGCTCCCAATCGTCTTTCGAGCTCGTGTCTGCGAAGGGAAACGCCCTAAAATCCTTTTGTTTATCGAACACCACTAATGGGGGCCATGATCTCAATCACCCATACAACACACTTCATTGCAGCTGTATTGCAGGAACGTTGCTGCAATATTGCGTTGTTGCAGGTTGCATTGCAATATTGTAGGAATGTTCCTGCAATATTGCCGTGCATTATTGGAGTGACAACGATCCTACAATATTGCAGCAATATTGCAAGAACGTTGCCGTGCAATGTTCCATTGGCAACGATCGTACAATATTTCTGCAATATTGCGCGCACATCGACGTGCAATGTTCCACTGGCAACATTGATGTACAATGTGTCAGTAGCAATGACGCAGCAAAATTGCCTACCATATTACCGTGCAATACTGTAGTGGAAGTATTGTAGAACCATTCAGCAATATTCTAAAGCAACTATGATTTTGACGAAATTTGAAATATGACGTCGAGTAGATTCTGCAGCATGTTTCCTTTAACTGGATATGCTAGAATTTCTCGTTGGCCGTTGAAGATATGAAAAAAGTGTTATTGTGAGAGTTGTTTGTACATGAATTTCAATTATAGAAGTGTTACGTATGTGGAATTTTCCCATACGCCGCTCTCAACCATTTTTCGAGCTCGCGTCTGCGAAGGGAAAACGCCCTAAAAGCCTTTTTGTTTATCACATACCACTAAGGGGGTCATGATCTCGACCATCTGGATCACGACCATGGGAACGGGAGTGACACGACGACGACCCCGAAGGATTTCCTTATATGGAAATTCCTAATGCATCCCCACTCATTTTTGGGACTATATAAACCCTTTGGTTTCATCCCTCGTTGGTTAAAAGCTATAGAGTCACGCGTAGAGTCACGTCGTATCACGCTCGTACAGAGTTGGTAAGATCGGGCTAAAGTTCCTGTCAGAATCATAGTTAACCTCATAGGATCCGCGAGTCCGGTTTATATCCTATTTGGCACTTTGAAATAGCCACTCGTACGCCCCGCATCGCCAGTGCGACAACATCGTGCAACTAGTGGTAACCTACACACTTTTAATATTATTTAATCGCGACACTTACATTTGTACAATAACTAATTATTGAATATACGAATGGTGTTCACGTGTAAATCGAGTAAATACGTTAAACCCATCTCTTACCCAGCGATCCTTATAATATTAGTAGCACTCACCCACTGATACAACTTTACCGCTCGAGTTGTATCAAATATTAATTAAGAGTTACGAGGCATTACTAACATTTCCCGCGACTCCCTGATTTCGCATCAGGTTCGTTCGCAACCTTTCATCCACAACAAGGAATCTTCTCCAACCCAGTGGCTCCCCGATTTCGCATCGGGTTCGTCCACGAAACCTCACCCTCCTACGGCTCCCTGATTTCGCATCAGGTTCGTCCGTATCCTACAGCTCGCTGATTTCGCATCAGGTTCGTCCGTATCCTACAGCTCCCTGATTTCGCATCAGGTTCGTCTGTAAATCTACCAACTGCCGAACAGCTCCCTCGTTTCGCACCAGGTTCGTCTGTGAATAATCCAACCTCCTAACAGCTTCCTGGTTTCGCACCAGGTTCGTCTGTGAACTTCATCCTAGTGACTCCCCGATTTCGCATCGGGTTCGTTCACGACGTTTCACCTTCCTGCGGCTCCCTGATTTCGCATCAGGTTCGTCCGCGTGTGACTCCATTCCTAGAGGCTCCCTGATTTCGCATCAGGTTCGTCCTCGCCGTCAATAATCCTAGCGGCTCCCTGATTTCGCATCAGGTTCGTCCGCGCCCCCAACTAACAACCTCATAAACCGTATTCCTTGGGAAATACCCTCCTCGCCGGCCTCTCGCGTTGCCGCAGCCCCGGCTCGTAACAGAACTGGTGACAGCGGTGGGATGCTACTGCATTAGAATCGCCGTAAAATTTGGGTTTTTAAATACGTTAAAATCACTCGTAATTTATTACCGACGATATACTAGTTTTCTCTAGTCATGTCACTTAGTAATTTTAAAATGGCAACCGCACAGGCGAACGTCTCTTCTAACGATATTATGAACCTGACAGTTTCAATTGCAAACTCAATGTCGCTTTTGACGCAACGGACATGTATACAGAATATTACTATATCAATTCCAACCTTCGACGGTGAAAGTCGACCCTTGACGCGCTTTGCACAAAATGTGGAAGACGGGTTAACTTTGATTCCTGAGGGTACGGAAGCCGAGTAACTTGCTATAATATTAACGAAACTGATCGGTCCGGCACGCAGGTGCACGTTAGAGCATAAATTCGACTCTGTTAAGAAATTAGTTCAACATTTGAAAAAGAGATTCGCGCCGGGAAGAAGTTTGTCATATTTTCAAGTCGAAATCGCGAAACTAAGCATTCGCGAAGGAGAAAGTCTGCGACAGTACGTCGACAGGACTAGCCATCTCGTTTATTGTGCGCGCGGAGCTATTCGGGAAAGGTATCTGGATCACGCTGAAGACTTCGTCAAAGAAATGGAAAAAGACGTTAAAGAAAACTTCATCGATGGTTTACCGGATCGAATTTCCTGGAAAGTGTCGGCTCAGATTCAAGACATTAAAACACTTGAACAAGCTTACGACGCCGTGCTACAGATAGATAGAAAATTAAGGAATCGACGACAGTCGCCTCGCAATGAATCGCCCTCCAGGTGGTCTCGCCGAGACCATTACGCCGAAGATTCTCGTCGCCACGAGCGCGAAGTGTCGTATCCACTTTCTCCGAGTAGATACGACCAGAACAGGGATCGGTCTCTTAGAACATCTGGTTTTGAAGAGGAACGAGAAGGACGGACACGCACGACGGCCTGGACTTTGCGCCACCGGAGCCCCTCGAAATCCCCTTCTTATCGCTCCGACTCATCGTACGCAGATGATGGAGAAAAACATTATTCCATTTTAAAAAACCCCGATAAAGATCGCAAGCCGAGTTTATATTGTTGGCATTGCGGTATAACCGGACATGACGGAAAATCTTGTAGGAAACATCCGCGTAGCCCGAGATATCAACGAGACTCGCGAGATTCATCCGTCGAATCAAACAAGTCTTTAAACTTCGATCGCGCTCAACGTATAGGCGACACGATGAGCGGAAACAAAGAAGCTCGCCAAAGGACAGTCCGCTTCGAAGAGGAACCTTCATCAGGGAAGCACCTGCCCCACGCATCAAAATCAAGGTTCCAGAACTGGAGTCAGGAACGGGAGAATTCTTAATCGACGGTGGAGCATCCGTTAATTTAGTAGTCATTAACGCCCTGGGAGAAAAAGCCACGATAAACTCTCGGGAAGAAATCGAATTAACCGGAATTACTACTAATCCAATTCATACTTTAGGAACAACAATTCTTCATATCCACGAAGCTCCTGCACTTTTCTATGTAGTAAAAGAACTTGCAATAGAAGCAGACGGTCTTATAGGAAGCCCATTTCTAAAACAGGAAGAGGCCGAAATTTCCTATTATCATGGGACGTTGGTATTAAAAAAGAAAGCAACCCGACCTCTACGTTTTTCAAATTATCAGGACCTACCTCAAATGAAGGAGCTATTGACATCGACCAAACATCGTATCGAGCCCCGGACGTCGCAACAGATTGCTATAACAATAACAAACTCGAGGATTAAGGAAGGATATTTACCACGTATCAAGACCCTCGAACATCTTTACATAGGGGAAGCAGTTGTGAGTAACAATAAAGGGAAGTGCTACGTTATGGCAACAAATACCAGCGATGTACCCTTAGACGTAGAGATAGAGCCACAAACATTAGAGCCATTCGATATCTTCGGGTCATCAGACGAAGATTTTTACCCAGCTGTAGAACACCCGTCAAAATTCAGACCCAATGAAGATAGAATGCAAAAAATCTTAGAAGCCCTAAACACTAAACATTTGAACAAGGAGGAACTAGATTTCGTTACCAATTTGGTTAAAGATTTTCCCGACCGATTCTATCTTCCTGGAGATAAACTCGGGAAGGCCCGCGACTTTAAACATTCAATCCATACATCCAATGATATTCCAATCAACACAAGACAATATCGTTATCCTCTCATACATCAAAAGGAAATTCAAAAGCAAATCAGCGCGCTATTATCAAATGGTATAATTACACCTTCAAAATCTCCATATAATTCACCTTTGTGGATCGTCCCGAAGAAAGAAGACGAAAACGGAGTGAAACGTTGGCGTCTAGTAATAGATTTTCGCGGCCTCAATGAAATAACAATTTCTGATAAGTATCCATTACCTCAAATCACAGAGATCTTAGATCGATTAGGAGGAGCTAAATATTTCTCAGTCTTTGATCTGGCAAGTGGATTTCATCAAATAGAGATGGATCCAAAGGATAAAGCAAAAACAGCATTCACTACTCCAAATGGACATTACGAATTTTCTCGAATGCCTTTCGGATTAAAGAATGCACCACCCACCTTTCAACGCCTGATGGATCAAGCACTCACTGGGCTTCAAGGAACAGACCTCTTTGTGTACTTGGACGACATAGTGATCTATGCATCATCGTTACAGGAACATAATATCAAAGTCAAGAAATTGTTAAACCGCCTTCGAGAACATGGATTAACCCTCCAGACCAACAAGTGCCAATTCCTGCGAAAGGAAGTCGCATACCTTCGACACATTATTTCAAAGGAAGGAGTAAGACCTGCCCCTAGGAAATTAAAAGCTGTTCAAGATTTTCCAACACCCACATCGCAGAAGAACATTCAACAATTCTTGGGACTTGTTGGATATTACCGAAGATTCGTACCTAATTTCACCACAAAAGCAAAACCATTAATTAACTTATTAGGAAAAGGCATCAAATTCAAATGGACAGAAGAACAAGACCAGAGTTTTAAGCAATTATGTAACGAACTTTGTCAGCAGCCCATATTGCAATACCCTGATTTCAGTAAACCTTTCATTGTAACCACAGATGCATCCGATTACGCTATTGGAGCTGTACTTAGCCAAGGGGAGATAGGAAACGACCTGCCGATTGCTTACGCCTCTCGCAGCCTAAATAAACCTGAGAAGAATTATTCGGCTACGGAAAAGGAATGTTTGGCCATGGTTTACGCCGTAAGATACTTCAGGCCCTACATCTACGGAACCCCATTTACCCTCGTTACAGATCACAGACCACTCGTCTGGTTACATTCTGTCAAGGACCCAACTTCCAGACTTATGAAATGGAAGCTCCGTCTTTTAGAATACGGGTACCACGTTGTCCATAAATCCGGAAAGACGAATAAGAACGCAGACGCATTATCGCGTAACCCCACGTCTGCCTGCCTACCACTTATTCCACGAGAGCTCCAGGATCCCGACTTCAAAGCCCAGATACCGAAAACAGACGCCAATACTGAAACAATCGGACACCGCATACGACAGTTACGAAGAGATAGGGAAAATCGACCCAAGTATCGAGAGACAAGCAGCAGTTCAGATGAAACAGAAGAAACCGCACGTGGGAACGTTCAACATTCTCCAATAATATACAAGAACCGATCTTTTCCCAGCTTATCTCAAGAGGTAACCATGCCAGATGAACGCCAGGAAACTATAAACAGTTTTTCACCCGCAGCAAATTCCACTCAAATCGTCCCTTCAGATAAGGACCAGACCGTATTAGACAATTTAATATCGTTTGAGGAGCCGCTCGAAAATACTGTAATAGAAAATGCAAGAAACATTCAACTAGATTTACTCGGTACCCTGCAAGAACCATCGGAAGTCATGGAAGAACCTCTACAACCCTCAATAAACCAGCTACCTGCAGGAACTATGCCCGAAACAAGTGTAGGACAACCACCTGACAACAGGTTAACCGAACCTAGGGTCTCTGACCGCACACTTGACTCCTACCCTTTCTTCACTACTGAAACCGAGGATTCAAACGACCTTGACGATCTGGAAGAGACCCCATTAGATCAACCGCATAAAATTATCGTTTCTTCAAATACATTTACCGCTGAAGAAGGACATTACGTACACTTCATTTCTGCCGACTGCAATTTAGTAAACCCCGTTGGAAAATTACTGTTAGACACTGAACTAATCAATAAACCAAACCTTCTAGCAGAACAACCAAACAAGGGAAACGTGATAACTACGGACAATGGATTATTTAAAACCTTCAGTATAATAATCTCAAACAATTTCTTCGATAATATTAAAAGAGTAGATGTGCTCAACGGCTTGAAAATTCTTCGACACACCTTGGATCAAAATCAGATTAAATCATTTCGAATTTCTGCTACGGGGGACCTTCACAAAATACCATCCAACGAATTCGTCAAGATATTAGAAGAGGTTTTCGTAGAAACAGGCTTGCAGATTATTCTATGCAATTGTACCATCACAACACCATCCGAAGAAGACAGACAGCACATTATCCGTGAAGCTCACGATAGTTTAATTGGAGGACATAAAGGAGTAACGAAAACATACAAACGCATCCCATCAAAATTCCATTGGCCACAAATGCGCAACGACATTCAAGACTACATTCGAAGATGCCAAAGTTGTCAAGAACAGAAATTAGTCCGTGCGAAAACTCGTCAGCCGATGTTAATCACCGACACACCTATAGGAGCCTTCGACAAAATTTCCTTGGATACAGTAGGACCTTTACCAATTACACCCAGTGGGAACAGGCATATTCTCACCATTCAAGATAACTTAACAAAATATTGCGTAGCCGTAGCAATACCTAACATTCGAGCTGCTACAATTGCAGATGCTTTCGCTAGACACTTCATCGCAATTTACGGTACACCTCGCGCAATACTAACAGACAAGGGAACTAGCTTCATCGGAACACTTATGACCAATCTCTCTGAAATATTCAAAATCAAGCAAATCACAACCTCGGGATATAGACCACAAACCAATGGATCTCTGGAACGAAGTCATATCGTCCTCACCGAATACCTCAAGCATTACATGGATGATTATGAAGACTGGGATTTATTAATACCGTTCGCAATGTTCTCTTACAATACATCCGTTCACGAAGCAACAAATTTCACCCCATACGAATTAATCTTTGGAAAACCAGCTCGAGAACCAACCTCATTTCCAACCAATGAAAAACTAAAGTCGTATGGAGATTATTTAATAGAATTAATAACGCACATGACTAATATTCGTAATATAGCCTCCGATAATCTAAACAAAGCAAAAATCCGTTCGAAAAATTATTACGATATCCATGCAAACCCAGCAACGTTTAACGTAGGTAATCTGGTTTACGTACTCAAGGAACCACGGACCAGTAAATTTGATCCACATTACATTGGACCGTACCAGATAGTAGACGTGACAGACCTGAATAACGTAGTATTACGAACGCATAATAAATTAATCACCAAGCATCAGGATAAACTAAAACATGCTTACTCTCCATCCACAGTTGAAAATCAATCATGATTTTCGCATATTTGCTCCTGTTACCTCTCGCTGTCATTAGCGACGATCAAATTATTACACCGCTCGAAGAAAACATCCGACTCTTCTACGAAAAATTACCCGACATAAGGACCTTCCAATCACAATGGCGCCTAGTCACATCCCTAGATGTTACTCGGTATCTCAGCTATGCTCCACATGTGAAGCGTCATATCTCAACAATGAATCAACTCTGCAATCGTCATGATTCTATCAACTGCCTCAGCAAGGAATTAGGACCCCGATTAATCAAGAAAGAAGAAAATACCGTACATTATAGCAACTTGATACGCACTGCAATAGGTGACACCACACATCTTAAAACACCATCCCCACGGCGTAGCGTACCTTTTGGATTCATCGGCACTCTCAGTAAAATGTTATTTGGAACCTTATCACAAGAAGATGCAGAATACTACAATCGCGAATTAAACAAAGTTTATAAGGATCAACGCGACATTACCGAAATAATAGCAAACCAAACGCAGATCATAAAAGGAGAATTTTCGCTCACACACGCGAGGTTAGTTAATTTAACTCAAATCATATCCCAACTAACGAAAACGATGGTCCTACACTCCGAAGCATTACAAGAGACGCAGTCAGACATCAGCAAGTTACGTTTCGAAGCATCCATCAGGGACTCCGTAATTGAAATAGAAAGAGGGTTGGACGATTACAGCACCAACCTGCTGTTACTAATAGACGCAATTTTGCTAGCAAAACAAGGCATTTTACACCCCGCTATTCTTTCGCCTGAACAATTATTGAGATCAGCTCAAAGAATTAAGGAAACACTAGCGTACGAATTTCCTCTAACACCCGAAGAATTACTCACGGAACAAATTGAAAAAATAACAAACTTAAACGTAATTTTCACTAGAGGAAGGATACTTTTCGAACTCACCATACCTCTTTTAGAGCGAAAAACGTACAGCTTATATAAAATATATCCATGTCCATCGACACACAACCTTGGAACAAAAAAGGTAATTTCGTATATACAGCCGCAAATCCAGTTTATTGCAGTCTCATCAGATGAACAACAATATTTTTCTCCAATGGAAGAATACTTGAAGACTTGCCGGTTTCACCACAACCAATTTTTGGGACCAACTACCCTACCAGTATACCAGGCAGATAGACAACCAACTTGCGAATCTACTCTGCTATTGAACCCCACTTCAATAAATTGGAACACCTGTACCATCAAATTGATCACACAAGTCAAACCATACTGGCAGACTTTAAACACACCAACTACATGGCTTTATTTCATGCCAGAAAATAAAAAGGCACAAATTTATTGCAAAGGAAAGAAACCGATAACACGAAATATCACTGCCATTGGAGTTTTTAGACTACAACCCGGTTGCCAAGCAACAATAGACTCAGTACAACTAAAATCATTAGAAACCATCGATGCCTCGCAAAATATCGAATACTACCCCTCTAAACCTTATAATCTATCAATAATTATACCAGAGGTTACCGAGTATCACTTTGAGGCCTTGAAAGTGAACGAGCAGAAACCAACAAAATGGGAGGATCTGCCGACAGCACTATCACTTACCGAAGTAGAACAACGAGCTAGGAATTTTGCAACTCATCAAACATCCATTCGACAAGTACAGATCTCAACCTTTTCCTCTATTGGAGGCATAATAGTAATACTGATTATAGTAAATATAATGTTGGTTATAAAACGCAAACCTCGTCAACACAACAATAAAACAGAATCTCCTAAAGAGAACCAAGAAACACCAATAAATATACCAAGTACATCCGAAAATCACAGCCCTTGCGCCACCGTCTTCTAAGGGGATGAAACCACTCCCACGAGAAACCCCCTCCGCTACACGAATAGTTTCAGGGTGGGGGCGAGATAAGGGTTTCTTCCCTATAAAAGCAGGGCATCGCTGCACAGACTACACCAGACGAAGGTACAAGAACCGTGGCAATACAGACGGGACACCACGGTCATTGGGAAACCTCATCTCGAGTGGGTACCACCCTTACACCAAGGCCGTATTACTGCAGCATCGGAGGAACCATCCGGAAAGGCCGAAGTTCTTCCACCAGAAAGACCAGCAGCAAAACAGTGGGAATCCAAACGTCGGAATCTAGACCTCATCGACGCATACCGGACTGGCTGGTGCTCCAAGAAATAACAGACGACAACGTTCGTGATTGGACACCAGGAGAACCGATTGTTGCGAAAAGGCGCAAGAAATGAAGACCATCTCGGCGCGTGACTTAGGGAAGACTTCCCGCTGTTTAGTAATGTACGTGGAGGACCCCACCACCTTCTGGGTCTCCCTGGAGAAATACGCGGAGGCAGCAAGGGTTGTCTTACGCGAACTGAACATCTACATGGCGTCCAGACAACAACTATGTCTGCCAACAATGGACAGCATCAGGCCGGGACGACCAGTGACTATAAAGTTTGCCAGGAAGGGGTGGCTTCGTGGCGAAGTCATCGAGGTGAACGGAACCACCTGCACCATCTTCCTCGGCGACTACGGCATAGCCATGGACTGCCCCGTCACGGAATTGTGGTCTCTGCCACCCCGGTTCCATGCCCTCCCCTGGCAGACAGTACGGATTCACTTGAAAGGCGTCAAACTACGATCCTGCCGACCGCTCCAGAGGACGACGCAAATAGCGGAGGTCGTCATGGCGAGAAGGAAGGGCCTCCTCGCCAACATCCAGCCAACACCAGCCGGCCTCGCAGCAACACTGACGCTCGACCGGCTATCCGGACAACCACCACTGGACGTCATAGAATACTGGTTGCAGCTTGGCTACGCGGTACTCAGCGACGACTAAACTCTTACACCCGGCAATACCTACCGATAAGTACACTAATTACACCACACTACACCCGACAATTCTCTTTTACACTTTTCCTTATAAAAAGATTTGTGGGGCGCTTTCCCTTCTTTTGAAAAGCATCACGAGAATCGCGATGTTTTGTCTTAGGGGGGAGATGTTACGTATGTGGAATTTTCCCATACGCCGCTCTCAACCATTTTTCGAGCTCGCGTCTGCGAAGGGAAAACGCCCTAAAAGCCTTTTTGTTTATCACATACCACTAAGGGGGTCATGATCTCGACCATCTGGATCACGACCATGGGAACGGGAGTGACACGACGACGACCCCGAAGGATTTCCTTATATGGAAATTCCTAATGCATCCCCACTCATTTTTGGGACTATATAAACCCTTTGGTTTCATCCCTCGTTGGTTAAAAGCTATAGAGTCACGCGTAGAGTCACGTCGTGTCACGCTCGTACAGAGTTGGTAAGATCGGGCTAAAGTTCCTGTCAGAATCATAGTTAACCTCATAGGATCCGCGAGTCCGGGTTATATCCTATTTGGCACTTTGAAATAGCCACTCTTACGCCCCGCATCGCCAGTGCGTCAACACCGTGCAACTAGTGGTAACCTACACACTTTTATTTATTATTTAATCGCGACACTTACATTTGTACAATAACTAATTATTGAATATACGAATGGTGTTCACGTGTAAATCGAGTAGATTCGTTAAACCCATCTCTTACCCAGCGATCCTTATAATATTAGTAGCACTCACCCACTGATACAACTTTACCGCTCGAGTTGTATCAAATATTAATTAAGAGTTACGAGGCATTACTAACATTTCCCGCGTCTCCCTGATTTCGCATCAGGTTCGTTCGCAACCTTTCATCCACAACAAGGAATCTTCTCCAACCCAGTGGCTCCCCGCACTCAATAAGAGTGCAGCGCTATAAGCGGTAGGAATGAAAGTTATAATAGCGGTAAGAATTTACATACAGGATGTCCCGATGTCAAATTAATACAGCATTTTTAAAAGGCAAATAAATTTCTTCATTTCTTTATTAATCAGCAACTCTACAGACTCATACAACGGGGAAGCATTGTACAACTTCGCTTACGATGTAACGAATCTTTGCTATCTTATAATTCCCTAATAAATTATTTGCGGACATGGGTTTATATAACTTTATCAACTTTTTCAACTTTTTTCAACTGTATACCCAGCATACTCTGTATACAGAAATAAACTTTCATTTATCATTTTGAACACTTGCTATAATAACTAATTAAAAAATGATTAATCAATTATGGTAATCTTATGATGTGTCTCGTATCAAGCAGTAGAGTAGTGGTGGACCCATGCCTACATATACGTGTAACTCTACACAATCAAATCGTTCCGAAATCTTTAACAATTTTTCCTGACCAAAGCGTTCCTTTGCGTCATATGGCTTCTTTCAAACATTATCCCTTTTTAACGCGCAGAATACGTTGAGGTAAAAAAAATTGGTAAATTTGTCGAAAAGCTACCTATTCACCGATTTCAATGACCTTCACATATGTTGTCAATGTCGTCATTCTGAACGACATTTCCCTTAAAACTTTTTGACGGTCGGCCTCAGTTTCGGAGATATTAATAAAATACTTTCGGCATAATATATTGAAAGCTACCTCCACATCGATATCAATGACCTTGACATATGTTATCAAAAACATATGAAAAACTTTCAGCATAATATATTGAAATCTGTTTCATAGCCGACGATATTAATATTGGTGGGGGACTAGATTAAGGCGGAGTACGCGTAAAGCATGGTAGCGAACCGATGTATGTGTTAAACTCGGTAATTCTAGTGTTAAGTAAGGTTTTTTCGAATATTTCGTAAACCAAAGCCGACTGCCAAAAAGGTTAAAGGGAAATGTTGTTCAGAATTATGACTTTGACAACAGATGCGAAGGCCATTGAAATCGGTGAGGAGTTTCGAGAAGTTTACCAAAAAATTTAAAATTAATTGTCAACGTTATAAACAATTTCGCGGACAATTTTTTTTTACAAATGTCCACCGATCCGGAGGTTGTAGACCAATAAATTTTCTATACACTGTACAATGAATGTGGAGAATGAGTAGATAGGTGTCTTCTGTGGGAGCGAGTCCTTTTAGAAAGAGTGTCGTGTGACGTGATTTCGGTGTGACTGATTTTTGGGGTGTGTGATTGTGGCAAGAGTGAGTTGTCAGGCAGCGCGCAAAAAATGGTTGAGGGGGTCGCGTCGCGGCAACAATAATTTGTATAGACGGTCATCACGTAAGTGGTTGGAGAAAACCCAAGTGGTGTAAACGATACTCCTGCAGGTCAAGATACTAAATGTGATTTTCGCTTCTTTTTTGGGAACCATTTTAGCTTCCGACCTTTTGCCTCTCGTCTAATATCTAGACATCGAAAAATAGTTTGGAATGGTTTTAAGAAAAAATGTTTCCAACAAAAGTTGCTTGTTTTCTAACGTGGATTACGAAAATAATTGGTTCCACCCCCGCTTTAACTACAAGGAGAGATGAGTGCGAGCCAGTATCAATACAGATTTAAAAGCACAGGATGCATGGAACTCGAGATCAAAGTGTGCGTAATTCTCGATATATTGAGGTATTATTAAAACTTACGCGTGTTACCGTATATAATTAGGTAAAACATAAGCAAAATACGGATATGCTTGATTAAATTTGAATCGTGAGATGGAGGCCATAATATATATATACTGTATATACAGAAATAAAAGATTATTAAGAGAAAGGCTAATCCGAATCTCGTCTGAGCCTATCTTTTTTCGGCCCGTCACGGGCTCATTACGAAGTCCTTAACCCGTAATTTTAAATCATAATTCGCACGTATTACATTATTTGATAAAAGAGTGCAGAAATGTTTGTATCTTGCATTAGCTTTAATGCATGGGTTTGTTTGTGTGCAAATGTAATTGTTACGTTTACTTCGTGATGGAAGAAACAAAAGACGATAGCTGGCAATAAACCAGGGGTGACCAGCAGTGGGGCCCCTCACGCGCCTGCTCCCTCTTCCAATCTTTCTCTCGCACAGCGTGCCTTCCGTTGTCAAGGAGATCGCGCGACGCTACGAAATGTGCCACTGGCTGCCACGGTCGGCGGGACAAATAGGTAGTGATGGGACTCCACAGTCGGTTCCCAGCGCTTCGAATCGGTCTTGAAAGTCTGGCGACTGCTTCGAAGCGCTTCGAACGTAATTCGAAGCTTAAAAGTCTTGAAAAGTCTTGGTCGGCTTCGAAGTCTTGATGGGCTTCGAAGTCTCGAATCTCTTGGGTCGAAACCTCACCAAATTTTATGGCTTTCGACCCTCGAAGGGGTTTGAACACCATTAAAAAGTGAGAAATGTCTAGGATTTCCGAATTTCATTAGCAGATTCATTTTGAAGTAAGGTGAAAGAAAGGCACTTGTGGTGTACATACTATTGTTTAAATGTTGCGCCGAATAATCGTTCAATTGGTTTATTACACACGCCTCACATGGCATGTTTATACTTTCAACAGTAAAACAGCGCTCTTTAACGGTCGTATTTATTGTTTTATTGTATTATTTCCGCATTCAACGGCTGGCTATCCGAAATGAACTGAGCATAGCTTCGAATATGTTTCATAATCAAAGTAATATGATGGACAATGTTGAATATCTCAGAAACAATAAGTTTTAGGATTAATGCACTTTAATACTTTCATACTCAGAATTCGCTATTCTATTGAATTTGACGATAAAAAATTTGACAGTCCATTTGAAAAAATAAAATTGGCCTCCACGTCCAATCTATCCCTGTAAATAAACTAGTTTCACCGTGTTTTGTGTTTCTTATATCGAACAACTTCTATAAATAATATTTTCGCTTATTGCTTGAAATAATAGATATTTGAGGTGAACCGAGTTAGTGGGACAGCCTGTATAACACAGCTTCAACTGTTCTCTCGGTGATACCAGCAGCTTTACCTATGTCAATGCTAGAAATAGATTATGTTTCCCGCACTCACCGCTCGAAAATACGAGAGGGCGCTCGAAAACCAGTGGTTGTTTCAGAATATCGGTACTTCAGAACGGTGACACCGAAGACAAAAGAGTGAAAGGTCTATTCTATACCTGGTCTGTGCTTTAATTAAGAGTTACGAGGCATCACTAACATTTCCCGCGACTCCCTGATTTCGCATCAGGTTCGTTCGCAACCTTTCATCCAGAACAATGAATCTTCTCCAACCCAGTGGCTCCCTGATTTCGCATCAGGTTCGTCCGCGCCCCTAACTAACAAACTCATAAATCGTATTCCGTGGAAAATACCCTCCTCGCCGGCCTCTCGCGTTGCTGCAACCCCGGCTCGTAACATCCTTTATGGAAAATCAGCACCTTCGACTTCTCTGCGTTCAATTGCAACCCTTTCCTGTCAAAGTATTTTCCGAATCTTCGTATCATGTCCTTAAGATCCTTTGGTTCATTTGCGAGTAACGCAATGCGTCCGCATAGGCTAGAGTTCAGATTTTTTCTTTCCCTACTCTAACTCCTTCTGCTTGATTTTTCCTCATAGTTTCCTTCAAATCCGCTACATATATAGTAAATAATGTTGGACTCAGTGGGCATCCCTGTCTTACCCCTTTTGTTGTCCAGAATTTGGTTGACATTTCTCCGTTTGGTTTTATAGTATTTCTTGTTTCTTTATACATTTCTCCGATTCATATCCTCAAGCGTTTACTTATTTCCTTTCTCTTCATGATGTTCTGAAGTTTTACTCTATCCACTTTATTAAATGCAGGACTTAGGTCCGCGAAAAAAGTATACAGCTTCCCCCCTTTTTCTGTATTTCTCTGTTAGCTACATAGTTCAGAATAAAAATGTTATCTATTGTCGACCTACCGCTCCTGAATCCTGCTAGTGTTTGTGGTATTATGTGGTTCTTTTCCAATTCTTCTTTTAGTCTTTTTCCAGGACCACAGCATATATTTTGTACGCTGTGTTTAGGATCGTTATCCCTCGGTAGTTGCTCACCTTTTCTCTATCTCCTTTTTTGAATATTGGTGAAATCACCCCTTCTTTCCACCTCTCCGGGAATCCTTCTCCATTCTACACTTTATTGAAAATTTCTGTGATACTTTTTACTATTTTCACGTTACCGTAAATCCAGGCATCATTTTCTATTTTGTCTTCCCCTGCTGCTTTCTTCTGTTTTAATTTCCTGATTTGTTCTTTTACTTCTGCTTCTGTTATTTCCTCTTCCTCTTCTCCTTCCGTGTTGTCAATTTCTTCCAACTCTCCTACTTCTTTCTTACAGTCGTCGCCTTCTAGCAATGTTTTAAAATGATCCTTCCATTCATTTAAATCTATTTTATTGGAGATTCCTATTCTTTCCTTTCTCTGTTTATTTATATATTCCAATATTTGATTTTCTCCCTTTAATTGCATTATCTCATTTTCTGTATTTTCTTGTAATTCCCTTCTCCTTTCATCGCACACTTTTTTGTACGCCCTTCTTTTCTTCTCGATCTCTTCTTGATCTCTTTTTTCGCCTCGACATTTGTTATTATATAGTCAATTACCGTGCTGCCTCTCGGCCCCGAGTATGTATACTCTCCTTTATCGTCTCCCCCCATATTCCCATTCAGAATATTCCATCCTCTTTCCTCAACCAGCTCTAATAACAGCTTTCCCTCTGTGTTTTTAACTTTGTCTTTTGATCTCCTTAAGCCATGCTTTTCCTCTATTCTACAATCGCCCCCTTTCTGTCCAATTCTTGCATTGAAATCTCTTCCAATTATCAGTTTCTCCACCTCCTTTTCTTCTATTATCTGGTCTAGCTCTTCTTTTGTCTCCTTCATATCTCTGCTGTACACTGTTATTATTCTTCATTTTTCATTTTGTATCTTTATTCTTCTCTCTTGAATGTGTTCCGTTCCCGCGTTCGATTCCTCCTCTTCTATGCCCTTTCTTATGCCTGTGATAATTCCGCCTATCGCTCTCCCTTTTTTTCTCTCTCTGGTGGCATATTTACACCTCCATGAGAATTCTTGTGGCAATTTATCTTTCAATCCTTCCCATTGTTTCTCTTCAATCCACATTTGTACTAATCCTATTACATCGATTTCTTTTAGGAAATCCCAAAACTTCTTGTCTTTGCTGAGTAATCCTGCTACATTCCAGTATCCTAGTTTAAATGTATCTATTTTTCTTTGGCTTCTTATTCGTTTCCCAATTTTGTGTACCCTCTCTCCGCGCATATCTGCATCCGCAGACGCGCGGGGAACGAGTGTTGGTACTGCCTTTTGTCTTGCTTTCGTTGTCCTTGTAAGCTCTGCGATCCTGCAAAAATTTAGAGGTTCAGAGAACTTTGCCGACTCCAAAAATTTACTTCTTTCAGCCCACCCTCCTCTTTCCAGATAAATGTCTTATCGTTGATTTTTACTTTCCTGTACCCAACTTTCACCTTTGCCCCTTGCTCCCTTTCCGTCTTGGCAATATCTTTAATGTTTCTTTGTATCTTCCTTTCCTTTTTCGTCAGGTCATTGTCAATCAACAGCCTCTTGTCTTTCAATGTACTCTTGTTTAGCAATGCTGCACTTTTCTGTTGCCAGCTTCTTAACTTCGCTTTCACTAGCTCTTTTTTCTCTCCCCTTCCTACCCAGTATGCTTCCTCGATTTCTGCTTCTACCTGCAATTCGTGCCTTTACACATACTCCACCGTACCCTTCGGCGTCTCTTTACGTGGTAAATCTTCTCCCCTTAGGGTAATATTTTTTCTTCTCTCTCTCTTTTCTCTAGCCTCTTCCTTCTTTTCTAGCCCCTCCATTCTTTCTGCCAGCCTCTCTGCCTGAACCTTCTTGGTCTCCAGTACTTCTATCCTTCCTCTCATTTCCTTCCTTTTCTTTTCCCATATCTCATCCCTACTCTTCCACTCGTCCCTCAGATCCTGCATTCCCTGCCTTAGATCTTTATTATCTCTTCTCAACTCTTCCATGTCTTTCTTAACTGCCAGCACTGCTTCCATCAATTTGTCTAATTTTGCATCCATTTCTTTTTCCTGCCCTGTCTTCTGGCTGTCCGGCGTTTCCGCAGTTCCTATAGCTGCGTCGGGTTTCTTCAGCGGAAGCGACCTCCCTACTTTCCTCGCTTTTAAGAATTCTTCTTCTATTTCCCTTTCGGCCCTCAACCTCTCCTGCTCCTCCTCGTCCTCCCGTTTCCTCTTAAATGAGTCTAGTATCGAGCCTTCGCTGTCCGCTCTTCTTCTTTCCAGCTGTTCTGCCAACGATGGTCTTCCCCTTCTCCTGGTTTCCTTTTGCACTTCCCCGCCTTCGCCTGCTTGGTTCATTAGCGTCTCCACAATTCTTTAGCAACTGCTGTCTTCGCTTTGTCTTCTCACTTCTTCCACTCCCTAGATGTCACTTAACCTTGCCACGTATTTTATACCTCGTGCACTCGTTTCACACCTTCTCTTCTTCACCTTTTATCTCACCCTTCGGCCCTTTATTAATTGTCGATTATACTGTCCACTGGAACCTTGTCTAATCCCCTCGTTTTCCACCCGACCTCGTAATTTTCTGAGCACTTTTGCCACACTTTTCATCTATTTCTTTCGCTTGTCTGCCGACACACGTTATTCTCTCGCGCACGACACGTGGTTCCCCCTGATTTGATTATATATTTGGCGCTCTTTTTGTACCTTTTTTTAAAAAAGTTAATTTTGTGGGGATTTCACACATTTTGTAGTGTTTATTGATGACTGGATAATTTTTTCACCCCTGGGGGTTATTTTTTTTAATTAACAATATATTATATTGTCATCCAACCTATGCACACCTGCAACGCTACAAGTCATTTGGATTGGTGGAATTGGTTTAAATTTGAGTTTTCAGATATGAAGTAAATATACAAGAAGCAAACACAGGACTGACGCTGAATAAAATCGTTTAATACAATCGTTTATTTAATATAATACTATGTCCCATTTATTTTTTTCTCTAAATTATACAGTTTTCCATATCCATGTAAATTTCGATTTTAATTATATATATATATATATACATATTTCTTAAAACTCTAAAACTGAATTATACATGAAAGTGTGCTTGTTTTTTTCACATGCTCGTACAGTGGGGTTAATTTCTCTTTCACTTCTGCTTCGATTATCTGTAAATATATTAAAACTACATATTTTAGTTACAACTTAACGTAAAACATGTAGATATAGAATGGTACTTTGGTATACTAAGTGTAGAGACTGTAAAATGTGTCCGAAGAAAGTGAGAGCGCAGAAAGTCTTGTTGGTGGAACTTTAAATGCTAATGGTAACTTAGTGAAAATGAACAAAAAGATCTAATATTTTTAACGCACAATTTATTGGTGTTCGAATAAAATTAATTTAATATGTTTATTGGTGAATTGAAATATTGGTAATGGGAACCTAATAAAATTATTGAATAGCGAGGGAACTACTGTGGATTTTAATAAAGTATTAGGAATATCTTTCACACGAGACTGAAAATTATCAAGGGAGGCGCGTTTTCAGCGTACTTTCTTCAATAATGTGACTTGCTCTACACCGCAAGCAGTACGCTATAATTTTCTTAATTCTTAATGCTACGTTAATTTGACAAATTTTGTCGATTTACCTTATTTGACAAATTTCCAGAATATTGTGCGAAACAAGATGCTTCTCTGTCTACCTAACCGTCTCCGGACAATCTCTCAGCCTGTGCATCCCCTTCATTTCTGTTAACGTAATATGTAAATGTATATAAGGCTCGATATCCTATCTGGTGTTAATAATCAGACTCAATTTGTTTCTCTGTAAATAAAGGTTATGTTTTATTAAATACTTATTGATTTACACTTTCTACAGCTATTTACAAACCCACCTGTAAATAAAGAAACGACAATTGAAGTCTGTTGTTCACTATCTTTATTTACACTCGCCTTATGTCTTTCACCTATTCAGTTAATTAATTATCTTTATTTAATTCCTTTATGCACACGTGCTCTATCTATTCCTCTCTCTAGAGTCCTGAGCGTGCGAAGCGCGCTCGATTCGAATTAAAGGAAATATATTTTCTTTACATCTCCCCCTCTTTAGGGTGAAGATTGTCAATCAAGCGTCTGCGTATTTGGCATCTTCAATTACCTCTTCATCTGACTCCTCTTCCATGCCTGGTCCTGGTGTTAACTTTGTTATATGGAAAAGTCCTGTTTCTTGTTTCCTTCTGCCAGTTTTTATTTTGTATATAGAGTTTGATATCTTCTCTACTATTTCTAACGGTCCAATTCTCAATTCTTCTAATTTTTTCCTATTCAGTTTATTTCCATTTTCTATGTAAACTAAATCTCCTGTGTTGAATTCATAATACTTTCTATTTTTATCAAATAATTTCTTGTTGTACTCATGTGACTTTATGCTCCTTTCCAATGCTAGTTCTCTATCTTTGATCCAGTTTTCTTTGGTTTTTTCCACTTTTAATTGTTGAGGTAGAATACTTGTGTCTTTACCGTTTAACAGGTATGTGGGTGCAAAACCGGTTACCGTATGTTCGGTTTCATTATACTTTTCTAGGCATTCTCTAGCAATTGTCGTCCAAGCCTTTTTCTTTTCGTTTTCATTCATCTTACATCTTATTTTATTAACCAGTGTTTGGTTCAATCTTTCATTTAGACCGTTCGAAAATGGTGCGTTTACTGCTGTGAAAATTATTTTTACCTTTTTCATACTTAGGTATTCTTTGAACTCTTTCGAATTAATACCCGGATATTGGTCTGTGAGGAGTATTTTAATTTTGTCTGTTTCTAGTACCATTTTTGCTAGCTTTATAAAATCGTGTGCACTTTGTGTTTTTGATGTTAGGATAAACGCATATCTCGTGAAGTGGTCTACCATAAGGTGTAAATATCTTTTTGTAGATCTCGTTCCACCGAAACCGCCGATTGTGTCTATCGACATTATTTCGGACGGTTTAGTCGCTGGGCCCAAGTGGGACATTAAGCCATATTTTTTTTGGCCTCTAGATTTGTTCTTTATACATATCTGGCAATTTTTACATTCTTTCTGTATATTTTCCATTAGGTTTCTAGCTGTATAATATGGACCAATCTTCTTTTGCATTTGTTTTATCCCGATATGGCACCATTCTCTATGTGTCTCTTTTATGATTTTTCTGCTATAGTCCTCTGATAAAATTAGTTTTTCTTTCTTCTTTACTTTTCTATAAAATACTCCATCTTTTTCTATCAATCTTTCTTTCATTTTCTGTATCATCTCATTACCTGTTTGATCCATCTTTATTTAAGCTACTTTAATTGAGTTAACTATTTTTAATACTTCTTCAGTGTTTTCGATTGGTTGTAGGACCGGATTTCGGCTTCGGCAATCCGCTTCGACATTGTCTTTTCCCGGAATGTATTTTATCTGGAAATCATATTGTGATAAATAGTATGTGAGCTCACCAAGCTCTTCATCCGTTCTAGCTTTTATGTTTAGGTTCTCTAAGGGTTTGTGGTCTGAGTATACTATGAATTTCCTTCCAAGTAGCCAATGTTGCCAATATTTTATGGCTTCTTTTATTGCTAGGCATTCTAGATATATAGCCTTTTTCCTTTTTTGGCTTTCATTTAGTTTTTTTGAAAAATATGCCACTGATCTATCTTTTCCATCTGGTTGTTCTTGTTTCAGTATTGCGCCAATGCCCTCTATTGATGCATCTGTAAAGATTTTTGTTGGCAAGTTGTTATCAAATATTTCCAATATAGGTTTTGAACATAGTAACTTTTTTATTTTATTGAATGATCTTTCACAGTCTTCTGTCCATGTGAATTTTTCATTTTTCCTGAGTAGTCTATGCAGTGGATCCAACATTATTGCGCTTCCTGGTATATACTCATGGTAGAAATTTATTTTCCCTAGGAATTGTCTAACATTCTTTTGCGTCTTTGGTCTCGGGAAGTTTTCGATTGCTGTTAGGTTATTCTTTACTGGTCTTACTGTGTTGTTCTCAATTATATGTCCTAGATATTTCACTGACTTTGAAGCGAATGTACATTTTGTGAATTTCAATCTGAAGCCTTCCTTTATTATTGCTTTTAAAACCTCTTCTATGTGTTTGATATGTTCTTCAAATGTTTTTGAATAAATTAAAATATCGTCTATATAGTTTTCTGAGAAGTTTTTAAGGTCGTGTTTTCTAAGTATATTGCCTAAGATTCTTTGAAATATTGCTGGGGCTGTTTTTAAACCAAATGGGAGGCACGTCCATTGGTAGTGCCCATCTTGCGTCACAAAACCTGTTTTTTTTTTATCTTCTATACGTAAAGGGATCGACCAAAAAGCTGAATTAATATCTAATGTTGTAAAGTATTCACAATTTCTCGCTTTTGCTATTAAATCGTCTATTAGAGGGAATGGCTGTGATTGTGGTATCACTATTTTGTTTAGATCTCTAAAATCCATACATAGTCTTGATCTTTTAATGATTTCTTCATCTCTCTTGTAAACTAGCGTTACTGGTGCACCAAAGGGGCTGTATGATTCCTCAATCAGGCTTTTTTCCAACAGTTTTGCTACTTGGTTTTCTATTTCTTTCTTATCCTCTATGGTGCATCTGTACGGCCTCTTACTACAATATTTATCTATTGATAAGTCTATCCTAGCTTCGTAGTCTTTTACCTTTCCTATATCGTACTTATCTTTGGCAAAAATCTTATTATATTTCTCTATCAGTCTTTCTATCTCAATCTTCTTTGGGTTGTCTAGGTTATCCAACTTCATCTTGAATTCCCCTTCTTTCACATGTTCATTAAAGTTTATTTTTACTTCTTCTATATTCTCGGTATTGTCTGTCCATTCTATTTTTTTCTCTATTTTTGTCTCTTTTGTTTCTTTCTTTTGTGATATACCTAGGTTTTCATCTTGAATCAATTTGAATTTTTTTATCATATCTAGTCCTATTAAAAATTCCTCGAAGTCGTCTCTTTCTACAATGAATACGTCCACCTCTTCTTCGATATCAAAAATTCTTACTTTTATTGTTATTAAGCCGTTCGTACTTTTTACACCATTAACCGTTTTTATGAATATTTTGTTTACGTCTTCTCTCTTATTCATTATTTTAACCAATTTTGCATTTATGAGGGAGATCTGGGATCCTGAATCGTATGTTCCCTTTATTTCTAATTTATTTGCTAGCAGCATCTTCAGCTTGATTAATGGTGTGATCAGTCGTTTTTTGCTTCTGTGTTCAAGTCTACTTCTAGCACTGTGTTACTTCCTATTACACCCGTTTTATTTTTTTCTTTCTCACTTTCTTTTATTTTGAACCAGCATTTTTCTTCAGGATGATATCTTACACCTTTATTGAGGTATTCACATGTTTTGCATGGTTTCTTCTCAAAATTCTTCTTTTTAAAATCTAGTTTACTATTTTTTGTTGTTGTATTGTTTTTTTTATACATTAGATCCTCACATTTTCTGATTTCGTTAAATAAGTCTGTAATATTTTTTTGCTGTTCTCTATCAATCTTTTTCCTGATAAATTCTGGTAATCCCAATGCAACTATATCTATCAGGGTATCCTGGTCTATAGATTTATTTATTTCTAGCAAGAGTCTCTCTTTTTTCATCGCATAGTCCAACAGTGATCCTTCTTGATACCTGTATAAGTGAGCATGTATTCTGATGCTCCAGCCTTTGTTTGCAAAGGATTCTAAGAAATTTTCTTTCCATGTTCCCCAATTATTTTCTGAGTTATCTTTGATTATCCTTGAAGTGTACCAATTTTGACATGATTCACTCAGGAAAAATCTCATTGTCTCAATTTTCAGGTTATCTGTATCTATTTTGAATCTCGAGCATTCTTTTTCATACCTCTCTAACCATTGTCTTGCGTTCGAGTCTTTACTGTTGAATTTCTCTATTATAAACTTATCTGCTATATGTTTTAAATTTTTCTCTTCTGTTTTTTCTGTGATGATTCAATTAGCTTCTCCAACATTTTAGCCAAGTATGTTTTCTCTGTCTGCCTTTGTTCTTCCTCCCCTTGTATTTCGTCCAAAAGCTGACCCTCAAATTCTATATTTCCACCTTCATCCATATATGTTTTTTGTAGTTCATCCGTTAGTACTACCCATACACTAACCTCATCGTGTCTATGTTTTAACTTAGCTTTCACCTTGGCATAAATATTTGTTTCCTTTAATTTTTTATGGGCATTTATATGTTTGAATTCTTCCGGCATAACGTACCTTTTTCCTTCTTCTGTTGTTATTGAGGTTATGTTTGTAACATTAGACTTGTTGTCTGTAGGAGATGTTACCACCTTGAAATTAAATTTGAGTTTCATTTTTTTAACTAAAATTGTCGTTTTATAAGGCTCGATATCCTATCTGGTGTTAATAATCAGACTCAATTTGTTTCTCTGTAAATAAAGGTTATGTTTTATTAAATACTTATTGATTTACACTTTCTACAGCTATTTACAAACCCACCTCTAAATAAAGAAACGACAATTGAAGTCTGTTGTTCACTATCTTTATTTACACTCGCCTCATGTCTTTCACCTATTCAGTTAATTAATTATCTTTATTTAATTCCTTTATGCACACGTGCTCTATCTATTCCTCTCTCTAGAGTCCTGAGCGTGCGAAGCGCGCTCGATTCGAATTAAAGGAAATATATTTTCTTTACATGTATATAAAAGTTTTTTGAACACAAAATAATACGGAGGTAATGAAAGTAAATAACGTGGAAACAAAAGGTAACTGTTGGCGAACAATATAAAAGTCTTGTCTGTAACGTGTGTTTCAACGATACTTGCGCGACGCCGGCCAAAAAGTGAGAAGAAGGAAGAATCGCGACGCGCGATGATCATATATCCGCCATTGATCGAAATCCATGACGTTACAACAGAAATACTACTTCGCTACGCCATCCCGCGATTGATCATCAAACTAATTGCCGGGCGCGATTTATAAATTCTCTACAATTTCTACCGAAGCTTGTGCGTCCCCTTCATTTCTATCCAAGCTTGTGCGTCCCTTTCGTTTCTATCTAAACGAAAGGGGACGCCCCCGCGTCCCCTTCATTTCTATAAACTTTACATAAAAACTCTAATGTAAAAATAGTTTCCTAGTATAAAAACAATATATTATTTTGTAGAAACTTATGCGAAAGAAGATGCTTCTTTGTAGAACCTTCTCCGGATAACTTTCAAGTTTGTGCGTTCCCTCCGTTTCTATAAGCTCTATATAAATAGTCTATTAAAAAATTTTGGTGACTTACCTTGTTAATCGAGACAATAATTCAGTGTCCTGTGTAGTATTAGCTAGAACCGTGATTTGTGAATCACGAGTGATCCGATTACGTTCGTTCCCAATCACGGTGATTTTTCATAGTGATCCGTGATTTTTGTGATTGTATCTGATTGGTGTAGGCAGAACAGTGATCCGTGATCGCCTCTGATTGGTGCAGGCAGATCAGTGATCGCTTCTGATTGGTGGAGAGCATAACTGCTCTTTGCACGCGCCACATAACCCCAATTTCTACTTTCTCTTGAAACATGCGCAAGTCCTCACTGTTCTTATAGAATCTTAGTTGTATATTTTGAACCAATGTAATCGATCTTGATCTATTTAAATTAACGAATATTTCTTCACTTTAGTTAAAAAGTATGTGAATACTTTAGCCAATCAAATCAGTGCGTGCATATGTACATTGACTATTTATGAATGAATATTCTATATATTCGCTGAATTAGCACGCTTTGACTGTAACACAAGCTCTATTAAAGTATTTTATAAAAAATAATTCAATCAAGATCAAGAATTACGATCACAGTACACAATTCACTCAAGTTAAAAAAATCACAATCACGGCCGTGATTTTACTTCAATCACGACCGTGATCGTGAATCTGCGATCACTGTCATGAATCACTGTTAGTGATTTTGCACTCCATCTCTAGTCATGTGTGGTGTAAAAACTCGTGACATTTAAAAAATTGTAACTAGTTTCCTTATTTCACACATGACAGGTTAAAATTGTTTGACACTAGGTAGGTTACGTTTACCTCGATAGATCTGCTCTCTGCTAGATGTCACCTGACAACGATTTGTTACGCGATTTGCCGAAAGTGCCGAAACCTTCATCGAATCAACGACGTGGATATTGGAGACATTTTCTCTCCCTTTCATGTTCCCATCTTGCCCACGCTTGACGATGACGATTCTTAATTCTTCAGAACATAAAATTCGCCAAATTGGAACTTTGCATTGAAATATCTCAGCTCATAAGGCACGTAGGACTAAAGCGAAAACACTTTTCTTATGTAAATCAAACCCAAGCTATCCATTAAGACCATTCAAAATCTAATCGGATCAGCCGTTATTGAGATTCGATAATCTCAGAGTTTCTGATAGCGGGTTGCGGCATAATATAGACACTTTGTGCTCGCGATGCGCATATATCTGTATATACTTGGCGCGAGACACTGCCGTGTCTCTTGATTGCTCTCGACTGTCAACGGGTGGTCTACTGGGGCCCGAAGGTCCTCGCTCGCAGCGAGAAAGCAAAACAGTGGGTGGGTATGTCTTTCCCGATTATTCGAGCTCAAAGGCTAAGCCGGCAATGCTAACCTGCTTAGCAAGGTCGTTGAAGGCATGGACAATAAAAACATTAAAGAGGGTGGAATAGAGGACACAGCCTTGCGGGACCCCGGCCACTATATTGCGGGTATGGGAGCGGGCTAGGCCAACTCTGACGGTGAATTCACGGTTAGAAAGGAATAAGTGTATTAGTTTAGCAAAAGGTTGTGGAAGGATGTGCGAAAGGAGGTGATGTGTTAGCCCTTCAGTCCAAACGGAACCGAAGGCCTTTTCGGTATCGAGGAGGACCATTGGCGTGGTATTCTTGTTGGCCTTATGTTATTTAATATCACTTGTAACCTTTGCTAATTGATGTATGGTGGAATGTTTTTGACGGAATCCGAATTGGGTTGAATGGATAATTTTATGCTCGTTTAGGAAGGTGTATAGACAGGAGAGAATGATTCTTTCAGCTAACTACCCAACACACTTCCCCGAAAACAGTTGCAATTTCTACTTACATATCTAGTACTAACTGTTTATAAAAACTGCGCAGTGACGCCAAATATTCTACAAAATATCATCATTCGACCTTTAGATTTTTCCTTAAAATTTCCCATTCGTCTTAAGACAGACGTCCTCATTACGTATTTATAAATAAGGAAAGAAAAATCACAACTTGGAATACAATAACAGGTTTCTGGATGTAGCAAATTTTTTGACTTTTGTAAGACGAAATTTAATCATTATTTAAGATTAATATCGACCGTATTGATTAAATTATTATGATTTCGGCGCAAAGTTCGGTCACTTTATACAAATTCAAAAAGTCGTTTTGCAACTATTCACTATTCTATAAAATATAGAGTTTCCGACGTTTCGGTCCAGATTTGGACCTTTATCAAGGAAAGATATAGGTATAAGAATATTGCATGAAAAATTGAATTTATTAGTCGGCACGTTCAAATAGTAACGCCCGACCCTTGAGTCGGATGGAAGATGATGACTTCAGTCTATCTCATTCCTATCAAAAGTTCTTTGATTTTGAACCAACCTTCGTCACTTTGCCCCACTGTGTGCCGCACAGTCGCCGAAAATCGAGAAAACCTGCTCAAAACATGAAGGTGACTTTGGATTTGTTAAAAAATGGGTATACTAAGGTTTACAAGGTCGCTGATTAAGAATCTGAAGTCAAAATTGCAAAAAACAAAATGGCGGACCCAATACGGCGGACGCACATATGAGAAAAACATCAAATTTGGTTTAAGGGGTTATGCCCACCTGCAAAATGCGGAAAAATGGATTTTGAGTTTTTAGCATTTTCTTAAAGTAAAACATCTCAAAAGCATCGTGTGAAAGTTTCAATTTGATCCGACCAAAATTGAAGGAGCTGTGCGAGTTTTAGTATAGGTATGTCCTGGAGGATGTTGTTACGTTCGGAACGTAAAATTTTTTTCTTTTGGTCGGCGTATGCATCAACAACGCCTAGCGGTATGGGAAATCCCTCGTTGATCATACTTCTGCCCATTAATTAATAATATTTTTGATAGAACAAAAATCCCTTTCTTGGAGCGCCGTCGCCTCGAGGTATTGCCGTCCCGCGATACAAAGAGGGCGGTGCTGACGCAGCGGCGTTCTCACTAGAGAGTCGCGTTCGAAAAGACCCAGTGGTTCTCCTGCTTTGCCGAATCCGTTCTGTGTAAGCGGCAGGGGTGCGTTTCAACAATGCCTTGTAGCATTGTGGGAGAACCCTTGTTGAGAACACCTCTGACCGTCGTGCTAAACATTGTAACATAATCAGTAACGGCTACAGCAGGAATGCGCAGACTGGATCACTTCTTAGAAGATTGACGGAATTGTATACCCTACATCCGGTGCAGGGAACCGCGCCTTCCCACGATTTTTGTCGCACGTTTCGGAGCATGTGACCAGCATATGTGGATTAATTAATTAATTCAAAGTTGTTTTGTTAAAATTAGATACATAACACAATTTCTGATAGTCCAAGGACTGTGGGATCACCCTAGTCAGAAATTGTATATATGAAATTATGAACATTGAGGGAGGGCCCTCATCTGTGCGAAATTGTATGGTTTTCGAGATGTGAGATGTCATATTTTCCTGTGCGTACGAATGTTCCGTAAAGATCGATCATATATTTGAGTCGGGAATATGATAATGGGACGTGAGCACACACACACACCGCCTCGTTAAGTAGACGGGGCCATGGTAGCGCGGCCGAGCGATAAAATGCAGCGTAAGCATTTTCGTCACGGACCCACTCTGGTGGCTGCCGAGACCGTGAAGCTGCGACACTCTGTGATGGTAAATCGTGAGGTGCGTGTCATTGGGGTCCGCAAATGTTTTAAAGCTAGAGTTCTCCGGTCTATTGTGTAACCGCGTGAAAGACTCAACTTTGCGAAACAATTCTTTCAATTAAATTTTTCTTACATAAAATATTGTTAACGATTTAATTTAAAATTTTATTGTATCTACTAGTTAAAATCATTATTATTCAGTTTCATTTCATAATTCAACTCAGTTCTATTCAAAACGATAACCAAGTGTGGCGTGTTCGCGTCTCATCCTCTTTTCTGATTTAGGTCTATCAGCGACGCAGAAACCTTCGAAATTCAAAGAGCAAAATTAAAAGCATATTGTCATTTAGATTATTGTGACTGTCTGGTGAGGTGCACATCTTATCTCTTTCTGTACACGTTAATACATCGTTATAATTAATTCGTACCTAACGATAATTGCTGATAGTCAATCGACTGTGGGATTCCCCTAGTCAGGAATTATACCCGATTGCATGAATGTCTATTCTTTGTAAAATTATTGATTGATTTGTTCATATTCAGCTCTGTTATATATTTTTACATCCATTCATTATCTAAACATTAAAGCTTTCTTTGCCATTGAATTCTACTCATCAATTACCTATCTGATTCCATTGAAAAGACCCGTATGGGACTAGAGCATCAACGATCCCAAAATCTACCCCTTATCCTTCTGATAAGGTACTTAGATATTTACAAACTTAAAGAATTGACTGTTACGAGTGCGGCGAGCTTCCTTGCTTTTCTAACGAAAATATCCAATATTGCAACTTCCGAAAGTCTAACGACTGTGGGATATCCCTGATCAGAATTTGCATGTATAAAACGTGCCGCTCGAACACCAAAGGCCGCGGCGCGTAACAATGTAAACCTAACTTAAAACTTTGAACGCGTTTTTCTCGAAACTACATTTTCAGAATCGGTGACCAATATATCTCGAGAACTGTTGCATCGAATGAATTTAGCTTTTGTAGGCTTATTCTATATACAAAAATCTTGTCCTTAATCGTGTCTTTTTCATTTCCGTTGCGTAGCTTTTATTTTACACATAAAAAATGTGCGATTTTCGTGGGGAAAATGGATATTTTAATTTAAACAGCCGCCATTTTGTAGAAAATTAATTTTTCGGGATAATGAACGATAAAGGACAAAATAATTTAGTATATTAACTAAATTCCTTCGAATTTTTTACTTCAGATAAATCAGGTCAAAATTAGAGTGGTCACCGCAAACAACTGAAAAAGAAATCGCTGTCGGGAGATCACTAATATTTCTTTTATTTATTTATATTTTTCATTGGAATAATTGCTGCAAATAGTATAAGATGTGCACTTCCAAATACATAAAGATATCTTTAAAAAAGCCTTTAAGTTTTCCCCCCAAAAATTACCGAAGGAACATGTTTTTTCAGGCTTCACAGGTGGGCATAACCCCTTAAGCTTGGTATCAGCAGTCAACAGCCTTCGCAAGTGGTCAAAATGGGCTTTCTAACTGGACAAAACTATTTCCGCTTCATCTATGGAAAGGAATAGAGTAGTTCGAATAAATATAAATTTATTTCACGAAAATTGATTATAGCGAAGTGGGATTGGGACGAACGCGCGATAGAAATTAAAAGCAGTTCAATTTTATAAAATATATTTATAGAAGTAATAAAGGTAGTACTTCTGGTTGCAAGTCTTTCTTCGTAACCGGTGGTACTGGTCTCAGCGACCTCGAAAACTCCAGGATACCAAGTTTAGATTAAATCAAATGTTTTTCCGATATGCGCATCCGCCATTTTGCTTTTTGTATTTTTGACTTCAGATTCGTAATTAGCGACCTCGAAAACCTTAGTATAATCATTTTTGTACAAATCAAAGATCACCTTCATGTTTTGGGGAGATTTTCTCGATTTTCGACCACTGTGCGCCGTCCTGAGCTGGCAATACGGTACCTCCACCGTCCCACCGATAACCCCGCGTTACACGGTTACACTACTACTAATACTACTACTACTACTTCGGATACTGCTACTGTAAAAACGTTGACGTCGAATTTTTCTGTTACTGTTCTGACACCGTCGCCCACCTGTCGTGCCTAAACGAATAATAATGTTCGCTACTGTCGATCTGCAAGCTTTCAATATCGAACGCGACTTCGTTGCCAAAGAGATCGCGATTCATGCAAACAGCAACAACGATAAAACGCCGACGATCAGCCACTGGGAGGCTTGTGGGAGACCGTCAAGCGTCCTTGCTCGCGAAGCGTCATCACGGGCTTCGCTTGTCTGACGGCTACGTTCCATACTTCAAACTTTCGGAGCTCCTCACCAGCGTACTTGCAAAAATAGACTTCGTCATCGTCAAAGGTACGGAAAGGAAAACGTGGATGCTGCAACTACTACCTGGCATAATCGTTGAGGATGTATGCAATTTTTACGAACTGAAGGAGCGAAAAATCAACAACAACAACGCTCGAACTGTCGACGACGACGGCGGCTACGACGTTGACGATGATTATTGCGGGATCATGCCTGACGCCATGGACCCCGACGTTCTTAAACTGAGGTCTATGTCTTCAACGAATGCCCTCGATGTGGATTTCACAACAATTGCGGTGTTTGCGCGCTGCAGAATGTCGGGTAAATAAGGAATTATATACGTAGCGTCACATACGCTACGTATGTACACATGCATACGTCATATGCAGAGAAACGAATATGTAAGAATTATTTCTTTTTGGTTTTCTATTGCGATGAACACAACGGTGGCGACGATGAGAGCAATGACAGCGGCGACTGCTTTCTCTACCCGCGAGTAAGAGTATCTCTCCCATCCGAATGTTGTTTCCCGCAAATACTGATTGTATAGTTTAAGTACGCATGCATGGATGTACATTAATAAACACACACACTGTTTTTGAAAAATATATACATTTATTTAAAAAGATTGTTGTACATTTATTATTAAACATATATATGCACGTACTATAGTGATACGTGATTTGCATCACGCAGCATGGATTGTAATAACCTAACCTAACCTAACGCTAACAATTTATAATCAAGCAAAGAATGCTGCTCAAAGTGCTCGCTTTTGAAAATTAATTTCACATAATTCGTTGGTACGGACGCGATACGTAGAACTTCCATGAAGGTGGCATATTTACTGCTTACAGAGTACATATTTTCAGTCAGCCAAGTGAACATAAGTTCAATGCAATGTTTGTACGCGAATAGTTTACGCATCGTGGCCTCAGTCATATATATGATAGCGCGATTATCGGTGATTTTAATAAGTTGATCATCATGCATACGCCTAAAGTCTGGTCGTAAATGATCAATTATGCGTAATCGTTGAAGTATGTCCGGCTGGTTTTGTAGTAGGAGCTTCCATATCGACATTGAAAAACTCAACTCACTACCTTTATTGTCGGCTATGGTGATCTCGACGCGCCACGAATCCATGCCAATGCGTACTCCAATAGTTGGACGTTTATAAGCTGTTGTGACCAATGGGTAATCACGCCCTAGGATCCGTATAATTGATGGTTTCAGTATTTTCGGCGTTTTTGCCGTTGCGGATCCAGAACTCTAAGAAACATGTACACGAACTTAATGTTTAGTTGACGTTTACAGTGAAAGAAGCAAGTGAATCAAGTAAGTATAAAGTGTATAGTAACGGGCACATACCGCATATTGGACTCCTGATGATGTTGTTATTAGTGTTTATTTGGAAAACCACCATTGTTGTTGGTTCCGCAGGATGCCAGGATCGTTTAAGCCGCGTTTGGACATTTTGATATGCACTACGTATGATTCTCATCCACGAAAAAAATGACGGGAGCGATACTTCTTTGCACTCTAGCGTACGTGGTGTACTGATGCCTACAAGACTGACCCACGTCACTTTATACTGATTCGCGCACGCGTATGCGTCAATGTGTGAAAGCATATCACATTAGGGATGGTGATGGTCAATGCGTCTATGTATACCACACAAGGGTTAGAGAATACGCGATAAATTCAAATCAAATACGATTGACTTACAACCCCCTCGATCGTGAAAATACTCGGAACTCTACCCCGAATAATTATCGCTCCAAGTTTACGATGGATGCTTATACGAATGTAATGTCGAATAATTATTGCTCTATGCTGTCGTAGGCAATGTGGGGTCCTGAGACTAGTCTCCTGTAAATCAGATGACCGCGGGTCTCTATACAATCTTTTCATGAAAATACTCGGAACTCTACCCCGAATAATTATCGATGTCTGTTTACATCTTTGCACGTGCGCTGTATCGGTCTCACGATTCAAATATATAAACACACGGCATGAAGCACGTGCACGTAGCTCAGAAATCATGTATCACCCTCTGTCTCAGAAATAATCATCGAAGACGCGATTTGAATTTCCACGAATCGGTAGCGGTTACGTCTGCGCAACGTTCCCCACACACGTACGGAGATTGCGCGGCGGCGACGCGTGCCCAAAGTATCTTAACCATCCAACAGGTTGCGCCAATACGAAATGTATGAAAAACCTGGGAAATTTACCAACGCGGGTCCAAATATCGACGCGGATCCAAAGTACCTTAAACAGCCAATAGGTGGCGCCAATACGAAATGCGCGCGACGCCATTTTGAAAATTTTGAAATCCCCATTCCCCTGTGACGTCATTCCCCTCACCTCCGAACTTGGTACCCCCTCTCCGCCACACTCCCTCGCCCATCTCGCGCAATAACGCGGTAACCCCCCCCCCCCCCGTCTCACCCCCTCACGACCCGGTCCCAGAATCAGCATAGCCTAACTATTCGAATGCGTATACATATGATGAGTGTGAAGAGAGAATGAAGTATGTAGGGGATCGAAATCGATCACTCACTTCGTAAAAGGACATAAGCGAGTACAGACGTGAAAGAGAAAAATAAAACCTATTAAACTTAATCCACTATTAAACGTAAAATCCAAGTTCATTCATCAGAAAGGAGTCTGTTAGCATCAGAAAGGAGTCTGTTAGCATCACCAAATTTAAGGGCGCGGCCGACGGCGGATGGTTCCATGTTGTCCTGTCTTCGAGGATTTTATGGTAAGGACTTAGCCTGTGTGCGGTTCTAATTGTAGAGTGTATGCGAGACTAAACAGCGAGCGACTAAACTAA
Source organism: Andrena marginata (assembly GCA_963932335.1). Classification (NCBI taxonomy): domain Eukaryota; kingdom Metazoa; phylum Arthropoda; class Insecta; order Hymenoptera; family Andrenidae; genus Andrena; species Andrena marginata. Next base: position 23,255,735 of record OZ010663.1, read on the forward strand.
GAGCGAGCGTCTTACAACCCTTTTTAAAGTATTTTCTAACAAGTCTGTTAAGATTAAATTCAAATTCTTCATCAAGTTCGCATAATAATATCGATCTCCTTTCCACGCGACTTCCTATTATCCACACGATAATTAAAAACACGACACGTGCACCATTAAAAATCCAACAGGTTATGGGCCCAGATAAAAAAAACAGCAAAACCCGCAAGGAGCAAAATGGTTGGCGTGAAAAATCGGAAAAGATGACGCAACAATTGGATATGGAGATTGGACACATGAGGAAGCTTCTAGACACCGAAAATTACGTCTGGAAATTTTAAGTCAAAGTCTAGATGAATGCAAGTGATCTGGTCAAACCCGTGGAAAACAAGCTCGATGAAGAAAAGAGAACAGCCGAGTGGAATAAAATGGGCTCCAAAGCTAAAAAAATAATCGTAATGTTGTTGGATAAGCAAGTGCTATCGCACATCATGAGTTGCAAACCGGCTTTTGAGATGTGGGAGAAGCTGACAGCAATTTACGAGCAAAAAAGTGAGCAGCAGAAGTACACCTTAATGCAGAAATTTTTCTCATTCCAATTTCAGGAAAAGGAGAATCTAGCGACGCACATCACCAGACTTGAGAATTTAGTCCATGGACTAAAATCTCTGGATGAACACATTGGTGACAAATTACTGATCTCTAAAATATTAAGAGTTCTTCGCAACATATATAAGCATTTTGTGACAGCCTGGGAATCCACAGACGGTAAAAAGAAGAAAATCTCATAGCAAGGCTGCTACTGGAATAACAAAGTGAAGGTCAATATGACGCATAGGAATACCCAGTGGCTTTCAGGGCACGAGGAATAAAGTGTTACAAATATGGAAAGTCCGGACACATGGCAAAGAACTGCAATTATAAAGGAGGCAGCGTAAACAGACAGTCAGGTAACACTCCATGTACTACCTACATATAAGAAAACTCACCACACGGACAAAGACTGCTCCTTCAAAAATGAATCAGGGGAACATAAAAACACGGGCAATCTCATTTCTCTCTAGTGAAAAACGCACTGCACCAGATTGCTAGATTGTTGACTGAGGTACCACGCCCCACATGACAAATGTACTAAATATTTTAAAAAACTTTAGGAAGCAGAGAACTGAGATTAATGTAGCAAAAGGGGACAAAATGATGATAGCAGCAGGATTTGGAACCGCAGAATGCGAGGAACTCATTCTGAAAAGGTAGAAACTAGGAACTAACCTACTTTCAGTTTCCGCAATACAGGAAAATGGCGGAAAAGTCATTTTTGAACATGGCGAAGTAAAAATAAAATACAACAACTAAGTCGTACGGAAAAGTAAAAGGAGAGAAAATACTTTGTACCAGATAAAACTAAAAATGGACACTGGTGAAAATTCCTAACTGGCAAATGACATTACAAAGGCAAGGCTCTGGCACAAAAGGCTTGCACACATGTATCCAAATGCAATGAAACAGTTGCTAAAAATAGGAGATTACCCGAGAGAGAGAGAGGGGGGGTACAACAATGCAGTGTAAATAGCAGAGGAAGTTTTGGGAGAGAAAAGGGATTGTTAGGGCGGAAAGGGATAGCGAGTGGCGAGGTACGGGGAGAGGGAGAAAAACGGGGGCACGTGAGGATAGAGGAGCGTAGGATAGAGGAAGTGTGTGAGGGAAAGAGGCGAAAGAAAAGAGTCGGGAAAGAGTGACGTTAGAAAGGAGGTGGCGGGAGGAAAGGGATCAGTGAAGTGAAACGGCGTGGTGTAGTGAAGGCTGGAGAAAAAGAGAAAAGCGGAGGCGTGTGAGGATAGAGGAGCACGGGTTAGAGAAGGTGGGAGAAGGAAAGAAACGGAAGAAAGGAACGTGAAAAGAGTGAGGCTAGGATGATTTGGACGGAAAAGCACGCAACACGGGAGAGGAGCGGCGACATCTAGGGGGAGTAGTGGAAAGGACTCAGAATGATAAGAAGAGGCGGGAATTTGGAAAGTGAGTGCAAGGAAAAGAGAAAAAGGGTGAGCACGGGAAGTAAAAAAGAAGGAGGTAGGAGGTTGGGGAAAGAAGAAAGGCTAGAGGAGGAGGTAAGGGAGGAGGTGGCAAGGAGGGTAAGCAAGAAAGGGATAGAAGAATACTTAAAAAGGGGAGAGAAGAGGAGGATGTGGAGGGGGTAGAGGAAACGAAGGAGGAGGGGTCGGAATGGGAATTTAGTAAAAGTAGGAAGCTAGGGTGGTCGCCGCCAATAGAGAGCAGGATGAGCGGAATAGAGGAGCTGCTATGGAAGATCAGGGAGGAAAAATAAAGGGTTGGCAGAAGTCAGCAAGAGGGGGAAAGAAATCAGGGAGGAGATGGAGGAGCTGAAAAGAAAATCAAGGAAAGAGAGGAAGGATGGCGGGAGAAATGGGACGGGATGGAGAGAAGGATGTGTAAGATGGAGAAGCAGGTAGGAGAATTGGAGGAATTAAAGGTAGAGATGGGAGGTTTGAAGAAAAGGAGAGGAGTTGTGGAGAGACAAAAGGAGGGTGGACAAGAAGAGAGAGAGAGAGAGAGAGAAGGAAGGAAGTAGGGAAGAGGCGTGGAGGAAAGAATGAGAGAAATGGAAAGGAAGTGGGAGAAGAAGGAAAGGGAGGAGAGAAAGAGGAATGTAATCATTAGGGGGTCAAGACGGAGGGGGAGGAGATACAAAAGGAAGTTAAAAAACTCTTGAACGAGATAGGAGTGGAGGGAGAGGTAGAATGGATAAGAGAGTTGGGAAAGAGGAAATATGATGGAGAAGGAATGGCAGTAGTAAGGATGAAGGAGGGGGTGGGGAAAAGAGATATAATGAGGAAGAAGAGCAATTAAAGAGGCAGGAGAGAAAGAATAGAGGATGATTTGATGTTTGAAGAAAGGAGCATACAATGGCAGATAAGGAAGATAGCGGAGTAGGAACAGGAGGAAGGAAAGAAGGTGAGGGGAAGCTACAGGGAAATGTGGATAGAGAGGGACTGATGGGAATGGGACGAACAGGAAGAAGTCCTAAGGAGTAAAGGAGGGCTAGGAGAGGAGAAGAGAGTCAGAAAAGAAGGGGAAGGGAAGGAGTAGTGACAGGGGGAAGGAGAAGTGAAGAGAAGGAAGGGAGGGGTGAGGGTAGAAAGGAATAGAGAAAGGAGGCAGCAAGGAGAAAAGAGAGACAGGAGGAAAAGAGGGAGATGAAAGTGGGGTTCTGGAATATAGCAGGGCTAAAAAGCAAGGATGAGGAGGTCTGGAAGGAGATACAAGAATGGGACGTGATGGGACTGACGGAGACTTGGGTGGAAGAGAAAGACTGGGAAAAACTGAGAGGAAGGCTGCTGACGGGATACAGGTGGGAAAGGCAGCATGCGAGAAGGAATAAGAAAAAGGGGAGAGGGATAGGAGGAATTGTGACGGGAGTGAAAGCAGAGATAGAGGAAGTGGAGTGGGAAAAGGAGCAAGAGATGGAAGAGCTGATGGAAAGGAGGGTAATTTGGGAAGGGGAGACGTGTAGAATAATAACGGTATACGTGAACAAGGACTTAGAAGGGAAGCTGGAGAAACTGAAGGAGAGGGCGGTGGCAAGGGAATGGATGGAAAATATGCTGATAAGGGGGGTTTTAATGCAAGGACAAGGGAGGAAAGGGGGTTGAGGGTTGCAGGGGAAGAGCAGAGCAAAAGAAGATGGAAGGATAGAGTAATAAACAGGGTGGGAAGGAAGCTGATAGAAATGATGGAGGGGGAAGGTTGAGAAATCATGAATGTAATAAAGGAGGGGGATGAAGACCGAGAGTACACCTACACGGGGGAAGAGGGGAATCAGTCATAGACTACGTGATTCGGAACAATAGAACATGGGAAGCGGTGGAAGAAATAACAGTAGGGGACAACACGGAGTCGGACCCCTCCCCCCCTGATTGTGAGGATGGGAGCAGGAGGAAAGGAGGGGACGGAGGTAGTAAGGGAAGATGAAAGGTTGGTGATGGACTGGTCGGAGGAAAGTAGAGAAGAATATAGAAGAGGAAATAAAAGGAGACATGCTGGAAGAGGTGATGCGGGAACTCCAGGAAGCAGTAAAGAGGGAGGCAAAGTGGAGAAAAGTGGGGAGGTAGCGGGAAGGGAAGAAGTGGTGGGATGGGGAGTGTAGAGACAGGAAAAAAGGTGAATAGAGCGCTGAGGAAGTGGAGGAGGGGTGAAGGTACCGGGGAGGGGTACAGGAAAATGAAGGGAGAGCAAGAGAGGAAGAGGTTTGTAGAGGAGATCCAGAAAATCGACGGGGATTGAAAAGTGTGGGGGAGATTATAAGGAGGAAGAGAGGGAGGAAGAAAACAGTGAATGGGAATATACAAATGGAGGAATGGAAGGTTTTAGGGGGGCGAGAGGAGAGGATCAGAGGAGGCTGGGAAAAAGAAACAGAATAGGGAGCAAGTGGAAGAAATCGGAATGGAGGAGGTAAGAGAGAGCTTAAAGTAGCTAAAGAAAGGGAAGGCAATGGGGGTGGATAGGATAAAGCGTGGATGTATGGAGGGCAGAATGTGGAGAGAGCGGTGTAGAGGGCATGTAATGGAGTGTGGTTAGTGGAAGGATGGCCAGAGGAGTGGAAGGAAGGAGTTGTGGCGGCTCGTGTAACAAGCACGCCGCCTCATTACGTCCAATCCTTGACGGGTCGAATTTCTGCGCCGATGCGTCGCGCCACGATTTGCCGCAAAAGGTTTCTCGGAAAGCGGCGGGGACCGTCGTCGATAGGATTGTATAAACAATCTTTACGGCGCGAGTGATGACGGCCCCCAAGGATCCGCGCGGAGAGCCCGTATCGAGACAGTCGGTCGAAGCCACACACCGTGAGCGGAACCTCCTAAATAAAAGCTTCATCTAACCAGAGTCATTCGTTCATTTCCCGTCACCCACAGAGTGATTGTACCCATTGCGAATAAGGGTAAAGGGGCGGCCGCCGGGGACCAGAGAAGAGTGACGCTAATGCCTTCCCTATATAAAGTGTATATGAAGCTGCTGGCGAAGAGGCTGGAAAGAGAGATAGAGGAGAAGGGCATGGTGCCCAATAATCAAGCAGACTTCAGGAGGGGGAGAGGAGTGATCGATCAAGTTCATATACTAAACTATATTATAGGGAGGCAAATCAGAGACGGGAAAAAGGGATGGTAGGTTCTTTGTGGACCTGAAGGCGGCTTTCGACATGATAGAGAGTGAAAAGCTGGAGGAGGCAATGAGGGAAAGAGGAGTGAATGGATGGTTGAGAGAAAGGATAATGGAGGCGTATGGAGAGACTAAATGCTATGTGAGAGTGAGAGCTTTTGGAGTTTTAAGCCCCTTAGAGTGTAATGTGTGTATGGCTGACTTGGAGGAGAGAATGAGGGAGGAAGGATGGAGAGGGGTAAAAATCGGGAGAGAGAAAGTGTATGGATTGGCGGGTATGAGGATGATATCGTTGTGATGGCTGAAGATGAAGTGGGGATGAAAATGATGATGAGAGTGTTTGAGAGGTATATGGAAGAGAAAATGTTGAGAGTGAATGTGGACAAATCCAAGCTGATGAGATTTAGAGCAGGAGGGGGACGATGGAAAAAATGGTGTGGAAATGGAAAGGGATGAAATTGGAAGAGGTAAAAGAGTTTGTATACCTGGGGTATAAAATAGAGAGGAATGGAAGGCTAGGAGCGCATGTTAGGGAAAGGGTGAGGAAGGCAATGATGGTGATGAGAGAAGTATGGGGGACTGGGAAAAGATGGTTCGGGGGAGATTGGAGGAGATGGATATTCCTGTTCGACAAGCTGATGAGAACGGTGTTGTTGTACGGCGCGGAAGTGTGGGGGGGGTGCGAAAGGACGGAGATAGAAATAGTGTAGGAAAGATATTTAAGGTGGGTGCTAGGTCTGGCCAGGTACACTCCAGAGTTGGGTACGGCAGGCTAACCTTCCGCCTGACACAGGTGATCACAGGAGTTGGGTGTTTTGGAAATTATCTGTGTCACATAGGGTGGAAGGAGACGTCGTGGTGCTACAGCTGCGACTCAAGCGACGAGGATACGGCGGATCACACCCTGGCCAGATGCCAGGAGTGGAGCGACGATTGACATGTCCTCGACGCGCAGCTGGGCCCTGATATCTCGTTACCGACGGTCGTGCGTCGAATGGCGAAGGACGGGGCGTGTTGGGAGACCGTCTCCTTCTTCTCGGAGCAAATTATGCTCGAGAAGGAGGAAGCGGGGAGGGACAGGGAGCGGACAGAACACCCGTCCCGTATGGCGGCGCCGGGACGCCACCGCCGCGCCGGGATCGGGTAACGCGGAGCCAGGGGAGGCCATTCGGCGACGTAGACACTTTGCGTCGCCCCGCTCCCCATAGGCTCCGCCTCCGCCCGCTCGGGCCGGTAGCCCCGTAGGGAAGGGCGCGTGGTGGCCTAGGAGGGTGCACGTCGTGGCAAGACGCGGCGCAGCGGTGGTAGAGTTGGCGGGGTGCCCTTGAGATATTTCCAAGGGCACCCCCCCCCCCCGGGGCAGCAATAACACCTGCTGCCCCCCGCAAAGTGAGTTGCTATCGGAGCTCCTGAGGCGAACATGGCGGCCAATAGTTTAGAGCCTCCCCGTGACATATAGCCAGCCGCGTGAATTCGAGGTGTCCCCGGGTACATGACCCGGTCACCGTAAGGCCCCCTCGAGTCCGCGATGGGGCGATCCCTATGGCCAGCCATCGCCCCCGCCCGGCCCGTCGTTACATCCTAGGCCGGGTCGTAGCTCGATCGCGAGATCACACCACCCACCCTAGTAGCAGCGACCCCGGAAGTGGCGACGCGGGCGCGTTGTCCGTCGCGCGTCGCCGGTGTGGAAGATAAACTGGGAGAGGATTTATCTCCATCAGGGATGACCCCGATAAGGGGAGTCTCGTGCGGAGTTTAGCATATGCGCAGGAGGGGAAGGCAAGCGGATGTTATCGCTAGTTTGCTCCCGTGTCAAGTCCCGCTCCTCAGGCGCGCGGCTCCGCACCAGAGGATGACCACCTTGGAGGATTTAGTGGGTTCGAGTCCCACATAATCCCTGACCCTCCCCCGAGGTTAAGTGGGGAGAAGCGGTCTACGTGACAGCCCATCTGCTGAACAGATCGCCAACCAAAGCGACAGATATCACACCAACTGAAAAACTAAACGGTAAGAGACCTAACCTCAAATATCTAAAATTATTTGGATGTGACGCATATAAAAAGAAAACAAAACCACTGAAGAAACTCAATGAACGAAGTGAAAAGTTGAAATTAATAGGATACGCCACTAATGGCTATAGACTCTGGGATAAGAAGAAGGGGAAAATTACAATATCAAGAGATGTTGTATTCGACGAAATGCCCGAAGAGACGCACCTAGAAGAAAAGCAAATAGCAGTTCGAACAACAAAAGATGAGACAAATAATAACTTGGAAGGTGAAATTCAAGACACAAGCCTGGATGACATCGAACCCGAAGACCTAAAAGATGAAACGGATCAGGAAAAATTACCCGAAGAACCTCCTCAAGAGCGAACTCCAAGGAGAACACAAAGAGAAAACAGATCACTATGAGACTTAATTATAATGCTTTCTGTCTTATGACCAAGCTGTTACAAATGACGGCAAAGAAAAGTGGACTACAGCGGTGAAAGAGGAAAAAACAAGCAATGAAGACGAACGATACATAGACTGAAATAAATGTCGATAAAGTATCGGATGTAGGGCCACTAACAACCAGATGGGTCCTGAAAATTAAAGATGCCGGAAGGTACATGGCTCGACTAGTAATCAGAGGCTGTGAAGGAAGGAATACACTATAACGAAATATACAGCCCTGTAGTGAGTACTCACTCATTCCGTATATTACTAGGCCTAGCCGCAATAAGAAATTACGATTTAATAACCCTGGGCATAAAATCTGCTGTAAAGGCAGGGTCCCACTAGTGCAACCGCGCGCCGCGCACGTTTTTTTCGACGCGCAAGGCCGATTTGTTGCAGAAAGACGTTCCCACTGGTGCAACTGCGCGCCGCGCACGGGTCAGATTTACGAGTTTCTCGGATTTTCGAGGAGTTTGGAGCACTTGAAAGGGTCGACTTTTACGACGACCCGCGCGTCGAAAGCGATCGTGTGCGCGCTATGCAGGGATTTCTCTGCCACGCGCGCACGCGAATGCACGCCGCGCATCGTCGAAAAAAGACTGGAAAAATGTGTGTTTTATAACGCAAATGTACTCTTTACTCCTACATATCACTTGCATACGTATGTTTATGGTCTATTATGTAGTTTATATACTGCAGCAAGCAATGACATGATAATTATTATTGTAAGTAGCAACAATTATACTGCTGCGAGAGGTATACTTGTTTCTAGATACATCATAATTGTAATATACTATATATGCAGTATGTGGATTGGATTTAATTGGATGCGGTGGATTATCTCGCAAAGAAGTGAAGATATTTTAAGATGATTAAAATTGATGAAATTTTATTCAAGTATGTTCTTTTATTAAAATAAAATCATTTGTTTGAAAATTTTTGTTTGATTGCGCTAAATAAGCCCAAACAGCTGTTAAATCACAATTATTCTGGATCAATGTGGCGCGACTTTGGGGAAAACCCAAGCGTCCTTTCCGTTTCGATCTGCAGTGTCTCCCGCGCGATTTTTCGCGGTTCTAGGGGAACCATTCCAACGGCCAGTTTAAGCGTCAGTTTTTCTGCGCTAGGGTAAGTCTTCACTAGGGTAAACGGATGACGCTACGGTCGTTTTTCCTAAAATTCGAAGGGAGGGGTTCGCAGGTATACATACACCCGCTACAAATATACACCTCAGTTCAGTGTAAAGTAATCGGTAGAAGCAAATATGGGTGATCAACTGCCGTTAGAGTGGACTGATGAAAAGGTCCTACAATTAATTGATTTATACAAAGAGAGGCCTGCATTGTGGAATCCACATGTAGCGGCGTACCACGTGAAGCATGTGAAGTTCGATGCATGGTGCGACGTCGCAAAAATTTTAAATACCACAGTCGAATTAGTGAAGACGAAAATAACGTCTCTGCTGTCTTCGTATAGAAGAGAGAAGGCGAAAGTGGGAAAATCCAAGGGAACTGGGAAAGGTAAGGACATTTTAATATTATTCGTTCTCGTAAGCGTGGATGACTGTGCGGCTCTTTTTAATGTTATTGAAATATCACACGAAAACTATACATTATAATCCCAAAATAATACAATATTTTAAGACAAATCAATGTTTACTTTTATAGTTAAGTCAGAAATAAAATTTCAGGTTGTCACAGAGTCACCCCCGCTTATGATACTATTATTGTAATGTACAATATTTGAAAATTTCAAAACCACTAATTTATTTTTATTTATGTATGTCATAGGTCGTAGTGAAATATACAGCAGCAAGTGGTTTGCGTTTGCTAGTTTTCAGTTTTTAACTGACAGGGACAGCCCCAGCACGAGCTTCAACACACAAGAAGTACGTATAACACACAACATATATAAGAACATATAATATTATAAGATACATTTTTTGGGTCTCGCGTTTCATTTTCCACAAAAGTGACTGTGAATTTTTGTGTATTTTGGTGGTAGTCGAAAACCATGTATTATTTTATAAGCGAGGGACGAATTCTTTACCAGCCGCCGCATGTGTATAAATACGCGTTATTGTAGGAATAATTTTCGAAGTTTCGTTATTCATGCGCATCTTGGTAAGGAATTCGTCCTTCGTTTATAAAATAATCGGCAAATTCAGCCCTTATTTGTTGAGCTGACGTCGGAGGTCGTCTGTTATCCACGTGTTGTAAATTTAACAATGCATTTGCAGCGTTCATATTCTGTACCCTCCAGTTTCCACGAACATATTAGCCCTCTTCGAACGAATCAAATTCTCCGGACGGGGAATAAATGTTTCTCGATGTGTTATTCCGTAAAAAATTATGTAAATAAATTGATGTTGCTACTATGATAGTAGCTTTTCTGGGGCTTAGCAGCATTGGTTTTCGCAACACCCTAAATACCACCGACAAAATGCCAAAGGCATTTTCTACCACCCTGCGTGCCCTGCAGTGCCGATAATTATATATTCTTTCCATGGTCCCCTTTCTATGGTTTCCGCTATATGGTTTCATTACATTATTATGTAATGCAAATGCCTCGTCTGCTAACAAAACGTACGGTAATCGCGTACGTCTCCCAGGAAGAGGTGCCATTTCTGGAAGGCTCATAGTCCCATTCATTATTTTTGTATAGAGTTTCGTATTTTTAAATATACCACCATCAGATATTCTGCCCTGACACCCGATGTCGGCAAACAGGAAATTATATTTTGCATCTACCAATGCAAATAATACAATGCTATGATATCCTTTATAATTATAGTGCTCGCTGCCCCCGTGAATGGGAGCTTGAAGCATAATATGTTTGCCATCGATGGCGCCAATGGCGCGTGGAAAATTCCAATCGTTATCAAAATCCCTTTCACATGCGTGCCATTCTTCAGCCGTACTTGGCATCTGCAATTAATAATTTTATTTAAACATTTATCATTTTTTTTAATCTTCTATCAATTATATATCAAATTCGTTATCATCGTGCAAACTTCAGTAAGCTATAAATGACTTTCTTTTAATAGACACCTGAAACTCAACAAATACTCCAACCAGAACCGGATGCACAAAATGATATACGCAGTGAATCACCACTTCATGCGGCTCCTGGACCATCCAGGAGAGGAAGGAGAAGAAGTAGCGAAAATCCATGGTTGGAAAGGGCGTATGGGATAATTGGAAATTCGACGATAAGGGATGACTGCACGAGCTTCGCCGAGAATCTAGACATTAGAATACGTGCGTTGCCCCGGCGTCAACAGTTATTAATAATGAATAGATTTACAAATCTTTTGTTCGAAGAGGAAATGGAGCAACTGATAGAGAGTGGAAGAGTGAGTGAGTGAGATAGAAAGACAGAAATAATAAATATTATAAAAATATACGACACAAATTTTATCACTTACCTTCACATAGTTGTTCAACGCTTTTATAATGCTTGTGCAGACATCAAACACGCTTCTTGACACGCTCTGTTTAGATATTTTTAACAAATATGAAAGACTAATGAACGAATCGCCAGTCGCTAAATATCGTAGCGTCACCGCCAACCTTGTTCGAGCTGGAATACATGGTCTGAATGTTGTATTTCTCTTACTTATTTGTGGCTCAATTAACTTCAACAAATTTTCAAAATCTGTGGCACTCATCCGACAAAAATTTTGAAATTGGGTTGGTGATAAATCACTCATCAACACACCCTCTTCCAGGTCACGTCTTTTAAATAATTGTGACATCCATTCACGCCGTTTCCTTTGCTGCTTTCGTTCACTTTTCGAGGATGCGTGTATTATTACTATAGCGGCGGCACACACTTCCTCCAATGTTGGCGACGACATTTTCACTGCACACGTTTTTACACTTTCTGCAGCTGTATCGTTCGCCGAGTAAAACTGAAATGAGGAGTGAAAACCCGGAAACTAAGCACCTACTTAGGTAGAAAAGGTGCAATATAATTCAGGTAAAAATTGTAGTAAGGGAGAGTGGGGTAAACTCGAACGCGGGGCAATCGCGAATGCGATGTTACGGCGTTTAATTAAATAAAAACGATGTTCCCTCTCCACTAGCAAATAGTTTAGGTCGTATCCAACGCCGTTTCCTATCGCATTGCCACGGAAATATCTCGACATTTGTGGATGAGTACGGAAGTCAAATTTTATTCATTTTCTAAGTCATAAACCATTGTTAGTACTGTACCGGACATCGGCACAACCAAATACGAACATTTGGCGTGCAGATGGTCGGCATGGTTTATGACACGTGCGCCAGCAAAACTATTTTTGAGTAAGCCGCTTTCGGTTCCTTTCGTGATTGAATTTTGAAGAAAGCATGTTTTGCCTTCGAGACTTTCGTTTACGGCCACAATACTTATTGCGAGTATCATAAACCTCGAGTTCCATAGGGCCCACGATGCGAGGCCGGGCGGCCTGCGATCGGCCACGTCACGCGCCTCGGGGAAATCCCGCTGCATTACCAGATATTTCGGGACTTCTAGTACATACACCAGGCCATACTTGCCTACCCATTTCAGAAATGCGAATTAGTCAGAGGAAATGATACACGTGTATTTCCTATGCAGGGGTAAAAAGTTCGCGTCTCGGAGGAATGCTGATTCAATTGGTCATGATATAATCTCCCTTCTACCCTCAATCTCATATCGTGCAAGAATAAAAAACAAACAGGATGCTGAGAATACAGAATACCTTCATTTTATTTGAAACACTTCAAGTAGTATGAAGTGTGAAGGCGTTGTTTCAGCTACTGGCGCAACCACCGGGGTTTAGTTTTATTGAGATAAAGAAAGCAAGATCTAGAAAAGGAGGCTAGTATTTCCTCTGTCTTCGACGTGCGCGCCAAGCATTCGCATGCGCGCTTGGCAGAGCGTCGGCCCATATCGTGCGCGCGGCCTCATAAATTAGACCCTTTCAAGTGGACGAAAACGTCGTGCGCGGCGCGCGGTTGCACTAGTGGGACCCTGCCTTAATGAGGTATTTCGCTGTAAAATGGTGCTAGATGAACTGATAGAAAAAACAATTTAAATAACTCTTAAAATGGGCAATCAAAGTGCAATAACACTCATTACAACTGGTGCGATACACAAGCGTTTGAGAAATATCAACGTGAAATATCGGGTTGTTCATGAAAGTGTTAAGAAAAACAAAATAAATGTAGAATACGTGTCAATGGGAGAGCAAATTGCGGACATATTCACAAAGCCGTTAGGGGTAACACAATTTAACTATTATAAACAGAAACTGTTAAACGAAGAAGTAAAGTGCGAAGCAAGTGTAACAGAAAGGAAAGGGCAAAGCCGAAATTGAGAGAAAGTGTTGGAGAGAATTTCGTATTGCCACGCGAATTCCCATTATTCACGTCACAACTAAAAGCACGGCATGTGCGCCATTAAAACTCCAAGATATATGTATATGTATATGTGCAGGGATATCCATTTCCCTTGCAATCCGCACGCATGTGCGAACAGATAAAAATGGCAACACCGCTTCACGCCCGCATTCTACTACAATCATACGTCGATACTTCCGCCATCCATGAGCTGATGTTGAAAGTGTAGGGTCTTTTAGATTCCAGTAGAGGGCGCAAGGTGTTTTTGGCATTCGCCAGAGGATATTAATTTTGACGTTGTAAACGGGGAAGACAACGGTAGCCACTTTAAAAGTGCTAACGCGCCGATCTCCTTCCGCGTGTAACGGTTTTGTGCGTGGTATAACGCTCCTTACAGGATTTCAGGATTGGTTCGAGTGGCGTGCGATAAAGAATTAAAATTCTAGAACAAGAATTTTACTTAATGGTATTTATTCAAGAAACATACCTTTAAATGATACATGCAAACATGATTTAACACCTTAATACTAAAGAAAATAATTAGGTTGCGACTCTTGGTCGTTACAAAAAGTAAAGTTGATCGTCTTGGGTTGCGACTCTTGGTCGTTACAAAAGAAAGCCCGTTTGAATGATCAATTAGAGAGTAATGTAACTTAAATAACTAATACTGGCGTTTAACTAAATGAAAGGAATTAGTTTATAGATAGTGACTCTCGATCGACATAGGAGTTAGTATATAGGTAATGACTCTCGGTCGATATAAGAGTTAGTATATAGGTAATGACTCTCGGTCGATATAGGAGTTAGTATATCTAGAGACGCGGTAGCGTCTCGACACCAAGTACAGGAAAGAAAGTACAGGAAAGAAAAAGACACCCTATATATGGCGACTGTCGCTACTGCTTATCATTTACTCGTCGCCGGGCTAATCCAACCTAACCTGAAACTTATTTCATTAATATCTCATCACGCCTACACTATTTCTTAAATTTAAAGGCATTTTTCTTATGTAAACCGCATATAAGCTTTCGAATGAGACCAATTTCAATAAAATCGGTCCACGCATGATAGAGATATCGTAATATCGTCTCATGGATCTGTCGAAAACGGTAAGATTTTCTTCTTCTTCTCCTTCGTTTTCGTCAACATAATACGTATATATATTTTTCGTCAAACATAATACGTATACGCGTTATACGCACACCTTCAGCCAAAAGAAACTAGTGTATGTCTCGTTCGTCGACTCTCGGGATTATTCGGCCGGGATCGTCGTCCGTCATTGTATATATATATATACCTATGTATACTATTTTGAATTTTATAACCTACCAAGTGTCATTCCATCATAACCTGCAAGTGTCAAATAAGGTAAGTTGTCCAAATTTGAAATGTCACGAGTTTTTACACTAAATAGGCGACTGAATTATTGTCTCAATTAACAAGGTAAGTCGCCAAATTTATTTAATAGATTTCTTATGTAGAGTCGCAGACTTGGAAGTTATCCGGAGAAGGTTCGACAGAGAAGCACCTACTTTCGCATAAGTTTCTAGAAATTTGTACCATGCTTGTACAAAATAATATATTGTAGTAAAAAATTGCATTGAATTTAAATTGCCAGATATTTGTATTTATATACCAGCAATTTATTTAGAGTTTTTAAGTAAAGCTTATATTAATTATTATATTATAGAAATGAAGGGGACGCACAGGACTTCGATAAAAATGTAGGACACGCACAGGCTTAGATAGTATAGTAGAATTGAAGGGGACGCACAGGCTTGGATGGAGAGAAATGAAGGGAATGCACAGGCGTGGAGGTTGTCCGGAGAAGATTAGATGATAGATAGACAGAGTATCTTGTTTCGCACAAGTTTCTGGAACTTTGTCAAATAAGGTAAATCGACAAGTCTAAAGACATAGCATTAAGATTTATTAAGAAAATAGATTATGGTGGACTGCTTGCAATGTAAAGCAAGTCATAATAGTGAAGAAAGTACGCTGAAAACACATCTCCCTTGATGCTTTTCAATCTTTTGTGAAAGACATTCGTAATACTTTAATAAAATCCACAGTAGTTGTCACGCTATTCATTAATTCATTAATTTTTTAGATTCCCATTATTTCAATTGACCAATAAACATATAAAATTAGTTTTATTCCAACAATAAATTGTGCGTTAAAAATTTTGGATCTGTTCGTTCATTTTCGCTGAATTATTACCATTAGCATTTAAATTTCCTGCAACAAGACTTTCTGCCATATGCTCTCACCTGCTTCGGATACATTATGTAGTCTCTACACTCACTATAACAAAAGGTCACTCTATTTCTATAAATAATAATAAGTTCTACGTTAAGTTGTATATAATTAAAATGTGGCTTTATATATTATATATATTTACAGATAATCATAGCAGAAGATGATGCAGTGTGATCTACGTTGGACTATGTACGCACAAATTTTCAGGTAGGGTTTAGCATACGCAAGTATTCATTCAATGTGAGCACGTGTGATAATTTATAAATAATTAGTAAATTTGGCCTATTTTTCAGTTAACGATGCAGATGAAGAGAATTTCAACAGCTGAAAGAGAAAGTAACTCTGCTGCATGAGTAAATGAAATAACCACATTTTTATGTATCAAAATAAATTCTTTATTTTTTTTTTCATTTAATGGCCCCGCCCCTGGCTCTGGCCACGTCCCCGGCCCCGGCCACGGCCGCGATATAAACCCTCGACTATGGTTCGGAGGGTGAGGGCCTGGGATCTCATCAGATCAATAGCGGCCCAATTTTGCCGCTGGGCCCTCACCCTCCATCCGCCCTTCTTGTGGCGAGCCACGTACGGTCCTGTAATTAGTAGTAAAAACAACAATAAATTTATTAGTATTTAAATTTATACTTATTTTCAAGCATTCTAAAAACATATACAGTCGGTGTAGAAAGTATTCTTACAGCGACCAATTTAAAGTAAAACTTTGCATATCCATGTCAGTAATAAATTTTAACGGAAAGCAATGATTAATTATCAATATTCTTCGATGTTTGTAGAATAGATTTTGTATAATTCACTAATGCCAACAAATTCAAAATATTTGGGTCCAAAACAGATTTCACAGTATGGAGAAAAAAGAATACAGAGTTTAGAAAAGAAAATTTGCGACCTATGATGAAATACTGCGGGGGGTTCTGTATTTGTCTGGTGCTGCACGAGTATAGCTGGAGTAGAAGCTCTACATTTCATCGATGGTATTATGAATTATAGAGTTTATATTGACATCCTGAGCAAGCACATCCATGCTAATGCAAATAAAATGGGACTTAATGACAATTTTTTTATATTTATTTACCCATGACAATGATCCAAAGCATTCTGCATATAATACTAGGCAGAGGGTTTTATATAGCCCACCAAAATATTTTAAAACGCCGCCATAATTACCACATATCAATCCCATAGAGCATCTATGGGAAAAAAGAAACAAAAAAAATTTTGTTTATACAAAATCTATTCTACAAACATCAAAGAATAACGATTAATCATTGTTTTCCGTTAAAATGTATTATTTACTTTAAATTGATCGCTGTACGAATACTTTCTACACCGACTGTAACTTCTTAATAAAATGTGTATGCATTTACCATCGGCCGTGGCCGGGTTCGCTGGTTCTGGTGCTGGTGCTGGTGCTGGCACTGGCGCTGGTGCTGGTGCTGGTGCTCGTGGCGGTGGTGGTGGCGGTGGAGGAGCCGCGGGCAGTGACGGCTCTGTCACACTTAATACCGCCAGTTCTGCGTCGATATCTAAATAAATTAATTTCATCATTAAATGACTGGAAAAATAAATTTGAATAAATGTAGGTGTATAAATACATTTTTATTATTTACCATCTAACAAGAAGTCCTCCATATTTTTCTACAAAAATTAATAAACAATTAGTTAACCAAAAAGATCAACAGTTCATAAAAGCTGCATATGATAGAAGAAAGTAATACATGTAGCACAAGGGTACGTATTGTTCCTTTGCAAATTGGAAATTAGGAAATATAAAAATTTGAAAACTGAAACAGTATATGATGTGAAATGAAATTATTAAAAATTACATTACATTACATTACATTACAAAATATGTTTCTTCTCATTACTTCACAAGACTTTCCATTATTATTATTCAATACAAAAAACTGTAACGTATTATAACATTATTTTGTGAACGATTCGCAGTTGTAACTAGTAGTAAAACAAGAAGATATTGCACAGGTTGAAGCATATTCTATATAACTTATAACGCCAACGATTAGAAATATATCAAACACATCTGAGTTGAACGTAAACGAACATGGAAAGTACCACATTTTGAAAGTCTTGGGTAGGCACTTTGCCTATGTTAACTATCAATGGAAGTAGACCGTAACTGTATAGCAAGTAATACAACAAGAACATATTGTATACATAGAAGCATATTTTAACTCGGATGTGTTTGATACTTCTAATCGCTGGCGTTACAAGTTAGAATATGCTTCAACGTGTCTAATATCTTGTTGTATTACTTGCTATACAGTTACGGTCTACTTCCATTGATAGTTAACATAGGCAAAGTACCTACCAAAGATTTTCAAAATGTTGTACTTTCCATATTCGTTTACGATCAACTCAGATGTGTTTGATATATTTCTTATCGTTGGTGTTTTGAATAATTGAAAGGCTCGTGAAGTAATGATAAGAAACATATTTTGTAATGTAATGTAATGTAATTTTTATATAATTCGAATTTCCAATTTCCAATTTGCTATTGAACAATACGTATCCTTGCGCTAGATGTATGACTTTCTTCTATCATACGCTGCTTGTAATCAGAATTTAAGTGACGAAAAAATCTCAGGAATCACGATATGTTTCTCTCGAATGAAACTAACGAATAAAAATAAATCTCACGAATAAAACTATCGAATACATCAAGATAACCGGGCTAGAGCATATGAATAACGATAACTATGAATATGTGAATAGTATTTTAGTATTTTTTTTATTACTTACATTTTCAGCCATTGTTTGCGAGTAGCAGTTACGATCGAGAATGGGCTGTCTCACCACGTGCAACGGTGAGGCGAGCTCCTCCGCTGCTCTTTTGTTTTTTAAGGAGTCCGCTTTTGGCATAGATGCGGACACATTCTGCCGCGGGCTCTTTGAATTGTTGAGTTTTAAGCCGTGAAGCTAATAAGGGGACGCCGCGGATGTGGAAATCGCTTTTGTAACAACAGTATATATGGGGGTCGTAGTATTCATGTAGTATGAAAATACGATTTCGGCTTTTTGTCGAACGGGTTAACAATTTTTCCCGTGGAAATATATTTTGTGAATATTTATAGTACGTTACATATATTATATATTATATTTATTATTACTCTACGCAAATTTTAATGTTAAAAATACGGCTATTTTAACGGCTATCCCACTATACATGCTCGACAATTGCAGGCGTCGCAAGTTTTGGAATGAAATATTTTCGCAGTTGTAACGTTCCGCTACCACCGCCATAAATTTTTCCTTTTATTTTTCATATATATTGTTAATTTCCTTTATTATACGTAAGATATTATACAACGCGAGCGAGAGCGTGTTCAAACAGCGCGCGAAAGACTGAGTGACGCGCAACGCATGCGCATAACCTTTAATTCAAACAGTAAACTCAGTGCCGCGAGCGAATCAAGCGCGCGTGCGCACATCGAACGAAGAACCGGACGCCGAAATATCCGAGCGTAGTGCGCGAGTGGCGCGAAACGGATGTGAATATTAATTGGTGCGCGAGATCGCACAGCGAGTGATTGGTGCGGGCCAAGTACC
This sequence comes from Andrena marginata, assembly GCA_963932335.1. Classification (NCBI taxonomy): domain Eukaryota; kingdom Metazoa; phylum Arthropoda; class Insecta; order Hymenoptera; family Andrenidae; genus Andrena; species Andrena marginata. The sequence goes on from OZ010663.1 coordinate 23,274,528, forward strand.
ACAAATCGGTATAAATAGAGGCCCGCCAGCAGCAGGAAGGCAGACTTGGTTCTGCAACCGAACCTCGAGACTTAGGTCGCTTTCGTTAGCCCCCTATAGTTTTGAAACAGTCTAGAGTAGTATCTTTAAAACCGACTACCAAATCCCATTACGAGGTCGCTTTAGTTAGCCCCCTCAGTTTCCATTAGAGGTCGCTTTAGTTAGCCCCCTCAGTTTCCATTCGAGGTCGCTTTAGTTAGCCCCCTCACCACCTCATCCTCTAAGCGTGGGCCAGCTGATAGGCACCAGAAGAAGTTACCAAATCAGAAGGAAGAAAGTCAATAATTCCACTACTATCTGGGGACGCCTCTACCTGCAACCTGGCAACAATCCTAGACAGCGTAGGCAAGCTTATAGGCAACTGGAAGCCACATCTATCCTCTAGAAGGAACACTCTCTAAATCTCAACCAACATTCCAAATCGACCTAGTGTCGTATCTTGTATTACACCGACTTCGTGTCGAGACTTTATACTATATCTTTATACGCCTCAATCAAATTATATTCTTAATTACCGACTTAGCGTTGGGAACCGAAATCATAATTATATTCTTAATTACCGACTTAGCTTTGAGAACCGAAATCATAATTATATTCTTTATTACCGACTTAGCGTCAGGAACCGAAATCAAAAATTATATTCTTTATTACCGACTTAGCGTCAGGAACCGAAATCAAAACGATTTACCGACCGATACGACGTTACTTATTACTTTATTTCTACTAATTGTCATAAAATGCACGACTCAGTGTCGTATTATATGTTCTATTTCGACCTAGAGTCACTACCATTTACTTTTGAATAAATCATTTGTTATTTATTGTTAAAAGAAGGACTCTCGTATCTAGAAATTCATTTCTTAATTGCACGCCACCCGAACCAAATCCCACAAATTCACGGGTAAACCGCTCTACTCGTGAATCTCCTGTAAAGAACGGCAACGTCTCGTTCGAGAACGTTACACAGTACAAGAACATGAAAACACCGGTGAAAGAGATGATTAGAATAATATGTTATGTTATAAATGCATTTTTAATTAACCTTAAAATTTGCGTAGAGTAATATGTAGCGTATATGATACGTAATATCCACAAAATATATTTCCACCGGAAAAATTGTTAAAAAAAAAATGGAATACATGGTGGGGGAGTTACGGAGGACTTGAACCCCGGCCGCCCAGGTGACAATCTAATGCGCTACTGTTGTACCCACGGAACCTTCGTGGGTATTCGTTACTATAAACGTTATATATCTGTAGTACTACGTACGTTAAAAACTTTAAATTTTTAAATTACAATCTTTGTAAAAAGAAGTGAGATCCCCATAAAAAAAACTTCAAAAAAGTAAAAAAATTACGCCAAGTACATGAAAATCAAATAACTCACAAAAAATAGAAGATAATAATATAAATCACAAAAAAAATAGAAGAAAACATACAACAAATAAATCACAAAAATAGAAGATAATAATATCACAAAAAATAGAAAAATATACAATACAAAAAAAGATGTGAAATCAAAATGAGCTGCCAGTACATACAGGTGCTTTCCAACTGTGCTTAAGATGACACAACTACATACACACAGCTAAAATGCTGTGTTCATACATTCTATTACTCATATCGCGGGCATTTTATTTATCCCATCAAAAAGAATCTCATTTAAAAACATTGTCGTAAATTAATTAATAGCTTTACAAAGTTAATGATATACAAAAATTGCGCCAATTATAACAATGGCTATTTATACAAAGAAAAAAATGTATTACATAATATTAAGCAGATATATTTTTATGCAAATAAATATTTTAATACGAATAAATATTTTATTCAAAATACTTGGCGCTGCTCTCCGAATTGGTATTGCTAAACTGAATAAATATGTATAAATTGCAATAATCTTTTTCTTTCTTTCGTGTGCGTACGTTCGTGAATGTGTGTATGAGCATATGCTACGTATGATATTCGAATTAAATATATGTAGAATACATCTGACAGCGTTTCTAATACTCGTATGTATATGTATATGTTTATGTATTTTAGATCGCAGCGCCAAGTATTTTGAATAAAATATTTATTCGTATTAAAATATTTATTTGCATAAAAATATATCTGCTTAATATTATGTAATACATTTTTTTCTTTGTATAAATAGCCATTGTTATAATTGGCACAATTTTTGTATATCATTAACTTTGTAAAGCTATTAATTAATTTACGACAATGTTTTTAAATGAGATTCTTTTTGATGGGATAGATAATGACTCTCAGTCAATATAGGAGTTAGAATCACTTAGGATTTAGGAGTCAGCTTATGTATTAGGAGATTGAATATGTTAAGTTGAGATTCGTTTGAATTGCTTCTTTGTTTCATCAGGGGCGGTATTACCACCTGGAATAATCTCGTTCCCTCGTTGCTCAGGAGTATTATACTAACCTGAGAATAAAAATTATCAATAATTTAGCTTCATCAACTAAGTGGCCTACAAAGCGGTCTCCAAGGCAGAAAACCTCTCGTTAAACCTGGCGACTATGGCCTTAGTTTAATACAATCGGCTCGACCAAGTGTCCAGCAAGGCGGCCTCCAAAGTTGGAGCATTAGTTTTAGGTTGGAATCAGCTATTAGCTTTAAATGATTCTTCAGACCATGTAGGTCAGACATGTGATTATGAATGAATCTCTCTGAGCTTTCTTGCCCGTATTTATACATATTCGGGGTACTGGGAGCGCACCAATAGGAATGGATTTTGGTTTATTACGCATCAATCATTCTCGTCTCGCTCGTTCCATTTTCTAGTCGGTCTACTGAGCGACTGGTGAATGCGCAGGCGCACGCGTGAAACGCTCCGTTCCCTCTCTCATTTGTCATGCACCAATTACAATCATTGCTTCTGATCCTTGCTCTCGTCGATCCGTTGATCGACTGAGGATCGCGCATGCGTGAGATTTTCCCACTCCTTTACATTCAATTCTCTCTTTCGTCACACTCGCGTCTCGCGGTATCCTAAGCTAATACTAATATTAATCCTAAACACTCTTTATAAACGTAAGAATAATAAGAATATAATAAGAATATATGTATTTAACTAATTAATTAAGTTTATTAAAGAAAAAGAAAAGGGGCAGTTTTGGGGTTTGTTACACGCGTGGAAATAACTATGCCACGGTTCAACTGCGGTAGACCACGCTGACGCGGTAAGCTGGGGTCTCTAATCTGTGGCTGAACGCTCCAGTTGGCGGTGGTCCCACTACTCTTTCAGCATTTTTGGTTGGCCAACAGTAGCCAACAGTTGGGAATTAGTTGGGATATAGTTAGTATTTTTTCCTTCATATTCCCAAAAGAGAGACTACGGCAAATAAGTTACGACAGTTTTCCTCCAAATATTCAATGTTTAGCCTACAATTAGTATGGTTGGTTAGTTAACAAAAAGTTACTACAGTTCGCCTACGAATATTCATTGTTCGGCCTACAATTGTACTATGATTGGTTAATTAACACAACATTTACAACCATGATTAAATCTCATCCTACAAACGTCATAAAATTTTGCGAAATCCAAAAACCTGTTATTATATTCCAAGTTCAGTTTTTTATTTATTTATAAATACGCACATATGTACCTACGTACGACGCAGTTTGTTAATGTCCGACCATAGTAGGCCCACAAAGGTTTTATTGTATGTAGTCTTGGAATTTATTTATTTGTTTAAAATTTTCCACGTTAGTTTAAGGAAGTGAAAATAATATCAAATCAGAAAAAGGTGTTTTTTGGAATCGACACTGATATACTTCGGTCCCGCCACCGTCACGTCGTCATTATTGAGCTTTTTTAAATTAAATCTTCAATCTTGTGCGCTTTCTATGTTACGGCTATTTCAATCTATTAATCATTAATATTAAATTAAAACACATATGTATATTATAAGATATTTTTGTGGTTGTATAGGCGATCTGAATTGTTTGTATCGCCATATTGCATTGCCTTGACAACGATTGAATGATCGAGAATCCCCACAAAATTACCTATTTTAAAAAAAGGTACAGATAAGAAAGCCAAGTATACGCGCGCAAAGAGTGGTAAATTACTAATCCCAGAAAAAAGAATCCATTTTAAAAACATTGTCGTAAATTAATATCTTTACGAAACTAATAGTATACAAAAATTGCGCCAATTATAACACTGGCTATTTGTACAAACAATCGGATTTAAATTGAATAAAATATTCATCACTGGAAGAAACAAAGAAGAAAATAATATTCAGCAGATATATTTTTATAGAAATAAATATTGTATTCAAAATACTTAGCGCTGCGAAACCAATGAAATGTTAATTGTCTTGGTTAATAAATAAAACAGGACAAGACACCATTGAGACAAGAAAGAAAGAAAAATATTTTAATGCAATTTATACATATTTATTCAGTTAAGCCACAACAATTCGAAATGTAGCGCCAAGTATATTGAATAAAATATTAATTTCTATAAAAATATATCTGCTTAATATTATTATCTTCTAATTACAAGAGATGATTTCGGCGCACTGATTCGGTCTATTAAATAATTAAATGAAAGCTATTTTAAAATTTCGAGAATTTTTATCAAATTCCAACGTTTTGGCCAATGATTACGACCATACTCAAGGAAAGTTAGATAAAAAATCCTTTGTCGAACTGTTTACTTGACTACACGTATTCTTATCTCCGAGCGCAAGGTCCTTCCAGGAATACAATCACACTCACTGACCCACTGCAAGAGTGACACCTGCTGTCATAATCTACATACTACGTCTTTCCTACTGTACTAACATGCCTGTTTGCTCTGCATGCTCTAAGTTTTTGCCGAAATCTAATACTTGCACTGGTTGTGGTCTGAACAACAACCGGACAACCTGCGTTACACCGCCGTCAACGTCTAGTCAAGCTCCCAACATTGCTTTGGATCTTGGGAACATAACGTCCATACTTAATGACGTGAGATCGGAGATTAACACAATAGGTGAAATTAAATAGAAGCTCGCCAATTCTGACAAGATCACCTCTACTTTTGATCAATGTCTGCTCTGCATCGACAACTTCCGCTCTTCAGTGCTCGACCTTACCCTTCGGGTTGACGGTATTTCTTCGGCTCAACAACAATTGGCTACCCGTTGTGATAAGATAGAGACTCGCGTAGCTGACGCAATTAACATCACCTCAACACCATCTACCATAAATCTACCGGAGGCAGCAGTCTCTTCTATCTCAAAGCGCATCGACCGGTTTGAAAAGCATATTAGGGACTATGAACTTGCGATCACGGGCCTACCAGACTTTCCTAATGACTGCATATTGGAAGTCATCTCTAATATCGCTACTGCTCTTAACGCTTCCTTCTTCAATTCGGACATCGCTTCGGCCTTCCGAATCAGGAATCAGAATGTCCAGTCCAAATCGCTTATACTCCGGTTCACATCGGTGCTTACACGCGATGCATGTCTTGCCAAAAAAAAGATTAAGAGAAATCTTCTCGCCTCTGAAATAAATTCTTCTTGGCCAACCACCTCCATCTACGTCAAGGAAAGATCAACTGCTGACGAGCACCGAATCTTAACGGAGGCAAAGCAATTTGCAGCCACCCATAACTTCTAATTCGTGTGGATGAAAAAGGGAATCACATACCTAAGGAAGGATCCAAACTCGAAAGCCACCCGCTACCTGGTACTGGAAAATGGCAACAACAACCGTCTGACACCTCAACTTCTTCCAGACCACCGTACCGCAGCTGCTGCTCCCTCATCTCTTTGGACAATAGAATGGATTGACTTTCCCATGTCCCGGCAGTGATAAATAGTCATAATAATTACACTTCGCCATCTCATAATCCCTCTGTAGTCTTCTCTTGTTCGTCAGGAATTGATTTCCCCGCTTCTTCAACTTATAACCTCGATCCTACCTCTGTTCCTTCTGATGCTAATGTTCAAAATCACTTATCCTCATCTAGTCGGTCTCATCTTTACATCTCCCATTTAAACGTGCGATCCCTCGCACCACACTTCACCAATATAGTTGATCTGCTTAACTCTCACAATTTTGATATTCTGGCACTGAGTGAGACATGGCTTCGACCGCAAGATGATTCCTCATGCTTTTTCCTGCTTGACTTTACTCTGATCTGATCTGATCGCGTTTCTGAAGTCTCGTCTCGCTGGGTTGGTGTCGCTTTGTACATCAACTCTAACTTGCTTCACGAGGTCATGTGTCAGGGAGTGCCTGACTCGTGTCATTGTGATAATCGGCTGGAGAAGCTTGGGATCAACATTATTACATCGCACATCCAACTGACTGTCTTTGTAGTTTATAAGCCTCCGTCATGTGCGCTGGCGGTATTAATCCCGTTTGAATCATTCTTACATGAGTTTACTGCCGCATCTAACTTCACTATCTGTATGAGCGATTTTAATGTTGATCTCAACAACGCTCTCTCGCCTGGTTTCACTTGCATTAATAATATATTAAATACGTTTTCCCTCAAGCAAATTATAACTGATCCAACGCGCGTAACCTTGGATAGATCCAGTAGAGATCATGGTCAATAATGAATTGGTAATCTTTTCTTCGGGTTCTCTTGATGTCAGTGAAATTAGCGATCACTGTTTTTTCTACACTAAACTGGATCTACCGAAACCTCGCTCCGGTTAGCGCTGTCTACTTCGGCGTAACTTAAAAAAACATTTCCTTTGACGATTTCAGCGCAGCGGTTAGTCGCCTAAGTTGGGATGAAGTTTATAGCTCCACCGCGGTTGACGCCAAGCTTGCATCTTTTAGTGATAGTCTTCTTGGCATCTTTGACATGTATGCACCTACAGAGTTGGTAAGAGTCACCAAGCTACTGGCCCCATGAATTACTCCTAATGATAAACTACTCATGTCACTTCAAAATAAAGCTCTGACTAAATTTAAAAAGTCGCAATGTTCTTCGCACTAGGATTGTTACAAGCAACTCCGAAATTACACTTTAACTGCACTCAGAGCAGAAAAACAGGCTAAATCGGGGACCTCCACAGCATCCCGCTCTCAGTCTCTCTCTTCTCAATTCTTCAATCCAACTGTTATTAATGACTATTTCTTAGATTCCATCCCGTCCTCCGCTCCAGACCTTAGTTCAATTCGTAACTCTACCTCTCCTTTTTTCGACTTATCATCTTTTTCATTCGATCCTATTCAACCAAGTGACCTTCTTGCTGTTCTTAAAACCACGAAACCCAAGTCATCTCGCCCTTCGGACATTTCTTCGAATATGCTATGCCTCTCCATGCCGAGCTGCTTGTACCCCTTCCTCCATGTCTTCAACTTCTCCCTTTCCAGTGGATCTTTCCCGTTACGGTGGAAACACTCAATAGTCACACCCATCCCAAAAACCAATACCCCTACCACCTTAAATTCTCTCCGCCCCATTTCTACCCTTCCCTTCCTCTGCAAAATTCTCAAGAAGCTGTGTTCTTTACAGATACAAAACTTCCTCATCAACACTAAGGCATTGCCGCTGTTCCAATCAGGCTTCAGACTAAACTTTAGCACCACAACGTCACTTCTCCATATGTCGAACTCGGTACTAAGGGCTTTTGATTCGCGTTGTATATCAATTTCAAAAGCTTTCGATACCCTAAATCATGAGTTGCTTATCAGCAAATGAGCAATTTTAACATTAACGGCTCAGCCCTGGAGTGGTTTCGTTCTTACCTTACTTGACGCAACCAGTAAGTAGTAATTTGTGACTCAATATCAAAACGACGCGCGCACCCGCTCGCGGGCGCGTAAAGCATGGTAGCGAACTGATGTGACTTTGGCGATGTTCAAAATGAGACTGCGGTTACAAGTATCGCGCGATGGGGTCAATATCGCTATTGTTAACAAGGTAATCATTCTGAACATTTCTCTTTAAACTTTTTGGTCTTCGGCTTTGGTTTACGAGATATGCGCAAAAAACTTAACTTAATATTAGAATTAAGGTAGCGATCCGCTACCATGCTTTACGCGCCCGCGAGCGGGCGCTCCCCCCCCCCCCCCCCGCCACCCTAATCAAGCCCCAACCAATACTAATACCGTCGACTGTGAAATAAATTTTAATATATTATGCCGAAAGTTTTTTATTAATATCTCCGAATCTTAGGCCGACCGCCAAAAAGTTTAACGGGAAATGTTATTTAGAATGACGACCTTGATAACATATGTGAAGGTCATCGAAATCGGCGAAGGCTCAGTTCAGCGGCAAGTTTACCGTGCTATCCCGTTGTACACTAAATAAAATGTGCGTCAAACTGCATGTGTCCTAAATTGTTTGTGTCCTAAATTGTATGTGTCCTAAATCGCATGTGTTCTAAATTGTATGTGCACTATAAATTTCATGTGTTTTAAATTGTATGTGTCCTATATTGTATGTGTCCTAAATCGCATGTGTTCTAAATTGTATGTGCACTATAAATTTCATCTGTTTTAAATTGTATGTGCACTACTTTCTCTGCACTATTCTGATGTGTCCTAAATTGCATGTGTAGTTTTGTACAACGCCGAGTTCCACTCCTCCGACTCCTGCCATACGAGAAGGGAATACAGTCCTTCCACTCCTTTCCATTCCGCTAAATTCTCCGGCTCATTTTCCTTTGCAGCATCCCATTTCTATAATCTTCTTCCCGATGCTATCTGCTCACTTCCCACTCTACACTCCTTCAAAAATACTACCAAAGCATTTCTTCTTAATCAGCCACACATAGCATAGTCTTAACTCGGTTGATGTGATGTACCGCTGAGTCCTTATAATGTCTTATTCTTAGAATGTCTTATTTTTATACTTTACCCCCCCCCCCCCCATCATTCTTGTTCTCTCTTATTTTCCGACTCTATTTTGGGTTAGGCGTAATAACAGCTCCGCTGAGCCTGGTTTGTATCTGCGTGATAATAATTTCTACTGTGTTTGTATCATATATTACAATAGAATAAAGACAATTTATTATTATTATTATTCTTATTATTATTATAAAAAGAAAAAATACTGCGTATGCTTTTATACTAAAATTTTTTTTAAATTTAAACAAGCATCACGTTTATGGCTAGGAACGTGCGACGCACGAGTCGGTTAACCGGTGACTGAGTTAAACAGTGGACACAGGCAAGAACATCTAGATGGTAAACCAATGTGCGGCCACAGGATGCCAGAGCGGTAACCGTTAAAGATTATGAAATAAATTGAAAGGACGAAAATACAAAAACTCATAACAATACTTCCCTGATACCACTGTTATTGCTTATGTGTTATAAATTAACCATCACTCCTAGGTGCCAAAAAAACATAATTACATAACGTTGACAGTGATATGTATCAATAGTCAGATTATCGAAAAATAGAAACAAGGATTCTAATAGAAAGAACAAATCATCAGGCATTATTTCTGCAGTAAAGTTGCGTAATAGTCCTGTATTTTAGGTGTTTCATACCTAACATTTACGCTCAGTTGTTTAATCGTATGTAGCGTTTCTAATAGAATTCTCTGATTTAAGTAGACTTCTTTATCAAAAACTTTAATGTCGTCAAAGTCAAATCCATGATCGAACTACAGTGAATGTTCCGTCAAAGCAATGTGTTGGAGGGGGGATGAGAAGATATTTCTTTTAAGTTCATAAATATGTCTTTCCTAAAGTCTAGAAGTTTGCCCAATCTACACTTGGTTACAACCCATGCACGGGATTGAGTAGACGATGTTAGAATTTTTAGACACGGTATTTTATCTTTGATTCAAGGAAACAAGTATTTTGTATAAAGGAGTAGTTTAAAGATGGCGAGTACTCCCACCTTTCTAAACATTCTTTTTATGTCGTTTAACATATTATTAATAGAAGGTTGACCACCGTATTTTTCCAACTAACTGGTCCCATTTTTTTTATTTTCTCCTTTTTACGCTTCTCGACTAGTAACGGATGATAAATTTCAAAAATGCGCTCTTGGATAATCGCAAAGACCATCTCCCTAGGGTAACCGTTACGTTTCAACGTGTCTTGTAAACGAAGCATATTAGCTGGTCGGAATTCAGGGTCAGAAAGTAAGATGGCACGATCTATTAATCCCTTTATCAATTACGATCTATTAAAACCTTTATCTATTTTATGTTGCATTGGATGAGTAGAAAAGAAGTTAATATATCTGCCCGATCAACTCGGCTTATGATCTCAATTGATGATAAATTTATTATTTGATCTAATAACTATTGTGTCAAGAAAGTTTAAACAAGAATCTTTTTCAATTTCAAAAGTGAATTGGAGTCTAGCATGGAAACTGTTAAAAGTATATAGGGTTGTCACGTCCCACTATTTTTCGCGCGGTCCTATTCCAAAATCTATTCATGAATCTCAAAATCGCTCCACAAAAAATCTCAAACTTAACTCTTACCCCATCTCCCCAATCGCTGATCACCTTGATGTTGTACCTTAGCGGTCACCAACACAAGATGATCGATACAAAACTCCACCTCGATGATGTACCTTAGTGGTCCCCATCACGAGATGATCGTTACAAAACTCCGTCCCCTATTCGCCCTATGAGGCACAAATCCTTTCCCCAAAACGAATTCAAACAAACCCCTCGTTACAAAACCCTCTTAAATCGAGACCACGTCTCAATCCCCTCTTTACGACTCACAGAGTCCAAGCCACTCTAACCCTTTTCCTATAAAATACCCAAAATCCATTCGACAAGTTGAGTATCTCCTTTCCCAGTCATAAGAACCCCAGAAACCTAATTGCGACGCATATTTGGCGTACGTGACATAAATATGTCTATTAATAACCATACCGTTTGTAAAAACCCCGGAAGTCCTACTACGTCTTATTTTGAACTGTGTCAAGGTCTCTACCGCGCGTACCCCCGCATCACTCCTGTAAAAATACATAAATACGAGGTCCTGAGAGGCCGGAGATTCATTATTCATCATTCATTATCTCGTTACCCATTTCAGTGTCGCGTAAAGACTTTTATACTTAATCAGTGATATTCAAATCAGTGAGCAACAATCACCACTCAGCTATCACCGTAAGATATTACAATTAACATAACATTGCATATCACGTTCATCGTATCTTTGTATTGTTATTGCTTTTCATATCTTTTGTATTATTATTGCTTTTCATATTATTTTGTATTATCAACGCTTAGTGCGTATATGTACTTTGCCTTATTATTCTTAAGCTTTTGTATTTCATATTAATTATCTTATCGTGCTTATCGCACTCTAAAGCTTACTGCTTTCATTTATATTATTTGTATTATCATTCATATTGCTTTCTATATCAACGCCTATTGCTTACCATTTATTATTTTTGTATTAACAACGCTTATTGCTTAAATCATTCTACTTAATTTCATGTGTTTCATGTTCATATTCTCATATTTCGATTAATTACCGTTTATATATATGTCATGTGCTAATGCTCTACGTCCAACGCATTATTCTGTTAATCTCATTATCACACAAACAGTGAACGTACTCTTGCTCAAAGTTAATAAACCTATCTGTTTTCAATCGCGTTTGGAATTATTGTGTGCATCCTTGGTTATAACGACTCCAAACCGAAATAAGCTGCCGCAGCAGCTGATTTCTGTTCGTGGACGAGAGAGCGCTTCCAGTATTTACAAACATACTACTGCATGAACCGTGCAATCCACAGAAATACTAAGTGTGGGTTCTTTTACATAAATGCAGCGGTAAATCCTATTACCGAGACCAAAACAAATACAAGGTACTATAACGGGTGTTCTCCGGGTGTGTATTTACCTGTTAAACCTTCCCTGGTCGATTAGAGTGTTGGATTACAGATTCGCGCCTGATCTCCGTAAAATTCTTAGAGTGACGGATTAAACATTCGCGCCTAAATTCCCTCCAAACCTCAGAGTGACGGATTTAACATTCGCGCCTGATCTCCTCCAAAATCCATAGAGTGACGGATTTAATATTCGCGCCTAATTTCCTCCCCAAAACGCTTAGAGTGCTGGATTCAAGATTCGCGCCTGAGTTCCTTCAAAATCCCCAGAGTGACGGATTTAATATTCGCGCCTAATTTCCTCCCCAAAACGCTTAGAGTGCTGGATTCAAGATTCGCGCCTGAGTTCCTTCAAAATCCCCAGAGTGACGGATTTAATATTCGCGCCTAATTTCCTCCCCAAAACGCTTAGAGTGCTGGATTCAAGATTCGCGCCTGAGTTCCTTCAAAATCCCCAGAGTGACGGATTTAATATTCGCGCCTAATTTCCTCCCCAAAACGCTTAGAGTGCTGGATTCAAGATTCGCGCCTGAGTTCCTTCAAAATCCCCAGAGTGACGGATTTAATATTCGCGCCTGATTTCCTCCCAAATACCTCAGAGTGCTGGATTTCAGATTCACGCCAGACTTTTCCCTTTTCCATGTCATCGTTCCTAGAGACCTCACCCGGGACGTGACATATTTTTGGTGACAGCGGTGGGATCTACGTTTGCCGCCGGTAAGAAATAGACTCTGCGACGCGGTACCCACAACGTCCCAATATTTAAAATGTGCATTGAACACCCTAGTCGGTGCCAACCATCATACCGGAGCCGCAGATTACAAAGTTTGACGGCATATTTGAATGCGCTGACCTGCATTTCGGGAGGCGTAGACACAACCACTGACGGCAGCGAGATTTGCCTAAAGTGCTCTAGCCTAGCGCCCGCAGATACTGTAGAAGTATATTGGACCCATTATTACTATACGTATAGAACCCCAGTCTATTGCCCTCGATGCAGAAACTCATTAATTCCAGAACGCCCAATATGAAACTGCATCGAGTGCTTTGAAAGTTACCTGCTCTCGAATAAGAGCTACAGACGGTTTGATAATTATCAACAATGAGTATAGTAGAGCCTAATTTTAAATAACGGCTGCCGGACGCCGAAAAGGTCAAACCACTTAAGAAAATAGAATCGAACGAATTTAACATGTCCGCGTACGAGAAAACCGAGGACTCTTGCGTAATGGATCGAGACGCGGGCCCTCCCGCTAAAACTGTAGAAGCTGCGGCCTACGAATTAATGGAACGGGTGCAATTATTACGGCAAAACCAAGCCGAAATAGAAAGCTTGCACGCGAAAATCTTTGTAAATAAAGAACCCAATACGCATTCGGGCGTAGACACCGGATCGTTCGACCCCACGTTTAAAGGTCTTTATGATAAAATAAAAAATATCGAAGCAATGCTGGAGAAACTTCTTGCACCCCCGCTAGATACAAATAATTTTGCCACACCGGGCTCCTCCCGTTTCGATAGGAAACCAGTATTAAATTATAATAATGTTTCGGACCAGGATCCATCGCCCCAGATCAAATTAAAGGACGTTATAGAAACAGTCCCAAATTTTAACGGTTACAACATATTCGTTTTGCAATTCGCGAGAGCCTGCAATAGGGCTAAGGCTCTGATTCCCTCGCAAGCCGAACCCCAGCTAGCAAGGTTGTTGACAAATAAGCTGCAAGATCATGCGTACTTGGCGGTTGAGGATCGGGCCTTTGACTCCGTAAATGATTTAATAAAACGACTGAAACATATATTCTCCCCTGCGAAAACGTCAGAACACTATCGTGGGGAACTCGCAAACGTTATCAAAGGATCCAACGAGCACATATTAGAATACATTTCGCGCGTCAAATATCTCCGGTCCGCCATTCTAGAAGAAGATAGTGAATACTACCGCGGCTTCGCGCGAAATCACCCTCAGGATCTGGATCGCCTAGCCCTAGATTCATTTGTCGATGGTCTTCCACCTCACATAAGGACGAGACTACAACTACACCACTTTGAAACGCTCGACGAAGCGTTCAATCTAGCTGTCCTTGTGGACAAAGAAATTGACAGGGACCGTCTCCGATTCTCCGAACAAAAGGCTCCTAAATTAGTATGCCAACTTTGCAATAAGACAGGGCACGATGCAAAGTCCTGTTGGAACAATCCAAATTCAGCCTCCCAACTTCCCGAAGTACACCCTCTAAACCGCGCTGCGGAATACGGGTACCAGGCACCCACTTACGATTCAACCCAAGATATCAGGGCTACCATAAAAATCAGTACCGTTCAAATAAATTCAGTTAACGAAGCCCCGTCTGTAATAATGGACTCACCAGGCTTCGGGAAAATAGTCGAATTAATGATCAACACCGGTACTGAGGTAAACGTACTAAAACTTCAGGCCGTAAAACGATTTCAGGACATAGATCCGACGCAGCGAGTGCTATTACAAAGCATCTCTCCGAACCCTACCCCCACGCTTGGCACAGTCAGGATAACCCTTTTGGGCGACGACGTCACGTTTCATGTAGTCAAAAACGACTTCCCAATCAAAACTCAAGGAATACTAGGGTCAAGATTCCTAGAGGAGAAAAATGTAACAATAAACTACTCCACGAAACAGTTGGACCTCAATGGGATTTCCATCCCATTCGTAAACAAAAATCCAGTCGTGTTACCGGCGAGGACAAAATCCTCCTTTTTCGTACATACAGCTAATCCGGACCTAAAGGACCAGCTGAAAATTATAAACTCCAACGAGATTGACACTCCAATTACCATGCCTACCATTGAATTAGAAAATTTGGACAGAATAATTCCAGAACCCAAAATAGTACGACCAAAAGAGACTAAGACGTCTAAATGCGTCACTCCTATCCCAACCCTAATAAAAACCAAGCCCCTCTTGGCCCTGGATCCATCGATCCACTATTTCGAGACACCCGCGCCGGTGTACTCATTCTTACCCCCTGCGCTATACGCCAAATCAACCATTCCCCTAAAATCCCAAGAGTCTCTTGCGGCTACGTTGGAACCAAAAATAATGGAAAAATCTGAAAAAATCCCACGAAAGGCAGGACAACCACTTCAGTCAATCTCCAAAGATTCCCCGAATCCCGGGAAGAGCAATAAGGTCGCTGACACTGCACCTCGTACACAAAAAAGAATTAAAAAACTCCTTGGTCTGACTGGATATTACAGAGGGTTTATCCCAGAGTTTCCTAAAACTGCTTGCCCGTTAACCCAACTATTGAAAAACGACACACCATTTGACAGGGGACTGACCCAGCAAACAGCTTTCGACTACTTCAAACCGGTATTGCAGAAGGAAATCATCCTGCAATGCCCGAATTTTGAACTGAAATTTCACGTCACTATAGACGCCTTAAGCCATACTTCCCCTGCAGTGGAGGCATATTCTAAACGACCACGCGAAGAATCTGACGATGACTTGGAAGACAAGTCCAAACATAAACCAAGCGACCCCAAGAGGCCTCGGTTCTACTATTCACCAACCCATGTGGCACCGAGTGGAAACAACCGCGTCGACCCTGCAATTCCCACATCCAGCGCTCACCTAAGAAGGAAATGCAAAAGGATTCAAATGCACAGGAAGATGCGCCAGAAAACATCATCTGCAGAAATTCCACTACATTCTTCCCCAGAAAACATACGTGAACGACTACCTACAACAGAAGCAGACAACACGTATAAATTACCCATGCAGAGCTTATTCATAAAATATTTTGTGGGCGTGTTTCTCAGCCTATTAACATTAATTAAGACCGCTGATGTATATATTAAAAGATTCAGCTATCACTTCGGAACTCTTAGAGCCATCCTCACCGACCAAACGGCAATTACTCGCAATTTCACGAAAGCAGTACCACGGGAATGTAAAATGCAACAATTCCGAATCAAAGACTTTCGCCCACCGTCTAACGGCCCTTTAGAGAGATTGCAAAACGTTGTGACCGAATGCTTAAAATTGTTAATCGGTAGATACAGTGACTGGGACGAATGGAGTAACTTGGCCGCGTTCTCATATAATACCAGTGTCCATAAGGGTACTGGATACACTCGGTATAAATCATTTTTAGCAAAATTAGCAATACCCAAGAACATTGGGAATGAAACATATGGTTGCCTTTCAAAACTGAGTAGGAGCCTACGATACAAAAAACAGTATGATTGCCCTACCCATGTGCGCGAGAGTCCCGGTTGACTCCAAGTCAATAAAAACAGAATACTTTAATTAATTTTCCGCTTAGATCGTTGCTACTGCAACATTTTCGCAACCACCATTTACGCAGCAATGCCGTCCAGAAGGAAGGAAGGAAAATCATATCCCTTCTACCTAAAGTCATCTCATCAATCATCACCACAGGAAGGCGCCTCCGGAGACAATCATCACCAAAGATGACTGCCCCGCTCCAACATCGGTCAACTGAGAGCAGTTCCAGGATGCTACTGCCCTTTCGCCCCGTGTAGACCCCTCTTACGAGTTAAAATAATTCCACCCGCGCCTTATTATTAAGAAATGCTACGCATTTCTTCATATAAAGGGGGAGGTGTGACGTCCCACTATTTTTCGCGCGGTCCTATTCCAAAATCTATTCATGAATCTCAAAATCGCTCCACAAAAAATCTCAAACTCACCTCTTACCCCATCTCCCCAATCGCTGATCACCTTGATGTTGTACCTTAGCGGTCACCAACACAAGATGATCGATACAAAACTCCACCTCGATGATGTACCTTAGTGGTACCCATCACGAGATGATCGTTATAAAACTCCACCTCGATGATGTACCTTAGTGGTCCCCATCACGAGATGATCGTTACAAAACTCCGTCCCCTATTCGCCCTATGAGGCACAAATCCTTTCCTCAAAACGAATTCAAACAAACCCCTCGTTACAAAACCCTCTTAAATCGAGACCACGTCTCAATCCCCTCTTTACGACTCACAGAGTCCAAGCCACTCTAACCCTTTTCCTATAAAATACCCAAAATCCATTCGACAAGTTGAGTATCTCCTTTCCCAGTCATAAGAACCCCAGAAACCTAATTGCGACGCATATTTGGCGTACGTGACATAAATATGTCTATTAATAACCATACCGTTTGTAAAAACCCCGGAAGTCCTACTACGTCTTATTTTGAACTGTGTCAAGGTCTCTACCGCGCGTACCCCCGCATCACTCCTGTAAAAATACATAAATACGAGGTCCTGAGAGGCCGGAGATTCATTATTCATCATTCATTATCTCGTTACCCATTTCAGTGTCGCGTAAAGACTTTTATACTTAATCAGTGATATTCAAATCAGTGAGCAACAATCACCACTCAGCTATCACCGTAAGATATTACAATTAACATAACATTGCATATCACGTTCATCGTATCTTTGTATTGTTATTGCTTTTCATATCTTTTGTATTATTATTGCTTTTCATATTATTTTGTATTATCAACGCTTAGTGCGTATATGTACTTTGCCTTATTATTCTTAAGCTTTTGTATTTCATATTAATTATCTTATCGTGCTTATCGCACTCTAAAGCTTACTGCTTTCATTTATATTATTTGTATTATCATTCATATTGCTTTCTATATCAACGCCTATTGCTTACCATTTATTATTTTTGTATTAACAACGCTTATTGCTTAAATCATTCTACTTAATTTCATGTGTTTCATGTTCATATTCTCATATTTCGATTAATTACCGTTTATATATATGTCATGTGCTAATGCTCTACGTCCAACGCATTATTCTGTTAATCTCATTATCACACAAACAGTGAACGTACTCTTGCTCAAAGTTAATAAACCTATCTGTTTTCAATCGCGTTTGGAATTATTGTGTGCATCCTTGGTTATAACGACTCCAAACCGAAATAAGCTGCCGCAGCAGCTGATTTCTGTTCGTGGACGAGAGAGCGCTTCCAGTATTTACAAACATACTACTGCATGAACCGTGCAATCCACAGAAATACTAAGTGTGGGTTCTTTTACATAAATGCAGCGGTAAATCCTATTACCGAGACCAAAACAAATACAAGGTACTATAACGGGTGTTCTCCGGGTGTGTATTTACCTGTTAAACCTTCCCTGGTCGATTAGAGTGTTGGATTACAGATTCGCGCCTGATCTCCGTAAAATTCTTAGAGTGACGGATTAAACATTCGCGCCTAAATTCCCTCCAAACCTCAGAGTGACGGATTTAACATTCGCGCCTGATCTCCTCCAAAATCCATAGAGTGACGGATTTAATATTCGCGCCTAATTTCCTCCCCAAAACGCTTAGAGTGCTGGATTCAAGATTCGCGCCTGAGTTCCTTCAAAATCCCCAGAGTGACGGATTTAATATTCGCGCCTAATTTCCTCCCCAAAACGCTTAGAGTGCTGGATTCAAGATTCGCGCCTGAGTTCCTTCAAAATCCCCAGAGTGACGGATTTAATATTCGCGCCTAATTTCCTCCCCAAAACGCTTAGAGTGCTGGATTCAAGATTCGCGCCTGAGTTCCTTCAAAATCCCCAGAGTGACGGATTTAATATTCGCGCCTGATTCTCTGATTTCAAATATTAGATCACACATTCAGGGAGTCGAGACCGAAAGAGTTTCGGTTTCGGTCGCGGTCGCGGTCAGGGAGACCGATCAATATGGCATTTACTGGTCTCTCGACCGAACTAGAGAGCGACGAGCGGTCAGGAGTTTTCTCTCGACCGAAACTCAAGAGAGAATTTCTTTCACACTTTCGGTTAACCAAAAGTTTAGACCGGTCGTAATACGGTTGAGTTAATATATGGAGAGGTTTCTGTTCCTCTCCATAAATTACGAGTCGGAGTGGTTTCTGTTCCTCTCCATAAATTACGAGTCGGAGTGGTTTCTGTTCCTCTCCATAAATTACGAGTCGGAGTGGTTTCTGTTCCTCTCCATAAATTACGAGTCGGAGTGGTTTGGAGCGGTTCGGTTCTGTTCGGATCGGTTCAACTTAGCTGAATAAGCCGGGAAGGTATGGATGCTGTTCCTGTCGCTCACACTGTTTGTCACTCTCGTGACGGATTTGTTGACTTTTGCAGTTATTTGTTACTGTAACATTGTCCATTCCAAACTATGTTGATCTGCCGAGATATTATTGTATTTCAAACACTAGTTATGTATTATTTTAATAGAAGTAGTTAATATAAATAAATTATTGTTAATGTACAAATAACAAGGAAGTGATTGAAAATTTAATTTATCATGTGATTATTTTATAAGTATGTCCAAGTGTGGAAAAAGCAGAAGATAGGAATGTAATAAAATGTAAATATATATTTTTTTCAACGCCTGCATGAAAATGGGCGTTTATTACGCCTGCTGAGCGTCAGCAAAATGCACAATTTCAGACGTATTCGCATTTTCTACTTTTTCTCCCAAGAGAAAAAGACTTTATGCGGTGTTTCATGCAGGTGTTGGAAAAAGTATTGTCTGTCGTATTGTGCGTGACAAGGGAGAGCCGCGATTTTGCCTCGCGTGAAGTACTGCCGTAGCTACGCTCGGGCAACAAACTTCATGCTCGTCGAAACCGCCTTATTCTATCCCTTGTCACACAATGTACTATAACAATAGCATAAATAACAAATTTCACAGCGAAATTTATTACAATGTTTCAATATTTATCTCTCGCAATAACATACGAAAATATTATTTTATATATTCTAAATCAGTTCCTGTATAAGCGTTACTTCTTCAATTTTTATTACAAGAAAGTGAGATACATGTATAAGAAAGGAGAGTCGAACATCGGAAAATACAGTCATGTAGAGTGGCCAAAAATATAAGGTACTATCTTTGTTTAACACATAGTAGATATCTTCTGTGATGCGAGTAGTTCATCTAACGTAAGATAAAAATGTGGGCGTGATAAATTCCATCGTGGAATGACTCAAATGAAAAATACATATGGGCTGTAAGGCTATTGTGGCGTCATTTTTTGTTTAAAAAATCAGAAAAAATGTTTTTTGATCTCCTTTATACATATCATAAGAACCTTATGTTACACATTTAATAAAGTTCATGAATTTTTTTAAAATCACCATCAAAGTTATCCTACCATTTATGAAAGTCTAGAAGGTTTGGTCCATTTGATTAATATTTTTTCAAACTGAAAAAAATATTTTTGTAACATAGTAAATTACAAAACAAATTTTTATTTTGCAAAATTCTCTTCGAAGGTTGGGAATCTAAAACTTGGAAAAAATATTTCCAAATACCTTGAAATTCTACTTGCAAAATAAGCACCTTCTAAAGAGGGATTTTTTAAAATTAACGTCGTAAGACGTTTAAAAATTTAAAATTAGCCATCGAAAGCAGAGGTGCGCCCCGTTTCAGATAAGCGAGCCGCACGCTGCACTATTGCGGACGGTTTACAATACCACTCGCACCCCGTATTACTACAATCAGGCCGAAACATAAAATCGACTAGTCCCCTATCCGCCTTAATGGTGTCATTTATGCCCGCGACAGAGTTTCTTTAACTGCTGTTATTTGAATTTCAATAGGGGTTATACCCAAAAGTCCCTGTTCCATATACTGTTATGGTTCAGAGTCAGTGATAGGTAGGTACTAATGCTGCTGCAACGCGCGCCTCTAAGTTAGCAATAATGCTTTTTTACTTGGAACCGTTTGTTAACCCCGCCACTCGAAAATTTCCAGTCGAAATGATCTGATCCATGCCATCCTCCCTCACCCATCTTTATCCCCGGCCGATGGAAAGAGCCCACCACCTTCTCGTGCTTAACCCACCTCACATGATTTCATGTGGACTACATCATATTTCACCTTAAACAAAATCTCTAACATCGAGTGCAAAAAGTAACAAAGTTGCCGAGGAATTACCCGTAGAAAAGAATGCCTGTCAGTAGTTAGGCTATGCGAATTCTGGATCACTAGTGAGGGGGTGAGGCGGGGCGGGGGGTACCGAGTTCGTGGGTGAGGGGGCTATCGTCATAGCGGAGGGGGATTCCAAAATGACGTCGACCGAGTTCGTTGGTGGGGGATGACGTCACAGGGGAGGGGGATTTTCAAAGTGGCGTCGCGCGCATTTCGTATTGGCTCCATCTATTAGATGTTTAAGGTACTTTGGGTCCGCTACGGTATTTGGGCTCGCCTTGGTAAATTTTCCAGGTTTTTCATACATTTCGTGTTGGCGCCACCTGTTGGATGTTTAAGGTATATTTGGGCACGCGTCGCCGCCGCGCAATCTCCGCGGGGATCGGTGCACAGGCGTGACCACGACCGATTCGTGGAAATTGAAATCGCGTCTTCAATGACGATGATTTCTGAGAAAGAGGGTGGACCAGGAGAAAAGATTATTTCTGACAAAAGATAAAGAAATATTTGAATTCATAGTTAATTATTGTAAATTAATCATCGTGATAGTCCATGGAATAAACATTGCACCGCGCTATGCCGTGTGTTTATATTTGCATCGTGGGACCGATGCAGCGCACGTGCAATGATGTATACATATAGCGATAATTATTGTAAAGCAATCGGCGCGATAGTGTGTTTATATCTGAGCATTGACTTTTCCCAAGACCAGGCCTGTAAGAAGTACCCTCGAGAAAACGCACTGTCCCTGAAGCAATAAATTAGGCGTTGCGTTCACGCGAGCAACTAAGCGATAATTATTCGGGGTAGAGTTCCGAGTATTTTCACGATCGAGAACAGGGCGACGTCTCAAGCACCCTTCTCGAGGGTCTGCAAGTCAAGCGTCGTGGGAGCGTGTAAGAGCGAAAAGAATTCGTACATAGATGTTCATGATTTTAGTAATTTATTTTACTTAGTTATCCCACTCACCAACATCATCGTTGAATATAGCATCATCAATGTCGTTCGTAAAGAATGCATTGTCGGTGATTTCAGTCAACAAATCAACATCAGTAAGAAATGCATCAACTTGCGTTCGCGTACTCGTATTAAAATCAGGCTCGTTAACCTGAACTGCATTGTCACGAACGTCAATCCCCGATGTTGCATTATTATTAACTGCGATGTAGTTGATTTGTTTCGCATTATTACATTTCCGCCATGCAACAAATTGTGGGGCCTTCTCCCAGCTCGACGCAGCCACATCATCGTCATCATTATCATCATCACCTATGATGAATGAAGTTAGCCTATGCACACGTAGCCAATAATACATGTTCTCGTATTTACTATTCGGTAAGTAGTCATTTTCGCAGTTACCGTTATAAAACACCTTCAAATAAACATCCTCATCGTAAAGAACTTCTGCCTCGTGAAATTCACCACCACGAATTTCTTCGCATTGCACAGCGACATCCAGGCACGTCACACATATTTTGGTATGGGATGCGTGACTGGGGATCGCAACAGCAACTTCCTGATTCAAATCCACGGGTAGAGACATAATCTGAAACCGATTGTTTCCTTACAACTCTCAAAAGTTGCGAACTCTCTCAACACAACGATTCACGAAAAATATGGCGATGGAAACTTACGGTATCAATCAATGTATTTTGTATGCGTTGGATGGCGAATGATATCCTTCAAAGCGATCTCGTTTACAACAACAACAACAATAAATTTTCAAAACGTTTCTTGTACTAACGTATGACCCGACTGATGCAGTAGCATGAGAGAACTGATTTTAATGCGGTCGTTCTGTGATCATACATACGAAAACAGACCAATAAGATATTTGACGTTACAATCTCGTAAGCAATCATCGTAAACATACAGCGATAATTATTCAGGGTAGAGTTCGGAGTATTTTCACGATCGAGGAGTGTATAAGTCAATCGTCACATAAGTGCACCAAGAGACACGGTAGTGTCTCTTATTACGCCACGACCCGCTATCAAGAACCCTGAGATTATCGAATCTCAATAATGGCTGATCCGATTAGATTTTGAATGGTCTTAATGGATAGCTCGGGTTTGATTTACATCAGAAAAGTGTCTTTGTTTTGTTCCTACGTGCCTTAGGAGCTGATATATTTCGATGTAAAGTTGCAATTTGCCGAATTTCATGTTAAGATTTTTCGTCATAGTCATCGTCCTACACTTCTTGGCAAGAGGGGAGTGTGAAAGGGGGAGGAAATGTGGCTAGCAGGCACGTCGTTCATTGGATCATTGGATGCGGGTTTCGGCCAATCGCGTATCAAATTATTGTCTCGTGACAGCCAGCAGACAGAGAGCAGATCTGTCGAGGTAGTGTCAAAACAATCATAACCTGCAAGTGTTAAATGAGGAAATATGTCAAAAGTTTTGAAATTCACGAGGTTTTACAACATATAGGACACTGAGTTATTGTCTCAATTAACATATCAATTAACAAGGTAAATCACAAAATTTTTTTAATATACTATTTATGTAGAGCTTATGCAAACGGAGAGGACGCACAGACTTGGAAGTTGTCCCGAGAAGGTTCGACAGAGAAATATCTTCTTTCCCAGAAGTTTCTACAAAATAATATATTGTTTTTATACCAGCAAACTATTTTTACATTTAGTTAGATAGACAGGGAAGCATCTTGTTTCGCACAAGTTTCTGGAAATTTGTCAAATAAGGTAAATCGACAAAATTTTTCATATTAGCGTAGCATTAAGAATCAAGAAAATTATGGCATACTGCTTGCGATGTAAAGTAAGTTAAATTAGTGACGAAAATACGCTGAAAATGCATCTCCCTCGATACTTTCCAATCTTTTATGAAAGATATTCGTAATACTTTATTAAAATCCACAGTAGTTCCCACGCTAATCATTAATTTTATTAGTTTCCCATTACCAATATTTCAATTCACCAATAAACATATGAAATTAATTTTATTCCAACATCAATAAATTGTGCATTAAAAATATTGGATCGCTTTGTTCATTTTCACTAAATTACCATTAGCATTTAGTAAGTTCCTCCAACAAGACTTTCTGCGCTCTCACTTCCTTCGGACACATTTTACACTCTCTACACTTAGTATAGCAAAGGGCCATTCTATATCTACATATTTTACATTAAGTTGTAACTAAAATATGTGGATTTAATATATTTACAGATAATGGAAGCAGAAGCGAAAGAGAAATTGACCCCACTGTACGAGCTAATGAAAAAAAAACAAGCACACTTTCATGTATAATTCAATTTCAGAGTTTTAAGAAATATGTATATATAATTAAAATCGAATTTTATTATGAATATGGAAAACTGTATAATTTAAATTTACTATTATATTGAATAAACGATTTTATTCAGCGTCAGTCCTCTGATTGCTTCTTGTATGTTTGCTTCATATCTGAAAACTCAAATTTAAACCAATTCCACCAATCTAATTGTCCTGTAGCTTTGCAGGTGTGCGTAGTTTGGATGATAATATAATATATTGTTAATTAAAAAATATAACCCCGAGGGGGTAAAAAAATTATCCAGTCTGTTGGAAGCGACAGCGCCGCTGAGACAACTTTATATTTGGCGCTTAAAGATGTAGAGTGCGCAACGCATGGATATATCACTCTAGAAGGGCACCGGTCGCGGAAGCTTATGCAAGCGTGATCCTTCACTTATGAGCTTGAGTCGAAAGAGTAACAACCTAAAACCTAACATTCTAGTGTGTCGAACGGTGTCGAACTGCAGCGTTGAAAATCCTTAAAATACCGAACAATCATCTATCTTTCTCTGTATGTTTATACAAGCAAGTATTATTATTGTACATACTGCAACTCTACGTTCAGAATATATACATATCTATTTTATTTTCATTTACTAAAAAGTACTTTGATTGCCGACCCGAAGACGAACACGTGTTACACAGAAAAACCTAAATCCCAACACTGTCATTAGTAAACACTACAAAATGTGTGAAATCCCCACAAAATTACCTTTTTTAAAAAAAGGTACAAAAAAGAGCGCCAAGTATATAATCCCATCAAAAAGGATCCCATTTGAAAACATTGTCGTAAATTAATACCCATCAAAAAAAATCCCATTAAAAACATTGTCGTAAATTAATAGCTTTACAAAACTAATGATATACATAAATTGCGCCAATTATCACAATGGCTATTTATACACAGAAAATAATGTATTAAATAATATTAAGCAGATTTATTTTTATACAAATAAATATTTTAATACGAATAAATATTTTATTCAAAATACTTGCCAAGCTTATCGAAGCTTGTGCGTCCCCTTCATTTTTACCCAAGCCTGTGCGTTCCTTTCGTTTCTAAGTCCCTGCGTCCCCTTCATTTCTATAAACTTTACATAAAAACTGTAATGTAAAAATAGATTGCTGGTATGAAAACAATATATTATTTTGTAGAAACTTGTGCGAAAGAAGATGCTTCTCTGTAGAACCTTCTCCGGACAACTTTCAAGTTTGTGCATCCCCTCCGTTTCTATAAACTCTACATAAATTGTCTATTAAAAAATTTTGGTGACTTACCTTGTTAATTGAAACCATAATTCAGTGTCCTGTATGGTGTAAAAACTCGTGACATTTAAAAAATTTTAACTAGTTTCCATATTTCACACTTGACAGGTTATAATTGTTAGACACTAGCTAGGTTACGTTAACCTCGATAGATCTGCTCTCTGCTAGCTGTCAAGTGACAACGATTTGTCACGCGATTGGCCGAAAGTGTCGAAACCTTCATCGAATCAACGACGTGGATACTGTAGACATTTTCTCTCCCTTTCATATTCCCCTCTTGCTCACACATGACGATGACGATTCTTAATTCTTCAGAACATAAAATTCGCCTAATTGGAACATTGCATTGAAATATCTCAGCTCATAAGGTACGTAGGATTAAAGCGAAGACACTTTTCATATGTAAATTAAACCCAAGCTATCGATTAAGACCATTCAAAATCTAATCGGATCAGACGTTATTGAGATTCGATAATCTCAGGGTTTTTGATAGCGGGTCGCGGCGTAATATAGACACTTTGTGCTTGCGCTGCGCATATATCTGCATATACTTGGCGCGAGACACTGCCGTGTCTCTTGATATACGTTTCTTTCTTTTGTACATGTTATTTTTTTATTTATGAATATGTAATATATGTATAGCGTAGAATAGTTAAAATTGTATTTTGTACGTGATAGTATATATATGTATATGTATATATGTATATATTTTTTTCCTTACTTTGTTGAGATTAATTATACGCATATACGAGATGAAGAAAGAAAATGTGAATAATTGAATAATTGAATAATTGTATAAACGGACAATGTATATATATTTATATGTATCGAGTGCGTTTATGATCGGGAATCATAGTATATCCTTGTTGCTTAAGGGGGTAGACACGTCACGTGGTCTGGCCGCCGAGGCCGGTCGGTATTACAGCAGATTTTTTCTGCACAGAAATGGTAATACCCATAGATACGCGGCTGCCTGTGCACGCGAGAGGGAGCTGTTTGCTATTTCCATATTTTATTTTGAATGTGGAAAGAAATTCTCTGCTGTTGCGTTGTACTTTTTAAACTGAAAGTCTGCTGGTACTGTAAACGTAGAAAATTCATTGTACATTTGCTTGAAATGTGCTTATGCTATAATATTCTACGTTGGCAGTAAGGAATTATAAGTGAAAAGGAAAAATACATGAGGGCATGTCCCCAGAAAATGAAGTTTGTTAGGATAGCCATTTTTTAATTAGCAAAACACTGAAACAGAACATGAAATACACATCCTATGCAGAAAACTGTTATGAACAAACATATATAAAATTGTGTTTGATGTTGAATTCAACGCGTGATTATTATGTGGCCCCTCCTCGAAGTGACAGAAAATATAACCTATGTTATATATGCTCTACTAATCATATCGATGGCTTAGTACACACATATTGTATGTCCTCTTTTTATGAAATTTGAGTTTTTATATGCAACAAATAGTACTTGACTGTTTCTTTATGCTGTATAAAAATCACATTTTTATCTTTTCTATAAATTTATCAAAAATAATATTTTTGTTTATTGTATGTCCATGCCAGAGGACGAAAATATTCTTCGAAAATGTGACGATAAATAAATTTTTTTAAAAAAGTCTTCCTATATCTATCGCGAAGAAAAAAGATCTTCTGTATCTTCCAACGGAATTATTCCTCAATACTACAAGGCATTTATCAATAGCATACCATTAGCAAAATCACAACGTAATGTAATTCCAACACCCATGGACATTGACAAAAATGAAAACTACGAAAATGAATACTGCGAAAATGAAAGGGAATAATTATTTTTTTATTCCTGTTACTTTAAAAATAAATATAATATTGAAGTGAGATTATTTCCAATTATTATTCCTTTCGTTCATTTGTATACAAGAGGCATGGAACTAAAGTGAATGCAGCTGCCGTTTTTCGGAGGCAACGCCTTCTTTCTCCCGCCGCGCGTCTTTGCCCCCGCGGCGGGCCCAGGAGCTTCGAGCGCCTCAGACCCGTACCATATGAACCGCGCGTGGCGCATTGACAAAACAAAAACGCATCGACAATCGTGCTCTCTGGGTCGATGTGGAAACCTATTGATACAATGTCGCCCCAATGCGCCACGCGCGGTTCATAAGGTACGGGCCTGAAGCGCTCCACGAACCTAGGCCCGCCGCGGGGGCGAAGACGCGCGGCGGGAGAAAGGAGGCGTTGCCTCCGAAAAACGGCCGCTGCGTTCACTTTAGTTCCATGCCTGGTATACAATATCATTCAGTATACTATGTCCTCCTCTGTACTTGGTTACATATAGCATGTCCATCTTCGAAGTATTGTTATGGAATTATTATTATAATTTTGCAGATTCTAACTTATACTACTAATTACATATTTTCAGTGATACCTATATTACATATATATAATAATACAATAATGCAAAAAGTATTTATTTAATTATAAAGTACCATTGAATGTTTGAACCTGTTTTTCTCAAAACACGCTAAAAGTGGACATACAATATGTGTGCGCTAAGCCATCAATGTACAATAGGAAAAATTTATTTGCAGGTTATTCCGTTGTTGCTGTAACTGTCTCAATTACTATAACATAAATACGACAGCGATTTTAAGTGATGTACGCGTTACGGTAAAAGCTTTAGTAAATGTATTCATTCCCAGGGTGTCTACCCCCTTGGCCCTACAACAAACGGCACAACAGCTGCAGCAGCAGCAACCCCTGGGTCTACCGCCGGCGCAGTGGCCTTTGCTACGGCAAGTATGGCAAACCCAGCAGCAGCAACAGCAACATCAGCAGCAGCAACAACAACAGCACCGGCAAGGGATGCACATGCAGCATGGAGCAAGGATGCAACAAGAGCAGCAGCAACAACAACAACAGAAGGTGCAAGCGGGGCAGCTGCAGCGGCAACCCCAGCAGGAACAACAGACACCGGGGCACCCGGTGCAACGGAGAGTGGGAGGAGTTGGTGGAACACCATCACGAGTAGGCGACCAGGCCCCACCGAAGAAGAAGGATAAGCCAATGTCCAGGAAAAGACCTGAGGCCCTTTTGGTAAAGGTGACCCACCCTCAGACCTACATCGAGGTCTATAGGGTGTTAATGACCAGGGGGAAAGAGGCGTTGAAGGAGGTCAGTGCGGTAAGGAGAACCAGATTGGGCCATATCCTTATAGAGTTAGGCAAGGAGGTGAAGGCCCCTGCGATAGCGGCAGATCTTCAGCGGCTGGTGGGTACGGAGCTCTCGATCCTGGCCCTTCAGGACCAAACAGCGCTGGAGGTAAGGGATGTATGCCCGCTGGCGGACCCCGCTGCCCTCAGGGAAGACCTGGGCAAGGCGCTAAAAGTGGACCCACTGTCGGTAAAAGTGAAGGTTCTCAGACCGGGCCCGGGGGGCATGCAAACGGCGGTTGTTGAGGTACCAACAAACTCCCTGGGGAAAGACACGGAGAGGATTAGGTTTAGGTCGGGGTTCACCATGGCAAGGGCAAGGACCCTGATGAAAAGCACAAGGTGCTACAAATGCCATAACCTGGGGCACCTTGCCAGGGATTGCAAAGAGAGGATAGAAGGGGAGGAAAGGTGCAGGAAGTGTGGAGAGGCGGGCCACAGTATTGCCAGCTGTGGCAACGCACCCAAGTGCATTATATGTGCGGACAGGGGACTAGCTGGGAGCAAGGTGGCGCACGTGACTGCCTCCCTTGCATGCCCATCAGGTAGGAGGGTCCAGGCTTCGGGGGGCCGTAGAACCGGCACCCAGTAATGGCGCAGGGAACCCGGACAGAAACAAGAACGAGGGCAAGAGGAGGATCAACAAGGCCATTTAAGAGCCTACAGATCAACCTGAACAGGTGCAGGTTGGCTCAAGACCTAATGATTCAGAATGCCTGGGAGATGGGGGTGGACGTGGTGATAATCTCGGAACCATACAAACAACTCCCTGAATGGGATAATGATGGCACGGGAGACGCGTCCATATGGGTCACGGGTTTTAATGGCAGGTTCGCGTCCCTGGTGAAGAAGTTGAGGGCAGGCGGAGTAGTGGCGGTCATGGCAGGTGGAGAATACAGTCATCATTGGCTGCTATTGTTCCCCCAACCGGAAAGTGGACTTCCCAGAGTACCTGGACGATCTGGAGAACATCATGAGGGAAGCCTGGTCACCTGGCAAGCGGATGGTCGTGGCGGGAGACCTAAATGCCAAGGCGGTGGCCTGGGGTGGTGGCAGGACGGACAGGAGGGGCCATCTATGTCTGGGCCTCCTCGGAAGACAGGGGCTGGTCCCCATAAGACCCAAGGGGAAGTTCTCCTTTATGCGTAACGGCGGCAAGTCCATGATTGACGTTATGGCGGTCGACAGGCGCACCGCGGCCATCCACACGAGGAGTACTATACTCCCCCATCCCACCGAGTCGGACCACAAGTACATCCTCCACACGTTCTCCGGAGAAAGACCCCGGGCTGCTGGGCCGGTATGGATACCCTATGACGTGGAGTCATTGGACCCGGAGAGGGTGTGCGAGGAGTATGAAGGAAGAAGGGCTGGGACACTGGACGACCAACGGGAAAGGGGCTCTGAGCCTATCGCCCTGGAGATGCAAAAGGCCCTGGAAGCAGTCACGGAGAGGGTTCTAAAGAAGAAGAAAATCCCGAGGGGGACGAAGAAGCCTAACCCTTGGTGGACCCCGGAGATTGCAGTGGTCAGAAAGGGTATGCATGCGGCCAGGAGGACCCACCAGCGGAAAAGGAAGAAGAAGAGGAGCACGATGGAAGTCGCCGAGGCTAGGAGCGCATACGCCAAGGCAAAGAGGCAACTCCAAATAACGATATGGAGGGCTAAGGAGGGCGGTTGGTCCGAGCTAATTGACATGGTAGACGCCGACCCTTGGAGTAAACCCTACAAGATCGTCATGGCCAAGGTAAAGGGAAGGCAACCGAAAAAGACCTTATCGGTGGCTAAGGCCAGGGAAATTGCCGAGAAACTCTTCGTCACAACACCGGAAGAGCGAAGAGTGGCATACACAGGAACCCTACGGAGATGGGTCCAGACGAAAGACCTGGGATTAAGAGAAAGGGTCACGCTGGATCTGGTACGGGAATCAGTATCCAGGATAAAGCCCAGGAAATCAACAGGCCTGGATCAAATCCCGGCTGAAGTCGTGGCGATTGTCGGGGAAAATTATCAGGAGGACCTCAGGGAGTTAATCTGGGACACCGTCAGGAGAGGAGAGATACCGGCCGCCTGGAAAACGGCGAGAGTCGTCCTCATCCCCAAGCCGGGTAAAGACCCAATGGACCCAGGGGCTTATAGGCCCATTAGCATATTGCCTGCACTCAGCAAGGTGTGGGAATATGCTATTAAAGCCCTCCTGGAGGGGGAACTGGGAATGGACCCTTTCCACCAGCGACAATACGGGTTCAGGAGAGGTTCGGGCACGGTGGATGCGTGTATGGAGGTTGCCAGTTTTGCCGACAGATGTAGGGCGAAGAATAGGATGTGCGCCTTAATCGCGATAGACGTGAAAAATGCATTCAACGCGATTAGATGGTCGGTGATCCTGAATGAACTGGAAAGGAGAGGCATTTCCAATGCGCTACTAAAGGTAATGCAGGACTATCTGAAGGATAGGAAAATAGTTATCCACGCTGACAACGGTACCGCTGAAATAAACGTCACGGCGGGCGTACCGCAGGGATCGGTACTGGGGCCGTTTCTCTGGAACGTGGTATACGACGGGGTCCTGGAGACAATGAACCACCTCCAAAATACCGAGGCGGTGGCATATGCAGACGACCTGGCCGTACTGTTTACTGCCAGGAACGCAGCCCAGCTGGACATGCTCATGCATAGGGCCATGGAGACCGTAGCCTGTTGGTTCGAAAAAACAGGGCTGCAGATTGCCAAGGAGAAAACAGAGGTGATATACCTCAGAGGCAACAAAGCTGGCAGGATAAGGACCATGCACATCTTAGGCGCGAACATCACCACCAAGAAGGAAGTCGGATACCTGGGGGTAACGCTGGACACCCAGCGTAACATTAGACCGCACCTGACAGGCGTGGTTAATAGGGCGGACCGGGTGGTGGGGGCTTTGGGCGCACTCCTCCCAAACACGAGGGGGCCGTCACAGCGATCGAGATCGCTGTACTATACCGTGTGGGAATCGATCGTGCTCTATGCCTGTCCGGTGTGGGAGCCGACCTTGGCGGTCCAGGCAAGGAAGAATATCGTCAGGAAGGCCCAAAGATCCGCGATGATCAGAACGACTACCGCGTATAGGACGGTGTCGTTCCAGGCCCTATGTGTCCTAGCCGGCAGAATGCCAATAGACCTGAAGGCCGGAATGTGGAGGGAGGTCTTTGTCAAGAGGGATAGGGACAAGAAAGACCCAGCGTATGGAGGGAACAAACAGACCCTGAAAGCCAGAGAGGCGACCCACAGGAGGCTGGCCCTGGAGAACGCCATGTGGAAGTGGCAAGACGAGTGGGAGGCGGTCCCCCAATCAAACTGGACGAGGAGGTTAGTCGGGTCAGTTGGGGCCTTCTCCAGTAAGGAACGGAGGAGCTTCATTATGGATTATCATACGATGCAACTCCTAACAGGACACGGCGTCTTCCAGGCATTTAAG
The DNA here is from genome assembly GCA_963932335.1 of Andrena marginata. Lineage (NCBI taxonomy): Eukaryota > Metazoa > Arthropoda > Insecta > Hymenoptera > Andrenidae > Andrena > Andrena marginata. The sequence continues at coordinate 23,306,482 of OZ010663.1, forward strand.
AAGAGGATTGCCAAAGCAACAAACGACAAATGCCTAGACTGTCATGGAGAAATTAGGGACGATGCGGAACATGTAGTGATGGCATGCCCTACATATGACGAGCAAAGGAGCGCCCTGAAGGCGGTAGTCGGAGAAGGTCTCAGCACGGAAACGCTAGTGGGACTTATTACTAGGAACGAGCAATGCTGGGCGGCCTTTAGGCAGTTCTCCGCAGAGGTCATGAAGGACAGGGAGCGGAAGGAAAGACTCCTTGAAAGGATAGCGAGAGAGGAACGCCTCCGCATAAGGAGGGAAGAACTGGATGAGAGGAGAAGGACAAGGAACAGAGTGGCCAGGAAGAGAAAAAGAAAGGAAAAAGGGACCGACAAGGAGGAGGGGCGGGGGCCGCTAAGGAAAAGACGGACAGGGCCAGTACCAGGAGGGGCAGAGGCCGATTGAAGATATAGGAATTGTACATAGATATTTTAGTGATTACTTATTTATTTATTTATTTATTTATTTAATTACTTATTTGTGTACATAGGGATTGGCGGCAATATTCTTTGTATATATATATTGCACGTGTCGGTGGAGTCATGCGTATTTATTTATTTATTTATTCATTTATTATTTATTATTTATTGTAAATACGCGCAAGGGTATAGCACCCATGATCGCGGAAATGGAGGAGCTCGTGACCGTGGGGCGAGCCACAGGAGGACCATCGCATTCAGCAAGGCTGTGGAAAGTAGTCAAGACCAGTACTCTACAGTCTACGATGGAACGTCGAGGAGGGCCTAAGAGGGGGGTTTTTAGCGGGTATTCCAGCACCATCGGAGAGTCCCGCATAACCCAGACACGTAGTCTGGGTATGCGTAAATGCATTTTCCCCCCTCTCCAAAAAAAAAAAAAAAAAAAGGGTGTCTACCCCCTTAACCACGAGTTCCGCGACGAATCGAATCCTAGCCACTTAGCGTACACCTGATTCCATTTGCGACGAATAATCTTGTCGACCAGATAGACATCCGGATTCGCGACCGAATGTAGTTCGTACTCGTAGAATCCACCCGAGATAGGCTCTCCCGCGGAATCGCGCAGAATGTACGTCACCGGGAACGTGCTCTGTACGTCGATGATTTCGAATACCTCGGTCGACCAGTTCGGAGTGTACCTCTTCTCGAAGAGTGGCTTGAACTTGCTCACGCGTACCTTGTCACCGACTTTGAATTTCGCGCGTCGTCGAGCGCGTTTCGTTGCAGAGGGAGAGGGGGGTTCATTCACGGCGAACGACAAACGCGTCACGGGGGCACGTTAACGGGTCCGGTGTTGATCGTCCGATGCTTGCGATGATTGTAGGTGCGTACGAGCGCAGGTAACAGGTCGACCCAACGATAGAACGCGTTCAAGGAGAATTGTTTCCACATGAGGTTTTTCAGCGTGCGATTGAAAAGTTCAACGATCGACGCTTTCATCACGCTGTATGTGGAATAGTGGTTGATCCCGCGAGTCTCCACACATCGTTGAAACTCAGCGTTGTAAAACTCCTTACCCATGTGGGTTTGTAAATTTCGCGGACATCTATCGCTCTGTCGCAATACGGTCGTAAACGCCGCGGTCACGTCGCGTCCACTATTCGGTTTCACAGGTATAGCTCACGCGTACTTGCTGAACGCATCGATGATCATTAGTATGTAGTGATATCCTCGATTGTGCTTCGCGTGCGGACGTATCTCCACCAAATCGGCCTGTCACAAATCATCGTAGCCGCGAATCAGGACACTACGCCGTGGAAAATTTCATCTCGCGGGAGCGTGTAATTCATTCACTAATTGCACTCGCTCCTTGCTCATGCTTCGCGGGTGAGCGGAGGATGATCGCGACGTTCCAAGGACGTTAGAAGTAGTATGAGTTCCTCTAGTGCTCGCAAAACGCAATCGGCGCACGTTTTTCGCGATCGTTCGTTAGCATTAGACGTTTCGAATCTGTAACCGCTATTGTCACCGTCAGTGATCATCGTCGTCGTCGTCGTAGACCGTTGTTCGCTTTTCGCGGCTCCTTTCGTTTGTACAGATCCGTGGTTGTTATCGCAGTCAGCGTCGTTGCTGACGTCGTGAACTCTTAGAGTTTATCTTTCATGTAATCCAAGCGTCGTTCCATCGAGTTATTTAAATCATCCTCTAGCTGAGATAATTGCGCGTTAACGATATTCGTCATCGTTTGTTGTACTCGCGTCTCGAGTTGAGATCGTTGATACTCGCCGCCCAGTCGGGCGATCGCGATAGCCGTTTCGATTTTTGGGTAAAGCGTTCGTCCACCGAGAACAATAATCTCGTCATTGTCATTCTCGCTTCGTCGCTGTTGTTGTTGTTGCGTAACGCGGTGCCAAACTTGTTCACCGACATAAGGATGCGTGTGCGCGAACACTACAGACGCGATAATCACCGAATGGTTCAATTTAAGATATTATTGTTATTATTATTGTTGTGGTTATTGTTATTGTTATTGTTATTGTTATTGTTATTGTTATTGTTATTGTTATTGTTATTGTTATTGTTATTGTTATTGTTACTGTTACTGTTACTGTTACTGTTACTGTTACTGTTACTGTTACTGTTACTGTTACTGTTACTGTTACTGTTACTGTTACTGTTACTGTTACTGTTACTGTTACTGTTACTGTTACTGTTACTGTTACTGTTACTGTTACTGTTACTGTTACTGTTACTGTTACTGTTACTGTTACTGTTACTGTTACTGTTACTGTTACTGTTACTGTTACTGTTACTGTTACTGTTACTGTTACTGTTACTGTTACTGTTACTGTTACTGTTACTGTTACTGTTACTGTTACTGTTACTGTTACTGTTACTGTTACTGTTACTGTTACTGTTACTGTTACTGTTACTGTTACTGTTACTGTTACTGTTACTGTTACTGTTACTGTTACTGTTACTGTTACTGTTACTGTTACTGTTACTGTTACTGTTACTGTTACTGTTACTGTTACTGTTACTGTTACTGTTATTGTTATTGTTATTGTTATTGTTATTGTTATTGTTATTGTTAGACGTCTTTATTAAAAGGCAAGGTGCAGCCAATGTGCTGTTACTATAACTAACCTTAATAACAATCAAATAAAGAAACAAACATAATACAAAACACAGAAACAATGAAAAAACGTTATAGCCATCTAGAATTTGACTTAAGCGTGGTGCGCGCGTATATAGGACGCAGCGACTCGCTTGAACAAGGAAATAGAAGGAAGGGAGCGAATCTCGGATGGCCGGGAGTTGTAATAACAAGAGGTAAGATAAGAAAAGGTGGCCTGAAACTTTGACGTGCGATGAGAAGGAATGGAAATGAGCGACTGGGATCGTGTAGTAGGAGCATTGCCGGAACGAAAGGAAAAATTTGTACAAATTAAAGAATAGTGATAGGACGGAGAGCTGGAGGATAGTAACTTAAACGTGAGACAACAAATGTGGAGTATCCATCTTTGCCTCATATTCAGCCAGCCAGACCGTTGAAATAGAGGAGTAATGTGATCGAATTTGCGAACGCAGAAAGAGTAACGGAGGCAGGAGTTTTGTAATCGTTGTTGGTAGCGGCACGATTACCGGTGGGACAGAGAAGGGTTGGGTGCCGACTCAGTCGGTATGGCCGGGTTCGGCGAATGAGTCAAAAGGCGTGTATTAACAATAACAGTGTTTATTGTAGTCAAGCTGTGGGTTTTGTTTGTACAATAGATTCCGCGGCGGAAGAGTTACGGTACCCGTGCGGTAACGGCGGCGCGTCGTTTCGCGTTGGCGGCGACTTTCGGCGAGTGGTCAAGGATCAGGATGCGGATTTGTTGAACGTTCTGCTCGGAATGGCCTTATGAGGTGCGTTCATGAGAGAGTCGTACAATATAGCTTCAGAGTGCAATAGGGTTCTGGCCTAATGGGCGCGGAGACACCTCTCGGACGTAGGCGAGGCGCAAGATAAATCTCGGCCGATTTCGGACTGAGGCTGGTAACGGTACAGTAGTGGCGATGGCCGACACTGACACACCTCGGGGTTTTCAAAAAGCGAGCGTCTTGTTTGGTATTGCGTGAAGCGGTATAGCGACATGCACAAGAGCTCTCGATTCCGCTTGCCGCGGCGTTTATAGCGAGGGGCCGTATATCTTTGCCCGTGAGAGCCGTCTCGCGGCCGTGGCCGCCTGGCGGCCGCGGCGCGTCCTAGGCCCATTGTCTCGGTTCTTGCCGTTCGCACGGCTCGCGACGTGACTTCGTCACAGTTTTGAACACGTTGAATACATTGTTCGATCCGATTTGAAAGACATGGTCCGTATATAGTTGAGCAGTAATCAAACAGAGAGATTGCAAGGGACTGAGTGATAAGGAGTTTCTGTGAAGTAGAAAGGTAGTGTCGGGAAGGAAACAGCACACGTAGTCGAGAATAAGCAATATTGCAAGTTTTTATGGCATGCTGTTCAAAGCTCCAGTTAGGATTAAGGATAAGACCAAGATTTTTCATTGTATCAGCAGGAGAGATAAGAGAGGAGGCAAACGAAACATGAACAGGAGAGAGTTTGTCTAAGAGAGGAGCCGAACCGAGTGTTAAGAGCGAAGTCTTAGAGGGATTTAGAGTCAATCCATGCGAGGAGGACCACTTATGGATTTTCGCTAGGTTTAATTCTAGTTCGGTAATGGCACAAGAGAGCTTATCGGGGTAGAAACTATGAATTATCTGCATATCGTCAACATACATATAAGCTGACGAAAAATCACACACTCGAATAAGATCCGCAACATCCATATTGAAAAGTAGCGGTCCCAATATAGAACCTTGAGGTACGCCTCGTGCAACCGCTCGCACATTTGAAAATTGCGGCCCGCACCGGTTAATCATGACCTGCTGTGTGCGTTTGGAAAGATAGGAGGACGTGCACTGGATAGCATCTGGAGATAGTCCTGCGTAATGTAGTTTGGCAACCAACAGATCATGATCAATGGTATCGAAGGCTTTCGAGAAGTCCAGCGACATTATGAATGTGAGTCGACGTGTGTCAAAAGAACGCAACACCATCTCCGAGATGTGAAGAAGTGCGGTAGTAGTACTAAAACCCCTTCTAAAACCCGATTGAAAATCAGGCAGGAAGTTAGTCTCACTGAAATAGCGTTGGAGTTGTACAAAACAGAGCCTTTCGAGAAGTTTAGAGAGAAAAGGGACTTGTGAGATAGGTCGTAGGTCTTTAAGTGAAGAAGAGGTGCTTGTCTTAGGAATTGGGACAACAATACTGTGCTTCCAGGACGAAGGAAATGTATTTGAAGAGATAGAAGTATTGAATATATGTCAGATTGGATTAAGACAGTATGGGAGGCAGTAACTAAACATATGTCCAGAAATATCAACTGGTCCAGCAGAAGTAGATTTTGTGTTTTTAATAGCGTGATAAAGATCAAAGTGATTAAAAGGAGTAAAGGAGAATGTGTGAGGAGGAATTAGAGATTTGGAGATGTAGTCCTGAATGAGACTGCTTAATATACTTGTAGGAGGCACGGAGTCTATAAAATGATCGTTTATAACGGAGGGATCGTGCACCATATTAGGAGAGGAAGAATTTTTCCTAGAATGATGTAGATCGCAGGAAGATAGGTGCATCTATAGCTGTTTATTTGAATGGCAAGAGCAGGATAAACTACGGAAGAAGGTTTGTTTCTCGATACGGATGGCAACTGTACATTGATTACACAAAGTTTTATAAGAATGCCATTGAGACAACCTGTTTTTCTAAATTTTGTAAGAGCACGATTGCGTGCGCGCATGAGGCATTTAATATTGTAGGTTAGCCAAGGAGCAGGCGACTTAATTACACGAATCTGTTCCAAGGGCGCATAACGATCAAATACCTCCAATATTATCGATTTGAATGCAGAGACTTGCTGATCTATTTGAGGTGACGCATAAATAGGAGACCAGTCCACCTGTGCAAGATACGCATTGAGCACATCAATTTGTATACATTTAAAGTCTCTACGTAGTACATAACGACAGGTACTTGTAGGATTAGGAGTATCGAGTACTGCATACACTAATTGGTGATCGCTAATATGACTTACATCTAGTGTACCACTAGCTATGATGTTAAGATCATCGTTGGTAATAATAAGATCTAGTAGTGTAGACGATGTTAAGCTAACGCGATGGGGCTGAGTAATAATTTGTTTCAACGATAGGGAAGTAACAAGTTTACATATATGTTTCATGTGTGGGTCAAACGGAGAACGGTAGTCGATATTTAAATCACTCATACAGAGAAGGTGGTTAACATCCCAGATAAGTTCCATTAATAGTGTAAAAAGAAACTCAATCGCAGAGACAGCACACGTGGGCGGACGGTAAACTAAGAATATAACAACCTTTCTACAGTGTATACTTAGATTTACACCTATAACATCTAAGGATGAGTCACATTGGTAGCAATCCGGAATGTCGTCGCAAATTGTTTGATAATGTATATTATTTTTAATATATGTAAGTCTGTATTCAAGACTTCGCGGATTAGGGATTCGGATTTGTAGGTTATGAAGTAGACACTCGTTGATGCAGAAAAACAACTGTTTTAAGAATAAACATATTTACAGATTAGCTCAAGGCTAATAACGTATTTACAAAGAGACAATTAAGAACATACCTGAATCAATACAATTGTCCTTAATAATCATTAACCAATAGCTTTATAACTGAAGCACGTGTCTTTATCATACATTAGTTCTCACCTCTCCGCGTCGCCTCGCGAGTGTTGTCCCTGGTCGTGGGGCCGTCAGAGTCAGGCGACCAAGTTTGGCGCGTAAGTACAAACTTACATATATATTTCGACTCCACCGCCTCTAGAAGATACATCGGGTTTCCGGTCTGCTCTAACCCAGGCATGGAACTAAAGTGAACGCAGCGGCCGTTTTTCGGAGGCAACGCCTCCTTTCTCCCGCCGCGCGTCTTCGCCCCCGCGGCGGGCCTAGGTTCGTGGAGCGCTTCAGGCCCGTACCTTATGAACCGCGCGTGGCGCATTGGGGCGACATTGTATCAATAGGTTTCCACATCGACCCAGAGAGCACGATTGTCGATGCGTTTTTGTTTTGTCAATGCGCCACGCGCGGTTCATATGGTACGGGTCTGAGGCGCTCGAAGCTCCTGGGCCCGCCGCGGGGGCAAAGACGCGCGGCGGGAGAAAGGAGGCGTTGCCTCCGAAAAACGGCAGCTGCGTTCACTTTAGTTCCATGCCTGCTCTAACCAATGAATAGTTTTTTATGGATACAGAAATAGAGGGAATGTTGTGTTTTAGCCATGTTTCACTCAGCGTTAATATGTCTAGATTATACTCCGTTATCAAGTCCACAACATCTTGAAAATGAGATGTCAGTGACCGAACATTGAGATGGGCAACACTCAAGTGCTTCAAAAGATTTAGAGAAAGTATGCGTGAAAGAGAAACATCTTCAATATCGATTTCTGTAGAGAGAGAGAGAGAGAGAGAGAGAGAGAGTCAGAAAGGTGTGAGATCGGCTTTGGAGACGAAGAGGCACTGGCAGAGATGTCATCGTTGGAGCTGATGGCAGAAACCACCGATCGTGGATTGATAGTGATTGCACTGCAGTCCTGGCCACCCTGATGACCATGGTGATGTGACTCAGGTCCATATTGACATGGGGAGAGTCATTCATTGAGCCGACTGGAACTAGTGGGGGGTGTCAAAGTCGCTGCCGGCACAAACACCTGCGACGACTACAACCCTGTATGCGTCGGTTCCTGCTGCTGTTGCTGCTGCACACGTTGTTGATCCCTCTGAACCGTTTGGACAAACTGTAACGGAGTAGTATATTTGAAAGGTCGCGAATTTTCGTCCCGCTTGACAAATACTGCTCCTCGTTTCATCCAAACGTAGCTGAAATTGTGCGTTTTGACCAGTTCCTTGGCTTCAGCCAGTCTACGACGTTCTTCTCTGGTAGAGCGCTCATTTATAAAGACTAGAGTCTTTGGCCAGAAAGCCATAACATCAGAGGCCCAGAGCTCCTTGTGACTCTTTTTACCGGCCAACCAAGCATCTCTTTTGAAGGTAGATGTGAATCGGATTACCATGGGCCGAGCCTTATTTGGTATAGCCCTCATTCTAGTAAAGTGCACGAAATCAGAAGAGGAGATGGGCACTTTGATTGCTGCAGCAATAGAAGAAATAGTATTCTGAAGGTCTTCGTTCGGATATGTCCGTTCTCGCGAAGCTCCTCCACGGTGGATGCGATTTCGTTATTGTGACCCGTGTGACCTGCCGCGCGAGATGCCATCGGTCAATTCGTTCGGATCGTCCCAGTAAACGTAATCGATCGCGTTATCGGTAACCGTCATCGATTCATCGATGGGTAATCCTCAACCTCGTCGCTTGCCCGCGGTGTCCATGCCGCCCACGACGTCCGCGTCGCCCGCGCCCCCACCCACACCCCTGTCACTAACGCGGCTGATGCCCGATGTCCGCACCCCACCGATTATCGCGGATATGATTTTCTTATTTTTGTACCCCTTGTTACCCAGCGTGCGCTTGCTCGGCGAACAGTTTCACTTATGCGCGTTCGTCGATAGCAAAATGCGTCGGTATGAGTGAATATCCGCGTCCGTGTACGTACGAACGTTGGGTATTCGCATGAACAGCAGTTCATACAAACCCCGAGTTCCCGCGTATGGCGTACCGTTGACGCGAACGTCGTCGCCGTCCTCGTCGATTGTGAGAACGGTATCGCCGATCATTAGGTCTTCGTCGGACCCCAAGTATACACCGTACATGTTGTCGATTCGTTTCTTGGTATCGGTGGAAAACAGTCACAGGTATTCTCACGACAAGGATCCTTTGGCGTTCCGTACATACACTTCGATATCATCGACGGGGTTGCGCAGCGAATCCAAATCATGAACCTTTGCTGACGACTCATCATCCTGAATTTTTTCGTCATCATCGTCGTCTACATCATCAACAACATCATCAACAACATCATCATCAACATTATCTTCTTCGCCAACATCATTGCTGTCGTTATCGGTGTTGTTGTTGTCGTTGTCGTTGTCGTTGTCGGTGTCGGTGTCGGTGTCGGTGTCGGTGTCGGTGTCGGTGTCGGTGTCGGTGTCGGTGTCGGTGTCGGTGTCGGTGTCGGTGTCGGTGTCGGTGTCGGTGTCGGTGTCGGTGTCGGTGTCGGTGTCGGTGTCGGTGTCGGTGTCGGTGTCGGTGTCGGTGTCCGTGTCGGTGTCGGTGTCGGTGTCGTCATACTCGCTAGAATCTGGAAGGTTATTCAGACTTTCCTTGGTTATCAACGGAGTAAAGGGTCGAAGTCTCTTCGATGATTGTTGTTGATTGTATTCGTGTTTCTTCTTCACAGATCGCGATCGAGGCGTTAAGCGCGTTTTCAACGCGGGCGAGTTCTCGATCAATCGTTTCAGCGGTTCGACGATGCGTACTCTCCTCCACAACCACTTCCGTAGCCATTTTACCAATTTTCAAGGCCAAGCACATTTTACGTATAACGTCGCTGACTTTGGCGATTTCCACCTTCGGGTCCACGCTCCGACGTTTCGTCCCTGTTTGATGTTTCGTTCCTTTTTGATGTTTCGTTCCTTTTTGATATTTCGTTCGTTTTTGTCGATGACATCGGCGATGTTTTTGCGAATGCTTCGCGTCGGCGCTGCTCGAGGTTATAGCAGTCGTCGTCATCGTCGGTTCATTGGACAATTCGTGTTGCTCGATGAACGACTCGCGGTTTACTGATGTCAACGAGCTACGACGAACTCATTAAATCCTCTTCGATACTCGTTTAATCCTCGTCGACGCCAACATTTCGCGCACAAGTCGTTGAACGACTCGAACGTCATGTTTGTTTACACGTGATCGTTGTACACGCGATGCATGTTCGTGCCGTCTTGTTTGAATGGCATGAGAAAATGCGCGTTGTCCCTGATCAAATGTTTAGGTATTGTAGCGTACGATTGACATAAATAAAAGCAATCCACGTTCGCGTGGCGGCCTATGGAGAGGTATTCGCGTATCGCGTTCTGTTCGTCGCACGCCACGTCGTCGAACACGAAGGTCGAATCCGATCGAGCATCTCTAGGTGGGACAATCTCAGCGTTGTCCGAGTAGGGAAAGTATTCGATTCCGTCGACGAGCGACAACACGTGTTCGAGATATCGATACTTTGGTTGATGCAACGATTTCGAGTACACGTACACGTTCTCGAAACGCGAACCGTTCGGGCTCTCCAGCATACTTAGAAGCACGTTCGTTTTTCCACATCCGGACGGTCCACAAATCACGCCTCGCACACTGTTCGGTAATAACGGGCCGTGTCTGTTTGATCGACTGGGATCGCTATCATCCTCGAGCATTCTGTTCGCGGTCACGCGAATAACGTCCGACTGTTTCGCGAATCGCATATTCGCGCGCACGTCTATGACGATGAATGACTATTTATATTCGTGGCACGCGTCGCGCAGGTCACTATCACAGTGATGAGTGGAGCGTGCGTTCGCATTTATTATTGTAGTAGCTATCATGACTCGTCATCACCGTGAGATGGAAGGGCGAGAGATGCATCTGACACCGTACAAGCGAGGCGTGGGCTTGAATCCAAGACGGCGGCGACAACGACGAGTGCGATCAAAGAAAAATAAAAACGCCAATCGCGTAGGCGCGTGGCGACGATGGCGGCAATAACGCAACAACCTATGACGAACATGCAATTAGAACGTGAATGCGCCAGCATCCCGTTCTTTCGAGGGGTGTTTATGCGCGACACGCGCGTACGAAGCGACGAATGCGGTATCGCGAATCTGGACGAGAATCGACGCGCCGGTACGCACTGGGTCGCTTACGCGAAATGCGGACCACGAGTACAATACTTTGATAGTTTTGGGAATCTGCGACTTCCCGCGGAATTGATCTACTATTTCGGACACGGTACAAAGATCACGCACAATCACAATTGTTTTCAACGTTTCGACGAGATGAATTGCGGTCGCTTGTGCATGCAATCTTTACAGCAAAAGTCTATGGAATTATGGCCTATGTACTACTAATAATAATGACGGTACATACTAAGATTATATTACAATGTATCCATGCGTAATGGTGATTCACATCTTCTATAATAAAGACTTATAATATCGATAAATTGCCGAATATTCGTTATGTTAACGGGACGCTGTAGCGCCCTCACGGTAAACTATTTTCTGCCGATAGATTTGAGTGATGGTCAATACGAATTAGGACTCGCGGATTTGGAGACGTTTCACACGATACTGAACATCGATACTGGCAACGATAAATTCTATTTCGTCGTGAAATATGACACCAAAAACAACTCCATCTTCGACGCTGCTAATGAATGCATTACGATCCCCCACGGTTCCTACGAATTAGACGCTATCGCCGAGTACTTGAAGCAACGAATACTCGATCAATATCCTCGAAGACGCTGTAACACTGAGAACGACGATGACGACAAGTACCCTCTAATGCTACAAGCTAACAACAACACCATGAAAAGCGAGCTTTACTGTTCCTTTTTTGTAGACTTTACGAAACCGAACAATGTGGGTACGTTGCTAGGATTTTCCCCGATCCGCGGCTTATCGCCGAGAATCTGGTACGAGTCCGACAGACCCGTAAATATTACAAAGGTTAACGTGATCAGAGTAACGTGCAACGTCACTGCCAGAGCGTACAGCAACGATAAACAGGTATACACGATCCATGAATTTTTGCCTCGCGTGCCGCCAGGATATCAGATATCGAAAACTCCGCGACACGTCATTTACCTGCCGATCATCGCACAAGCAATACACGATCTAACGTTGTGCATCGTCTACCAATACGATCGTCCTATAGATTTCCGTGGAGAAGAAATAACGATTCGTTTACACGTTCAACGACGTCCGCGCGATAGGTAGCGTGACCGTACGTGTATATGCGCATGTGTAGTATGTTAGTGTCAGATCACACGTACGAAGTATCAATAGGCCCCTTTACACGGTCAGTCTTGCGCGTGGTCCGGCCCGCGGGCCGGCGCTCCACACGCCGCGCGGCCCGCAAAAGTACGTGAAGCCGGATCGTGGCGCTCCTTCGCGCGGGCCAGAAGGTCGTACCCGTCACTACTTAGAGACAGCGAGTTCGGGCTCCCATTTCTACGTCGACTCCACATGCTTTTTACACGATCCACCGCAGTGGTGTACTACTTGTTCGATATATATCATCGATCTGCGAAACGATCGGCAAGACACGATCGCGATATACGTTCGCGAAAAGTATCTCAAATTCCTCTTGAAAAATTTCGTTTCGTTGTCAGCCCAGAGAAGCAAAGCGCTTGCAAATGCTGGTTGGAATTATGACATTGATTAAGGGGGTATAGGACTATTGAACGACTAAAATCGACGGTTTCTTGTCGGTTGGATTGTTTAGATACCAAATAATCACCATACCGGCACTTATCACAGTTTTTTTATATACGCTTGTACAAGTAATGTAAAATAAAAAAATTGTCAGAATGTTGAAAATTATTCAAGTTATTTGACCCTTAAAGATGGTCCCGCGTAACTCGCAGCTGTAATCGGTGTGCATAGTCCCAGGTGAACCAATCGTCTAAAAGCAAAATGCTTTGGGGTGAGTAATTTCACCACTAATAATTACACAGTACAACAAATTTTGACTTTTTTTCGGACTTGTAACATTCAATAGTCGTTTCTTATAGGTTTTCGTGCCCTGAAAACAAATCCGCAAACCGTTTGTCGCCATCGCCCTCAGTTTTTGAAAAAATCGATTTTGAAAAAAACTGCAAATTTTCAAATTTGAACATTTTTTGTGTCGAAACAGTAATAGTTATTGGAATGTTCGTAACATCAAATTATTCTATGAACCCTCCCGAATACAAGGATATAAGTTATTATTGCATTACGAACATTTAAATATATTTAAACAACGATTAAAGGTAAAAGGACACCCGAAATTCACCAATTTTTGCAGATATCTTTCAATTTATTTCCAAAATTAAGAGTCTGGGAGAAAATCTGAGTATCCCACGCGATGCAGCAGACAGTTTTCCTTCGGAAAGCATAAACAGCAGTGGTAAGTCGCTGTTTGTTTTCAATATAGAAGCGAAATAGTTTCACAAAACGCCCGGAGCCGGCAGTGGTAGTCACGCGCAGTAAGCGATTGTGTTACGCTGAGCGGCAGTGGATCGCGTGCCGTCGTTGACTACCACTGTCGGCACCGCGCGTTTTGCCAAACTGTTTCGCTTCTGTATTGAAAAGAAAACGCGACTTACCACTTCTGTTTATGCTTTCCGAAGGAAAACTGTCTGCTGCATCGCGTGGGATGGTCAGATTTTTTCCCAGACCCTTAGTTTTGGAAATAAATTGAAAGATATCTGCAAAAATTGGTGAATTTCGGGTGTCCTTTTCCCTTTAATCGTTGTTTAAACATATTTAAATGTTCATAATGCAAAATAACTTATATAGTTGTATTCGGGAGGGTTCATAGAATAATTTGCCGTCAGAAACAATCGAATAATTATTACCGTTTCGACACAAGAGATGTTCAAATTTGAAAATTTTCAGTTTTTTTCAAAATCGAATTTCTCAGAAACTGAGGGTGATGGCGACAAACGGTTTACGGATTCGTTTTCAGCGTACGAAAACCTATAAAAAACGGCTATTGAATGTTACAAGTCCAGATGGCTGTTGTACTGTGTTATCGTGTGAAATTTGGCTGGGTGAATTTAAACAGAAATTGTAAAAGTTACAAACGAATCAATTTTTTCCCCACATTTTTATGGGAAGAAAACGTCTTTAATTAGTTACAAAATGTTTTACAAACATCCAATGTTGATGCGCAAATTCCACACGATGGAGAAAGGAATTCTACAGCGCCAGTTAAAATTTTAAGTGAAAATATTCATTGGTTCAAGAGTTATGATGTACACCGTTTTTGAAAATGGTGTTTCGAGAAAACCGACTACAAAGTTAAATGCCCTATGCCAATACAGCTCTGCGACGCGTTACTCTCAGTTACGTTCAGCGCTGGAATTTCCGTAATTATTCGAATTTCCACATGAAACTTTTTTGCAAATGTTCAGGTAGACTTGTCGATTAGCATGACCATCACCGATTTCGATGAGTTTGAAATATGTTATAGGGGGCATGATTCTGGACAACTTTTTCCTATACATGTATCTGTCGGTCGGCCCTAGTTTCCGAGATATTTCCAAAAATCTTTACTTATAATTTCTGAGCACTGCAGAAGCATCGCAAGACAGCGCGTAACATTTGTTGGCTTTCGACGAAAACAGAAAACAAACAATTGAAACAGAAAAGAAACAAAAGAAACACTTGGCTATAGTAGTAGTTGACTTATTCCGACACAACGCATTCCACTTTCCAATTTGTCCCGGGTATTAGTGTTGGTTTGGGTTAGACGAGGGCGGGAGGCGCGCGCCCGCTTGCGGGCGCGTAAAGCATGGTAGCCAACGGATGTGAGTTGAACTAAAACATAATTTTTTCGTTAGAAAGAGGATGCTTTCAAGAACACTTGTTGGACATCCCGACTATGCTCGGCGGCGCCGGCGCCGCTGGATAGTAGTATGACTTTGATTCTAAAACGTAATTTTTTGCAGTCTCATTTTTAGCATCCCCAAACTCGCATCGGTTCGCTACCACGCTTTACGCGCCCAAGCGGGCGCGCGCCTCCCGCCCTAATCTAACCCAAACCAATACTAATACCCAGAACAAGTTGGAAAGTGGAATGCGTTGTGTCGGAATATGTCAACAGAAGTACTGTACAAAGAGGCGATCGCAGTAAGGTGATTAAATAAATTTTCCTTCAAATCCATGAGGAAAAGTTTAACAAGGTTTGTTTGCGCATATCTTAGAAAGTAAGGCCGACCGACAGTTACATGGATAGGAAAAAGTTGTTCAGAATCATGCCCCCTACAACATATTTCAAGCGCATCGAAATCGGTGATGGTCATGCTAATCGACAAGTCTACCAATGTTCACAAAGGATGAGTCTTTCAGAATTAATAATAATAAAAAAATCAATTTTTTTCGATATTCCAATAGTCCTATACCCCCTTAAGATAACGACACTTTTTATTCGGGGGCTTTCAATTTCTACCTACCCCTGAACATATCATTAGGATTCTGCGAGGATTACAAACGCATCGTGATGAACGCGCAGCACGAGCTGATTCTTATACGAGCGCGAGACGATTCGAACGTGATGCACTGCACTCCGCCACTGCAATCCCGAAACTGGAAATACGCAAGGTGCAGTGGCGTATGCCGCACGTCGTTTTGAAGGAAGGGAATAAACTATCGATGCTGCGTATCTTGGATAGTGGACGACCGATCGCGATGAATTTCCGATCGTGGAGCGTGCACGAGTATCCGTTACTGCAAGCGACAACGAAACACACGTGGACCGTGAAAACTGCGTCGCAAATCACGAAACCCCGGTACATGTTATTCGACATGCAAACCGATCAAAAGAATCGTCCAAATAAACCCGCGTGGATATTCGACCCGAATAATGTCACAAACTTTCGACTCCACCTAAATTCCGAGACGTATCCGTACGACGACATGCAAATAGATTTTCCTAGGTATAAATTCGCGATCATGTACAATATGTATGCGAATTTCATCCGATCGTACTACGGTCACGGAGAACCGTTGCTGAGCGCGAACGAATTCCTTAAATACGCCCCTATCGTGGTCATAAATTGTTCTAGGCAAAACGAATCGTTGAAGAGAGCTACCGTGGATGTGCGAATAGATTTCGAATGCAAAGAAAATGTCCCCGCTAATACTTCCGCCGTCTGTTTGTTCATACACGATCGTATAGTCGAATACGGCCCTTTAACTCGAGATCGATTACTACTACTACTACTACTAATACTGCTACAACCATTGCGGATACTGCTACTGTTTTAAAACGTCGATGTCATAGATCTCAGTTACTGTTCCGACACCGTCGCTGACGGTGCTACCTAAACGAATAATAATGTTCGTCATTGTCGATCTGCAAGGTTTCAATAACGACCGCGAGTTCGTCGCCAAAGAGATCGCGATTCGGTCAAACAGCAACAACGATAAAACGATGACGACGACAATTAGCCATTGGATCTTCGACCCACCATACTTCTGGAATCATCAGAATTCCTGGGAGCACCGTCAAGCATCCTGGGTCGCGAAACATCATTACGGGCTTCGCTGGTCCGACGGTTATGTTCCATACTCCAAACTGCCAGGACTCCTCACCAGCGTACCCGCGAACATTGCCTTCGTCATTGTGAAAGGTGCGGAACAGAAAACGTGGATGCTGCAACTGCTACCTGACATAATCGTTCAGGATGTATGCGATTTGTACGATCTGACGGCGCGAAAGATCAACAACAACAGGAACAACAACGCTCGAACTGTCGAAAACGACAGTGGCTACGACGTTGACGATGATTATTGCGGGATCATGCCTGACATTCCTAATCTGAAGTTTATGTCTTCAGCGAATGCCATTCGATGTGCGTTTCATAACAACGGCGGTGTTTGCGCGCTGGAGAACGTCGAGAAAATATGGAATTATATATGTAGCGTCAGCTAATGTAAGTCCTACACATTACATCTACTTTACGCATCATATGCAGAGAAATGAATACTTATGTAAGGATTATTATTTTTTTTGTTTTCTATAGCGATGAACATAACGGCGGCGGCGATGTGAGCAACGACAACGGCGACTGATTTCTCTACCCACGAGCAAGAATATCCTTCCCATACGAACGTTATTTTTACGCAAATACAGACTTTATATTTTAAGGATGCATGGATGGATGTACATGAATAAACACACACTGTTTTGAATACAAATGATGTTTACTTAAATATATTTTATTTATATAAATTTTATTTAAAAATATTTTTTAAAAAATAAATTTTGGCTTGATGTTACGTCCTGCAACATACAGAGAAAACACCAAATTATTATAGAAAACGTTGGTGATAGCATTTGAAATAATTAAAATTCAATCATACTCACTCTCCGAATAATCGCCTTAAATACAAAACTCCCCTTCAAAGGCTAAAAACTCCACTTTTATAGTGTCGTCGCGCCACTTGCGCCGAACTGATTGAATCTTCTCCCTTAATTCATCACAGATCCGCCCGTCCTCTTGCGTCGGGTATTGGCGACGCTGAAACAGACACATGACTCGATTAAAAATCATTGAATTGTGTACGCGTATTATTTGTGCGAAACATCACTTACCAACAACTGGATGATAACGTCGCGATCACCATCGCGCGCATGGGCCTCGATGTAAGCCCGACGCTGAAACAAACGCGCGACTCGATTAAAACATCGTAGGGCCATCATTCTAGGCTAGGGAAACGAAATGTATATAAGGATGTCAACCACGACCGCACGGGCCAGTGTAGTTATCACAAGCATTTTTACAAACCAAAAAATAAGAAAAAAAAACAATCATGGACGCGTTTGAAGCGAATTTATACGCAGCGGCGCAGGGCACGAATGCATTTGAAATGCAGCGATGCATCGTAAGTATAGTTTTGTGAAAAATTAAATTTGTGCGCGTATTCCATTCGACGGTATTCTATTGAAGTTATGCGTTGTTACAGCGACGGCATGGGGAAATTGAACGTGCGTGGCACGACGAGCGGGACGAGATGATCCGAAAAATTGTAAGTATGGTTCTGTGTAAATTAAATTGGTGCGTGCAATCAATTGGATGGTCTTCTAACAAAGTTATGCCTGTATCAGTATAAAGTGACGTGGGTCAATCTTGTAGGCATCAGTACACCGCGTACGCTCGAGTGTTAACAAGTATTACTCGCGTCATTTGTTCCGTCGATGAGAATTATACGTAGTGCATATCAAAATGTACAAACGCGGCTTAAACGATTCATCCTGCACATCCGACAACGATGGTGGTTTTCCAAAGAAACGTCAACAACAACATCATCAACAGTCCAATATGAGGTACGTACTCGTTACTATACACTTTACACTTACTTCTTTCACTGTAAACACCAACAAACGAAGTATTAATTTCGTGTACATGTTTCTTATAGTTCTAGATCCACAACGACAAAAACACCGAAAACACCAAAACCATCCATCGTACGGATTCTGGGACGTGATTATCCGTTGACCGCAACAGCTTATAAACGTCTAACTATTGGAATTCGCATTCCCATGGATTCGTGCCACGTTGAGATCGCCATAGCTGACAATAAAGGTAGCGAGTTGAGCTTTTCAATGTCGATGTGGAAGCTTCTGCTACAAAACGAGGCGGACATACTTTAAAGATTACGCAACAATGCAACATCGCCCCAAACCCACATCGTAATTGATCATTTATGACTAGACTTCACGCGTATGCATGATGATCAACTTATTAAAATCACCGATAATCGCGTAGTAATATATATGACTGAAGTCACGATGCGTAAACTATTCGCGTACAAACATTGCATTGAACATGTGTTCACCTCGCTAACTGAAAATATGTACTCTGTAAATAGTAAATATGCCACCTTCGTAGAAGTCCTACGTACCGCGTCCATACCAACGAATTATGTGAAATTAATCTCCGAAAGCGAGACTTTTGAGCAGCATTCTTTGATTGATTGTGAATTGTTAGCGTTACAATCTATGCTGTACGTGATGTAAACCACGTACCACTATAGTACGTGCATATATATGTTTTAATAATAAATGTATGACTTTCACATCAATACCTGTAACGTGTTAATTATAATATCCTTTCGTACATATTCATATCCATATATTAATTCTTAAAGGCGTGGTCTTAGCGAATGTCAATCGCGTTTCCGGATAGGTAATAGGGAGGGGTGGGTTCGGATACGTTCACGACACTTGACCATGACACTGGTCTACTGTAAACCAGATGTCTGCGGGTGTATGTACGAATTCTTTTCGCCCTTACACGCTCCCACGACGCTTGACTTGCGGACCCTCGAGAAGGGTACTTGAGACGTCACCCTGTTCTTGATCGTGAAAATACTCGGAACTCACAACGCCTAATTTATTGCTTCAGGAACATTGCATTTTCTCGAGGGTACTTCTTATTGTTAGAGGCCTGGTCTTGGGAAAAGTCAATTCTCAGATACAAACACACT